>JALMGF010000026.1:6022500-7272500 GCA_023333645.1 Sceloporus occidentalis | reverse complement strand
CTTTAGAATATGCGTATGAAGTTCAATTTCCTTAACGTCAGCAATAGATGTGTCGTGGAGGGCGTATGTTTGCTCCAACCAAGACCTGGAGGCGCTGGCATCGTAGAGTCAATACAACCCAGAAGCGTTATGCTATCTGCTCTGCTGTGGCAGCTTCTGGTCTTCCTGCTCTAGTTATGTCTAAAGGTGAGACTGTTGGAAAGGCATGGGGATGCTACATGATGAGTTCCACTTCTGGTCCGTGTTTCTGAAACACATGATCTTAATGGAAGTTCTGACTGGCAAATATCTTAATACTTGTCTTGTGCGCGTGAATAAGGACTGATTAGATTGGGACACAAGCCACATGTGCTGAAATCCTAGTACACTGTGGCTTTTTGATTATATGCAAGCTTGTAATTTGAGATTTAAAAACAAGTCTCTGCGATATTCAGGCCACCGTATTGAGGAGATCCCAGAAGTACCCCTTGTTGTTGAGGACAAAGTTGAAAACTACAAAAAAACAAAGGAAGCAGTCCTGCTACTAAAGAAGCTGAAAGCTTGGAATGACATAAAGAAGGTGAGCAGGTCTTTTGATTTGGTTTTACAGGTATCTTCATGAGGAATCGTGGAGACGGTGAGAATGCATGTGCTCGTAGGAAGTCGGGGTCGACAGGTTTGGTTCTAGGAGCTAGCCAAAACATTCTGGAGCCAGTGGTTTTTTTTTTTTCTTTCCATATTTTACCCCCTGGCCTGCAGTTAAAGGATGTTTATTGGGGCAATAGGACATAAAACTCTGCTTTTTTTTTTTTGTGCTGTACCACTTCGTACTGCTGTTAACATTCATAACAAGGGGTGTTTTTACACCGTAAAGACTCAATTTTGTATGTTTAATGGTTAAACATACAAGCTTGAGTCTTTACGGTGTAAAATACCCCTTAACGCATTTATAACTAGTGTACATTATGTCAAGTTCTCATATTAAACCATGTTCATGCAAATAAAATATTGAGCATGCCAGGCACTCGCTTCCACACAAACTGTAGAGTAATGGACACATGCTTACAAGCGGTAACACACTTACATTCTACATTCACATACATGCACAAAATCATACACTAACACTAAATGCGTGCATATGCTCACGCTAATGCCATACTGAAACATGAACATACCTGTTAACACCACACACACTATCCAACATACGCACTCACTAACACTATAGGTATCTAAAATGCATACCTAAGCAATACAGTAGACATACTGACATTGGCACTAAACTCAGTTTGTTGAACCCTTGGTTAAGTACGTTAAGAATTTTTCTAGGGGAAAGTGTTGCCTTTGCTTATTGCTGTTGGAACTGTTCATTTAGTTTGTGTTGCTTGCCATGATGTTGTAATTTGCGCCTTACTCAACACTAAGCGACAGTTGCCTTCTGTCTTTATGCTAGTGTGGATGGCTGATGAGTAATTAATTTCTGAGCAAGTTATCTTAATGTCCTGCTGCCTGTTAACCTGTTTTACATTTACAATAATGCAAGCTTTTGTTTGCAGGTGTATGCATCTCAGCGCATGCGTGCTGGCAAGGGTAAGATGAGGAACAGACGTCGCATCCAGCGTAGAGGGCCTTGCATCATCTATAACGAAGACAATGGCATTATCAAAGCCTTCAGAAATATCCCAGGTACTGAAGCTGTTTGAGGTGGCAAAAGCTTATAAAGGAATGATGATTTCCCACTTCATTGGTCCGTGTTTCTGAAACATGTGATTTATGTGGAAGTTCTGACCCTGCAGGAGACTCGTTTATGCATGCAAGGAATCTGCTGCCTTTTTGACTATAGATCTGTATAAAATGGATATTGGTACATAATGGTAATGTTGCAAACAGGTGACAACCTTTAAACTCTTAAGGGTATTACACTGTACAAACTTCTAGGAGTGCTGACTGCATTGTGTACCTTAAACAGATTGTGTATTTTCTCACAGGAATCACTCTTCTGAATGTAAGTAAACTGAACGTTCTGAGGCTGGCTCCTGGTGGTCATGTTGGAAGATTCTGCATCTGGACAGAAGGTGCTTTCCGCAAACTGGATGACCTTTATGGCACATGGCGCAAAGCAGCCACTCTAAAGGCAGATTACAAGTAGGTGTCTTACATTCCTGTAGGTTCATTAAACAAGGTATTCAACGCTTTTCTCTTGTAGAGTGTTGCTGTATTCTGGATACAAGATACTGGTTGCAACAGTTGCCTGCATCTAGTGTTCCGTTTTATAGATAATGCATGTTGCTTCTTAAGCTTAAACATGTAACTCATACTAAATGAAGAGTACAACACAAACTGCAAATGGTCTGACTTTGGTTAGTGTATGATGATTTCCACTTCTGGTCCGTGTTTCTGAAACACCATGATTACTGTGGAAGTTCTGATCTAAGGCCAAGCTGTGTTTCTTATATAAAATTTTTATAACCTGAGTGATTTTAATTGTACTTCTCTAAAGAGCCTTTCTACAGCAAAGTAGTTAATGGTCTGATTTCTTTTCCTTCCCTCTAAGCCTTCCTATGCACAAGATGACAAACACAGATCTGGGCAGAATCCTGAAGAGTCAGGAAATCCAGAAAGCACTGCGTGCACCAATGTATGTATTTTGTTTCCTTAAATGTCTGGTTGTGACATTCTGGGTAGATTAATTTATTCACTCCGTTTTCATGCATGTCCAATCCTCTTAAAATGGCCAGTATTCTGCATAACAGACTTTGCCCTTTCTACTTAAACATAGTGTTTCCCAGTGAGGACAAATGTGCTTTAACTCTATAAAGATAAGCTGGTAGCAACAATTCTGATTCTCTTGCATGTAACGAGAGGTTCGCCACCAAAGAACTCTATCTGGATAAAATGATGATTTCCACTTCATTGGTCCGTGTTTATGAAATCATATGACTTGAGTGGAAGTTCTGACTTCATTTACATAACATGTGGGTTATGTGCATCGTGGCAGCTTGGCTCCCAAACCTTGATGGAATGTTTATTCTCTACAGCAAAAAGGTGAAGCGCAGAGAGCTTAAGAAGAACCCACTGAAGAACTTGAGGATCATGATGAGACTGAACCCATATGCCAAGACAGCTAAACGTAATGCCATCCTGCGCCAGGCTGCAAATGTAAGAAATGTTTCCTTTTTCTGCTACTTTGTCATAGCACTTAAACTCATACCTAATGACAGTTGTGTACCTAAAGGGTAGCCTTACCATTACTATAAAGTAAAATGCTTGATGCTTTTAGACCTGCAAAATGTTCTGATTACCTTTAGGATTTTGTTCATAAGTCTTATGCCCGGCCACCCTTTAATGCTATTTGTATTTTGACCATGTGATTATTTTTGTGTATTCTACACTTAAAGGTCATTGATGGTTAGAATGTTGAGGCAGTGAATGTTTTATGGTAATGGTCACTTCATAATTTATTTTTTTTACCAGATAAAGGCTAAAGAGACAAAACAGGTCAAGGTTAAGAAACCAATCAAGAAGAAGCCTGTAAAGGAGGAGAAACCAGCCAAGTAATCCAATGTATCCACTGCGGTTCAGTGCTGGATGGCACTTTGAATTTACTCTGAATAAAATCTGTTTAAAATTACCCGTTTACTGGTTTTCTTTAATGTTTTAAAGTTGGCTGAAACACATAGCCTTTGCAGTATGATTCAGGGTTTTCTTAGTGGTGCATAGCGTGACTTTAGAAGTAGAGAAATGAAGTCCTAGTGCGTTTGTATATTGTGCAATCAAACTTAGAAGTTACTGAATCAAGAAGTCTTCCCACGGAACATACTTGGTACGTCTCACTTCACAAGTTTCAAAGATAACTGAAAGAAGACATTGGGCAGGCTGACCAAATGCTGAAACTTAATTGCCCCTGTCCAAAATGTGGCCTTCTAACACCAAACAACCTGACAAATTCATGCACCTATTTGACAGTCCTTACCCTGGGGGCTGTGGGAACTTTTTTTTTTTTTAATTTAATGAAAGGTAAGTCCAAAAGGTGTTGGTGGCAAAAACAAAATTTAGTTCCAAGGAATTGCTTGTGTGCATGTCTAGATATGATCAAAATAATAGTATCTAAAAGCCCTTGTTAAGAAACTTGTGTGGGTTCACTAAATTAAACTACAGCTAAACAAGAGCACCACAGAAATGTTACAACGGCCTCAGTCACAAAGGGTGCAAAAAGAAAAGCAGCTCGGTCTATTTTTTTGCATATGGGCATGTTGTCGGTTTAGCTCTTATAGCCTAGTCTAGATAAGCACCGGCTCCTTATCTTATTGCCTGTTGTGAACAATAGAATAACCGCACTGGCTAGTGTCTGCAGAGGAACGGACTTCATTAGCATTGCCATAAAGAATCAGCTCGGTGTGGTGTTTGGGCAGGGAAAGTCATCCAAAATGTTACATGATGAGCAACAATGGCAGCCTCCAGGTCTACAGATAAAGTAAGTTTATTTAAATGCTAACCTACATTACTGTATATAGCACTGTACTTTGAACCCCATGGTACTTTAATTTCAAGTGCTCCTTGGACTGTATGTTGCACTGTGGGCTGTTGGGATATTGGCCACACTTGTTCAATCACATTAAAAGTAATGCCCTGAAACCTGCAGGATGATCATGGGTGTGATATTTCTGGTCTTGGTTTCATAATTACAATATTTCTGACTCCATTCCTAGTTATGTATATTTCAATATAGTTAAATCTCTTAAAGCAGCACAAGTCCAACTGGTACCACAAATTCCTCTAAGACCAGGAAATGTACTTGGGTACACTTCCTGCATGTGCTCTAGTTTTGTTTTTTTATTGTATGCATTAAAGAATGGAACCTAGACTGTCTTTTACAACGATCAGCATATTTGATACGGGGTACGTCTTAGGGATGACATTTCAAATAGCTGTAAAGCTCGGTGATGGCATTTTTAATGTTTATACAGTATATCTCAATCGCCATGTGACATCAGGCACTGTATACAATGCCTAAAAGCCTTTAAGACATGTTAAAAGGATATTTAAGTTAAAATAAACTTGTTTGCACCAAAAAATAAAAACATGCAATAATAGAACACCTGCATAATTCATTTTTTTAGTGATTTAAACCGACTCTTGAGTTTAGCATTTCAGCGTTCTAACAGTATCGGATTTAATAACTGATGATAAAGCCAGCAGTAGCTCAGACCGAGAGGACCGTATTCTTACATATGAAAAATATCCGTGCACAACATTTGGGGTATAAAGTGTTTTACTCGAGGGTACCGAATAACCTGGGAGAGAGTATGAAGAATTTTCACCTTGACTGTCTTTTCAGCTGTAGCTCTAGAAAAACTGACTATTACCCCTATTATGACTAAATAGGGGTCGGGGAAAAAATATATTCCAACCTTACTTAACCCTTTCAGTACCGGGGGTTTTGGGTACCTCAAGTCCCGGAGCAATTTTGCTATTTTTGCGGTATGCCAGTTCAGCGATTGTTCTCTTTTCCTGTGAATAGTGTGCCCATGTAAACTATATATTATTTTTTCAAGGAGAGATAGAGCTTTCTTTTGATACCGTAGTTAGATGATTAGTGGAAAATTTAGGATGAGAAATTTTGTAAAAACTTGCAAAATTAGTAAAATGATGAAAAATCACCTCAAAATGTATCTATTCAGGTGTCCTGATTTCAGGAATACCACATATAGGTTACCATAGCGCAATGAACTAGAACAACATGTTTTGGAACCAAACAGAGGGAAGACTCCTATAAGAAGTCCAATGTGCATAGCAGAGAAGAGAGAAAAAATACAGTACAGCGCTCTATATACAAAGGTAAAACATCTAAACATCGTCCTGCAGAGTGTCACCATTAGGGGGGTGTTGTGGATTTACTCATGATAATATTAGTCTGGTGTGTGTATATATAAATATATAATATATATATTTATAGACACATATCCTGCCTAATAAATGTCTTCTTCAAATGAAGTACAGACTTAATTAGCATTGCCGTAAAGCAGCAGCTTCATCATATGATCGATGATAATAATTATGGATGTTTTTTGGATGTGTATCTCATATCACTGTGTATAGCAAAGATTATTCCTCACGGGACTTCCCTTTTAACATATATTCTGCAGGGACTCGTTCGCTCCTTGTAATGTCTGATTCCTCAGTTCTCTGCATAGCGAGCAGCCCTAAAATATTCAATTTATTTAACGTAACAGAAGCCAGGGGTTATAATGAGGAATGTACGCACGCCATTTTTCTGGCGTTGTAAGCGTTTGCTTTAAACTTTCCAAATCATTCTTGTCTACACTCTTTGTAGTAAACGCGCCCTTCCCACACTAAATATGGCCGCCGTGGCTTCCGGTGAGGGAAAGAGGAAGTGCCGCACGCAGGATCCTACGCAGCGTGATTACGCCGTGCTTGGTCGCATAGACAGGTATCCTGCGTGGGGTTTGCCGGATCGTTGCGTGATGAGGCGCCCAAGGCTGTGACCCGATACGGGAGAAAGATGCTCAGCCGCCTGCAGGAGCTGAAGAAAGAGGAGGAGACTCTGCTTAAGATAAAAGCGTCCCTCCATGACCAGCTGAACAGGCTAAAGGTCAGAGTGCAAAATGCCAGGGGGTTAAAGGTCACTGATATCAAGTATAATATACAATGAGATGTAATAATAGATTGTGCGTTAGGCGGCAGTGTATACCCGTGTACCAATAAAATAGAGGTTGCATGGATCTTGTTGACATTAGTATTGTAGTATTAGCAGCTGGCATAAGTCTTTAAGCATGAGCAGCTGGTGGGGTAGCATTGGCGGCTGGCAGCTGGTGGGGTAGCATTGATGGCTGGTGGGGTAGCATTGGCGGCTGGCAGCTGGTGGGGTAGCATTGATGGCTGGTGGGGTAGCATTGGCATCTGGCACTGGCGGTGTAGCATTGGCAGCTAGCATTGGCCGTGTGGCATTGGCGGCTGGTGGTGTAGCTCTTATTCTCGTGTATTGCTTGATATAGTGACATGATAAAGTCACATTGCAATCCTGCCCCCTCTAACCTCTGGCCACTTGGAGTGTTGGGAGATAAGTACTGAAGGTGTAGGATCTGTAGGTAGCCGTAGTTTACTGGTATGGTGAGTAAAGGGATGGAATACTTATAAATGTGATTGTGTTATCGCACATATAGCTTATTGTTTATTGTCTACATACCAAGTTGATCCTGATAATTACTCTCCCAGGTTGAGGAACTTGCTCTTCAGTCCATGATAAACTGCGGAGCGGAGGAGGACCAGAAGTCCTCATCTGAGGCAGCGGAGGAGGTAAGCGGCTTCGCTAAACTGGGGCAATAAAGATGTGTAACTGCTAAGAGTGTCTGATTTGTATACAACTTGTGTAGGTACTTTGTGTCTGTTGCTTGCGTGTTGTTATCCTGATCAGTGTTGGGGCCGACATGTGCAAACCTGTATGCATTATGATGCTTCTTGGAGTCACTTATTAGGCTATTTTATATGGAATTAATAAAAGTTCAGTTTTTAATTTATCCCTTTATTAGGCCGCTCCAGTTTGTTTTCTCTAACAATCATTTGCGTATGAATAAATAGCCTACTGTTACAAGGATCACCATTACTTTAGGTCCACAACGATAACTCAATCTCCATCCATGTATGGTTAACAGGGGGAAATGCACATGGATAACGAAGCTGTCATAAATCAGACAGAGCTGCAGCTGAGCACTATGGAATATACCCAGGACCAGGAAGAAATGGAGGAGGAAGAAGAAGAGGAGTCGGACTCTTAACCCTACAACAAAGATGTCTGCCTACCCATTATCGATAGGTGATTTTCTCATAGATCCCAGGGAGGCTACAAGTAACAGACAGGTGCTGTGGGTATACTCTAGACTATTATTAAAAGTGAGACCGGAAATTCATCAGCCTCAGTGGTTTAATGGCAGGACCGAGGTCAGATATAGAGAGGACTGTGGGGTTAGTGTAGGTGAGGGGTGTTGCATGGTGCGTTTCTTTAATAAGCATCCATCCCAAGTTAAAGGGAACATCTTGCCGCACTTGGCAGGCTTAGATCACATACAGAGGCTTAAATACAATGAAAGGTTTTACGCCTGCTATTTTTATTTGTCTTAATAGAAAGTCTTGCATATTTGCGAGATTGTTTTTAGCAGTCGTTATGACCGATGATGGTTGCGATTGCACTGAATTGTTCTCTCATAGCTGTGAATATAATGGTTAAAAAGCTGTACCAATTAGTCCCCGTCTCCGGACAGAGGTCATCAGAACAGACGAGAGGAAACATCTCTTTTCACCGACGTGTCTGCGTTTCATGTAGTGTCAGCCTCGGAGAGCTTCTTTAGCAGTAAGTGCTGCGTTTGGCCCGGCACAAATAACGAGTAGTAACTGGTGATGTTTCAGTATGGCTTTAACCACGCATATTGTTCTGGACCATGAAACGCTGGCTTGCGACACCATATTTAAGAATTTACTTTGGTTGCTAGCTTGCAGATGACCCGATCCACTTTACCAAATAATGATCTTTATTTTTCCTCTTAGTTTCATGTTTTCTCTCTGAACCTAAAGCACATTATTACCAACTTGTAGCAATGGACCAGGGGGTTATTTTCTATTATCGCCAGTCCAGAAGAGGAGCCTTTATTGACATTTTATGGGACGACAGACTGGTGATTTTCAGAGATTAAAGGAATACCTGTGTCCAAACAATGGATTTGCTGTTTACAAATGTAAATAAAGCGTCTGCGTGTTTTTCAGTGTGTCCGAAGCAGTAAGTGGCTCTTCTGTCTCACCTATTTTTAATGTGGATATTCCCTTTAAAAACACAACATTAAGTATCCTGAGTAATATCATTTATGCATGGCCAAAACTGTATGGCATCACTTCACATATTGTATTGGTTATTTTAGACATTTTAAAAGTGTGTATATAAGTACCGTATATGTGCACACACCTATATACTTATGTCAGTATGGGCATGTATGAAACCAGTTCTGTTCGCCATTGATTTTAAGCACGGTGATCGTTTACAAAGCCAGTACTCTTGAACTTTGCCCGCAATGAGTCTCTAAACTGGTACATTTGAGCGAGGTTATTGTATCCCAAGGGAGATGCGTCCCTTTTTCCCACATTTTACTGATATGTATCGCAGCAAAAACTTGGACTGAAAGTATTTCATTGAACAGTGTAGATCTGGGATAAGGCTTAGTCTGTGCCGCGGGAGATTCTTGAGATCGTTTAGAAAGATTAAAGACCTGGTGATCATAACCTTGTGAGAGGATTTGATGGCCCTTATTTTGCGCACGCACTACACTAGGCTATTCTATCAGGATGAGAGGAAAGAATCCAATCCAGCAGCGTGTGGTTCAGGCTTTGCCTATTAATTGAGTTCACTCCAAAACCTTAAATAGTGTTTTTTGGGAATTCAGCCAATCAAAATTAAAATCTCCAGCAAACAGCAGTTCACTTTTTTGGTTTTGAGCTACGGTTTTCCTGAGGAGTTGGGTTATGTCGGATAATGCATTGGGGGCATTTTTGCTGTTAACCATGATTCTGAGAGCACAATGATTTGGGTTTGGAATATAAACGCCAAGCGTGCAGCGCTTCCAGTTTGGGGAGAAGGCTGCGGATGGAAAGGAGAAGCCATTTTTAGACTAGGACCTAAATCAGCAGGGGGACCAGGGTTAGACTTATTTGCTAGAGCAAGTACCAACAGTATTTTGTGACTGGGAGGTTGTAGAACTTTTGGGGGTAACTTTTACCAAACAAGTTACAGGAACAGAGCAGGTCATCCCGTATAATGGGAAGATGAATGGAGTGGGAGAAGAGTTACCAAGAATAGGAGTATGCTCAGATTTGAATTCATGTTAGCGGTAGAAATAGTATATGGAATGCACAGGAGATGAGGGGTTGAGGACCAGTACGAGAGCGAGTGAATGTTTGGAGGGGTAGTCACAGGTAACATCTGGATAGAACACAAGAATACAGCATGCACAGCAGTATAATAAGTTATTGACTGGAGCGCTGTCTGTGGGTTTCTCCTGTAATCCTTGAATTGGCACTTGATGGAAAGTGACCTGTGCCCCCACCACCACCACCATGTCCTCTAACTAAATGGGGATCCCTCTTTGGAATAGTTGCCCCAATAAAGTTACACACAAGGGGTCAGGAGGTGACTAAAACACATTAAGCAATAGTTGTCAGATTAAAGGCAAAACATATGTAGGGATTAAACATTCTGTCACAAGGTTAACCTTTACATAGCAACAGGGGTTCTGAGGTAAGACAGCCACACAAGCCATTCTTTAGGTGATTACGGAAACACCCTGCAAAAGCAAAGCGTATCTGCATAGAGTATGATATATCTCAGAAAGAAAGAAAATCCTGAATTTACCATTTTTCCCAACACAGTGGAAAATGTTCAGTGTTACTTAAAAGCACGGGAGCATTTAGGCTTTTCAGCAGGAAAACATGCCTCTGATGTATGGATGCCAGCAGAGTCCAAACCGAACCCATATGCACTGCACATCCAGTACCAAAAGCAGACTGCAGCCATCTATAAAGTAACGTTTTCTACCAGTAAAACTAGCCATTTTGGTGAACGAAGGGCATCCGCGAGACAGGCATTTGTTCCCATCGGTTTGTTCTACGTTCACAAATTTCCTTCTATTTTGTAAATGATCTTTTGTTTATATAGCACCAATAATTTATTCCATGCTTCTTACAATACATTATTTTCAAAAGGCAAAACTAGAGTTGACTAAGAGAAGCGAATATATTAAAGTAGAGAGGGCTGTGCTCACAAGCTTACAATCTAGAGGGAACAGGGTGAGGAGAAACACTAGGTATGGAGAAAGGGGAGAGAATGGTGTGAAGGGTTGTAAGTGGCCAGTTAATGAAGCGTACCATCTCTGTAGCTAGAACTTCATTAGAAACAGTAGGAGAAACAGTTGCTAATGGGGATAGAGAATTGAGGTACTGGGTAAGAGATGGAAGAAGGAAAAGTTCATGAATTCAGCTTGTTTCCAGTAGTGTTGTGACATCCATGATGAAATAGCAGACAAGCAATATGTATATGAGAGAATGAAAGCGGTCAGGAGAAGGCATGTGGATTTGATTGTCATCTGCATGACACTGGAAGCCAAGTGAGTTGGAGATACAGAAGAGATCCACATCTTTTGACAGTATCAAAAGCAGCAGAGAAATTCAGGGGTATCAGAAGGGAGAAGCGACCTTTTACTTTGGCAGAGAGCAAGTCATTGGAGACTTTAGTTAGAGCCGTTTACTAGAGTGAAGGGGTCTAAAACCAGACTATAGAGGGGCTAGGAGGCAATTAGAGGAGAGGAAGTTAGGTAACTGCTTACATCCTTTCAAGCATCTTAAAGGGTTAAAGAAAAAGTGATAGGGCAGTAGTTATGTGTGTGATCCAAATAAGAGCATGCGTAAAAGGTTAAAAATTGGGAGAGAGGCTTTACAAGATGTGATGGGGCCGAGGGTACAGGTTGTCAGGGGAGAGGAAGAAAGTTGTAGGTGAAAAATCAGTGTGGGGTTAGTAGTGGGGAGTGATTGTGGGTGGTATAGGAAGGGGTTGCACAGAAGAAAGGCAACTGTGCCTGGTGGGGAGTGAAGGGGTACAAAGTCAGCACCCTCTACTGGGTGAAGTAAAAATTCAGTAATTCAGACACATTCCCATCAGTTTAATGATCCGATTTACAGCAACTTTATTTTTTACTCATCTTCTATGAGTCTGACTACAGGTTCAAAATTTTTTCAAAAAAGACCACACAGTCTTCTTCATATAATATTTATTAGAATCAAAGATAATACATCTGAGGACTGAAAAGATACAATGTTTACAGACTGAAGGCAGAGGCTTCTCACAGTAAAGAATCCCATGCTGGGATGAGCCCCCCTCTTTAAATGGGAAAGAGGACGATATGAAACGTTCTTGACTAATGACCTGGTGATAAGGAGCCCAGCAGAGCAAAAGGATTCGAAGCTCACACAACACGTCACATTCAAATCTAAAATAAATATGGGAGAAACTGGACAAGCACAGGCAGGAGAAAGCAAGAGGACCGCTGGATATATGCATCTCCTCTGCCGGAGCAACCTGCATAAACGCCGTGCTGGTCTAAAACTTTGACAGCGGTTATTATGGACTTCAACTCTCATGATGCTCAGCTACTGTAGCTGACAGGGCATTATGGGTGCCATTGTCCACAGCTATAGAGTATCAGAGCCTAGTCACCATTTATACATTTCCTTACCGCTTAAAGGACCACTATCAGGATTTTTATTTCTTCCTTCAGTTTTTAAAAGTAAAAACACTGAAGAAAACCTCATGGTTACTGAGCTTTGTGGAAACCCTATTAAGAAGCACTGCCACAAAATAAGATTATGCCACGATTATAGCGGATGGGAAGCAAACATGGGTTACACGATCAGCAGTAAAGCAAGCAGCAAAGAATAAGATAAAATAAAGGGGGGGTTTTTTTGTTTGTTTTTTTACAATCTCCTAAAAAGAAACCTTTAAATGCACATTTTTTTCGTCATATTAGTGTCTCTTTATAAGTGTATTGCTGTGTCTAGTTTAGACTCCACTATTATATTAAGAATGTCCTGAAAATATTTTCTATTTTTCTTCAGGGAGACATCTAGTGGTCTTTCCTTTAAAGTAAATGAAATAACAAGCTTACTGCTCCGGCAGGAAGGAATTAAATCAATTCACCATAAAAAGCAGGTTCCTAAAACTGGTGGATCTGGGGTTATGGCTTTGGACGCTGCCTGTGAGACAGCCACGGTTCAGATCTCCAGACAGCATAGGATACAAACTGCCGCATTGGGAATTGCTCGCAGCCTTAATGGCAGTCTCATGCGAGACCAATATGAACTATTTGAGGTTAAATAGTTTAATTAGGGATATGAAAAAAATAAAAGGCATTGATGAGTCTTCCTTTTCAAAAATCAACATATCTGCTAAAATGATTGTTAAACAGGCTGTGGGTTTTTTTACATTTATATCTTGCTTAACTGGCAATGCCTTGTCAGCTGGATTCACAGACAGGTTAATTTTTTTTTATTTTTTATTTTTTTTTACTTACAGAACATAACCGTCAGTTCAGTTTGGTCCAACGTGGGACTGACCCATTAAATCCTTTGTTGGTAAAAGAAAATGGACACTTCTATTACCTGCCACACACAAACTAGGCGCTCTTCTGTATCATGTACTGAAAGCATTACAAGTACCACAAAGCATCATGGGATAAAAGCAGGGATCTTACTGCAGGTGGGGCCCACAGGACTCTAGGGCACATCTGGGTTGTTGGCCAGAAATCCTGTAGGTCCCTTATTTAATGAAGGAGTTGAAGAGAATGAAAAACATTATTTTTGGCACATTCTGCAGAGATCCCACCCCGCAGGGCAGCAGGAGTGGGGTATGGTGGCTCTCTGCCTTGCCCAAAATGACATCATCTCTCCCTCTCGCTCACACCCCAGCAGCATGGGTTGGGGTGCTGGGCTGCTTGAGACCCATGGTGGAACACAGCCAGCCAGCGAAGTCCACTTCCTCCAGCTCCGATGTCTTAATGAATGGGTGAACCTAGCATGCGACAACAGTAAATACCAGTTAGCAAATAGCCTCTAGTGTAAAATGTAACCTTAAAAAGTAACGCTAATCAAGAACTACGATACTTTATTCATATATAATCTCAAACAAGCTCTGATCTACCGCAAACGTACATACCTTCTGCTTTGATACAGTTGCGCTACTATGGTACAAACTTCTCATATTAATAAATCTCACTTTTATTCCTCTTTCGAATCTGTTTTACGAGGCCTATGGGTCACACGCAAGTAACTCCTCAAACAGCTTAAGCTAAAACCTAAAGGTTTGTGTGAGCAGAGCCCTGCTTCCTTTAGAATAAAAGCTCTAAAAACCAGATGCCTCGATACGTTTCGTCTGGTGTAATGTTTTAATGCATTCCAAATCCCCTAAAATCTATACACCTGTTGGACTTAATATTAATACTACTACATTATACTAGCCTATTACTAAAAGTAAACGGTCTAAGAACACCAAGAGGATTCCATCGATTTGCTTCCAAAGTCCTGAGCATGTATTCACATCATAATACATGACAGAATATACATGGACCTTACCATGAGCTGTTTCAGATCGGCTCGATCAGCCGGATTCTTCACCAAGCTGGAAAAACAAAAACTATTAGTCAACGCTGACCACTGCAGGGAATAATACATCTCACAATTACCAATAAATGAGACTAAGTATCCAGAAACATTGTAACACATTTCAGCTTGTTCTATTACCACATATATCATAAGCCTCAAATGTTATAGATTGGCATACAATGAAGATGTACCACAATACGGTAATTAGTAACTATACGAGGTGTGCACAGCATGGCATGTCTGATTCCAGTAGGAAGCTGCCAGTTAAGTAACGCAGGCAATATCCCCCTTTCCCATATGTCAAAGTAATAATTAAATCCAATGAACTGAAAGCCCTAAAATACTACATTTTATTAAATGTTGCTTAAAACATCAAAATAATATAGGGAATAAATAGCACCCCCTGAAAACCAGGGCCCTCACAACCTGCAATACCACCCTTCATGTTCCCCACAATCAACTGAAGCCCAATCAAACCTGCATACTTTGCTACAAGGTATACAGAGTGGACCAAGAGATCTCCTTTATTATCTGTTATTGTTTTCTGTATTATTATCATTTTCCTGTTTCTGTGCCTGAATTGTCTATTACCCTTTTTTCTGTCTATCTATGCTTTATGGCCTAGGAATGCCCTTACTGGGAGTTGCAGCATTTTTCCCTCACAACCTGCAATACTTCATGTTCCCCACAATCAACTGGGGTTTTTCGCCCGCCCTCCCCAGTTGTGTTCTAATATATAGACAGTGAAGTACCAGCTCTATTGGATCACGCCAGTAGAGGGCACTAAACTGTAGATCCCTTTGCTACCCACTACTCCCCATTAAAGCATTCCAAATCCTATCCCTCCCCATCTGTCTGCCGTCAAAGCTATCCCAGTACCTCTACACTAAACCTTTATATGTGAAACCTACCTATATTTGCTCTACTACTCCTGTCCCCCACATAGTCTTCCCTATTCCTATCACTCTAAACCAGCAAACTCAATCAACATGCGCAACCTAACCAATCTTATTCCTATCATCTCCAACCATAAGCTACCTCCCGTCTTTAACTGTGCCCTATGGAATGCCCGCTCGGTATGCAACAAACTTGCTTGTATACATGACCTTTTTCTATCCCATGCTTTTAACCTCCTAGCTCTTACTGAAACCTGGATCCCCTCCCATGGACACTACTGCTTCTGCTGCACTCTCCTTCGGAGGACTACACTTCAGCCACACTCCTAGGCCTGATGGCAGAAAGGGTGGTGGTGTAGGCATCCTTCTCTCACCTCACTGCACCTTCCAGAATATACCAAGCCCTCCCTCGCTCCTCTTCTGCTTCCCCCCTCTGTGAAACCCTCCACTGGCTCCCAATTACCTTTAGAATTAAATTTAAGATCCTGGTACTGACATATAAGGCCATCCATAATACTGCTCCTCCGTACATTTCTGACCTCATTAGCAAATACTCTCCTACTCGATCCCTACGTTCCTCCCATGGGCTAAGGCTCTCCTCCTCACTCATCACCTCTCCCCGTCTACAAGATTTCACTCGAGCTGCCCCATATCTCTGGAATCTTCTCCCAAGGAACCTTCAGCATTCTCCCTCCCTCCCTACATTCAAGAAACATCTAAAAACCCACTTCTTCAGAGAAGCCGCACCATCTTAGCTGCTAGAACTTCCTTGTCATCGATACAACCACCACAATACCTCTCACCCTCTCTCTATGCCTTATGTTTGTCACCCCATTTCCCTCTAGATTGTAAGCTTGCGAGCCGGGCTCTCCCCACCAAATGTATCGGTTTGTCTTAGTCTGTCAATTCTTGTCATATACCTTGAATTTATGTATTGTATTAAGCGCTGCGTAAACTGTTGGCGCTATATAAATAAAGGATAATAATAATAATAATACTCAATATGTATATACTAGTCCTACATATGATGGCATTAGGTTGCTCATATCTCCCTACTAGGACAGCAAGGGGAAAGGCACAACGGACCAAAATGATGGCTTCACTGATACCCATTTGCTTTCAGGCATCTTGTCCATTTGGAGAAGAATTGTAAAAAGAAAAAGATTTTTGAATTTGGAGCAGTATTGCAGCTTTTGGGAATTCACAAATAAATGATTAATCTGGAGCATTGAAGCAGCTGGCACTAGTACTTTCACAGCTGCAATTAGTTTGTAATATGATGGCAAACTAATGATAAGTCACAAACTAATGAAACTTACCAATTGCTCACAAAGTCCTGGAACTCTGCTCCAAACACCCCACTTGGCAGCTTGGGAGGAGGCTGGACAAAGAAAGAGGGACATCAAGGGAAAAAAAAAAAAGTTTTAGTCCACAAGGATATAGGTGTAAACAAGTAACAAAATTTAGGCTTGAACAAATCCATGCAGACACCTGCTCACTTATAGAAAATGGTAAAATGCTGCTTGTGTGAGACCGGGTGCCTGAGATACAGGGAGCATGGATCTCCCCACGTCATTATTTGTGTTAAGTTTTTTCGTTATTACAATATGGCTAAGACTTGTGACTTGTCAGGAGACCAGGGTCCATGAAAAATACAGAGTAGTATGGCCAGACCACAAGTATGTTTAGTATAATCACCAGGCACAGGAAATGTACATGTATATCAGAGATCTATATACACCTATAGATATCAAAACTTACCTCATTCACAATATAATCCAGCAGCTCAAAAATAGCCATTGGTGGCCGGCTGTCTGGTCCATAAGCTGAAAATAGAAAAAAAGGCAATGAGATTCTTTATACAATAGAAATTAATCAACTGAATGTACTTTATTACAAACCTCTGAATATAGCGGTGCCGGAGTATTTGTTATGGAGGAGACGGATTTGTTGGACGGAGACTGCATGTTTCGTTCGTATAAAGCGGCACATAACTCAGCCAAAGGGTGAATTTCCCATTAGGGGAACCCCCTGTGGATGCCGATTATGTTGGTTTATTCGTTATGCCCATGGGCATTTTCCTGTAACATGACCAGACCCAAGTGCAGCCATCTGGCTGTTCACATGATTTGGAACGGGTTTTAAAATAATGCTTGCCATCAGAGTACTGAGAATCGGAGGGGTGTATCTGCCCATGAACCACTAGAAGTAAAGCCAGCTTCATGCTAAATGAATCCAAAATCAAAATAATTTTATATACTGCAGATAGAAAACTAAGAGTACAAAAGGTACATGCCAACTTTTGTGTGCACTTTAATTAAATTATCGCCGACTGGGGCCTTAGAATTTTTTTATTGTGTTTTTTTTTTTAGAGGGATTCCTCAAAAATATACGGTAAATATAAATCTATGTTATTGGGATGGCTCCCTACACTTATCTCCTTTCTCTTCCAGGAGATGCACAGATCTCCTGCTTAGGACGGACTAACAGAGCATTCTTGTGCAGCAGTGCCATTTACATTCTATTTCATGCACAAAGTAAAAGATGTATTAAAAATTTAACACACTAAGTATTTGAAGAGGATTCATGATTTGGCGACGCCGTTTGGGGGAGTAGATTGTCTTTTTAATAACACAGCCTGACGGACAGAATATTCTGAGCTATTTAATGTACAGCATTAAAAGATAAAATCATGACAAGATATAAAAAAACAGTATAGGTTAGAATTGATAAAAACACAATGTTGCCATTGGCACCCCCAGACCTCTGTTAATCTCCTCCTGTGGTTGTCTGATGGAAAAGTCTGCATTCCGCAGACCCAACTTTTTATTTATATATACACATACATACACACACACACACACCTATATATTGCTTATTTCAACCTGTAAATGTTATTAGGTTTACTAATACTTAATGACCTTACAGCGTATTACGTAGAGAAGCCTCAGCAACATAATAAGAAAATAATTGTAGTCTGGCTTAGTGTTACCTTAGGGTAATTTAATGACAGAGCTATACCACTACCCCAAGTGGCCCAGAATGATTCAATAACAGAGAGCTATCATTAACATGTACAGCAGAGACAGGCAGCCAGCAGATGGATTATCGATACCAACACTCTCAGCCAGCAGATGGATTACTGTGATGGCACAAGTAACCTAGCAATAGCTGTGTCTGGAGGTTTGTAATACAGGCAAAGATTTCATTTTATGATTGTGACCGAACAAACGGGGATGAGCTACAGGTAGATTAATAACCCAAACTAAAAATGCATTGTTTTGTCCCAAAACTGTTATCTTTATGTATATAATACGCATTTTGTCATTATTGAAAGCTATGACTAAAATTTTGTTTCACCGGCAGGTACAGTTCATACATTAGCCTTACAGTACAGCCTACATTGAGGGTCTAAAAACTGTTCTAAAACATCAGTTAATTGCCAATTATATAATATGCAATTAATAAGCAAAGCCACAGTGTACTAAGAAGGGATGCTGCACGGGGTGTTTTCGTGGCGTACAGCAGAGTAGTTAGGAAGGGGGAAACCGTTTACAACCACACACCATTTACTGAGAACAACGAGGAACAAATGTCTTGGGACATTTTGGGCAGCACTTACAGCTGATGGGACGTCCTGGAGGTCGTGGGCGAGGGGACAACTCTGAAGACATAGGGTCCCCTTCCATTGAGCAGCCGAAGATCCCCTCCAGCTCCTTAGCATCCGGAGGGGGGATTGGATACCGACCGATGGCCATCTCAACCAGCGACAGACCCATGCTCCAGATATCAGACTGAACTGAATAGTGTGTTCCTTGTAATCGCTCGGGCTGAAACAACACGGAAAACAAAAGGTTCATACAAGCCAGCCATTAAAAAAGCCATCACACAGAATACGGTGCTTACATTTTCTTGTTGCATTACAGCGAGACATGTCTTCAAATGATTTGTCCTAATGTCCTCTATATAAACTACAGTGTGCAGTGGAACATATTGATCACTGTGCATCACATCAGCACTCAGATGGTTAACCGCAGTAGTTAAGACTTTCACTGGGAGACAGAGACATCTTCTCCCACCGAGTGTACCGAGAGCTGTTATTACACACGCATGCCGCACAACGTGGGAGGACATGCTGACAACTCCATCTGCTGCATGACACACAATGTGCACACACGTGATGAGGAGCGTAGGGATAATATATATTTTGTAAACACATATTGTGGCAATACCACAAGAAATTATGTAATGCACAGATGCACTGGAAAGGTAATTTAACAGGTTTATTGAGTTTTGTTGGCCATGTAACCGGGGCTTACACCAACTGCCCAATAAACATGGATACACCTGTATGTATGGTCATTACAGACGCTGCTCACACATGGGGGGTGGCCTTCTCCTTTTATCCTGGGAATTTGGGATCTCACACAGCGACAGCACATACTCCAAGAAACGGCCAACCCTTGGTCCTCTGCTGTAATGCTATTCCCACGATACGGACATTGGTGCCATAGCTCATTAAGAGCCCGCTACTGGGCATCCAACACTTAAGAGTGACTTTACATGCACACTGAATGAGAAACATGTCAACCAAGGGCACAGGTGCTATAAGGTTAATGTACTTGAAATTCGGTGGACACAAGATCACTCACAGACATATAAGATCTCGTCCCAACGAAGGAATTTGCCATTGAGTCGATGAGTTGCCCGCTGACTCCAAAGTCGCAAAGCTTGATTTCTCCTCTCGAATTCACCAGGATATTAGATGGCTTTACATCTGCAACAAAGAAACGTAAGGTGAAACACAGATTTCTACGGCAGATAAGAACCCATCTGTCCGTGAAAGGACAGGTAAGCCATGAGGCTTTTTATTTCTAAGGTTTGCAGCAGTCCCATTGCACTCTCCATCAGGACATGACGGGAGTTAATTCTCTTCCAACAATATGCCCCAGTTACTAGGGAGACGGGTACTCCGAGAAAACCTTCTGCCATGAGGGAATTAAAACATGTCTGTTAACTCTTTCATTGTGTGCTTGAAGCTTGTGCAGGGTAGCAGGGTAAGAAGGTACATGTGATAAACCCTATGACAGTCACAGGTTGATAACCAGTGGACACACACACTCCCTCAGCTCTGAGAATATTAATGGTCTCTGCTTTTAACCCTTTCAGCAGCAAGTCACACCCTCAAAGAATCATTGCCACTCCACTCACCTCTGTGCATAATCTTGTGTTTCTCTCGTAGATAGGTCAGGCCTTTTATCACCTACAGAACATAGAGGCACGATTAAGAGAAAGGAAGCAATTATATCAAAATACGCGGCCCCCTAAATACCTGTAAGTGCCCAATCAAAAATCAAAGGAGAGGCTCCCAATAAGTACCAGCAACCCGTGCACTATGAGGTGACAGAGCCATGAAACTCTCGCTACGTTTTATCCGATACCAAGAGATCACCCATGAAAAAGCCTCCGCGGGGGGGACCTCAGACATATACTACTCTGCAATCTTATGTGAACATTTTTGCTATGGGACATTTTTGCTGAGAATGATAGCTTTCTGCACATTTTGTTCTGTCATACAGGTGGCTGCAATATTATATATTCGCAAGAACCTTCTTGTGTTTGTGAGGTTCAGCAACCTTGTTGATAATGAAGGAATATCTAGTACTACAGCAAGGGGTCAGTATAACACCCCAATATGACAGCATCAGCACTCAAAGCAAATACATCCACATAAGAACAAACCCTCCATACAGTTTATTTTGAAAATAAGCACACATTTGGACTTGACACACATCTCTAATACTTACAGCAATGCTGACTTTTCCCAATATTTTTTCTGGTATTTTCCCTGCTTTCTTTAACACCTGGTCAAGTGACCCTCCATCCTGAGGAGACACAAATAAGAATTAATACGAGAAGTTCAGAAGATTACTTAGGCAAGCATTACAAGGATGTATGGGCCACTCATGGACTGGTCACATTACATGTGCCCTCACCACCTGCAGATTACCCTGTGGTTTGACAGAGCGATTTATCTCTGTATGGCAGCCCCACCTTTCTGGACTTTCCTATGGAGCCTTTAGTGAAAGTTGATTTCTTTTATCGGGCCAACATAGAATTAGATAAAGAGACCTCTGCAGTCCCAATAAGGAATGAATTTCCAATAAAGACAGTCATCTCTTGGACCAATAGGGCTATATGTTCTTTCTTGGCCGTCTTGATAGGATGCCGTGCTGAACTGATTAAATGTCAGTTTGCTAAGAGTTTGTTGGATGACTATCCAGTCCTTAAACTATACTTGGTAACCAATGTGTAGCCTATTAGACCCCAATCAATTCGTATTATGTTAGTAAATTTACACTGCAACCTAGCTGTTACCATAAGTCGGTGTGACATATAATAAAGCACACCAAGTACCAATATTTTAACAGGGATGTGCACATACGGATGGGGGTCTGCTTTAACCATAAAGATCTCTCACCATGTGTTCCATGCAGATGCTGATCTCTCCATCGCTGTAAAATGCACCATAGAACCCCACAATATAGGGGGAGTTGCACTCATGCAGGACCTGCAGCTCCCTGATGATCTGGTTTCGGATTGCGGGCTTAATCTCCAGATGAATCAGCTGTTGTGGGGGGAGAAATAGTATTAGTCTGACTGCTCTGTTCTACAGTACAATGCACCAACATATATATTTATTATTGTTAACTTTATTACCAAGTGCTAACATTCTCCAGCTCTGTAGCCTATGGAACAGACAACATGAAACAGAGTAGGAAGATCACTGTCACCCAGTGTCCATCCTACTTTGTGTGCTGGAACCCAGCTCTTGACGGTACCGCATAGTTGACAACTGACCATATTTGTGAAGATGAGTGGCTGCCATACTTCCCTCTAGAACCCCATAAAACAGTTGTATTCATATTTATCTATTAACCTCCATCTCCAGGAGTGCACATTTCATGTATTCTGGAAGTGATAGAAATCCACAGCTGTCAGTGTATGGGAGTTATAAGATCAGTAAGCACTTGAAATTAAAACAGCTTTGCCACATTAAGAAAGGTTTTTAAAACAGACGAGTATTTCCTAGGGCACCCAACATACTACAAGTAATTATGTCTCATATACTGTGAGCTTTGATGAGGGACAGACTCATCACATTTCTCCTCGTCCTATGAAAATCATTCCCTCACATAACCCAGTGTAGCAGTTATGCTGGGTTATAATGCTAGGGCAGCACTCTGCCCCTTTGTGCTTTACCCTGCATTGACCGAGATGTACATGGCTTCCATACTCCTCTCCCCGACTCCCTGCTCTTAAGTGGCAGAAAGAAGGTCAGTGTCTCACCTTCCTAGCCATGATCAAGCTGGACGGTCGGTGGGAGACCTTGAAGACAACCCCACCATTGCCGGCTCCAAGTTCTGATACTTTCTCAAAGTCATCATCCTTCAGCTCTCCAACTTTCTGTTTCTGCGTGAGAAAAGCTTCCAGCCGCTTCCTCTGCTGTTCATCCAGCTCCAGCTCCTCCAACTTCTTCTGAAGTGCTTCAAGGTTTGTCCTAAGAGTTGAAAAAGATATGGATAAAAAGTGCAGAAGAAAAGCAGGACAAGCACCGGACAACATTTTGTAGCACTTATAGGTCAGTAATACAGTTTTAGGAGATTGCATCACGGTTTCATGTACCAGAGAAAGTGCCTCTACATAAACCAGACATAAATAAAGTCAGGAGGGGGCAGCAAACCTTTGTGTTCGGTTTGATCTACTATGGCATCAGAAGACATATTCCTGTGCAATTAGCCTGTGAAAGCCACTGAAGATGCAGGGCCGATATGATTTTAATCCTATGACTATATAAATAAGAGACTTAAAAGGTTCACATTTTATAACTTTACTTATATATTATTGCTGTGCAATAGTGATACTCCAGCTGCTCAGCTACAATTTCCATTGACAGTACATTACTGGATGCCTTGTAGTATAGGAATGGCTAGACGGCTATAATAACAGTGTACCGCTTACACCAGGCTCTGCTTGACCCCGCTGCACAATCTAACCGTCTGTGAGGTGTAATTACAGACAGGGGCCACAACGTGCCAGCCTTTTGTATGATCCTGATACAAAAGTCCTGATGTGTGATCCCACTAGGTAACCCTATCATCCTCTGGCGCTGTGCTAAGCCAGACACACAGTCTAAGGAATGCGAGAGAAGATTAGCCACATATTTGTAAGAAGACTATTTCTTGGACAGGTGGTACAGAGCTCCGCTGAGCTGTTTGACCAGAAGACTCCTTAGAAGAGGAAGCGCTTACCTTACTGCTATCGCCCTGAAACACACGTTGCATCCAAATGCACTACATCCACATTCCTAACCAAGTACACAGGCCTGATGATTCTCATCTGTGTCTGAAATGATCTGAAAGATGACATGTGCATTCGCCGACGTGTTACAACGTTACGCTGAATAAGTATAGTTGCAGTGCCCAGATGATACCAGGGAGGAGCAGGTGCCAGTTACATTTAGAACAGCTGGCCCTGACTTCACACGCTTCTCCATCTGTACACATGCATATAACCCTGTGCATAGCATGATCTCCACCATGCCCTGGTTGTATTTATATAATACCACAGCATGCATCTCACATATGTGCAGACCACCCATGCCACGCGCAGCTTGTGATCGGGCACAAACAGCACTCAGATACAGACGTTCATATAGGAAGCAATAAAACCCAAAAAGAACACTTTACACTGTACCCTTCTAGGAAGCGTTCCAAGGATGCCTTACAGAAATAGCAGCTCGATAAAGGGACATTATGGAAATATGGGAGAGGCAACCTATAGTATTATTAACCAACATGAAAAGAAATAGGACATATGAACACATTCGCTTCCATGGGCTGGGCAGTTTTGCAGCTATTGTGGCAAAATATGTCTGAACTACCATATCAAATAGCCTTTTGTCCTGAAGGAGTCTCCCCTAACCTCACCCATGCCAGAGATACCAAAGAGAATTAAATAACTAAATGAGGGGAATAATCCAATTTCTGGTAACTGGGATTTGAGATGGATGCTCAGTTGGCATAAATGGAAATTGTGTTTCTAATCCATATATTGTTTTTTATCTGAAAACTTTACTTACATTGAAATGGTTTTCTTTATCGAATAGGCTCAGATTTTATTTTGTGCGTGCTTAGACCATACAGTGTTAATCGGCGATGTGGGTTGGGGTAGTTACATGATTAGAGGGTGGTATTTTTTATATATTCAGCTCTTTAGAAACAGCTCTGTTCCTAAGCAACCAGAAATAACAAGAAGTACAATTCTTACAACAGTCCCCCCCCTACTCACACTGAGCCCCCACCCACCACCTGTCTGCTGTAATGGTTGATGTGCTGTATAAATCAGGTATATTTAGACAACACAATAAATATGCACAGCACGAAGGCTCGCAGCTACCAAACCAGACCCCCCCTTTAAAGATATCATGGGTTAATAGAATACTGCCTCTGAGATGGGTCTTCATTAGATTAATTAAAGGCTGGTTAATTAGAGATCACCTGAATTGTGCAAACCTGCTTTGGGACCAGGGAGCAGAATTCTTACCCTTGGACCAGCAAACAGATTGACAAAAGGTTATAGAAGAACTTGTGACCGAAACAATACATTGTAAAAGCTTCATTAACTGCTTCAGCTTCCTTCATCGTCTCTTGGTTCTTCATGCAGAGGAAACTTGCCTAATATTTGGTCTGCAGGAGGAATTGGTCTGATCTGATGACTCTAGTTAACTAATATTTGAGACTCTTCTGAACGAGGAGTCCGTGAAGGGCAATCCGTTCTCAGCTAAACTAGATTTGCCTTTTTTGTCCATATTACCAATTACCTCCTAATCTTTTAATTTTTCAGCACTGGTTTTTATTAATGCAATTAAGTATCAATCACACAGCCCGCAAACCGCAACAAACATTTTGCTACATTGTTTCTGGTGTCTCAGTGGAGGACTATAAAGAAAGCGCCCAGCTGAACACCTGACACTTCTATACACCTTGGAGCATAAGCATTTCTTGGTTAACACATTCGCTGATACAGTCGTGTGTGTGTGTGTAGGTTAACACTCTCGCTGATACAGGTGTGTGCGTGCGTGCGTGCGTGCTGTGCTGAGACACCATGCCTGCAGGGCGTATTAAATGGGCTTGGCAGCGAAGGAACAACAGATAAGCATATACTTTGGCATAGCTGCGGTGTGTGCAGAAAATGGCCATTCGGGGACTGAGAATACGTAAAGTTCAGAACAGGCGTCTGGGGTGTTCAAGGCTTATCAAACTTTACATCTTTTTAAAGTTGGCCTAATAAAAAAAGTATCAACTAAAGACTCCATTATCTCGGCCTAATACAGCTATATCCACTTTCCTTATCAAGTCTTAGACATGCGTTACAACACTGCGTTGAGTAGACAAGATTCTACAAGTATCTGACCAGGATACAGGTTTCGACATATGCTCACTTTTGCAAACAAAAGCAGCTCATACAGCTGCAGACATAAAACAGACATACTTCAGGGGTCTCCCCAACACCGAGCACATACTTCAGGGGTCTCCCTAATTCAGGTTCAAGTCAAAAAAGCTACCAGAAATCTCCCTGGACTCAGCAGTCCTGTGTAAACCTGTATCTTAAAATCAGCCACTGGCCATTTCCAGGCACACAGCAGCGGGATTGGGACAGCAGGCTCTATCACAAGCAACATATCGCACCATCGGTGCCAGGCTTCTGGAAATGGAAGCCTTGGCTGCACAACGGTTCTGCTCAGCATGCACCAACATTTCCAGGCCTGACAGTTCTTATGAGCAGGGGAGAGGCAATCACACATTCCTATCATTTCCCAGAGCTTCTCAAACCTACACCTTACAAGCCAGGCACGCCCAGACACGAGGGAACATCCGTTATATCCCATTCGGCTGGGCACTGTATAACAACATATACAAATATATATATATAAATAACTCAAGATTGTAAGCTTGTGAGCAGGGCTCTCTCCACCTAACGTATCAGTTTGTCGTAGTCAATTCTCGTCTTGTCATACTCCTTGAATATATGTATTGTATTAAGCGCTGCATAAATTGTTGGCGCTACATAAATAAAAGATAATATATACCGTATTGGCTCGGATATAGGCCGCCCCCGTGTATAGGCCGCACCCTAAAAGTTTGGTGCTTTTTTTAAAGAAATTTTTTTTTTAATAGACATGCTGCCACTCTGTCTTCCCCCCCTGAGATATGCTGCCACTATCCCCCACCCAAGATATGCTGCCACTCTGTCCCCCCCCCCGGGATATGCTGCCACTATCCCCCACCCAAGATATGCTGCCACTCTGTCCCCCCCCGGGATATGCTGCCACTGTCCTCCCCCCCCCCCCCCCGAGATATGCTGCCACTCTGCCCCCCCCGACTTACCAGAGCAGACTCCCGGGTGTCTTACGGGGGACATCTACGCAATACGCGTATACAACTTCCGGTGCCGGGACTCAGCGGATGTGCTGGCAGGGGAGGCTGTCTGAGCGTATCAGAGAGTAGGATACGGGTCCCCTGCACCGCTGCGGGGGATCTGTATCCTATCCCCGCTGCCTGCCCGGCGCCCGGAACTGCATGTCCCGGGCGTCGGGCGCTAGACCCCGAATAAAGGCCGCACCCCCACTTTAAAGACTTAAAGTGGGAGGAAAAAGTGCCGCCTATATTCAAGCCAATACGGTATATATATCTATATATACACACACACACACACAAAGGTGTCTCACCGGTTATTATGCATTAAAATGGCATCAAGTTCCCCTTGAGATAAAAATCAAGATTTACAGAAGTTACTAAGGCAGTGGAGAGTTCCGAACATTGCACAGCAGAAGCTCGGGGACCAGAAATGTCACACCAAGGGGTAGATTTCATTTTAAAGTGTCATCAGGACATGTTAACACCTACTTTACCCTGCACCACCTGAGAAAAGCAAAAAACTATGTCTTCA
Source organism: Sceloporus occidentalis (assembly GCA_023333645.1). Taxonomy (NCBI): domain Eukaryota; kingdom Metazoa; phylum Chordata; class Lepidosauria; order Squamata; family Phrynosomatidae; genus Sceloporus; species Sceloporus occidentalis. Next base: position 7,245,405 of record JALMGF010000026.1, on the reverse strand, counting down.
AATCTGTGACTGCTGCTGCAGCCCTCCATTACTGCAGCTCTCCTCTTCACGAAAAAGAAAATTAAAGGGCAGTAGTGACTTTATAATTTACTAAGCAGATCTAACGTCCAGGGGATCAATGCTCCTCTGTATTTTTAAAGTTCCCTCTAATACATTTAAATCCCCCTTGAATACAGGATTGTGCTGTGACATCATACCCCGATTTCATTGACTGTGCAATGTAATGCCCCTCCCCATCAATGGGGTAATAAATTATTACTAATAATGTGGCCCCGTATCCCCTTTGCAGCCCTAGAAGGGGTCGGCGTTACATGCGGTCCCTGGCCTAGAGTCAGAGTGGATGCATAAGAGGAAGCAGAGGCTGGTATATAATAGCAGGCTGACAGTGTGCGTATATAAGGCGATATACCGAGCCCCTTTTGCGGCAGCTGGCGCCCCTCCTTACCCTGTCGGGGTTCCAGGGGTATTAACCCGAAAGGCAGGAAATGCAACAGGACATGAAGTGTGTGTACACACATTATATATATATATATATATATATATATTATGACAGCGGCCCAGTGCTGCACGCTCTCCCAGACCCTCCCCGTCTCACTTACTCTGCAGTTGGGGTCCCGTTCACAGCAGTCCCGTCGGGTGGGGGGTTCAGCGTGATGGGCGTGGGCTTCTTTTTAGGCATGTTGCTGGGTAGAGGAGGGCAGGCCGGGTGCTGTCACGAGTAATCTGGGCTTGAATCTCTCCCGTACCGGCTCAGAGTCCCAGCGGGCGCCACTGATTCACTGCCTGTCCCTAGACTGTCACTCTGCAGCCCTCTGCATCCGGGGGCGGGGCTTCGCCTTACATTGTTTCCTTGCGTTCGGCAGCCAATGGGAGGAGCCGACGGATAGACAGAAGGAGTCACGGAAATACGTCACATATCTCACGGGGGCGAGAACTGTATGTGGTGGTATGGGCGCCCTCCTGTGGTTTAACATGGATATTGCAACAGAGTGGATGGAATGAACTCCCACCGATGGCTGTGTCATGGCTAATCCGTGCCTGTGACTTGCGCTCAAGCGTTCTTGTTGCAGGGGTGAATATAGGGGGCAGGGCTTTGGCACTCCTATGTAGCAATACTCAGGGCTATCTTTCAGGAGGAACTCAAATACTGAATAGATGTTTCCCTTAATTATACAAGACTTTATGTATTCTGGTGAGTTGTGTACCAGGTTTGTGCATCAGTGTAGAGTAGATTGGATATGGCTCGTGGTTCACAGTTTGGGCCAGCCCTATATCAAATATTTCATGCCCCTTCCAAATATATTTTAGCTAGATAACAACAAGTTTCACTATACGCAATAGAATCAGACCTAGTCGGCGTATATATATATATATATATATATATATATATATATATATATATATATATATATAAACAAAAGATATATATATATATATATATATATATATATATATGCACACACACCATATATTACAGCAACAAATTAGAATTATTACAAATACCCGAAGACCATCATGGTTACAAAAAAAAGGGTACAGCTGAAGATGCAATATAATGTTCACCTTCAGAGGGAAACAGGAGGTGGCAGGGAGAGAGAAGGAGGGCACGGCACACACAGCCTGAGAGTTCCAACCAGGACCATCCTCAGTGGCATCCAGGGCAAGTTGATTTTTATAGGGGCCCCCATTGGTGACAACATCACGTAACTGCCATGACAGGAAGTGCTGAGAATATGGTTGTTCAGCTTTTTCTCATGGGTTCTTCCCACCAACCAGGCTAGTTGTATGTTAAAATTAAGTCAGCTAAAATAAAAGCAGTAGAAGTAATCTCTAGGCCCCATATACCCTCACACAGCTGCTTTACAACTTACTAGTGTTCTTGTGGCTTCTCTGCTTGTATCAGAGCTCTCCGTTAATGTCATGGGCCATCTGCAGGAGTTCCCCAGAGACCTTGTCTCTGAAGTGTCCTGCCCCCCCCAAGGTTGGCTTCCTAACACATACACTGTAACACCCCCACGCTAACACGCACCCCGTCACTCTAACACCATACACTAACACATACACATTCACTCTAACGCCCATACACTATCACACATACTATAATGCCATATTTAACAACCCCACACTCACTTTAACATGATACACTAACCCACAAATGCTCACCCTCCCTTTTCTCTTGCGCCAAGTACCATTAACTCCAAGCTCACACCTGACACACTAACGCTATTTGCTGCCATGCACTCATGCTAATACTACACACTGACACCCCCACACATGCTGACACCAGTTACTCAAGCTAACATCATAAACTACACTAACATATACACACACCTTACCACCATATGCTGACACACACTCATCACACACTAACACACACTCAACACCATACAGAAACAAGAAAACATGCTACGCACACTCTCCTCCAGCTCTCCATCTCTCTCACTCCATCACAGCTCTCTGGATCCTTACAGCTCTCTCTCTTGATTCCCCCACGCTTATAGCATTCCATATCTCCCTATTTATATTTCTCCTCCCCTCCCTCTTAACTTCCCACTTTGTCTTTATTATCGGCTCACGTCGGATTATCTGTGCAAGATGGTGCCCTTTGTATGGTCTTCGTAAGGTTTTAGAGTGAGAGTGTTACTGTATGGTGATACATAAATTACACATGTACTGGTGTTGGCATATGTGTGTGAACATATGGTGTTTACATGTGTGAGTGTATTCTGTTAGTATGAGTGTGTGCGTCAGCACAAGATCTTAGAGTGCGTGTATGATGTTATCATGAGTATGCGTGTAAATATTTTGTGTCAGCATGTGTGTGGGTGTTAGTGTATGGTATTAGCATGAGTGTGTGTCAGCTTATGACGTTAGAGTGCCAGGGGTAAGCCTATGGTTGGTAGTGCGAGGGATAGGAGGGAGATAGTGTGTGTATGTATGAATGTATGTGTAAGTGTATGGTTACAACAAATTTCTATCGGAGTATGAGCATGTGTTTTAGTGATGGGGGAATTACTGCACCTTGGCGCCACTAACCCTAGCCTCAACCCTGTGGTATATATACTATATATAGTATATAGTATATAGTACTATAGAATATACAAAGGTGGCCTTGTTTCTTAAAGTGTTCTTTAACCTTCACATTGATCTGGAAACTATCCACTTAATAGCAGTTTATATGGCCGTGAATTACTTTAACAATCCAGTACGTAGTCTGTACTATATCAGGGTCATTTGGTGTGTTCTTGGATATCTTATCATGTTCTATATACTCTTGTCCAATCTTGTATAGTCTGGCTATGTCCCACAATCAAACTGTGTTTAGTCTAGTTCACTAAGGTGCAACCTGAATCTACTTTGGAGAAGGGTGGAGGGGGTCTATAACCACTGGGCAAGAAACACAGTTGAAGAGGGAAACAACTGACTGTAATGTGTGAAAGAGCTAAATTGCATAAATAAACCATTAGATACTTGCAATAATTTAGCATTATATGTCACAGATGCAAACACTGTTGGAGAGGAAGTCCCATGGAATAAAATACGGTGCTGTGTGCTGTAATGTAGGTTAGCATTGACAAAAAACTAGCGTTATCTCATTTTGTTCCAATAAACATCCTTTTCCGCAGACCCAGAGGCTGCCGTTGTTGTCAGTGATGTGATATCTTCGTTTCTTGCCTTGTGCCTCTCTTTTTTTCTGCTTATACACCTAGCCTCTATCCCCACATCAGAACAGTAAACTGAACCAAAAGGGGGTAGAAGATCTGCTCTATATCTCCCATGAGCCATTTTTACGACACATATAGATTTGACATACTGCTCTCCAGCACATGTAAAGTGCAACTCAGTAGTATGTTGATGTACAAAGGGAATTATATATGTTATAACCAACAGTGGAGCACATTACATTTGTTGGTCAGCATTATGTGGAATGAACATGTGGCCTATGAAAAACAATTGCCAGTGTGGTCCCTCTATCCTTCACCTCATCACATATGGAGCACTTGATGTAGACAATGCTGTGCCGTTGGCTCCTTCTGGAGTATTCTTTAAGATAGGTCCCTTCAGACCTCTGATTCCTATTCTTGGATTCTGATTCCATCTAAAGAAGGGACCTCTGGAGTTCTGATGTGACTCTAGATCATGTTTGTTGGCCCTAAAGTGGTATAACCTTTGTTTAAACACTCCATCTTGCACCAATGTGATTATATTCATATATATATTTTATCATCCTATGAAACCAAACAGAATTACCAAAATTCATAGCTTGGCTGCCTTGTAGCAGGAAAAATTATAAGCAGTGTCATTTTAATGCAGTGACCACAAGAGGTCCTGGAATACCGTACTTAATAAAAGCCCTCGCAGCATAATAAATGTCAGCAACAGAAGGGAATTAAATAAAGATACAGTAATAGTAAAAATAAAAATGTACTAATATAGTCTTTTTACATCTCATGCCTCAGAGAATAGACAATCGGCTTGGAAATAACATGTAACCCTAGACTTCACATGTAATCCATTAGGAGATCATGTTTCGCAGGCATCTATTCACAAGATGAGGTCATGGAGCAGACGTTTATCTGCATTTCTTCCTGTCCCTGGTGATCCGTACATATCAAGTGTTTATCAGTACATCTAGTTTTAGAAGATGTCTTAAAATATTTCCTCATTGGGTTTACAGCGATCCCTCTGATCATGCTCTGAGTTGAGCATTGCTATAATGAAAGCATTAAGATTAGGCTTTTTACACCCTTTAACCCCATGTCTAGATGCACCTCCACCAACTACAAAGCCCACTCATAAGCATGTCTTTAACATTAATAAATAATTTGAACACTATTTATATGGTTTGTTTTTTTATTTGCGGAAGTATTAGTGGCACAAATTATAACATAAGTACTGCCCCACCCAAATTTTATTCATTTAGGGTAACCACATTAACCAAATTCAAGACATATAGCTTAGTAAATTTCCTTCTATGAGCCTATACATCACACATACTACAGGGCTGACTTTACATGAGCAGGTCAGCAATATGTAAAATGTACATGTGTCCTGGAAAATGGCTGTGGCTCTTTTTGCTGTGTTTATGCACAATTTATGTTGTACAACGACTCACAGAACATGTCTCTGCCATGTCAATTAGGAACTAGATTATGTGCAAAAACTATTGTGTCCGGTGCCTGCACTCCATGTGATATTTCGTTCACTCAGGAATCAGTATTGGCAGTGACCTGGGTCCCCCTTCCACGAGGGGACTATGTTACACCCCTGCAAATTCAGTCAGCTAATATGACGTTCCTCAGATACACCATGGAGATTATTAGCAATAACTGCTGCTGTGGAAAAGCAATACTATCAGAATCATTCTGCACGGGGCTGAGCGTAATGACAAAACACTGGACATCTGGAGAGGAGCAGCTACCAGGTACACCCCACTCAGGAGCGTGGGGTACCTAGTAGTCGATCCCCACCAGATGTCCAGTGTTGATTCTTATAGCATTGCTTAGATGATGACAATACATGAAATTAACATTTACTAGATGAGACAGCTGGTCTGTGCCATCATTGCTCTCAAATGACTTGTCTGTGCCTTCTTTGCGCCCCCCCCCTTTCAACATACACTCTGGCACGCATATGTAAACACACTTACACTCACACACCTAATCATACTCACTAACACACATGTACACATTCATTCCAACACACACTCCATATCATCCTTCTTACACATCAATGCTTACACACAATTACACATTCCTGCTCACACACACACAATTACACATCCATGCTCTCACACACACACAATTACACATCCATGCTCTCACACACACATAATTACACATCCATGCTCAAACACACACAATTGCACATCCATGCTCACACACACACATATAATTACACATCCATGCACACACGCACAATTACACATACATGCTCACATTTAAAAAAACGACCCCTGCCCTAGCTTACCGCTCTTGCAGCGTGCTATCCAGCTGCTTGCACAGTGTGCGGGCAGCCTCAGTTTTACCTCTGCGTTTACATTCCTTTCTCCCCGTGCAGGTTCAAAATAGTTTAGAAATGGCCCTTCCGACGAGCGGTGCAGTCCAGGTCCAATGCCGTTAGCATTATATAAGGCTGATCTGGGCCATTTCGTCCTTTTTTTTTGTGAAAAAAAATAATTTTCTTAACCAATATGTTGGGTAATTAAATTAATGACTTTAGAACATGCAGCCTTAATGAACTTTATTAAATTGAGAATTTTATCCAAGTTAAAAACTTGGCTGTATGTTCATGAGCATTCGTATTATTCTCCTTCTCAAACCATGACCTCCATCTTTAATTCAAGTCATGGAAAATGACCTGAGATTTTAATTTGGATAATTGCTATTGATTTGTTCATCTACTATGTAGTAGATTTTAATGTGGTTATCAAATAGATTAGTTAAGTCACAATCTAATTTATCTTACGTGTAGCACTTGCTTTGTGGCATATTTATTTTATGTACCAAAATAGACTCTCCTTGCAAACTCATGCTACCAGAAATGTTTGCAGTGTGCACCAATTAAATGGACAGTTTAAAGCCCCATGCAGCCTCACCAAATAAGAATGCATATCACTGTGTACGTTAATATGAGTTTTTTAATGGTTTATTATATATACTGTATATATATATATACCTATATGCATGTACTGTACTGTAAAGGTTTATTATATATACTCTCTCTCTCTATATATATATATATATATTAGGGAGAATCAGCTGCTCCAGAGCTGCAGCTTCTCACATCATTCATGGTTCTGACAGTACTTTCCACTGATTGGCTGCTTGATGCTACCCTTCCAGTTGCATAGAGGAACAACAGGCATCAGAAATCACAAAAGTTGAGTAAAAATAAATTATACTTCTAATGGTTGAGAGTATTTAACACAAACTTTGATAACACTGAGGTTCCTTCTTCCGACACAGTTTGTTATGTACTATATTGCTTGATTATAAGACGACCCCCCAAAATTTGAATATTAATGTTGAAAAAAAAAGAAAAAGCCTGAATATAAGACTACCCTATATGCCACTCTGACCCCCAGAAATGCCTTATACCCCCCTATATGCCACTCTGGCCCCCAGATATGCCTTATACCCCCTATATGCCACTCTGCCCCCCCACCCAGACTTACCAATGCGTCCCCAGACTTGTCCCAGTGGTCAATCGCTGTCAGTTAAAACTTCTGCAGAGCCAGTCAGGAGTGGGCTGATGATCAGATTATTGGTTAGGAGTAATCTGATCATTATAACTCGATGTCCCCATCCCATAAGTGACTTTAGGTCACTGATCAGTGTCACTGGTCAATTGCAAGTGACTTAATGTTATCATTCCTATCACTAACACTATACAGTAACTGCAACCTAACCATACCTAACACTTTCACTATCCACCAACAGGACCTTGGTGCTACCCGTCACGCTATTCTCTAACCCCTCAAATAACTCCTAGTTGTACTTACCTCAATGTCTTGGTTCTTGTTAGATTTGTGGTAAGCAGGATGTGTCTTTGAGGTCCTCTGGCTTTCTATTTTAAGGGGTTATTTTGTTGTTTAGGGGTAGTTTTGCCCCCAAAAGCATTATATATGCCTTCTTGGTCCAACTGTAAAAAAAAAATGAAACCTCTTTGACTGTGCAAAACTGACTTACACATTTATGTGGTATCTATGTGCTCAGAAGAAGTGGGAGATGATGCTCTTTTAAGGGGTGTTTTGGGGTAGTTTTACCCCCAAAAAGCATGTGGTGCACCATCCTTATTCAAATGTGTAAATATGATACTGTGGGCCATCTAGAAAGGTAAGTGGGGGTGTTCTTAAAATCCTCAAGGGGTGTACTTTTAGGGAATACAACGTTTTATATGGTTAATGGGAAGTCTACTGTATCTCAAATGAGGCATGGGCCTGGTAAAGTGTTTTGTCAAAAGTCCAAGTTTGAAAACCAAAATGCGCATGTTCCAATTTTGTCTCCACAACATCAGAGAAAAATGGGATATTGCTGTGCTCAAGGGGTGTTGCTGAATACAAATCAAGACCTTTTTTGTTATTTCACAAATCTACTCAGAATAAAAGTTGAAACTGCAAAGTGTTTGTGAAAATGCTTTTTTTTTGTTACATCAACTTTGAAAGGTGCTGGTGTGGAATCAGCTGCATGGGACAGGGCAATATGCCCCAATCAGATTCCCTGCACGGTCTAGTTTTGGAAAATAAATAAATTTTTATGGGGTTCAATTGAAATGTGGGAACTCTACTGTGTCTCAAATGAGACATGGACCTAGCAAAGTGATTGCAAGTTTGAAAAATATAATGTGCATGTTCCATTTTTGACCCCACAACGTCTGAGAAACAAGCCTTACCAATGCGTGTGCGGTACTTGGGGGTGGTGTTGATAAATACCCAGTGTATCAGTGGGGGGTCCCGCTGATGTCGGGGGCGTTCCAGCCAGGATAAGTGGGCGTTCTCGCTAACATTGTGGTAAACACCCCAATTTAAAGGGGTGAATGAGCAGGGAGAGGGGTGTGTCAGGACTCTCTCTGCTCTCACGACCCGGAGGATTGGGCTGTTTCTCTGGAAGTTGTCCTGGAGAGTTTCCAGGTATGATAATGTGTTTGTTAAAATGGAAAAACCCTACATTGTACTGCAATCTTTGGCACACATTGTGGCTAAAATGGTAAATAAAAAGTGTTCAAATTCCGCAAATAAAATATTTTGGGATGTCAACTTTCAAAATTGTGCTATTGGGGCCCAACTACAAACTTATGCCATTTAAAAAAAAAAAATCTAGTTTGGAAACAGTGACGCGCATCATTCATATTTAAATGTAATATATGGTATAAATGGAAGTGTTTCCAAAACCAGGGCAAATGATAATTGTTTCATTTGCACTGGCTATGTATTTATGTTTTTATAAGTTAAGCTGTGAAAATGTGTTTTATTTTTAATTTTAAGTGATAGTATAAGTGTGTATATATATATATATATATATATATATATATATACATTTAAAAAGAAAATTGTAAAATAACCCTGGTGTTTAAGGGGTTATTACTACTATTTAATATAATACAACCAATGGATGTTTGAAATTGGAACAGTTATTTAAAAACTATTTAAGGGCTGATGGTAATGTTTAGACCTCAAGTGTGACAACGAAGGAATTATTTTAAATATTTTTAACATTCCAGTGTCTTACTAAAATGAGTTATATGGACAATAGGCATCTATAGACAGGCCCACAGTCAAAGGTTTTGGGTTTTCTAAGGGTGCTGCTAAAGGCCAATTCCCGCTAAATGATGGGATAACGAATCGCGAGTGATCGCTGTCGAGTGTTACAGGACAAACGCGAGCGAGAGCAATTTCACAGTCCATACATACTTTGTTACTGAACATTGAACAATAAAGTTTAACCAAGTGGAGGAAAAAAGTAATTCCTCTCCGCTTTGTTAACTTAGCAACGATTGGCGCGAAATGTGTGTTAGCGCCTCCCTCAGTACTACGGCGGAGACTGCGGAAGGCGCGCGTTGCTGTGTGGAGCTGGCGCTGAAATATTTGGCGGCATCACGTGTTGGGCAGGTATGTAAACAGAACTTCTTGGGTGGGTGAGGATAGAGTGTGACCCGGCGCAAGAACAGAGCGCTTATTTGTGGGCTCGCATACATTTAGCAATGTAGTCATACGGAGGGGGGGGGGTTGTATAAACGACCCTGCGAGATATATATATATATATATATATACATACACGCACACGCACTATTAAACTGTTATCGCTTTTTATGCATATCCTTCAGTGTGTTTCTGTGTATCGTATACCTTTCTGTGGGGACATGCTAATCAGCATAATGGGGTTTCTGTGTCTTAGGATATGGTGTGTTTAAGGTAAGGTTGTTAAGGTAGGCAAACCTTAAACCTGATATTTTATTAAAATTAACAAAATGTCATCTTTTAGTGTGCTTTTAAATCTGCACAAAACCCCAATATTTCTACATGATATCTGCTGCCCTTTATCTCCCGATTCTAGCCTTTTAAAGATTGTGTTCGCTGTTCTGTGATGGAGAGAACGAAACCCAGAAAATGAAATTTGCTACATCTGTCTAGCAGGGTATCTGACCTCTTCTGTGACTCATCTGAAGTCCTAACGTTTTTGTGACCCATCCACACTCAATGATGCAGCTGTGCTTCCACTTATACCCATGTAAACATAGTGTGTAAAGATGACACAGCCATGTTTATGGTAGTTTAGGCCTCTCGGTAGCAGCTGCTTGATGATTACGGCTTGTCATCGGTAAAACTCACAGCTTGTCTTTTTATGTAAACAAGTCAAGCAGCTCGATGGGCATTCTGCATCCAGCTGTGTTTTGATCCTCCGATTAAGCATCTCACAGCTAAGACTGAGCCGCTTTAGTCATCCAAAACACATTGTTTTCACGTTTTCATTGATATTACTTGTTTTGCCATAGAAGGTGCAGTTAGCAGTCCCTCGTTCCACGAGCAGGAGAGCTGCGGGCATGATGGAGGAGCTGTTAACTGGACACCCAACAAAAAAGAAAATAAATATATATATATATATATATATATATATAATGTTTTCACTTGTCGTGTACTTTTATTAGCGTTAAAGTTATCCTCTAGGCAGGGGGTGAACTGGTTATTAGTTGGTTGGCCTTCTAGCTTTAGGGCGGTTGGCTTTTTATTTATTTATAAGGTTGTTTAAACTTTGGGTTTGGGCCAATAATTTTGTTACAGGTTATTATTATGAGATAATTGTTATGAAACCAAATAAAAGTCCTCGTCCTGTTTATTCCAAAATCCTGTTTTTATTCAGTAATGTATTATTGTTGGTACAGAGCACAAAGTTGCTATGATCATTTTAGAAGCTTTGTAATTAGCCGAATAATCTGACGATCTATAAATGACTTGTAGGCCGGCAAGCGTATGGGTTTGAGTATGAAATAAATCACGGGATAGACGTTACATGTTCCTCTAATGCATGTCTTCATTACGCTAGTTGCAGGCAGGAGGTCTGTTACCTGTAGGTAACTTTATCTCGCTCTGACCCATTTTCCCTTCCATGTGAGCCTCCTTCCTGTGTTCGCAATCAATCCCGTGGAGCTAGAGAGGGAATGGGCATTACTGTATCAATATCAGGTTTATGTAACACATGTGCCTGCGCAGGTTCATAGCTTCATCAAAGTGGCACGGAAAGGTTTTTGTTTTTTTTTCTTCACTAGAATGCTCTTATTTCTATCACTGAGGGTTCAGTAGTCATTAACATGGTTTTAATTGTGAACACTTGTAATTAGGGTATGTCAGAAAGCAATGCATTTTGTTGGAGCTCTGCTGAAATGATTTCAATAAAACAAACTACATTTGCTTCTCCAGGTTTTTCTGCGAAGATGATTGATCCCCTTGAAAATGACCTTTTCGACCTCCCAGATTATGAGCACACAGAGGATGAGGCATTCCCTCCTCTGCCGCCTCCCCGCTCTCCTGATGCAGAAAACGGTGATGCGGATCTGGCCAATGGAGGTAGTTAAATGTAAATTATATTTCAAAAAACCCAAAAACGAAAAACCTGTGGTCTTAGGAAACACAGATGCGCTTGAACAAAGCTTGTAGTGTCCATAGCAAAGGCTACTGAGATGTTTAAAGGTGTGCAGGACTGACTTTTATGAGCTTGGGAATACAATATTTTGTTATCTTAGCCCTGTTGCTCATACTGTTAATGCTGGTAATCATCCAGCCAGGCATCTTAACCAATAAAAGTCTATAGAGGAAAAAATTAAGCAGGTCTTCATGGCCATAAAGAATCAGCTCAGTGAGGTGTTTGAGTAGCGAAGGTCACCCAGTACATCACAGTTGACAACAATGGCGGCCTCCAGGTCTGCTGATGAAGGAAGTTTCTAGTAATAAAATTAAATATAAATGGTAATAGAGGTGTTGCCCTATCCTTAAAGTTGCTCAGCTAGTTAAATTACATTTTATTTATAGAGTGCCAGCAAATTCCAGTAGTGCTAGCACAAAGGAATAAGTTACTGGGTAGGTGCAGGCACTCCCCCAAAAAAACGCATGTAAGAATTTTTATTTTTGTTATTGTCCAAAAAAAGGGTAGTAGTGTTGTAGCCCTTAAAAGGACTGTGAGAATGGTATCATGCTTGTCTATTATCTACGTATATTTTGTTTCTTTCACGTATTTTTGGCACTTAACCCCTTATTATGTGTGTATCCCCTTGCATATTTTATGCAGGATTACCTATATGTATGCACAGCCACATATTTTGGATACGTTTATCTGAGGGAATTCTAAGTGTTTGAGTGTTTCCCTAGGTAAGCTGTTTTATAAGTTTGTCATCTAGATATAACTTTAGCAAAGCTAGTAAAATCACCCAGTCTAATTAGTAGGGCTGCACCAACTAATCGATAATAATAAATCGCTAAAGAAAATCGTTGCCAATGAATTTCATTATTGATTAGTTGAATCGATTTTTATCGATTATAAAACGAGGGGTTTTATAATCAGTTTGTGACTCACAGCAGCAGTTCCTACTTACCAGTCCCTCCCTGCAATCACTGCTGGAGAAAGAAAGGGGCGGGGTCGATCGGCAGTGACTGCAGGGAGGAAGAAAGGGGCGGGGCCAAGTGGCCAATTTGCTCCACCCATTTTCCTATTTTTGAAAATGGAATAAACCCAGTGCAGATATGGCTAATCTATCCTACCACAAACCTACTTAAAACCGCTGACTTTCCACATTTATGGTCCTGGTGCGAGCTCATAGCACCCTGAGTAATATGAAGATGATCACGCTGGGTAGGATATATCTTGTATCTTGGAGGTGGTTCCAAGCCATATATAACACATTGATTTTACATGTAAGAGATTTATATTCTAGATTCCATATGATAATGTGACCTCGTGCACACAGTATATCCAAGACGCACACAAACACACGCAGATACTGTTTGAGAGGGAACCATGAAAAGATGTCATTTTATTTATCTGTTATTTAAAGGGGAAGTCTCATGGGGGGGGGGGCATTTCAACAGGTGTTATGTACGGTGCTGGCACTGACAAAAAAAACCCGGTCTGATTTCAGTCCTTTATCTGCTGACCTGGATATTGTTAGATGTGATGCTTCCAGCTTAAACACTGTACTGAGTCGAAATGTTAGAAACTCCCCCAATAGTTCAGACTTTCCACGTTTATGGTTCTGGTGCCATAGTCACTCGACACCGATGATTCTGAAACAGAGTAATACGATGATGATGATGAACTCTCTTCAGGATCCGGCTGAGTAGGGTATATGTCCTCGTATCTTGGTGGTGGCTCCAAAAGGAAACACTCGTCGATGTATTGTACGGTCGGTCAGCACAGCCGTGGAACGTTGTATTCATTTTCCCCGTCGCGTCCGCTTTATTCATGGTTGCCCCTTCCGAAAGGGATGCTGTAGTAGGAAGGAGGGTCCTCGCTCATTGACCTATCATGTCCTCCTGCAAAGTATGGTGGTGGGGGTGGCGGGAACATAAACCCATGGTTACACGAACTGGACGATTTCTGGAGTCTTCTGGGTCCTCCTCGGAGTCACCGGCCGAACGGCTTTTGCTCACACAGATAGCCAGGCAGTAACACAGGCCAATTAGTGTGAGTGCGATTATCTTCAGTAAGTGAGTATTACAGACTTTAGGGGTTTTGTGTGTGTTGGATGCTGGCTTGCAGGCTGGTACCACAAGTCCTGGGATACTAACTAGTACCCCACAAGCCAATAACAGGATCCCAAGTACTACGAACTGTACAAACTGCCGGCTTTTCCCAGAGGAAGCGGCTATCTGGATCCGTTGGGTCTCCTAATTCCCTCCTCTCTCGTATGGCAGCAAACTCTGCCATAATTAAACATACCAGCCCTTCCCCAGCGAGTACCGAGCCCGTCACCTTGTAGGTCTTACAGCTGTCGGACTGGCATGACGCGAACCCATAGACAGAAAGTACAGATCTGCCGCATAAGAGCGCCTAGCCAAGTACAAACAGCGTGAATGTTATTTTGCTGTTTGTGTGCGGGCTAGGAGTGCCGAAGCAAGTGCGCTCCATGATGGCTGAAATGTGTACCTGTCAGGTGTTAGTCAAAGATGGTCAGGTGCAGAGATTCGCACCGATGTGCAGGATATTGGGTGCACACAAGTTAAAAACTTTTAATCTCTGCCTATTTTGTCTTTTCAAATTCAATTGAAAGCGCAATTTCACTCCCTGTAGTGGACAGATAAATACTATGCTCAGTACTGCTACTGCTCATAATCTGAAATAACCAGAGAGTATGGGGGGGGCAGAGTGGTGTATGGGCATGGGGGGGGGGGGGCGGCAGAGTGGTGTATGGGCATGGGAGGGGGGCAGAGTGGTGTATGGGCATGGGGGGGGCGGCAGAGTGGTGTGTGGGCATGGGAGGGGGGCAGAGTGGTGTATGGGTGAGTTATAGTGGTGTATGGCGGTATAATGAACTTCAGGGTGGCAGAGGGTGTATGGGGGTATAATGAATTTCAGGGTGGTGTAGGGCATTTAAGGGGGGGCAGAGTGGCATATCAGGGGCGCACAGTGGCATATAGGGGGTATAAGGCATATCGATATTGGGCATATCAGGGGGTATAAGGCAAATCGGGGGCACAGTGGAATCTATGGCATATAGTAGGTATAAGGCAAATCTGGGGCCAGAGTGGCAAGCTGAGGGTCAGATGTGCATAAGTGGGGGGCAGTTTGGCAAATAAAAGATAAAAAGAGGCTTTGTTCTCATAGTTTTTATTGAATATGAAAAAATTGTTAACATATGAATTAATATTTACTAATAACTAAGTATTAAAACCTAGTTTGAGAAACACAGTGTTTGGGTTCTTGTAGCTTTTATTATTATGTTAGTAAAATAAGAAGGTGAATAGAGAGAGGCCATTGTGATAAAGAGATGAAAGTGTAAATTTTACGTTTTTTTATTCTGTTGTTTGTTCATTACATTATTTTAAATAAAAGAAAAATTTGCATTTTTTTTTATCCGATTAATTGGCCAACTAATCGATTATTAAAATAGTCGTTAGTTGCAGCTCTATTAATTAGAAGAAAAATGCATTATGCCCCTGACGCTTATAAATATAAATATAATATTTAATCCGCATAACTAATAAAGGCACATTTGTCAAACAGCGTGTTTGATTAAGGCTCACAGTAGATAGGATTTATCGCTCTGCTTTATTTCGTTAGATGACTGGACACAGAATGTTGGTCAGACACAGAAAGAGGAAGCTCTGAAACCAGCAAGGAAGGCGGTTAAAAGACCCCAACCTAAACTTGATGCCCAGAGGTAGGTATCCTCCTACGCCTTCATGTATGGAAAGAGATGTAGAGATTATGTACAGGCTTGACGTAAACTGATATTTCAAAGCAGATGCTGTTTATTTGATTGCAGCCTCTGTTTCCATTATTAGCTTACTATGCACAAGATGCAACCAGAAGAGTCAAAGTACCTCAGTCTTAATCAAGTCCCCTGTAAAGGGCAAACTGGCTTGTGGGGAAGCCTGCTCTGCATACAGAATCATTCTTGAATTGTTTGTATACAGAGAACAGGGCACCCAGCAGTTGTCAGTAATATCCCCACTAATAATTATGGACATATAGTATTCTGTGGATCCCTACTAGACTTTTTTTTTTAGTCCACTTAAACCATGTCATACTTTTTTCACCTAGTTAGTTTTAGGGTCCAAACTTGGGTGTTCTAAATCTAACTCCATTTATCTTCCTTATCCTTTTGAAGGCTGACCTCACAGCGTGGCCTTCCTGCTTTGCGACACTTGTTTGATGGGACCAAATTTAAAGGCAAAGGTCATGAGGTGAGTACAAGTGTGTATTGTAGTGATTGACGAGGTAACAGTAAAGATGCACTGGTCCATGTTAAACAACTCGGTGAACTTTGCTGTCTGCGTGTGTAACATCACACAATGTACAACAAGTTCATTTTTGCACCCCCCCCCCCCCCTTTCTATGTCTTTGAAGGCAGAGGATCTCAAGATTCTGCTCAGACAGATGGAGAATTGGGCACACAGGCTGTTCCCTAAGCTTCAGTTTGAAGACTTTCTCAGCCGGCTGGAAAGTTTGGGGAACAAGAAGGAAGTGCAGGTGAGGTCACTGGTTTCAGTCCTTAACATACTGCAGGGTACCTATCCCCTCTTTACAACTACAGCTCTCGTTATCTCAAACCATTGTGTGGAAATCTGTTCATAAACAGGACTATGCATAGGACACGTGGTCACGTGTTCAGATTGGAAGAAAGGAGATTTAGACTAAAGCAGAGGAAAGGGTTTTTTACAGTAAGGACAATAAGGATGTGGAATTCTCTGCCTGCAGAGGTAGTTTTATCGGAGTCTGTACAGACGTTTAAACTGCAACTGGATGGATACCTGGAAAAACATAATGTTCAGGGATATAATCTTTAATTATGGGGAAACAGCTTATTGATCCAAAGAGAAATCTGACTGCCATTTTGGGGTCAAGAAGGAATTTTTTTTCCCTGGTTAGTGCAAAATTGGAAAGAGCGAAACCGGGTTTTTTTTTTTTTTTGCCTTCTTTTGGATCAACAGCAACAAATTAACAGATATAGGAAAGGCTGAACTTGATGGACGCATGTCTTTTTTCAGCCTATGTAACTATGTAAATGTATATTTTATTTATTTTGGGTGCTTGCTCTTAAGGCATTTTTGTTTTAGGCTTTTATACGTGCTGGCAAGTGGGGGGTGGGGGGGAGTCTTGTTTCGCATTATGGCGGTTTTCGCTTTATGGCGGTGGTCTGGTCCCCAACCTGCCGTATTCCCAGGGTATGTCTGTATTAGCCATTTGTATTTTCTTCCCAATCTACTAGACAAACACCCCGACTCATTACCGTACCGCCTGTACTAAACCGTGCAATGGCTTGTTGATCACCCATTCTGACTAATCAAAATCTATGTAAGAGCAGATTTTGCAGCATTGCCATAAAGAATCATCTCGGTGCGATGATTTGGCCAGGTAAAGAAACGCGAAATATCATGAGTGACAACAATGGCAGCCTACAGGTCTGCAGATGAAATCAGTTTAAAAGTATTTTTAATAAAGCACCATTTTCTGTTCACTTAACTTTTTTCTCTAGACGTGTTTAAAGAGAATTCGGATGGACATGCCTATTTTACATGACGATTTCACGAGTGAAGAAGGTATTCGACTCTGGGAGGGTTGCTTCCCAAATGCTTCAAGGCATAAGTATAAACCAGCGAGTGGTGACAATGTATGCTGTATGTTGTTGGCCAAGTAATGCAGTAGATTTATATTGCCTGTATGTTAACCATTGCATAAAATCTCCTTGTGCCCATGTTCTACCTGCGCGACTTGCCCGATTGATTAACTGACCGGTTGTGTTACGTCTTGTTTGATTCATCTTATGTGGCATACCGTGTGGGTTGCATTAACCAGTAATTTAATGTGACTATAAGGCTGCCACAAACATAGAAGTGGTTCCTGCCGACAGGACCTGTCCAGATATTGGGCTTCCTGTGCGATGGTTCCAGACAGATGTTTTCTAAAGGTTCAAGCTTTGTGTAGCTGTGCAGTGAAGCTGTGTTCTTATAGATATTCTTGTCAAACTAGTTGTAGTACAAATGGAGGAAGATATTCTGGATTTATCATCTGAAGACATTACTGCACCCCGGGTTTCCTCTCCCCCATCTGCATCGCAGACCAGCGTGGTTGACTTAAACGAGGAGACCCGACAAAGAATTGAGAGAAACAGACTCTTGGCTTTGGAGAGGAGGAAGGCTAAGATGCAGACTCAAACGGACAGTCAAGGTAGTCTTTTGAATTTCCTTTATATGGGTTTAAAGGATCCAGATTACATTGGTCCCATACCAAATGGAATGGTAGAAGAACTTTTCCTCAAGTCTTTGGGCTTTACTCACTAAGGCTGGTAGCAGCATTGTGCTTTCAACTCCCCCACTTCTCTATGAAGGACCAACGTTAACAAGCTTCTCCATTAAAGGTCTCACTGAGCCGAGTATACAAGGCCAGCCAAGCTCTTCCAGCTGCAGAAGCGCACTTGGGTTGAACCTCCATAAATGCATAGTGAAGTGGAGGGGTTGAAATCCCGTTGGGGAATGTTCCAGCTGTAAAGGATGAGGATTCAGAATTGCTCCTTATGCATTTGCGGGGATCCTAGTGCACGGAACATTTCTCAAATAACTGACAATCTATGACCCAGAGGGTCTGAGAAGCTGTGGCTTCTCCATAAGGTAAAGTAAATTTTTCCAGGAATGATTTTTTTTATTTAGGGGGCTCCTCAGACACTGAAGTGTCCCTTTAATGTATACCTTTAGTAGTGAGCTTTATGTAGCTGTCTAACAGACATATTTTTATGCTGCGCTGAGGGTGGGGATTAACAAGTGAGTTTAATTGCAGTGTCTGCCCTATTATGACTCGTCCAATTTTTGCAGTCTCCCTTTCAGATCCTGCTTCTCTCCCCATCCCATCTCAGACAGCACCTGCTGATGAAATTCCAGAGGATTTTGATGCAGATTTGCTGGAAACAGTTGATAAAGTAGTAGAAACCACATCACCCCTTATAAAGGAAGAGTGTACAGCCGGCCCTGCAGAGACAACTTTGGTCACTGAGCCACAGCGTGATCCAGCCAGCGACGCACTAGCTCAAGTGAAAGATGCAGACGGTTAATTGTTAACGCAAATAATTGTCTGTGTGCGTGTGTACATTTTTGTGTTAAACCAATAAACTATTTTATTTCACAAAAGTAAAACTCCAATCTAATATCCGGAAAGGAATATATTGCTCAGGGCTGGGGGATGACACTTCGTTATTTGGTTGTAGTTCAGTTCCATAATGTATTGGTTTGTTAACCTGGATTGTGTAAAGGCACTACTACTTTTATTGTAACATACCGGTGCATCTGTAATGCCTGAAAGCCTCACTACTGATGAATTGGTGCTTCTCTTTACAACCACTTCGATAAAAGTGAAGTCCATCCTTCAGTTACCAGCAGAAAGGCTTATGTATAACTCATAAGACAAGTTACGTTTTCTGTACGTTACAAGAACACTTGACATTTAATACATTTTAAAATAGTGTTTTACAGAAAATGTAATTATGGGTTAGCTGCCATTTTTATGCCCGTATGGAAACGTTTTTGGAAAGAGCAGATCCATATTCACTCAGTTATTCTCTGGAAGAAAATGAACACTTCAACTCTTCGCTATGTATTACAATCTTGTCCTACAGGAAGGATCTAGTCTGCCCTGTATAATGTATCACTAATATAGACTAGTTTCTAGAATCTAGCCTGGTTTAAGAATGAATTATTCAGGGTCAATCCTTTGTAATACGTGATAGTTTATACGTTTATTACAGCAAACATCTGGGACGACGCAAAGGTCTGTTCAAGCTGCAGAGGTAGAACGTAATCTTTGCAGTACATGCACCTCTGTGAGCTGCCAGCATCCCGCAGTCGTGTCAACGCTGTTAATACTTGTATAAGTGATAATCTGTGTTTTAGGAATTCTCATTAACAAACATAATCCAATAAATACAAGCTCCTCCAACCTTCCAGCTCCACAGGCAGAAAAGTGTGTTTTCTCCATCAAAAGCTCGTTTGCTTGACATCAAAACATAGCGTAAGGACGTGCTAAATAAAACAATTCTATTAATGCACAAGACATTAGTGTAACTCCTCAGACACTATGAAATCTCTCCTGAAAATGATGCATATCTGTAAACGAAGAAGGTCTTTGGTCGAGGCATCCAAGGTGAAAAGTTTTGGTGCAAAGATCCCATCCTCTGCTCTGGACATAAACCTGGCCCAGGTGGGTAAAAACAGCTGCCCTGCTTCCTATATGATAACAAAGCTTTCCCATGAGCTAAAGGAAACAGGATGACTTCACCTACAGAGAAAAAAACACCGAGGGTAAAGAGGAGGGTCTACTCTGTATACTGCCAGGAATGACACAGAAATGATTTTAAATGGAACCCATGCTGCAGACATTGCCTCTAATAGTAGAGATAAGGCAGCTGTGCTACTACTGGGTCCATTGCAAATGCACAGATAGATCCATTAGAATCCCCCATGGATTTGGACTGTTTCCAACCTGATCATGTGTGTGCACATTTATTGCAATGGGAGCATTCTTTGAGTCGGCGATCGGGGGCTTCTAAAGCAGCATCAAATTCTGAGTGGAAATGGGATAGTGTGCTGGAGCTCTGGAGATTGCACTGGAAGGAGGTAGCTTCATTCCCTTTCTTTATGCTAAGAAGGAATGCATAATAATGTATTCCTTGCTGGTACAGCTGCATGAGACAGTAAATGGTCCCTGTAATGGGCTGGTTTAATAAAGAAAAATATACTTTAAGACAAAGCAATCGACAATAATATATTTACCTGTTCACAGCTAAAGAATAATTTATCATAAAAATCTGAACACTTTAAAAAATGCTTCTAAAAGTAGCAGTCTAAAACCTCTGGAAATACGAAGCCCCTACTTTACATTGCCGGGGAGGTAGCCTCAAGAGTCCAAATTAAAATGCCTCCCCTTACGATGCAGTATGTGTAACTGAGGTACCCAAACACCAAGCTCCATATCTTTCTGCTCCTACTCCTTTAAGCCCCTGACACATCAAGCAGCGCCAAGTCTCTCAGCTCTTCCAACAAAGTATATAGGCTGATCCCCCGCGTTTGACGGTATTCCTGGTGCCGATCCTCTGCCTTCTGGGCTGCCGCAGCCTCCAGCTCGGCCAGCTGAGCCTCCATCGCGGTTTGTGTAACCTCCCTTACCAAGTCTGTTTTCACAAAGTGCGAGTTGGAGACACAGGGCTGGTCCTCCGGGGATTTATGCGGCTTGTTGCTGGTTATCTCCAGCCGGATGGTGTCTGAGTGGAAACGGGAGGTCTGAATATGGATCCGCACCTGGTGAAAGAGGATGCAACAAGGCTGCTGTAACACGGTTAATGGTCCCGGTGACATTTTCACCCTTGGTAAAATGCAACAACTTTCCCCCCTATGTCCTTTTCATTTAACTACCGGTAGCAATTCATTTAAATTCAAGTAAAACAACCACCTCTGCACAGTAAAAAAAAAAGAAAAACTGATGATGCGATTAACACATTTGAAAACATGGCCTCTAATGTGAAATCGTTTATGTGCATCACAGTAATACATTATCGGGTTATCTGGTAACTAGAGAGCCCAGAAAACAAGCGTTAGAACTGCAGAAATGGTTGTTCTAGTTCCGCTTCATCGAGACCCATGCATCCCGCATGTAAGTGTTATTAAGTCTCACGCTATATTAATTATTATTAAGCTACTGGTAAACAAAAATGCTTACATTTATATTGAAGATCAATACATATGTCTGTTGGTTACAGAGTTAAAGAACAGTTTGTTCATTCACTGAGCCAAGAAACAAATTAAACCCTTCCATAAGATGTAAGGCATTTTTTTCTGTTAATAGCTATACACTGTAAAAAAAAAAACCAAAACCAAACAAAAACCGCGGAAAGAACCTTTAGTTCCCAACTCCAGTACTTAAAAGCCATTCAATAGCTTGCGGGTCTAGGTTATCATGCCTGAAAGAGATTATCTACACATTATACATACATACATATATATACACATATATACCGTATTGGCTCGAATATAGGCCGCACTTTTTCCCCCACTTTAAGTCTTTAAAGTGGGGGTGCGGCCTATATTCGGGGTCTAGCGCCCGACGCCCGGGACATGCAGTTCCGGGCGCCGGGCAGGCAGCAGGGTTAGGATACAGATCCCCCGCAGCAGTGCAGGGGACCCGTATCCTACTCTCCGATATGCTCAGACAGCCTCCCCTGCCAGCACTTTCCACGGGGGGGAAGGAGTCCCGGCAAGGGAGATCGTCTAACCGCATCGCGCAGACATTCACCGGCTGCTGCGACGCGCGCGTAAACAGCCTCCGCTGTCGGCACGTCTGCACGATGTGTGTTAATCTCCCTTACCGGGAATTCCCACGAGGAGAGTCCCGGCAAGGGAGATTGTTAAAGCACATTGCGCAGACGTGGCGGCAGCGGAGGTTGTTTATGCGCTTTGCCGCAGCCGGTGAACGTCCGCACGATGCGTTTTACCTCTGCCCCCAAGACTTACCAGAGCAGACTCCCGGGTGTCTTGCGGGGCCGGCGGGGGACATCTACGCAATACGCGTATACAACTTCCGGTGCCGGCACATCCGCTGAGAGTGGCAGCATATCATGGGGGGGGGGGACACAGAGTGGCAGCAGATCTATTACAAAACTTTTTCTTTAAAAAAGCACCAAACTTTTAGGGTGCGGCCTATATCCGAGCCAATACGGTATATACATTATATATATTGCATATTATGTATGCGTTGTCTTGAGCAGATAATGTCAAATATAATTAGCCTGCAAGATGGGAAAAGGCACATAATATCAACATGAAAGATTACTTTTCCACTACACTGCTCCGATTTAAAAGGTAAATGCAGATAAGATTTGCTTATCGCATCACTTTGAAGCAAATGTTAAATCCTGCTGCATCCTCACGGAGAGCGATTAAGTGATCTCAAGTATCTCCTGACTAATGCTGAGAGCCAGATATTTGGATTACAAATGGCTGCAAAAGTCTGAGAAGAGCGGAAACATTTAAAGAGCAAAGGAACTGGTAAAATTAAAAATATCCGTTATACATGTCGCAGTGACGTATGTGTGCAGCCAGCTCCAGATAGATTTTAAGCAGGGCCGTCACCAGCACAGCATTCAGGATACCTAAATTAATTTGTTAAATCTATAGCCAGTAGTGTACCCAAGGCGGTGCACTCATCAGGGGGTTGCATGTTAGCCCGACGGCCACCTAATGTGCGCCGGCAGCTTACTGCTGAGGAGAAACTATTTTCCCGTCCAGGTTCCTGCTTCCCCTGCGCGGGAAAAGTTTCCTCACACAGTGCGCGGGCACCACAGCAGTAAGCTGCGGGCCCATGTTAGGCAGGCTTCGGGATGCATAGACATCTGCACGGCCGCCGACCGGTGAAATCTGCAAAAGAGGTAAGCTGGTGCAGGGGAATGAATGAGTGAGCAAGTGTTTAGGGGCAAAAAGGGGACAGGCAGGCTGAAGGGGGGCAGTGTTGACACAGGCAGGCCACTCTGGCTTAGTGTATAGTGACACGGGTCATGCTGCACTACCGTCAATGTCTGGCTCAGTATAGAGATTCAGAAGTCACATGACCCAATACTCACAGTCACGTGATCAAAGAGGCAGAAGGAGGTTGACTTTCCTGCTTGTTCAGTGACAATTATTCTGTCTGGTAGTCTGTGTATGGAGCCAGATGTCCAGTGGCAGCCATCTTCACTGCAGGACAGCACTAGTCCCTCTGTATTCTTCAGGTAAGCAGCACCTTTAATGCCATATCTATACACACACACACACACACACATAATAATGACATACACTATATTAAACTCCACAGTTTGTCAATAGCATTAATTATCAAGCATAAATCAGCCGTTTTGTGGTGTCTTTGCATGTTGTGTGCACACGATTGCCGTTTTTTTCTAGCATTTGCATTCACTGATTTAAGGGGTTAAATCTAGAGCCGCAGGGAGACCCCTACCTGTTTGCTATAAGCAGCTCTGCATAGAACATTTCCCAACTGATCTCTTTTAAGGTTTAATATAAAAGGAAGATCATCCAAAAAACAGTTCAGATGTTAAAACAGCAAGTCCATAAAGAGGTCATCAAACCTGGGTATGAAAAGCAGCAGTCCGTTGGTGCGGATGGCATATACAATGGCATCACAGGTGCATCGCGGGTCAGAATCTGGGTCTTTGTCTTTAAAGAACATGCACTGGAAGAGTTCAGTTGATTGTTTCTGGCAATTCTGGGCTGCCTGTTGTGAAAAGTTTGAAAAGAAAAAAATAAAATATTGAGCCATTGTGTCATCTATGTAGCCTTTCACCAGTGCTTGAGCTTTTTATTCAAGTAGCTAAGCTTTTTTTTTTTACAAAGATTACTATAGGAGAAGCACCGTCATCACATTTACAATGAACCATGTAGACCAAGGTCACATTTGACATGACACAATCCTTCTTTGCCCACTACTCACCCGATTGCGAGCATTGATGTGACCACACAGCTCCTCAAGGTCTCGGTTGCCAAATAAGTTATCATTTGGCCCTTTGTTGATGGAAGCCAGAAGCAGTCTGTGTACCACGATATCAGCATACCGACGGATTGGGGATGTGAAATGTGTGTACTTGTCCAGAGCCAAACCTGTGTATAAACGGAAGTATATAACAAGCCAACACAGAAAGCCCACACCTCCAAAAACAAAACATCTGTGACATGGGACTCGAGGACATGTAAATAGCTAAAGCCCAAGACACAGACAGTAGAGGGGTGTTGGAAAGTATGGGGTGGGAATTCTAACCAAATTTTAACTCCTGGCCAACGGAGTTAACTTGCTTTAGCTGGTAATGGTCAATTATTTGCCTACCTATGGGCTTCCAATAATACAGCTAGACCCAGCGTTACCGTGATGCAGCATTCATGCTCTTCTGAGGAACTCACCATAATGATAGAACTCTTCCTCTGCGTACGAGCCTGTGGAGAAGTACTGGGCGTTGGACATGGCTTGGGTTGCCATTGATCGCAGCAAACGATTAACAATTGGGTCAGAGGGGTTATTTGCTTTGTCCAGAGAATCAGCCAAAGCCTTGTTTGATCTGTATAGAGGACAGACAGTGGTGTCATCTGACCTGTACAAACTTACTTGGTCTTAAAGGCCGGGCAAAGCCAACACGTAAATGTTTGTAGTGGACAGCTTTGCGTGAGTTAACTTACTACCAAAATACCTTTGGTAACACAGATGTTCCAAAATCTCACCTTGTATCAATGGAAAACCCTTGTGCTTGCGCACACGCCTTCAGCTCCTGAAAGAACTCTTGGCGCGGAGGTGGATGCAGACGTAGAAGAGCCTGCTGAGGGTAGCTTTCACAGATTTTTTTGGCCACCCAGTGATTGGCCAGGATCATGCACTCTGCAATTGTTTCATGCACCTGAAGGGGTTGTTTAGGGACCAGGTCATCAATGCTGTGCTCCTCCCCAAGCTGGACCCGTACCTCCACTCCTTCTAACTCCAGCGCTCCACTCAAGTCTCTCTGCGATCTGACAGCTCGTGCCACCTCTGTCAGTTTGCCAACTGCCCACAACAGCTGTTCCAGTCTACTGGGGTCCTCCGAGAGTGGCTGAAGCTCAGGGTCAGTATTTAGGGGCTCAAGGTCTCCATCCAGTAGCTGCTGAGCCACTTCATAACTGAGCTTATAGGATGAGCGGATGATGGTTCTGCCGTACCACACTTTCCGGATATCCAAGGTTCTCCCATCCAGCTCCCACATTACACTCACTGCGTATCTAAAAGCGTGGGTAAAGAGAGAGTCAACCCTTTCACAAAGCTTCTGGACAATTCTAGACGGAACAAACCGAGTACGTAATTGGCTGGTTTCAATGTAGTCTCGGTGAAAATGGATAATCAATTGAGATGCAAAGACATACCATCAGTAAACCTGGACAGTTGCTTACTTAAAGAAAACTGGATTTAGGATTACCTGTCAACACCTCCAAGAAGAGAGCAGAGATCAGCACTCAAGATGGGGGGCAGCATGTCATAGCGTCTATCGGCCAGGTAGTAAGTGGTAGCTCTGTGTGGGAAGAAAAGATCCTATTTCTGTAAAACCCCTGCAGGTTCATAACTTATGTGCAACTAGTAGAATAGACACAACTACCCCTTTAGTGAATAAACCCTGGGGTGAACATGTAAAAAAAATTATATATAAACACTATTGAGACTTGTTAGTGTCTGCACAAGAATAACTTGTGATTCTTAGCTATCCGAGATTAAGTCTTGGAGGATGAACATACTTTACTTTCTTGCATTAGGTGAATGCAATTTAAAAAAAATATATAAATCTAAAAAGACAGCATAGGAAAACATACCCAAAGAGTTTACATCTATGACTGGAACTGCTAAAAAGCCCCAACAGTTCATAAATTAAAAACCAGTGGTTATTAACACGCAATTAAAGTAGACATGCAGAGGGACGGATAGGAAATTATATAATAATAAAAAGATTTAAATTGTAAAACAGTCGACAGAAGTGCTGCAAATGGTTACATCAATAGTTGTATTAATTTTGTAGCAGTCTAGTATTGCTGCTGTAGATCCCCTGGTAGCGGTCGGCAACAATACAAATCACAAACTGTTACCGTAAGGAATCAGAAAAACATCAAACTGAATACTCAAAACAGACATCTTACAGCTGGGAACAGGTAATACTTTGCTTCTTTATGTATGTGTTGACTTGCTGTTAATTATTCTCAATTGTCACAATTGCAGGCTATATAAACGCCCATTCAAAATAGAAAAATAAATGAGCAGTCCGTGAAAATGACCTATGATTCCTGAAAAGCTCCAGCAGATTAAGATATCTTTAATAATTAAATTCTGTGGAATTCCCGAATTTAATGATGTTACGTATGAAGAAGCGCACCAGTGCAAACATTAGTTACCTGGCCCGGGCTTCCATGTCCGTGTAAGAATTGGGCCGTACAAAGTGTGTGACATCAGCAATGTGCACGCCAAGCTCCAAGCACCCGGAGGGTAGAGCCCGTATGGACAGAGCGTCATCCACATCCTCACAGCCCACCGGGTCAATACTGAGCACCAAATGAGTCTTGCGCAGGTCCAAGCGCCCATCTTCATCCTTTTCAACTGTCCATGGGCTGTCAGGAGTATTAGTGGGCATCTCTGCAAGCTAGAGGACAAAAGAAATAAAAAGTGACACAGTCAGACCGATTATCTTGCTATGAGTTGGAAAGTAACCCTTGGCCACGTAGCGGTGGGAAGGACACGTTCTATTTTAATCAGATACAGGACACACAGGTTCAGTCATTAAGGGAAACCATTTAATGAGAAAAACAGACCTGAGCTTCAGAAAAAGGGTTAACGCTAATGCTGTTCTCAACCAGTATAGCTGCAATTTCAGCCTCTATGTCTCCAATGCGTCCAAGGACCCTCACAAAGTGTCCGTTGGGGTAGAGAGACGTGGATTCCCAGGAGTCGATCCTCACCACCACCCTATAATCCTGAAAAGCGGAGACATCACATGAGGACAAAGACTCCACGTTCTATGCACACTAATGCTCTTCGTATACAAAATGTTACCTGCTTTCTTTTATCTTGCTTCATTTGCACTTTTTGGTGAAAAGTGTTTGGAGATTAGGGCCGGTGTGAGCAGGGAAAATAGATTATTGTGTGGAAGTCTGCTGTCTGTCAGGGTCCGATACATTACACAGCGCTCAACTCTTTTCTTTTTTGAAAATATTGCAGATGAGTTTTGTTTTAAATCAATGAATAAATGTTTTGCCTAACACCATGTGATGCAGTTTCTACATGATAAAGAATTTCCCCCATGTGATAGAATTGAAGATTGACTTAACTTTCTCTTTAAAAGGGCCACTTTCCCATGATGAAACTCAAAAGCATCAAGCATCATACCACATATTAAACATATCATGCACAAGACCCTCTTGTGAAACCGATTGTACAGTAAATCCCAGGAATACGAGGCGTGAGATGCTGTGTATATCGCAGGTGTAATATGCGACATAGCAGCGCGTTAAGCTAAATCACATAGAACCTCCGGTTCACTACACACTTTTCTCAGTGTTATTTACCGTGTGACATAAGGCTGGCAAATTACAGACTTGATTATTGAAATTGCCCTTTGAATATAGATTGTATACTATTCTTTCATGTTGAAGGCATGCTTATTAAAGATGTCACTACATTAATGGTAGAGAACTATGACAAGGCATGGCAAACGAAAGCCACCGGTAGTTCATGCCAAAATAGCAAAAACCCACAGCTACTTACAAAAAAAAAAATCTTAGTGCATTTAACATTTAATTGCAGATTTATCGGGGGAACTCTGTAGGTGATCTATGGTTTTATAATGCAGAATTGGTTTTAGAACCTTAAATACAGTATACCGAGCTCCACTGCCTCTGTAACGAACTTCCAAAGCAGTTTTGCATCTTAACCCCTTTGTGACAGAAGGGTTTACCCCCCTCTATTCATTGCCACTTTATCTTATATGCTATACTTTTTTTTTTTAAGGACAGCTAGGGCTCATATCAAACATTACTTTTTACACTTTTTTGACCGGAGATCCCTTTGAGGACTTTAAAGACCCAAGGGATCTTTCTTAGAACGGAATGGTACCACATATTTTCATTTTTTTATAAGAAACACTTTTTCCCTCTTTATACTTTGATAGCTATTGCTAGTATTCACATAATTAGCAAGCAGGACTCAATTGCCCTGCATTACTGATCACAGTCTGGAAAGACCCTTAGGTTAGACTGGCAGAGAATGCCTGAATGGAAGCTTGGGCATTTTCCAGTAATATGATGCAATTATGTGATCTCCCACGTACCAGCAGAGAAACCATAGGATGCACTATTACGTTGTCAGGCACGAAGGGCTAGGACGTAACAGTATGTCCTAAAGAGGTTAAGCCATCAGAATATTATTGACTCACGTACCTGCAAGACGCTGGCTTGCTGTGTGCCGATACGGATTTTAGGTATTCTGTAGTCCCAAGGAGTTACCAGGATTTTTTGAACATTTTTGCTTTGCTTCTGAGTCTCCTCATAGGTAGGAAAAGTCACCACATAATCCCTCCAGTTACGCTGCAGCACTCCCACTACACGACCTTAGGACAAGAAGACAGACAACACTTGGATGAATGAGACATACGGACATCAGAAGCCGCTATTTAAAATTAGCTCCACTACCCTTTATCTGGCTCTGTTGCCATATACTCAGTTTTTCTAAAGCTCTTCCCTCACCTGTTGGCATAACCTCACTCTGGGAATCTCCTGCTCTGTCATCCCCTTCATTCTCACACAGTGCACCAATTCTTCCCTTCCACTCAGATTTTGGAAGAAGCTCCACTGCCACCACATCCCCATGGACTGCTCGGTTCCGACACTTGGTGCCATGGATGAGGACATCACTCTGCAGGTCTGTGGAGAACATAAAGCAAGAGGTTGGGCGATATATGTGGCTGTTATCCTAACAATCAGAGCAAATTACACGTTACCATTAACCAGCAATGGTGTAGAGCAGGGGTGGGCAATTAATTTTCCCATGGGGCCACATGAGAAATTGGAATGGTTTTAGAGGGCCAGACCTCTACAAACTACAAACTCCGAAGCCTTGTCCATTTTGTTAACTTATGTGCTGTTTAATAAAGTTATTCAAGCCTACGTCATTGGTAGAGGTGCTTGAATAAGTAAGGCCTGAATAACTATTAGCACAGCACAGAAGTGAACAAAATGAACAAGGCTTCGGAGTGCATACCGTATTTTTCGCTCTATAAGACGCACCTGCTGATAAGACGCACCTAGATTTTAGAGGAGAAAAAAAAGGAAAAAATATTTTGAGCTAAAAAATGGGCTAAAATATTTATTACAATAACTGAATAAGCTATGAACACAGTAAGACACACGCAGTAAGACACACACAGACACAGTAAGACACACACAGACACAGTAAGACACACACAGACACAGTGAGACACACACAGACACAGTGAGACACACACAGACACAGTAAGACACACACAGACACAGTAAGACACACACAGACACAGTAAGACACACACAGACACAGTAAGACACACACAGACACAGTGAGACACACACAGACACAGTAAGACACACACAGACACAGTAAGACACACACAGACACAGTAAGACACACACAGACACAGTGAGACACACACAGACACAGTGAGACACACACAGACACAGTGAGACACACACAGACACAGTAAGACACACACAGACACAGTAAGACACACACAGACACAGTGAGACACACACAGACACAGTAAGACACACACAGACACAGTGAGACACACACAGACACAGTAAGACACACACAGACACAGTAAGACACACACAGACACAGTAAGATACACACACACACACAAACACAGTAAGACACACACAGTAAGACCTCCCTCCCTAACCCCCCTTCTCAGTATCTCCCCTCTAACTCCCTAACCCCCCCTTCTCAGGATCTCCCCCCCCGCCCCGGTCACTTACCTTAAACTCCTGTGTTGGAAGCGTGAGGCGTTTGTCTCGGGTGCCGGCGCTTCACTGCTGATCGCCGGCGTCTGACGTCATATGCCGGCGCCCAGCGTAAAGCGCCGGCACCCGAGACAAACGCTTCCAACACAGGAGTTTAAGGTAAGTGACCGGGGCGGGGGGGGGGACACCGGACTCATTGGTGAGTCACCAGGACACTCTTTGCGGGCCGGTCCGAGCTATTCAGCGGGCCGGATGTGGCCCGCGGGCCGT
This sequence comes from Sceloporus occidentalis, assembly GCA_023333645.1. Taxonomy (NCBI): domain Eukaryota; kingdom Metazoa; phylum Chordata; class Lepidosauria; order Squamata; family Phrynosomatidae; genus Sceloporus; species Sceloporus occidentalis. Next base: position 7,214,906 of record JALMGF010000026.1, on the reverse strand, counting down.
GCTTTGCCCAGGTCTGGTGTAGAGGGAGTTCAATAAAAAAAGAAAGAAAGATACATTTAAAAATGGCTACAATTTCCTTACAGGCATTTTAGAGCAATCATAACAGACTTATCAAATTCTGTGTATCCAGAGGCGTTTTTAATATCTAAAAAGAAGTTGTAGGCAGAACAAAAGGGGACAGACACTTATTTATGAGCTTTTGTTTCTTCTTGGCACCTGTGGAATGAGGCCATTTCCAACTTTTTGAGGAGGAGGATTTGAAGCTAAAAAGCTGGTTTCCATCCCTTTCTCACCTGTGCTTTTGCAGCTGAAGCCCTGAAGTCGCACAAATGCTTCCAGCTGAGAGCGGTGCTTGTTCACACTGAGGACACCCTGCAAGGAAAACACACGCTGGTAAGAAGACTAGTGCGGCTCTCCCGTCTTATCAGGCACACCGTGTAATTAGCACATCTACCCGCTTGAATCTTCCAGATTTGATCCCAGCTTCCAGCACTTCCACGGGGAGATGCTCTGGATACTCCTTGCCATTTTTTTCCCGGCCCTCCGCCTCTCGTTCACACCGAGACTGTCGAAGAGACTCGCACAGTTCCAGCGCACTTTTCAAATCCGGCCAGAACGTTTCCAGGTAATTCTGCACAGGACACAGAACAGCTACTTGTGTTAAAGAGGAACAGCCACTTTTATAACGTTCCATCGGTTGTGAAGCTCAAAACATACTATTTCATACGTTTTTATTCTACCAGCCTTAGATGTAGATCCACTGCAACTGAGCCCATGCAGGATCAGCACATTTATTTTTGGTGCTATAGTATTTGTTAAGTCTTTTAGATATTTATTTTATACCTTTGAGAAGTCAATCTTTCATCTGACTGTAGGCAGAGTTTATTGGCATGGACATTATTTGGTTGAAATCATGAAATGAAACTAACTATAAAGGAGAAAGCTTAACATTGATTTATATTACAAATACTTCATTGCGAATATGGCCCAGCGTAGTATTCCATGCATAGAACGGCACGTTACAGCTTGGCTCCAATCGCTGCTAAATGCATGCTGTCTTATCACTTGACTTTCAACCAGCTTTAGTAAGTTCTTCCTAGATTGCATTACTTCTTTTAGGGGAAATATTGCAGATTTACCACCAAAGACAAGCTATAAAATGGATTATTGAGGAAACATTGGAGAAGACGGCTTCTCGGCTATTTCCAATTGAATCATAGACCATCTCTGGCAGTAGTACTGTTATGGAACCAGAATATATCAGCAAGAAACGCTTATTGCTTTAATGAATATAAGCTGGCCTCGACCAATATAAAGGGTCTCACCTCACGCAGATACGTGGGAGACGCAAGTAGCAGTGTATTCAATTATCTATGTTTTACTAACCACAAGTGCCATCCGGCTATATCTAGTTGCAGGAAAGTATCTAACATTTGCTTCTAACGGTTTTCTACCTATTTCCGCATAGTTTCAGGATTAACCAATTAATAAGCTTTACGTAACCTGACGTCCCTCTTTCCGGACACTATATAATCTATAATACAAACAAAATAAAGCAGAGTGATTTTGGACCTGACCCAGAGTGTGTCGTGTGTCTTATTTCTCTCTCCGTGCACGTACATTTATATTCACATAATTTGGAGCAGTTCAACAATTGAAGAAAGGCTTTATTGGAAAGCATCCAAAACAGTCCCATCTGGTAAAATACAAAGGAACCGATGCAACAGAGACACAAACTTTATTTACGTTTACAAGTTAAAGGGGACCTGACCACTGGGGAGCTGGGGGGCTGCTGACCCTATGCCGCAAATAACTAACATGCGATCTTTACAATGTGCTTTCGCTAAACTAGGAGCCAACATCAAATCCCTAACTTTACCAACCCCAGTGAGCTCATCCTGCAAGGGCTATACGAGACCTGCGTACTGAATAGTAATAAGTGACTCACAGTCTTTTCACATTGTCTATACATCAGGCAGGACCAGCTAGGCCCTTTATGTAGGAGATGTTTAATGGGGTCGGCTGGTTATAATGCATTTCAAAGTTGTATGAAATTCCCTGTAAACTCCAATATTAGTGAATATATCCCTCTATGACATAATCTCTCATTCAAAAGTAATGCACACTGACCTTAAATGAGATCACATATACCCCTGCAGTCTCATTACTGTACTTCTTGACAACCTCCTCATCCTCAGTCACCATCACAACAGGGACCATGCCGTGGCAGTGCTGGTGGTACCACACGCAGGAGTTATAAACACACCTGCAGATATACAAAGTATATAAATCACACATAAAGAACATCTAAAATCACCATACTGGTAACAATAACATATATAGTCTGGTATATGCTCAGGGCCGGCCCTACAATGGAGCCGAGTGGGGCACTTCCCCTTGGCGGCACTTTTGAAGGGGCGGCACTTTGCCGCCCCAAGCGTTTTTGTTTTTTTTTTGAAGCGGAGGAGAGAGAGAGGGGCGCCGAGTGGTTTTCGCTTACCCGCTCGGCGCCCCTCTCTCTCCTCTGCGAGCCCTCTAGCTCGGTCTCGGTGCCGGCTTGTAATGCTGAGCGCCGGAAGTGATGTCAATTTCCGGTGCTCAGTATTACAAGCCGGCACCGTGGCAGAGCAGGAAGACTCACCGCAGGACTGTTTAACGGTAAGTACAAATTGCCGGGGGGGCGGAATTTTAAACTTCGCCCCAGGCAGCATTAAGTCTTGGGCCGGCCCTGTATATGCTGTAATTCTATATTAATATTGTCATTCTGGGATTAGCCCAGCAAGTCCCAACAACTCTTCCACAGGCAGCCGAAGCACACAGTGAGACTGCATTGGCCATTTTTGTATGAGATATATATATTATACACACACACACGACATATACCTTGTCTGCCAGGCCTCTGCGGATTCCCCTTCCTCCCGGGGAAGGTAGGCATGAAGCTGGAATTCATTTGGGAAGAGAATGCAGTCATGGCGGGGATCACGGATCATGGAACGCAGCCTGTTATACTGTCTGAAAAGCAAACAGACAGCCACTTTTCATCCTGTGCCCTATGCCATAAAAACATAGTAATTTAGGTTTAAAAATGTTCTACCTATCCTTCCTGCTTTTGATCCAAAAGAAGTCAAAATAAATAAATTTTTTTTTTTAAAAATAACTATTTTTCAAATTTCTTCTTGATTCCAAAAGACAATCAAACATCTCCTTGGATCAAGAGGCTCTAAATTATTAATGTTATATTCTATCATTTACAGACCTGAATGTTCAGCTTAAAATAAATAAAGAAATTCCGGGCTCTTTTTGAAGCATCCATTGTATTTTATAGCACCACCTCTCCTGGCAGTGAATGCCTTACTTTGTGACTTGCTTAAAGTTCTTGAACCGTGTCACCCCATTCTTAATTATACTTTTAAACTAGGGCTGCAACTAACGATTATTTTAATAATCGATTAGTTGGCTGATTATTTTTTCGATTAATCGGATAAAAAATGTTTTCTTTTATTTAAAATAATTTAATGAACAAACAGCAGAATAAAAAACTTAAAATGTACACTTCCATCTCTTCATCACAATGGCCTCTCTCTATTCACCTTCTTATTTTACTGACATAATAATAAAAGCTACAAGAATCCAAACACAGTGTTTCTCAAATTAGGTTTTAATACAAAGTTATTAGTAAATATTAATTCATATGTTAACTATTTTTTCATATTTAATAAAAACTATGGGAACAAAGCCTCTTGTTTATATTTTCTTTTGACAAACTGCCCCCCAGTTATACACATCTGACCCCCAGCCTGCCACTCTGCCCCCAGATATGCCAGAGATATGCCACTGTGCCCCCGATATGCCTTATAACTCCCTATATGCCACTCCGCCCCCCATAAATGCCCTACATTTTTATATAATATATATATATATTTTTTTTTATATAATTCATTATACTCCCTGATTCACCACTCTGCCTCCCCAAGATATGCCACTCTGAAATTCATTATACCCCCTTACACAACTAACTCCCCCAGATATGCCTCTCTGCCTCCCTGTAATGCATTACACACCCATACGCCACTCTGCCTCCTCCCCCATACACCACTCTGCCACCCCCCCCCCACGGTCGGGAGGGGAGAGGCTGGCACTTTCAGTGAAGTGAAGGGGAGTAGCAGAGGTTGTCAGTGCGCATCGCGCAGACCCCCACCAGCTGACAGAGAGGATGATCCTCTGTAGGAGACCTGGACTCTCCTCTCTGTCAGCCGGTGGGGGTCTGCACAACGTGCACAGACAGCCTCGGTTACTCCCCTCCACTTCCGCTGGGGCTTCTATGATGGACCTACGATGAAGGTCATGTGATGCTGGCGCTGCATCGTAGAAGCCCCAGTGGAAGTGGAGGGGAGAGGCGGAGGTTGTTTGTGCGCATCGCATGGACACCCACCGGCTGACAGAGAGGGGAATCCAGGTCCCCTGCAGCGCTGCGGGGGATCTGGATTCAAGCGTTATAATGCGATCTCGGTTTGAGGTCGGATTATAGGACAGGAGTTTTTCAGAGCATTTGCTCTGGAAAAAAAACTTTTTAAATCGATAAAAATCCATTCAACCAATCGATAATGAAAATCGTTGACGATTTTCATTATCGATTATTATCGATAAGTTGTTGCAGCCCTATTTTAAACAAAGTGATATGTCTTTTATTAAAAGGAACAGTTTAATATCCCTGACTACCTTACCAAGGAATGCATAAACTAGGAGTATAGTAATATGCATTTTTTTTAATGGTTTTAAAAACTAGTGGTAATAAAAGCCCTTAACTTAGGGAGTACTCTCTGGTCCAACGATTCTTGGAGCCGTCAATCAGTGGCAGGAAAGTGCTCAACATTTGTAGAGGTGACTGGCAGTAAGTAAACCCTGTGGGTTGAAGACATCTCCTCCGCAGAAAGTAGTTGTGGGGAAGCGAATGGATATGGACGCATTCTGCAGACCCCCCCCCCCAAATACATATTTAACCATGACACCACATAACTTTAAAAGAGACTTCTCAGCTATCATATGTATTAATGTGCATATGGCGGGTGTGTACATGCGCCACACACCAGTAAGAAGCCATGGAAATTGATAACTATCCCAAATAGTTTGATGAATTGCCTTAAATCACTTTACTTGACCTTTACTGGGAGGCTGCCCCATGAACACACTACTTTGGCGACATAACTTACACTTAGCCTTACATCCTCCAATATAATGAAACGAAAAGAATTAACCAGAAAAGCACACAAGGAGCAGGCACTACATGTGCCAGGACTCTTATCACACCTGACATTGAAAACTATTTCCAGATTCAACAACTCAAAACGCGACACCAAAGTCAGTAAAACGGCAGCTCAATAATCATTAAACACTTAAGGCTTCTCGGAGCGCGGCTCTCAGACTGCGTGCTATCCATTAAACTTCATAATAAGGGAGAGAAATGGGGCTCTGCGATGCCATCTCCGAACAGAAATCATTCCGCAAATCAAATTTGCTGCAGAGATAAAGTGCAGATTTATCATTCATACGGCCACTTTGGATAAAGCCCTGTCAGGGGAGTACATCACGGAAGTTAAGAGAGTTTGTAGGTCCCCGGCTGTACACAGGCTGTTTCCGAAACGTGTGCGACTTACAACGCATTACTAGAGGAAGGGTGAAAGAGGCATTTGAAAGACTGCATTAAATGGATGAACAGGACATGAAAGCAGTCACATTACATGACAAAAAGTACCGAGACCCAAGAGACCTAGACAAACCCGACAAATAAGCGGAGACAGCTGTAGACAGACAGTACATTAAATGTGCCAAGGGCTGCTGTTATAATCCGTGGAGTAACGTTAGATCAGAGTGGTCCGTTATAGTTCAATATACAGTATCCATTTGAGTATTGACTTATCGCACTCTAAATGAACGGAAGGAGCAATCCATAAAGTAACTATATGGTCCAGGATGAAGGTAACCAAAAAGCGATTAGAACTAAATTTCTGGCTCACCACAAAGCACTAAGTACCAAAAGGTACACAACTCAGCAAACAGAAGATTACATATTGCTTCTGATTGATTACCCGACACTCTACCAACTCCCTTTTGGACCACGTAATGCTTCGCGGTAACGCTTTGTTCTCTCTGGACGACCTGAAACACTACCTGCGTCCTCGCTGAAACTGCACAGATTGGCACGCCGTTTGCAGAAAGATGATGCCTCTCAGTTCTGGAAACTCAAGAACCTCTTGATAATCCTGCAGGATCTGGCAGTCTGGAACCAGATAGTGCGTCAGCTCCTCAGACAACAGCTTCCCATCTACAACAGAAAAGCACACGGCACGAAGTACTGAAAAGTAAAGTCCTGGATTTCTCAGCAATCACCAACATCAGAGGAATAGCAGAAGGTAATTTAAATACACAAATAATATAAAGTGTATAGTTTCTTAAATACTTATAATGCCGAGTCCAGAGGGAGTGGACCAATTTTCTGAGTTTTGCTGTAGTTACACTAAAAAGTAGAGAAAGTGCTATAGTTAAGATATTCAAGAAACCACGCAACCTATGATGATTTGAAAAAAAATACAAAAAAAACTCTGAACGAAGTCCGTGAGCCAGTTTAGTAAATATACGCATAGTGAGTTGATGCGTGCTTTTTTATTTATTTATTTTAAATCCTTTTCAGCACTTTCCAAACAGCAGCAGCTCCTTGTGTTACAGCCCAAGACTCCGCAGGGAAAGCTCATCCCGAACGGCAGACTCGATACCGGAGTTACTGCAAACCGAACTACAATCAGAAATACTTATACACAAAAATGACCCATACGAAAATATATGCAGATCGGCGATTCTCGGGCTCACAAAAAGTGTGTGTGGTTTGTCACATACTGGAAAAGTCTTGATTGCATTTTTGTTTTATTGCTCATCTGCATTATTTGGAAGTCTGGATTGTTGAGACACATGACAACCGGGCAGCAATTATAATATACCGTATATTTATTATACACACACACACACACACACACACTACTATTCAAAGGTTTGGGGTCACTTAGAAATTTCCATTTTTTCAGAAAAGCAAAATTTGTCCAATAAAATTCATGAAAAGAATCAGAAATCCAGCGCAGACGCTGAGAATGTTATAAATTACTATTGTTGCTGATTTTTAAGGGAATATTTTCATAGGTGTATAGAGGACCTTTATCACTCCCATCACTCCTGTGTTCCAATGGCACGTTGTATTCCCTAATCCAAGTTTAATGCTAATTGATTGTTAGAAACCCTTTGGAATTATGTTACAGCTAGAAATGTCATTGTATACTCTGCGCTTGTCACTCTGCTCATAAATGAAGAGTTACAATGTGTAGACTTCCGGCATCACCGTGGAAACCACAGGTAAGGATGGGGGGGGGGCTACACCGAGCTCACAATCATCCCTTAACTTTACAGAATGCTATGAATAAACTATACAGATTTGCCAACTGTCATGATTTGTTCAGGACAGTCCTGAAAGGCTGGACCAACTCAAAGTTTCCAATAAAGAAAGCTTCCACATCATATCATTATTTTGTAGGTCACGTAGCTGCAAGTGGGGCCGCATCACCCAGGACAGTCCTGACATCTAGGCTAATCACAACACCTATATGGCAGGAGCAGACAGACGTCATGTGACCCCGATCTGGGTGCCAGGTTGTGAGCCATTAAAATTAGAAATGTGACAGATGCAGAAGGAATTTTGTCAGGAAAAGTACATATCATGATTTTCCAAATTTATTAATCCGGTACAGGGGGTAATAAATTAATTCCCACATAACGGTCACCCACAGCACGGCACTGTATATGTGTAAACAAGCGGCAGTCCGAGCATTAGCTAAACCCAGTGTACAGCCCAGGCACACTTGTGTGGCTGATCACACCGTTGGCACGGATACAGTAAGTATAATAATATGGCGCGGCACGGGATACCCCGCACAGTAAAGCACTCCCACAGCCTGTGTGTTCAGCCTGGCACCTCCCTGCGTACTGACCCCTGACACAAGTCGTACAGAGCGGGCTCCCGCAGCTCACGTCTTCCCGTAGGTAATGCTCCCGCACCGCTCGCACAGTCCGGCACCGCTGGACCTTCAGGTGCAGGATTCTCTCGGTTTTCAACATGGCTGCGGCCTACACCAGGCCTGAACCACGGTATCTCCCGTATCAGCCTACGGGGCTAAGGAGTATCTCACAAAGCTGTAGAGAGAGCGCGGCAAAGAACGGAAGACTCGCCCACTGATAATTCGGCACGCCCAATAACATGGTAGTGCCACGCCCAGCTACGGAGTACTGCGATACGCTCGCAACCACTGGGACACGCCCACAACGTAATCAATGTGGCTTTCTGTTCTAGCGCGCGCTCTGTTTATACTGAGCTAGGAAATAGGTGGTCACATGACCCAGAAAATGCTGTATAAGATGTTTTCTGCCATCATGCTTTTAGAATCTTCCATATAGGAAGTGACGTTAATTAGCTGTAAAGTAACACGGAATTATTCATTCTTGATTTCAAAATACTGTTGTTAACATTTTATATTGACTAAGTGTCCCATTTAAGCCCTGCCATCTATCACTGCCTGTAAATAAAATGTTATACTAAACAATGTATGGATGCCTATATCCCCCCAGGACAGTCTGTTGTGTTTTGTTGCTTGTTTTGAAGCAGATTCAGTGCCCGTGAGACTGATACGCTCCATGAGGCTCTACAGATCAAAAAGGGACTTTCCTGGTACGTGTTCGCTCCATGATGTCACCTCCATGATGTCACTATGTGTTATGCAGAGCAATCCCAAGTTACCGTCCACTGCTGAGGTGAACTTGCATGATCAGTCGCCCTTAGGAACTTCCCAGAATAGGGTACCTGGAGCTCGCCCTCCTCTGGGAGGCGGCTTTGTGAGGGATGAGGCTAACCCCATGCTACCTTTTAGTGGGACAGCAGTGGGCACCTCTGGCCAGAGAAAAGACCCAGAGAGTTGGGGAAGAAGGGCTTCACCCGGAGACATCCAGTCAAACCTGGAGGGTTCCTGGATACGAACATAATGCATAACTAAATCAGGAAGGTTACATTGAGTCTCCCATATTACCTATGCATTATACAGGGCCAGTTTAGCCCCTCTTGGATGAGAAGCTCTTTGGTAAGGCATATTGATATCAGGTAGTAGAATGTTCAACCCTACAAACTCCCTCTTGGGAAGTGTAGTGAAGACTCCACTTCCTTAACCAATTATTTTGACAGTTGGCCATTATGACCAAGATGGGTGCCTGGCGAGTTTACTCTTGGGTGACCACACCAACCCAGCTTTTCAGGAGACAACATTTTCACACAGTGCCAATAAGCATAAAGCGTTGCCCTGCAGTGTTTGAGTGGCATACCAGTAATTATCTTTCATAGGTTTAGACATTCTCCATAGTGCAGGGTCCTGGAAAACATTGAAGTGGTCACCATATTTCACACCCTTTATAGGTGGGTGACATTGCTATGTCCAGCTCTACTTAAAGGGACACTCTAATGTCCCATATATCCCCATCAAAGAAGAATGCATATTAACTCCTTAAACCTTTATGATGTTCCATGCCATCATGAAGACACATTAGAAAACCTACCATGATGGCATGGGACACCATGATTAATTTCCCCTCACATCATTCACCCTCCCTGCTCCGGAAGTCTCACACAATCACATGGTTGCATGAAACTTTCTTTATGAATGGAAGCCTTGTGTGCGCCTGATCAGCAGCCCCAGCAAAGTAATTAAATATTATAAACATAATGTCATACCTTATCAACGGATTTGTGGATGGTAAATTGTCACATCAAAGCAGCAGAAGAAGAAGCAGTAGCAAAAAGAAATAGAAATAATCTGCCTGTGTGATTTATGGCTTAATACAGATAAGCATAATGTCAATAAAAAAATAGAATGTGCTTATTTAAGTAAGAGGCACGAGCATGGGCAAGTTGTGTGCATCGCCCGTTATATTATAAATATCCTCACTAGATGGCGTGAAAGTGTTATACATTACATGCATCTTACGAGCCTATAACGTAGAAACACGCCTGACTCCCTATGCATTGACATTATGTGCATACATTTTACGTTGTATTTATAGAGCGCCCGCAGATTCTGTAGTGCTATTGCAATAGGGAGAGTTAGAATTAACAATAAGTTACTACTGATAATATGTAACACTGACAATAAGATTTCCGACGTAATGGTACAGCTTATCGTTTATTTTTGGATGAAGGTATTAAAAAATATAATTAAATAATATGTTTAAAGATTGCCTTTGCTGCCCTTTCTTTTTAGTTATTTTATTGGCGTGTTTACAATATAAAAGCTGTTTGAATGTATGGAATAGTGCCGTGGGATGATTCGATTTTACTGATTTTATATACTGATTGTAGCTGTCACATGGGGACTATAATATAGTTGTAATCTGTTATATGAGCTCTTTATAGAGGGGCTTCCCCATGCCCACTAAATAAAAGCCCTGCCCAAGGCACAAAGTAACATATGGACAGCGTATGGTGCCCACGGTGAAAGTTTGGGATGGCGATTTGCTGCATTCTACCCACACATTAAATGTATACTGTAAAGTTGCCTGTCTAAATTAATAAGATAGAGATCATTGTTGATCACAGGACCCTAAAAGACCTACTGTCCCAGACCTGGGAATCTTATAAATCAAAGGATACTGGGACTCTGTTCTGTTGCAGAATCTTGCTAGTGGTTGCAAAAAATGTTATTTTACCAATAACCCTTATGTAAACCATTTCTTGTCAAGTAGTAAAAATACTTGGTAGATCACCTGTATTCATGCAGGAATTATTGTGATTTACCCGTACACCTCTACTGGAATGCTGAGATCTCATTAAGTCAGAGTAGACAATGTAGGAGTCAGGTCCAGACTGTGTGTCCCTGGGAATCTCTGGCTAGTGCATGAACCCCGGCCAGGTACGGCACTTCCGTCTCACACCGATAATTAGGCCGTTTCATTTAGCTCTGTGGGTTTATTTGTCCTCACCGTGCACCAATATAGCAGGAGCTGATTCTACATGTGCTTTCTGACTTAATAAAAGCTTGACTGCATTACAGTTAATCCTGACTCCGTGGTAAGCGTACGATGACTAAATAAAATGACCTCTTCCATGTACCGATTCAAGGAAAACATACAGGAAACAAAACCCTGAAATAAGTAGTATCATAAAACAATACTTTTAATTCATAAAGTAAAAAAAAATAATAAGTAACCTCCCTATATATATGAAAAGTTACAAAACACAAATAATGTGCATGTGGCTAAATGCACAGAGCGTAAGTCAAGGATGAATTGACATTCATTGACATTTGAAACTCAAAGGATCAAAAGCACACTAAATACTCCCAGACACCGCAGTAGCAATATATATATATATATATATATATATATATATAGTATGTATAAGACTGAACTATATATATATATATATATACTGTATATATATATATATATATATATATATATAAATCCTATCGATGACCGGACAAGCTCAGATGTAATCCATGTAATCTATTACTGCCAAAGGCGATCTAAAAAGAGCAAGGGGGTCAGAGCCTGCATTTTGTTCCGTTGAAAACTATGGCTTTACCTCTCCTGAGCTTTTACATAGATTTCATGGACAATCATAGACTGGTGTAGTAGTTAGCTACAGAAAAATTACAGATTCACCAAATGAAGGGAAATTCTACAAAATTATCAGATATACCAGCAAGGAGGTTGTTAAACCTGGAGAGATCCACAGCACGTCAACTTCACACAAATACACAACTAGAATCTACATTTTATTAAAAAAAACCCCCTCATATTCCATTAGAATCTGGTAAAAAATAAAGTTTTCTGGTTCATCTGATCTCTACTGCCACACGTCAGAGAGATGCAGTTTCTGTAAATTTTCATCTATGAATATTGTGTTGCTAGAGAGATTTTAACTTTTTCTTCCCCAAAGAAATTAATTTTTTGCTAAGTAAAGCATTTTGGTGAGTAACAAGATCACTGTCTACTCCAGCACTCTTGAGAAACAATATATCATGTGGCTTAAGGGTCTAGTTGTGTAAACACAACTCGTTATTCTGGGAATCAAGTGAGGGTTTAATAAATCAGATAGCATTTTCATCCACTTCATGACGCAGCTCGGCAAGCAGTTGGGATTTATATTCAATGTTCTCCCTCAGAGTGGGATTGATTTTGTCTTTGGCATGATGGAATAATATTAGCTATGTTTGGGCTGAATGCATAGGCACCAAGTTCTAACATCAGCAGAACACCCAACGCTATTTTTTTCCCTTTTTTTAACATAAAAAGAATATACTGTATTTTCAGTATGGTACAGATCTCAATTTCCCCAATTACTCCTTCATATTCCATTCTCATCCACACTGTAACGAAGTTGTGCGAGAAGTCAAATGTTCTTCTCAGGACTATTCATAAATACCTTGTAACATTTCTTCTACTTCTCATGGAAATCAGGGGTAGACACCAACATTGCTCATGGTGAACATTTACAGGGATTGTGGTGGAAAATGTAATGATGTTCTATGGACCTTCACAAACCTTGCCTATCCCTTACCAGTATGCTACTAAACACTAAAATGCCGTAAAGTGTATTGGCAAACATGTAGGTAAACATACCAAATCTGTAGCCAGAGAACAGAAGAGACCAGAAAGCAGTGCCAGAACTTCTATAGGGCAAGAGTAGAAGATGACCCAGGCGCCATAAGATGAGGGTTGCACTTGAGCCACCTGGCAGCAATGGCACCTTCCTGATCCCCTCTACTTCCAGAAGCACACGTGTGATGTCATCATGGGACAGAACACCTGACACTGCCCCAGGAACCTGAAGCCCTAGTTATAGCTCTGCCTTATGGTCTTATTAGAAATGCACAATGGTCTTGCGTATTTTAGCACTTGAGAAACAAGACACATTACCTTGTATACAAAGAAAATTAATGTATCCACCAAGCATGTCCAATATTTCTTTAATGCAAAATATGTTTTGTTATGTTTTCATATAATTTTATCAGAAATGTATTATCTCTAGACTGGAAGGTAATAAATTCCAATGTCAGAATGTTCATAGTTTAAAACATTTCTAGCAACCTGTACGACCCCTTTAAAAAATTTCCCATGCCAAAAATTGTTCTTTCGTATGTGGGAAACTTGCAGTTTCCTGGAAGCAAAATCATTTTTTTGTGTGGAAATAAGCTGTATCTGTAAACTCACGCATTATCAAATAATGCTGGCATTTATTCCAATACAGTTAATGAGAAGCTGAAAATCACCAGATCAGATTTACTAATCACCAATATTCCAGTGCAGCATTTTCTTAGTTATGCAAAATAAGGATGTTTTGATGGATATTTTCATATGAAAATGTTTGTTGAAAAATTCAGATGGGCCCTTTAAATTTCATTGTATCTTCCAGAAATTCAGAGGACAGTTTATAATTTTTTAGAATATTTTCTAAATGCTAAATATATATAATATAATATATATATATATACAATAGTTTGGAAAGTGGTTACTTAAAATGTTTTGTTTTAAATACAAATACAAAGAATTATGGTCATTCGATTTTTGTTTCGGGGAGAATTAGTGAAACCGCGGTGAAACCAAGGCCAGTGTCCAGCCTTGACCTAAATCTTGCCTTTTTTAACCTCCCACTACAAACTAGACTCAGCTTGGTTAGACCAGTTGTGAACAGGCCTGGACTGGCCATCTGACACAAGGGGCAAACGCCGCTCCGCCGGCAGATCGGGCCATGTGGTGTACTGCCACCAGCTGGATATGCCCAATCGCACACTATGAGATCATAAAAAAAGAATGTGCAGCCTTCTGCCGCGCTTACACCATTAGGCAGCCACCAGCCTTAAAGTGCCAGGACTGCCTTTTTATCCACAGTCCAGCCCTGGTTGTGAAGGTGCACAACTCTTGCACACACAGACGCACACACATTGTATTCTCCAAGGCACATGTCCATTCAAATTAAATTTATGGGAAAACACCTTAAAATTCATGAAACAAAAATTCAAACGGGTTAATTTAATATCACCATCACACACTAAATAAAGATGAGGAGAAAGGCGACAAAATGAAAATCTCTTTCTTGCCGAAGAACTGTACAGGATGGTAACAAACAACCTTCAATCCTTTTTCAAAAATGTCGTTATCCAAAAAAGTTGACACCCGTTTGACGCTGCAGCAGTAATACCTGAAATCAGAAGCATAGGCAGGCAGATCCGATCTGATGGAATTCTAATGTTTACTCTGTACAGCCCTGCGGAGTGTTCTTTACTGGTGGCACTCAGCCATGTGACGCTCTTCCTGCTCACTTAGAAGGAGCTCTGCAGGGCTTCAGGCAGCACAGAGCTCCTCCATACAGATATAGTGCGTCTTTTGTTCCCAGTGTACAAAGGGGAATAAGATGGAATAAGATGGAAGGGATCAATTCTGCATTTATGGTGCTCGGTGGGAGCAGCTGCCACAAAGGACCCAAATGTCACCATCCTGGGAGGAGGGGGTTACTGTGCCATGGCTGCCGCTACTGATGTAAAATGCACAGCAGAAAGCAAAGCTGAGATTGTTCTTATCTACAACTGAAAGAGTAAAAACTATATATGCAGACTTCAGATAATTCTGAATTTAATAATCCGTTTTATTAACAGGCATAATTCCCACTGAGAGATTGGCAACCTCTGACACTACGGTTAATGCACCTGGAAGCCTACTAAGCATGTTGGGAGTTGTCTTCCGCAGCCAATGTAGTAGAGGTTTCCTGTGAAATGCTGTTAAATCTATGGTTTTTAACCTCATTGAACCAATGCTACCATATGTTTCCCATATACTGCTTCATCCAATAGACCATATAGATATATGTTTAGGTTTCACCATTAAAGGGACAACTAGAATCATGACCATTTCTTGGGATGGGCTGGTTACCTTGCGAGAACTATTTGCAAAACTTGCGATACTATTTATTGGGCCAGCATAATCTTCCAGAATCTCAAAGGTTTCTTCTTCAAATGAAACTTCATCTTTTTCTTAATTGGCCCAATAAGAGGTTTCAACTTCAACTAAAGACTACATTTTCTCTTGGGCTAATACTTCTATATCCATTTGTCTTATTAAGATTAGTGTTTTGGTACTTCTTTGTTTACAATGATGCCTCTTCCAGTTTGGGAACTAAATCACTATTTTTTATGTGATTACACTGGGTAAGATAGCAGCCATGAAACCCAAACCCTTGAAACGGCTGCACCCCATTCCCACCCCTCCCTGCTCTGCGCATACTGACTGGGACTTGGCATATCATTGAGATACAGGGTGCTGAGCGCTGCCATACTGGAAGGATATTGATTCTGTCTCGTAACCCGCTCAGATCCAGGGGCCAGCAAAGTATTCAGTACTGTACATATTGCAATAGTAATTCAAGTATGCTGGCACGCTGTACGTAATTAAACAGAGTTCTAAATAGGATTCTCAAATGAAAATGAAATGAAAAATCACATGCTGTATGCACTATATCATGTCGGCAAGGGGGTCAGCTTAGGATACCATTAATGTATAGTCTAATGTGGGTAAGCACACTCAATGACTAGAATGAGCAAACGAATAAAATAATAATTATCGTGCAGTCACCATAACGACCAATCAAAGGATTCTGCTTATTGCTCCCCTTTTGTCATTTTATTTTTATATACGTAAACCCCTTGATAGTTAGACAGTAGGTAAAAAGAATATACATACATTGCAGATTGAATATAAAGTGCAATCCTGGATATTCCTTCACCCCTGAAATGCCAATTGAAGATTAAATGACATAGCAAAAGTATCTTAGCTTATTGATTTATATGCAATTACATGGCTTCTTCTTTGCCCATCAAGTCCCCACCCACTGAATGTTTTATTGAATATATATGTTTTATTATCTGATTTATCAATTTGGATAATTTGGATGGGAGAAATAAAATATATTAAGCTATATTTCAGTAAAATATATATGGATATAAAATATTGATAAATTATCTTTCTATACACCTCCTTTAGACGCAAGCGCCAAGAGAATGGACTACGTTGTGGAGTAAATTTTACGCAAATTCATATTTTAATAAAAAATAAAAGAAAAAAATCAACAACAAAAAAATTATGATTCTCAATATTTAAATATGGAAATCTTGTGTTCCAATTCAGTCCGTCATGAGTTAAATCAATTTTGCCCATAAGATGTGGGGGTGGCTGTCCCTATTCAACCCGCATATGTATTTGTCATACAGAGAGAAGAAAAGCTCACTCTGTGTGTATTATACACATAATTTGGACCCTCCCTACTTCATGCAGTAACTCTGCAGTCTTATATTAAGAACAGGAAGGCATGTTCTCTCTCTCCATTCTGGGAGCGGAGATGGAGCGGACATTGTCTCCCCAACCGCCACTTTACTGTAACATGTTCACATCAGACCCCAGGACGCAATGGACAAAGAATTGACTTTAATGTAAATCCCAGAGTTTGAGTGCCGCACAGAGCAGCCTGAGAGTCACTGAGTGTCACTTGACTTGCAGAAGTATAATGTAATTGTGACTTTTTCATTAGAAATGAAAAGATTGTCAATGAGACACGAATCATCATGTACGCCTCATTCCAATCTCATGTATTTCAAAATCCATTATATATTGGTCAAGGGACAAAAACATTTTAGTGATATACATGTTATTATTTATATATTATTACTTTTAATTCCCACTAAGTAATGTGTGTGCTCCCTTTTTTACTGATGAAATTCTAATTAGAATGGCCGTTTCAGTGGCGGTGAACGTGATTAACTTATTTGACAAAGTGCTATCTGAACAAATCTGTTTTTATGCAGGGTGAACGCGGTATCAGTATCGGCGTTGTAAAACAGAAAGACATTGAAGAAAACCTCGTATTGCATATACATGCACTAAATTTTTATTATTACATGCACTAATGTATTAAGTACTTTTGTAATTTAGACTAGAGGTAAAAATCAAAGTTTGTGTACCTACAAGCAAGATTTTTTATTGATACTCCACGGTTCCCTTTTGCTGTGACGTTCTCTTGCATAGATCAGCCCACAATACATGGACACTATCATGCTGTTATGGGACTTCTCACACCTAAACCCCCATTTCGGTTTTCTTTATTAGTGTGCAATGCTCATATCTGGCATTGAGCATCTGAAGGTGCCAGCAGTTCGGATAGTCAAGACACTGACCAAAAGCCTTCTTTTGGATCAACAGCAACAAATTAACAGATATAGGAAAGGCTGAACTTGATGGACGCATGTCTTTTTTCAGCCTATATAACTATGTACTATGTACTATGTAATGTGCCAGCAAATTCGAGCTAATTGCAGCTATCATATACCAAGTCATCATGCCCTAATTGTGTGACCATTTAGATACATACAAAGTGGCCTACAACTGTTGTTAAGTGACAATACATGCAATGGTTTAAGAAGGAAAAACACTGGTTAATAAAATGTAACTATTTTGGTTTATGAGAAATATCTCAATGCCAAAATT
The DNA here is from genome assembly GCA_023333645.1 of Sceloporus occidentalis. Lineage (NCBI taxonomy): Eukaryota > Metazoa > Chordata > Lepidosauria > Squamata > Phrynosomatidae > Sceloporus > Sceloporus occidentalis. The sequence goes on along the minus strand of JALMGF010000026.1, from coordinate 7,197,293 downwards.
TTTGTTGTTTTTCCAGGTATTGCCAGAGCTATATGTATTTTTGCTAGACTTATTATATCTACTGTAGGTGCCACCTTTTGCCAAGGTATATCCTCAACTGTCCTTGAGAGGAGGCATCTGGAGCTGTTGCATGGCCAAATGTGTGGTCATGTTTTAGTATAGAGTAAGGAGAGAAGGAATACATCACAGAGAAGAAAAGAAAACATGTCATAAACAACTACTACTGTTCCTTCTACCTAAATAGAAATGCGTTACTTGGGATATATTTTTTTGGTAGGGGCATGGACCAGTTCTAGGGCTCCTCTCCTACTAAGTACATTCTTGGGTTTCTAGCACAACATGTTGGAAAGGTCATTCATTAATGTGAGTAGTATTCATCTGTAAGCAGGACCAGTTTTGGCCACGTGCACCCAGCACAACTCACTTTCCATCCCTACATAGCAGGAGTGCTCAGCCATGAGGTCTTCTGCTGGCACAACTTTACTACTAAGCAAAGCTTAGGAAGGGCCAGTATGGGACAACAGTGGGACAGGGGGTCCCTGATCTGTCACCTGGATGGTCATTCACAAAATGATGTACCCTGATGAGGATATGCCACTAAGCCTTCTAATGTGGAAATCTTTTGAGTTACCGCAAAGTCATGTTATCAACAGCAAAGCCCTGCACAATCTTAGGAGCTTAACCACTGCGGAGCCAGGAAGATGCTTGCATACCATTGCAGGTCTGACAATGCAAGAGACACAAGGACTGTATACAAATGACAAAGGGATTTGTTCATACATGTTTAATAATAACAATAATAATTATATTACCCTAAATATTTTACATATGTATGTTGTAAAAAATACTTATTTTAACCCCAGATTATGACAGGAGGGCTGGAGGTAACACTTCTAGTTACATGCATCTCATGTTTATCAGTATTGATCTTGTTGCTGACAATCAGATTTGTTGATACACTGCTTACCTGGACCTGTCTGCTGTCTAACAAAACAGCTGTCACTTTCTGTCCCGCTACCTGTGCTGCGCCACCTGAGTGGTAGATGTAGTTTGCAAAAGGTCACAGAAATTGGGGACAGGGTTAATGACGAATATTGATTGCTGTTCCCTTTCACCATGCAGTTTTGTAATGGTATCAGTCATAGTAACATAGTAACATAGTTCATAAGGTTGAAAAAAGACCAAAGTCCATCAAGTTCAACCTATATACATATTGTGTCCCTACTGTGTTGATCCAGAGGAAGGCAAAAAACCCTCATCAGAATAAATCCCTGGATCAACGTTCTGTCCCTATTAATCTAATATCCATAACTTGTAATATTATTGCTTTCAAGAAACACGTCCAGGCTCCTTTTGAACTCTTTTATTGAGTTTACCATAACCACTTCCTCTGGCAGAGAGTTCCATAATCTCACCGCTCTTACTGTCCTTCTTTCCTCCAACCGTAGAGGATGTCCCCTTGTTATAGATACAGTCCTGGAGTGATCTCTGTACTGCCCCCTTATATATTTATACATAGTTATTAAGGCCCCCCTAAGCCGTCTTTTTTCCAAACTAAATAACCCTAATTCTGATAATCTTTCTGGGTACTGTAGTCCTCCTATTCCCCTTATTACTCTGGTTGCCCGTCTTTGAACCCTCTCCAGCTCCACTATATCTTTCTTGTACACTGGTGCCCAGTACTGTACACAGTATTCCATGTGTGGTCTGACTAGTGACTTGTACAGTGGTAGAATTATTTCCTTGTCGTGGGCATCTATGCCCCTTTTGATGCACCCCATGATTTTATTTGCCTTAGCAGCAGCTGCCTGACACTGGTCGCTACAGGTAAATTTACTGTTAACTAAAACTCCTAAGTCCTTTTCCATGTCAGTCGTCCCCAGTGTTTTCCCATTTAATACATATTCCCAGCCTGGATCTTTCTTCCCCATGTGCATAACCTTACATTTATCTGTGTTGAACCTCATCTGCCACATCCCAGCCCAAGCCTCCAACCTATGCAGATCCATTTGTAATCGTGCACTGTCCTCTATTGTGTTAACCACGTTACTTAGCTTAGTATCGTCTGCAAAGATTGATACTTTACTATACAATCCCTCTACAAGGTCAGGGTTGTTAAATGGCACACTCTCTTGGAGGAGACAATGTTGATCGAAAATAAATATTTTGTAGGTCTTGCCAATGCAGCAACCTTACAGCAAAAGAACAACAAATATGTGTTTCAGAAGCCTGGGAAACCTCTCCGTGTGACACTAGTTATACCTGGAATATACTGTAATTGTACTTTAGCACCAGAGTCTCCATTTGGGGAGGTCTTCGGAATCTTGAAGACTTCAGTGGCCCTCTCTTTGGGGGACCTTAGAAGATTTGGCCCTCCTTGGACTTCGGTCTAGGAAGGTGAAGATTGAGGACCTGGTACCCACTGTGGTTCTACACTTTGGAGCACCTTGTTCACAATTTTCATCAAGGAACTGAAAGCACGGGGTACCTTGGGCTAAAAAAAGGTTAGTGGTGGAGCAAGGTCCTTGAAGATTCTTTGTGATGGAGTGGGACCCTAGAAGACAGAGACTATGGACTTGTTTGTCCACTGGCTCTTCAATTAAGAGGTTTTGCACAAAACAAAAGTATTTGTGATTGATAGTAACTCTAGGTTTATAGGGACTTAAAACCAAAACATTAGTTAGGTACAATCTTCAACAAGGTAATGAAAAGAATAATTACACAATATTTGTGACCACAAAAATTCATACATATTACTTTTGGATCGCTTTTCTATAGATGTCTACCAATCAACCTGTAAGGGGGTCCCTTAGGCCACTGGGGACCTTAGGAAGCTTCTTAATCTGCTTTAATGATACAGAAGCATTACCCCTTGTTTGTGTCGAGGTAAGATTCTAACTTTTGATAGGGGTAGAGTTACTTATTCCTGTCTTTGAAGTCTAGGGATTTCTGAGGTGTGTCTGAGACTTCGTTTAAACCTTTGAGATTCAGAATGTAAGTAGCTCTTGTTCAATAATTGGGCTAAAAAAATATTCTGAGCACAGTAGGAAGAAGACGCTTGTAGCTCCATTTGTATGTCTATGACAGCTTTCCCGTCTAGTTCAAACTCTTCTCATTTGGTTATTGATCTCATGGAAGGTTGTGTCTTGGAGTAGTTTATGTTTTTGCTGCTTGTCTGAATGCAGCAAAGGATGAAATTTAAACTCAATACTGACAACAGCTGATTTGTTGTCATAGATGTGAATATGTTCTCAGACAAAACCATAATTGGATATTTACTGCAGCACAGCTTCACCAATTCACGGGTGCAAGCAAATTCCAGGAGCTTCTCTTTCTCTATTGAGCAATCCAAACTGAGCATGTAAATTCACATATGCGTACCCTTCTATAGGCTGCCCTCTATTTCAGGAATTCATACTTCTACCTTCCTCAGAAGGCACCTGAACAGTCTTGGCAACTTCCTTTGGCCTCAAGCAAAGAAAAGTAGGCCTGCTTACATAAGCGCCAAGTCCCCACAATGGGACACTCCAACTCTCATCATGTCATGAGTGAGTCTGCCCAAAATAAATGGGTGACGTGTCACTCTATACTCTTTATTTCTATATGCAGTGACCAAATTCACCATTGTGCATACCTGCCTATGCCAAAAGGCATGACACTTAAGCCTGGCTACCATGCCTGTCCAGGCAAATTCTAGACTTTTAGCAGCAATGTCGCTAGCAGGAATTAACGGCATTTTCTCAATGAAGCCTCCTACATCATGAAATGTGCTTGTGTCAGGAGTTTAGGGCCAAACATGTAAACATTTTACCCTCCATTGGAGAACTGCAATCCCTCTAAGTGCGGAGCTAACTTTGGCCTACGGCTGGACTAGCAATGCAACGCAATGGAACTTAAAGTCCCGGGCAGCATCAATCCGGGACAATGCTTTGTCCTGGAATTGAAACGCCGTCTTTTTTTTTTTGACCGCTCGGTGCCCCTCAGTCTCCTCCCCAAGGCCTCTAGCTCGGTCGCGGTGCCGGCATGTTATACTGAGCACTGAAATATGATGACATATCCCGGCGCTCAGAAGTGAAGAAGCGCGTGCCGCGGCAGAGCAGGGAGACAGAGGCCTTGCTCTCCCACCGCAGGACTTCTGAAAGGTAAGTGAACTACAAAGGGGGGAGAGAAGATTATGAGAAGGGGAGGAGAGGGGGTAGATAGTGAGAAGGAAAGGAGAGGGGGTAGATAGTGAGAAGGGAGGCTAATATTTATATATATATATATTTATATATATTGCCAGCAGGGGGTAATATTTATATATATATATATATTGGCAGCAGGATATTATATATATATATATATATATATATATATATATATAACAAAATACTGTCTGCGCTTCTCACCCTAATAAAGTTGGCAACAAATATATAAACATAATATAAATGAGAGGTTTTGGTTATATGAATATATATATATATGGGCAGCAGGGGCTAATAGTAATATATATCAGCAGCAGGGGCTTATATTAAAGAAACTGCCAGTTCAGGTATTATTTTGAAATCATATTTCAATCATAGTCTTTACTTCAAAGAGATAAGTACATATTATGTAGTTAAAAATGCATGTTTAACATATATATATATACACAATGTCAAAAAATCAGAGTATTGCAGAGTATGTGGAGATACCTTTTTATTGGACTAACATAATATTTAAAAGACAAGCTTTCGAGAGTTATCCTCTCTTCATCAGGTCTGAAGCAATACTATATATATGTATATATATATATATATATATATATATATACAAACACACGCTTCATAGTGTGTCCCTGAATGGCAGAAATAAAATGTGGTCACTCTAGGCTGGACCTGTGACAGGGCCAGGCTAGCTGGCTCATGTGTCATATGAAGTTTAGCTGGGTCACGGAGCACTTTGTGTCCAGTTCCATATACTGTGACCCGGTAATATTTTATAAGACGTTTTATTGTGTAACCGGCCCAGAGACTGATGTGGCTTCAGCTCCAGCCTTCAAAGGAACAATCCTGTAATCTGGCTGGGGCTCTTAATCAGCCAACACAGCCCTGTCTGCCCAGACGGCACCCGCACTACAGGGGGGATAACACAGGTGGGGGAACTCATTGTATTCTGTAATCCCCTCACCTGATACATCCCCTGTATACTGATGGGATTTGTGATGGGATGTGGCTGATGGGAGTGGGGGTTGGGTTCGGTACACATTGCATTGAGATTGTATATAAATTCTGTGTGTTTGTAATAAAGAGAGTTCTTCTTGGTTTACTACGAATGGTGGTCTGGATGATCCGCGGATAGCTGAGTGCTATCCGTACGAGGGACTGACTGGTGATTCCTCAGCCCTCAAACAGGGGGACCCAGCCTTGGGTACGGTGACCCTGTAACATTGGTGGCAGCGGTGGGATGAATCCCACGACTTGGGTGAAATCCAAACCACCAACTGGGATTGCAGATGAGAGACACCAAGAGAGCTCCTGGAGGTTTGTAGCAAAGGAAAGGCTACTCTGATTGCGGACTGCAGAGAGATGGACCGGCACCAGGATGCCCCAGAGGAGAGCCTCGGACTGAGTGCTCTACAAAAGAACATTCTATGGCACTTATCCCTGTACCCAGGAGGGGCTACATCGGAGCAAGTGACGGCGGTGATTAAAATGTGTCACCAGGAACTGAGCCAGAGTGGGTCTGTATCTCCCAGACTAGGGGAACAGAACACCAAAATATCATACCAGGATATCCAACCCTTCCGAGAACCAGAGGGTGAGACAGACCGGGTTACAGCCGAGGTGTGTGAGCTGGAACACCAGCAATGGCAGTTAGAGTCTGCGCCCGCAGACTCGAGGGATGATTTCTCCCATCCCCACTTCGAATCATACTGGGCACAGTACTGGACAATGTGGGATCTACGAGTTCCACTCCTGGGGGAGAACCCGTTGCCGGAGTGGGAAGAAGAATTGAGAGGTCTCATATATGCAGAGCTCCACCTCCAGAGCCACTACCAGGGATTCTCCCAGCAGTTAGCAGGTGAAGACCACAGCGACCCTCTGATGCTGTATAGCCCCGTCGACCCAGGACTGATATATGATGGCTTCCAATTTGACTCGTCCTTCGGAAGCCCCTGCCAGTACCGCAGGGATACAATCTGGGACAACCGTGCAGAAGTCCTGGTTTATGCTATTCCCCCCGAGCTGGAGGCTGTTATGGATTGCCTGGTCCAAGAGGAATGGCAGCTCGAGAGGGACTATAAAGAATTGCTGTGGAGAGTGGAGCTCCAGGAGTTCCAAGGAGACTGGGAGCATGGTACTACAACTTGCGGGAGTGGGACCGAGGTCCTCTTCACCTACTCCTCGGCCCCTGCCCTGGCGAGAAGAACCGAGGTCCTCGCCAGCAAAAAGAAGCGGAGGAGGAAGCCAAAAGCTCCGACCCAAGTCCTCACCAACAACCCTGGCTGCTCTACCCCAGCAGAAGAGATGACTGTCCCCACCGCCCGAGTAAGTGGCACAATCCCCCTCACCAAACCCTTATCTATGCCCGTAGAAGCCAGGGCCCCAGATTGTCCCCCTGATTTCCCGAGTGTCCTGGAAGAAGCCCGGGTCACTGCCTCAGAGGTTCCCTATGAAGTCCCGGGTGACCCGGTAGAGGCACCGTTCCCTAACCTAGCGAGGATGCCAGAGGGGCTGCCGAGTTCCCTGGGTCCTCTCAGTAGCCTGGCGCAGGCCCTGGTTCCTATCCCTGTGTTTTCCGAAGTGATCCCTGGTTCCCCAAGTGTCCTGGTAGAAGCCCAGGTCACTGTCCCAGAGTGTTCCTCTGACTCTCTCCGTGCCCAGGCAGAGGCACCTGTCCCAGAGAGGAAGATCGAGGGTCTGCTTAACCCTCCCGGTGGTCCAGTATTGGCACCTGTCCCTGCCCCGGAGTATTCCCCTGGGTCCCCTGAGTACCCCGCAGAGCTGCTTAGCTCGCCCAATAACCCTGTAAGGGCACCTGTTCCTGTCCCAGAGTGTCCCCTAGGTCACTCCAGTGTCCCGGTAGAGGCCTCGCTTACTACCTCTACGTGTTTCCCTGGTTCCCCGAGTGCCCCCGGCCCGATCAGCAGGGTTTTCCTTCCATGCAACCGCCCTGGCCTGGCAGCTGCCCCAGACTCAGTTCCTAAGACTAGGGAGCAAGAGTCTCCACGTGCCCCTGTTACCCCGGTGAGGGGGATAGCCATGTGCCCCCGGCTGAGCTGGGAGCGCCCTCCAATTCACAGAGGACTACTGACTATCTTTTTGGGCAACCAGGGCCCTGGCCCACCTTCTATGGATGCTTCTGACAAAGGGGGCCATGAACTAAGGCCTGCACCTTTGAACTTTGTCCACTCGGACAGCCTGCAGCAGACCCGTGTGGATCTGCCTGGTCTGCCGGACCGTTGGTCAAGGGGGAGATCTGTGACAGGGCCAGGCTAGCTGGCTCTTGTGTCATATGAAGTTTAGCTGGGTCACGGAGCACTTTTGTGTCCAGTTCCATATACTGTGACCCGGTAATATTTTATAAGACGTTTTATTGTGTAACCGGCCCAGAGACTGATGTGGCTTCAGCTCCAGCCTTCAAAGGAACAATCCTGTAATCTGGCTGGGGCTCTTAATCAGCCAGCACAGCCCTGTCTGCCCAGACGGCACCCGCACTACAGGGGGGATAACACAGGTGGGGGAACCCATTGTATTCTGTAATCCCCTCACCTGATACATCCCCTGTATACTGATGGGATTTGTGATGGGATGTGGCTGATGGGATTGGGGGTTGGGTTCGGTACACATTGCATTGAGATTGTATATAAATTCTGTGTGTTTGTAATAAAGAGAGTTCTTCTTGGTTTACTACGAATGGTGGTCTGGATGATCCGTGGATAGCTGAGTGCTATCCGTATGAGGGACTGACTGGTGATTCCTCAGCCCTCAAACAGGGGGACCCAGCCTTGGGTACGGTGACCCTGTAACAGGACCAGCATCACAAAGTTTGTAATTATGTAACAAGTGCCACAGGGAAGCCAAATGAGTGGGGTTATATTAAGGATATTAAGGATTAATGAATCTAATGTATTCATTTGTTTAGTATTTACCAGTAAATGTCTCGTTTTGTGCGTCCTGGAAACATTTATCATCATATATTGCAATGTTGCAGAAATTATGCCCAAACAGTAAAGGGAGAGTAAATGCAATTACTTATTTACAGTTACATGCTGTTTTACAATACAAATATATTTAAGAATATTTAGTTGGCAGAAGATTGGATTGTTCAGTAGCTTAAACCAGGCTTTAAATGGTGGAGTTTCCATTTTCACATACATGGCTGGCTTTCATACGGTATGATGTTTTTTTCTGCAATATTGTTGGAATGACTTACTCTCGGTCATGGTGTCTAATTCAAAGTCTTAATATATCCATGTACAGTCTTCGTTCGCAGTGAGTTAATTGTAAAGGTTAGAGAAATCTATCTATGCAGACTTGCAAGTACTTGAATATACTGCTCCATTCATCAAGCAATACTTGGCCTCCTCAAACTGCTAGTGTACTTGGTGTTCTTTATAATAAGGTATCAGAAGAAAGATCATGGTGAGAAATAACAAGGAGATACCACTACAAAGAGTAAGTATCCAAAAATATATGCTATTGTATGCTATTGTGTATTACTCAAGTTGTACTGTACCATCTAAAACGCCTTTAATATACTAAAATTGTGGAGGCATGAAACTAAGTAAAGAAATGTAATGAAATATACAGACCACAACGTTATGTATGTATTAAAGCATAATCTGTATTATTAACATGGTAACCAACCTATTAACACTAAGGAGGACTGTGGTGAGTAGGTATAGACTCCATAGACACAGAGCGCAGGGATATGAGGGATCGTGTCCTGGTGCTCCGTGGTGAAGGTGGCAGCCACAGAGTGGGTGGCTGGGGGTGCTGCACTGGGTCAGACCTAGGACGCTGTCTTAGGTAAATACACCTCTGCCAAAATGTATTTATATGTAACTAAATGACTAAAACATGCAAACTTACTTCTATTGCTCCCTCTTGCACAAGTTGGGCAGTGTTGGTGCTGGTCAGCAACTTTGTTGATTAAGTGCATTAAATAACCTGCCATTACTTGTGTTACACCTATCACCCCTATATGTCCTATTATTTTATCAGAATACCACAAGTAAAATATTTTACTTATTCTTATATTGTTTTGCATTTCTCCAGTTTTTGGCTTAGACAAAAAAAATCCATCTTCATCATTACTTTTTTTATTTTCTTCCCTTGCATGTGCCAAACCCAAATGAACCTGAGCTGCAGTGGTCCGTATAGGTTCCTCTTTATTACTTCTTTCACCTTAACATTGCCTTCTATTAGAATGTTTCATTGTTATTTGTGGCTAGTGAACCTCAAGTCAACCAAAGCAGAAGGATAGGTCCTCTCTGTTTCATAGCTTTGCTTTCTTTACATACACAAGTCAAAAAATCAATGCTTCTTCTTCCTTTGTCACTTTCATGTTTTGGACCACACATTCCTGGATTCCTTCCTGACCACATTAATAATATAATATAATTATAATAGCCCTTCTCTAAACACTGTCAAGTGGGGAACCTCAGAGCTTAACACCCTCTTGAGTTAAATGTGAAAAAACATTTAGTCTTGCACTGACACTCCAAACTTGTTGCCAGTTTGGGCTCCATCAACAGAATCTCAATTCATTAAAATGAAGAAAATCTTGAGCTGACTTCCAACGATCAAGTTTGCTGATAATTCAGAACACTTCTCTTTCCAAGGATCAGTGACGCAAGTTATGATTTTGCTTCATTGCCCAGAATTTGTTCCAGCCGGTTGTCGTCCGTTGAATTCAAGTATTCCCCTGTGTTGCACAATTCTGCTTGGCAACCGCTTTCCTTGTGGGGAAAGTCCTGGGTTGGAGCCCCAAAGATCAAGGTCTGTAGAAACCCCTTAACAAATGCAGCAGAGACCTCCAAAGATTATTCTTTACACAGTATAAAGGTTCAGCGTGGCTAGAGCTTCCAACTTTACAGATCGTCCCTATGTGGACTCTTAGGGTGCATGATCCGACTCCGAGGAGGTTGTAACACCCAAGGATTAGGAATACATAGGAATGTGTGTTTCACCCACAAGCAACCACACCACACATATGATATAGAAAGTTATATGGAAGCCTTTTTGGGGTGCAGACATCAGCAAAATGGCAGGATTTGGGTATTATATAATGTCTCCCAGAAATGCCATTTAGTACCAAGTTCTTCCATGAATGCCCCACTTAACCAACACTGCTTGCATAGTGACATTGAAAGTGTAAGGCCATTGGTATTGCTGTACAAGATTTTGTAGACAATTCATCAAAAGGAATGTTACTACAAAAACCTATCCAACTTATTTTTTCCTGTCTGCCAGAAAAATAAGATGTCTTCTCCAGGCAACCGAATCTGGTGTAATTGTCTTAAAATAAATCAGAAGAGTTCAACCTGATGCGTCAAACTACTGGTAGCAGCAGACGCTACACATTTTATAAAGCTGAATTTGTCTAGCTCCAGGCATTGTTTTGACATATGTTGTTCCTTTAAAAAAAGAGCAAGCTGGTTTCCTGAGAGTTTGAGCAGTATTTTGGGCTGTTGGCATTGCGAAGCCTGACCTCTCTTCTGCAGTGAAATTAATCAGAATGGCTCTGGATTTCCTAAGTAATTATCAGTTACTGTGCGCACCATCCCAACTCTTCATTGATTTTTTTTTTTTTCTCGTGCTTTTTCGGGGTTGGTGTGGTGAATAGGGGAGGAAAGAACACGACGTCCAAGCAAATCATGAATACTGCAAAACATATCACACAGAATTCAAGTTCTTTTTTAAAGTAAAAACATTATTGGAGCTACTTTGATTTTGGCAGCGTGCTGAGACCTCAAATACAACAGTATATGTTATGTTATAGAGAAGGATTAAGATTCCATAAAACCTTTGGCACTGTGCCCATATAATAAACGCTGGGCACACATATAATAAACCTCGCCATTTATTCAAAATGGGTATTCTTTGCTTTGGAACAAGGCAACCCCCTACTTTGTCCTGGGCTGAAGCAAGTAGCCATCATAACCTATTGTTTAGTTCCAAACATGAAGGTTCCAACGTCCCATATGATCATGTTATGTTCCACACATGTTATGCCCAGGTCGCCTCCACACTGAGCATGTGCAAGGCCTCTTGCATGAACTATCCCATCTATACTGGGACAGTTGGCAGCTATGCAGTATCCATGTCATTTTTAGCTAGGGAAAATGCTCTCAGCTCCTGGAGGTTGACTTTCGTAGACTGTTTAACCCATGGAGTTATTTAACCATTGCACAGAAAAGTCCCATCCAGTAGAATAGTGATGAACATGTGTCTTCAGTGAAAGACAAAAAAAACATTTGCACAGCCATATAGACTACGGGTTACACTAGCATTATACAGAGACACCAAAACTTACATGCTTTTCCTTATCCAGTATGAGACCATGTAACAGTATTTAAAGCAATGGAAATATATGCATTAGAAACCCACCAGCTATCTAAAATGTTCACGGGCTCTGCTCTGCATGATTATTTCTTCTCATCAAGTTATCTCTTCCTATTGTTAAGCTGCTGATTGCCGTTGATTGGTTTAGACAGCCTTATTAAGGGTGAAGTGAGAACAAACTAGAGGATTTCAGGGCAGGAAATTGATTACCTAATCTTAGATCTGCCACACAGATTTTATTCCACAAAGCGAATTCTGAGTACCAAGGGCTGGGACACAGTTTTTCCCCTGCGGGCCAGGCCGAATTTCGTAGTCCATGTAAGCAGGGGTTTTGAGTGTGGGGGACTGCGTGTGAAGTCACATGTGTGGAGTCTCACATGTGTGGAGTCACATGTACTGAACCCAGCATGTTGGCAGGGATCAGACTTTTTTCTCCCCAGGCTGGCCATCTGATGTGATAATAGGTCAACAAGCAGCATGCTGTCCCTTTAATTTTTTCTCAAATTGCAAAGGTGACCATGGTATCAAGCATGGTATTATTAGGCTGACTGCTCAATGGACACTTCCACTTTTGTGTTCTACTTGTGTACTTACTTTTTAATGTACAAGTTTAATGTAAGGTTTCAATTACACTGATTTACAAAGAAAAAGAAAATCTGTAATAGCTTCAATAAATTAGTTTTGCTGTGTTATCTTTTAACCTGGGTAATGTATCTTTTGAGTTGTATGTTAAGGGTGATGGCCATGAAGAGGAGACATCATTTGATGGAACCCCCACCATTTCAGGTGTCCAAATTGAGACACATGACCTCCATGGAATTATCAATCTTTCTAGGTTGTTCAGGGGAGAGCAGAATACCTCCCCAACCAGTCCTTGCACTCCACTGCTTTCAAAAGTGAGACAGTGGGGCCAGGGCCGGCCCTACAATGGAGCAGAGTGGGGCAATTGCTCCAGGCGGCACTTTTGAAGAGGCGGCATTTTGCAGCCCCAAGCGTTTTTTTATACTTCGCATTTATACTTCGCCCCAGGCGGCATTATGTCTTGTGCAGGCCCTAAGTGGGGCAACTAGTAACTGCCTGAAGAAAACCAGGACTGCTGGGAGGTATGCATGTACTTTCTTTATCTACATGTAGGAATCTATATTACCCAAAAGGAAATAGAGGATTATAGAGATTCTGACAATCTAAATCCCTATAAGGAGAGGAGGCTTGTGGGAATTTTAGATAATGATTTCACAAGGTTCCTCTATTCGCCCTTCTGTGTCATTACTAATGTCCTTAATTAAATATCCTGAAAGAAGAGAATGTCAGAGGTCCCTGATCCATTTGCATAGTAATTGGAGATTGATTAGGCTGATGAGCTCGAGGGGACATTATACCTATACCATCCCACTGAAGCTGGCACCTAGAACAGGGACTTTTATTTAACTTCATAGAAGTGTAGAAAAGACTACTTGCTTTCTCTCTACCATGTGCTATACAAAACCTTCTTCGCCAAACAACTCAAACTTTGGGTATACCAAAAAAATAAATTTCTTTTTCAACACATACATAATGCCAGAGGTTTTTGAAACTTTTTCGAAAATTTGGTATAACATGTAACAAAATACATTTAAATTTTACATACATCATTCCATTTTAGTATATTTTGAGTATAAAACACAACCAAAGTATTATTAAGTAGAGGGGTGTAGCGTGTATTAACTGTGAGTTTTTGTAGTAGTTCTAGTTTTTAACAGAAACAGTAAAAAAAAATGGCCAGCTGAAAAATGAAATGGAATTTATACATTAGTCATTGTCAGCTCTATGGAAATCCAGCTCACAAGCTAGAGAAATGAATTTCAGCTAACTAAGTAACCGCTGGAAAACATACCGTACGTAAATGCTTTTAGCAAACAACCAAACCATAATATGATTTTGAGAGATGCTAGCTTGGCTGATTATTAATCCCTGTCCTGCTCGGGTCCATTGGCAATCACAGTAGGAACGATCTGTTAGATCTTCAAAAGTGATACTATAATTGAGCAAAAGAACCAAATTTATGCATCATACACTAATTTTTTTTTCCTCTAAGCTTGCAATTTCAAGCAAAAGAACTGAAAACCCAGCTGAGATCAAACGTGTTTTTTTTTTCTGAGCATGTCCCCTGATTCTGCACTTTCTTGTCTTGGTCCGAGGTTTCCCGAGCCGTATAACGTGGGCATGGGAATCCATGTGACGCGGCCGATAGAAACCTCCAGGGACCCTCACACAGATGTTCGCTTTAGGTTAGGACAAGGTGAACGAGGAAGATTGGGTTACATGCATATCACAACCACCAATGCCACCAATTGCCTAAATGTCAGAGCGGGGGTCCTTCTATAGCTAACATTAGGCAGATTGCCCGCAAGGTAGTCTAGACTGCTACTTAGCGCCCCAGGACAAGCACATGGCTGCCCGGGGCCACAGCAAGCATAATACGGTTGTACATGCTGCCAGTAGTCCTTGCCTTTGGTGCGAGAACCTGAGGCCATGGTTTGTTATCATGTCTTAAGGGATCCTTTTTCAGCTCAGAAAAAAATCCATGTACATAATACTTATCCTAACTTTGCTTAAATATGCACATTTCATTATCATTGAAACATCATTCAAGGGTTTGATTACATTTATATAATTATGTTGAGTGTGGTACATGTATTTTTTGACATTAGAAGCAACATACCAGTTTATTTGTGAAATATATATTACCTTTTAGGTAAATTATCTTTCAGTTGACATATCCGGGAACAAATGTATAACCTGGAATGAAATCTTTAATCTGGGGTCCCTTAAAAGCAGACACCTGGTTACCATAAGGGCAATTTTGTTGTTATCCGTTGATTTGTAGAATGGAATCTAAGAAGAGATAACTCAAGAGAAATTCATTGTTTCGTGGGCAACAAGGTGATCATTCTTGGTTTATCTGTAGTTTCGTTATCAGCTAATACCCAAATGCCCTGATGTTTTTTATTGAACTTTGGGGTTGTTGGTAACAGAGTTACCCACAGAGGATAATGTGGGTAGAAGAGTTAGTTGGCTTTTTGGGGGTCATGTTTTTCCACCTTGAAAGAAAGGAATATCTAAAGTCTAAATTGCCTTCCATAACATCCGTGTGTGAAATCACGCCAACTGCAGCAGCTCCCACCAGCACGGGAAGGATAGAAAATAATTGAAAGCAACTTAATTAAGAAGGGAAAAAAGCAGATTAATAAATGCAATTAGGAACACTTCACACAGACGATGCTTTCAGATCCCCCTCCCAACCTCCCTACACGTGTGTCCTCTTTCAAGCTGATTTATTTCATGCAGTTTGAAAATACAGCAAACGGGCAGTGAGCGCTAAATGAGACCACAAGAGGAAACCATTCACTATTTAAAGGTTCATTTGTCCACATTCGGCTGGATTAGCCTATTCTTATTGATAAAACTTTCATGATGCCACAGCTCTGAAGTTCTTGGCACCCAAACTAGACGAGAAATAAAACTTAATTCATTCAATTAACAGCAGAGCAAAAAAAATAAAAAATAATAAAGTGAAGCGCAAGAAAGAAGAAAAGGGATTGCTAATGGTGAGCAGGTACCGATTATCAGCGTAGACATCTAAGTCTGATGATGTTCTGGTATTATCCATATTGCTTGGCCCCTCTGGTTAAAGCATATGTTCCCCACTTATCCTAACTTCTTACAGGGTCCCTGCTTCCTTAAATGTGCAAGAAATGATGATGATTTGTGGTGTTATTATGTTTGCCTACCTTTCTCTACCCACTGAACCTTAATGTGTCTTCCACTAAAAAAAATGTTGGTTATGAATTGTTGCTCCAGACCTTGACCTTCCTCCCACCGTACTGGATATCATTGTTTTCTAGAATAACCCTGCTAAATGTGGTCATCGAAATCAACAAGAGAAGCACTTTATGTTTCGGGACTCCGTATAACTGTAGTATACTTTCCTCTGTGTAGCGGATCTGTCTTCTGATCTACCTGATCATGGTGACACGCAGAAACCTTTGAATCGCTCGCCATTCTGATTCAAGATTAAAGATTCATCTATGACCAGCAAGTGCGCGGCAAAAAGGAATGGAGCACAACTTAGATTGGGTGACTTAGAGCACAAAGAAGTAATTTAGAGCCTTTGGAGCTTTGTGATTCATCTTAGAGAGCTCAGAGTTCCCTTCTCCAGGTAACCTACTGTACACTGGCCAATATAATATATCCAATGTTATGTGGTGCAAAGGCAGGCATTGATAGTTTATTTTTTAAATGCATTTATTTTAAGGAATAATTATACATTACATTTATTTTTATTTTATTTTTAGATTCTATCCTTCACCCCTTATGAGAGCAAACTGCTAAGAGCTACCCAGTCTAGGTAGTTAGTGATCCATAGCTTATCACGCCACCTGTTTGAGACCCTTGGTATACTTCAACTCAGACTCAACTCAGTCTTTATAGGGTTAGGGGGTCATCCAGGGAAAAGGCGGCTCTCTTTGAAAGAATTGTGCCATAAATCACTTGGTATATTTGTACTTCTTCACACAGATTAGGATATCTACAGGACTTTACTCATGTTATATGGTTATATCATTTCTGATCTCCTATAATGTGCATCCTATACTCCGAACTTGCCCGTCGGGCTGAAAGGTAACAGCCCTCCACTGGTGTCATTGGAGTGAAGACAGCCTGGGGCAATTAAATCGGAATACACATTATTTCCAGTCCCAACAAATTTACAAAGCTAAACATGGCATATGAGTGACGGCAGAAGGTAGGTTAAAATTTACCTCGCATGTATTTTCCATTAGCAATAATTAGTATTACATAGGCTGTACATTAAAACAACGTACAAGCAATTTATGGCCTCAGTAAATCTTTTTGCGTTATAGAAACCCATAATTACTAGAAAAACCATGAAACCATAGGTCCAAGGCAGCATGCCTACAGATTTTAACAGTCCGTATAGAAATACTACAGATTATCAATAAGCTTTCCTTTTTTTGTATTTTGCTCGGAAAAGACTCAAGAAGCATTAAAAAAATAAGTAATGTGTTTTTCTCCATTACTTCTGCATATTACTTACCTTTTCTTGATGCTATAGAGGAAAAAGAATATGTCCAGCGAAGTGTAACAGGTTAGAGCTCATGGACACCTACGCACCATCATGATAATACTATTATAATTACATTTAGGTTTTTTAGTATTAGCATATAAAAGTGATATTGAAGGGACATTATGAACTGTAATAAAGAGTTATAATGCACATTGGAGTTAATTTTACGTGGACTCCGATTTCACCTTACCTCCGAACTTTATAAATAAGATGACTCTCTAAATATTAACCATGTAATTGTCCATCACAAAGATTATATCGTATTGACTTGCTAATGTTGGCAACTGCATGGTTGTAATAAGAGGCGTTATAAAACAATGCGTTAAGGGGTATGGATAGAGATTTTGCAGAATCCCACCATGTTCATTTGCCCCTCTCCTAGCCTCTGATATTTGCTCAGCCGGATATGTCTTTGGTGGAGCACATCACCTGATACATGATTTACTTACTACCATTCTGCTTTAACAACGGCTTGGAGAACATTGCGCGTTGGGAGGTCTAACGTGGGGGAGAACGTTACGCATTTGCGGTCTAATGTGGGGGGAAACGTCACGCGTTGGGGGGTCCAATGTGGAGGTTTCTGCAATGTGTGGATTAGTCTGAGGGGTCTTGCAGTGGGCCCCATTATGTTTAAAGATGGCCTTTCCTCTCTGGGACCCAAGTCCATCTGCTCCTTTTTCTCAGCCAGTGTCCATTATTTCAGTATACCTGATGGGTATGAGTGTAACACAGTGTTCATGAGCCCTAATATTTACGTATAAAAAAGAGGAAATGTGTTGATAAATAACATTTAATAAAACTAGATTTGCATCACTGATTCCTGAAAAATGGTGTGGCTGCCCATAAACAAATTATCCATTAGCTATATATATATATGTATATATATATATATGTATATATATATATATATATTTATACTGCATATTAACATTCAATGTAATGACTGTATGTGTTCAATATTCATAGTACCTTAGCAATGATTAATATGTATTTTGCATTAACGATTTCTAGGAGTAGTGGATATTATCAGTAAGTATATATATATGCGCAGTATATAACCAGTGTTTAATATGTATTTATCTATACCTTGTATTCACATTCAGTATCTGGCAGTATATATTAGCAGTCAGTATATCTACACAGTACATGACCAGTGATTACTATGTAATAGGCCACCAGAGGTTATTGGAAGTGCTCCGAGGAATAAACATTTGTATACTAAAATATCTCTCCAGCCAGAGCGGGACTTGGCACGAGTTTGGAAACAAGCGGGATGTGCAAAGAACATTCTAAAAATGTGTTAGAGCTTCTCAGATGGGTCTGAGCGGGGACCGGGTCCTGATATTATCTGTTCTAATTAAAGCTCAGTAACACTGCCAGTGAGACCTTCTAAATCATTGCGATTATGAAGATGCTGTTAAACATCAGGGGGAAATTCTGCATTAGTCCTTCTGCAAACAGATTTTACTCTGCAAGGACTGCAGAGCATCGGAAAGGGAAAGGCTTTTAGCTTAATTGAACTGCAGGACTTAAAAACGGCATCTCATCTGTCAACTTTCACTGGCTTCTCTTCAGATCTGGTTAATCATATCCTCTGCCCCCCCCCCCCAAAACCCAATAAGAGAAAAAGCAAAGGAGGTGGAAGCCGGCTGGGTGGATAAGAGAAGCAGGCAGTCGTTTCAATGGGAGAGACGAGCGGGTGGGATAAGTGTTAAGAGGAACCCATGCAAAATATGGATGTATGGATTAAATAAACTAACTAAGTATGGTTTAGTTAGTAATATTTACTAGCTGGGATTGAGTAAAGGTTTCAATGTAAAAGTAAACTGAGAAGATCCATATGTTGAACGTAGACAAATAGGGATGTCTTTTACTTTATAGTTATACGGTGTGGGGGTCATGATTGCTGACCTCTGCCCTAAAAGACGCTCAGTTATTTCATAGTTGGGGCAACCATATTGCAAAGGGGTTTTAAATGGGATGACCCTACTTTTTCCCCTCTTCTTGGCCAGAAAAAAGTCAGATCTGAAGACCCCCACCCTTCCAATTCCCCCTTTTTGGTAAACCTCGCTGATGAGTCCAATTTAGATGGTGTTGTGTGGATCTGCCATCTGGGGCATACAGCTGGATGACACTACACAAAAAGTAAAGCTGTCCCATACACATGTGAACCCATTCTGCCTCTCTTATATATGACCCAACTATTGTGGTAACAGCAAAATCTGAGGACCAGAATGGCCACGCATATTTTTTTGCTTTTCCAAACAAAAAAGAAATAAGGGACACATAAATCATACACGACAATCAGAGAGCAAGCAGAGATTAAAGTCTATCGGCCCTCCATCAGATTGCTACGGCTTTAGATAGCCTACAAAAATAATTTAAATAAAATAGAAGAAGGTTGCTAGTTTGAGATAATTACGTTTCGCTCAATTCCCATAGGTATAATCCCCTGCTCTCTTTTATTCGCTCTGCAGCTTTGACACACAACCCTAAAACTCGTATTTAATGCTGATGTGGGCTGTCGTATTTTCCCATCACAGTACAATCCGTCCCCTGCTGCACTGGGACCCCTTAGTGTGTTCCCCACGCACTAACAATCAATAAAGTTAATTAGTAGTGATTAATGGAGCAGCATTAATTGTTGAGTCTAGAATTAGAAGAGAGTATGGGTATTTGGAATAAAGTAAAATATGGGAGCGTGCTGACAATCTAACTCGTAAGGGTCAAAGAAGATTATCTTTAACTCTTTAAGAATAAGGCTGTCTTTTAGTCTAATGAGGCCCATGGCAAATCTCCGTTGTAGGGCCCCATATGTAGAATGTGCACACGTGTATGCAATTATTACATACTACCCCATCATAATTGTAACAATTTGATTTTTTTATGTTTTTTTTGTTTACTAAGCAATAAAAGGCACGCATCCTTCTTCAACTGCAATTATATTTAGGGATACTTTAGTTATTGATCAATTAATACAATTAAGATTTCTGTTGGTTGTGCCCATTTCAGACAAGACAAGATATTTATACATAGGAACTCTCTAGGTTTGACCCCTCTGGTTGAAACCATGTTTTTCCGGTTGTAACACCTACCTGAAAACACTGGTCATGGCATAGATACTTGGCCATGCCCTGCTTCACCTCCTACTGCTGGCCTGTACTGCTTTCCTGAGTATTAGTGTGTCTGCGTGTATGCTGCAGTGTGTGCTTGCTGGGTTCACAAGCATGCACTTTGCACACATGCTCGTGTGTCCAACTGATGGGGTTGAGGAATGATTGGTAATATCATTACTTCATAATTGATTATGTTACTCCCGGCTGCCTAATTCATGGTACTATGCACTGGCTTTGATTGTTTTTATGCTGGCCATGGCTTGTATGTTGACTACAATTATCGCTACTCTTGTAGTTTTGCTGACTTGATCTGCTTTGTTATAACCCTGTAACAACAACCTGTCCACGGCTCACCTTCCACATTTTGGGTCCTATCTACAACATAGTGTACAATTATACCAGGTCTATGGTTCAGTAACTTCTTTATTTTTGGCCATGGCTTGCCCAATGCATGACTAGCTCCTCCATGAAGCCACTACTCAAGGAGAGGAAAGCTCCAGGAACACTACCACGGGAAGTTCCCGGGTATGGTATTGCCAACACTGAAGAAAAACTACTTAGGGATGTTTAATCGCTGTGGTTTTTTTCTCCTTCTGAGGAAGCCCGGGTTCAGTGTTGCACATCTTCATTTATTTATCTCTTCACAGCATTTTTTGCACATATGATCTATGTGCAATCATTCCTTTTATTTTTCTGGACTTTTCCTTTATATTGATATTGTGAAGTTACTGTGCCATAGGTGTACATTCATTATTTATTTTTTAAGATACCATGGAAGTAAAGGATGTTTGTCTGTGAGTACATTATCATACACACACACAATATATTAACCACTGTGTTTGGCATTCTACACTATTGCCGTTTTTTTCGTTCTTCTGTTATCCTATTTATCTTCTTTTCAACTCATTTATTTGCTTTTCCATTATGGTTACATACAGCTGCATATTTGTGCTGGGCATGCGTTGTGACACTGTAATCTTAGCCCAATCTATTAGACAAATACCTTGACTTATGATACTGCTTTGCTGTAAACAATAGAATTGCTTAATCATAATCACCAGGTGGACACTAACCAATGAAAATCTAGGCAGGAAATAATTTGTATTGAGTAAGCTGGACTTTATTGGCATTGTCACAAAGAATCATCTTAGTAAGGTGTTTGAGCATGAAAGTCACCCAAAATGTCACATGACTGAGAACAATGGCGCCCTCCAGGTCTGCAGATAAAGACTGCTTAATGGGACAAAATGAAATAAACTACGTTACTGTATAAAGCAGTATCCCAGTATAACCCCTGAATGCTAGAGTTTCCAGGGCAGCTAACAAACTTCTACTTCCTGTAAACTTTCATTCCATGGATTAATGACCAGCCTAAGCAGCACCAGCACCACTGGGAGCCCTTTTCAAAATGTTAAGACCTTTCGGCCTGCCAGGGCTCAACTGGGTACACGGGCAATCCTGTTTATTGTTATACTAACCATTTACAATTTGTTAATTTCAGTCCTGAGCCTACAAACACGATTAATATTTCATAACATTGTCTGTTATTACATATCCCCTGTCTTATCCTTGAAACACACATCCATCTGTGCAAATAAACAAGTTTGTTACTCCTACAAATCTGGATGATCTGGAATCTGGACAGTTCCTTTTACGGAGTCTGGATTTCCTCCCCTGATGTCATTCTTTTCTAAGATCTCATAATGTTTTCTGGATCGTGTGTGTTCTACAGCCCTAAGATATGTGTACATACACATCAGAAAATGTTTACAAATTCAATTATATTAAACACGTTAAGTAGCTATCTATAAGTCCCATAATCACATAAAAAGTATTTGTAAAGTCCTCTCCCCATCTGTGCTTCTAAGCACATCCCCAAAGTGTCCCTCTTTAGCCATTTGAAATGTTGGGAGATATGATACTGGGTCAATGATGTGAAATCACACAATTTTCATTTCATATAGAATTTTTGTTTTTGTTTTAGGGAAACCTCCAGATAGGACACACTTGCTTTTATTTTCCAGGTCTGATTTGTCAGCCTTTTTGTATGTAAAAAAAATAAAAAATCAATAAAAAAAAAAATTACCACTCTTTAATCTGATTAAGAGCTAGCAATCTATCCCTTTGCTTGCAAATAAAATGCATGTAGCATGTGGTGCTGCCTTTTTATACCAGAGAAATGCTTACAGATCAGTAACTGAGTGATGATTTAATCTCCCCTCCATAACAATGGATTTTCTGCCCTTTTTCCACGTCTTTCAATGTATGACAGTAGAACGGAGTGACCGCGTCCCCGGAAGATGCTGAGTCAGACAATGCACACGCAATGCTGACCCCTCACACAGCCTGTGCGGGTTTCTCTGACCTCAGCACCTGTAACCCTAATCCTGTTAACAGCCCATAAATCATGGCAGAACATTGAATGCTGATTCACAGTATAGACCCCAATGATGCGGTGAGACTATTTCGATGTAGAAATCTGCTGTGTGCTGTGGCTACAATTTTATGCGGCTGATGTCAGGGGTTGCATCATTGTTGCCCAAATTCTATCCGAGATCTCAATGGTAAAATGTCCAAGGGGCACATAGAATCGGAGGGCATGTAATAACCATATGGCCCATCTAGTCTGGTCATTTTCTTGCTCTTGTCTTATATTCAGGGTATCCTATACATGATTAAATTCCATTACTGTATACATCTTTACCATTTCTGCTGGGTGGCTGTTCCATTTTATGTACCATCCTGTAAGTAAAATACAACTTCCCTAGGTTTGGATTGATGTAGTTGGACAACAACATCAAAACCAAGTGATTTACGTGTTGTTATATTACACCATAACAGAAAAGGCTACTTGGCCTTTATAGATTCCACAGCTGCAAAAAAAATCCAGAATCCTCAGCAATAAATGGCTATGCTCCTGCTGTCCCAATTCATGGTGCCTTGCACATGTAATGAAGTGGTGGAGACATTCAGATTGCTGCCAAAATAACAAGGACAGAAAGCTACTTGCTTCTTAAGCTGAACCTGCAGAAACAGTGGCCACATTTGTTAAAACAGTCTCAAGATGGGCAAAGCTGCATGTGATGTCATATGCACTCTGATGTCCTCTTGTAGGGCATAGGACAAGTATGCAGATGACATCATGGGTCCTCGGGTGTCCTGGGAAAGGGACACCTGAATGTTGGTAAGTATTACATACTGTAGATAAGAGGAATATTGCTTTATTGCAGAACCCCGAGTCGCATTACCTATCCATGGCTTTGCAATGAATTAAGTGTAGTCCATTGATTTGTTTGTGCAACATCTCATCATGCTTATCCAGCAACTGGCTGCTTTAGATTAATGGGAATTACAGTCTAAAACCAGCAGGAATCAGTTTTTCCTACCTATATCAACGATGGCAAATAGATTTGTACTTCTTGCTACAATTCAACTTCTGCTGTGCGGCATTCCATAATTCTACCGCCCTCTCTGTTCTCTAACTTAATCTCTTTGTAAGATAAAGGTAATCATTTTACATTGAAAGCCCACACCTGACGCTAACCGGTAGGTGGGAAGTGCAATTTCCTTCAAACCAATTTAAATATATCGTAAAAATAACGATTTGAAGGCCTTGCGTTACAGCACAGGGACTGTAGTATAAAACAGGTGCTCAGAGCTCCAAGCTGCGGTTACCTACCTTCTATTACATCACTATTCTTTTCTGTGCGTTCATCTGCAGAACGAAAATTGTTTCCGTTCGTTTGTTAGAAGGAAAGATACAGGAATCTGGTAATAGAATCGAAACAATGCAAATTGGGTGAGGAGGTGGCATGTTATAGCATAATGTATTTTTCTCCCCGTTTTATAGCTTTTATATACTGTATATAATCTGTACCAGTTCATTGTCCCACTGGGGAACTGACCAATATACATCCTATATACATACCACATCATAATGAAATAAAAAGATTTGTTTAACCCACTAATGACCAAGAGTATTTCGTACATTTTTACCACGTTTGTTCCACCGTGACTCTGCTTTTACATGTTCGGTCACTGCACCAATGATACATTCTTTGTATCCTTTCCTATCTATACCATTTATATATGTATAATCTAACATTTTGTATCAATAATGTACTGAACACATCATTAGGGAAGTATCCATAATATATAAAAATATACTAATTTAAGCTATATATATTTTTTTACTAATTTTTTTTTAACTAATTTAACCTATATATTTTTTTTTTCTAAAAAAAAAATCTCCTCCCTCATTCTACCTTAAAGCTAAAAACCTCTATATTTTATATACCGGCATATCCTTCCAAAATTCACATTCCTCTCTGTCTCATATCTATGTTGTTAATAGAAACCCCCTTTGTAATCCCAACCATTTTTAGAAAACATTGAATCAGACAGTTCAACTTTAAAAACCGCCGTCAGTATTGGGACTGATCCTTTACAAACTGATCCAAACCAATGCGCCTATCTACTTATGTATGTTCTTATCATCTTTATTAGTTTGTCTCCATCTATCCACCCACCCCCTATTCTTCCATATCTCTTTCTTTGCACTCGGTTTTATTTCCCTTTCTATCCCTCTTTCCATGTTTTTCTCCGTCTTCCGGGGTTTCCAGACTCTGGCCTGGTTTCCTACACAGCATGCTCTGTTTCTCAGCCAAGAACAAACTCTCAGATGATTTCTGATGAGCCTCTGCGGCTAATTAGAAGGGAGTTACAGTTCTGTAAGACTGAGGGGTGATACGGTACTGGCCAGCGAGAAAAGAAAAACCCCTGTACTTAAAACAGCATTTTTATGAGCAATAAAATTGAAAGTTTTACAACCACAGGGCCATCATTGGGGTTGGACCCTAATAAAACAAGACTTTTTTTCTAGAGGAAAAGAGAAGTTTTAAATGTAACTCAAATTGTAAGAATTATATACACCCTTCCTATAAGCCAGAATAAGATTATAGAACTAAACGATCACCCAGACCCATACTCGTACGTTAGTTACCGAATGGCGGCATGTAGGTTATAGTGGGACATTGCTTTGGAGATGCTGCAAACATTATAACTACTCATAGTTACGGTGTTCTGGAGAAAGTCCACATATTATCGGACGTTATTACATAGTATTGGGCCATGGTGTGTAAATACTATGTTACATGGATAAATTGCTTAGTGAATCATTTGTAGATTTAGTAACACATCTAGACCAGTAGTGTGGGTTGTAATAATATGCATTCAGATATTATACAATTTCTAGCCCTAATATTACACGTGTTGCCCTGTTACTATAGGCTAAGTCCTTATATTACCTGTGCTCATCTGATTTTACACATGCATGTAAACCTAATTTCACATGTACATCCCCAACATGATACATGCAGATTATTACATGTGCAGATATGTCCAGTAGCCCAGAAGATTGGAGAAACGCAGGTCTCTGCAGTGGGGAAAGGTCCTTGGGGCACCAAATGCTTCATTTGACACTGGCACTAATGACATCTGCTGCTAATGAATTCTGTAATTATTTATTACTAGGCGTGTGCAAGTTGTGTGTTATTATTTCTCTGAAAAAACTGCACCTCATTTTATATGGTCCTTATAATAGTAATATAACTGCACGTAATTGAGTTGAAGGACTTACAGGGAAATAGGATTCAGGTGCAGAATGGTCCACACAGATGGTAAATGGGAGAGCAAGAAAGGATGGTCCAGGAAGTCTAGGGGAGTGCCAGGGGTCAAGCCTGGAGAAACACGAGGCCAAGCACTTGCACTAGAGGCCAATTCAGAAACCAGAAGACAGGAGGGAACACCAGAGGTCAATATGGGATCAGTAATGCAACACCAATTTACAATCCAATACAGGTTAGGGAACTAGCCAAAAGGCCAGAAGCCAAAAGAGCCAAGGGAGCCTCACCACTCATGTACACCGCCAATTGCCCTTCCATTGCTACCGACACACAAGGTGTGTCCGGGCCCGGGATTAAGGAGGCAAACTTTAACATTGGCTAGAGATTCAGTCTCGTAGTCTCTGTCCAGGGGTTACCCAGGAAGTCTCAGGGATTTTATAACAATCTCAGACTGAATGGTCACGCAGGCTGAAGTCCACTCAGTCTTAAAATGCTCACATATAATAAGTGAGCATCTCAACGTGTGCCCTTATCACTGGTATAACCCTGATTGAATATAGTTGCCTTAATGTAAAAATATCTTTACATCCTGACGAGTTGTGTTTTTTAAGGACCATTAAAGAAACCATTTGATTACCACCATTAGCATGTCATAAGCAAGAAACTTTATGATAGATTATTAAGGGGTTAATGTTTAAACTGTCTCAAGGTAAACTCATTTAGAAAGACATTGGGCATCCGCATCATGTAATGATAATGTGGAATAGTCAGTTTCATATTGGTTTAGAAAAAAATTCACACCATGCCCACATACTAATTCTTAGCAGTATGATCATTTTTAAATGGCAGTCAAGCATGTAATTGACTAATGGACGTGTTTAAGTTAAATTGCATATTTTTATTTAAACAAGTAGTCAAAAATGAATCTACAAACTTGTAGTAGCTTACCATAGCCCAGGGACTAGGCAATTTAAGACCAAGGCAGGGGTTGTTTATCCAGCAGGTGCCTGCATACTAAACCATGGGATCTGCCACTCCACTGGTACTAAAGATATTTGGGAAGCGCTATCGGGCACAGGCTCACTGAATATTTGCCCAATGGCCAGTATCGCTCTGCCATAGGTCAACAGAATTTTCAATTAACTTTTCTCATCATGTACCATCTTTCTCTTGTCAAAATTATACTTCTTTTTTCCATTTTAACCTACCCTTCTTCATCAACCCTCTGACAAAAAATAAATAAAATTAAATATATATATACATATACTAAGCCCTACTGTGTTTTCATTATTCTTGGCACCGGAATGTGAAGGCCTGATCCCTAGTAACCCCATGGATAGCACACCTTAAAATTCATAGAACCTTTTTAGATTCTATTTATCTTTCTGTACATAGCCTAACGGGAGGCAGGAAAATATAACATTGTATCCCAGTCCCACATCATCCATCACCAGTAAGACAGGCTTAATAAGGTTTTGGTTGATCCCTTGCAAGCCAACCCCCTGGCCTTCTCTACAGACCAAGTGACCGGTCATCTAGCTCTTTTGCTTGTCTTGAGGTAGGACTATAGAAATTTTAGGATACAGTTCAAAAACAGAAACAAATAATGACATTTTATGGAAAATCATGTTTTGGAATAAGCCAGAACAGGAGAATTTCTTTTGGGAAAACAAAACAAATCTTAAATTGGCTGTTGCAAGGATTTATTTTTAATTGAACAAGCATGTTACACAAACGTAAGACAGTCCTTTTAAATAATTTACTGAAAAAAGCTCGAAGAAAATAATTCAAGCAAGTAGCTACATTAACTGACTTCTGCTGTGTTCTGTCCTTTACATCTCGGATTCAGCACGTCAGAGTTTTCTTACTGTAGACTGCAAACTCGCGGCGAGAACGTTACCTCTATGCCTCACTAATAGGGCTTCTAAGTGCATGTCTTTAATTAGAGAGGGTCAGGAAGTCAGACACTGACTCCCTGCTTAGGTGACACTACCTGCTTGGGAGGCAAATATTCTGTCCAACTTTCTTCCCCTGATGCTACCCTTCTTTGAAGATGAGAATGTCTGCTGCGTATGAGCGTATCACAAAGTTCTACTGGTCCATAAGTCCTTAACTGTGGTTACATTGCAAAGCGACCCTGCTCCTATAGCCACAGACCATTGTCCTACTTTGGCCATTTAGCGTGTTGGTACACTAATCGATCTGTACTCATCTGGAGAGATGCTGAAAGTCTGGACCGATGGGAGTACATGATGACCAGGAGAGGAGGAACCCAAGACTTCTACAGACTGCAGCCTCGTGGGGACAAATTTGTTCCTGTACTGGATCCCTATCTCTGTGCTACAGTCTGGAAACTGGCTGGTTTAATGGGAAACTCCAGGGACTTGCAACAATTAGCACAGGTAAAACTGTCTTTAAACTATCCTTTTTTGGAGACATTTAGTTAAAACATTCACAATGTCTTCTCCGACACTTAGGCTTCCTGAACCAATCATCACCAATCAGAAATGTGAATATGCAGATCCACAAAAAAGTCACTAGTAAGAACCCTGCACACATGCGCAGAACCTGCTAAAAATTATATCAATGGGAGTCCTTTGCTGCTAGTGATTGGCTGCCTAAATTGGTGTGAATTTCATCGAGCAATATATAGACCTTTCTTCAACAGGTTTTGTTATTGCAGGTAAAGAATGCACATAAAAGTTGATAGGCACTAAGTACTAAAGTCTGCACTCCTTGATGGCGAACCGGTTTGGGGGGTACAGAAATAGTCCAATGTGGCAGCTCAGACCCCGTTGTCCTCTATTAACCTTTTCCAATAACATTTCTGTTAACAGATTTATTCCGGAACTATCCTCTTAACCCATTGTGATGTCTGTGTACTCAAATAACCACTCTGGATGCTCCGCTATCTGCTCCCAGACAGGTCCTGTTTACATTAGTAATTACTTTATCACAGAACCGGCTACGCGTTATTAACCATTTCATATCAGAGCATGTTTATCCAAGTAATTACTTGGTCAACATCATTAACTATTTATATCTCTTTAACCTCTTTATGGAAAAACTTCTCCCCATTTTCTGTCCAAATCTGTTTAATAACTGGTCAACATCATACCGTTATTTATTTACATCCCCTTATTGCTAATGTGTCGGATAATGACCGAAATTTTTTTCTTATTACTCATTAACCCTTTTGTGTCAGTGCTCATCTACTAAAATATTTTAAAAATAACATTACTTTGCATAAAATTCTTTCTCATAAAGTGTGTTTACTTTGACCCCTCAATGGATCATTAATATTTATTTACCACCCCCGGGATGTCAGGGGACATTGTTTTTGAGTACAAAATATAGTATAAAATCCAGCGCTATATACAGAAATGTAGGTTAGGATTGTCAACAAAAAGAGATTTTCTCTCATTTTGTTCCAATAAACTTCCTTTATCTGCAGACCTGGAGGCTGCCAGTATTTCTAGTCATGTGATATTTTGTATGACTTTCTCTGCACAATCATCATATTTAACAGATTCTTTATGGCAATGCTAATAAAGTCTGTTCCTTTATTGACGTTCAGTGGTAAAAGTGTCCGGATTGGTAATTAGGACTGAGGCATTCTACAACTCAGCACAAAGCAGTATGATAAGGAATAAGGGTGTTTGCGTAGTAGGTTTGTGTAATAAAACAAGAGCTAGAATACATAAAAATGGCTAATGCTGGGAACATCTCACTGTAGGCTACAGGAGCTCTACCTCTTTTAAGGGAGTGGCTTCATGTGAGGGGTGTGGCTTGCCATGTGAGAGATGGGGTTACTTGTCGGCAAGGGTGGGGTTAGCCCTAGAAAGCATTCCATTGGATGGCAGTAGGAGGGGAATTGGCAGGGAGTTTGCATTGCCCCTCCCCTTCACAGGAGAAACAGGAGAGTTTCCAGGTATGATAACAGTATGCAAAAACATCACAATAATATTGAACATCCGATACTCGTAATAAAACATTTGGTGGGAGATCCACTTTAAGGGTAGACTACGGTTATGTGTGCGCAGATATGCAGATACATAAGTAGTCCTAGACCGTTAGCCGCTGGGAAAACAACCAAAAACAAAGTAAAAAAATAAGGAGGGCCACTCATTTTGCCCAATAATTTGCTATTCAGAGTTCTTGGAATTTCATGGTAAGTTGTTTGTTAGAGAAAGATACAGAAAGATGCAGCAAAAACGAACGGAGGACAGGCATCTGACACGGCGGTGTTAGTGTGTGCAGTAGAGTGCAATGGCGTGAAATCAGTGTATTTATAGATTGTAAACTTGCTTCCTCTCCACCTATCAGTTTGTCTTAGTCTGTCAATTCCCGTCTTGTCATACCCTGTGAATATATGTATTGTATTAAGTGCTGCGTAAACTGTTGGCACCATATAAATAAAAGATAAAAATAATTTAGGGGTTAATAAAGAGTAGAGGCAAACACTGCCTATACTGCAGTGTCAGTGAAAACACCAGTACTGGTTAAGAGGCACTGGGGTATAATTTATATCAAGGGGTTAATGCAGGGTAGATTCTAACAATGGATCCGATTAACCCTTTGTTGCCTAGAGTTCCAAGGTCTGCTCCGGACATGCCCACTGCGCTATATGAATTGGACGGGCTGGTCGTGGGTTCTTTTCCGTGGGCTCCATTGCTTTTTTCAATGGAATGCAGATGAATTCCAGTTGTGAAGCCTGGCACCGAGGGCCAATGCACCTCTTGCCCCAGTTAGGCAAAATGAAACAGTGCTGCACCTGAGGCTACTTTTTGCATCATGCTAAGATAATGATGGGAGTTGGAGTTCATAACTCATAGAACAGGAAAAGTTAACTGTCCCAGGTCTCCTCCAAGAGGTCCATAATGATCAGCGCTACTGCAGATGGGAGACTAACAGAAGCCTCAATAGTCTGCATCTCGGAGAAGGTGCCAGGTCCGTGCATCCTGTCCGGTGCCACATGTCAGCTTCACTTTATAACGGAGCAGCCCGACTGGACGGATTAAACGGTTAAGAGGAAACCGTGTATAAGGTAAACGCTCCATTAAAGAAATGTGATTATACGGGACAATTCAGGGGCCAAGTGCTGGCTGCGGAGCGATCGGGAGCGATCTGTTGGAATCACTCTATATTGCGAACCCTGCGCTATAATGGATTTTTCCGTGGGTGATATACGATTGCTAATTCGCTAGATGTATAGCAGGCCAGCTAGTGTATAACTATATGTATAACTATATGTATATAATATATATGCGATCATTCGTATATAGCAGACCCTCTCCCTACCTACCAGGGTATTCTTATTTCGGATTTAGCCCCCCTCCTTAGGCACCTCGGCCGCCAAAGGGTTACTGGCAGCGTTGGCTTGTCCTAGCGGCGGAGCGGCGGCGGCGTCCTGTGCGCGCCGTGTACTTAATAGCTTATTCAGCAGCCTGACCTGTGATCAATGATCCGGGCTGCGCATTGCGAGCCGAGCAGCCGAGGACCTCGCAGTCTCCGAGCAGCCCGCGGACTCTGATTGAGTCATCACCTAGGGGAGGGGACGTGCCCCCCGCCGCCCCCCGCCCGGACCAGCAGCGGCATAGCCGGGGACACGTGGGGAGCAGCCCGGGGCTGGGGAGGGGAGGGGGGCAAGAGGGGACGGGTGTCGGTGCTCATCCTCTACACAATGAGTGACAGGAGAGCCGGAGACAGGAGACCTCTGTGATCGCCAGCCCCGCTGTTTGGGAGTTCTTGGAAGGAGGTAAGAGAGGGGCAGGGGGTCTGTGCATTGGGTTGGGGGTATGGAAGCGCGTCGGGGGTAACCAGCACCTTCAAGTGGGATTCCACTGTGAGCGACAAGCTGAAAGGGGGCAGTCAGGACTGCTGCTACCCCATGGGGCAATAACATGCTATGAAAGGAGCCCATAGCATCCCTCTTATTACTTAAGTTGCTGCTTGCATTGGTTCGCGAGGCGATCAGACCTGATCACTCCTCTTGTGACTTTATGTGCTGCTTGCATATATAGACTGATATACCCAGCAGTGCCCTGCTGCATCCTCTGGCTCGCAGGGGGTTAAAGTGTAGGGGCCCATTCTATGCAGACCCGGTCCCTATATGCTACAGCAGAAGGTCCAGCACTCGCTTGGGGACTTCATACAGAGGAGTGCAGTATATAGCAGGGGTGAGTATGGCTGCCCCTTCGCATGGTCTCAGCATTGGCACCCTGCTTTAGTGCTTGAAGGACACATTGGCATGTGCCACAATCTAGATTGTTTCGCCCCAGTGGGAAGTGGATGGCTGTCCTGATTATTAATATCATTGTAATATTGCTGTTAAGTGGCAACTGGTTTGGGCCACTGACTATAGGGAAGTGACATGATTGTGGAAGGCAGGTGTCGCCTAGAACTGTGTGAATGCCCTTTACTCTATTAACAGATTTGAAACCCTTTACGTTCTTGTTTGGATATATGAAGTATTTTTCTTTTTAATGGCCTCAGTGATTAGCTCTGCATTGTACATGGAGCCAACCCTGAAAGCTGCTGGAGAAATTTGGCCTTTCCAGAGGTTTGCCTTTAGTGCGATGTCCTTGTCTGTGATTGTGAAGCACTTTGAGATATTTTAGGTAAAAGCACAAAAAACTTGGGTTGTAATCCTTAGTGTTAAATGGACCGGGTATTGCAGGCAATTGCTGATTGTATGCGGTATCTGTCCACACTTATCTGGAACGTGAACCCCCTACCATCTAACTCTCTAATGTGGGGGAAATGATCATTCTGATGAACACTAATGGATTGTGTCTGAAACGCACCACAACTGGGGCAAATGTTCAATGCAGTATAGGGGCTAGTGGGTAGCATGCGGGGTCTGCAGTCAGATCCTTTGCTAACCCCCTTCCAGCACTATAAATATATATATATATATATATATATATATATATATATACATAATTTATATGGCCAGGAACAGAATGATTATATTTAAAGTGCCTTTGGGATGCACGGTGTTAACTTGGGGTGTTGTTCCTACTATGCTACATTATATTGCTTTTAAATACTGGCGCACATCCCATAGAGTGCCTGTATTTATACAAAATGTATATCCCTTTAAATCTCTCTGCATTTATGTGTCCACTTTAGAGCGTGAAATTGAGAAGTGCCCAAATTCTATTTATTTTTAATTAATGATCACACAAACCTGTAAACGGTGAATGTCAATGGGGCAAAACGCGCCACAAGGCACCACAAAGGTTAAAAATGATCACACACGCTGGTGGGTAATAGGTGTTTGAATGTAGATCGTGAGAGTTGCCTTGTTTGTCTTTGCCGTTCGCATTTTCCTAAATGAAGTGATTCTTTTTCTTATTTTGTGAAGGATCTCTGTCTCAAGGCTCTGTCTGGATTGTTCAGAGTGCTGGAAATGCCAGATAAAGATTTATAAAATCGCATTCTGTACATCGCATTAGACGGTCTCCTGGAAAACATTATGCCGCGTGCTCCTGAATGTCTTTAACCCATTCTGTGCCAAACGTTGGGGTTTGATTTGGGGCTCCAAGCTAGAAAGCAATACAAAAATATTGAAAAAATTAAATAAATAAAAACACACCAAAAAAAAAATAATAATAAAAAAAAGCAGCACATAAATTACCTAAAGGGAAAACCAGTCATTAGTCTCACTGTTCTCACCACGGGATTAAGAGTTTTTTCCCCCCTTTTTATTTATTTTGCAGAAAGTTTTCAAACGATCTTAAGTATCTTCCTAAGGAAATCCTTTTGTTTATTGATGGTGAACCGGGAAGAACAGTTTTAGCATTTTTGAGACAGGTGTAAAGTTGTTTCCACAGCAGGATTTATTTGGGATTATATGGATAATTATTGAAAAAAAAGTAAAATTGTTGCATAGATTTAAACTGTATAAATTATACCCTCTGGTTACATTACTTTTTGGTAATATTTTCTTGCTCATCATTAAATATATCGCCCCTCCCCCATAGAGTGACAATTTAATATCTCTTTGTAGCTTTCTATATATATCTGCTAATTATATTATTTATCGGTCATTTATCATTGTTCTCATATTTTGTTAATATGTCTCTAGTTATGTGGCTATATCGGTAAATACATACTAAGTGGTCATATGTGTGCAAGCACTAGCCAGGTCAAAAGTGTCCATGCGCAACTCATATATATATATATATTTCCATATTGCTGACATGTTGGGAAGCGTGATAATACCAGCCAGAAAAGTACAAAAGCCCTAAATTAAGAATGATCACCATGCTTTTTTACAGAGGGCATGGACAGATGAGCCAGATGGTTCTTATATGCTGTCAAATGTCCATCAAGATGCCTATGATAGTTGCCAAAAACCATGGCGGTGGCTGGGACACATTCATTAGGACATAATTCACGTTCTCGGCAAAGTCCCAACCAAATAGGGAGTGTTGGCAGCTATGGTCCACGGATTTGTGTGCAAGGTATAAACACAACAAACACTTATCCAAGGTGAATCAGCTCTTTTGCACGTGTCCTTAATGATAGAAAATGAGGAATAAATGGAACTTCAGCATAGGCTCCAAAGCATTGATGTCTTCGGTTCATGTGTGTGCGTGTGTGCGTGTGTGCGTGTGCGTGTGTGCATGTGCGTGCGTTCAGCACGTGTTCTTTTTTATTTGTAAAGTAATGACATGTATTATCATCAGATCAATAAATAGTTTCTAGCTGTTGAAGCGTCCCGCGCATGCATTTACATAGGGCATGTTCTGATAATTAGCCCGTAGCATTGCTTGGAAATGACTGCAGCGCTCCTATAGAGGCCCAAATTACTGATGATAGCCATTGCTGTTTGTTGCTGTGTACCTCAAAGTTTCATTCTGGAGCGTGAACGCCAAGAAGCAATAAACATTAAATGTAGACGCAGGAAACGGGAGTGAAAGTCTTACCATGTATTGCGAATTCTGTACTACCTTAATTATTAAAGAGCCCCAGCATTGAGTGGCAGCGTACGACGAGGCTCGCTTCCCGTGCTAGATTAATTTATACGGAATGAGGATTCCGAATCTACAATCCCAGTACTTGTTGCTAAATAGAATAAATGATGCTAATATACTCTCTATTATTAATAGAATAAATTATGCTAATATACTTTCTATTATCATTAATAGAATAAATTATGCTAATTAGGTTTCTATTATGATTAACCTCCCCTTTGCCAAACTTGTTTGGGCTGCCTCTGATATCAGTGCCCCGGGTGCCCGCGATGGATTGTGCGACGCAAAGTGTTCCGTCTCCTTCGGGCAGCGAATGGGGGTACCGATCAATCACAATGGATCCTCCTCTCCCAAGGGGACAGGCTCTCCCAGCTGGGTCGGTAGTTACAGAGCGAGGCAAAGTGGTGTCACTTAGCATTGCTGATCCCATTTGTTCTGTGCTAAGAAGAATGTCCTGTCACAAGCGTCTCTTCCCTTTGGCCTCTGCCAGCGATAAGACGAGAGAGAGGAGGAGAAACGTTTTTGACTATTTAAAACGCCCTCATTGATAAGCCGAGCACGGCAAAAACCTGGAGTACGCGGTTTGCAGGCAGGACGAGACCTCAAACGTTACGATAAATGAAGCAGGCGGTGTGTGTGGCGATGTGCGCGCAGGCAGAGGGTATTAACTCCTTGGGTGAAATGCAGGGCGGCGATCGGCCTCCCCTCGTTCCCATCTCTATAAACCTCTATAACAGAATATTTTTCAATAATTGTCACGTCACGGGCTGATCTTAATGGAGGATCCCTATTGCTCTTGTAGCCTAGAAGCAGCTGGCAGCCTGGGCCAGCACACTGTGTCCGCTCCACCGGTGGAGAGAGAGCGCCAGGTGTGGCATGAAGAGGAACGATGCCCTCTGGGGTTCAAGCTCGAGGCCTTCCCATGTTTATGCCTCGGGCCTATTTGGCATAGGGATGGTGCCGTTTGCCCGTTAGAAGTAAGGCACCTTTTGCACTTGGACTGTAACTCCATATTAAGTAGATCTGACTAATGACGTCCATTATAGGCCAACAATAGCTGAAGCTTCTGTAGCGTCTGCCCATGAATATTCATTGTCCGGGAACGCAGCCTTTATGGATGATAGCAGTTCTTACTTTTGTCTGTCCTAAAGAGTTAGCCGATAATTCCTATTGCCACCCTCTGTTTAGACGCTGCCTTTTTAAACTGCCAGTGTTTAACTTGGTGGGGGAATAAATGAAGATTCAATTAAAACAGCCAAAGCAAATGGAGCCAGGAACGTGCGGCCTCTAGAAATATCGGAAAGCATCTTTTTTTGGAATATTTCTCCCTTAAATAGCGCAAAGCTTTAACTTTAAGGAGAGGTCACCTTTGAAAAGGCAAACTCTCTCCTCCTCTCCCCACCCTGTCGATTCTTCACACGGCGACCGAATTTACCCTCCCCATTAGCGGGAATGAATAATTATTTTCTCGATTCAGCTGGTGACGTGCGGTTCATGGGAGGTTAATTGGTAATAATGGGTTCTGTTCCAAAACGAAGAACTGCTTCACAACTCAGCCAAGGACTGTCCGAGAGTAGGCAATGAAACCGTCAGCGGCCGTCAAGACAGCAAGATGGAATGCACAGGGTTAACACCTAGCCATATGTCAGAGTCTATGAGGCGTGTTTAAACGGATCAATTCTCGTGCAAAGCGCTAAATGTGGGGCAGTCGGTTGTAACATTCAATTGGTTTTGCGGTGATTGCCCCACCAGAGGACAGTTTGCCCCAGAGTTGCTTTTAACAGATACGGCCCTACGGGTTAAGTGCTTTATCTGTCTTGGCTGTTGGAACCGGGTCCAGATAATTAGCATTTTAAATGTAAATTGTTCCATGCACATTAACTCTTATTTTAAGTGTCACATTAAGGCACATTTTTTTAGTAATGAATGGGTTAATTGAAACCGAGCAGCATATTTTTTTAGATTTGTCCTCAAAACAGGGCAATAGAGAAGCAAACCACTTTCTGGAGCATTATGATGGACGCTCTGGGTTGATGAAGTTGTGGATGCAACGGATAGCCTCCCAGCAGAAGAAGTTTATAATATAAAATATAGAGAATTATAGCTGGCACATTATAAAACAAGACCAATAACTATCACACAGGGCCCTGTAAAAGGTTTTTTTAAAAAGTTTCAGACCTGTTTAGTGATGGACCTGTAGGGACTACTTGACGTTCAGTTGCACGCAGCTCAACCCACCATATACATACAGGAACCTGCCACCACTGTGATTCATTTGGAAGCCCCGATGGTTGTCATTTATTCTGAGAAGATGGAGTGGGCATGAAGTGAGGAATCCCAGCGACATAGTTGCGTGGTTTGTATGGTTGGAAAGGATACACATCCATCACATTCTGTCTGTCTGTGATCCCCTGTAATTGATTCAGAAGACAAATAAAACACTTGTGTCACTCCCTGTGACTCGCTATGGGTGAGATGTACTGAGGTGTGTTAAGCTGGATACATCTCACTCTATTAAGAGCGATCGCACCGGTTTCCATTCTATCCCGTAGAGACGATAAGTGATTTTTGCTCGATATGGTATATATGCTCTGTATAGGATAACTTACATTCCAGGGTCTTCTGTGGCAAGTACAACATTACATTCCGAGCTGTTTAACATGCAGCCCGCTAGTAACTGAATTCCAGCAATGATCCAACATCCATTGAAAGTTTTTTTTGCTTCTGTGTTTAGTAGAATCATTGATCCCCAAGACCCACTATGGGTACGATCCCCAAGACCCACTATGGGTACGATCCCCAAGACCCACTATGGGTACGATCCCCAAGACCCACTATAGGTACGATCCCCAAGACCCACTATGGGTACGATCCCCAAGACCCACTATGGGTACGATCCCCAAGACCCACTATGGGTACGATCCCCAAGACCCACTATGGGTACGATCCCCAAGACCCACTATGGGTACGATCCCCAAGACCCACTATAGGTACGATCCCCAAGACCCACTATAGGTACGATCCCCAAGACCCACTATAGGTGCAGGTTTTTAGGGTCTCCTTTAGGCTAGGTTTCCACTTGGGTTTTTGTCCTGCGTTATTTTCTCGATGAAAAACGCCAAGATAACTGCCACTGCATTCTCCTGCGTTTTGGCGTTTTTTTCTGGAGTTTTTTCTGGCGTTTTAGCCAGTTTCTGTGGAAATTGCTTTTTTGACCTTAGGCAGTTTTTCCAGCCTTTACACGTTGGAATTGTCACCCAGCTAAAAGGGGTTAGGATAAATGGCAAGTATCTGCCCCCTCGTAGGACACACAGATACTGGGTCCATCTTCTGCATTATAACTGTGGAAAAAAACGCCATAAAAAACGCCAAGGCAATAAACCCACATGGCTTTTTCATGGCGTTTTTTCTCTCCCGTAGACTTCTATTGGAGAAAAACGCCAAGATTTCCTTGCAAAAAACGCCAGAGTGTCAACACGCTGCGATTTTGAAAAACTGCCACAGAGCCCAAAAAAGCTCACAAGACCAAAGCCCTCTTCTCCTTTTGTACCAGTTTATTATTGTGTGTGATTTTAAATGATTCCACTGATTAAGCTGGTCAGTACTATGTCCCACCACGTAAAAAGAACCCCCCCTCCCCAATTAGGTTGTTACCTTTATGTATTTTCGCCGATCTAGGGAAAGCTAAAGATCTACTTAAATATTTAACATTCTAATTATTGGTTTTTATTACAAAGATAAAATTCTAAAATTAAGGTTTAATTACAGATTCTGTGAGATTAAACAGAAGACAGAAGAAATCAAGGTAGGAGAAAGAGGGAAGATATAAATCTCTTAATAATATGGGATTCACCCCGGGGTTATTAGTACGTCGCTTTGCACATCTCCTTTAGCTCTTTGACAGCTTTCCAGATACTTTCATTGTTACACAGCTGACAACTTACGCAGACGATTCCAGAGGTGTGATCCACGGGTACATCCACAAATAGATACAGACTTATGAGTAAGGAGAGAAGGCTCATCATACACGGCTGGTTATATAAGCTGCGGGAAAGAGTCCAGTTCCCGTTAGATTGTTAGCTGCTGGACAAAGCTAAAGCTTCAATTGGAGGCAACACAGCATATGAGCCTCAGTGCTTGTAGTCTAACCTGTAACGATAAGAATTGTTTGAGTCTAGACTGCAAGCCATGGGTGTTTCCTGTACAGAATTTGATGGGGTCTTTCAAGACGGTGGTCCTGGTGGTCAATAGGATGTTTGGATGACAGAATTATGGCGTCTTCTGAGTTGGTTCACAGGAACTAGATGTAAAAACCCAGTTACCACATCTAGATCCAAACTGAGCAGTTTCCTCCTAGGAAAATAATATTAATATTATTATAATTATTATTATAATATTAAAAGAATCTCTCATATACTGTGAATATTTGGATAAAAAAATCGTGTCCCACTGTAGGCATGGAAAATGTATGGGAAACTAATTAAGGCAAATATATATATATATATATATATATATATTTTAACAGACTTTTTTTGGAATAAAAAAAAAATTGGGCACTTTCACGTAAGCTTGTACAAGATAGATTTGGCCATCGCCTGCACAGCTACTGACTTTTTCCACGTTTATTCCGGTTCCTATCAAAATTTGTGTTTTTTAATCAATAGGTTTTTTCATGACTTCAGAATTCACAGAATATTATTCCCATGTTCTGATGTAGGTGAAGTAAAAATGATATAGGAAGTGTATAATTTGTGAAAGTTGCTGTGTGTGAAATGTATGTAGAAATGCTTTTCTTTACAAAGCTGATAAAACACAGTATTTTTATTTATTTTGTAAAGCTAATACTAACACGGAATATGTATTCTCTATAAAGCCAATGCAAGCACTGCATTCTATACGTAATAAAGCCGGTCCCAACTTTAGTTTTCACTTAGCCCAATATTTTTTCTTGCTATTTGCTTTTTCACTTTATACAATACAATATATAAAGAAAGTGTAATAGTTTTGTCATCGGACTTAAGGAACTTATAATTTAAAGATAAGGAATGCAGCACATCTATCTATTCCTTAAAACATTCGTATAGCGTATCATTTAACCCTTGATGTACCCCTATACCATGCTACACGCTGCTAGAATCATGCGTCTTACCTGCTGAAAGCATGCATAAGGTGGCTATGTGTGCCTATGGCTGGCTGAGCCTCATAGGAGTTGACATTAACATCTTCAGACCATCCTGTGGGTTACCCCTGCTAAATATCTGACATTTGGGCTAAGCATGCAAGGAAAAGAAACCAGGCATCCCCTAGGTCTTTCAAAAACAGCCCATCAACATCAGGACTGTGCAATACAACATCCAGAAAGCCCGCAAGTGGCTGAGCATACTGTGCATTGTAATCATTAGCAGTAATTCGCTTGCTTTATTTGGCGTTAGATCGCTCGACATGTATTCTTGTGCGGGTCTGTTTGGTTTTAACTGTTATTACCTGTTCATATCATGTCTTCCAGCGTATCTAAATAATATATAAAGGTTTGACAGATCGCAGGATGCATTCATCTAAATTACTCATAAATCATTTTTTATATTTTTTTTAATGCAAGGTTTGCCAAGTTGAAAATATTGTTTTTTCGGGCTCATGCCTGTTTCCAGGCGGTAAGCAGTGCTTGGTTGTGACTTTTGTGATCTGTGTGCGCTTACGCCATATTCCTGAGAATCGCAAGGTCCTCATTGCCTGTTTTTGCAGGGCAGGAGAGTGCAGGAAAATTGGGACTGTCTCTCTTAAAACGGGACACTAGGGAAGTATTCATTGTGTGACATGTAGTTCTGATTTGACTTCTGAGATATGGCACTTGGCTCAGGTGACTTGTGACTATAGATTACTATGGATTTAGCTATTTATTAATTAGAACTACCTGACTGAGACCTCCATTTATTATTTCTACTTTCAAATGGTGACTGCTTATTCCATGACGCCAAGGTCAATGTTTGATAACAAAACTCAAGATTACCGTAATTTGTAATTGAACCACCTTCAACTTGTTTGCGATGAGGACATTTTTGTTAAGTTGTCATTAAACATTTAAAATTGACGGTATATATTCTGCGCAAAGGGGTACAAGAGTTAGCAAGTTAAGATCAGTATTGTGGGCAGATGTCTCCTTATAATCTGGGTAGATAGTAAATAAGATGAATCAACAATTTTAACATACTGGTAGTTGGATACCTTTTGCCTAAATTTCTATG
Source organism: Sceloporus occidentalis (assembly GCA_023333645.1). Classification (NCBI taxonomy): domain Eukaryota; kingdom Metazoa; phylum Chordata; class Lepidosauria; order Squamata; family Phrynosomatidae; genus Sceloporus; species Sceloporus occidentalis. The sequence goes on along the minus strand of JALMGF010000026.1, from coordinate 7,156,671 downwards.
GTTAATATGACATGATTTCATCAAATCTGGGGCAAAGGAACAGAAATTATACTGTGTATTTGGTAAAATAACAAAGAAATGGACCAATAATAAGGAAGGGCCCTCGGAAACGCTCTTGTTTTGTCTGATCAACAATACTCTAATAATGAAAACTGTTCTTATTCCAAAAGGGTGATATTCATTAAAATAAATTAAGAGACGGCTTTAAATTGCATGAGAATCTCATTGGGTTCAAATGCAATGCAGTCCCACTGATTCGGCTCATTTTGAAGCAATATAGCCATAATTACATAGGACTCGCCAACCTTAAGGAACTTTGACGTAGTACCTGCCTGAGTATGTATGGGCATATAGGGTGACTGAATCTCCAATATATATGTATGCCTTAGATAGATTTTATGAATGGTATTTGCTGGGTATGCGCTGATTTCTTGCTTTGATTAAAATAAATGACCTCATGGGAATAGTTATGATGTCATTAACTATAGGAATAATGTTTAATGGGATTTGGTTTTGAAACACAATTAACGATTAGACTTAAGAGAATTTCAGTTGACAATTTCAGAGACACAGATCTCAGTCAGAGGACTATCCCCTTGAAACAACAACATTTTGGCCCTATCCTGATGTACAAAGCTGCTGAATTCCAGTCCACAAGGATACATGCACACCCGATTTGCTGGTTAACATTTAGAAAATCACTTGGAGGGTGAGTGTTCATTAAATGTCTCAAAAGCAAATGCAATTATGAATACAATTGTTAGCGTGTGTGACCATATGGTATTGTATGTGTGTTACTGTATAGCATTTGTGTGAATGAGTACGTCAGTATATAATGGTTAGAGTGTGTGTATATTGGTGTATGATGTTGGCATACCTATGTATGAGCATATGATGTTAGTGTGTGTTACTGTACAACATTAATGTTTGTGAGCATATGGTGTTAGCATATGTGTGTTTGTTATTGTATGGTGTTAGAGTGTGTAAGTGTATGTTAGTGTGTGGTTAACATAAGTGTGGGTTTTATATTTAGCATTAGTGTGTGTGGTAGTTGTAGCGGAGGATCAGGAGAATATATGTATATATAGGTTTCTGGAGTTAGAGTAAGTTTGTGTGTTCATGTATGCTTCTTCTGGAGTTCTTCAGGCCAGACCAGGAGAGTTCCCAGGGATGGCAACCTCTTATAGCAGAGCCCTAAGGTATTTTTTCGTTGGCCTGACTAGCTGGCCTTGTCATCTTTATGGAATAAAATAGCAGCTTTGCCTTTGCTTCCATAGGCTTATTATTGGCCATGAGCTACATCTTACTATTACCCATAAGAGGCAGACATGCCGACAAATGGGACCCCTAACCTAACCCTGCAGACCTGGTTTAAGTAGACTGGACTGCTATGGCCTCCTAGATAGAGGTACTTAGAGGTAAATATACCTGGGCTTCATGCTGAAATGATGGATCCAGCTACGTGGCTCCTGCTGCTCCCAGGCCTCTTCTAATTGATTTCTCCTAATGAAGTTTTCTTGGTTTTACTTTCATCTCAATCATTCTGTAACAAAGAAAATAGCTATTAAATAGAGAGGTATGCAAAATTCCACGCGAACCCCTGGTGAATAATGGGCTAAGGCTCCAAACCTTCTGGAAGATGAACCAAATAAAGTGGTTGTATGGGTAAAATAAATTATGGTTATTTAAGGGTATTAAACATGAGCGGGTATTAAAAGACAAACCGTTTTTCATCTCTCCCCATCGAATGATGTTGTAAACTGAAGGCTGTTGTTTTTTAAAGAGCCTGGGTGAATACATTTATAAATGGAGTAATTTCGTATTCAACTCATTGGAGGCAATGCACCTAAACTCCAGCTTAAATCGTCATTATGTGAACACTTACTGTGTCATCAGAAAACCGGTTTCTAACAAAAATATCGTCTAATGACGTTAAAAATTAAAACCTTACAGAGTGATTGGTAATGTAATATTATCTGCCTGAATTATAAAAAAAATACAAAAAACACACAGATCTAAAGGGGCTTATAGCCTCTGACTCTAAATAAACTTTGGAACCATATGTTTATTCTACATGCATGAAAAAAAATATCAAAGCTGGACACAAATTAGATATTAAAATAATACATATAAGGCACTAAGCAGAAAATCGTAAAAAAAAAACCGGGTTCCTAGAATTTGTTCAGTGCTTTCGATCAAATGGTGGAAAATACCCGATGAATGATATTGTTGTTAAAAACACGTTTCAAATAATCGAGTTGGTGTTATATGGTTGAGCGCTTTTACTGTGCTGGAGATGAGGCCGTAGTATCATCCCAGCCCGTGTCGCCACGTACAGCGCCGGCTCTCTTTATTCTGCGTGTTTGCTGACATCCCCTGGTCCATTAATCACTGGCTGCAATTTGTGTTAAACTGCTTAAATCCAAATAAAATACCTTGAATTTTATTATGCAAATGATAGGTTCTGTGTGGCTAATGTAGCAGATGAATATGGCGCACGTGACGGTAATAAAGCTTAATCTTGGATATATAGGACAGGCATGGATCTAATTGGGTGCGAGGATTTACAGCAGGTAGCAAAAGGCCAGACAGGGTGGGTCACACTATTAGCTGTCATCATGCTCTGTTTCACCCGATGAATGCTTTGTCGGTGTCCTTTTACTACGACAAAAACATTTACTAGTTAGTGGAGGTTTATAGCTGTGTCCGTGCCAGGATTCATTAAGCCATGCATTGCAACATCTGCCCCTGTCTTGCGGGTGGGTGAGTCCCCCGCCAACAGGCAATAGGGCATCCAGTAAGGAGACCGAAGTTGGGGCAGACCATCCACATAGAAGCACTTCTTTTGTTAACCCCTCTGGCAGTGAAAGGGTTTATAGCAGTGCACCAGTGCACAAGTAACATCTCGAGGGTTGCCCTTCTTCCTTGGTTTTAGAAACATAGAATTTGATGACAGATAAGAACCATTTGGCACAGTTAATCTGCCCTGTGTTTTTTCACAGCAGGATAGTTATGTGCCTATTCCATGCATATTTAACTTCCTCTACCACTGCTGGGAGACCGTTCCACTTATCTGCCACCTTGTCAGTAAAGTAAGTTTTGCTTGCTTAGCAGCTACACTCCAGGGTAAATTTCACTCCGGCACGGCAACCTTTAAGATGTATGTCTCATTTTTAGAGCTAGGCGAACTATACATTAATAGTTTAGTACACTTAACTAAGGCTTTGCATATCCTGGGGCAAATTTGTGATGCTCGCACTTCTCCTATAGGGGGCAGATGTGCACCTATGTACTTAGGAAAATGCACCGTTATTGAGCATCAATGACTTTTAGACAGTCCTGACTTTGAGTTGCCAGTTAGGGGTTAAATCACAGGGGTAAAACACCACACAGGTCAGCTATGGAGCAAATGATGAGACGCCACCCCATATATTTTAAAGAAGGTACATTTAAACCCCATTGTACTGTATAGCGCTGTGTGTCGGGTTTCAGTGACCCGAGGCAGCCGTCAGCACCTCCCTCCGGAGCGGGGCTCTTGCTGATTCTTGTTACTCACTGTACTGAATCTTATAAATCTATTGATCTCCTTGTGTTAGTGACAGGACACGCGTGCAAGGACAAAGTGTCTTCTGGTGCTGCAGTGCCACGCGTTTCTCTGACAGGTTTAACCTCTTCTTGGACGTCAGGATGTTTATTGGGTTGTCGAGCTCAGTGTACTGGCTTGAATTCAGGCTGTTTATTGAATTATACGAGTGTTTGCTTGTATGGCGGGTTCTAATATATTCGTTAGTTTGAAGCTGATTAGAGGGTAATGAGCATCTCCCACAGGATCCTATAAACAGAAGAAGCTGATCAGTCCTAGATTAACAGGCATTAATGGCCCCATAAACTGCTGCCTGCATCTCGTCTCTGGGTTCCCAGACAGTAACGGGATTAGCAAAGGACGCGGGTCAGGGAAACTCAAAGGCACTGTAGCTGCTATCAACTACAACTCCCATTATGCAGCTTCTCTGGGAGCCCGAGCAAAGGCACCAATATGTTGCTGCGTGTGCATGAATGACTTATACCAGTGCCCTTGTAGGTAGACTTTGCCTTCCCCTGTTAGATCCAGAGAAAGGAGTGGTTCCTAGACATGTGCCAATGGGCCAAAAATGAACCGAAAATGTGTGCAAATCAAGAAGATTTGGAAGTGGTTGGCAGAGAATGTAGGGAAACATTTAGAGAGCATGAGAGAGAGTGAATGAGAGTCTGAGAGAGTGTGAGTGAAAGGACCCCAAATGTCAGATGAAAATTCTCAGCTTTTTGCTTTGTTTTCATCCACTTCCTTGGGGTCTGGCCTCGTTTCCTGACTTTGTACGAAGTGCAGAATTTGCCAAATTCAGAATATACACGTCTAGTGGTACCCCTATAACAGTCATACAATAATACATTTTACCTTCTGAGAGTGTAAACGTGTGACATCAGTTGCTATTGACTATGACTCCATTCACGCTGTGCATGGTAAGCAACAGGACAACCAAACCCTAATAAGTTAAGAGCAGTTATATATCAAACGATATAGTGTATTTGTCAGTTATATCAATGGTTGTTTCATGTCAGTAATAAATGCTAAATCGACCCAAGACTGTAACTACCGTAAAACCTTTTAATGTCTTATGAAAACTGATACAATTCCTTTTCATATACAAAATGAGGATAGGATAGTGGGATCAGTGTTCTTGGTTTCTTGGCTGGGCTGGGTGACAGACGTACTGTGTGGACAATCTAAGCTTCTAAAAGCCGAATAGATGAATCCCAAGAGCTCGTGCAGCCGTAAAGGCTTGTATACTCTAGAGTAATCCACCCATATTTCTATTATTTTTAAATGCCAAGATATTCCCCCCGTTCCTCTGACATCTGTGGCTTGATGTCTCAGTACCTTCCATCCCCTGTGCGTCATACTGCTAGAGGTGACTAGTCTGCAAGACCTGCTGTGATTTTAAGGCAGCCTTCAGTATACATTTTAGTAAATTCATACTTGGCTAGAAGGGAAATCTAGTCACCTTTATTTCCTAATGGAAATGCATGCTGTGAGAGCGCGGGTAAAGTTACCATTGTGTGGTCAAGATCAATATCTGCATAGATGGAAATGAAATTGTGTGGTCCAGAGACAAACCTCATGCCTGAGCCACATTGACCGCACAGTTTGATTGTTCAGATCCAGTCCGGGGAAACTATCTGAAAATCTAGAATCAGTATATAGAATCTGCAGAGTTCCAGTTATAGTCATCAATGGGAACATGTGGTCACCATGGACTAGGTTCTCCTGTTCTTAATCTAGCCAATGTTCATAGAGTATGGTACAGAAAGCTGTGCATTTCCTTTTCTGTAGTCCGCTGACCCTAATTGGTCTCTTATTACCAATATTGTGTTCCAACCCTAATTCCAACCCTAATTCCACCAGCACGCATCTCCTGCTCGCAACACACAAGCCATGTGTCTGTTGGTCTGTTTCAAATCCTGTGTATCTCTCTTCCCACGTCTCGGCTCTGCACCAACCTCATTACATTACCATCCATGGGGAAACCTATCATGTAATTCTCTTAATTAACATTACATGTCATTAGCAAGCAGCCAGCTTAATCTAATCAAGGGCATAGCAAAGTCTGGAGAGATTTGGAAGCAGAAATATAATATGTTAATTGTGTTATCGATTTGATGGCTTGGAAAATATCTTCAAGACTCTCACCTGCTGGGTCATTTGTTTCAATAAGATGGTTATGTTCTGCATCTGATATGGTCTGGAAGTTATACTTAGCACTGTGCAAGAGGCGTGCCTGGCAGAAACCCCCGGAGGTTAAAATGACATTGAGTTTCCCCAAGAAACAGCAGAAGCTTTCATTTTTTATTAAATATACTTTTCTCGAGTTGCTGGCATGTTGAGTAAGCTGAATGTAACATTTCCTTGTTACTGTGACTCTCTAATAGTTCTCACGCCAAAGAGGTTAAAATCAGTTTAACATGTAAGAGGTGTTAGTGGAGCTTAGGAAACTGGGGCAATGAAAGGTAATTAATGCAATTATCATTCGTTTATCCCATTAGTATAAAAAATGCAGCTGTTAAAAAAATGACTGAATCAGAGGCTAATCCATTAAGCCCCGGAATCACCGAGTACGCTTTGATCAGCCTGTAAGTGACAGCAGGTTTTGGTTTTTTTTGGCTTTTTCCCATCCAGGGGTGGAAGAATGAGAGCAAAGAACCCTAGAATTTGAGGTTAGGTCCCTTTGGGAAATTCAGTTTTTCCCACTTAAAAAATATTATAAAAAAGTTGAAACATCTTAGTGGGCAGATAATTGGAGAAAATCTTATCACTGATAATGAAATATCTACGTTTCACAAATTGCTTTGGAAGAAGTGTGTTTCCCGTGGTGTTTTTTCGCTCCTTGACGATACCATCCATTATGAAGGTTCAAACCCCAGTGAGCTTCTGCTGTAGAATTGTATTGTGTGGATGTGATTTAAGAGAAAACATCCTGTTAGATTCTTCTGCAAGGCATTCTTTCTGTGTATCTACATCCAATTAATTTTTGACACTGCAATTTCCAGTTTTCGTTGAGTATTTTCTTCTACACCCTGTTTCTCCTTAGGCAAGTGGTTTAAATGTAAGGAAAGCTGAGATTGCAAATGGGTTCTGGACTAGGCATTGTTTGCACTCACATGGTACCGTATCATGGCCATCTATTGGAGACCTATTAATATTTAATCTTACACCCATAATCAAATCGATACAAGGTCCCATTAGATGTATATTCATCCCCTTGGATTGGAGAAATCACCCAACATTAGGTCTGAGATGAGCCCCCAGTTACTTCCATTTGAACAATGACCTCAAGTTGTGAGAAAGTCAGCAGCCCATAGCTGAGTGGAGCCCTTGGTTGTTTGGTAGATATGGGCTTCCGGTGGAATAGATGTTTACTCCTGGCCCCTAGTATGGTTTGTGCTGCCAAATACTGAGGGTACTGAGATATGACAGTAGATGTTATCTCCTACGAGCTATATTGGAACATTAATCTGACATAACTGAGACATTAGAATTATTGACCAATTGCTTCTTCATGATAGGATATTAGAAACCGTGTCTACGATTAGCACGTGAAAATATCCAATGAAAGACAGCTCATGGACATTTACCTGAGGTGGGGGACCCTTATTTTATTTAGGAAAAGTGTATCCTAGCACCATGGTTACACTATTGCCTTAGAAATACAATTTTCAGCACACATTTTAGGGTCTTTAAAATCTTGTATGCAAACTACCTAGAACTTTAATATCCTCCTTCTGTGTTCACGTGCTACAGAGTTTACTCTTACAAATAAGGATTTCTCTGCTTAAAGGTTTGAGATATTTGGTAATAAAGATTTCAAGGAGCCTGAAGGGATACAATTCGTTCCACTCTTAAGACATTACATGACAATAGCAGCATGCCTGAAGTTTCAACTGTTCCGAATTCTAAAGGATGAAGCATTTGTATCAAGCGGACCGTGTTGATGGCCCAAAGGGCATTTTCTTCTTACAAGCTTCTGAAATGTTCCCTGAAGGACCTAGTCTATTGTGTAAGATATGGAGGGTCATGATGGCAATACAGCCTACGAAGAGCCTCTGGCTTCATGGCTTCAGAAAGCTCTCCAATTTCTGTTCCTTTTAGAGACCCAATGCACACATTGGATACAAGACAAAAAGTATTTTACCGTTGCACCTCCTTAGTAGAATCAGGTCAGTTACATAAATGTGATAACATAAAATCATAAAACATCTAATGGAAAATCTCTTCCCATATGTGTATTTTAGAGACCTACATCATGAAGAAGATTTTTGGTTGAGCTTTCATTTTGTGTGACACTTCAAAACAGTGAACTCAAGCCTTTTTTGCCTGTTTTTCCACATATTGTTCATAAGTGTGATAAAGTTAAGACCCTTTAACCTAACAGAAGTTGTATTTGTACATACCTTAGTGACTAGTATAATACACCATTGCAAGCCTTAAAGGTGTCCAGACATCCAGGTTATGCCCTGTAGATGTAGGGTAGACTAGCGTCGTAAAAACAGTTGTCTTTATGCATATAAACCTTTTCTGTGTACAGGGCCAGTTGGGTTTAAACTAGTTGAATTCTCTGGTTTTCCCATCAGATGGAAATCAGTAGGGACCAAGTTGGGCTTTGTGTGTTTTTTATCTGAAAACTGGTCAGGACCAGTTGGGTCTAAACTAAGTTTGGGGTTCTCTTTCCTAAGAAAAATGTGAAGGAACAAAGTCTGGTCCAACAGTTTACTGTCCAGTTTGCTGTCCTAACACTGTACTATAGAAAATGCATATTAAGATACTCTGTGAGTAAATTAATATACATTTTTTTCAAAATGAAATCAATATAACACTTACCAGACACAGAAATTATTGCCATGCAGCAGAATTGGGCTTGTTTTTCGTTTATCCTAAATTTCTTCCCACTGATTGACTTAATCAGCCAATCAGTTGCAAGAAATCAGTCTTTACACGTGGGGTCTAAACCCTGACCAACCCCGCATTAATCCTGCTGTGTTCAGCAGAGCCAGAGCTGGAGCTGAGTGGAGCATCACATGCAGGGAGATGTGTTTGGCTGAACGCATCTCATGCAGGACATTTAGCTGGGGGGATAGGGAAAGAGGCAAACGTCTTTGGGGGGGATTCTGCAGGAAATCCCCCCAAATGTAAAAGGGGACCACAGACGCCCATCATAAACAGTAAGGCATATATAAATGTCAGGACGCAAATGTCAGGATGCATACGTGGCTTACGTGTTTGAGGAAGGCTGACGACTCTCAGGTCCATAAACAAAGTCTTAAGAGATTCGACCCAGAACATTTTCTCAAGAAAAATGTTATGGTCAGAATAAAAATAAATATTATTGCATCATAGTAGCTGGTTAAGTGGTTCTCTAATGCTATTGACATTCAGATGCCTGAATACTACAGTTGGCAATTACGTTTTACATCTTTACATCTTTGTTGCTTGGAGAAGAACTTTGTTTTTCTGTAGATCTACATAATTTAATGTTGATGTTTACATCATTGATACATGATTTTTTATATTAATATAAGATCAGAATTATATAATTGGAAAGCTCTGGTGGCTGAAGATAATAAAAATAACCAAGCATTACACCTTTGTATTTAATTTATGTAGTAAATGTGGAAATAAGGAAAATCTCCTGATTTCTTGACCTTTTGGGATTCCAGCAAAGAGGAATTATTGAATAGTTAAAGTGGCACCAATCAGTGGTTGGTAGGACACAAGGGATTGTTTGGCAGTTACAGAGTTAAGCCTTTCTTATGCTCAGAAACATTCTGACAAATGACATTTACATAAATATAGGTGATGTCCACCCTTTATGCCAAGATGACTTGTTACCGTTTGCCAATAAGCTGAACCTTTTAGACTAACAGCCATTGATTTTAGTGCTATGGTAAATCCATGTTTGAGTAGGTCCTGGTGCCACAATCTGTGTGTCAGGCGGTAGCTAAGGTTTTAATCAGGCGGATTGCCTTTCATTACGAACCCGAAGCATCAGGAATGTTTAATGCCGGATATGCTAAACCCGACTCCTTCGTTTATCAGCTTCCTAATTTCACTTAACAGCCCTGTTCTTATACCTAAAGGATACCTTTACTAATAAAATACACTGTATATATAATTTATCTATTTATATATATATATAGATAGATAGATAGATAGATACATATAGATATATATAATATATATAATAATACTAATAATTAATATTATTATTACAAATACAATAAGTCTACGTTGTACATTAATTCTTATGGCAGATGCTTTTATGCTACACACACCATCAATGTCATCTTCTGGCTATAACCCCTGATCCTATTTCTTTTGTCTATCTCAATGTGTAATCATTTTCTCTTTTGCAGACTTCAGGATGAAGCTCTGTGCGGCTCTTCGATGGACGGTCAAGGTGTTTGTTTTGTGTCTCGTGCTGGGAACCGCCGTCCTGTTAAATCCTGAGGACCCCAATGTCTGCAGCCACTGGGAAAGGTAACTAGAGGAAAGAGCCATGTCATGACCTTCATTAAAAACAATGTCCATCAAAATATAAACAGATTTTTTTGGGGAAAAAGTTGCCTGTCCTGTGAGATTTGGGAAATCATGTAACTCACTTATTTAAGAAGCGATGTTAATTTACATATGTCATTTAATTTACCTTTGTAGAGCCTGTTAAATCATTTTAGTTCAATTATTTAGACTACGAGTATAAAACATCATTTTGGAATGAGTGAATGTCATATCAAGCTGAATCAAAATTTTGCATGTTATAATTTATTAACCCCTTCTGTCTGCATTCAGTTCTGGCTTTGTCCTTGACAGACAAATATTAGGATATTATAATTTTAACCTGAAGCAATTTAACATTATAACACATTTTGTGGATTTGGAAAAGTAAGCGATACAAGTTGCTTGGTAAAGTGCCCTAGGTACAGAGATAACCACCAGGTATCTCTCCTGAGAGTCCTAAGAGTTGTGATAAAACAACAGTTAGAGAGATGGCCCGAAGCAGAAATTGCCGTTTATATGTCTCTTGGAAAAAGCTCGTGTCGCCTTTTCAATACGCCGCTCTCCATGGTTCCGAACCATCTGCTCCAGAGACTCCGGAGCGAAGAACCCCGCGTGTCTGGATGCGCTCAATTAATGTTAACTGTTCGTTAAGAAAACTTAAGCGCAGCGAGTCTGCAAGAAGGACCAAGCTCGTCCTGTGTATACGACGTAGTTAAATTAGTGAGATTCCCTGGATATCCTCTCACACGTTTATTATGCGTTATACAGAACTCAGCCCGTCCTGTGGTTGACTTTCTTTCACGTTTGATTCTGACCCAGAAGTAGAGAATGGTGCTTCTAGTCTCCAAGACACCTGTTGGCTGAAAGATAAAATTACGAGTGATCCTGCTGTGGTTGCAGGTGCAGGGACCCTCATCGGGGGGGTTTAAGTACAGATATGCCTCCCACACACCCACCATCTGCCACGTAAATTGCCACATGCTTTCTTTAGCTTGATAGACAGCAGTTACTTGGGACTTGAGAGTCCTATGGGATCATTCTTTCCCAATCCAGGTATATATATATGAATAATTGTATGATTTGTCGAATCCATACGTATCTCACTGATATATGGGTCTTTGTCATTTCACTATAGCTGTTCTAATGAGACAGAAATAACCATTTTTGAAGGTGATATATCGTACATAATTGCAAACAGAGCATCAGTTTTGTATATTTTTTTGTCATTACATCTTTCTCACATCCATTTATTAGTATTTTTACAATTTATGTTATTTACGCGCAGATTTTGTAGCATTATTGCAGGGAGAATACAAGTTAAAAAATAACATTAAAATGAACAAATATAAGACATTCATTTCTGATTGCTGTTGATAAATTCAAGCAGCTCTGTATGTGTGGAAAGGGGAGGTGAATGTCAGGCCAGGAAATTGATCAGATAATGCTGGCCTTGCCACAAGCTGCTACCAATGTCAGCTTCCATGAGCTTAATGTTGAAATGAAATCTCCCCAAAATCAATTAGTCCGATTGCCAAATAAAAAGCACAATAGGTCGTTTGTAGGAATGGATGTGGTTCTATTTAAACACCGTGAGTGTTTCCCTTTAAGAGCTGCTGCGTTCCATTTTCTTTAAGAGATATTTCTGATCAGCGACCACAATAGAAAACCAGTAAGATGACACTGTTTCCGAAGGTCTTCTCCAGAGTCATGTTCTCCACTTCACAAGAGGTGTTTCGAGACACCTACAGAGGAACAGCGGAATTGTGAAGAACATTTTAGAAGCTTTTCAGGACCATGGACAGTGGAGGCTTAATCTTACCGGAGAGTATTAATCATGTTTAGATCATTTTTATGCAGACCTTGGGGCATCTTTTACCAAGCCTGAGATCCTATATCAATCAATGTTACTAAATTTGACTGTCACTGCAATATTAAATCACGTCTTATTTACTGATCCCAAGGAACTGTTTTGTAAATGAGTACGGCTATTAAGTGACGTCGGAAAATAGAAACACTCACTTAAACATTCCCTGTTGCTCTGAGTGGATAACTTTAAATAGAAAGCCTGACATCACTGGACTTCCAACCTAGGAGATCATGTTGGCTATATTAATGGCGCTGTGGGGACATCACATTCAATACGAAACTGACCGTTATTGCACATCTTCCCAAAGCCGCTTATAACAAAAATAGAAATAACATTATTTTATCTAGAATAATAATGACATTTATCAGGACTTGACCATTCACAGGAGCCAACTAGACATAGTCCCTACATTTTATTTTGGTTGCCTACATGTATATTTGTAAGTGAACCATGGTGAATCCTGGTTCCTAAAAAAATCAGACTGGATTCCAAAAAAATTCTAAACTCCATTGCTGCCCTCCAAAGGCCTTCTTCTCTTGGGCGATGCCTTTATCTTCCCATAGGAGAGGGTCAGTGACACTATGGATGATGGAGAGGATCATATTTTTTGCTTAGCGCCTAGCGTTCACGCGTTGCTGGGCACATGAATTGTGATTTTTTTCGCTCTGTAGAACGTCCGAGGACTGCAGTAGTGAACTAGTATATAATAGTAATATCTTTGTTAATAGTTTGTTATATTTCTCTTTTACTGAGGCGGAACTTGACATAAATGAAACCAATAAATTACCTTGAATGACCTTACCTTATAGTGTAAATAACACAGTTGCCAACATAGCACTCGATGGGTCATTTAGTATAACAAGAATAAAGTCTTACTGTGTTAGCCATAGAAAGAGAGAAAGCACATTTAGTAATGATGATACCTTTATGGGATAACTGACGTATAGTGGATTGCAAGCTTTTAAGACTATCTAGGGCTCTTCGTCAGGCATATTATAGTTCCATAAAACATACTAGTTAAAAGTTGTGAAGCACAAGTTGGAATTAAAAATTTTGTTAACCCTTATGTATGAAGTTATACAAATTCTTTTTTTTTTTTTTTTGGTGCGTTATGAGGAAAACCACAGTACCGATCACCGATATCTACACTACGTTCTAGTGATGTCCTCTAGCCTCCAGACCCCCGCTTACTGGGCTTTTCTTGCTATAGCCTTATCTCATTAGCTCTTCCTTTTTTTTATTGACTATGATGCAATACCACAAATCCACTTCCTTTAAAACATTCACTAATCAAGAGTTTTCTGGCATCTGTTGTCCCTTTTCGCAGTAATTTAGTTTTAGTTTAATTGAGTGATTCATTGTAGCTTTGATTTGGCCAGAAGCGTTGTCCCTACCCAGGTCAAATGCAAAATATCGCTCTCCACGCTGTGTTCCCTGCGTCTCGTGTGACACACAGACCTTTAGCTGTTATTATTGTCCATACTTTTTTTTAATAGCCTGGAGGTTGAAAGAATTACGTGTGAATTAATGGCGATTTACCCCAGTAAGATAGGATTCTTCTCCTTATGGTTTCAGTGGCTATGCTTGGATTCTCAATCTTAATAATTAAGTATTATTATCTGCTATTGTTTTAATAGCAATCACAATAAAAGCTATTTACTTTCTTGGTGGGATTTACGTTTACATCTCGCCTTGTTATTTATTGCAATAGTATAAACATAAAGCACAGGAAGCTGTCAGAGTCTCCTCTGATGTCATTGTTTTATGGTGCCTGTTTGAAAGCTTCTATGTGCTCTGAAACAGAGTAGATGTTTGCGTTAATCATTAAAGTATAAAAACTCATCTATATGTTGTCTTTACATCTTTCAAATCGGTTCAGTTCAATTATTAGGGTGTTCAGGGAGAGGCACACATTTTCCATTGGTTTCTATGGAAATTGCACTATTGTTTACCACATTGCTTTTATACATTCTGACTTATGTTTTCCATGAGAGCATTAATATGTTACATAATATAACTCCATGGCACAACTACATTGGAGTCTTTAAATGTGTTACCTTTTAGATGAAGAAGAGTACTGCCCTGGAGACCTTGCCCTTCATATGAGAGCCCAGGGCCAATGCCTTGGGGCCACACACAGGGAGGGGAGGGCTATCTGCAGGTTGGTGGGAAAAGGACTCAGAAAGCTTGTAAATCCAGGCAGAGCAAAAACACATTTTAAATCTTCAGCAAGATACAACCATGGGAAAATAAACCCTCAATAAGGTTAGCAGGTTCTCTGGAACTTTGCCTCTTTCCTATATTATTCTTGTAGACCTAACGTTTTTGTTACCCCCCCCCCCAAAAAAACAAAATTGTGCTTACAAGCAAAACACGTCTGCAATTTAACCTGAAGAGTGTCCAGCAAAATGATACTTAAAAACATTCTTTACCCTATTATCATTTTTAATTTACTGCCATTTCATTTGTACCCTTGGATGTGAAGCTTCTAAGAGGATGGACAGATGACCTTCAGGTTTCCATGTTAGTCCGTGCTCAAGGATCCAGTTGTATTGGAAGGAGGGTGTCTCGGCTGCTAGAATGAGTTGGGGGGTATTTTGTGTCTTGTAACTTTTATTCCAATCACAAATGGAAGGTATTGATCTTGGGGAGAGCAGAGGCAGTGTGGCAGGCACCCAATCGAGGAGAAACGAAAATGAAATACCAGAATTGATTGGTTCCACTGACCAGGACGACTTCCTCACTTAGCTAGTAATATCTCTCACCGAGAGGGCTTAGGGGTTAGGATGGAGGGGCACACTTTAGTTGTATCGAGAAATATAAAATGACTTAGATTTCTGAATGTCATCGGGTTGTCCTTGATGCCAAAATAATGTCTGATATTTTACTGTGCAGAGAACAAACCGCTGGAAAAAAGCCACGCAAGTCTTGTAGGAGATAAGATGTGGGAGCCCAGGGAGTTAATCCTGGAGAAGTGCAGCCTCAAAGCGCAGTGCAGGGAGAAAACGAACACGATCCGGGGTGGTGGGCAGGAGGCTGGACGTCGAATGAGATATTTGCATCTTACACCTGTTTATTTAAGACACAAAACAACGGATTCAGAAAATTAGTAGAAAAATCAATAATTTTGTTATATATACAGTGGATATAAAAAGTCTACACACCCCTGTTAAAACGCCAGGTTCTTGTGATGTTAAAGAATGAGACAAAGATAAATCACGTCAGAACTTTTTCCACCTTTAATGTGACCGATAACGTGAACAATTCAATTGCAAAACAAAGTGAAATCTTTGTTATTCACTAAGCAAATGTTGCTTGATGCTCCATGTTATGCATGTCCAATAATGTGTTTTTGTCCCATTATGAATGCACTCATGAGCTAGTTTGGTAGCTTTATTACAATGATTATTATTGTTTGCCGTCACCGACATTTATTGACCAGTTCTCTTTCTCATCTCTTTCAGTTATGCCGTCACAGTGCAGGAGTCCTATGCCCACCCCTTTGATCAGATATACTACACTCGATGCACAGACATTCTAAACTGGTTCAAATGCACGAGGCACAGGTATAGTGGATTTTCTAGAATCTTTATGTTTTTATGAGATTTTAAGAGATTCAAATGCAGTTTGTCAATTACCTCTTACGTCAGCCAGGCACTTAGGGGTCTATTCACTAAACAGAGAACTGTCAGGAAAGTTAGCAAAAGAGTTTTGATTTCAACTTCTTGACTTCACTATTCATTATGAAGACCCATTCCCAATAAGCTTCTGCTGTAGGAAGAGCTTGGGTGGCCCTCCATAATGTACGGTTAAATTAGTGAGGGTCCTCTCATCAGCTAATAAATTATGCTTTACACAGGGCCAGTTCAGCCCTTCTAGTTGGAGAAACCTGTCAGTGCTGGCCCTTCATAATGAATAGTAAAGTGAGTGAGTTGAAACCACATCTCTCATGCAAACTCTTCTTCCAGCCCTCCTTTTAGTGAATTGACCCATTAGAAGTACCTGTTGCTTTACAGGAGGCTACCGTACCCATAATGCTTGCAATAAAAACTGTGCCTATGACAGCATTTTAGGGCATAATGTTTGGCTTTTTATTGTAGAAGAACATGGTGCCTGTGACACTCCAACCCAACTGTGACATAGATTTATCACGATGTGACACCAGCTTGGTGATGACCGCAGTAAATCCGTCACTTGTGTTAGGAATAGACATGAGATGTCTCTTCAGTAAATTACGTTTTTTTCAAAATTTTGTGATCAGAAAATGAATGTGCTCGCTGAACAATGCTGCACCCAAAACACAATTTTGTCCTTGTGGGCAGTAGATGTATGAGCTAAACATTTATTGCTCTGTTTTGTATTTGCTAATCAATACCAATGCTAAGCATTATTTTTATTTCGTTAAGCATAGGTGTGTGTTTTGTTGTATGTGGGTTTATGGGCATTTGATCCATTTGATATTTAGCTTATTAGGAGTTTTATTTTGCTTTGGAAGCCTGTGTCAGTTTGGTGGGTGTCTTAGGAGATCCTTAAAGGGAGGGTTGGCAGGAGAGTTGGGCTTTTAAGTACACTACCGTTCAAAAGTTTGGGGTCATTTAACGGTTTTCATGGAAAATTAGGTAACTTATAGCTGTTTAACATAATTGCAAAAAGGGCTTTATAATGATCAATTTAAATTTAAGCTCGGATTAGCGAACACAACGTGCCATTGGAACACAGGAGCGATGGGAGTGATAAACGGCTTCTGTACGCCTATGAAGATATTCCATTACAGTTGTTTCCAGCTACAGTAGTCATTTATAACGTTTACGTCTGTGGTGGATTTTATGTTCTTTTAATGGACAACATTCTTTAAAACACCAGGAAATTTCTAAGTAACCCCAAACTTTTGAACGGTAGTGTACATCACTTCACCATTTGTGAAGGGCATAGCGTGCCCTGTATACTGCATAATCGAGTGGTTGATGAGAAATCTTGCTTACTTGACTATACATTCACGGGGCCTGCCAAACTCTTCCTGCAGAAGAAGCTTATTGAGGATGGGCCTTCTTAATGTATAACAAAGTCAAGTAGCTGAAACACAAATCTAATGAGGTGTAGTATTTTAAAGGATTCATATTTTATCCTCTTTCCTTCTACCAGAATAAGCTACAAGACAGCATATCGGAGAGGACTAAGGACCATGTACCGACGTCGATCTCAGTGCTGCCCCGGATACTATGAGAGTGGAGACTTCTGTGTCCGTATGTATCAGTCTATACATCTCTTTGTTTCTGATTCATATATTTTATTGTATATGTATATCATGAGAAAATTAGAGCTTGTTCCCATGGAGACTGTTACATTCGGATATTCTACTAAATGTCCAGGAATTTATAGTAGGATTCTCTTCTTCTAATTGGCACATACTGATTGCCATTATCACTGCATTATAAATTATTATGTTATATTTTCATGAGATCTATTCACTAAGAAGTTGACCCTTACCTTGACTGTTCAGAATAAGATATTTTTTCTTGAATGCCAAGGAGGTAGAGTTTAAAGTTTATCTTTAATAAGCTAACTCCCTCTATCCCTCAGGATAGGGAATGGATGGATGTGGAAAGCTCCATGTGGGGTGGGCTCCATGCTTCTCCAAAGTGTTAAAGACAAATGACTTCTCTACAAACCCAGAAGTCATTTTATTGTAGTTTAAACCCCCATCCTGATGGACACAGGATGGAGATCTAAGTTGACGTGAAATAGTATTCTGATGAATGGGAGCCTCATTGGTTGCTAGCTGACCTACTTAAATATACTTTACAAAACAATTCCCGAAATACTTGTCTGCCCCAAGAATTACCCAGTTAGTTACCTAAAGCAGAACCATTTTCCAGTATTCTCAGCCAAGTTCTCTCTTGCTGGTGGACATGGGAGAGGTATTTCAGCAGCAGCTGTTTGCTTGCCTTTTGGCCAGCCATGGCTTCGTCAAATAATAAATAGACTATCCCAATCTAAAACAGTCCAAGCCATAGTGTGCCTTCACTAATTCTTTAAATAAACCATACTCAAAATTGCAGTCATGACTACCATGAATATTTCTGTTGCAACAATAAGCCATGTTGCTGAACACAGCAGGGCTGTAATCATTACCAAGCTTTGAAATTCTGAATATGCATCCTAACAAAACCTGTTTCAAGAAATATAAGTAGGGGTTATTAAGCAGATGTAAACCCCACTTTGTCATTATCAGCTGTGTAAAATTATGATTCTTAAGACAAAATCGTGTAACAGAGCGGAGGCAGGATACAGGAGGTGAGCACAGGTCCCCAGCAGGAGAAGAGGCGGCCCGGGATCGGCATCGGGCTGCCTGTGCCAATCCCCTTCCAATAACACGGGAAAGGTAGGAGCTTCTCTGACTGGTTTGCGGATCCCCATAGGATAATATGGGAGGAGCAGCTGCCCCTCGATCTCCTTCCCCAGGAGAGGAGAGGTGATTCTTATACCTTATATCTCTGTTCATTTTGTAACACTGTGCAGCCCCAGGGAGATGTTTTGTCCAGATTCTATGCATAAATGACGTGTAAATTGTGTGTATGGGTCCCTGAGGTGGAGAATTTGAAGAGTAGGGCAGGCTCCAACTCCAGGGTTGTGACAGACTGGAAGTCCATACTAGATTTTCAAAGTCCGGTCCAGGACCTCGACGAAGCCTCCATTATGTGCAGGAAGTGGGCATTTAAAGTCTTGGAAGGCTCACAATCGGAGAGGAGGGGAGAGGAGGTTCCTCTGTGCTCCCAGGGCAAGGAGAGTCCCTGGAGACAAACCCCTGAGCCCAGTGTGACATTATCTGCGTGGACCTGTGCATTTTGTCTGGGGCAGGTTTTCCATAACCTGGCTTCGCTGGGTCTGGTGGGGAAGTCAGTGAGTAGTTGAGCCAGCAAAGTATAAGGCAGACAGGGCTCAAATTGGGAGCTAGGCTTTTTTCATGATTTTGTTTTAGGGTGTTTAATTTGTGCACTTCTAAATAAAACACAGCTTGCTGCGATCTAGTGTTCCTGCGTCTTATTGCCCCAGAGGACTGTGCTTATAATTGCGCAAAGTGACATTGGTGGGCCTTGCCCTCCTCTCCCCTCAACCATCTCTCCGATTGTGAGCCATAACAGGGCTTTGTCACAATTACCGTATTTGCTCGATTATAAGACGACCCTGATTATAAGACGACCCCCCAAAATCTAAATATTAATTTAGGAAAAAAACAAAAAGCCTGAATATAAGACTACCCTATAGGAAAAAACATTTTGCTAGTAAATATTAATTCATGTAAAAAATGTTTTTATATTTAATACAAGCTATGATTGAGAAAAAAAATAAATATTTTTTATTTCCTTTTATTTGCCAACCTGCCCCCCCCCCAGTTATGCACATCTGCCCCAGGGTTGCCACTCTGCCCCCAGAAATGCCTTATACCCCTATTTGCCACTCTGCCCCATGATGTGCCTTTTAACCTTCTATATGCCACTCTGCCTCCAGAAATGTCTTATACCCTCCTATATGCCACTCTGCCCCATGATATGCCTTTTAACCCCCTATATGCCAGAGTGGAATATAGGGGGTTAAAAAGCATATCATGGGGCAGAGTGGCATATAGGGGGTTAAAATGCATTTCTGGAGGTATATATATATATATATATATCTATATATATATATATATATATCTATATATATATAACTGCTAACAGCAATCACACTCCTATCAAGCCAAGGCAGCCAGTACATGCTGGAACCTGGGGATGATAGGAGTGTGAGTACAGCCTCCCTATGACATGCTACCACCACCACCCCCCTTACACATCCATGCTATCACACACACACACACTCATTCACAAACATTTAAATACTCATTCATTGCATTCACACATACTTGCTCAAAAACCCTCCCCCACCCCTTACCTCACTCGAAGACTTCTGCAGGGGCCCGGCTGTGCGAGCAACTTCTCTGGTCCCGCCCCCAGAGGAAGGAGGGGGGAGGCAGAATTATGTGACACTCTGCTAGCTTCCTGTTCTCCTGCTGCTTGCGACTAAAGCCCGGTAAGCAGCCTGGTCCCAGCGGACATTTTTTTGAGGTCTGATTAGAAGACGACCTCGATTATAAGACTCGATTTTTCAGAGCATTTGCTCTGAAAAAAACCTCGTCTTATAATCGAGCAAATACGGTAGTTAATTTGTTCTGATGCCTACTATAAAATGATTACTTGTTTGGCTTCACACAATACAAGTAGCTGCCTAGCTGATGTCAAGTCCCCAATATAACCTACTCTAATACTTCCCAAAAGTGTTACTATTAATGCTCCTGAGTACTTCTGCCTGGGTTCTTCAAAGGATTGCTCCTGAAGGACCTGATCATGATGGCCAGCGCTCCCCATTAAAGACCCTTGGTTTCTGTGACGTTGTTAAAGTCTTAAACGTGAAAGGAAGCAGAGGTGTTCCGCTCTCAGCTGGAAGAGATACAGTCGTGTGGGTCTTATTCTAGGGTAATGTATCTTTCTGGATCTCCTTGGTAGATCACTTTGAGACATGGTGCATAGAGCACTTAATGTGCTCTTAAAGTACTTGGAGCTGAATTTATGAAGATAGGCGTAAAAATAGCAGCTGCTAAAAATTCCACGTATCCAAAGTGAAATATCATGAGTTACAGTAATGTGTACTAATCCCTTTAGAGAAGAGAGAATATTATGCTACCTCTTTCAACAGTACTGTTGGATAAATATTTGTTCGGAGGGCATTAAACTCCATATACTGGGCCCTAAATGAGAGATGTGATTTGTTTAATAGAGAAAGAAAGGTACTACTGCCAAATAAAAATCACAGAAATAAAGAACTTGACGTCAAATAAAGACCCATTGACCCCGTCTAGTCTGCCCATTTTTGCTAAAGTGAAGACTCAACCATTAATCAGTTCTTGGTCTCGTCTTCATTCCCAATTGTTTTATGCCATGCATGTTTAAATTCTCTCACTGTATTAGCCATTACCACTTCTGTTGAGAGGCTGTTCCGGTTATCTAGCACGCTCTCAGTAAAGTATATCTTCCTTACGCTACAGCTAAAAAAAAATATTACAACTGTGTGTAATTCTTCTGTCGTGCCTCCTGTGAGATACACATTCAGTATAATAACCCGTGAAGGAAAATCCGGTGTCCTAGAGGAGTGTATGGTATTCCTTCAAAGTAAAACCCCTTTTTACTATCTTTCTATGTGTTTCTGTTTCATGGTAAATGAAGAAATAGTCTCAAGCACAATATATGTGCACTTCCAGGTTGCTGGATTACTAATTAGCTTTTTTATTTATTTTTTTATCTTGGACTGGCTATTTTTTTTTTTAACTAGAGCAGGATTTGTACGGTGTCTCTTATATATAACACACTGCTGGTTCTCTCTTTTATTACTTTTTCCACCGCGGGGTTACTGCTAGAAATAACCGATGTTCGCAACTAAAGTTAACTTGTTTAACTCATATTCATTGACACGCTGCCTAATTTTTGTAAGTTTTGTTCCATATCACAGTCCTGTAGGAAATAACCAGCATTCAGGATCCAAGACATAGAAGAGATAGATGATGGCTGCGTCGTTCAAACTTTTCCGGGTTTTTCAAGGCTGTTGTTCTGTAAAGTTTTTATGAAGCGCTCAGTTATGTAACCCTTTTAGTGCCAGAGGGAGGTATAACTCATTACCCATCTATCACTAAAATATCGATTGCGATATCAGGAAGCAGAGTATAAATATTTTCTCAGGTTAAAAAGTCCTTCTATTCTACACCGCTGTGATTATATATAAGACTCTCAATGGGTCCTTTTATGGTTGGTAGCCCTGCTTGAATGCAGGTGACTCAAGTGTATATTTAAATAATGACAAGTCAAGGTTCCCATGAGGACTGATATCAGAGCCATTTGGTTAACGCAGAGAGCATTCATGATGAGACAGTGACGGGTTAATATTTCATCAGTCCCGGGGTTGGCTCATTTAGAAAGTTCCCAGGCATGAACAGAACTATAACGTGACTTTAAACAAAGAACCCAACCATGGAACTCATTAGTTTCTATATATATATATATATATATATATATATATATAAAGTCTATCACTTTTATTAATCTAGGGACCCCTTTAAGAATCTCTTTGGAAATGTTGCTTGTAATGCTTTTAAAGGGTCACATGTTTTTGGGGTGTTAAGCTTTTTGCCCCAGCTCCAGGACCCTCAGCATTTTGGTCCAACAGCGTCATCGAAGACACAACTTACTAACTTCTCTCCGAGTGATCGCGTCACCCGTATCTGTGATGAGAAGTTTGCTTGGGGCGGGGAGCGTTTGTGGATTATTGGTTGTTTGTTTTTTTTCGTGGCCCCTTCTCTGCACAGAAGGTTTAGAGCGTCGTGTCCCCCCCCCCGGCTTTCTTCCTAACAGCGGGCCATGCTTCGAAACCTACATTAAAGACCCCGCTTTTGTGCAGGTCTTGTATGAATCAGCTCGCTAGATTCACTCACTGCTCTGAAAACACAATCAAGATACTCAGCAGGTCCTTTGTTTGTCTCCCCCTTGAGCTCCATTAAGTGAAGAATTCCCTGTAAGCGCGTGTCAGAGGCAGAAAGTGGCTCATTTACTAAATGTAAGGCTGTTTTGTTGGAGGGGAGTATGTGCTTTTGTGCACAGCCTTCCTCTAAATCTTGTTTCTCTACAATAGAGCCATATAATGCATCCACAGGCAGAGTCTCCCTGCGGTCTTTGAAGTGGCAGACATCCAGATCGGGGGGGGGGTTATAAAGTGCAGCCCGTTCTCTCCTTTCAGGGTGCTTGCGCATGTGGGGAAGTAAGCACTCGCATCTCCCACACACCTGCACAATTCTCACAGCGGCTTACTGTCAAACATTCACATAGAGATACAAATAAGAGGTGCTGGGAGGCTAATGCTAAATGTGACGCCCTCGGAAGTGGTTAAAAGTTGGGTTTTGTGCGGGTATTGTTAATCCTTTAGCCCTCGGTGGTTGGTAATGCGCTGGCTTGCAGGTCTCCGTGGCCGGGATCGGTTTAGGATTAGCAGGGGCGCTGCCAGCTGGGCACTTGTGAGGTAGGATAGCTAAGTATAGTGAGGTAGGAGCTGGCATGATTAGATTGCAAGCTCTGTGAGCCAGGGCTTTGTATCTACAAATCTGTCGCGGACGCCAGGGCAGAAGCTGATTGAGCGGCACTTCTCTTAAATCCGGCCCTGTATCCTGTTTTCTCTTTAATATTTATCCTCTATCTTTTGGCTAGACGTTGTACAGGGATATCTGGACGTTAAGCTGCAGTAGTCACTATTGGGTTTTTCTTAGATGTAATGTAAGTTTTATTTGACTGAGAGGGTAGTAGATGAGTGGAACAGCCTCCCGGCACAAGTGATGGAGTAAAGAAAGTTAAACAGGCATGGTATAGCCATATGAGTATCTTGAATCTAAGGTTAGACCAAGGACTGATTAACCGTTTTCATGCTGATTTTATCCCCCATAATGCACTAAGAAACTATCATTTGAGTCCAGTGCAGTCTGCAACCTGGTAAGAGCAGCTCCATTGCTTGCCTGCAATCTCTATTCTGCTTCCCTGTTCATTTATATTGGTACTCCAAAGTTATCATTTCCGTGAGTCAGGATGTCCTGTGCAGCGCTGCAGAATATGATGGCGCTATATAAATCAATAAATAATAATACAGGAATGGTGAGACAGTGGTTTTTATTGGTGTGATTAATGCCGGTCTCCCCAGGGGAGAGTTATCAGCACTGCCCTCCATGTGTTGGTGGACTAAAACTCCCATCACTCTCTGTCCCAATTTTGTGAATCTGTGCCCAGACAAGACAATCTTGGTCTCGTTTGCATCTCTGGCTACAGGGAATAATCAAATTTTGCGACTCTCTGGAAAACTGGGGTGCAGGGGTCTGTAGTAGCGAGTGCTGAAGAACAGATCTTAGTACCCGCCGTTCTTTGCCCAGATGAACAGCAGCCCCGTTTCTTTCCCCCGTAGATGATTTAAATAAGACTTGGCCAATATATATTTTAATTCGCTTCCTATGCACCACTTCTTTCTTTCTAATTATTGCAAATGGATTTATGTCACTGGGAGAGGAATGACCGCCTCTAGAGAAATGCGACACAGATCATTGTTCATTAAGCAGTTCCCAGTATTTTATATTATCTCTTTTAATTCCGTGCGCATTTATTTGTGCCGTTGTGGAAGGCTCTATGCAGAGGCCAGCAGTTTTTGCCTTGATGAATGAAAATAAGCGTAAGCCTTGGCTGGACAGAGACCGATGTAAATATAGTGGCTTAGTAGTGGGGAGACCCCGAGAAAGACATAGACAGCCTGCAAGACCCTATCACATCTGCACTCTCCAAAGTGAGATAGCATGGATAGCGTTTGGTAGGATGGGTGGGTTTGTGGTGGTGGGACGAAAGTGCTTTTACACAACGGACAAAATGAATCCTAAGCAGGAACCTTTCATCTTAGTTGCCTCTCTGGCTGTTCTGCAGTACCAGCCGAAGCAGAAGGGCTACAATGCCTAGAGAGTTGTCAAAGCCTTCACTGTACACAATTGCATGATCCAGTGACATCACACATGTGCAGCGCGTACACTTATGATGTCACTGTCAGGATGACCTCTTGTGACCTCGGATGCCCTCGTTTTCAGCCTGGATTGTCATGTTTAAATATATTAAACTTCACCCATCCGTTGACACTTTGTTCTCCTTTGCCCGGGACATAGACGATGGTTAGGAGAGTCATCTCTTAATAAATAGCTTTTACGGCATACACGGGGCTGTATTGTTGTTCGCTTAGAGTACTGAATGTGCCCGCATTGAGTGCTGTGTAACCTGCACATTCGCGTTGTGCATAGAAGCTCGTGATTATTGGCATTGTACAGAGATCAGCACGTCTCCATATTATACGACTAGCGGGTTGTAAGCATATGTACCATACGCAGAATGACATGGATCTCCCAACGCACATAGCGCTAGCTCTTTTACTGCAGTTCTGTGTTCTCTCCTCTGTGTGTATTCACACTAATGGTCCTACTGATCAAAAGGCAGCTCATTCCCTCCCCCCCCACACTGAGATCCTATCTGCACACCCCGATGACCCCCTTGAAACCAGTCACTATTTGGCTGGTCACATTAAGAGCCGGTCAAAATTCCCCCTTTTATTATTTAAATAAAAGAAGTCGTGAGTGGTTTTGAACAGTAAAAGAAAAATCAATAGTTGTACTCAGTGTGATTCTTTATAGCTGCAGATGGAAATGTGCTTATTTCTACCTGTCTGCATGCAGCGGAAGGCCATTATGTATATAAATCTATATATATATATATATATATATATATATATATACATATTTTTATGTATATATATATATTACTTTTTTACCCTGTGTTATTTAGCAGATAATAGATTGGTGGCAGATGTTTAATATTCCATTTGCAGCAGTTACAATTATAGCTTTAGCCCTTGATACAGTATAATAGAGTATATGCTCCATAGACTCCATGTTTATAAATAATGCATCCTGTATATACGTTGTATTCTCTTGTATTTCGGATCACCCAGACTCAGGGTTATTCGGTTCACAGCTGCATAGCCGATGCTCCCCATTCACCGCAGGGCCGGTCAAGCCGTAGTACAGCAGAAATGCCGGTGACGATCATTAGCCACTGAAATCCATTGAATGCAGCGATAAGTAGATTTTGCTGACTATGGATCGTCACTGTTTTTTTAATTCGGATAGTAGGAGGTTTCATTTGGGCCAAGGACTCAGTGTATTACGGTATATTAAATATAAAAGTACAATTAGATATATTTGTGCTCATTTGCCAAGTCGAATGTGGTGAAATCCACCAGAAAATATTTTATCAAGTTCCTGTTGTCTAATAATACACATGATGGAGTTTAATAAAAGAGGGAATAGAGTAATTGGGGTTAGTGTCATTACTGTCCTTATTCCGATTAACACATGAAAGAAGATGAGAAAGTTAGAAATACCTCCTAACATTTCAAACGGCCTTAGAGAGACATTTAAATTACGATCATTCATTCAGTACTAAGAATAAGGGATTTCATTTGTTAACATTTATAGCATGTATTATAGAATGTTTTTGAAAAAGTAATTTACTGGAATCTGGCAGATCGTGGCAAAACTAGTATCTATTTTTTTAGTTTCCGGTGATCTGCTTTCAATGAAAGTACCCCAAAAATGCACATGAACAGCTTAATTCTAAATGGTTCCAAATACATATACGTTGTTTAGTTTAACCTTTTAACATAATTACACGAGTTTATAACATTATTTACTGTGCTGACCCATGAAACGTATCAACTGACAAAGTGCCAATGCGCTTTATTGAAACATATGTTCTTGTTCTCTCATTCAATATTATGACACAAGCAGAAAAACATAATGATCTGTTTTGTTTTTTTCCACCATAGATGTGTCATGTTAAACAGATGAGTTCTCACCCCGTAGTATGTGCCGTCAATGAGCGTTAGCATTGATTGTAATGTTCTATCCGCTTGGAACAAAGCCAGGGTGCTTTACTGAAATGATTCATTGATGCATAACAGTTGTTTGAAGAAGAATGCTTTAAAATCTATGGGTACTTTAATATATACCGTATTTGCTTGATTATAAGACGAGGTTTTTTTCAGAGCAAATGCTCTGAAAAATACCCCTCGTCTTATAGTCGAGGTCGTCTTCTAATCAGACCTCAAAAAAATGTCCGCTGGGGCCAGGCTGCTTAACGATGCTTTGGTCGCGAGCAGCGTCTCTTCTTCTAGCAGCAGGAGAACAGGAAGCTAGCAGAGTGTCACATAACTCTGCCTCCCCCTCCTTCCTCTGGGGGCGGGGCCAGAGAAGTTGCTCGCACAGCAGGGCCCCTGCAGAAGTCTGCGAGTGAGAGATCTGCAGTTCAGGTAAGGGGGTGGGGGAGGGTTTTTGTGATTAATGTGTGAAGTATGTGTGATTAATGGAATGAATGAGTATTTAAATGTTTGTGAATGAGTGTGTGTGTGTGTGATAGCATGGATGTGTAAGGGGGGTGGTGGTGGTAGCATGGCATAGGGAGGCTGTACTCACACTCCTATCATCCCCAGGTTCCAGCATGTACTGGCTGCCTTGGCTTGATAGGAGTGTGATTGCTGTTAGCAGTTATATATACATATACCTCCAGAAATGCCTTTTAACCCCCTATATGCCACTCTGGCATATAGCGGGGTTAAAAGGCATATCATGGGGCAGAGTTGCATATAGGAGGGTATAAGACATTTCTGGAGGCAGAGTGGCATATAGAGGGTTAAAAGGCACATCATGGGGCAGAGTGGCAAATAGGGGGTATAAGGCATTTCTGGGGGCAGAGTGGCAACCCTGGGGGCAGATGTGCATAACTGGGGGGGCAGGTTGGCAAATAAAAGGAAATAAATTATATATTTTTCTCAATCATAGCTTTTATTAAATATGAAAAAATTGTTTACATTAATTAATATTTACTAGTAAAACTTTTTTTTCCTATAGGATAGTCTTATATTCAGGCTTTTTGTTTTTTTCCTAAATTAATATTTAGATTTTGGGGGGTCGTCTTATAATCAGAGCAAATACGGTATTTTTCAAAATTTTTCAAAATAAAACTAGAAGCTGCAGTCCTGTTGCTGCAGCTGCCCTCTTCCTGACATTTCTTGCCATGTGGAGAGAGATGTAGTCGGCCAAACACATCTCCTGCATGCAAAATATCTGGGGAGAAGGGGCAGTATGGATATGGGGGGATTCTGTAGATCCCCCCCCCATGCATTTGCAAAAGCAACACCACAAACATTTAAAGGGACCATGTTACAAGTATATGCACCCAAGTGTGTATGACGGCTGGAGCGTCAATTTGCCATTTTTGAAAATGGGAAGAGGGACCGAACGATTTGCTTCAACTTTTTCTTGTGTCCCAAAAGAGGTAAGAAACTTCTTACCAAATGTCGTGATGCATTCCGTTTCACGCGTGCCTTGCTTTTGTATGCCTTATTCATTATCTGGTATCTAAAGAGTTTTAAAATATATTGTGTTGGTTTTTTTACATATGTCTTATTCGAATTTACTAGCCAAACACACTGACCCATAGCCTTGTAGTAGCCAGTCGGTGCACTCCCATTGAAATCAGTAGGAGCACTTTCTGCGCAGGCACACAGGGGTCTGAGTATATCCCTGCAGTGTTCGCTGAGCCAGTGCTGGAGCTGACTGGAGGTTAGTACATCACGTGCATGGAGAAGTTTTTGGCCGAACACATCTCCTGCACAGAAAAGATGTGGGGGGGGGGCATATACATATGGAGGGGGGACATCACGACAATTTAAAAGGGACCACACAGCTATTAAAGTGCAAATGATGGCTGAACGGCCCCTTTAATAACCCAGAGTGACCCTCTGACTCACAGGAGTCTATTGAGCTAAAATAGGGCTTAGCTGACATTGCCTTAAAAATCACGCAGATATATAGTACTGTGCAAAAGTTTTAGGCAGGTGTGAAAACATGCTGTAAAGTAAGAATACTTTTAAAAATAGACATATTGATGTTGAGATCAGGGCTCTGTGGGGGCCAAACATCACTTCCACTTCTTACTAGACTTCCCCAGACAGTAGATGGGTGTACCAGGGTTGCACCATTTTCTGCCAATGCTAAGCTGATGGCACGGCTTGACATCTTCCGATTGCGAAGGGATGCATGTTGTGCTTTCATGTGCAGCTGACCATTGCGTCTACGGTCCTCAACATGACATTTTGTTGTGCTTCTTCAAAACACTTTGGACAGAACATCTGCAAACCCATTTCTGCTGATGCAGCGTAACTACCCTGTGTGTTGTTCCTGTGCTCAGTCTTGCCATGGTGTATCACTTTTGCCAGTTTGGCTGTTCCTCTCCTGGTTTATTTATGATTGTGATTCATTTTAACCTACATATTAAACTGACCATTGATTGTTTAACAATACATTTAAATGCTTATGAAATTCCTGATTTTGTACAAGTGTGCCTAGAAGAACTGATGCTGTTTTGAAGGCAAAGGGTGGTCCCACCAAATATTGATTTGACTTAGATTTTCTCATTTTGTGATTTGTTAAATGGTAGAAATAAACTATTAACATGTCTATTTTTGAAAGCAGTCTTACTTTACAGCATTTTTCACACCTTCCTAAAACTCTTGCACAGTACTGTATCACGTAAGTGCCTACACTCATTATCTACAGATAAAGTAGGTTTATTGGAACAAAATTAGATCAAACTTTTTCATTGCCAAACTACCATATACAGCACAGATATTCAATGCTCAAAAACTATTTGACCGTGGAACTTCAGCTTTAATGATAATACAGTGGACCGGTGTGTGGGCTGCTTAGAGTTTCCTAAATGTCATCTGCCACAGTACCAAACCAAGGAAGGAGAGCAATGCCTGACCTTAACCCTTTAAATGGCAAAAAGGCAACAACAGCAGCTAACAGAAAATGTGAACCTGATGAACTAAAATGACTTTTCTCAGCCTCCATTGCCATGTTAAACGTCTGACAGACAAATGTGAAAGTGGCGTTTTTCTCTACAACATTTTATTCCTCTACAGCTCAGACCTTTGAGTGTTCATGTAATCTGTTTTTATCCGCGTGCCCCTTAACCCACTATAGTTTGAGGGATTGTGTAAGGGCTATTCTGGTGCAGTCACCATAGCAACCAATGGAACAGTTCTGCTCATTGAGTAACATTAACCACTGTGCACTGAAATGTCCCTGTCTACATCAATGTATCAGCCCGGTGTGTGTAATGCTCTGCCCTCTCTCCTTGCAGCGCTGTGTACCGAGGAGTGTGTTCACGGCCGCTGCGTGTCCCCGGATACCTGTCACTGTGAGCCCGGCTGGGGTGGTGCAGACTGCTCGAGTGGTGAGTACAGAGTCGCGCAAGAGCTGACACTCAGAAAGGACTAATGTGTTACAGATTGTTGAGATCACTCCAGGAGCAGCTACTTTGGTAGCACCTGCATTTACACTGAACTACAACCTGTGGCCTAGAATTAGGCGCCTCGTCTTGTCCAGAGGTCACTGTGCTGTGTAATAAGGTATAGCTGGTGCTATCTCATGCACCGCAGGTGCTGCAGGTGGCCTTTAACTTTTGACTGGTGTGACACAACTTCGATATATCAGCCGTCACAGCTGTGATTCTTACTCACCCTCTCAGCATCCACATTACTGCTTCCTTCATCCTTATCCCTTTCCTTATAATCACTCTAGTCACTCTAGTCTCTGTTCCCTATGTAAACATGTTCTGTGAATGTGACCGTCCTGTTTCTTTATCCTTAGCTTGTATTTAGGTAAATAAATGTAAATAAATGTGATTCGAGCAGGACATTTACCTATTTACTTGTAGAAAATACCATATGTCATTTAAGTTTTTATATGGCCATTTTGGACATAGAATTTAACCCCTTAAGGACAATGGGTTGTCCTTAAACCTATTAAAAACAATGCATTGTGAGTCCGTACATGTACGGCTTTGTCATGAAGGGGGTGCAAATAAGAACCATTTAGTCAATCTAGTCTGCCAACTTCTCCTGACGTAAAGATTCAGACCATAATCCACTCGCCGTCTCATCTTAGATTTAGGATGGCTTTATGCTTACCCTATGCATGTCTAAATTCCCTTAACATCGACCACTTTTGCTGGGGAGCATTTCCCTCTATCTACCACCCTCTCAGTAAAGTAATATTTGCTTTCATTACATCTAATCCTCTGCCTCCCCTTGACTGAGTTTGTAACTCACCTACTTTAGGATAACCATATTAACTCTCCCTTACGCAGTGGCAATGCTCACTAAACTTAGTTAATATTGCCCCATTAACACAGAGAGCAAAGAGCTCTGTCTGTTCTGTTTTCCAAAAACACCCCCCCCCCCGTAGGGCAGGAGGGGACGACGCTTTAAATTTCTCCTGATCCCCCTGAGTACAAAGTGAAAAAGAGACAGCAGAAGAAAAGACCTTTCTCCTGGACTGAATACGCAGCTTTTTCAAGTAATTAGGAATATTAAAAGCAATGACTGTGATTGAGATAGAAACATTATTCATTCCTTTATATTTCCTTGCTGGGCAGGCGGCCAACATATTTCATTTATGAGTTTTCATCTGCAAAGAAAAAAAGAGAAAGGAGGGATGGTGGAGGGCGCGGAGCCAATTGCTAAATGAAATACGTTTCTGTTTAACTGTAATAAATGACACCCTAAATGTTCTCATTTTGGAGTGCCCCCAGAGGGGCAGTACTGCTCGCATTAACCCTTTCAAACACAGAAATGTTGAGATGCAAAGGAAAAGGCTTGTCAATATTGACACCTTGATCCTGTGTGTAAATCCTCGGATTTACGGGACATTCTTGGCTTAATTCTGTTACCTTCTCTTCTGGAAAAATTGCGTCAAACTACTACCTGTTATGTAGCGTACATCGGAGAGCGGAAGAATGAGGCGTAAGTTGCTGTAAAAATACTTCCTCAGTAAATGTATACGTCTTTATATTATATATTGCTTGTTTTGTCTTTTCTAGCTTAAGTTATAAATATTGAACAGCTGCTATGGCTGTATGAGGAGACTTCACTGGAACAGCTATTCGCACTCCTCAAAGACCCCATGAGCGGCTCCACCATTTTGTTTGTCAAAGTAAACCAGAGTTCACCAAACCATAACGATGGCGGGGTCACTTGCGTTGAACGAGGGGTTTCCTCTCGGACCAGTCAGCAGGATACACAATGATTAAGGTTGGGACTCAGAAAGCTATTAATAATTGTGTGAGGAAGAGACCTCTGAGATCCCACAAGCTGGTGTGACTTTGCATCTTTTTCTGACCCATAAAAGACTAAATATGCCAAAACTATATTC
Organism: Sceloporus occidentalis; assembly: GCA_023333645.1. Taxonomy (NCBI): domain Eukaryota; kingdom Metazoa; phylum Chordata; class Lepidosauria; order Squamata; family Phrynosomatidae; genus Sceloporus; species Sceloporus occidentalis. Next base: position 7,124,790 of record JALMGF010000026.1, on the reverse strand, counting down.
TCTCACTAAGCTAATGCGTGTTAATTTGTTACATTTCCTGATTAAAAAGTTGCAGACTAATGTATACAAAAAACAGGCACTAGTTTATCTTATGGAGGTCCAAGGAAGTGGCTCAGAGTGAGTAAAGTTCTGTGTGAAAGCCCTCCTTGTGGCACGCGACGACTGATGTCACTGTGCTTATGTCATAAAATATGATTTCTAACTGCTGGGATAACCAAGAAGGGAAGCGAAATATATATATACAACAAGCTGCACTCACTTAATGGGCCTCCAAACCCTAAAATAGCATATAAAAAAAGAGAAACATTCAAATGCCACCTCGTCTGCAAGTGGGTGCTAAAGTATAATAAATATTACATATATATATAATATATAATATACACATTTATTATCTTTTATAAAGGATACACTTTAGCGGCCACTTGCAGATGAGGTTGCATTTGAATGCTTCTCTTCTTTTTTGATGTTTAATGGACCCTCAGTATGTAACTGCTGGCAGCCCGGAGCGTGTGGCTCTGGACTTTTAAGTGTTTCCCGAGTCTTTGTTGTAGATTATCTTTCTTCTAAACTGTAAATTTTATCATGTGACACACGTATATGTTTTATAGGATGACAGATCTACCGTAAGCCATTCAGAAATAGAGTAAAGCAAATCATTTATACATTATGTATCCCTGGGGAGCCCTGTGATACTCTGATACACAGCAAGGTCTGTGAGCTTCTAGGAGCGAGGGAAAGCAGGATCTTGGGACTGACTCTCCAAGATAGGGGCACTTGGGTCATGTGAACATGCCATATCTGATTATCTCCCATGTTAGCCCCCAGTAGACTTTAGAGGGGAAAGGAGTGGGTATACTCTATTTATCTGTGTGGCCTTTAACCCACTATAGTTGTGTAAAGAACTAATCTAGTGCAGTCACCATAGCAACCAATGAAAATGTCTGCGTATTGATTAACATTAACCAGGTTGCACTGGAATTGCCCTTTACACATAAGCCCCCAATGTATCAAACCAGTATGTTTAATGTCTGCCCTCTCCCACCAGGTGACCAAGTGCCCTCCTGCACGATAACCTTTGAAATCAAAGCTGAATTGTGATTAATATCTGCTAAAAGGGTTCAATAAAACAAACACAAATAGCTTGTCCTGTAATTTTTATGTAAAAATCTGTGAATTTCTCCAGTCGTGGGATTCTGTATAAGATGAATTTAAATTAACCATTGCTGTCTCTTTAAGCGTGTTTTTTTTTTTTGTTTTGTTTTTTACAACCTAGAATCTGTTTGTTTCATTAAACTGTTTTTCCCCCAATCTGTACTCCTCCTGGATCTATGAACTGTTACAAATCATCCTGCTCGGGAAGAGATTGTATCAATCGGAGCAGTTAATTGTTTGGTTCTGCTGCCTTTTTTTTTTACCGAATTCTGGATTCCTGATATACAATCTCTTGTTATATTTTAAAAGCTATCTCAAACCCATCGTCTTGTTCCCTATAAACTGTACACGCGATCTATAAAAAAGATTTGTTTTTTCTTAAATAGTTCATTATTATTTTATATAGCCGCATCCTTTGCCCTTAATAGACTCAAATGCCAATGTTAAGTTAAAGGGGCAGTGATACCCTATTTTTTCCTGAGACATTGCCTTTAATTCAGTGGAATTAGCGGAACGTAACTTACAAAAGCTGGCTTTTTACTTTATTGGCCATCCATCGACTGGCAAGAAAGGATTGCTGAATTTCTTGTTCATGCACATATCATGCGCATGCACGGGCATTCGGGGCACACGTTCTTATACTTCTAATGCATTCTCCCCTGGATGTTGGATGAACCATGCCACTAAAAAAAAGATCTAAGCAAATCTCCATAGAAATAGTCAATGTGCTTAATTAATGTTGTGGCGATGCATGGGATCACCTTCTTGCACTTCCATACAATGCAAACCAACATTTCTTGACACTGATTGGCTGGTACAAGCAGCCAATCCGTGGCAGGAAACTGTGCCCATTAAAATTAATGGACACTTTCTATGAATACACATTCACAAGGTGGACACTGTAAAGTTAAAGCGACTTTCTTAGCCCTCACATGCATTAAAGTGTATATGATGGATGCAGTGTCCCTTTCATGATGTGATATCTTTAGTCTCTCTGTAACTAAGCTACAATTTCTACATGTTTATCACATTTTATTAGTTAGTGTCTCTTTTTATCCTTCAGTAATGATGCTTTTAAGTTCATAGAAAGCGTGAAGCGTTAGAACACTATGACCTCACTTTCCACATAGCATATCCACCGCTTAGGGTCATAATTCCGTCATCCCATGTGCTATGCAGCCCAACGCGGGAGAGCATAGTGACTAACTTTCTTTAGACAGCCCAGTTTGTAAATTTCACCTTGTCCTGTTCATCAAGAAATATATTTGAGGTTATTTTTGAAGCTACATGCGTCCTTTGTCCTCAGTCCCCAAAGCAAATTAGTTCTATATCCAATGGTAGAGGAATAAGTGTTGATTGAGTAAAATCCATCAGGTTGCTAATTTTTGACCACCTACGCTTTAAGCCACATTCTAAGATTTACAAGCCCAAGGCTATTTTTCCCTCTTTGTGAAAACAAAGTGAAGATCCGTGTATATTAGACATTGCTGGCAACTGTACTGTCTACAAGAGAAAACCGGTTGGGATTGATAAGTAACAAAGCCTTTTCTTACGCAAAAAAATATAATTTTTTAAATATATCTTTATTTTAAGTTTTTCTTTTTTTAACATTTATACATTTCCCCTCATGACCTAACAAGGAAACCAGTAACATCACATGTAGGGAAACAGGCAACGATACACGACAGAACAAACATAAAAAAAATAACAAAGACAACAAAATACAAATTTACAGTTAAACACTTAAATTAAAATTATTTAAAAATATATATTGTGCATATTATTGGAACTGTGACATGCAGATTGAACTTGTCCTGTGATTCCTTAGTATAACAGATCACATGCAGCCATTCTTGGATAGGTATTCTGTTACAAGCAAAGTTAAAAAAAGATGAAAAAGCACCTGTGCCTATCGTATTATCTTCATCTATCAGCACAAGGAGGCATGAGGATCAATAATATATATATATATATATCCTGTAAATCATTTAATGATTGCTGATTCTAGAGATAACAGATTTTCTAGTTAGTTGGGTTGGCAGTATTGGCGACATCTAATTTCTACATGTTGCTGACGGCAGGGCAGCTACCCGGGCCTAGAAATCAGGACTGTTGGGAGGCATGGTTTAATAGAAACCTGTTGCCGTAATGCAAATCTCTTCCATTTCTAAATAAAAACTATTGTATGCCCAGCGTCATAATGCTATAATTAATGTAGCCAAAATATTTGACTGCTTTAATAGAGCAAGGCTTCCCAATGTATATAAAATTCAGAAAAAATACCGTATATTGCTTATAGCAGGTAAAGGTTGTCCGTTGATCCTATTCCATCTATGCATGGAAACGATGTTTGCCAAAACCACAGACGTACACAATGCATGGGATGTACGGACGCCAAATACCACCTTTTGTATAAAACATCAGGTCCTAGAAGTGAAAATCTAGAGAGTAAATAATTTTCACCAGACCTTAATATTGTATACCGTCTGCATTTTATTCTATGAATGACACACTGACCTCAATATGTTTACCCAGAGGCAAGATACCTATTACTTGATCGATCGGCTGGCTCTCTGTTAATAAAACAAGTGAGGCATGTCGGCGGAGGGGGGCATTGTAAAGGCAATGCAACAATTTTTTTTTAAATAACAAAATTATGACTTTTTACCATTTTCAGTAAGGTTAGAGAGATCATTTACAGGGAACCAACTCAGAGAGATGGACTAAGTTTATAGCAAGTAGATTATGTAGTTTCCAACCAAGGCTTGGACGTGGAAAGGTTAAGACTTCTCCCTGGCGAGGAAAAAAACTGTATTATTCTATGGAAGTTTAGCGTTCAGTTTAATGCAGATGGTAGCTGAGTTGTCCCTTTAAATTTTTATGCGATCCCAATTGCAAAGTCAGTGGGAGATGGAGATTTGCTTAGTCTGTTAAGTTACATAAGAAGTAGTTGAGTATGAGGGCATGTTTAAAACACAAGATACGCATAAATATTTAAATTCTGCAACAAGGAGACAATCGGAGCCTTCGGTCATGGCAGTCTGTAGATTCTTACTATTACAGGCACAGAGAAGTGCCGTCCCTTCCAGGCTGGAAGCTGTGGCTTGGATGATGGATCTGTATCATTTAGAAAGAGCCACTTTCGTCCTGGCATCGTCCTGGCAGTGAAAAGGTTAAACCGCATACAGCGCACCAGGTCCTGGCGTCCTCCTTTTATTTTAGGGTATGTTTGGGCAGACGGAGCCGTGTGTCTCCCCGACGCCACGTCCCCCTCCCTCTGCCTCCTCCTGTGTCATTATCTGTCCCTATGCATTTTGGAATAATTTCATTTCTCGTCTTGCGAGCAAAAAGCCGCAGCCCCGGATCCTGCCTTGTTTGTTTCCCTTCTAATTAGTAGCATTAATCAGAATATATTTCGGCAATCTCTCTGTGCGTTTCATTTAAGTGTGACGCGCGCTGCAAATGTGTGCGTGCGATTATGCCTTTCTGCGTTGTCCGTCTTGTTTCTGTTTACATTAGTGCTGGGTTTTTCCATATGGTCCATATAATAAATGTGCATTATCACACGGCATACCTTTGCACTTCTCCAGGCTCCCCCCACCATAGATATATGATGATCTATAGTGATGCTGAGTATCCTTCCAGGATTAGTGTGCTGTATAGAACGACAGCATTCATGCTGCATCGCACAGTGATGCCGAGTATTTCTACAGTTTCCATTCAAGGTCATGCTGATGGTGAGTTAAATGCTTATCTTAATCCCTGCGCCTTTTTACTATAGCAGTAGTTATAAGGTTGTCATGTCGGTCATCTTTTCCAAAACACATTTAATTTCTACATAGAAACATAGAGTTTTTCTTGAATTCAAGAAAAAATCCTTATATTACATCTAAACCTCTGACCCTCTAGTTTTAGATTATGGTCTCTTGTATCATTTATCCATATATATATATATATATATATATATATAAACTTCCCTCTCGTACTTTGTTAAAATGTTTCTATCACATCCCCTCTCTCTTCTTTCCTCCAGGATATACATATTGAATTATGATACCTCCGCACATCTCTAACACCCCATAAATATTCTGTGTTGCTGGCCACTGCCCATAATGCCACCCTGCAATTTGTGGGATCTATAAACCCCCAGAATGCAATCAATTTCTTAATCAAATTTAAACACCTTCCATAACGCAGGAAAGCGCTTTACATGTAGTCGTCGGCAGCATGTAACAATTAGACATGGCCTGGAAAAATGGCAGCCCGAGGTAGCCAACAGGTAGTTCTACAGCTGCTGAGCTCCCACGATCAGCCATTTTAGCACAAAGTAGCTGAGAGTTATGAGAGTTGTGGTTCATGAGCACGTATCTCATGGCTACTGCTGTACTGGCTACAGAGTTTGCTGGTGTGTATTAAACGACTGGTGTATATGCGATATACCCCTTCCAGTGACTCTGTGGCACGGTCTAATGGCTTTGACATTTGCGGGGCAGTTGGGGAGTAGAAGGGTTTAGCTGGAGTTGCCTTTTGTTATTGCTGGATGCAGGAGGCTTGCCCGCAGATTGCCCGTGTCACTTTCTTGTCTGTCTTCATTCTTCTTTTGTGAAAATGTCTTTCATGTTCCTCTTCCGCGTCTGGCTGCATATTTTTCCTCTAGCCTTTTCTCCTCCTCTGTTTTTTAGAACAAAACCATTCATTCACTTTTCAGAATATATACAAAATATATGCAGAAAACGCAGGCAACACATCTGCTTGACCTCTTACAGTAAACACATTTGTTGGCTTAGAACATTTTTACACACGCTGCTTCACTTTATTGGGAATGCTCCTATGTCTTACACATCTTTTTTGGGTAGCTGGGGCCATTTAATTGATCTTTCTTTCTATACCCTTGCGGTCTTAGACCCGCTCCTTTAAACTGAATTGGCCTGCAATTGTTTGGTTGCCTGCATATAATTTTTTTATGAAAACCTAGGATGTTGGGCGATTTCAGTGAAAACAGAACAAGGAATAGTAACCCTATACTATAATAATTCCTACTGCCTAAGTACCCCCTTTAAAGGGATACTTGAACCATCATATTCTCTTTAATGCATATGTACATTTTCATGGTGCCCCCCTTGCAATTTCATTGTGGGGTTCTACAGAACCCCCCCCCCCTATGCATTTGTCCCGTCCCCTGCCCTCGCACTATTTGTCTTGCCGGAGATGTGTTCATGCCAGCACTTGTCCTACCATACAACATACAGTACTTACCACAGCTCCAGCTCTGGCTCAGAGAACATTCGAGGGAACCTAATGAGACACTCAAGTGTCTCTTTAACTCCTATAATGCATGATCTGCTTAACATCCACAACGGCTGCTGGGCTACTTGTTGGCTACTCCTGCTCCAAAGAAACATCCCTATAATTGCACCTATTTCTCCTAATATCCCTACCACTTCCCGCCGATTCTTCTTAGTGCTCTTCATAACTGTATATAAGTCCCCGTAGAACTGCTTCTATTGCTCCGTATCACCCTTGGCTGTGGTGACTGGGTCTCCTACTACCAAACGCAGCTCACGAGGTATAGCGGCACTGAGTGCTGAGATGAGGAATGTGAACAAAGTGCTAATAAATTGTCGCTTGCTCTCGCCCTCTCTCACTGAAGCTTGGGGTGAAATAAATTCTCAAAATCTATTTCTCTGTGATGGCCAGCGGCCGACCAGTCCAGTAAATAAGAATTATAGCAGCAGAACGGCATCACTTATAGCCGGATAAAAAAGGAAGACAAACATGTCAGCACTGGAGGTATAAATCTGTTAAACACTGCCAGGGGTTCGGACTGACATGGACAATGTGCATTTATAAGAAACCTGTAGCGTTACACGGACACGCAGGCCGCTCCAGCTCGGAGTCACACACTCATACTAAACCGCATAAAATGTGTTTTACAAAGCATGTGCTGTGTTTTAAGGTTCACTGGAAATGTACGAGAACCACTGGCCTATGGCAGGACTTCTGGGGCTTTATAATAATGTTGTTTGAGCACACGTTCCTCTGACGGAAAATTGTGGGCACCATCAGTAGTTGGTAGACATCAAGATACCCTTTTCCTTTATGTATTCTATAACCATGAAGAACCGTCTGTATGTACTGCATGGATCAGCTGGCACCTTTAGGGTATTTACTGCGATGAGAGCAAGGCTTTGTTCCTATAGAACGTTTAGAAACATAGAATTTGACAGCGGAACCAACTTAGTTTGCCCGCTTTTTCTGATGTAGAGACTCTGACCTTAATCATCCCTTGGTGTTGTCTTAGATTCAGGATAGCTTTATGCTTCTCCTATGCATATGAATAAATTCCGTCACCGTATCAGTCTATGCCAGCTCTGCTGGTTGACTGTTGTACTTATCTACCTTCATTATATTACTTCTAAACCTCTGACCTCTTGTTCTAACCCTTCTCCTTTTTAAAGACAGACAGATTGCACACACAGGGCTTGGCCCAGCACCCAGATTGCACACATAGGACTTGTCTCAGCATCCTGATTGCATCCACATACTTGTTTTCCCTTAGACATACTTGTCCTAACATCCAAACACACACACTCCCCTTTCTCATAATTTCTCCACTATCTCATTATGGCTCCTCTTTCTCATTATCTCTCATTATCTTTGTCTTATTTTATCTCCCCGCCCTCTTACTTTCTTTCACCTTCTCTTTCTCTCTTCCCCTTTTCCTTCACTCTCCTTCTTTTTATCTACTCCTTTTTCTTTATCTCTCCATTTTCTCCCCTTTCTCTTTACCTCACCCTTTCCCCCTATCCCCACCCTTTCTCCTTATGTCTCTATTTTTGTCCCTCCCTTTCTTCTATCTCTCCCCTTTCTTTGATCCCCCGTTCTCATTATCTCCTAAATTATGTAGGGATGGAACCCTCTGCCCCCTCTAACCAGGCTACTGAACAGTGAGGGGTCAGTCCGTCATCAGGTTACCCACATTTGAAAAACCTTGTTCAATCCCCAAAGAACCGTCTCCAAATTCTTTCTCAACAGCCGTACAGTCTAAACACATTGTGCTTTTGATGGTATTTATTGTGTAATATATTCTATGTTTTGGCATGTACACATTGCTTTAGAAGTTAACGATCAGAACTTTCTGCCCCCTACTTGGTGATATTTCTTAACCTTGTTGAACCCTCCCCTTTCCAGTCAGCTCTTTCGGAGAGACACGCTCGGCATCTCATCCACGTAGTAATGGCTGACCTCCCCTTGTCTTTGAACGGAGGTTCTCTAATGTATTATTTATCCAGATACAGAACTGAGTGATATCGGGCTGTGTGATTTTTGGTTACATTTGGAGGTGAGACAAAGTGCCTACTTTTATTTGTACCAGTATGATTGCTTTTTAAGTAGGGGAACAAGCGTTAAGGTTCTGCTTACGTTTAACCCCCTAGGGGTAGAAACTCTGTTACATGGGGACACAACTGAATATGATGATTGTCACATAAGGACAGAGCGGCATTCAGTCCGATCCTAAGTGCTTCGGAACTCACCAACCCCTGGCCTTCCTGGAAGGAGATAGCTGGTATTAATGTATTCAGACTAATTGGTGGAATTTCCTTGTTCTTTCAGTAGCGGCACAAGGTCATGGTATGCCGTAATTGTCACTAAAAATCTTCCATGTGGTTATTATGTGAAGGCTCTGCAAGGCAGGATATGGAGGGAGGTGTAACTGCCTGGCAGCGGAAGAATGAGAGCTGTCATCTAATTTATGGCTGACCCATGTCAAAGAGTTACAGCTTACAATAGCTAATTGAGTTATCGGCTTCACACCTGCATGAATTGTATACGACGGATGTCTGACAGGATAGACATTGAAAGGCAGCTAGCCGAAGGCCAGCATCAGGCTCAAGGAGAAATCCCATTGGGAAAGTATTTTTCTTCTTAAGCATAAAACACAATGCTATATGCAATAATGTAGGTTAGATTTGACAAAAATCTGTGTTTGTCATTTTGTCCCATTAAACTTCCTTTATCTGCAGACCTGGAGGCTGCCATTATTTTTAGCCATGCGGTATTATGGATGATGCTCGGTGCTCGAACGCCACACTGAGTTGATTCTTTATGGCAATGCTAATGAAGTCTGTTATCTGTCATCAGTCAGAGGTAGAAGATGCAGCTGCTTACAAACATTATATTATGAACAATATTAACAGCAAAAATAACAAATGTTCCACTAGTAATAAAAAAGATTTGGTGGGTGTCTGAATACACTGGCCCTTGACAGCCACAGCCCTCCAGACTGCATTTCCCATCATCATCATCATTGATGAGATATATCTAGAGGGCCCCAGTTACCTAATTCAGAATAACCAGAACAGTAAAGGTTATCCCCTTTAGTAAAGTGATAACATTTTATTGTTACTAACCTCTGCGGATTTGTATAAACGCTCCATTTATGCGTGTGTGCCTACTAAGTGTCCAAACTGTGTGCGCTGAGCCACATCCACAGCAAGGTATCACATCACAGCATAATAGAAAACCTAGGTAGAATAATACAGTATGTGTTTAAACAGCAGTCAAATGTAAAATAGATTAGCATATCTCAAAGGCTGAAAGGGGGACTATTAATGATTCACATGGCTGAACCTGTCCTGATAATCTGCAGCCGGGGCTTTACCTGACATGTGACGGCAGAGAAGAGCCTAGCTAGACTGTCTATTTTCTTCCTGCTGGAAAACCTAAAATTCGTAATCATTCATTTGTTTTTGTATTCAGGGTAGGATTACGCCTGCCCCATGCATATTTAAATTCTCTCACTTTATTAACCTCTACCACTTCAGCTGTAAGGCCGTTCCACCCGTCAGTGAGGGAAACCCATTGCCGCTTGTACCTATCCTGTAGTCAGTTTGCCAAACGTTTTATTGTAACCCGGCGCTGCCCCAACTTGTCCTGATGATCTAACATTGTGTAGGAACCCAGCAGTGTCTGAGTCCATTTTATTAATCCCCAGCCGGTTTACCGACCGCGTTATAACGACCCTGTCCCGGATAAGCTGTGGCTTTGACATTGGGAAGATAGTCCGCACAGCCAGTTGATGTGCAGCGAGGAGGTCACAGTGTATGACATGCTAAGGTATCATTGTCTAATGCATTCCCTGAGACTCGCGATCCCAGGTGGGTAAGCGATCCTTGCTGATTCTTTGCAGGAAATGACTCTTGTAATTAATGAGCATCCCATTCATTTGTGATGATTGTTAGATAATTAAGGTTGGAAGGGGCCCAAGCAGCATCTGTACAGGGAGGGCTTCAATTGTTGCCATCTCACAATCAAGATATAATCAGTTCTTTGACTTCTTGTCAGAGTTTTGTCTCGTCACTGTCATCGAGGCATCAAGGACTAATGAGTTGTAATTATTATTATTATCTGCCTCATCAGTCACATGGGGAACTTGATTCCAGGTCTCTGAGCCTTTTGACATGTACCTGAAATCCGTATCTGTCAGTGGGGGAGATGACAGCTGCATCAGGGCACTGCTTGACAAAGCGCTGGTCCAAACAGGGTTCTTTACATTTTGGGGCGATACAGGAAGGATGCTTCTTAATCAAATCATTGTGATTGATTACTCTGACATGTCTACGTTTCCCTGTGTTGTTAATTTTAACTGATTCTGTGTACTGTGTCTAATTTCACCCGTCCTCTTGGGTTATTTTTAACAACTCATTCGATTGCTCAAAATCTGCTTCACAAAATAAACATAAAATGTCTTTCAAGCTCCTCTGATTCAATTGACCTCAACAAACATAAACTGTTGTTTTTTGTTTTTTTACAAGAGAAGATTAAAGGGAATCTATTCTGGAGCAGAAAAGCCTTTGTGCTTTCAAAAGCAGGTTCAGGTACTAGGGGGCTACGGTCAGGGTCAGTTTAAGCACCAGGTTTATTTCTGTGTTGTCGCTAATGGAGTTTCGCATGAAGAAGAGCTTTTGACTTTATAAATCGTTTGACGTTTGGCTCATTCTTATCAAACGTGAGTATGGCAGAGTTCATGGAATAGTAATGGAGGGTGTATGTACTCCTTCCTATGTTCTGCAGGATATCTACCCTGAGTAATCAACGAGAGATGCTGTAATATTATACTTTAATGTGTACATTTTGGGTCCCTGGGGTGGGACATGTGGAGAGTAGGGTTTTTAGTTTGGGGGCTCCCTACATCTAGTAATGAAGGGTAGGTTAGCTTAATGCCCCTCCACTTCACAGAGGTAAGAGAGAGAGAGAACATTTTGCTAAAAGAACATGTTGTATGTAAGTTCTTTGTTACCAAACAAGCCTTCAACCCATGGATAGGCAACTAGCCAAATATATCACTAGACTCAATCACAGATCTCATTTATTTTATTTAGGTTTAATGTACTTGTTCCAACAAACCATGCCTGTTTCACTTAAAGAACAATTCTGTGTCTGGAGTTTCTCTAAAACCTAGAAGGCTATGTGGTAAAAGCAGGTCAAGTTATGATCGACTCCTACAAAGTCTACACGGTGACTATATAAAAGTACCACTAGGGCCACTGACCTGCTCTTTACCCCTGTAAAGCTTCCAAATGAATTGAACTCTGGCCCAGATTTCTATTCATCGTGGACTTACCATATGTCTATGCAAATCAGTCTCAGGTCCTCTTTTCCTTTTGCCCTTTTGTTATTGGTTTTGGCAGATTATTCACTTTCTAAAATAGTAGTTTTGTATTTATTTCACAAATCTAAAGCACTGTTGTAATTAGCAAGTCATATTATGAACTATCCATACTAAGCTTGCTATTGGTCAATGGAAAAGTGGGGATTCATTTGTCCAATCTCTAGTGGCTAACTAGGTCTGAATTGGCTACCATCAGATGTAAAGAATCAGGTAGATCTGTGCAGCAGCAAGTTCTTTCTGGTTTGCTTGAACGCTCCATTGCCTGATAGATTTTGCAGTGAACCTGGAAGGGATAGCAGATAAAACAAAAGTATAAAAAATACAATTTGTGGCTTATAAAACACCATTATATTAATTTGGCATAGGGGTTTCTTTAATACTTTGAATGTACAATAACTGTATATTGATAGCGTGGCTCTTTTACTTTTTTACCTGTTACTTTTCTCGCTATCATTCTTCCTCCTCTTTTCCTTTTAACTGTATCTTTTTCTACTCTCCTCTTTTATATTACATGTTACTCTGTTACTTTTTGATGTACGATTGCTCTTAGACTCCATATCTATGTGAGAAGCTCTGGCATGCTTCTTGCTTTGCCCTTTGCCTGTAAATCTCTTCAGCACCTTGGAGAGCACCCTGACCGTTGAAAGTTTCTGGTAGGGACATCACTATTCTGCCTGTGGATCATTAGTCTCTGGATCCGCCGTCTGTTCTAGAGACGGTTCATTTTCTGTGTTGGGAGTCACTCAGCATTTTGAATTCTAAGCAGAGCAAAGTCTGAGATCCAACAAATGGAAACACTTACTGTCTGCTTCCATTTGTCCTTACACCTAGCAACTCATTTTACTGCTACTTGTACATTAACTCCTTCCCACCACAGTCCACAAGGCTCTGCCGTGTATTCTCTTGATCAGTGTGTTTTCAGCATGTGCAAATCGCATTTCCCAAATGAAAGGGTCTATTCGATATGATGTCACATCTTGGGAGGTGTTTTTTTTTTTTTTGTGTTCTGCAAATATCATGGCAAGTTGTGATAAGATACTTAATATTACTTGGTGGTGTCCATGAGACTTGTGGCTTTTTTTTAAAGTAGGAACTTTTTAATAAGATGACAAAGTAGAAATATGTTCTTGTTGGTTGACAGGAGGGTATCACAAACTGTGAAGAGACCGTCCACTCCAGACTACTGGAGATACAAATGATTGTGAGCTGTTGAGAGGTATTCATTTAGCAGTTTTTGTCTTTGCACGGAGGAGCATTTAGTCCGTTATTGAGGTGTCTCGGTTAAGGTCGTCTATGGTGATTTCAAATGAGAAGCACACGGAAGATTGATGGTGGTGGGGTAGTTTGAGCTCCCAAAATTCTTCAGAGAGTGAACCAATAGCAGAATATTTGTGGTCCTACACTGTGGTCCTAAACATGTATGCCTTTGTATTGCGATATGAATGATGTGACAGTATTGGGGTGCACAGAGAGGTATGTACCCCTGATATCATGTTAGACATCACAATGGGGTACATTGCCTGCCCACGTTCTCTTTGCTCTTCTTGTATGCTCTGTTATGCACTCTCGCTCACACTTTTCTGCTGTCTTGCACTCACCTTTCACTGTTCCTTACGCTCCGCTCACACTCTGTGTCCTCTCTCCTTAGCTCCCCGCTCGAGTTCTGATCACCCTCCCCCACAATGTCCCCTTCCATCGTCCCATTCCCCGTGTGACAGTGACATGATTCAGGAGGAGTCGGGAGGCTGCAGCGAGTCAATTTGTAGCGACAGTTAATCCATCTTCTGGCAGTGGGTCTGCCAGGAAGGAGGGGCGGTGGGTTCACCCTGGTTGGGGCGGCACACTTTCTGCATACACAAGCAGTAGAGCCCTGGGTATTTTTAGAAGGCCCCTAACCTTGCTTCGTACATGTGAGTGATGCAGGCCCTGGAACCAGACTTTGGGCTCACGATAAATTGCATCGTATAATCGCAGTGTATAATATGGGAAAAGCCTCTTTAATGTATTAAGAAGTCGACGCTTACTGTATTGCACCTCTGGTAGGAACAGCTGCCTATATTTAAGAAATTCAAATCATCGCATCTCCTGGCTATGGGCTTACAGCACCTCTGTTGGCATTTAAAACTACCGATTTCCTATAGATTGAGTTTGGAAGCGTTGGAAGATAACCCCGGCGCTAATTAAATAAAACAATGGAAATGGTCTCCATCCCACCTGCAGTAGGCGTGAGAGGACAACGGGGCATTGATCATTGATAAACAAGAGTGCAATTATTTTGTTATATAATGGCTGGGGAATGGCAGCTTCCATCGCTTTTGGCTGTGGATAGGAGTCGTGGTCCAATTGTGCTGTGTGCTAAACAAGCAACGAGAGAATTAATTACACAGTTCTATACAAAGGTCTTGACTGATTATTTAGTGCTATAATTAGGTATTGCTTGCTTATACATTTAGCAAAACCTTAGCTAAAAACACACTTTTTTAGAGGCAAGTGTGAAACCCAGTGCGATGTATGTGTGCTAAAGAACTGTAACAAGCTATACAAAGCATACAGGCCGGTGGTCATATTGTTCATTTGTTTGCTGGGCACTGTATATTTAATGTTGGGTGGCACTTATCGTGTGTCTGGCTTGGTGGTAGCATTTACCTGGACAGCATGGCACTTAATGTGACTGGCACAATCTTTGGTTTAGATTTTTTACGTGGCTGGCACAGTGTTTGGTGGCACTTTTCACATGGCTTGCACAATGTTTGGTAGCGCTTTTCAGGTGGCTACCACAATGTTTGGCAGCACTTTGTGGTTGGAACAAGGATTGGTCCCTTAAATCTGAGTTGCAGACACCTTACGTGGCAGCTAAAACTCAAATATTCACGAACTGCATGAATTAAACTAAGACTTACACAGGGAAAGTTGTTGCAGTGTTGTTTTCGTTGTGTCCCTTCTAAATTCACTTCATGGGGCATTTCTGTACCTGTTGTATTCACATTGAGTTGATTCTTGTGACTTGCTTATATTTAGGCTGGTAGCTCAGTCCTTAGTGAATAAACCCCTACATTTTGTTTTGCTTTGATCATGCTGACACTTTCTGCATCTTTATGCCATTCCTTTCACCATCCAGCCATTATGTCTGGATCTTTCTGTTTCTTTCTGTCTGTCACTCCCTCTTTGGTCTCCTATTACGTGTGTGTGTATATGTATATATGTGTGTGTGTATATATATATATATATCTTCTCTAAGTGCTGTCTTCAAACAGCTCATAAAAAGCTGACGTTACTGTCCCAAAAGAGTGCTTTCTTCCTAACATTCCTCTTTATGATTTGAAAAGAAATGATGACTATAAATTTAAAATTTGCATTTTAGACGACATTACCAAATAGCCTAGAAATTATCCTAAACTCCCACATTTCAATAATTTTCCAGCTCCAAATAAAATTAACGGTATACCAGTTCTGTAAATATATTGTAGAAAATGGGGAAAAAAGGGAAAAAGTAACAGAAAATCATTATATTGGGAACCATGAAATTAGACCAGACTCTTTATACGTCCACGTGGACTAAACCTGTTGAGCTTTGGAATGACATAAAACAAAATGTGCAATAGATGCTGCAGAATCCTTGCATCTCTAATTGAAATGCCAGTAAATGGTTCTGTATTCTGTTTAATAACAAATTAATTTACTAAAATAAATTAAGTGGGATTTTTTGATACTTTCAAAAGGTATATTATTTATTACAACTGAATATTTTTAGGGACCAATTTCTTGTGATCTTCACCATTCTTTGAACATTCCACTGTATAGTATTAAGGCCACCACCAAGACACTACCAGGCAAGTGGTTCGGTGCCCAGACACACAAACCATTCTGTGGCCCATGTACTGCCCTCCATAAGCGACATCTTTTTTGGGGTAACCAGTCCTCCTTGGTAATTGCTGCCTTATTAGCAGGTTGAGGTCAGAATGGTCACTCTGTCACCATCGCGTTGACAGTCATCTTCCATTCTTCCTTTCTAACATATCTTTTGATTTCTAAAAATGGTTGTGCCTTCCGTGACATAGATTTGAATTTTTTTCCATATCTTTTATGAGAAGCCTCTTAAATGTTAAAAGCCTGGTCTTCAGAACGCAAACGCTGTTTCATCTTCCTTTTCAGCCTAACGATCTCTCTAGTGGCTCCCAAGATCCAGAAGAATTTATTCTCAAAGCGGGTGGTATAAATAACCCTTGATGTCGGATAAATGTGATTATAATCTGTTATTAAGATTTATGTGCAAGCTTCCTTCCTATGTGTTTACAGAAACACGGTGGTCAGCTGGGGGTTGGTGTTTTTTTTTGGATGGTAGCTGAACTTTTATCAGAAACTCCATTTGAGAAATGTCCCAATCAAGCGCCAGTCTCTGCGGTGGTAACAAAATATGCTGATAAAGCTTCCACGACAAGTGCCGCTCATTACAAGGTTGTATGACTGAAAAAGGAAATGTCGCTAATTTTTATTGATTGAGAGAACTGCTTGACTCATTGGTAGGATTGGAGCCTGAGCAACCATTTGGCAAATTAATTAGCTGGTTACAAAGACTGACAAGACTAATTCATGGCCAGCACAGTCTACAGACATCAACTGTCTGACCTTAAAATATGGAGGCTCGGAAACCAAGCAAAGGCAGCCAACTCCACGACTCAAGGCATGCCTTCTGGATAAAAGTTGAGATCTACAGCCATTGGAGTGCCATAGGTTAGATACGCTTGCTGTCAATCATGAAAAGCAGAAACTCTCTAATTCTTGTATAATGACGGATGTTGATTGTAGCCATGCAGGTTCTCCACCTTTTGGACAGAAAACATTTTGAGGTCTACATTAATTCTAAAATGTATACTAATATTTGGTGTCGGCTACCTGTGTTGACAGTCCTGTATGGGGCACGCGGAGTGAAGCGGAAGCCTCACTGAGATCTCTTGTTAGGTTCAGGACACCCAAAGGTCCAGCAGTTCAGATGCCTAATGCCCTCATGGGGCTTTCTTCGGAGGTGTGTGAGGTTGTATTGCAGCAGTTAAGAATTTGAGTAGTGATTGCTCCATGATCAACAGAGGAGTCATCACAGAACCCATTAGAATGATAACACAAACAGAATTCATTACACAAGTATTCTCATGGGTGTCAACTAGAACCTTCTAACACAGATGAAATGACCTAAAGCACACCTAACGTGACCTTTTTATGCCTTGTTGAATACCACAGAAACAGTTAAACATCCTTCTTACGTACATTGATTAGCAAGTTATTATGTTGCTGTGCAAAGACTTATAGCAGCCACGTGGGAATGAGGGGGATGCGGCGGCGCACGCACAGATCCCCACGAGAGGCTCACTCACAACACACAGCATCCCTTTTTCATTTCCACCAATATATGGACGCTGCCTCCTCGCTGCTTACTCATTAGATCTGGCCAGCGAGTTATACATAATTAATTAGCAGAATCTCTGGGCACAAACCTTGGAGCCAGAAGCTGCAGGAACAGGAGGATTGCGAGCCAAGAACATCACCAAGAAAAACCCTGCAGGAATTTAACCCTTCCCCTGCCCCGCACTGCATGGCATTTCAGTAAAGCAGCCCCATTCATTACCTTCTGCAACTTACTGGTATAACGGAAGGATTCTAGAAGACCGCTACAACCAGAAACCGCAAGGGGAACAATCATGAAAGGGCTCACTTGTGAGATGTATTTCCAGGTGGTCCACCAAAAGATCCCGTGCGTCCAAAGAAACAATAAGCACAGAAGTACACTGATGGGACAATAGGTGGATCTAATCTTAGATAAGTAACGCTTAGCGTGTGGTGTTAAGGAAAGCAACGGGAAAAAAAATCTATGTTCGAAATTCAAGTCACAAAGCTGACCTCCACCTAATGCGTTTTGTGCGCAGCGTGCACTGTGGGGCGCCTCTCGTATTGAACGTGGATTTTGATTTTTTAATGGCACTTAGCGATAACCACTAACTACTGGCTACTTGACAGTGCAGTGGGCACTCAAACAGTTAGATGTATTCAGACAGATGACACTCACTCTGAAATGTTGCTTACAGTAAATGAAATTATAGGAGGACTGACAGTAATCTTCCCCCATGAACCCTGGATAATTAATTATGATGCGTCAAATCCCATACTGCAATTTCATTTCCAGTTTGGTAATTTATAGTGTTCCTTTGTCGCCGCCCTGGAGTAGACCTAACAAATGGAGCATTTATTGACGCGGGTCTGTCTCTTGGCACCTGATGGCTTTATTTAAATGTGTCCTGCTTAATTTTACACCCGCTACAACCGGTATTCTCAAGGGTCCTTGGGAAAAAACTAAAGAAAATGCTGTATACTTTTCCCCATGGTCAAGCAACCATTCTGCTTCCTGATAATTAGACATTGGTTCATTGTATAATTTCAGATAATAGGAACTAAAATGCTGCTTTTGTGTCTTTATCTTGCAGCTTTAACCATTTTGATGCCAGTGGCTGATGGCGCACGTTTCTGTAAACGGCTATTATATAGCATTGTAAGCGGTGCATTGTGTGGGATACTCTGCGGGTTTTCCCCGTGAATCAGACATAGAATTTGGCAGACGTGGGAACGGCTCAGAAAGTCCCCGGTGTCTGCCAAGGCTAGCATAGACTGATCCGCTTGCGTTCAGCAGCTCCCGCTCTCCTTCTGTCTTCAGCAAATCAATAACATCACAAACTCTGCAGCTGATCAATAACCTCTGATTAATCCGCTTGCTGCTGTCGGGTATATTTAGCGCATCATAATTAGAATTATTAATTAGAAATAGGAAATCGATTGCCACATGTATGCCAAAAAAGTCATCACAATCAAAGGGATGGAGTGACGCTGTTACATCGTCCTGACATTGTGTGTCTGTGATCGCAGATAGTGTCACATGCTGTTACTTGACACGAATTGGTGTACAGAGTTGATTCTTTTTTTTATTTTTTTACATCATAAAATTAAGTTTACCCAGGTTTTGTTTTTTTTTTTAGAATTTTAAGTTTGGTTGTGATTAAGAAACTTACATAGATAGCAGTAAAGTAATAGGGATGAGCTACCAAGCAGCCAGACATGGCGTAGTACAAAACATTATTCATATCAAATTAAAAAAAATATGTTTTCAAAAATATTGTGTTCCTTATAACCTTTATTTTTTGCACATTGTTGTGTTTTCAGTCAGCTGCATATTAGCCATTTGTATGGGGTTTAGCTCAGTTTGCTTAGCTTATTCTACTAGACACACATGAAACAAGTTAATCATCCAGCTGGACACGCTGACTAATGCAGTCTGTAGAGGGGCAGACTTCATTAGCATTGCCATAAAGAATCATCTCAGTGTGGTGTTTGTCACCCAAAATATCGCATGACTAATAGCAATGGCAGCCTCCAGGTCTACAGATAGAGGACGTTTATTGGAAGAAAAGGAGATAAAATCAGATTTCCTTCAATAACCTACATTATGACATACACAGCACTGGATTTTATGCTGAAGCAGAAAAAATATTTTCCATATTGGAAGTTGTCTTGATTTGTTGTCATTTAACGCTTTGTCTAGTTATTATGTAACTCCTGATAATCTGTTATCATATTGGGTTTACATGTATTCATAATACTCAATCAATAATAGAGACACACATAGTAGTCACACACATATATATATATATATATATATATATATATATATATATATATATATATATATATATATATCAGCAATATAGAGAATACTGCTACATTGCCATTATATGCCATTATATCTCTATCCTGCCTTTCTTAATAGATGTTAGAGCTCCCCTGCAGTTTCTAATTATACACAGTTAACTGGCGCTTGATACATTTGAATATATGAAGTATGAATGTCAAGGATACTTTTATTTTTATTTTTATATACAATGAGCTACTTCTATAGCTCTCCATGCAGCACATACGCAAGAGATTTGAATTACCAAGCCTTGGTTTTGACCCTTGCTTCTTATTCCTACGCAGCTTCCAACAATCTGCGTCTGGGGGATTTGAAGGACTGTATTCCTGCTGTAAAGGGGACATTAACCCTTATCTCCCACCTTTAAGAGCCTTTTGAAGTAGAAACTAATACCTGTGTGGGTATCTCTGCCTACCAACTTCTGTCGTCAAACAAGTCACAAGTAGCTCCCAGAAAAACACAGCGGAGCTTTGGTCTGCCAGACCCCTAAACCATTACAAAGGCACCTTCCTATCATCATAATAATAAGGCATGTGAAATAGGCGCTTATTAAGCTATTATCGAATCGTTCTGAAATGTCCTAATAATGTGTACTGTATAATTATTTCATCCACTCATAATACCTGTTATAGAATTGTTATAACATATACTCTTTATATCTATTGCAGTCTCGTTATAATATCCATGTGTTTTCCCTTTTATACACTTGTTCTAATATCCGCTCATAACATCTGTTATAGCCCTGTTGTAATATCCACACATAATGCCTATTACCGGCTTGTTACAATATTCCCTGATAACATCAACAGCAGAGTCGTAATAGCACTGATTATTTTTCGTTTCTCTAAACTGAGTCAGGGATGGAGCTACTGTATAAGATTATTAGGTGGATACTTAGGGCCCCCGTTGGTCTAAGGAGAGCCTTGTAGGTTGAAAGGAGTATATTGCATACACGTCACTGTATTTTTGTTATAAATAATTTTGTGGTCATTAGTATTGATATTCTTGTTTTTGCACAATTATTCTTTTTGTTACATAACAATAAATGTCTTTACCCCAAAAATACTAAAGTTGCTCATGTTCCCATGACTTTTTATTTTTTATTTTTTTTAGCAGGGATAGCTTAATGCCTGGGTTATTTTAAGGGGCAACTCTTCAACTTTCCAATAAGCTCTGAACTACTGTGCATGGGACATCCACAATGGCTCATCGCACCGAGAACAGAGGCGCACAACTCACACTTAAGCTGATTGCTGTGTAATGCGGCCGCTGCATGCCTTGCGCTGAATAAATAATGTGGATTCAATACCACATCCTAGGAGCGACCGTAAGCATAATGATAGAATACTTTCAGCTTTATACATTTTAGGGTCAGAGAAAAGTTCATTTTCATGCAAGCCTTGCCTGTCATCTGAACCCTGCCAGTGATCTATACTACGTAGAGCAGCCCACGTAGCATGAATAACTAAATTGTGGATGCAGGTATGACCCCCGGCGTGCCCTGACCAAAGCAGACTTGCAAATCTACCTTCATGTATATTATGTCTCAACAGCTCATATACTGTTTGTGAGGAATAGGAACATAATTCATGATTCTCGTGAAACAAGGAAAACTTTTAATACATACAATAATATATCTGCAAATCGCCAAGTGAGGATTGGCAAGCTGGCAGATGTACTCTGGTAATGTCCACCCATGCTGCAGGGCAGTCTATGGCAGCCAAGCACAATGTAGGAGTAATACTGAATTCTGCCGTTGTATGGCTATACATATTGCTGGGCTGCACTTGCTATACAGTCGTGTAGTATGGAACCATCACATGCGTCCTCGTTTCAGTGGCTGATTTTTCAGCTATACATGCCTTGTTCTCTTTAAGTTGGAAGGCACAAATATCTGTTTATATCTGTTCTTTACAGATGTACTTTGCTCTGACCAGTTCACGTACTGATTGCTATCCCCTGTGCTGCGGGAAATGTGTCCTAGCTGTTTGAGATGCGATTAAATTCATACATTAGATGCACATTTCTGTTTCTTGTCTGAGTTTTCCCTTTTTCTTTTCTTTGGGAGAAAGCACTTAAATAAATCCCCCAAGTCATTGCCATTTGCTCCCATTCACTAGACTGCAGAGTTTTTGTGTCTTAGTAGGAATCTGCGCTCCCATAGATATAATGATAATGCCAGTTAAGTGCTGGAAACATACAGAAACAACCCTTGTTCCTGTGGACTACAGGTAATACACGGTCAGTTCCAGGTACAGGGATAGGCAAACCCTGACACACCAATGCTGGATGTGCGTAATGGGATTTGGAGTCTAAGGCGTCTGGAATGCTAAGGAGCCAAACATTTATTTGGTTAAGACAGACCATGTAAACTCTGTATGTTAAGAAGAGGTTACATTAAGTGACAGGTTCACTATTATTCTACAGCTGTTTTGCTGTGGGAGAGAGGACAGGAGACATGGTTTTATAGGGAATAATAAAAAACAACACATTTTACAGGTCGCTGATGGTTCGGCGTGTATGATTTCTATAATAAGACAGACTTGGGTAACTAAGTGAGTAATGCAATATGACATTGCACTGGTTTCAAATGGTTCGGTCTATGGTCAGAGAGGGCATGTGTGAGTTGCTTTCTTGTGGGTGGATGGTCCCCCTATCTCTATGCTTTACCACAGAGGGAGCGAGAGGAAGGGGGAATACATTATCATCCGTCCACTGTGTCCGTGGTACCCCGGGCTGCCAGGCAGCATGTAGGAGTTGTTCGGTTGTGGGTGGGTGGTCCCCATATCTCTGTTTCACCACACAGAGAGTGAGAGGAAGGGGGAACAAATGATCATCCGGTCCACTGTGACTGCGGAACTTCTGGCTTTATTATCTAGTTTATTATACAGGAATGTATACTTTACTATTGTGTGAGTGCAGTTCTAACAGACATGCAGAATAACAATACACCGGCAGATATTGAGGATAAGCGCATTCACGGTGTAACAATGTAAGGCGGACTTCATACACATACATCTTCATACCTACTGCAATTACATTTTCCGTCCTAATCTGTAAAAATAGCTTGTGCTGAGATACCCCCTCCCAGATCGGATTTATTCAATTCATTCTTCAATCTGTACATGTACCTAGACATCCCTAAAGTAACTTCAATCCTCCAAAACTGGGGATGTACAACAGGTCTGTCCAAACTATCAAAAGCTCCATCTTTTCCAGGATGGAAATCTTGTTAGAGTGACACCTTTTTAATTGTTTATGTTTAGTTTTTTCAAGTTATTCTTTCTAGTTTATAAGTTCGATTATAACTTGATTGCTAGAACGGATTATGTCTATCCTCCGATTCTGTGGGAGCCATCTATAAAGGTGATTCCAGAACAAAGTTTCAAAAGTGGACTTATTGTCATGGTAATAAGTTGAGGCAGTTGCTACAGTGATAATCACTTTATGTCAGATGTTCATGGATGCAATTATTTAAGCAGTGAAAAAGTCACTGAAACTAATATAATATATATGACAGGTAAACCATCACTCTGGCTCCTACACCTCTCATAATATCCTACCATGAACGCTTCCACTACAGGCTTCTTCAGGGCTTCAGCCAAAGAGAAGAAGTCTTTAGTTAAAGATATAAAGCTTTCAGGACGTCGGAGTATTCTCTCCATGATTCTGCTGTGTAAACCTAGCGGTTTTGGAAGAGTCCCGCTGTTTTCATACCCTCGCTCTGCGTGTTTCCTTGCAGGTTGTGACAGTGAGCACTGGGGGCCGCACTGCAGTAACCGCTGCCAGTGCCAAAATGAAGCGCTGTGTAATCCCATCACTGGTGCCTGCGTTTGCTCGGATGGGTACAGAGGATGGCGCTGCGAGGACTGGTGCGACCCAGGGACCTATGGTAAGGCCTGCCAGCTGAGGTGCCAGTGCCAGAATGGTGCAACATGTGATCACAGGACCGGCGAGTGTCACTGCGCCCCGGGATACACAGGAGCTTTGTGAGTATCTGGGGTTGACAAACATAGTTTTTGTTTATTTTTTTGGAAAATTTAAGCTATATCATATCATAAATTTGATTATATTTTCAACAATAGGTAATCTATACAGTATCGCTCTAGTGCAGTATTTGAAAACGTTGCCTCTATTTATAATTAGGTAGCTCTCGGATGAGTAGGGTAATATAATGAGAGAAGAGGAGAGAAATGCTATAAATTGCAGACACTGGTTATACGGGGAAGGAGGGACACATGCTGTGTGTAAAGTGTAATTTAAGTTGTTTTTGTACCACCTATAGCTGTGAAGAGCTTTGCCCACCTGGGAGCCATGGGGCTCTGTGTGAACTGCGCTGCCCTTGCCAGAATGGGGGAGTCTGCCATCATGTAACTGGAGACTGCGCGTGTCCAGCCGGGTGGACGGTACGAATACTTTTTGTGCCATGTGCCCAATGCATTTCATCTTCCCAGCCAATCAGAGAACAGCACTTTATATCTCATCTACGTTTCACAGGGCTCTGTCTGTGCCCTGCCATGCCCATCTGGGAGATACGGGATGAACTGCAGCCAAGAGTGCCAGTGCCACAATGGTGGCCAATGCGACCCAGTGACTGGAAGGTGTCAGTGTGCAGCAGGATACACGGGAGAGAGGTAAGCACATCTATTTTGGCCCATATATATTTTTTGCTATAGTTCTTGTCAGCAAATAATCTTGACAGCATAGCCGTACCGGCCTTATGATTGCATTCATACCCCTGTGGAGGGAGGCTCCATACTACTGGACTAAATGCAGGGAGACTCAATACAGTCAGCCCAGGTTCTTGTCTTAAAAGCACAGTAAAGAACAGAGACACAGCCACTAAACGCTTACTTAAGTATGGAGTTGAACATTTCAACGCTCTCACTTCATCATGCCTTATGAAGGGTTGACCTTGGAGAGCATCTTCTGCAAGAAGGACTAAGGTGGCCCTGCATAATGCATAGTTAATATGGGAACATTCCTAGTCTTACTGATTGAACTATATTAATCCAATATAATACCATCCATATGACATGTTTCACGCTATTAGTAATATAGATTCTCTGGTGCTTACTAATAACTATTAGAGAGCTTGCACTCTTGCATTCTTAGAGCCTTCTTTCAACCCTTGATGTGTCTGTGATGGTAAAGTCGATTTAGTGTACCTCGTCTTCTTTCTATACATTCAACATATACCGCTAGCTTCCATCCATCAAATTTACTTACTTTTAAGTGGTTGGCGATAACAACTCGGGTATCTTTCTTCTTCGGTTGGCATCAATAAAGTTGATTTTTATGACCCAAATGCATAATTTTTGCATTTATTGGCATTACATTTTAGATCCCGTATTTTAGACGGTTCTTCAAACTTCCTTCAATCATTATTCAGCTCATTATTCCCCTAGGAATGCAATCTCTGTTTCACATTCTTTTATCATCCGCAAAAAAAATATATGCTTTGCCTTCCAAAGTGTTTGCAATAATACACTAACCACCGAGGAACAGCACAAATAAGTAGTATTTCTTCTGAAAGCGTACCACTGGCCAAAGCACTCAGTTTCCTACCTCCCAGCAAGCCGTTTGCCCGGCGTCCAATCTAATGGCTATGCGGTTGTACAAGTTCTGTTATCCACGGTATAAATGTAGACATTACACAGTGGAAGTGGCCATACTTGACAAGCGGACTCGTATTTGTCAGTCCTATGCGGCACATACTCTACCTACCACCGTAAGTGATTTATTGCATAGTTGATATAACAGCTCGAACCCATGGTCCATGCTAAAAAAGCAATTTGATGCCTCCTTATACAAGGTTTATTTTATCGCTTCCCGAAATAAAAGCTCAATCTTTCAGGTCCTTGGAAGAAGAACACTGGTAAGCATGAGGAACGGCACATTATTCTAAGTTAATGAAGCCGATCTTATGTTTTTGTGTACTTCCCCCTGGTGACTATATATAGGCTTCCCGGTCGCCTAGGTTACCGGTGTAATTAATCAAGATTCCTTGCTGTCAGAAATTAATGGCGATCGGAGGAAAAAGGCAGGAAATCAAAGTAAAACAACAATTTGCTTACATTGCAGTTCAATAAACTGATATTGTGGGCAGTGTCAGCATGAGGCACAACTTAATTTCAGCAGCGTTATTGATACACAAATTGCTATAATTCTGCAATTTTATCACAATAATGGAGTAACGATATAATCGTAAAGATAAAATAGCAGGCAGTTACTGTCAGGGCTGCAGATCATATCCCAGTAACGGAGCGCATTAACGTATAGACCCATGAGTGCTTTATTAAAAGAGTGGCGTAACCTAAAGCCTGATACATTAACGAGAAACACTTAGAATGTGTCTGTATGGAACGTTAAGCTTTGCGAATGATTTAACTTATAGTGAACCTGCAAAGGATTGACTTATTCAAGTGTCATAGGTGGGGAAATGCAAATGAAACCCCTTTCTTTCTTCCAATACCTCTTCTTTGGAGTCACATCACGGTTCTAAACCAAGTTATAACTATTAAAAAGTGTAAAAAAAACAAGACCATGAGACAGTAGGATATGATAGCACTAATTGCAAAGACAGCTGCAACTGCTACAATAAATATCCCATTATCCAGACGTCTTAAAAGGGACAGCCACTAAAGAAGAATGCATCTATAAATACTCTGTGAGCCATATGCATTCAATGTTCAGGTGGCCGCCTGGGACACCAGAGTTTCCGTTTATCAAGAAACCTCTTTTTCTCTAACCATAGAGGATGCCCCATGTTGTCTGTAAGATCCCCCACCCGCTCTTTGTATTGTCCTATAATATACTTATTAATGGTAATTATGTATCCCAAAAAGGCATCTTTTCTACCATGAACAAGTTTGGAACGTATGTCATAATAGCTGAGATTCTCCATTATTTTAACTAGTTCTGCCATCTGTGAACCCTTTCTAGTTCTGTTATGTATTTTTTATATGCCAGTGCTTCAAATTGTAATGCGGGGAAACAAAAAAAAAAAAATAACTTGGCTATTAGATAATGATTCTAAGGCCAGCATTTAAACTTCCTTCTTAATGAACTGATTTTCAAAGTTGGTCTCCATTGCAGGATTCCAGGGCCTCCATGCTTGATGCTCACATGCAAGTCCAGGTAGAGAGTTTGGTTTCCACTCCCTTGCTTCACTACTCATTATGAAGGGCCATCACTGGCCTCTAGCAAGAAGGCCTGAGCTGGCCCTGGGTAATGCATAATGCATAATAAGGGCAGACACTGCGAAAACCTCACTAATTTAACTATGCATTATACAGGGAACCCAAGCTCTTCTGCAGCAGAAGCTTATTGGGGTTGGATCTTCGCAATGTATAGTGAAGTGAAGGAGCTGAAACCACAGCTCTCCTACCAAGTCACCTTTTAGTGTATAAACCCCAAAGCGTAATTTCAACACAATTAGTGTTCTTTGCACCTATGGATAAAACGATTAGCTCTAGAAAAGCAAAATCAGTATTGCACTAAAATAGAAATGTGATCTAATTTACTGTCATGACTTATTTAACAGACAATCTATAAAAAAGGCTCATAGTAAAATTTCACTAGAAATCTCTGATCAAATTACATAGATTTAAAAAGATTACTGCGAACCAAGAACAGGTGGTGTGTTCTTAAGAGACAGATCTGTGTATCTAAAAGGTACTAAAACATGAGAGACATACATTTTTATGCTATGTGGTGTAATGTAAGGATTTTTACATGACTTATCCAACTTAGTCTTGGCCAATATGCTACTAGACTCTGTTAGCATGCAATCAATATTTGGTTGTGGCTGTAACTGGCCAGATAGTTGTTCTTTACTAGTCAGGGCAGATGTAAGACACGTGATGAAGAAATCCAGAAACGCT
The DNA here is from genome assembly GCA_023333645.1 of Sceloporus occidentalis. NCBI lineage: Eukaryota > Metazoa > Chordata > Lepidosauria > Squamata > Phrynosomatidae > Sceloporus > Sceloporus occidentalis. The sequence continues at coordinate 7,097,351 of JALMGF010000026.1, read as the reverse complement.
TCCTTTAACTTCAGCAGCAGTGCCCAGTGCGCCGAGCGGTATAATTATTTTGCAATTTCTATGGAGCATTATAATATGCTAATGAAAATAAAATGTTATAGGTTATTTCAAGTTCTGTCCCTGGCAGAGTGTAATAGATAGATGGAGTTGTGCTTTCTCTATGAAGGGCCAACAGTGGCAGGATTCTCCAGCAAAAGGGCCTGAGCGGTCTCTGCATGATGCGCCATTAAATGGTTGATGATGATTTGGATGAATCTTACTGATATCATGTACATTATATGGAACATGATATGGAGGCGCTTACTGGAGTTGGGCCTCCATAATATACAATGAAGTCAAGGAGTTGCAACCGCAAATCTCCTAATAACACTCCCTTTACTGCATAGATTCCACATCATCTCATTGCTGTGTTGTATTTGGGTGATATCGGGGCCAGACTGGGGATGAATGGGCGGCCTGGGCAAATCACACAAGCGTGGCCGACGGCTGAATATGACAGACCCTATGTTACGTTGTTGTTTTCCACGCAGCATGAGTGCAGGCATATCCAGCCGGTATGGAGTGCTGTTGACCATTGGCCCAATGGCTAGTTCAGGCCTGGCTCCTGAACTGATTCAGAACAGTAATTGCCTCTTATTCCTGTCAACATCTTCTGCAGAAGACAACATTTCCAGTTGCCTTCCAGACTTATATATTTGTTTCCCAGGAATGCCTATTGTTAGGGTGGATGGGGGTGGATATGAAGGTTATCATTCATTAACAATATGGCCGCTCAGTATCTAGCCACAATCTGGCGCAGGACGGAGTGCGGTGTGCTTGCTTAGTGAGCTGTGTGATTGATCCAGCGCTCTGCGTGTGCGTCTCGCAGTGAGGGGAACGCGGTTCCATCCTCCTGTGATTATCCGTTGTGTTCATTAATAGGGTGTTTGTATAAAATTCATTAGCAGGCTGAGCGGTTTGATCTCTAACTAAACAAGTTAGCAGAATCACTTGTTTGTGAGGGGGAGGGGGAGCTAATTATGTAAAGGACATGAGTCGTCAATATTTAATTTCCAGTTTCTGTATCCTTGGAGCTGATGAACCCTTTAACTACTTGTGTGTCAGCTGAATACATAGCGGCTTGAAGAACACATGCGCAACAATGTATATCAAGCCTGCAATGAGAACTGTGGCAATGTGCCACGAATGGGCATTCTAGGGTAACAGATATATATGTGTGTGAATGTATGTATGTACAGTAAATGCACACAAATATAATTAAAAATATACATGGCTTTATAAAATCTATACCTTCAAGGTTTTATTACACTGGATGGATGTGATCAGGTATCACAGTTAACTGAAGCTGATAATCCGAAACTGTTATCGTATACATTTTTGGGAGGCCGAGAGGTGTTTCACCAGTCTGCTCTTATCATACCCGGAAATTAGCTTAACCTTGACTTGTCATTAATTAAAGATACAACTATGACGTACCTGTAACAAAAGCACTAATTGAGAGTCTTAGGTATGATCACAGCAGCGTAGTATTGGAAGGGGTCAGGTTCAGACCAAAGAATCTGCCTACTCACCCTGAGATTGGGGCAAAAAACCCGAGACTGGAGGGTCAAACCCTGAAGGTTTCCAGGTATTCCTATTATACCCATGAGGTAATGGGGCAACCTGTGTGGCACATAGCTCATCTACCATGCCTCTGTGTGTATGTCGATGGGAGCATGTTTCAGGACCTGATCTCACACTACAATATGGGATTCCTTCATCCAATATTATTGCTAAACCATTAATAGGTTTCAAAAGACCCTACATTTCCTGTGGGACAATTGGGCCTCATCTTATTGAAATCTAGAATTTAATGGCCGATAACATAAAGTCTGCACGGAACTCTGCTATACAAGCTTCACCACAGTGACCCCTTACTCTTATCAGTTTGTTTAGATCTCGGACCTTTCACGAAAGGGTCATATTCCTACAAGCAGTGGGGACAGGGACACTCTAGATATTATACTGTATTGATTGTCTGTTTCTCCCCAAAATGTACTCATCCTTTATTAATATCTCTGGCAGAAGATACCGCAGAGCCTTTGTTATGATAAGTACTAAGTATTCAGGAGGCACATTCTAAGCCCTTTCTCCCAGATGTACAGCCTTGTGGCCTCTGACCATCTTACCTGACACCATTTGGTACAAAGATGCTAAGTGTGAGGTTCTAGGTCAAATGCAGATATTACTAATTGTAAGGCACGTACCGCCCGGCGTACGGTACGTGCCATTCAAGGTCCGGGACTTACCTCCTGTGGCAGACCGCGTCTGCTCGTGACAGGCTCCAGGTCCCTGTCGCCGGCTCGGGCAGTCTGTTCTTCACTCCCCGCGTCCACGCGGGGAGCTGGGGAACACGCCGGCGACGCTGCTCTGGTCCCCACGGAGGGGGCGGCGCTCCAGCACGCCGCTCTAAGTTCCTCTCCTCCTGCTAACAGTATGCAGGGGGGAGGGGGAGGAGTGGAGAGAGAGGCTTCCCCTGGAGGGGCGGCACCTCTGGTGCCGTCTCACAGGAGAGAGATGGTTGGGGGCGGAACCGAGGGCGGAGATCCAGACGTGACGTCAGACGCCACGTCTGGGATCTCAATAAAACCCTCAAGCTCCCTTATGTCGGCGCTCAGATATTCTGAGACGCTCTGTGCCCTACACAGCGTCTCCTGTACTGTGCTCCTTTACCCATTTGTCTCCTGATTTGATCTGTTACCTGACCCTTGCCTGTGACCCGTTTATGCTACCTTGCCGCCTGGACCTGACCCTTGCCTGTGACCTGTTTACGCTACTTCGCCGCCTGGACCTGACCCTTGCCTGTGACCTGTTTTCGCTACTTTGCTGCCTGGACCTGACCCTTGCCTGTGACCTGTTTTCGCTACTTTGCTGCCTGGACCTGGCCCTGGCCTGTTACCTGTCTATGCTATTTTGAGTACTGCCTCTACCTGAGTTTTCTACTGCGTCCTATCTCTACTACTCTGGACTATTTCGGTTACCTCCAGTAGTCCTGCATTCTGGGCTCCTTCTACCCTGCTAACACAGACACTTGCTGGTGTCTGACACTAATATAGCTTATCACTGGCGGTACCAGGTCAATTATTTCAACAAAGCATTGTTCTCTTCTGCCTAGCTGTGTAACTGTTAACAATGAAGATGGTCAAAAAAGGTCCCGAAGAAGCATTTTGTGGTTACTTAAACAGGATGGCAGGAAATCAATGGCTGGTTTTAAAGACCCCAAAAATATGAGGCACGATTACCCGTATAGAATGCACTTCATTCCACAGACCACATGAATATGCATACGCTTGCCGTCTTGGTCAAGTGCTGCCAGCAGAGCTGCATTCTGGCCTTAGGGCCAAACTGGAGGAAGAACACCCTGTTGGGTAGTCAGGCTCCCCGGGCACAGATGTTTAATGGGGTGGTTACAAAGGACTTCTTTCTCTCTGGAAGAACGTAGTAAGTTTCAACTATAGAGGACTGTGCCCAGCTGGTACAGCCTCCACAGCATGCAGTTTCAAGGTGGTGCGCAGGTTTAATAGGTAGGACGCCGGCATATGAGATATTAACCCAGCGCTCACCTGGGTTAATGCAAAGAAAAATTGAACATTGAAGAACCATTTTACCTGGCAGTGTCTGATCCAGTCAACTGTGTATATGTGTGCCAGATCCCAGCAGGTGTGAGTTGTGCCAGTTACATTCCCTGCGCCGACTGAATGAGCTGGGCTGGTGTTTCAGGCACGATGCGCGCAGGAGGAGAGGGCAGGCAGCATGTGGTCCTCGGCCGACAAACATATCAGCTGCACAAACACAGAGAAACCGGTAATTACAGATCGGGGAAAAAAATGCATCCTAATGCTCATATGATAACAATTTGTCTAAAAATTGGAAGGAAATAATAATAAAAGGAGCATGAGAATCCCTGAAGAGTCTATGCTGCCTTAGCCACCAGAGACATTCTTTCAGCTATGAAAATATTTTTTCTTGTTTCTTGTCTGTAATTGAACGTTTCATAGGCTGGCACTGATGCGTGCCAAGCAAAGTGCCTGGAATGCTTTAACACAAAGCAAATGAAGTCTCATTCTGCTATAAAACATAGACTACAACTATTATTAAACTCGGGTACTGGAGGTCACACAAGTGTGAAGAATGAATGTTTTTTTGTCTTGACCCTGTGTGCATATTATCTATACCAATCAATGTATTCTGCCCTTAGGTTAAAGCTATCCTGGCATTTTAAGAAAGTGCAGAGATGTAAATGAATGAAATGCAGGATTTATTTCTAAAGGCACAAGACACTCTGCCTAAAATATTGATCTCTCCAAGACTTCTAAAAACTAAAAGGGGCTCAGTGAAAAGAAAAATAAAAAATATATATATATATATATAATCTTACCGTTAGTAGAAGCTGCAGCCCCTCGCCTCCTCTGTGTCCCTACTTAAAGCAGCAAATCAGTAGAATGAACTTCAGTTAAAATCAAGGGGCAAATACCTATGGTGGCTAGAATGCCCCTTTAAATGTATTCAATTTTTGGACAGAAGTCTCAAAAAGACACATCTGCTTTGATTCCACTGAATTACACTCTGGTGTAAATTTCAAATGTAGTCTTATCACCATAGTAATTAAATAAATGGTCCCATCTGCTGGAACATTATGATGGTTACCCTGGATTTGCTACATGGAATAAACCCCAAAGTCTAAGTTCTATGTAGATTCTGTATAAAAAGGGATTCTGGTGCAATGTTTCAAAAGTGGTCTTATCACCATGGAAACCGATGGAATGGCCTATTGAGCATAGGCAGGAGCTTTGCACCAGAATCACTTTTTATGCATAATCCCCTGGCAGGGAGGCTGGCACACTGCACCTTTCCCCACATTATTATTCTAGATTTCATTACATTACATTACATTTTATTTATATGTGCCAGCGGATTCTGTGGCGCTCCTAGAGTAGAGTAGAGCAAAAATTACCAATAATATTAAAATTGATAAAAAATGTTAACATACATTCAGAATTACTAGTACAGAAGCAGAAAAGGGCCCTGCTCTTGCAAGATTTTAATCTATTACAGTCTAAAGGATTAACAAACTGCCTGCAATGCCAATGTAATTGTGTAGTTGGCACTGCCGGAGCGAAAGAAAGTTCTGCATGTGTGGTTTAAGTAGGAATGTGTCTCTGCTTAGGTCGCATTGTTCAGTTAATGCTTGCTGTTTACCCAAGTCTGCTCTCTGTGCCCTACAGATGCCAGGAAGAGTGTCCAGTTGGTACATATGGGTCCCAGTGTGCGGAGCGATGTGACTGTCAGAACGGGGCCAAGTGTTATCACATTAATGGGGCATGTCTATGTGAACCCGGCTTCAAGGGCATCCTATGCGAGGACCGCGTATGCCCCGAGGGGCTTTATGGCTTGAAGTGCAACAAGAACTGCCCCTGTAACCTCACCAACACCCGTGGGTATGTCTGCCTGCTGCAGAGTGTGATAAACTGGTGATGCCAGGGGCAAAGTCAGTGCGGCTCAATATGTTGACATCAGAACACTTTGTAAACCAATTGCAAATACAGATTAAAACTGTGTATGAGCTGCCGCTGTACTGCTTACACAATACATTAACCTCTTCAGCTGCTGATCGCTCAATCCTTTGGCACTCAAAGGGTTCGTGTAATTCTGTAAACATACACATGCCAAACGACCCATTTTTTTTATTATTAAAAATATTTGAATGGTGTTTAGGTTTCAGTTGTGTAAGCTGATGGGGTATTTCATACCTGCCAGGATCACGTTGGTTGGAGGCTTAATTTCTGTGTAAATTTGGGTGTCAGACTTTTTCCCTGTAGCCCATACGCCATTCAAATTGTTCCCAGAACAGCTGGACGTTGCTTCATAAATCCACTACTCTTTCAGTAAGTCGTTGCATTACCAGTCGGATTTATTTCTCTTCCTTCTCGCCGTGAGTTATAGCTGTTGTAGAGAGTGTTTATTCTGTGCTCGCCATTTTTAAATATGAACTTTCATATGCCTTTTGGCTGTGCTATTTCCTATAAAATAGTATTTTCATGTGTTAAAGCGTATAAATAATAGATCCTCTCCTGTTGGAGCAGATGAATGAATTGCAGGGTTACAGCGGGTGAATGAATCGCAGGGAGTGGGGTGGCCGGTTGTTGACACCACGATATATTGTTTTAATTAGTTCTGCCGCACACCCCACAGCTCCATGCTGACTTGTCTCTCTCCTTCTCTCTTCTGTTAGCTGCCACCCTCTGTCTGGGGAGTGCACCTGCAGGGCCGGCTGGAGCGGCCTGTACTGCGAGGAGCCCTGCCGGCCAGGCTTCTATGGAGAGGACTGCCAACAGCTGTGCTCCTGTCACAATGGGGCAGACTGTGACAGTATGACGGGGAGATGCCTGTGTGCTCCTGGCTACACGGTGAGGACGCCATTTATCTCCTGTCTCTCCCACCATAGGCTAAGACATGTTCTTTAAAGTTATGCCCTATAAACCGTTCCTTGTGTTATAAGTACACAAAAATTGCTCATTTCACTTTATTACACAATTTGTTTGTTGTAGATTTTTTTCTCCACGTGTATTTGAGTCCCATTTAGAGCAATTATTGTCTTGTTAATATTGGAAGAGTACTTTGATGGGTTGCAGTAATACATTGCGAGGGTATATATATATATATATGCTTATTTTGATATTAATACTTTCCACTTGCGGTTATTATAAACGCTCTTTGTTAGACTGCATGTTCTGTGGACCAGAACCTGCTTTCTCTGCACGCTGCACGCTGTTTCCTCCATGTATCCAGCAGCGTAATCAAAATCACTGCATAATACGGCAGAAAACGGAAAATGCAGAACATCTCAATTTAACAATATTTCAACACCGAACACAACCAATGCAGACCACAAGGGGTGGTCACAATGGGTTGGATGAGGGGCATGAGAGTTGTAGCTTGCGAACAAGGAAGGATGCGAACATTGGCTGAAAGTTTAGTTATATACACTAATGATCATGGTCCTTTAGCTAGGTCTCCCTTATCAAGGCATACATATAGAAGTTGTACCTTACATGGCATTCTTGGAGCATTGCTGTCCTACACGATGCGTTTTTAAGTGTCCCGAGTTAAATGACCCCTGTGGTTCCCTTAGCTTTTCCTCCCAGTTACAACTGGTCTGGGATATTTCTTCCATAAGCGTCCGGTGTGACCATGATCAGACTTTAGTAAAGAAGGACTTTATTTCTTAAATATTTCTATCACCATTTTTTTTTAGTTTATTTTTAATCCTTTTTTCTCCTGTTGGTTTCAGAGTGGAGATAAGACATTCGATAATTAACCTGCTTTGACTTCATAATTTAGTAATCTGCAGATGTCCTGGTGAGGGTTTAAATGAATACGATAAGGTCTGAATTCTCTAATTAGATGGGCAACATGTAAGCATTCAATAATTTCTCCTCCTATAGAGCTCTCTGAAATATTCTCATTTATCTGTAAATGTACCCTCTACAAAATTTCCATGGTGTCCTTGTATAGCAAGGGGATCAGAGGGCCCTTTAACCCCTTAATAATGCAGTTTGATATAGTGTAGACTTCCCATAAGTGTAAATGGTTAAAGGGGAGATTTGTTATACAGAACGGTATCTTCACATAAGTTTAGATTGTAAGCTCTTGGCTTCCTGAGTCACAATGCAGCAGACACTGTCACTTAAAAATAAATGAGCTGTGTGTTTCTATGCACCCCCCACGTAATGCAGCCTCATTAGTTCTTGTAAGGACTCTGCCCCCCTCCTCTTTTAAATCGTAACAAGTCCAGAGTGCAGGACACTCGTGTTTATTTGCTAAGCTCAGCTGCTGGCTCGGAAAATGCTGTAACTGCAGAAAATACATTATATCTGCCCACAGAGTTCAAATGCCACCGTACTGCGAGAGAGTCTCGGGAGCGGGGACAGGCTGTGCTGGCTATCACCCCCACGCACATTTATACTTCTCCTAACATCTGTCACACACAATACTGCCATACATAGCTGGCCCACGGAGGGCATCTAGTTGTTGATGGACTACAATGCCTATCAGCCTTAGCCACCATACCGGGGGGGGGGGCATTTTTTTTTTATTCTAGCGATGCAACTTTCAATCACGTCTCGTATGGCTATTGAGTATGGACTGGTGTCAGCATAAGTAACATTTAAGAATGAAAGAAAGTATGAACATGCTGCATCGTGTCATGGCGTGTTGTATGTCTGAAGCCTGACGGACAACCTATATGAGCCAGGAGGGAAATACTTATAGCCACGGCTATATTGAGCCTCGTGTGAGATATAATGGTATAATATGATATTCCTGTGCATATACTGTTATAATATTTCACATTATTTTAGGACATTGCTTTACATTATTGTTAGATGGCAAGGCTATGTCTCTCTACAAGATATTTGGAATTCCCGCGTATTTCCTGAGTGGAAAGTCACATGGTTCCTGCCAAGATTGTTTTATATAGCACCATCATATTCCTTAGCGATGTACAAAGAGTAAACAGGACATAACAAGCAATATATCACATAACAATTTGACTTCAAAAAGTGAGAAGGACCCTTGTAAGAACGGGCGTATCATTTGGAAATATATAGGTACTAATGGAAACGCTTTCATTAACCCAGACACAGAATAGAGGGCAGGCCTTATGCGTACGTTTAAATCAAGAGACTTATAACACCACCAACATACATTACTTACTTACTACATGAGAGAAAAGAAAACTATAACATTCATACTCCATGGGTTAAAGGTGTTCTTCTGTCTACTCAACTGAATAGATTACATTTCTAAGACAAAATAAAGGATTTGAAACATCCCTGTGTAAATTCTAGCCATGGCCATGTGACCTAAGGATAGGGCACTGATAGGTTGAAATATTTTGTTGCCATAGCAGTAGAAACGTCTTTTAAAAGACTCTGTAGTGCTTGTATTTGTTTAAAACTAAAGGTAGAATCAAATCAGGGGGTTAGTGAAATGTGTATCACGTGTACAACCACAAACACAGAAACTCCTTTTGTAGAACAGGATCAGGCACAACCTGACGTACGACCAGATCTAGTGGGACAATCACTCTGGATAGTAATCTCTGTCTCTGTACTGTGTGATTACCTTCTTCTAGCATCTCTCTGCTGTCCTACTCCTTATTACGAGCATTTGTCTCCTGTGCTATTCCCTATTACCGACATCAGTTTCTTGTGCCATCCTCTGTTACTTGCATATCTGCCGTCCCGCGCTGTGTTAGTAATATTAGTCTCCTGTCTCGTTCTGCTGTCCCGTGTTCTATCACAGACATCTTTATCCTGCCCGTTACTTACATCTGTCTCTTGCATACATCATTCTGATGTCTTTCTCCGTATAAAAAATGCATCGCGCAGGGCAGCAATGAGTAATCCGTCCCTGATGAATAAAGAAGTCTCCAGAAGTAGAAGTATTGTCTACCCAACCTGGAGTTCTGTTATTAGTTATCACATAATTCACATATATATACTGTATATTTCAGCCTATAACCATAATTACATGGGTTGATTTAAAATGTAGGATTTGAGCCCCACACGCAGTGCTTTGTTCCATATGTCCTGCTGCATTCATGGTTCCAGTTCTATGCTCTTTTCCTCTGCATTTCCCTGTTGCTTGCTCTTCTTATTGCTATCCCCTCCCTTCCAAATGAACTGCTTCATCTGATTCCCGTCAGTATGTCTGTGGCCTTTAACCGGCCCTAATCAATGTCCCTGCGCCTCATTAATGAGGCTTTTATCTCCTTGATTTATTTCCAATAGGTCATGTGTACAGGTGCCCGCTAATCCCTGTGACCCGTCACTCATGCTGCCCCCACCCAACCAGCAGATGCTTGGCATCCTCATTGCATTGCAACCCTTCCTAATTGGATTTGGGCAAAGGCCACACATATCCCCATCCAGCTGCCCGGGGAAGTAGTATTCTGTAGGTTTTGGATCCTTCTGCATCCCCTCCCATTGTGGATATATAGTTCATCATTATTTTCATGGAACATGTTCATCTAGCATTCATGTAACGCAGGGACCTGTTTATATGACCTCATAGGGCTTCAGGGCACATACATAAATACATAATGCGATGACACATCATGTAATGTCATATAACAGGGCTGACTAGTAGACGTCAGCATGCAGAGCAGAGAGCTGTAGTTACTCTGTTATACAGTAACATATGCAGAGTGTTAGAATAACGTAATTGTGTGGGTCACGGTCTTTGTAATAACATACACATACTAAAAATGTAAAGTAAAATAAATGACAGCCTATCGGGCTTATATTTATCTCTTTGCAATCGTAAGCACCAAGTTGGTTGGAGTTTACCCCCTTTAATGATTGTGCTAACCCAAGGAAGTCCCTTGGAGAGATTTTTTGGAGATTACTGCTGCCACAGCCAGTTTAATAGGGCAGGAACTCATTTGTAGCAAGTCCCCTTGAGTTAGACTGCAGAGCGGGTACCATATTGAATTCAATGGGAATGGAGCTTGATTGAACACATTGAGCTTGGTTAAATGTCATGTCTGAACCTTAATTGGTTAAAAAGGTTACACTGAAATCAATTAAAACCAACTTCTACTAAGTGGATCAGTTGGGTGTACAGAGTGTTAGCTCGACATATAAAACGTAATCCAAAAGTGATGTGTAGATGTATCTATATCCCAATTTCCTTGTTTTCCTTAATTTTATCTGGTTCTTATGTCGGGATCAAAACTATGGATATAATGAAATGCAAACATCAGAGCTTCCAAGCTCATTAAGGAAATGCTTTAACATAACAAGCTGGCAGGACTTGTTCCAAGAACCAAAAGATGCACACAAGAGGGCAAAACATGGCTTTGCTCCAGTTTGCTAAAATTTAAGAGAATAAATGATCAAAATGTTGTTTGATCGTATATATATATCTTTAAATACTGTTACAAGTGCAGTAGTGTACATTCTCAATGTTACTCTGAGTTTAGGACCTCTTCTCAATTGAAATGAACATGCTTATATGGCTGAGTTTGCAATTCATAGCTCCCTAGTTATCCATAAACTATATTTTATCAGTGGTTGCAAAGAAATAGAAAGTACTGATCATTAACAGATACGATGAGAATGTCAGATTCTACTGATCTCTCTCTAAATGTATGAATTCAATAAGTCATATTGTTAAGCAGCACCCAAGCGACAGGCTGGCAAATTTACCCCAAAAGGGAAATCATATGTGATAGCGCTGGTGTTTAGTGGTCATAACCACACGCACATTTTAATATAGTAACATTATTACTAGCGCTCATCAAGGGCTGCATCACTGCAAGGAAGAGTAACAGCTTTTTTCTCTTCTTCAATTGTAGCCCCATCCTGCCTCTTCTATGCAAAAATAATTGATGCTTTGCCCCCATATGTATAGCGCTGTATACTATAACCCAATAGAATATAATATGTCGATACTTGTGTCTCCTTTGTGAGTAAGGACTCTGCCTGGTAGTGTAGGATCTAGTGATGTGTAAGCGTCTGATGGATGGCTGCTGTTTATTGTGTGTGACCCCCTTCGGGTCCGGCAGTAGCATGTGGGCAGTGGTCCGCTGATGTGTGCTCAGATTCCTGCCCAGCAGCGTGTTCTGCGAGTATGTGTGTGTATCATCATTAGGTATACCCGCTGGAGCTGGCAGGGTCACTGCTACAGGTGCCACATGAGAGAAGTAAAAGATTTGCTCTGCTGAGCAGTCCCCTTAACTGTTCCGTGTCCATTATACATTATAAATACACCATTCAGCGAAGATGGTACCTGACCACACTCCATATAATAAAATGAACTAAAACTGTTTCTGTGGATTTACATGAGGGCACGATTAATTGACAGTGTTGGATTATTACATATATTGATAGGTCACTCTACGTGGGGACACTGTTGTCTATTAGTAAGCAGGTACATGCTGGAGGTGGGTTCGGTGACATATTTCGGACCTAGACGTGTTCATCTGAGGCCGGAGCAGCCTTGGAGCCTGGCTTTTTTTGAAGCATGGATGAAAGCATAGGCCCTTGTGATTGTGAAGCTTATTTGCTATAGGGAGCATACTATAAAAGTAATATGCTGTCCCCCAGAGATATCTGAAAACTGTTGCAGGTGTGCACTCCTCCAAAACATGGTAAGACCCCCTTTAATAGGGTATCTCATATGTATGACCAGATTTTAACTCTTTCAGTACTACCGTGTCTGGATACAAACAGCAGGGGTTTTATATCAAATTTAATGAATAATCATGTTCTAACTCTGTGGAATGCAGTTGGCTGATTCGTGGCTATTATTGCACTTTCACAATGACAGAGGATCATGGGAATTCTAGACCATGAGAACACGGGGAGCCATTTTTAAAATAGCTTTACACCTCTTCTCTCGTCTTGGACAATACTTACACTATTTTTTACATTTTTATGCTCAAAACATATTCAGGTGTCTCAGTAGCACATATGCCCATTGTTATACTAATGTTGCTGTAAGCAATAATGTGTACAGAAAGTGTTTCTGCGGTAACTTTATACCAATAACGCTGGAAATATCACTTCATTTGTTTCAAGCCGTCCTCAAGTGGCATTTCAATTCACCGTCTCATTTGTATGCGTTTCTAAGCCAGCGTCTTTTGGTGCTGAGTAAATGCAGCCTTGTATTTTGGCAGCTGTACAAGCCAGGTTTAAACTCTGACGTCTCCAGGTTAGTATCTAGGAATCAGGGTTTGTACATCAGCTGGTGGCAAAGACACGCAGAAGGGGGATGTATATACAAATACATCCCGGTATAGTTGCTCGTCCAGACTATGGTACGTAGACCAGAAGACTCACAAAGTGAAATGGGCTAATTTGGGGTACATTTCAGAGCTCTTCGTTTTTAGGCCAATTTTTTGTAGCAAAAATATTAAAATGGGAACTTTTCTTTCTCTTTAGCCCTGGTATTGGCAAACAGCAGCATATGTAGTCGAGCTTTAGCTCCCACAATGATTAGCTGATATAGTGTCGTTACTACATGCACAGGCAACAGTATTTACCCCAAAAATCCCCAGCTGTTCCTAATTCTTGTGTTGTTTCTTGAGCATTTTGGGAATTTTGGTTCAATTTCTTAAGAGATGCAAGTTGACTATCAATGTCTTAATGGTTTCATAGGAACTATGGTGGATATCTCCCATTTTACTCTACAGCCTACTCACCACACACGCTTACCCGATATACCATAAATAGCTAAAAGTGCAGCAAACATAACAAACTTATTGGAACGTTTTCATCTGTCAGACAGGTCAAAACCTGCTTTATCCACACGAAAAAAGATCAATAAGATGCAGATTTAGCTTTACACAGGTTGAGCGTTTCTGAATCACACACTGATCTCCGCTGGATCATTTATAAAAGCCGGTTCTGATGAATTCTTTAGAGTGTGGCCCGTGCAAGACACCTGAATGTGAAATACTGATATATTCTGATCAACACTATATTACCCAACCAGGTCATAGAGCAGGTACGGCCATCCAGATGGTGTGGATTAGAATTCCCACCATGCTGTGCCGGCCCTCAGGCAACCTCTGCCACCCAGCTGCTATTTCTGGCAGTAGAAAGAAACCAAAATAGATGGCACATAAATAGATGCCATCACCTGTAACTACTGTAACTACCGTTCAAACATTTGAAGTCCATTAGCGGTTTTCATGGAAAGCAAGGAAATTTCTAGCTGTTAGCGAACACCATTGGAACACAGGAGTGATGGGAGTGATAAAGGGCCTCTGTACACCCATGAAGATGTTCCATTAAATTTCCAGCTACTATATCCATTCACAACTCTAGCAACATCTACACTGGATTTATGATCCATTTCATGTTATTTTAATGACCAAAATGTGCTTTTCTTTTTTAAAAACAAAGACATTTCTAAGTGACCCTAAACATTTGAATGGTAGCATGTATGTGTATATAAAACATAACATTCTTAGTACGACATTGTAAATACAGGACCACATATATCTATTAAATAATTCCTGACTTTTCTGTAGTCAGGATGATATATGACGGCATGAAGTTGACCTTCTCCTTCCCTTATTGGGCTCTTAATTAATGGCTTTTTAAACCTTTATGTAATACTATAAAGCTGATGGTTTCAACAGAATACTTGGAGGCTTATGTGAATAGCCAAAGCCTGAAATATTTCATTAAATAAATATAGCATGTTAAAAACAGCCATATGTCATAAAGTGGCTGTATGTGGCATTGGTCCATGGTCTCTTATTGACCCTCATAGTTTCTGGATCCTCTCTGGGTTTTTTTTATATGTAACCCTGTATTTTTCAGGAAGACATGTAAAGTTAGTACTCGATGCAGGTTTGTTTGCAGAAGATTCTATGCTCCAGCTCCTTGATATCACTATACATTGTGAAGGGCCACCCCCAACGAGTTTCTCCTGTACAAACAGCTGAGGTGATCCTGCATACTGAAAAATGTCAGTGAAATTTCGTCAATGTCACCTTACTGATTGAACAATACATTATACGGGTTATCCCAGCCCTTCATATTGCATCGTGAAAATGGTGAGCGTGCTGCAGTCACTCACAAACTCCTGCTTTAATCCATAAAATCCAAGTGGAGACTGGCTTGACCAAATCACCGTATAGAATGTTTGAATGTTAACATAGCATTTGAACAGATTTTATATTCAAAATTGAAGTTTAATTAGGTGGCGGCCCTTCTAAGAATTAATTGGTTTATAGCTCTCTCTCTCTTGCAATCAGTGGTCATTTCACAGAGCCAGGCATACTGCTGCCAGTGCTGAGCTTGGCTACCATGTTGCCCTGAGTTGGATTTTGGTAATGATCTCCGTAGGGAGTAATTAGCCAACCTTGGGAAAGCTGTGATCTCATATATACTGCATCATTAAAGGGGGGGACTGAAGGAGGCAGTGAGATCACAAGACTATCTGTGGCTGCAAGGACATCCTTTCACACAGCTTAAAATTAACCCCTCATTTTTCTGATTTGCATTGTTTTTGGGGAAAGAAGGCTGATTTTTGGCAGACTAATATGCTGGGTTGACAGTGTAGTCCATTTTTAGGACAATTAGGTAAGAGTTTGAGCTCAAATATAGGATTCACATGCTTTCTGTGTCATTTGAAGACATCTGTGAGCATTTGGTGAGCTTACGCCTGCAAGGGTAAAAGGGACGGCTGGCCAGGACCCAGGCTTACCCTAGGGGCCCACAGCAGCCATTCTTTGGGTCGTCACAACCAGGGTTGTAATTAGAAACCACAGGGACCTGGTGCTTCCCCAACTTCACCAAGCAACATGTCCTACTTTGCCACCTTTGCCCTAAACAGCTTGTGAGTGCCACCTTTGCCCCAAACAGCTTGTGAGTTATTTTGCCCCAAGCAGCTTATTGTGCCATTCTAATCCCCAAAGAGTCTGTTTGCGCTATATGTGCCCTCAGTCTGTCAGTGCCTCAAACAGCTTATCTGTGTCAACTTGTCTGTTACTTGTTTGCCCCTTGCCTTCATGCAGATTTTAACACAAACTTAAAATTACAGGAACCACGTGGAAAAGTGGGGGGCATGTGCAAGGATGCAGACCTTAGAGGCTCTCCAGATTAAGAATCTGGCAGCATTCCCAAGTCTAATGAGCTTTTTAAAAGAAAAGGATGCAGTAATCAGTGAAAGAATTGAGTTGGATCATTTTCTGACGTATTTACCGCTGAACGAGTGGCCGTGTGAAGTCATGTCAGGAAGTCTGATTTGTCAACGGAGTAAAAGAGGCAGAAAGTTTGCTGATGGCATTTCAAGCAGTTTTTAATAGAGTGGGGTCAGTATGGGGAAAGGGTAATATAGACAAAATTGGAAGCTTTGTCCATCAGTACTTAAGCAGAGCTCAGGACAGAAACATTACATTGTCTCTAGCTTGACATCTGACAACAGGTCTATGAAACTAGAGCAGGCAGAAAGCGATGCTCTATTTTGCTATTTTCCAGTAGGAGTAAACCATCAAGATTGGTGAAGATTATTATTATTTACTGCATAATATAACAATTCAAATGGTATGGAGGCCCCTGCGGAAACAAGCTTAAAATCTAGAAGAGCGATATTACTAATTGTCAGTTAATGCGTTCTACACAGTACTTTAGAACACGCAGACTTGGAATTAGCGCATCTAAACCCCACTTTGAATCTACATAATGTATTGTTTTTGGAGCGCATTGAGCCGTTTTGCCGATTCAGAGTTAATATCTTAGACCCACTGTGCTGAAAGTGCTTTGTCAGGTGAGCTAAAATGTGTTAGCCATCCCATGTGTTTTACTAGAGTAACATCAAATGCCTCAACGCAAGGGATATTTTACCAAATTATCATAGGAAAAGCTGGAAATTGAAATGCAAAAGAACAAGTGTTGGCAAGAGAAAAGAACATATTACTATGTTAGTTTGATTCCATGCCGTTATAGTTCTATCAGTTTTAAAGTTGGACGTGTGATGCGATTGCACTGCAGTTCTGTTGACGTGTACACAGCACTGTGGTCTAGGTGTAGGTGTAGTCCTCAGGTTAGTAAAGCTGTCTCCCCAGGGCCGTGGCTGTTTACATCACAGTTCAGTGGTCGATTGGCCTCCGTCTTTCACGCCGTGCCGTTAAACACTCAGTTTAATAAACCACCCGCAACACTGCTGAATTAAGAAATGTTCTTGGCAGTTAATGAAAAATAACAGGGTAGTCATGCAGAGCATAGAGATGAAGCCTTTGGGAACCAAAACACAGCCTGAGGAGGCTTATAAAACAAACTTTAAATGAGTGATGTTAATGCCTTTAACCTCTGCCCTCTTTACCAGGGAGTAGATACAGTGCGGTCACGTTGCCTCTGATAGAATACAGAAGACAGGACGTTCAGTGCTGGGTTCCTTCCCATTAACAAAACCTTATGGCCTGTAATAGTATTAACTACTCCATAGGGTCTGTCGATAAGACCAGGAATCGAGGTTCATTTGCGGGGTAAATTCACCCTTTGCTGAGCAGCTCCTCAATTTCATTGGCTGCCACAATTCTCCATTAATTTCAAGTGGATTAAGTCTGTAGAGCAGCTTATGTCCATTGAGTTAATTGAGACCCTCTTTGGTCTGGGCTAGTGTAGGACCTGGTGGAGTTGTTTATCTTGAGCTATTCTTAGTCCAGCTATTTCTTTAGTAAATTGTTTGCTTACACTTAAAAGCACTTTAATGATGACCTTGCCCTACGCAGGTAAGAACCATTCAGAATTTGTAAAGCGGTGGAGCGGAAATAAAAAGTACAAATGGAAAAGACCCTCTTCTAGCCATTTAAACACGATCGTATTGTGAGACCGTCAAAGGATTAAGTGAGCAATCTAACAGATCATTTGTTAATATTAGCATAGTGGCTATTGAAGATATAATTCAGCTTTGAGAATTAAACACTGAAGGGTCAGGAGAAATGAAGAAGGTTTCCACGGCTGAAAGCTCTTCCACTTCCTGGACCAGCATCTGCATTTGATGCTGCATTATTGCGGAGATTCTCGTAGTCTCTGTTATTTTGCTGACAGAAGGCCATTATATCTCTTCAGAACCCTCATCTCTCAGGTCACCCTCCTAATCAGGTTCAAAATGTTAATTACTGCGTCTGCATGAGTAATC
This sequence comes from Sceloporus occidentalis, assembly GCA_023333645.1. NCBI lineage: Eukaryota > Metazoa > Chordata > Lepidosauria > Squamata > Phrynosomatidae > Sceloporus > Sceloporus occidentalis. The sequence continues at coordinate 7,079,648 of JALMGF010000026.1, read as the reverse complement.
AGGGGAACACAGTGATCTCCCTCCTCCGCTTCTGGTGTCTATAATTGGGAAGTCCAGCATATTTTGCGAGCTCCACACCTGGAATGATTCCACCTTCACTCGGCTGCCCATATTTTCATGGCGTTAACCCCTGTCTTACAAGAAGTGCATTCAGAACCCAGTATTATTATTATGTATGATTTGAAAATCATCCCCGTGGTGATATATCAGTGTCAGAAATAAATATACTATGATTATTTTTTTGTTATATAGCGCCAACAATTTACTCAGCGCTCCTTACAGTACATTTATTCAGGGTATATGACAAGACAAGAATGGACAGACTAAGACAAACCGATACATTAGGTAGAGAGGGGCCTGGTAAGAATCTAAAGGGAGTGGGGGGAGGAGAAACATAAGAGGTAGTGTGGGGTAGTATTGGTGGCAGGTAAGCTCTAGCTGGTATGCTTCTCTGAAGAAGTGGGTTTTTAGATGTTTCTTGAATGTTGGGAGGGAGGGTGAATGCTGAAGGTTCCTTGGGAGTAGATTCCAGAGGTTTGGCGCAGCCCGAGTGAAATCTTGTAGATGGGAAAAGAAAGAGGTGATAAGTGAGGAGGAGAGCCTTAGCCCATGGGAAGAACGTAAAGTAGGGGAGTATTTTGTTATGATGGGATAAATGAATGGAGGAGCAGTGTTATGGAGGGCCTTATATGTTAGTCCAAGATTTAAATCCAAATCTTAAGGTAAGAGGGAGCCAGTGGTGGGCTTCACAGAGTGGGGACGCAGAAGAATAGTGTTGTTCAAGGAATGGGAACCAAAAGAGTGTTGCAATAGTCAAGATGGGAAATGATACAACAATATTAGACCAAAGCCCCATAATGGAAAGACCTTATGTAACACCCAAACTGTGTGATAAATCTAAGATGACCAATTTCTTGGAATTTAATTAGGGGAAATATTTGTGTTGACATATATTTTAAGATGAATCTTTTGAATTGAATAAAGTGACGAATGGAGCATGTAAATAAAGAGTTGTGATTTATAAATGTCATCTTCAAGTTATCCTTACAAGCCGTGCGGATCTATGATAACTACTGAATGCCCAGAGACACGGGTAGTGTTAAAAGCTAGCCAGATGCGGTGCCTTGAGCACAGGTGTGCGAAAAACAGAATGAAAGCCAGCAACTTGTATAAGGATTCCTGTATAATCCATTATTTTGCTCTTTTTCAGGGAAATGATTGTTCAGCATCCTGTCCATCGGGAACATTTGGAGCTAATTGCTTGTCACAGTGTAACTGCAAGAACGCGGCCCTCTGCTCCCCTGTCGATGGGTCTTGCGTGTGCAGAGAAGGTAACGCTGGACAAAGAAAATCTTCTTTGACGTGTGGATGGGGTTGGGATCTGGGACACTGATTAATCATTCAGCTGTCATCTAAATGTAGTGACTTAAAAAGCCCTTGGTATTTTACATTGTATTGTCCTCCCACATGAGTGAATGGGAAGAAACGTAAACATCCCTGGAATATACAGTTCCTGCCTGACACTGACAATGCACACCCTGCAGCAGACTGCTGTGATTAGCAAGTAATTGTGTAGTCAACCCCAAACCATGACACTTCACTTATCACCGAGCGTGGCTTCTTTCCTATGTATCTCTTTCTGGTTTATTTCCAGTGCTCTTAAAATTTAGAAAAGGTAGCGTGCGCTCATGTGTATGTTATGCACAGATTTACAGACAGTTTATTAAAGCAAAAAAGGGGGGGGGGAGCAGCGTATATGAAATATTTACACATTTACAGCTAAATAGCAGTTATTACGATCCTATATTATTATTAATAACGATTTATATTTGTAAATATTTCTACGTATATATTTGATCACTCTTTCCAGGTTGGCTGGGGATAGACTGTTCCATCCCATGCCCTAGTGGAATTTGGGGTCTGGATTGCAATCAAACCTGTACCTGTCTGAATGATGCCTCCTGCAGTCCTGTGGATGGGAGATGTACCTGTGCCGCAGGCTGGATGGGGGATATCTGTGACCAGCCGTGCCCGGTATGTACTGTGGAATGGAGCGATCACTGTCAACATTTTCACTTCTCTAAAACTAAAACCTTGGCATAGCTCATGGTTATCTACTCACAGTTCAAGAACTTTACTTTTGAACAATAATGTGTTAGACATGGCGAGGGTGGGGAAGAACTGAGTTTACATCGGGTGATGGAGGAGGTTTCCGTTCTTAGAAAATATGAGTCAGATGACATGCAGATGGTTAAAAAAAAGGGGTGGCGGAGTGTTAAAATATTAGAAGACTGCCGTCTAAAATACAACCATATCCTAAAAATGTTTCCTATTTCTAGTTCTGGCTGCTCAGCTTTTGCAAATGAATGCAGCATTAGTAATATCATGCCTATCACGCAAGGAAAAGGAGTAATAGAGGTTTAAAGTAAAGTGTGGGGGGATTTATAACTGTCGGAGGCCAGAGTTGTAGTGGTCCGCATGAATTTGTAGTAAGCAGGTCGTTTGTTATGATGAAGAAAGGCTTCAAGAAGGGAAAAAGACATATTAAAGCACTTACCTTGCATAGAAGATGCAGCCCTGCTGCTGCCCTTTTTCTCCATGGCAGAGTATCCTTTCCACTGATTGGTTGTTTGAAGCAGCCAATCAGTGGCAGGAAAGTGATTGAGTTGAAATCAATGGGATCGCTTTCCACACATACAAATGGGGGTCTGAACAGAACCCCCTCACAGAGCGTTCACCAAGCCCGCGCTTGAGCTGACTGGAGGCGAGTAAATCACCTGCGGGGAGATTTGCACAGCATTAAGCGGGGGGGGGGGGGCAGACACATGTGGGGGGATTCTGCAGAATCCTTCCATGTATTTGCAAATGGGACAGGGTGTGTCCTGTTATAATCTGAATCAAAGTTTTAGGTGTCTTTAGGATGTGAAGTGCCCTCGTCATGAATGGATTAAATAAACGCAGACCACCGCTGGAGTATTAGCGGATGCTGTGTTGCAGTATGTATGCACAAGAAATTGTGTCTCTGCCAATTTTTCAAACCGCCAATTATTGCTATTGTAGAAAAAGAGAATATTGCTCATTTTCTATGAAAATTATGAATGTTCTATTAGATGTATTTTTCTGAAAATATATCCCTAACCTGTTTATGAAATAGAATCCATTCCATCTGTATTTAGCATAGACTGCTTCTCCTGCGACTGAGCTACAACATATGGCTCTACTTTGGTCTTTTCTCTTCTCTCCCAGGCTGGCACATATGGTCTGGACTGCGCAGAACAATGCGATTGCAGCCATGCGGACGGATGCGACACAGTCAGCGGTCAATGTCGCTGTCTTGCCGGGTGGACAGGTACAACCCAGGGGTCACAAAGTAAATGACCAGCCGGCAGACAAATTAATATCTCTCTGAACCACATGTAACATGTTACAGACATTTAAATGTATTAAAATAAAAATAGAATATTTATATGAAGCAAGCAGAAAAGAACACAAGTAGATATGTCACATATATAGATCAAGAACATACACTACTCAACGTGAACAACACTTAAAATGGTTTAGTAGTTTTTAAGATATTTTTTAATACATTTTCATTTTAACACACCTTTGACCTCTTGTTCCAAGGTCATTTGATCTCCTTTTAAACCGTCACAGATAGTTGTGAATAATATCACATTAAAACACTTGAGAACTTTTTCTAATATTTAATGACTTCTTAGGTGTGGGGACCATTTAAAAAAAAAAAATGTTGTGGAATATCCAATTACTGGTGAAAAAAGTTCTTTTAATTTCCAACAGGTGGCAGAACAGGATATGTGTTATACAGAGGTGTGTTTAATACAGTGCGTATCACAGCCAGCAGGCGCGTGGCAAGCCGGCTGCAGAGCATTGTGCAGAGCAATTTGCATTCCAGTGGTGTCTGAAGTTTGGGTCTTTGGATCGCTAAACTAAATGAATTTGACCGCTAGGTGCTAAGAGTTTGAAGCCGGATTTGTGCATCGTCTCTTGGTTAGTGCAAAATACGCACTGCGGGCCGTTGCTTGACTTTGTCCCCCGCGTGGCTGTGTATTTTCTTCCATACAATCAGAGAAAAGCACACAGCCAGGGGCTGAGCTGTATTGTGCAGTAAATTAAATAGATATTATCAGCTTAACAAACACACAGCTCTCCGTCTGCTCCGCGCTGATTGGTGTGAGAGCCAGAGGCAGCAAGGCTGGTGCGAGCGGAGATTACTGACCTCCAGAGGGACGGGGACTATAAAAGTATATAAAGCATATGGCAGCAGGTAGCACGGCTACACCTGTCACTCCAGATACAGCTAGAACAGGTTACAACCAACTGGGTCACCCAATCTGCCCGCTTTACCATCTTCCTGAAAAGCCAGACGCCTTTGGGAACAAAACCTACCCGCCTTTCTTAATGGGATTCCAATTCTTTTGGTAGACGCTCCTGGTCGAAGAATATTCCATATTTTCAAAAACGTTTTGCGCACTGTATATATTCACGATGTTGCTTTTCTTTTCTGTATTCTCTAGAGATTGAATCATCTAGTGCATTGTATGGGTCTTTTTCCTTCTTCGTTTCAGAGATCCTAAAACCTATTTTTATAAGCAGTGCACTTTATGTATTGTAATGCATGACATACATCATTTAATTATGGTTTCTTGATTTTTGTATTAGTAATTGTGTCCCCAGAACCAAACAGGACTACATAATAACAATAAGCCATTCTATTATTATTCTTGTTGCCACCGCTAATACAAGACACAAGCTAGTATTCTGCTGGCCATATCTCGCTGCCTTATTACGTTGCGTGTCTGTATTTGAGGCATCTGAAGGAATCTTGTCCAGGTCTCATACCTTATAGTGCATCTGCACAAGTCATCGGCCGTGCCTTACAGAAAAGTGTGCACGAGCCAGTGAGTCTCATCACACTCAGCCAGCCAGCCATGCAAAATGAAACAGTTGCAGCAGGAAATTCCCAGATTTTGCTTATGAGCTGAGAATTTGGCAGGTCTCAATATGAATAATGTACGTAAACTATGATGTATATCTAAAAATACACTTACAGCTATATTATACGCTAGCTAGAATATGCAATATTTTCATGCAGGCTAAAATGACAGACAGAGATGTTATCATTGCTAAATAATTATGGTATGGATAGAAAGAGCCCTACACAGGCACTGTAAAAATATATCACTAAGTGTGACGGTGCTAATTTAGCTGTAGGGGATTGAAAATCCTATACATACATGCTGAGGTTCCACTATGGAGCAGAGAAGGTTTGTGGATTCTACACAAACACGCTGTCACTCTCAGCCTTGCGTGGCTGGTGCGGAGTGACAGAGAGATGAAGCAATGCTGCACCCATCTCCGATAAGCCGCCTGCGAGCCGCACAGATAGAAGAGTTTGGTCACATCAGTGCTGTCACTCACATGCAAAGCTGCCCCCCGCCTGCCCTCCAGCACCATTAATACGGGAACACACAGATAGTCCCATCTCCCTCCGGGTCCGGCGTGCGAGTTTAAAGACACCGCTTCTTCCTTTACTGCGCTGATGAACTAGTGCGGCGTCAGTGCAAAGACTCGACACCTTCTCTACAATGAAGCTGTCAGTGGGAGTCTCTGGGGATGGGAGATAGCAGCTAATTATACCAGGTGTATGTGTCTGTGCATCTGCCGCGCATTTCTATAGACCTGTCTGTCTGCCCCGCTCTTGTTCTAAATGTCTTCATAATCTCTGCTCCCATCTGTCTTTTCTTCCTTTGACTGTGTAGTCCTAGTGATGTGTAAAGTGCAGAATGCTCGAGAAAACTTCCCGCGCAACCCGCTCATAAGAATTCTGAATTTACAGTCTAAAGCAGCTGAAGTCCAGTTTCTGCAAGGTCACGATAGTGACCTCTACTTCCGTGATCAGATTGCACCCTGATAAATGATAAAACGTACTAATGAAGGCTCTCAGGCATCCCCAACCCCGTCAGCACTTGACTGCAGCTCACATCATCCTCAGCCTGAGGCTGGTGGAATTTAGCATCCGGCAACAGCTGGAGGGCTCTGATTAAACATTTTTGGACGGCCTGGGTACTACGAGATAATATAGTTAATACAAGGTTGCTGAGAAACAGCAGTATAAGAATATGCAGAATTGTTCTGGGCTAGATAAGGTAGCAAGGCACTGCAGGATTAAGGCTACCCTCGGATTATCCCCCTATGTGTTTGGACGTTCGTTTTTTGGTTCCTGCTCTATCGACGCAAGATAAGTCTCTAGAATATTTTCTTTCATTTTTTAAATTTTTTTTTTTTTTTACAATACTTCATTTGTTGAAAGCTGATAAGGAAACTCCATGCTAAGGAATCCTCTCCGGGGCGAGAGAACTTTGAAATATTAAGTTTTCAGCCTCCATGCCTTACACCGAAAGTGGGCAATCATGGCTATGCCATACGCCGTGGTCGTTATAAACTAGATTTTTGTCCCCAGTTAATTATTTTAATTAGCACACCAATAAATTGTAAATATCTCGGCGGGGGGACGCGGCGCTCTATTGCTTTTCTGTCCACCTATCTACATATTGCGCGCAGCTCCAATACTAAATCTTCTGTATTGATGTGGAAGGGAATGTGATTCCGAGATGGGGTAAAGGTACGCTTCTTGTGGGGACAGTCAGCAGATTAATAATTAAGGGGTCTGCGCTAGTTTGCCATAAATTTCCTGGCTCTGCAATATTTCTGCATTGACACTGACAATTTACACAAAATCAGCAAGTAACGCAAGTCAGGGGAAGAAGTCTCTGAGTCTGTGTAATGATTTCCACTCACTCCCAGTAATCCTTAAACTTTCAGGTGCCGAACAGATTGAAGCCTCAGTAATTACAATGCGGTACCTGTTCTGCTCCGATGGGGGTGTGGGGGGGGACGCGCATCTCCCGAGTAACACGTTAATCCACTCTGCCTGAGGTCTCTCCCCTTGTGTTTATCCCATTATGCGGAGGAGTGTGGACCTGCGAGATAACGCTAGGAAATGCTGCAAACCGGGGGGGGGGGGGGTGTAGGGAGATGATGGGGTAGGGGATCTGTTCAGAGAGGAGGGTGCAGGTAAAGCCAGTGTAAATGTTTTACCATTCTCTGTCCTATTAACACAATATGAATATACATGCTGAGGTTCAGTGACTTTAACTAGTTCCATTAGTCAGGTAGAAGATATGCAATTATGTATAGGTAAAACAGTGTTTTTTTACATGATGACTTTTCTGTCTTTTCTGCCCATTTTTGTATATGCCCGTTTGTTCAACACGGCTTGTCCAAACCAAAGCATTGGACTTTGTGGGTGTCCACCATGGCGTGATATTACCAGATCTGTTGACAGGGCTTTTGTCTTTTAGCCGATGTCCACTGTGACAGTGTCTTTGCTGCTCTGTCTGCAGGTGTTCACTGTGACAATGTGTGCGCGCAGGGACGTTGGGGACCTAACTGCTCAATGACGTGTCACTGCGAGAACGGAGGATCATGCTCACCAGAAGATGGGAGCTGCGAGTGTGCTCCAGGGTATCGGGGAGCCTTGTGCCAAAGAAGTAAGAAAGTCAAAGTATAAGCAATGCTTACGTTCTTGTTTCTCCGAAGCAGTCAGACTCCTAGTAGAAAACGTGGGCCAGGGCGATCTGCGTTAACCAACAAAATATAAAGTTATAGTGAGACTGAAGGAGTCCTCTTTGTCAAACATGACTTTTTTATGAATGACCCATTTCCAGTGCTTGAAAATGACTGATAAGCAGATACCCAGGGAAAGTACAATTAGACTTCTTGTTATAACGTATCTCATGGTGGAGACCGAGTGCAGAGCTGTTGTGAGCACAGAGGTCCCTGTAGATGTCAGTGTTGATCAGTGATGCATCTGATGAACTGTATCTGCGCCTACCTCTGCCTTACACACAGAACATAGGGTCTGCGGACTGCTGCCTGTCACATTTACTTCTAAGAACATTGTCCTGCTGTTGTAACTGGTCCTGTCCATACGATTATACGATGTGCAGCTCTGCTAATGCATACTGAAACATAATATTATCACAGAACCCATAGGTGTAACTGGCAGCAGTAGCTCCACCGACATTGTCTGGGTCCCTTTGGCACATTCTCTGGCTTTGTGTCTTTACAGTTAGCCTATTGCTTATACACTGCCTGGAAATAATAGAATGACCCCATCCGCCATTTTTCCCCGGACATACATCTCACATGTTTCTGACCAGTAAAGTGCTGCTCTAGGGCATGTGGCATGTATACATTGTGGCAGGACGGCCCGATCAAAACAAGAAACTCCGAACACCAGCAGAATAAAAGCAAGATGTGGTTTATTGCAGCTTTGGATAGTTCACAGTATTGCACTTCATAGTGTAAATAATCCAAAACAAAAAGAAATCCTTTTTATAAAGTCTGAGGGCCTCTGGCTTGACTGCCTCTCTCCCTGTTTCCAGACACCTAATGCCTCTAACGGCCGCCCTTTAAGCACCTGAGTGCAGGTTAATTTGCTCCACCTTGCTGACCTCCAGCAATTAACCTCCTCATGCTGGGAATAATGAGCGTTCCAATCTGCCACTTATGTAGACAGACTCCATAACCTTGCCACATACCCTCCCCCTCAGCTTAACACAGGTGTGTGAAGCGGCCTTCGACAAGAAACTGTGCACCCTAGACAATGCATCTGCATTGGCATGCAATAGCCCAGCCCTATGCTTCACAACAAATTTAAACTGTTGCAAAGAGAGGAACCAACGTGTGACTTTAGTATTCTTGTCTTTGTTGTTCTGCATCCACTGTAGTGGAGCATGGTCGGTGATGAGGGTGAAAGATTTGCCCAACAAATAATATTTCAATGTTTCAGTTGCCCACTTAATGGCCAAACATTCCTTCTCTACATTTGCATACTTCTGCTCCCTTGGCAACAACTTACGACTTAAAAACAACACAGGATGTTCTTCCTCTCCTATCATCTGAGATAATACTGCCCCCAGGCCCACATCAGAAGCATCGGTTTGCAAAAAGAAATGTTCCTTAAAATCCGGGGCTACTAAAACAGGGTGCCTGCATAAAGCTGTGCTTCCATCATAGCTCCCATCTGAGCAGTTATCAGCCGGTTGGTTTCCTGTTGCACTGTAGTAGCATGCAGGAGGGCCTTTAAAACATCCTCCATGTTGATAAAGGGTTCAAACAGCAATATCCCACTTCTGACACCACTTGTGGCAGGACAGCCCGATCAAAACAAGAAACTCCGAACACCAGCAGAATAAAAGCAAGATGTGGTTTATTGCAGCTTTGGATAGTCCACAGTATTGCACTTCATAGTGTAAATAATCCAAAACCCAATCCTTTTGATAAAGTCTGAGGGCCTCTGGCTTGACTGCCTCTCTCCCTGTTTCCAGACACCTAATGCCTCTAACGGCCGCCCTTTAAGCACCTGAGTGCAGGTTAATTGGCTCCACCTTGCTGACCTCCAGCAATTAACCTCCTCATGCTGGGAATAATGAGCGTTCCAATCTGCCACTTATGTAGACAGACTCCATAACCTTGCCACAACATTTACAGTTGAGTTTACTGGAAAACATGTCAGTGTGGTGACCCTATGCTGATCCGGAACCGGTTGTGACAAGGTATCGTACATGAGCAGCGTTGTTTCCCGCATTTTAGGCTGACTCCTTGTCTGTCTTTTTCAGTTTGTTCTCCTGGATTTTATGGACATGGCTGCAGCCAGATATGCCCCCAGTGCGTTCATTGTAATGGGCCGTGTCACCACGTCACAGGCCACTGCGATTGCTTGCCAGGATTTTACGGGCCGCTCTGCAACCAAGGTGAGCTCTGTGAACTCTAACAATCCTAACCTCTGATAGGGTATATAGACTCTGGATTAACAGCAAGCATCTATAACAATAATGTCTTCAGCACCACAATCACAGCATCAAACTTACTAAAACCTAAGATACTATGAGCGAAGGATTGGACATATTAGTATTCTAGAATTCAGCAGGTAAATCATCATCTGTTCATTAACGAAAAGCCAGAAGCCAAAATGAAAAACATTACCTATCTGTGTTCTTCTACACAAAATGATTTTCTTATCTCATATTATTTCATTATGTTTCCAATGTTTACCTTCTTTGTTTTTCAGTTAATTGGTGCATTAGTTAAATTAGACAGATCAACGCAATTCAGCTACTGGTCACACTCATTATCTGACCTCCTATAGCAGAATAGTCCCTTTCCGGGAAACCTCTTAATTTGGTCAGAAATACATGTTTACAATCTGTTCACTCTGAGACACTTTAACCCTTTAATTGGCATAGTTCATTAAACAGATGCCAATATCGCAAGCTTTATTAATGAATCACCTTTTATCTTGTAACAACATTGCAATTGTTATTGAATAACTACCTTTTATTCTTTGGCAGCATTGCAAACTCTTTATTCTACGTCTATCAATCTTCTGTCAATCTTTTATTGGTAAAAGTCACATGAAAATGTTATTGCTCGACTTGTTACAATGTTGCAAAATTTAGTAGGAGATTTACTGTAGATTCACTTACCTGGGCTTATTGCCAGCAGGATTCTTCAGTCCTTCTCTTACTTAACTTAAGAGGAGCACTTTTGTTCCTGTTTTTTTACCAGTTAAGAATCTCACAGACATCTCTTGCATTGTGGATAATAATTTATTCAGAGGTCCTTTTTCATTTGTTATTATTATTACATTCAATTTATAATATACCAAATATGTAGGGGACCTTGGACTTTTTTTTTCTCCTTTTTTTTCTAACATGTGCTTCTCAGCATCCTATGAAAGAAAGGTTAAACTGATTTAACTTTATGCACACAAATGGTTAAAGGTGCAATGTGACATTTAAATGTTTAGGTGTTTTTTGACCCAAAGATTGCCTTTACTCTGGACTTCTCAAGGACAAGGTGTCACCCCAGTAGTTGTGCCTTTCCTGGGCGTATCGGAATCCAGATACGGCACCCTGAGCGATACGGGCGATACTATATTGGAGCTTTATCGCCGCTACCAGACGCTTCTTCATTACCCAGAACCCTGTTTCCTTGGAAGCCAAAATCAAAATAGAAAAAACAGCTTTTCAGAGGGGAGGGGTTCTTATCAGATAAATATGGTGGGGGTCCAGGTGTCTACGATTCAGCCGTGCGCAGTGTGGGGGGGTGATGATGTCGCTGTCACATAGTGAGCGGATTATGTGTCTGTGTGATTGGACGCTCTGTGCAAAGATAAGGCTTTATCACAGTGGCATTTTTCTGATGTTTTCTTGTGGGATTCTGTTTTCTGATAATACATTTCTGCCCCCTCCCATTCCTCATTGCTGAAATAACTCCTTCCATGCAATCTATTATAGCCTTCCTAAAAAAACTGATGTTTTAAAGCCTTTCGAAAATGGAATTAGAGAGAGTATGGGTAAACGACACCACTTTATGACAGTGAAGAGTTTCATTCTGCCGCCGGCTATTTCTTTTGTTTTTGTAGCAATTTCTGGATTTTATTTGTTAGTGATACATAGTTGTTTCTTGTCTTCTAATAATGGCTTTGTATGGAGCCCTGTCTTTACCATCAGAATTCACCCAGAATAGGTCTCCTGGATTGGAGAACTTTTAGTCGATTTAATTAGTGAATTTAAATGAGTATAAGATTCATGTCTAACAAATTAAAACAAATGCATATCTGACACTTTTGATAATTGTAGATGAACTATACTTACTTCACTGAAGAGACGGTAGGTAAATGGAACAACGTTCATTCCCAAATCTCTGTGGGGCAGGAATGTCCCTTCCTAACGTAGGCAAATCTATTATTCCTCGGTCTTAATGTCTGTATCACTTCAGGTATTTTACATTCTCTTTATAATAAGGCAGCATAAGTAAAAAAAAATATATACATTTATACTAATTTTCTAAGAATACCTAGTGTAATTTTCTAGATATATTATATATTTAATATAAAGAGAACTGTACTCGTTAACGTGCTTTATATCTGCCCCACCTCTCAGTTTGCCCCAGTGGTAGATATGGAAGGAGCTGCACAGAGATGTGTACGTGTAGCAACAATGCAACCTGCAACCCTATAGATGGAACATGCCAGTGTTACCCAGGCTGGATTGGCAGCGACTGCTCTGATGGTAAGTGCCAATTAAAACCTATAGAACATACAATACGATGATTTGTAATTGTTATATCACACTAATTATTGTAACAACACCAAATATGTCCAGATGGACCCACATATATACCGTATTGGCTCGGATATAGGCCGCACCCTAAAAGTTTGGTGCTTTTTTAAAGAAAAAGTTTTTTTTCTTTAAAAAAGCACCAAAAAAACATGCTGCCTGCCCCCCCCCCGAGATATGCTGCCACTGTCCTCCCCCCCCCCCCCGAGATATGCTGCTACTGTCCTCCTCCTCCCCCCCCCGAGATATGCTGCCACTGTCCCCCCCCCCCCCCCCCCCCGAGATATGCTGCCACTCTGCCCCCCCGACTTACCAGAGCAGACTCCCGGGTGTCTTGCGGGGCCGGCGGGGGACATCTACGCAATATGCGTATACAACTTCCGGTGCCGGCACTCAGCGGATGTGCCGGCACCGGAAGTTGAATGCGCGTATTGCGTAGATGTCCCCCGCCGGCCCCGCAAGACACCCGGGAGTCTGCTCTGGTAAGTCTTGGGGGCAGAGGTAAAACGCATCGTGCGGACGGTCACCGGTCACCGATGCACTTAGACAACCTCCCGTGCCGGCACGCCCCCCCCCCCCCCCCCGTGGAAAGTGCTGGCAGGGGAGGCTGTCCGAGCGTATCGGAGAGTAGGATGCAGGTCCCCTGCACCGCTGCGGGGGATCTGTATCCTAACCCCACTGCATGTCCCGGGCGTCGGGCGCTAGACCCCGAATATAGGCCGCACCCCCACTTTAAAGACTTAAAGTGGGGGGAAAAAGTGCGGCCTATATTCGAGCCAATACGGTATATACGGGTGGGTTCATCAAATGATGTGGTCAGTGGAGAGTTCGATTTCTGGCTGTCAGACTGCAATGTAAAACATATATCACATATATGTTTTATCTGATAATATTAATTCATTACATGTTTTGATACTGAAATGTGTTTATTCTTTATATTGTATTCGTCAAATACATGATTCATTTTTAGATGACCTACTTAGTTACCTAAACATCTAAGGATAGGTCACCAAGTCTAGCCATGCCTCTAGAAGGGACTCCCAGCACACCGAAAACAAGTGACCTTTTACCAATTAGCAACGTTAGTAGTTATGAGATGGAGTTTCACAGAGTTAATTATTATTTGTGTTATTTGCAGAATGTCCTCCAGGCCTCTGGGGCCCGGATTGTATCCACACGTGTAATTGTCACAATGAAGCGGAGTGCAGCGCGTATGATGGCGAGTGTAAATGCACGCCCGGCTGGACAGGGCTCTACTGCACTCAGAGTAAGTGAGCGGGAACCTGTTCTAGTCGTCTGTCTGTAAAACCATAGCTTTTTGGTGGGACGTCATTTCTTCGGACAGGTGCCTGACCACTGATGCTATCCTCAGAGTCCTTCTTTGTTCCAGCAGCCATCAAATGTTGGATATAAGAGGGAGGAACACAAATGGCATCAACAGGGAAAGAGAGGACAAGAAGGTGGTTGCCCTACCGGCTCCTCTGACTTGATGATTTCATTTATTATTTTGTGTGTTTTAGTACAGATTCTATGTATAGCTACTGAGGTGTGCGCACTTTAGACAGCATTTGCCATTTGATGCTTCCCTTTCTGTGCTTATTCTTTGCAGCCTCTCTTGGTATGTTGGACAGGACCGGATCGGGCAAACCGACCCCGACCCCCGTTAGAAAGTTGGCAGTCCCCACCTTGTCCCTTGTGGACAAGTGTCTGCCTATTACATTTTTGGCGACAATATTGCACGGCCTGAACTAATTACAAGGTTCATTGAGAAATAATATGTTTCCAAAAACAGGTGTGAAGGCATCCTGGGACGTGAGTAGCCACTAGTTCCCGGAACAGACAAGCCATCGGCACATATCCCTATCATTAGATCCTTTGTTACTGATAACCATCAGATGTATTTTCTTTATCAGACAGAATTTAACGTTCCTTTCAATGCCTTCCTACAGATGTAATGGGGAATTTCTACAAAGGTTTAGCAGAGATAAACGTATCACAATTTCATAACGATCAGATAATAAAAAGAACCAGCTGCTGCAAAATTAGTAAAGTATTAGTGATTATTTAAGTGTTTATAGAAAAGTTGCCACAGAAGGATATATTTAGATAACTTTATAGGTGCTACAGATCCTGTATATGTGCCCATGATATGTTACATCGACTTCTGAATTTATATTAAAAAAGGCCAATTGGACGTTTAACTACAGAATCAAACAGAATAGAAATACAAAGGGGCTTGTGTCTCCCAATCTCATCAACCTCCTGCACTACCCATACTTAGGTCTATGCCTCACGGTATGGTGGCTGGCTGAGTATGCTGGGAGTTGGAATCCAGATGTTGGCTTGTAAATGCGCTATTCTTGGTTACAGCTTATTCCGTGTGCGTTATAGACTCGGTGTGATTTACTGCCCTCTCCTGGTGTATAAACATTTCACGGTAAACACGGCACACGGAGCCGATGAGCTCGGTGGTAATGTGTTAACCCAGGGGTTCTCAAACTGCGGCCCTCCAGCTGCTGCAGGACTACATCTCCCATAATGCTCCTTCAACTAAGGGGCTGGCTGAGGAGTATGGGAGATGTAGTCCTGCAGCAGCTGGAGGGCCGCAGTTTGAGAACCCCTGTGTTAACCTCTTGCATACATGCACATTTTAGGATTTTCCATACAGCCCACTACAAACCAGAAGCTCACTAAGGAACCTCAGAGAAAATAAATCTAAAACAAGATCAGGATTTTATTTTGTCGGGAGATGAGGCGCAGAAGCTTGTTTTTATCACAAGGTTGCTTGTGTTACAGCAGATTCCATAGGAATCACACAAATAACAGGACCAGGAGGTCAGGTGTCACGTAAACTGTTTCACGAAGCTGAGCATTGCATACTCACTGATACTAGGAATGTACCTAGGAGCTTGCAATCTATGCAGTTTTTTTTGTGTTTGTCCCAAAGCTATGGGGTAGATCTTTATCCCACTAGATTTTGGATTTTTCCATGTGGAGTAGGTGAATTTCTCCAGAAGTAAAGTGTCTCATTTAACACAACAGTCATTGTTTATACTACAGATCTGAATTGACTCTGGGATTGTACAACCAGGTCATAATGTCTTAAAATAGTCAAATGGTATCATCATGCATTATTAATTTTTATCGATCCAAATTGTACCCGTACGCATCACAGGAGCTGCGACTGAGCACCGCTTTAGTAATTGGATTAATGTAAACCCGGTATATTCCCCTTCCTGCACTCCAGGAGCTACTACAACTCCTAGGGTGATCAGTGGATGGCTGAGGATCATGGGAGATGTATACCCCAGCAGATGGGTTGCACGAAGTTGCCTTTTCCTGCCTTAAGACTTCTTAATCTTGTTTTATGTATTTTAGAAAATCTAATTTCTGTTGAAGTTTTCCCCTGGGGAATACATGACAAGCAAGAAGATCTGTGAGCTTTTACACTATTAACTATGTTAATCCTATTCTGCAAACAAACGGAAGCCTCTTGTGCTGTAGGAAACTTCGATCTTCCCCCAGCTAATATCATAGTTTTAAATTTCTGGATTAGCTGATAAGCAAGCCCTTTTATTTTACAAGCAACAAAGTGAGATTGGCTAAACTGCTTTGTTTTATAAAATCATTAAATCAAATCAAACTGGCCTTTTATTAATTCTGTTTTATGCATTATCGAGTAATATTTGTTTCTCCATTTGGATTGTAATCTTTTGGAGGCGTATATAATTGAGATGGAAGCCATCTCCTCCTCTCGCCACCATTCAGTGCGGATAGATATATTGATTTTTCTTGTAAAGGTCATATAAATGCACCTTGCTCTTTGCTCTGGCCACTCATTTCTCATTCTGTTTTTCGAGGGCTGGTGGGAGCTGATGAAAAAAAAATATCGCCTGTGAATAACTAGTTCCCAGACCTTTTCCCAGGCCAGTTACAAGAACGAAATATCGTCTGCCTAATCTCCAGTCTCAGACGTTTTTTTTTGCCAGTCTGCTCTGAGGTGCCCGGGGACATGTGAGAGTATAATGGTTAGAACACAAGTGAATGAGTCCGACGAGGGTCATTGCCACTATCAGATCCTGCGCCGAGTTTCTTTCTTTCATTCGTTTGAGTTTGTACCGTGGCAGTACCGTTAGTGAGTTGTGGTGATCTTGATCTGATTCTCAGGGTGCCCGTCAGCTTTTTATGGAAAGGACTGTGCCAACGTCTGCCAGTGCCACAATGGAGCAGACTGTGACCATATCACCGGGCAGTGCACATGTAGAACCGGATTCACAGGGAAGCACTGTGAGCAAAGTAAGTCCTCTGGCCGGCAGGGAGGTTTGTAGATGAAACCCTTTGCAATCATATATTTGAACCCCTAGAACAATTCTGTAAAGTCAGTGTGGTTGGGCGTTACTTTCCAGTCTGTGTTTCCTCTATATGTGTAACCGGCGTTACGGCTACTTTTCAGCATCCACCGGGAGTTAAAGGACTGTGCCAATGGATAATGTCCAGTAGCCCTCCTACGCTGCTCTCTTCTACCTGCATTCAGAGCTTAAAACCTCTTTGATCGCCGGATTTAGAATTTTTGGCAGCTAACTGCATATCCCTGGCTGTTCGTTCAGTGCACCCCTGCCGTCTGTTATTTTATTTTCTCCTAATCGGGTCCTAATAAAAATGTGTATTGTCAGGAAGGTGTGCACACTTTCAAAATAAAATGCATTGTTCTATAAAATAAAACTATTTTTTAGTCATTTCAAATATACCCCCTCTAAACATAATACCATTGATAACAGCAGGTCGGGCTATTTTTAAAAGTGTTTGTTGGTTCACGTGTTTCTCCTGCGTCCTCCACCCACGCTTAACCCTTTCAGACCCTTCTCAAACAGAGTCCAATGTTTCTATAACAGGAGAGAGCAGAGGTCTAATGAGATGCAAGCCTCGGGATATCGTCTATGTATCTTGTGTGTTCCTACTGCCATGCAATGCGATCTAACATTTATGTCGATCCCTCAGAGTGCCCTCCAGGGACATTCGGATACGGCTGCCGTCAACTTTGCGAGTGTTTGAATAATGCCACCTGTGACCATGTAACCGGGACCTGTTATTGTAACCCTGGATTCAAGGGCATCCGCTGTGACCAGGGTGAGCACTAAGGATGTGCAATTCTTCAGCGTTTGAACGTTGGGAGAAAGGAGAGTGACGTGTGAGCTTTAGAGCTTACTGAGTATTTTTAAGCGCACCTATGATGGAAATTAACTCAAAAAGCTACGTCAAACTTCTGGAAAATGCATATGCTAAATATTATTTTTACAGCTTATATCTGTATGCCATCGGCATTCAGATAAACAGCGGGATTCGGAATTAAATGTTTGGCCATGCATTTAAACTAATTGAAACATATTCCACATCGCTAAGAATTTGCCTCAAAAATACATTCTTGAAAATATCCTCTAAGGTTGATTAAAGTAATGTATTGACTGCAAGTTAGTTTTTATTAGCCAAGAGGTTTTAAAGGCAAATACAGATCCAGACCCTCCGGAGTTGACCGCTTTACGTAATAAATCTGAGAAGCGTTAATAATAGGTCTTTCCTTTTATCTACAGCAAACACATTCCTCAGAGATGGACAATTTGGTGATAAAATAACATTTTTACATTTTACTTACTTCCAATTATAGACTCACAGAAATCGTAGCACTACATGCACAATAATGAAAATAAGGCACAGAAGTGCATATGGTAGGACCTGCAGAAATGGTAACAAAACTAGATAACTACCATATCTGCCAGGAGACTGGGATAATGGCGGCCGATCTGTGGGCATCCAGTCTTTTTGATCTCTCAGTAGGGCTAGTGATGTGAACGTTACCCACTTGCTGAGATCCTTTAAAAAGGTTCACAGTAGACTAAAATGGTCTGATTTATACCATAAGATATTGTCTTTGGGGGGACCCTTTGCTCTGAAAAGAACCTCTTCTGCAGAAACAGTCCAGCTTCAACTTTAACCATGTTTCCAAGTTGTCTGTAACCAGTGTTGATTATTTGACCTGTATTGTCAGATGAAAGATTTGTGTGATTGCCAAGTGAAAATTGTTTTTCCTCTTATGTTCCACTTTTAATAGCCGCTCTCATGATGGAGGAATTAAACCCTTACACTAAAATCAGCCCTGCACACGGCTCTGAGAGACACTCAGCTGGAGCAATCATTGGTGTCATAATATTACTACTGATCATCATGACTCTGCTTGGACTCTTCCTATGGTACCGTCAGAGGCAGAAGGACAAAGACCATGACATGCCCAACGTGTCCTACACACCAGCCATGCGCATGACCAGCACGGATTATTCACTCTCAGGTACAGTACGTGCCACTGGAAATTACTGGCTCGAATATAGGCCGCACTTTTTCCCCCCACTTTAAGTCTTTAAAGTGGGGGTGCGGCCTATATTCGGGGTCTAGCGCCCGACGCCCGGGACATGCAGCGGGGTTAGGATACAGATCCCCCGCAGCGGTGCAGGGGACCTGCATCCTACTCTCCGATACGCTCGGACAGCCTCCCCTGCCAGCACTTCCCACGGGGGGAGTTCCGGCACGGGAGATTGTCTAAGCGCATCGCGCAGACGTTCACCGGCAGCGGCGATGCGAGCATAAACAACCTCCGCTGCCGGCACATCTGCACGATGTGCTTTAACAATCTCCCTTGCCAGCACTTCCCACGGCGGAAGTGCCAGCACCGGAAGTTGAGTACGCGTACTGCGTAGCTGTCCCCCGCCGGCCCTGCAAGACCCCGGGGAGTCTGCACTGGTAAGTCTAGGGGGGGGGCCTCTTGGGGGCAGAGTGGCAGCATATCCCAGGGGGGGGTAGAGTGGCAGCATATCTCGGGGGGGGCACATCTCGGGGGCAGAGTGCATATCTCAGGGGGGGATAGAGTGGCAACATATCTCGGGGGGGCAGAGTGGCAGCATATCTGGGGAGGGCAGAGTGGCAGCATGTCTGGGGAGGGCAGAGTGGCAGCATATCTCGCGGGGGCAGAGTGGCAGCATATGTAAGTGGGTTTTTTTTACTAAGAATTTTTTTTCTTTAAAAAAGCACCTAACTTTTAGGGTGCGGCCTATATCCGGGCCAATACCGTATTCCTCACAAAATAAATAAATGTTATAGGGAAATGGATTCAACATTGTATTTACTGTCATCTGTGTACATTTTGTTTGAGGATACTCACTCATACGCAGTATGTGTAATGTATATGCACAGATATAATTTGGGGATCTAGAACAATAGAATGACAAAAATGTATCCGCAGTGATGTAATTTTTAAATTCCATTTGTTGTATTGTGTATTGGTTCAGTTTGTTGTGAGTTTAATCACACAAATATTCTCTTTTGGCCTCCTTACCTATAGTTACATGGGCTCACTCAGACACAGCTTTACTGCACAGCATAGAGTTGGAATATACGAGCCTGAAGTTTCAACCTACTGACAGCTGTTTGATCTTATTCTAACATAAGAGATACATAGCATATATAAAATCTATAAGCATATATAAACATGCTTTGATACAAGATAGGATGCCCAGAGCGAGAGATTATTGAAGCATCCAATCGGGGTCAAAAAAGCAAAAATAGGAAGCCAATGAATGTTGGCAAAACAAAGCACCCTTCCTTTTGAACCCCTGGTGGGAGGTTTTAAAATGCTTCTGGTGTATATTAAAGGGACAGCGAAATGTCCCCAGCCCCCCCTCTACAGGAAGTACCTTCATATGCATTCCCAAACAAAAGAGAAAAATCCTCTTACGTGACACAGAAGCTGCACTCCTGCTGCAGGGACAGCCCTCCTCATCCGTGGTCCAACATTTGGTGCCACTGGTTGTAATGCTTGCCCTGCATGAGCACAGGGGTGTAAACAAGTGCCCACGTGACACATTTGCCTAGCCGGCGCTGGAGTATATAATGTTCAGGGATATAGCCAAGGGGGTGGGGGTGCAAATGCATATGGAGAGATATGATGCCATGTCCCAGTGCGCAGCATGGTGGACGGCAGCCAAGCAGGTGAGCGTAGCAGGTTTGTTGGCCTCGGTAAGCCCTATAGCTGTGCCCAGCCAGGATAAGTCTCTGCACACACACACTAAGACTCAAGGTATGTCACTGTTGGCTCCTTACTCGTGGTTATATGGGGAGCATACTATGGGAGCATAGTATGGGGTTCTACCTACATGCAGTTTTCAGTATTTTCAGATCTCATCAGGATAGGAAAGATTTTGGCTCATCCAAGTGAACATTGAACAGTGTATAGCCAACAATTACATATTATGGGAACGTGATAAAAGCCCTTCATGGATGGTACAGATCGCAGATCCAATATGGACATGTCTATGACTAAGACACACAAAACCAATTTCATATCACTAGAGAGCGCTCTTGAGCACAAAAACGTTTCCTCAGCCACCGCAGCGCCTCTTTAGTCACTGAATATTAAAAGCAAGAAAATCTAGTCTTGCTGATTAATTCACCTAGGGGATGCCCAAATAATATGGATTAAAATAAGTAGTATGAGGCGGTGCTATGGCAGCATGAAGTTTTATCTCACACTGTGTTAATTAATCTATGTGTTAAAATAATAAAAAATGCTAATTTACAAATAAATTACCGCTATATCCATGTGCTAAAATAATTTTTAAAAGGCACATTTACACGCACAAATTAATCTGTGCTTTTAGCATAATTAAGAACCACGTTTACACATATTAAATAAACTCGCAACCTATTCACAACCCTGGCATTACTTCTACATTAAGTTCCATGTCTTTAAAACATCTCCTCCTCTTGACTGATCAAGTTTGGATGTAAACTAACTAGTAATTGTAAGAAGAAAATAAGCACCCTATGCATATGAGGTATATTATTGGTGAAAAATTTGCATATGGTGCCGCATGATGATGTCACAAAATTTGGCTATATTTGGCAAGGCGCGGTGGTCTACAACATTGTGATCGGAATACATTAGAAAAGGTGGTCTCTGCCCCATAGAGCTTACAGTGTAAGTATAAGTGTATAAGTATAAGTGTAAGTATAAGCTTACAGTGTAAGTATAAGTGTATAAGTATAAGTGTAAGTATAAGCTTACAGTGTAAGCCCTAGACATAACAAAACCTCCTAGCACATTACACAAAATCGAACATATTTATTATTTATCTCCTCGAAAAACGTAAACACAGAAGCAAAGTGTTTCCTTTTGCTATAGACAACATTTCAACCTCTCAGTCCCCTCTCTTTGTGATAAGCACTCCCCCATTAAAATAAATGGGGTATGTAACTCATTAATTATTCAAAACCAAAAAATAATATTGTATTTCTAATAATATTTGTAATTACTTTGAATTAAAGAGTTACATTCAACATAGTCGGTGAACCCTTTTAAATTGTAAACTAAATGAAATGAAATAGTATAGTACTCTATATACCGTATTTGCTCGATTATAAGACGACCCTGATTATAAGACAACCCCCCAAAATCTGAATATTAACTTAGGAAAAAAAGAAAAAGCCTAAATATAAGACGACCCTAAAGGAAAAAAGTTTTACCAGTAAATGTTAATTCATGTAAACTATTTTACATAATTAAAAATAAAAGCTATGATTGAGAAAAATATTTTTTTTGTTTTTATTTCCTTGTATTTTCCAACCTGTCCCCCAGTTCCGCACATCTGCCCCCAGGCTTGCCACACCAATATGGCACTGTGGCCCATGATATGCCTTTAAACCCTCTATAACCCTCTATATGCCACTGTGCCCCACACACTTACCGGTGCTTCCAATTTCCTGCTGTATTGCCGGGGCAGCGGGTTGACGTCTCCTTCTGCTGCAGCCGGAAGGAGGTGGAGTTGGCAGCGGGGGTTTCTGATCTCTGACAGTCGGGGAAGGTATCCGCGACGGACGCAGACAACCCCCGCTGCTAGCCACACCTCCTTCCGGCTGCAGCGGACGTTGTCTACGCGGATCGCGTAGACGTCAACCCGCTGCCCCGGCAATATAGCAGGAAGCACCGGTAAGTGTGTGGGGGGGGGGGGGACAGGAGGATCCAGGTCCCCTGCAGCGGTGCGGGGGATCTGGATCTTAGTCTCATAAGACGACCCCGATTAGAAGACGAGGGGTATTTTTCAGAGCATTTGCTCTGAAAAAAACCTCGTCTTATAATCGAGCAAATACGGTGTATATATATATATATAGTATTTCTAGTAAGCTATTTTGTATGTTTGTCACATTTGTGGGCTTACCAAAGCTATTACTGCTTTAAAGTTAACTTTCTCAACTTTGTCAAGACTTATTTTCCCAACCTAATTCCACCATCAAGGTTGTAATTGACCTTATACATAGATACAGGAGAGAGTACAATGTATGTTCCCTGGTATATGATTCTGCGTGCGATGTTCATCTCTCCGAACGAATGAAATAGTTCATTAATTTCATCTTGTTTATAACACGCTGTGTTTCCCAGGGCTAGAGTTATACTCCAAGCATCACTATGTTTAAAGACCACCTAGCACCCTATATTTTCAAAACACTTACTACTTTTAATGGCGCATGCCTAGCGTAATAAATTAAAAAACACAGACCCATATTTGCCGATTTTTTTCATACCAGCAATTCCTTAATGTCTGAAATATTTAAAAAAAATTTATATCCTTTTCCATATTTTTTTCTATTTAACAAACTGTACAGGCTAGGGCCTGATACAAATAATATTAATTTTCAGTTATACCCCTGTGATGTATACACCGTATCATTCTGGCTCTGAGACCTTCATGCATCCGTACTGACTGCTGCTTCTTACTGTCTAAATATAGGTGCCTGTGGAAACGACAGACGACAGAACACGTACATTATGGAAAACGGCTTCAAAGGTAGGGGAGCTATGAGAACACAAAGTAGAACGGCGTCGGCTTTACCCCAAGCCAGCAGTGTTTGGAATTTAATTTAGTGGGAACCATTAACATGTTATATGGCTAAATGCTTTCACAATTTCAGAATAATAGTAGTTACGATATGATATGTAGTTTCTATTCTGAGAACTATAAAATTGGCTAGATGACCAAATGTCTTACTCTACACATTACTCTGTGCAACTCTCCCCCACTAATGTGCAGCTCTGTGCGACTCTCCCCCATTACTGTCCTCCTATAATTCAGACTAGAAGAGTTAATATATTACCTGCATATGCTTCATATTCTCTCTCCCTACCATACAAAATATTATTATTTACTTCTACAGAAAAAGCTGCTTAATGTTATCTAACCCATTGTCCTGTTTATAACTTTATACTTTATCAGTATATCTTTAATACAGTAGGTGTATTATTATATAATGACGGGGTGTTGAGCAGTATTCAGACCCCTTACCAATTCTCTCATGTTACTGAATTACACATGGTACATTGCAAATCCATCCTGTATGATACTTTATCTAAAAACACTGGAACTTCTTATTCACTTTTATTGTGGTAACATTTTATTTATAAACATACTAAAAAAATTAATTATGTTGTTGCAAAGTATTCAACTCATAAACATTTGGTTAGAGACAATATTTCAATGCAACAGCTTTGGGTTGTCTTTGGGTATCATCTTTGGAAAAAGACACTATGCAGGCAGAATCACAGCATCTCCGGATACAAAGTGTCCAGAGAACGAGAACAGCACATGTCTGCCGAGTGCAGCGATAGCGGTATCTCCACCCGCTACAATGAAACTCAATGAACGAGCTGATACTCGCGCACCTCGTAGTAGAGCGATAATTTCCAAAATGACACCAACATAATCCAAGGTAAAATCTAAGCTAGTATAATAAAAGCACTACGGCATGAGAAGAACGCAGTCTCACGTGTTTCACTTTATAAGGCTTAATTATACACAACGACAAAGAAAACACCTTAATTTATAACGGCCTGATCACCTGAGAAGTAGGCAAAACATCCAGCTCTTTCTCATGTGTGCTATCAACATATTTATAAATGAATGATTAACCCTTAATTACCTGAACATTGTAAACAATAAATATCAGTATAAAAGGATAGCAGCTATACACAATCATAATGACATTTATTCCAATTCAGTAAATAATTAGTCCTAATTACTAATAAATTATAAAACTGCATTAACTTCATGGGTTATATCAAGCCCAGTTAATTTAATTTCACATGAATAAATTAATGGTAGCCAAAATAATTCATGAATAAATAGAATGACTAATGATGATGGGATTCCACAAACTACTCAACATAACAATTTAATCCCCACTCTCTGTTAATACCTTTTGGCAGTGGCGTAACTACAGAGGTCACAACCGCATGCCGCAGAGCTCTCCTCATACCGGTTCATAATTGTTCAGAAAAGGCCCTTCCGTTCCGGACCACGCCAGTCCAGGTCACAAGGGCCCTTTCTAAACTATCTTGAACTAGCATGGGGAGACAGGAAAATAGCAGGGTCACGTTATGTCACGTGGCGCTGCGGTGAAACCAAGGCTGCCTGCACACTGTGCAAGCAGACGGACAGAAAGCTGCAGGAGAGGCAAGGAGGTGTGAGCAGTAGGGAAGGCGGTAGTGTTTCAGCTGGCTATAGAACTACAGCTCCCATAATGCACCAGTGATTATCATTCAGTCATAGACTAGTTGAGCATCATAGGAGTTGTAGCTCCACAACAGAAGGAGTACTGTCTAGTGGCTGCCCTGTTTTAAACAATCTCATCAAATGACGTCTGCTCATCTCACCAAACCTCACATTGTCCACAGTTTGCTGAGTTGATGACACTTACTTTCTAGGCATCACTCCATGATTCATGTAGGGAAAGCTGGGTGTAAGTAGACTAGTGTGAATGAATCTGTGCGGACAGAACGGGAAAAGGCTAATCTCGTTACACATGATTTCAGTATAGGATTCCCCAAACCAATGAGCGCCAGAAAGTTGAATAATGAAATGATCCCTTTGGCATTCAAATGGTTAAACAAAGTATGACCTCTATTTTCAGATTTTGACCTCTTGTTCTAAGATTTCTCCTTCTAGGAAATATACGTACCTCTTAGTCTTCTTTAATAAAGCATTAATAAAGTTTTATATTCAAAGTATTTCTATGTATTGGAATTTAGCATTAATGCACCTATTGGCATTAAGAGGGATGAGAGGTAGTGGCTAATATTATATAACAGAGAGAAAAAGCGTGGAAGACATAGCAATCATGTGATATAATTCCAGAGGGAAAAGCAGGGACAATTTACTGGATTAGGTCATCGCTCATTAAGGACAACCAGTATTAGTGAATGAGTTCATCAATACCAGGATCCTTATTAATGAGCATCCCTAGAAACTCACAGGGTTTCTCCCAGAGACTCCAGGAGAAGCGCCACTTCTCCAGGTTGACAACGGAATCCTCCAGGTCGTGGGAGCTGGGTCCTGACGCCCCGCTCCCCGCCCATTTCCCCCTGGCCTGTGTCCCATGATGTCAGGGGAATGCCCAAGATGTCAATGGGACCACTCACTGACATCAGCGGGTATTCCTGGACGCATCCTGCAAGGGTAGGATCTGGGTAGTCGGAGTCCAAAAGTTCCCAGGTAATGAGTTAGATGATCGAGGACTAGAAATATACAATGTGACAGCAGATACAATTTCTCCTCCTCTGAAATAAACTTCCCTCCTATACTTTGTAAAAATGTTTGTTTAAATGTTTTAGACTCCCATGCTCAGCTTATTTACACATCTGCCCATTGCACACATTAAAGGCAGAACTTGCAAACAAAAGAGCTCTTTATCTACTCATCAATGAAATGGTGCTTCCCCATTTTATTGTTGAAGCGTTTTATTCTGACTATCCTTTAAACTTCCTCATCCTGACTCCGAGTGGGTGCTTTCTGTTTGTTACCAGAGAATTAAAGATAACGTCCCGTGGAAAAAATATTATTCAGCTTGAGCATTAAACCCATTGCTGTATATAGTAGTGTAGGTTAAAGTTGACAAACAAATGTTCCAATAAACTTCCTTTATCTGCAGACCTGGAGGCTGCCATTTTTGCCAGTGATGGGATATTTTGGGTGACTTTTGGGTTCTTTATGGCAGTACTAATGAGGTCCGCTCCTCCGTAAACCGTAAACAGTGTCTGGCAGGCTGATCGTAGATGTTTGGTAGATTAGGCTAAAGCAACTAGAATGCATACAGATGGCTAGTATGTGGCTGCTTTGAAATTATATTATGCAAAAGCTAGAAATGTTTTAAAAAAGAAAACAGCATATTTTTTGAAAACTGTTTTATTTATTTATTTATGTATTACTTGATCTGATTTTAGTAATAAAAATGGTGGGAGTTCCCCATTTAAGCTTTCATTCTCTCTAAAGGAAAATCTTTGTTTTTTGAAGTCATTAACTGGGTTGTTTACATTTAGGTGATCTACAGTAGATCTTCCCAAAGGTAGATCTCTAGCTGTGTAAAAAATATCTCCCATTACCCTCAGCCAGAGATATACTTTCAAGCAGTCCTGCAGTAGATTACATCCCCGTGAAATCAAGGGAGGATACGGTGGGCCGATATCATACCATTTAGAAGTCATTGGAACTGCTTCATACATAGCGTTATGTGGGTTCT
Source organism: Sceloporus occidentalis (assembly GCA_023333645.1). Lineage (NCBI taxonomy): Eukaryota > Metazoa > Chordata > Lepidosauria > Squamata > Phrynosomatidae > Sceloporus > Sceloporus occidentalis. The sequence goes on along the minus strand of JALMGF010000026.1, from coordinate 7,052,829 downwards.
TATTTTGTGGACAACTGCCAGAGGCCAATATCTGACTTTCTCTAAGCAACTGGACCTTGTAACTCATTTTGGGATTAGTGTTTCTGTTTTCTAGATAGGAATTTGGATAAATGCTACAAGGTAAGGCGGTAAGGCAACAGGTCCACCAGTTGCGGTACTCAGATCGCTTGGTTGTACAAACCTTGTTCCTATTTACTAACGCTGGAATCTCTGCACCTTTCTTCATTTGTTCAAATCCTGGCTTGTTCTCTACATTTTCCTGCTCCTCTTCCATCTTGCACACATTGCTAATTCATGCGCTGTCAGTTGCTCCGTCATAAACTGCCATTCATTGACGGGTATCTCAGAGGAGACGCACAGAAGTTTACCAACTTCTTAGCACCAGTTCCTGCTTTGGCACCTACTATTCTACCTACAGTGACCTCCATCACTGAGTGCACTGATCTTCCCCCCTTCTTATTCAGTCTCATTTTCCAGACAGTATTCCTTGTCTGTAAAACCCCTGCTGCTTCTCTGTTTCACACACAAGTCAGTTCTCTACTGTGATCCCCGCACTAGTGAAAGGGTTATAGATTCCTAGCCTACTCCTCTTCCTCAGCCTCCCCTTTCTGCCTCCCCCCCCCCGCTGCCTCCTGAGCCCTAGCCTGCCCCCCAATTTCTTTGACTTGTGTTTGTTGCTTCTTGCAGATTGTGTGAAAGAGTCAGGGTGCGGCTCCAGCACCTGCTCACTAAGCAGCACTGAGAACCCTTATGCAACCATTACAGACCCCCCTGTGCAGCCCACCAAACACTCAGAGAACAGCTACGTGGAAATGACATCTCCTGTCCACACAGACGCCCCATACTCAGATATACCACCCTCATCCAAAGCTAACAAAAATATATATGACGTGGGTAAGTGCCAGAAACCATGCCAGCCGTGTACGTGCATATACATGTATACATATACATGTAGCGGACCCTCTACACACGGATAGAACACCTTAAGAGGAAACGCGTTTTACCTTCCCGGTTTATATTCTCATCTGCCTTTCTAAATTGCCCCTGCCCCCTTAAAGTTTGGTAACAATGCGTGTGTGTATTTAATATGTATACATGCACACTATGTCTATCTATGTATATATATCTATATATGTTGTGTGTGTAATTGAACCATAATATGGATGAAGACACACTTACAACAAATATACACCTGGCCGTGACTTATTTTTACTTCATTTATAGTTATGGAGCTCCTACTTTTCTCTATCACTGTTTGACTACATTTTGCTCACCTGCTGTGGCATTCATTGGCTTTTTGATCATTTTATTGTGCTTTTGGCAATTAGAAACAAGCCTGACATGGAGGTAGGTGGACCAGATGTAATTCGGCTAAGAGGGAATCTCAGTAATTTCTCTTTAATAATTCCCAGTATTATATTACTGCTACCGTAGGGCAGATTGAGGCTTTAAATTACTTGGTAAAACAAACTTGGACGAAACAGTGACTACCAAATTCTGCTAAAACTGTTTATTGACTGAAGAACTCTGCAGCTGCCTGTAGACTCAACACTGAACTTGGCATGGACTGAGCTGCTTAGGGATCCTGATGAGTTCTATTGAGTTGTAATTCTAGTCATATAGGGAGTAAATGAAAAGAACATAGGATGGAGAGAATGCTCCCATCTTTATTTCTGCCACCGGACTGTTGGTTATAGGTTGGTTGTGATGAAGACCAAATGAGAAATGATAAAGTAGAACTCAAAAAGTAGCAAGTAGTCTGATGGACATTTGTCTATTGTCTTGTGTGAGTAGACCTAGTTGTATGATTTGGAATTCTGCATATCTGATCAGATCCATGATCTAAAATTCCTAAAGTATCTAGGTCATCTAACTTATCTTGTTCTCCCAGCTTATTATGATTATTATTATTATTTATTTGTTTTATATAGCACTTTCATCTTCCATAGCACTGTACAATGGGTATACAGGACATAAGAAGTAGTTAATCACATAACAATTTGACTTACAGAACAACAGATGAGGAGGGCCCTGCTCAAACAAGTTTTTCATCTAGAGATTTGAAGTTATAGTTGTTCATTTACTGACATATCTTTTAAATTAACCTGCTGTGGACTTGCTAGCTATATTTTAGACACCAATTTAAGGTATCTCCTTCCTGGTTTTTCACCCCTTGCGTAACAATTCACAAAGTTGGATATCTTTAAGGTTCTCCATATTTTCATTAAAGGAAGTTTTAATACAGAAGTTTGAAATAGTCTTGAAATATAATCTACTCCCTGAATATCTGTAATAGTTTGTAATAGTTTGATGAAGGAATCCTGCTGCCGGTCATCTTCTGGTATTTTGTGGGCTTTCATTTCTGTCTCTAAATGCCCTTCTCGGATGTTATATAGTTTACTGAATAACCATTTGAGAATAATTCCTATTAGGTGTCATAGGTCATATAACATATCCCTCTTGCATTTTTATTTGTTAATTTTGCCTTAGAAGAAACTATGGATTTGTTCTTCATAATACGTATACAATGCAGTAAGACAAAATATTTTCTTACTGTATTATATAGAATCTACAAGTACAGAAAAAAAATCTGACTTTAATGTATATATATTTGAGTTCCAATAATACACAGTCGGGTTGTGTTTTTGATCCATAACGTTTATATGTAATATATTATATATAATAGAGTTATTTATTGGATATACAATTCCCATTTTTAAGTTATGGGAACAATGTGCCTTCCGAATCTCTTGATTTTTTTTTCTCTCAGTTGTTGCTATAAAAAGGTAATGGCAAGTGTGCTAAGTCTAATAAAAACAGAAAAAATGACATCAGACCGTGCTCATCCAACCTCTGGATTCCTGTGTCCAGATCTAATATTGTAGTTTAAAAGTAGTAGTTAATAATCAAGAGCACTAAATTCAGATCTGAAGAAATAAATTATTTATTGATCCATCCTTCGATCAGTACAGCAGATAAGAGGCAGATGTCCACCATAATGGGAGAGAGAACCCCCAGACAGGGAGGTGAAACGTCAGATGTACTTCATGCTTAGGAGCGCTTAATCATTGGTGCCGTAAAAGTAGTGGTTAGTCTGGAAATGGAGTGATTGGTGGTATATCCAATCCAGTATTGGCTTCCTCACTGGAAAATTTAATTTAAAAGAAACTACTCCAATTACTTTGCACCTAGGCCTTCTGTTCTTAGGCCAATCCTGACGTCCTCTGGCTCTCCAAGTACTAAAAGGCTCCAACCACGCTCAGCCAGCCCATAGTGATTGAAGCGCCACAATGTCTGCCCTTCTTTGAATTCTTTTTGAGAGTTTTTACTTTGCCTCGTCTCAATTCAAACATTTCAATGTAACGTTACTTGATTAATATCTACTGAGTAATATAGTTATCTCATCCTTTATAGCTCTAGCTGTTAGTTACAATAATTAGATTTTGTATTAATCTGGAGCAAAACTGTACCATTTCCAGCCAACATTCACAAATGCAAGTATTTAACATGAAACGTCTACTTTTGGGGAAGGAATGTTGCGGACTCATTATTCGATCACTCACATTCTACTGAATGCAAGCTTCCTTAATTCAGGATGCATTATAATAGGGGGAAGCTTATATTCAGTAGAATAAATGTCCCATCCCCGACCAGTTTGGCAAAGTTCTGTTTGAATGCCACACACTAATTTTATGGTTGATCGTTATAGGTGTTTTTTCCCCAAGAATGTTTCATACTGAACCTATGAAATTATTTCAGTTGTTGGTCTATATTATCATTGATTAATAAAGGAGAGTTGTTACGTTACTTCCGGGTTTCTGTTTTAATGGAACAGCATATTCGTGCTGTAAAAGCAATCAGCATTTTCTGGAGGAAGTAGAACATTGTTTATTGTAATCCTATCCCTCGTACCTTCACCCTCCTTTTCCTTCCAGGCTTCCGCTCATTTTCCGCATTATCACTGGGTTTTTTATTACCAAGTAAAAGCACTCACCCATGACACATCGCAGCCTCCGCTAATCCTACAGCCAGTTATAAGACTTTATGTTAATTCTGGGCGCTAGCACCTTGAGCTGAATCAAAGTACAGGTGCTGTTTCTGGTGAGGTATAAGGCTGACTCATTATTGATTATTCAGCTGAGTAGACGCTACCAGGGTCAGAGAACCTACAGCCTCAGCAGATTTATCCCACTTCCTTGGGGAGTCACACAAAGCAAACCAGGAGGAGGGATGGGCTGGATCTACTGTATGTATATATATATATATATACGGTATATAGTGAAATAGATAGGGAGAATGAATGGATGTACTATTATGGTTTTATAAGAAGACTATTAAGCTTGACTCTTCCCTCTTGTCTGATCCACAGAACCAACGCTAAGCCTGCTACAGGACGCCCAGCACCAGATTCCCAACTATATGCAGAACCCATATGATTTGCCACGGAACAGCCACATACCCTGCCATTATGACCTTCTGCCTGTCCGACTTAGTCCCTCACATGGGACTTTCTGGGAAAAGCAAATGGACAAGCAGTCATAGGAAAGCAAAGAATTATGAGCAAGAACTCTTTCATTCTGCAATATGCCCATGGAGGGGAGCTGGCACCACCAGATGCATGCATGACGTCATTAGGAGACTTCTTTTTATACCAATAGGCTGTATCTATAGGACTTGTGACTGTCTACGTGTATACATGTATACCAGCTCCCAATGATCACTCATGACAACATGGTGTTCCGGGCAGTAGTATCCTGGTGTATCACATCAAGCGTTGTTATACACATACACTTGGTCTCAGATACTATATGTAAATAGCTGTATATAGTGCTGTCTATGAGTAGCTGTATATAAGTTCAAGGCCCCAGTCCACTTTGTTTATGAGAATAAGATGTGAAAAATGGTCAGCTGTATATCGAAATAGTCATGGTGTCAGTTTAAACAAAACCTATCAATATATTCCATGATCTCTGAGCACGCCATAGTCTCACGGCAGGAATTATTCAACCTAAATATTGCAGCTCTACCTATTAGAGCCATGTTCTTAAGTGTTTGCAGTTCAGACGTTCACATGATGATGGTCACTCAACTAAATATCCCCAAAATAAACGTTGCCAAGTATATAAACTATTTCAGCTGTTTGGGGGTGATGCATGATACAAAGAAAGTACTCCTGTCCTAATGCATTGTGCAGGAACACAAACCTAGAGCAGGTGTGTACAGCTCCAGTACTCAAGGGTCACAAGGAGGCCACAACTGAGACACCTATACTCAGGCAGGGATACGCAAAGATTGTGTGCACTTTGTGGCCCTCACAACTGGGGTTATGCACTCATGCCCTGGTGGTAACTTTGGGAAATTCAGACCTTTAGCCTGGGTGAGACTACATCTCCAGCTGGACCACAGAGCTAACACACAGCTTTCTGGAGAAAATGTACCTGGAACTAGAAAAGGTTTCGAAATACAGTATGCCTGTTATCCTGTTTAGGAATGCACAGGGAGATCCTTCAGCTAAACGTTATACGGTGTCCAGCTAACGGAGAATGGCTAGATTTGTAGTTAATCATTTTGTTGCAGTATATGGACTCTTCTTTAAGCTATTAAGGGGTCTGTTTCAGAAATTCCTAACTGCATCAATGCTCCCTTACCTTACCGGAAGTCCTGGATGACTGATACCCAAAGGAATTCTGTTTGCACAATCTTGCAAATTCCTGTGTGTTTTCTATGCAACTGTGTTTTAACACGGAAGAGCTCAGCTCTGTAGAATAAAAGAGTTTATTTCTGACAGGTTACTGCACTCACATATTGCACTTGCTTTATAATTTGTACCGAATAACCACAACGTAGATCTGGCTGCCTGGGCCGTTTCCGGCCAGCTGAGACACAAAATAGTTAGGCATAGACTAATAACAAAGAGAAGCTAGACTACCTGGCATACTAGTTCTCGAGGACTGCATTTCCCTGCATGAGTGCCAAACTGTTGGCTGGCTAAATTTGTGGAGAGTTGCAGTCCAGAATTACTTAAGTGTCAAAAGACGCCTATTCCTGGTGACTTGGGGTCATGGGAGTGCCAGAGGCCATGTATTCCAGCAATCCATGAGTAATCCAGCTGCTGTGCTCTACAGTTCCAAGGATGCTAGTCAGACGTAGGCCAAGGATACTGGGAGTTAGACCGCATGAGCTGTAGTGCAAGATATTGGATATTTCAGTTACCACGGGTGTGTAAAGGCACCTGTTAATCCTTACTTATTTCGGTCACAGCCTTTATTCCTCATTCTCTCACTCCATGCAAAGAACTTGTTGCCCGTAACAAAGTTTGTAGCTTGTTTTAATGCCGCTCACACCCATTCCTGGAGGAAACACCTGTAAAAGCAGGTGTGTTTATATGGAAGCCTCCCCTCCCCCTTACCAACACCCGATCCAACCTGTGTCAGCCTGTGATTTTACTGGGAGTGGAAGGAGTCACACCTGCACACCTATAAAGCCATCTGATGATGTAATGTCACGGTCGTGTATGGTATTAGCAACAGGTCCTAGTATATATCCCTATAAACAAGAGAAAACTGTCACATCAGTTTTATAGAGCTATAAGGTTATAAACGCTGTGTCAGCAGATCTAGTTCCCACCATATTAAACTGTTCATCTTATTCCGTGATTTTGTTCTACATGTCCTTTATCGTTGCCTTCACGCTGAGATGGACCTTTAACTAACAGGAGTTTATGCTAGGGTAACCAGATAGCGCCTTTAATCACGGGTGCTTATAGAAAAATCTATGTAAGATATAACACAGCTCTGGAAAATAGAGCCATCTGGTTGCCATGTGCAATGAGACATCTCAACTTAATAAACCAATACCCCATTAATGGTCAATTGATCATTGTTTGGGGTATAAATCGATAATGGGCTGTTGGGCCCAAACATCATTGTGAGAAGGAGTTGTGTAGAGCAGGGGCAAAAGGTAACCCTCCAGCTATTGTTCAAACACAATGCATTTAGGCTTGCAGGGGGGGAATGGGACATGTCGTTTAATAACTCTCAGCTTCCTGGTTGCTACCACTGATGTTGCTATATCATTTCACTGCAGGACAGGTTAGGCAGGATATGCAGTTATTAAATTACGTTGTCATGCCTGAAGATGTTTCCTTAGATGAGTATTTGAATAAGTTGCCTCACCCAACCAGGAAGCCAACAAGCAGGACAGAATCTGATGCCTGTGAAAGTTCCGGCCAGATAACCTGCAGTTCCTCATTGAACTATAGTTCTTACGGTGATGTTATGTCCTTTAATATGTCATCATTGTTTAAATAGTCACTTTTACCCCTTCACCAACTATAAACAGGCAGTAGATTTTTGTGTGCCGATGCACTTTGACAGCAGCCAGAAAATCTTAGTATTCAGATATAGTCCTTTTGGCATTCAACATCCATCCATCTCATAAAAATTCTCGCAAACATCCACACGTATGAGACAAGCATTTTCTGCATGATTCATGTTCTCTTTAGTGGGTGCAAAATGAGCATCACAAAGACAGGAAATATTAGTTGGAGAAGCTTCTAGTATAGTCTGCCAATGTGTTAATGTCTGGGTTTCAGATATTAACATGTTAACTGAAATGCGTATTTGTTATAGGGCTTTGCTATCCCTATGTCCCTACCTATACACTCGAACGTCCCACTGGCTACTTAGTATCTTTGGTATCTAGCTGCTGGTCCCAGTAACAGAAAGAGACCAGCAATACCACCTAATGTCAGCACAAACCATGTGCTGGTATGACACACAGCACCCCCACAGCAAACAGCACCGGCAAAAGGGTGATGGAGAAAGAACTAGACAAATACAGGGATGGACATGGCGGTCGGAGTTATTAGTCCAAGGTTCCAGGTTGAAGGATACAGGTTAGAGCAATGTCTAGAGGAGGCAGAAGTAGGGTAGATGCTGCAAATTGAATAGAGGGATAAATAGGCACGGGGGACATAGAGAGCGGTGTTGATTTGGAGTCTTGAGCCCATTGGGTTCTACAATATTGAATATGCCGTATTGGGCCAAAAGAAAATGGGGTGTAATCTAAGAATGTTTCTATGATTACATAGCTCTGTATAAAGCATCACCACAAAATAAACTTCTAAGCGGTGGCTTCTTGGAAAAAAGTATGATGGCCACTCTCGCAGACGTTGTTTTATTGCTTTCTGGGAGCCAGCTGGAAAATCACCGCTGAGATCTGATGCACGAAGCACCCAACAGGGAGGCCGGATACAGGATTCTTTACAAATGTCTCGCATTTTATGCTCAATTATGGGAAAAGCCACAGTTGTATTTCCATCCCAGACACAAAAGCTCTATCTAACACAGATAGACTGGGTGGCTAGTTTTACCTGACAGGGAATCCAGGCCAAAGGCCCGTCATGAAAAAAATCTTACATTTTATACAGGTTGTCAGTAAATGGATGTAAACAAAGCATTTTAAACCTTTTGGCTCCATGTATAATTGGCAGCGTTTAATCGGATGTGTGTCGGCTAAAGACAACTTGGCATCAGCTTCTAAGTGAGTCTGCGGCGCTGACCATCGTGGGGAGGAGGAAGAATCCACACCAGTCCTAATCATTAGCCCCAGCCTTTATATAGAAAAGGGTCATAATAAAGCTACCTACAACTTTTATCTCTCGCAGGAGTTAAAACATCTAACAGTGCAATCTCAGTGAAGGATTTCTCACCCCGGCACAGCAATACGTTTTTTTTCCTTTCTCACAGGGAGTTGAAATGTCTGTTGATTGTACGAAAGATTGCTACCATGTACAAAATAAATTGACTTTCACTCAACCTGCTTTTCCTTTTCTTCTGTGAATGTAGTAATTTTTTTTTTTAATGTCTCAGCTTTGTCTAGAAATACATGAATGGGATAATCTTTCGATGTGAATCTGTAGCTGGGAACTGGACAGGAACATCCCACAGAGCAAACTTCTGGACCAGGCCTTGAGCAGGATGGTTTCAAAGTGGGATCCCCCATAGATAAATGATGTTCTTTCAGTAAGGAGTGTAGCGTTGACAAAAAGTAGGCTTTGGTTAGATGTCCTTGATGAAAAAGGGATGACTTATAAAGGAAAAAATTCTCCTTGAACATAAAACACAGTGGTGTATGCAATAATGTGTTACCACTGACAAAAAACATATTTCAATTTGCTCCAATAAATGTCCTTTATCTGCAGACCAAGAGGCAGCCATTGTTGTCTGTCATGTTATATTTTAGATGATTTTTACTCACTGAGTTCACTGTTTATGGCAATGCTAATGAAGTCCTGCTTCTACAAGATCTTTTCCTCCATAGCCTTAGTGATTAGGACCAAGCCATTCTATTGTTTACCACCAGGCAGCATGATAAGGAGTCAGGGTGTTTGTCTAGTAAATAACTAAGGGTATTTTTTTTTTATATATATATATATATATATATATATATATATATACTTTTTTTTTATTTTTTTTTAAGGAAACCAAACAATATCCTCGGTAATTTTTTTTTCTAATACTAGTAAAGTAAAAAGCTTTCGGTTGGAGTTCCCCTTTAACATGACCGAGGCTATTTTTATGGCGAGGTAGTATGATAAGCACTCACTGTGTTTGTCTACTTGACTGGACTAACATAGCCGCTAAAACTTGTACATATATTAACTATGCAGTTGTCTATGCATTAAAATGTTGCTGTTTAAAAAAAAAATACGGCTCTGTAGCATAATGTTTTCAAACTACTTTAAGTGACAATGGTAATAAATGCAAATAGATCCCTTAAACATCCACTCCTCTATGGCTTAGAGGAAAACTATGATAAAGTAATCAGTATTGGATGTATTTATAGTACATTGTGTACATTTCATAGTACATTTCATTCAGCACTTAAGATACTTATAAATCCAGTGGAATACATTTCCATCTACCTTTCCTTTCTTGGGTGCTTTGAACACGTTATGTTTCCAAACTAGCGGTGAGGTGTGCCATAGATGTCCCCAAGTCATGAATATATTACGACTCTGAGGTCACAGTTTAAATTCTAATAAACAACTTTTATATTTCATAAAAATATTGTTCATTGGTATATTTCCCAGTGTATAAATGTACTAAATAATAATGTGAAAGTTGCAACACTTCCTATACGCCTTCCCACGTTCTGTATAAATAGTAGCAGCCATGGCATGAGATTGAGCTGTAGTCTTTCGTACATATGAAGGACACCAAGGTAACATGATTAACACGAAAATGAGTATTATATACACAAATCAAGAAGTACTTTATGGGTCACTAAACTTCTTTACGCTGCGCATATATTGATTATTGTAACGTTTGTTAGATGACAGGTAAAATTGAAATCAATGGTTCATAAATCCCTTCTGCCAGCTAACATCACTTCATAGACGTCTTTATTATCCCAACTCTACAGGCTGTGGACTTATTTTAGAATACCAAGTGCTCACTTATGACAATTTGTCCTAAATACCATTTGCGCTTTATATGCTGCAACATCACCTCCCTCATATAATAAAATATGCACCTGTTCTGTTTACCGTAGGCAGACTATGGCATATCTGTCATGTACGCTCCTCATAGCCTAGGGCCTAGGCTGACCGATCCATCTCAGGATATCTAGATTGCTTTTCATATACTTTTTCATCACCAACTTGTCTCTTCTGGCTGCTTTTGAGGTCTGAATGCAAATAAACCAGGAGAGCGACTCTATATACAAACCATTCATGATTCCGGAAGAATGAACAGAAAGCTGAACGCTACCTTAGCCTGGGAATGTGTGGCAGTTACACCTAACCTGTAAAGACGGGCTACAGGTATAGCTCTAATTGGACAATACAAAGTTGCTTAGACCGACCTAAAGACCAAAGCTGTAAAAGCTATACATCAGCCAAGTTCCGCCTAACCCGTTTCACGAACACACGTGCCATTCCTAGTGTATTAGACTAACTTTTTGAGTTGATGCATTTGTGTTTAAGTCCCTAAATAAATCTAGCCCTGCTAAAGAGGAGTTTGGTATTAACATTTTACTCGCTGCTGTAAATTTATTTCAGTGCAGTTGGTTTTTAAACTATTGCAAAAATTTCAAAAGAAAATCCCTGAAAAAAATGCTTTTACAAATATTGATGTAGAATACCCCCCCCCCAGTAGAACATTCATTCCCACACATTTGCTTCCATAAGACAAAATACCTAGCTCATTCCAGCACTAAACGTGTCTTATATGGTATATCGTAATATTCCATGCTGTTTAAAATCCATATGGATCAGCAACATTTAAGGCTTTCAAAAGTCCACTCTACTGAACATAAAGCCAGCTACAAATGAAATGCACTCAAGAGCTTGCATAAGCAACAAAGGGTGAAAATACTTTGGTCTGTTATTTAGTCATATATTAGGAAACATTATACAAAATGATTTAGATGTCCATTAAACAGCAACTTCATCTTGGTAAGATTTATGTGAAAATGCTACGCTTGCCTAGTGACAAATTGTGGGTATAAGTACATGCATACACAATCTAGAACTAAATAAAAACACAGTTTATCTTAGGCTATACATCTGCTAGGGCTTTGGCTAGTTTGTTTTTGGTTATAAAATTGAGGAAAACACTGATCAACAATATACTTCCAGGATGCTGGAAACTGCATTTAAATGGCTTTCAAGTGTTCCTTAATTTCCTATCATTTTCAAGTCTCAACATAGCAAAGATTACATTATCTTAGAAACCCAAAGATCACCAACATAGGCAGCTGGGCCACCACAGGCTGACATGGAACGTCCTACATTTGCAGCTCAAATGGTAAAAAGCCCAGGCTGGTACGATGAGGATATAGAACACGATAGTTTCAATCATTAATGAACGGTTCTCCCAAATACTGTTTGCTGTCTTTGCAAAGACAAAATGAAGCAAGCAACACATAAAATGGTTTTGCCTCTCACAACAAGTTTTTAATTTGTCCTCCTTAACAACTTCTTGCTTTGTGCGACATCGCTGCAAGCAGAGACAGTTCAAGGCGCCCAAGAATTGACAAATGTTGTAATGCAAATCTGTTGACAATCTACGTACACAAGTGACATCACATGCTCGTTCTGCTATGCGTTCGTTTACATGTAACAGTGGAGCTTTTCTGTGATTTCAGTATATGCTACATTTAATTGACTAATTTCCCAACAACAAGACACAAAAGGTGTCAGGAGAAGATGCCTGCAGCAGGCAACATGCTTTTATTTCATATATTATACAGACGTTTCTAAACAGAGGGGAGAGAGATCTGGAAACATTCTGCCATAGAGAGGAGGAAAGGAGAAAGGGGGCTCTAACCTGCGGAGGTTCGGGGTTAAGGAAAAAAGAATTAGATCATTTCCTTAATACAGAAACTTGCAAATCATAGGAATTTAAGACATAAAAATCCAGATGGAATAGTAAAATTAAAGTTCTTACACACATACACTCAAAAAAAAAAAAAAATATATATATTAACAAAACAAAAATCCAAAGAGTCCAGTGCAGGACATGGGGAATATACAGAGCCTGGCAGTTCTAGAGTTGGATCTAGGTATGACGCCTATAACCTCTAGAGCTGGTCACAGGTATACAAAGCCTGGCACAGGGCAGGTAGCAGCCATTATATGTTCTGACAGCATTGCATCTTTGGTTTATTTTCAGTGGTGGGTGGAACATGGATCGGGACAACATTGTTACTGGGAGACATGTCATTCTCACGTCTGTCAGACATCTGCTTCTGAGACACAATGCGATAAATCTCTGAAAAGGAGAACAAACAGTTAAAAAAAAGAAAAACATGTGAAAACATAGCAAAGAACCACTTGCAGGACCCTGGACACAGCAAAATACTACATAAATCATAGCACCAAAGTCTGAAAATCACCAGCGATCACACAGCCACAAACTGAAGAACCTTCAGTGTACTAGCCAAGGCTAGAAAAACTCCAGGGAACAAGGTTGGCTCCTAACTGACTTAATTTCAGTATTCAAATCTGACTCAAATGATTGGTAAAAGAGGCTGCACCATCATTTAGACTGCCGAGTACACATGATAATAGAAGGACAGGTCTTTCTTGGCTGATCGGATTACAGTACCTCACTTAACCTGGAACAAAGGTTATGACAGATCCACCTGTGCTCATAGGAGATCTTAAAAACACGCTTTGTTTGGGAATCCTGAAGGTCGACACAATGCCGATATCAAGCTTTCACCCATGGCAAGCACTAAGTAATCGTATCACCTCACTGAATACATTCCTCTGCTCGTATCTCGTGACCTTGATGGGTTTTCATATGTAACCCTTCCTGCACCACAGCGCACAGCTACAAAAGGCCCAGCTCTCAAAAGGACCGATAAAATGAAGTCCGAGGCAGCAAAATTTTGCTTCAGAAGCCAAAAGTTTACAAGCTCAAAGACCCACTGAATCACCCCTGGCTGCTCATTAAGTAGACCGAAACAGAATGTGCTGGGATATTTATTTGCACAATGAAACTTATGATTGAACACCTTTATATCAATCAGCTCTTGCTTCTACAAAGCATGAAAAAACGTAAAATAAATCAAGGTTACTCATTTCATTTGCACTTTGCAGGGATTTTCAAATAAAAAGTATGTAAATGCACACTTCACTTTTACTGTACATTTGAAAACATTATAGGGAAGTATTCTGAAATGGGAGCTACAAACTTATAAAAGCTACGGTATTAGCATGTAATTGTGTAATACATGTGCCATTTCATACCACATTTATTTTGAATGCACAATTTAAAAGGTTAATTACTCAGCTTCCTTTTAATTGATGAATGAGGAAGAACAGGTATTTGCTACGGATCTCACCTGTTAGGATGGTCTGGAAAGCTGCTTCCACGTTGGTGGAGTCCAAAGCTGATGTCTCAATGAAGGATAAACCATTCTTTTCTGTGTGCAAAAGTGGGAAACAAGTGAGCAAGATCAATGCATCAACACAAAGTAGAGCAACTGAACACAACATTAATTACTAAAAATTTGTCCCCACGCTATACACAATTTTTCTACCACACATTTAGCAAATTTCTATTTCATTTGTACATTTGTCACAGTCCCAAGACCAAATACTTTGCACATTGAAGTGCCATTTTTACATAATATTTATATAATAAATAGATTTAAAAAAAATATCACTGGGAGCAAAAAAGGACATCTATTTGGAAAAAATGCTACTACAGCTCTCATCGCTATTTGTATAATCCGCAATTTATTATTTTTAATTAAATAAAAATTGGCAGCCATTGCAGAATGTGAGTGCAATAATAACCTGCAAACGCCCGGGCTTCGTCGGTAGGCACGGCTCTCAGATGGCGCAAGTCACTCTTGTTTCCAACCAACATGATGACAATGTTATTGTCTGCATGGTCCCTCAGCTCCTTCAACCATCTTTCGACATTCTCGTAGGTTAGATGCTTGGCAATGTCATAAACTAGCAGCGCACCCACAGCTCCTCTGTAATACCTGGAGAGGCAAACAAGTAGACATGATGATAGGAACGCAACGGTATGATGGTGGTGGAGTGAGAAACTGATGGAAGCACAAGGCGCCCCCTGGAAAGTGACTCGGCATATCACCTATTTGCATAGGTTTTCTTTTCTCTAGACAATTCAAATAACACAGATCCTTGAATAATGTAAAAAAAGTGTCAAACGTTACATGCCATAATGTCTTAAAAGATTATCCTAAAGCCAAAATTTCAGCTGAAAATAAAATCAAGGGACTCTTAACGATGCATAACAGATGACCTGGTCACGAGCGCACAATGTGGTGCCTTGGATTACTTACGCAGAGGTAATAGCCCGGTATCGCTCCTGTCCTGCAGTGTCCCAGATCTGAGCTTTGATGGTTTTCCCATCCACCTGGATGCTCCTTGTGGCAAATTCCACACCAATTGTGCTTTTGCTTTCCAAGTTGAACTCATTGCGAGTGAATCGAGACAGGAGGTTACTTTTCCCCACCCCAGAGTCTCCGATCAGCACCACTGCAGGGAGCAAACATAACATAAGCCAGGAAATAACAATAGGTGTGTGCATCAGAATGAGAGCTTGCCAGAAATATTGTAGTATGTGCCTACAACCCCAAATCACTGGAATCTGCTTGCTTTGTTTAATCAATGTTAGAATTTAGAACTTGTCAGCTTTCATAAATTTTTGTAAACACAGTTTTTTTGGAAAATTCATTGCACAGAAGTGACTTGAGAGGTAAATGCAATGAAATCCCAACTATTAATCAATAATAGGTACAGCCACAATGCCAATGCATGTATGATAAGGGTCCTATATGGCTCTGTGCAATATGTGCAGTGCCCTATGGAATGAAAAGTTATAGGCATGCAAGCATGTTGTGTGGCACCGGATATTCCTGGAGCATGGAGGACACTATAATAGATGAAAGACCAGAAGTTGGAAGGAAAACCGAGATTCCAAGGATTAGACAGCCTTCAGTCAAAGAGGATATCTTTGGGACTCCATAAAGACCTCAAAGGTAGATTTTCCACCTGAAGCAGAGACATCTGAGGTAAAGAAAGCTTATTTTTCTGTGGTGGCCCAACAGAAGGTATCATCGTTTGACTGAAAACTCCATGTTCTTTTGGGCCAATATATGGCCACATGCGTTTCCCGTATCAGGATTCTAGATTCAGGTTAAACACGGCATTCCAGAGTAGGTACTTTGGATTTCACCGTGCAGGCGACAGTATAGCGGGGATGTATCTTTGAAAGACATTTCTGTAATGACAGGTGTACTTTTTAAACACTTCCTACAAAGCAAGCTTCCATTTACAAGGCAATAGGAGACAAGTCAAGCATACTTCAATTGAGGTGGGGGAAGGGGGGAAATATTGTTAAAGCTTGAAACAAAATATCTATAGGTTTGTTTTGTTTTTTTACATGCACATCAATTGTAGCAAAATAAGCATAAAACGCTCAAAAGAATTTCAAAAACTACCCAGACCTGAGTAAGTATAGGTATCCTACAGCCATACAACCAAGAGTAACAGTTACTTTGCATTAAAAAGTACATTAAGGAAGTAATCATGTGACAGATTATTTTAGCCAAACAAGGCATCAAATACAATAAAACAAACCCTTTCCCGGGTCCCCTGGCTTGTTTGATCATCCTATCTGAGGAAGAACGAGGTTGAGTAGCCGTGCGTACATCTGGGTGCACCTGTTATACTGGTCTCCTTGACTTGGGACAATTCCTAAACATTAAGAACAGCGTCCCGATTCAGTGCTTTTTTGTTGAAGGAGAGGCCTAGCACCAGATTAATTGCATACAATCCCCATAACATAGCTATTTAACCCTTTGTTCAGCCGGCCACAAGAGTACCATGGTGACAGCAGAAGTACTAAAGATCTCAAATCACCTATTAAACTATGCAACATAACCAAGTAACCAGCCTCACGTTTCATTACTTCATTGCTCAGGAGATGATTTGTATCCTGCAAGGCTTCTTTCACAACAGAAATTATACTCCACATTTATCAAGACAATTGCTAGCAAAGCCATAAGCGCGCGGAAAAGTTAATTCTAGAAGCTCTGCCACATTCCATATCTTAGAACATGTAAGTTACATCCCAGAATGTAAATGGGGGGGAAATCACTTCACAAGCCGCACACAACCAAGATAGCGGGGACTACAATTTGGCCTACAGCAGGCTTCCCCACCAAAATGATTAAAAGGTCATAGACCAAAGCCGTGGGATCAGACTGTATACAAAGCTTTAAGGCGAGCTCTGTAGGACAGAAACAAAGAAAAGAGAAAACACAAGACGACAATGTTGAAGGTAGGCACCAGAAACTCAGACAGGCTGGAACAAGCAGGTGAAGAAACCCTAGAGCCGTGTTATCTGAGACGAGCCGTTAGACCCCGGGGCTCGTCTAGTATAGCCCACTGTTCTGGGTTACATTACCAAGATCCAGTCAATGATCAGTGTATGTGACGTGTGGAAAGCTCGACACGCATGAATACACAAGGGAGGCTTACAATGCTTGGTGCCCATTATGCAAAATTCCAGAGTTGGAAATAATTAGCTTGCATGGCAAAAAAGGTGGGCTGTTTAAAGCCGTTCTGTCATGTTTCCAAACATTTACATACATCCCATTACCGCTGCCAACACAACCACTACTGTCACCTAAATTTAAAAAAAAATAAATCACAATTTATTCAGAGCAGGAAGGGCTGCGCCCACAGAGTTACACACAAGATCTGGCACATATACACAGATGATCACATGATTTATATGGATTTAATGGAAATCCATAGTGCAACACAACTGCCGTGGCAACATGATCTAAAAAGAGAGGGCTTCTGCATACTTCGCATTGGTCAGGAACCCCTTTAAAATATCTATTTCAAATTCTTTAACATGTCAGCCTTCATTTTAAAAATGAAGGATGCCATAGGTACTATATAAAATAGATATGTTTTAAGCAGCCATTTTATGGACAAAAGGTAAGCAGGAAGCAGCAAGAGGAAATGGACAAGTAGGAAGAATCCATCATCACTTAGATAGTTATCTGGCCACCTCCAAGGCCTAAGGGAGATAATGAAGGTACCCCCCATCTCCAAACCTAACGTTTAGCTTTCCTATTGCCCCAGATGAGTGCCAGTGACTGTGATGCAATGCACTATCCTCTCGGGACGCAGCCTTACTGATTTCAGAGGGTGTGTTATATGAATCACCAAAGTCATAATACAATGACACCCACACACAAAGGCGTAGGGTGGCGACTCAGACCTTTTCAATGTACGGGAGGGTCACAGCTGACTAAGGACAAATACAATTATGCACTCTTTACAAAAGGAAAAACACGCCAGACCATCCCAAGAAAACCACACTAACTTCAGTATGCTTGGCCAGTTACGGTAAAAGCGACATAACCAGTAGCTACAAGGGGTCACAAATGGCCTGTATGCACTACATCATCTAAACAATTTACTAAACCAGACATCGTATTGATCACCTCTACCAAGGGATATAAGTAAATACTTGCAGGAGCATCCTGCAGCAGTGCCGGCATTAAAATAAAAAAAACACGAGAGAAGAATACATGTAAAGTTATGCAGGTTTTGACAAAACCAAGGAGCAAGCAGTCATGGCTGCAAAGCACTTTGTTTAAAAGAAAACAATATAGCCGGCTCCTTAAACCAGATCTGTGACTGTTTAATATAAGCACAAAAAAAACTAACAATGCAGAGCAAACCTCATGGTTTATTATGCCTGTCTTATGAATGGACAAGGAATATTTTACCAGATGGAAGCCTTGGCGGTGGCACCACATGGAGCTCCAGGCCTCTCAACAAACCTCCGTCTGGAGGCTCTGCCCTTTCTCCCAGTCCATGCCATGCTTTAAGAAACACAAGACTTCATGGTGCACATGGCACAAAATTGCAGAGCTTCCTGACCAAGATTCGCTGAGAGGGTCTACAGTGCCACATAAAGCCACTTCCAGAAGCACGTAATCAGCTTTATTAAAAAACCAATAACTTTAGCATAGGCAGCTAAATCTGCCACCTCCTCGGTTTGCCACATGGCACCTTCAAGCAGAGCGCTTCAGGTGCCCGAAACACATTGTTTTTTGGAGTGTCAGGTAATTGCTTTTAAGGTAGTTGGGAAGGCAGGGTTATGACCATATCTACTATTGTTAACAGTCTCACCGCTGTCACACAAAAGATTATCATTTGTTGAAGGATAAACAAAAATCTTTAGATGTAGGGAAAAATGTGTTTGTGTGTGCCATCGTTAACACAACAGCATTAACTCTGGAACACAGACACGTTAATCACTTGGAACTCTAATGTGCTGATAATAGATCAAAAGGTACAACTGCTGTCGAAATCCCACCCAGATGAGCTGTACAAAGATGAGGATAATGGAGATATTTCAACCAGCCCCCAAAGTTATCTCTGAGAGATTGGTGGGCATCTGGAAAGACTGGAGGCTTTTCCTGAAGATAAACACAAAAGCTGGAGTGGGAGGCTGAAGTTTTCCTAAACACACCCCATTCCGCATTCCTAACTCCAGAGAGGTCAAGCAGCGATCCAGCCACTGAACCTGAACAAAGCACAGCTTGCAGGGTGAAAGTCTCACTCCTATTCCGCATGCTATGAACAATGTTTAACTCTTCCTGGTCATACCAGCACAGGAAGAGTTACTGTTTCCCCTAAGGCCTCCAACAAAATGAACACGTCGTCCTCATGCGGAGTTGCCACATAGATACTGGATATCGCAATCACCGACGCGTTACCATTAAGTTGCAAAAAGAAACCTGTGTAATCAGGTGACTCAGAAACAAGACCTGTAAAGCCACGCATGTGAACAAAAGTACTCTGAAAGGGGGTAGACAACACCGGCAAGCGTCTGAAATAAATCATATTTATACAGAAACATTTGGTAGCCATGGGGAATTGAGTAAAGATCATACATTTTTTAACTGAACTTAAGTGGGTGCAAGCTTTAACATCTATGTCGGTCTCTAACATCTTATCAATAGAAGCTCCCCAGCTGTGACCCATCTATTATGCCAAAAGTTACCCCTAACACCAACTCCCCCTTTTTCCAGCTCATCAGATAATCCCCCCCCCCCCAAGAGCTGCCCTTACTCTTCCTAAACGACCCCAACCAATAACCCCTTTGATCCTCCCAACTAGCGGGTTACCTCAAACCAATAACCTCTTTGATCCCCCCAACTGGCAGGTTACCCCAAACCAATAACCCCTTTGATCCTCCCAACTAACCGGTTACCCCATCATCCAACACCCCTCTCTACTCCTCGCTAATGGAAGTCTGTGCTCCCCTTCTTGGGCGAGAGTGGCGACCATCTAGTGGGGATTCTATAACACACAAATTCCTCCATTTTGGAACATTTGCCCCTTATATTATAAATACACAAAGACTCTTCACACAGAATATAAAGCCCCAGGGAGCACCCGCTTTCTCCTTCTCTAAAAATCCTCGCTCCGGCATATAAAATCGCGTCCTATAGGAGTATATAAGTGCCCAGGCGTCGCAGAAGCGGAAAAACTGCCCTACAAGATGTACGGCCCTCAAACGTAAACCTCATTCGCCGTCCCCGCTTTATGGCGCCGACCTACACGCGCCATTCGCTGTTACCTTTGAACAAATAGTCATACTCGTCGTCCCTGGTGCCCATGTTGGCAGCTTCTGTGAGTGTTAAAGATCTCCAGGTATCGGCGGCAACCGTCAAATCTCTAGGAAGCCCGGCTCTGCCAGAACCCCTCCCTGGAACATGAACAGCTCTTCCGCCCAACCCGACCCGGAAATGTCATACACGTCACTTCCTGGTATCCTTGACAACGGGGAGACATGTATGTGCACATAATAGTACTCGAAAATAAAGTATAAAAGCGAGACGACAGGGAAAATACTTGCTGTTTAGTTTTGTACATGTACGGAACGGTACATAGATATTTGTCAATATACACATGTCAGTTGCACAATATAATTTTTTTTATAAAGTTGAGTAGCAAAATGGCGGTTTGTTTCGTACGTGGTTGGTGTTCTATGATTTAAGGGAATTTCTTAATCTATACATAGGAATCTAAATAAGGAATACAAGATGTGTGGAGGTACATCGGTGTGGGGAGAATCTGCATGTATGAGGTTCCATGGTGTAATGGTTAGCACTCTGGACTCTGAATCCAGCGATCCGAGTTCAAATCTCGGTGGAACCTATGGATTTTTATATTTACTGAAAATCGCTTTACTAATTTGTAAATATCGTTCAGCATTTCTATTTTTAATATTGTCACATGAGGAATGCTTAACTGTCCTTAATTGTTTACAAATTATATTATACATTTAAACATGTTCAATATACAATATTCTGTACATTATCAGTTACCAAAGCAACTGTCTAATAATAACTAATACTATCACAACGTTTATAAAGTGCAGAATATATATATATATATATATAAAATTAAATTAAAACAATAATATAGACTAATACCCTATCCTTTACATTGTACGTTCTCGAGCATGGCCCTCAAAAGCAGACCATTCCTAACTGGAACGTTGAATAAAAGTACCATATGATTAGATGGCAAGTTCATGGGCTGATGAGGCTCAATGTATTAATGTATATTTGTTATATATGTGTTTACTAATTGATGCTTAATATATAAAAAGATGATAACAATAAGAGGAATTGGAAGGGGAAGTAGGCGGTGAGTGTGGCTTGCCGCAACCTGGAGTTTCCCTACAGTGACCTGGAGAAGCAGCGCTTCACCAGGAGTCTCCAGGCCAAACCCTGAGAGCTCCCAGGTATGGGTATAGGTCATAGCAGTTTAAGGTGGTCATGAATTAGTTTAGCCAGTGTGAGAAGAATTTGGAGGGGTAGAGGGAGTGAGGGTAATAATGGCATTGTTAAGAAACCCACACATACATCTTTAGATAAACAAAGTGAGGGTTGTTAAATGAAGAGAACGCATAAATATAATAATAAAAAGTAAAAAATATATAAAATAAGTATAATACAATCATTGAAATGTCATGAAGTTTGGGGGTGACAGGAATCCTATGTCCATATTTAATCCGGTGTGCTTAGTGTTTTTCTGGCTTGTTTTTTGAAGTTTCCCTTCAGTAGTTTTATATTGAGGTCTTCAATAAAGATGTCCCTCTGGGTAAAGGGGTGCAGTTATTATTTTTATATTGAAACCATAGAAACATGGAAAAATAATAATTGTGAATCATATTATGTAAAAAAATCAATTTTGCAAATTTCTTGGAATTTCTTCTACAATTTAGGCGCCCATGTTTAACAATGATCAAATTAATGTTCTGCAACATACCCCACATTTTTTTTTGTTTTTGGTTGGGTGGTTGTCAGGATAGGTGGTGTAGGGAATATTTATTTTAACATTGTATCTTCTGTTATTAGTGGTTGTAAGTCCACCCAACCTAATATTAACCTAGTGGTTAGTATTGCTTTTGACTTGGAGGGAGGTTTATACTTGGTTGATAAAAGAGAATGTTAGTTCAATAAAAAGGTATATTTATACTGCAGCATTCCAATTTACACTACTGGATTAACACACCTATCCCAAGATTATATATATACTGGACTGTTCTGGGCAGCGTGTTCTGATGTCTTCCTGGAATCTGTTGAGGCCACTCTCACAGTTTATGAGTCACAGCCCCGAGTGCTTCAATGACCACTGGGACCACTTCAGCCTTCACTCTTCACATCCCCTCTAGTTCTTCTTTCAGGCCCTGGTTATTCCCCAACTTGTCATACCCCTTCTTCCTGATGTTGCTGTCACTTGGCACTGCTACATCTATCACAACAACTGTCTTTTGGTACTACTTTGGTTTTCACTTTCCACATCCTCTCTAGTTCGTCTTTCAGGCCCTGGCAATTCCCCAACTTCTCATACTCCTTTTTCCTGATGTTGCTGTCACTGCAGTGTTCTGGTCCTTGTCTACTACTACAACCTCAGGTTCATTGACCAAGATTGATAGATAGATAGATAGATATTGTTGCATATATTGAGGGTTTTTGTGTTGCATATCAGGGAGTCAGTCACTCATTAATGACATTAAGCTGGCACAGTCCTCCATAGGAAACTTCTACCTCAACACTGTGTGAGTTAGACGCAGTAGCCCTTTTTTTTCATTGCGCCCAAATGCATTATCCTCTGCTGCAGTCTTCATAATTGTGACTTGCTAGCATTTGCCCGTGCAATGCCACACTAATCTATTATAGCATTATTTGCCCTAATGCATACAATATATATGTGAAGCCTAACAACAGAGGTTTGCAGATATGATATCATATAGGTGATGTTTAAGAGGGCCCTGTTCTTGGGACAGACATTAAAGGTAGAATTTTCCATTTACTCAGGCCCAAAATACATTCGACATACAAAAAAAAAATATATATATACTTTCTTTCCACACCTGAAGTCGAAATACCGTATCTCTAGGCAAAGCAAGAATTATTGTCACGCAACATAAAAATAACATGTCCTCCAAAAGGTAAGAAAAAGAAAATAGGCTTTCCACTTAATTATTTTTAATTTTCCTAAAGGTCAGATGACATCAATGCCCCCTTCTCTTTACCTGAGCAATTACATGAGCAAAAGGGAGCGGTCATAAATGATGCATACCAGGAATGTAAGCTTTTACGAACACTGAAAGCATTTTCCTTTCAGGCAGATATTTTTTAACATGATATAACCTATTTCACAGACACTACAAGGGAATGAATGCAAAACTAAATTCAACTGTTTTGCAACTGAAGGCAACGTTAACCCCTTAAGGACAATGGGTTGTCCTTAAACCCATTAACAACAATCCATTGTGAGCCCGTACATGTACAGGCTTTGTCATGAAGGGGTTTAAAACATAAGTGCTAGTATAGCTGAATGCCCAATTCTTTCCTAGGAAGTATTCTATCATTATAGCAAATTTTGCCTCATTCAGGCATGTTACAAAGTTAAAGCTGAAGTGTCTCAAATACATTTGCACAAATTCATCCATAGGCAGTGAAGTCGAGGCTTTTGATCTGTCATCAGTAGCGATGTGATGTGCAAACTGTACAGTTGATGTGAAATAGGAAGTTAACAAATGAAGAAGCCCTAAATCTGACCAATCTCACACGCCCCTAATCTTAATTTGCCCCACCTTTTCCTGCCCAGGAAATACCTGTTCCACTGTAAACCCCACCCCTTCCTCTTTTGGTTCCACCCATTTGGTTATGGCTCCACCTCTTTCTGTATATTAAGCGTGGCTACCAACAGCCTACTTTTTTGTTTTGTGCAAATGTTTTATCTATTATTTTAATCTTTAATTAAAAAACGAGAAGTGTAAATTCACCCATTTTTACCAACATCAGTCACACATGTTAACTATACTAGAAAGATCACAGATACACCTGTGTAATGGCAGCTGCTGTTACCGCAGCAATGCCCTCACCACCCACAAAATGTATTCAGCGGGCGAGCTCAGGTCTTCCACGTACGAAGAGTGTCAGACTTCACCTTCTGTGCTTCGGTCTCTACTGTGTAGGGTGGGGGTACCCGAGCGAATGGGTGGGAGCGTATTTTTGTACAATCAAAGTTATTAGAAGAGCTTCAGCGTTTTCAGGCACACCCATTAACATAATTATTTAGCCAGTCATTATTGACAGGAGTAGTTCCAGGAGATTGGAAGCTGGCAATTGTAGTACTTCTTCACAAGAGCTAGATAGGACGAATCAGCCAACTACAGACCAGTAAGTCTGTCAGGAGGTTGGGAATAGAAAAACTAGAAAATTATTAAATATCTGGATGTAATTTGTTTGTAAAATCAAAAACAACACAAATTTACTGCAGGGAGATCTTGTCAAAGTAAATTATTTCTTTGGCTGGGGACTAAAAAAATAGAGCAGGGAGAAGCAGTAGGTATAGCTATATTTCAGAAAAGGCATTTGACGAAGTCTCTTGTAGATCAATAAATTGTTGTGTTTTGGTTGGAATGCTAAAAGAGTAAAATGGATAAGGGGATGGCTGAATGACAGAAGACAGAAGGCTGTTAATGGTGTACATTCAGAGAAAGGTCTTGTTACTAGTATGGGGCACCATACAAAAGGTCTTAATGGTAAGGTATGCTTTAAGATGGTGCAAAGGTATGCAGACATTTCTTATAATACAAGCCAAATAAGAAGGATGGAAGGAGAGTCATAAATTAAAAATAATCCAAGTAATAAAGGATCCAAGAGGATCCAAGTGGATCTTTGTGATGGGGCATTGGTATGATAATATTGGTCTATGGTATTAGTGGTTTCATGATCCATTCTTTTTATATCAAAATTCTAGTTTAAAGTTTCCTAAAGCAATCCCCTATATTACTGAAGCCCTTAAGTGGGAAGAATAAATAGATACATCGGGTATGTCATAAGTGAAAGCACCTTTATGGGAGCTAATACTATCTGTGAAATATTCATTTTCTGTTTTTTTTTATAGCTACCATAAATTAGGGCCCAACTGAAAAAACAGCAAAAGAACAAAGTTCCAATTCTTACCTATTATCATGTTTTATTTATATAGCACACACATATTTTGCTGAGACAAACAGACAGTAGAAAATATTAGCAAACAGAGACAGGGCCTTGGTCATTAGACATTATAATCTAAAAATAATGGAGAACCTGATACACAAGAATGAAACTGGTTAAAAGTATAAAAGTATGGACACAAAATAACAGCAAAAATGAATATATACATATGGGCTTATGACAAGGCTTAACATATTAAATTAAATACAGAAAGAATAATTGAATTGAATAGTTGAAATAATTATTTGCAATGTAATCCACGGTGGAAACACAGTAGAAAGGAGACAAAATAAGAAAATAAGGTGAAATACGTTGACCACAGAAAACAACCAATCGAAACTATAAATCCCTATCCCCTATGATGCCACCTTTTTAATACATTATACCTCAAAAATTTAAATTAATGAGATGTAGCTTATGTTTTGGGAACAAGGCCAGCAGCTCCTGGAGTGGGAGGAAATGAGTGTAATTTTAAATGTATCCACTAGATGTCACTCTACGTTTACAATAAAGTTTAGTGTCTTGCAGGTAAATGTTTGCCAATTCCCACCTGCCCTAGTGCTAGGACACATTTTTCCCTGTGGGAAGCCAGGACAATTTTTGTAGTTTTGCTATATTTGTAGTAAGGTGGGAATAAATAACTTACACTTTCTCCCCAAATAGTTCCCCATACATGTAGACTGCACACATGGCCTATGTAGGTCACAGTACACACCATAATGCAGGGTAGGAACACATAAGATGTGGTTACATTTTGACACCAGCGACTTAGTGTCAGATTCTGACATTGGTCAGTTCACAGATACCTCTGGTCCTGCCAAAAGTAGGCTTGCTTTACTGCAATTCCTGTCATCAATATCCATGTTACGGGATTTACTCCCTTTTAGTTTGTGCAGCTTTATGTGGGAGATGATGTCTGGGGGGACACTGTCTCTCAATCTAACCTCTACCCCCTGCAGTCCTGGGAACCAATGGCAAGATTGTTTGGGACCTAATGTTCTCCCTTAGGTACAAAGGGTACTACTTGTATGAAGATGTTAAAATTCCAAATTGAAAAATAGGCACCTCCCAAATGTGGCCTTTTAGCCCCCAAACAACCCAACAAACCTATGCATGGGTAGTATCACTGACCACATATTGGGGTGTTGTTTGGAAGTGACATATACCAGGAGCTGTAAATTCATACCTGAAGTACAATGTGTGTGGAAACAAAAAAATACTACCACAATGTTTGACAAAGGCTGGTGGTAGAATTAGTGCATGGAACGTGTTAAAATACCACCGTTTGAAATAACCTGGGGTGTCTATTTTTCAGAATATATGGTTTGAATTGGCTGGCTTCAAAGATGTCCCAAATATGACATGGGCTCAGGATGACCAGATCTGAGAAAAAGAATTTTTGCAAAAAACATAAAAACATTGGGTATTTCTAAACTCAGGACAAATACTAGAATCTGACGTTAAAACATCCATTGTCATAAAGGGTACCATATTTGAAAAAAAGTCCTGTCCTGAAGATGTTAACTGCCCCTTTGGGTGTTGATTGGTTGAGTTTTATGCAACAGAAGGACTGCCACCTCTTGGACATTCTGCTCCTGGCCTAAAATCCACCTTTAAAAGTAAAACAGTCATATTGAATATGAAAATAATGATTGTATTAAGTTACATACCCCAGGTGTTCAAATTAGGGGTATGGGGGTATTGCTAGAGGCAGGAATAGGTGGCACTGGGGGGAGGAGTGGCATGACCACCCACCCACTTTACTCAAAAAGTCACCTCGCAGAGCTCCGCTACAGCTTGTTGCAAGGTGGCCATACGGGAACTGCAATAGAGGTTTGTGCTGCAAAAAGTAAATGACCTGGAGACCATTGGAAGTTCTCAGGTATGCATACAAGTAAAACATTAAAATTAAAACTAGACTTTATTTTAAGAATCTGGTCAGCTTAAATGGAGAGTGCATACAGGATCTTGCAATACTGCTAAGATATTTGCATATGGAGTTACACTATTTTTTGTCAAAAATGTCTTTTTCCCCTATGTGGATGTGCGCCCCATTTGGAAGAGTTGTATAGGTTCACAAGTCATACATAGTTGATTTCAGACAGTTATGCAGTTAGTGTTAAATTAAAGGATAAATTATAACAACCACAAGCTGGAGCCAAGTAATTTATCTGGGCACTGTACCATCCGTAGCGGGGCAAGCATTGCTACATACGGTATTACATCTGCATATGAAAGATAAGAATTTACATTTAGATATGTATAGCTGAGCATACACATGCACATAGGACCTGTATTAATGTTCAGCTGTCTATATACTGTAGCTAAATTACAAGGGAATGCTGTCCTCCTTTTCCAATGTGCACAAGCTTTCTAAAATGCATTTTGATTAGCATTCCCTCGGCACATCCCAGGATAGGCCACATGGAGCTCTCCTTTTTTTAGAGAGACCCGAGGAAGCAGGGCTTCATCCACAGACTCCGGGTGAAATGTGGAAACTTCCAAGATATTGCCGTTAGTCAAATTTTATACATTTAATCAAGTTACTATGAAAATGAATATATTAGCGGCGGGCTTAGAGTATGGTTGGGTTATCTTTGGCTCACCAAGTGTTACTGCACTGAAAATCGCGCTTACAGTCAGCGGTTGAAATGTATTAATTTCAGTTGTATTTTTGTGTGAGTGTGATGTCACATCATACTGGCAGTGCTCATAGCACCCAGGTGGACAATGATTGCAAGAGTTGTCTGTTATTTCATTTCCTTCCTGACCGGTGTGTATTATAACTCAATGAGGATGAGGTGTTGCCCAAGCCTTCATTTTTCACAGTGGAGAGGCAACACTCTGCATAAGTGCTTGATTTACATCTCAAACATCGACAGACAGAAAGACTGCTTGGTCCAACCATATTCTGGAAGAAGAAATTAATTTAGTGGGTTTTGTGGGCCGAGCATGAACTGACACTAGGAACTTTTCAATTTATGTTGTTTGTGTTAATTGATTTGCAGACCGGAGGGTGGAAGGTGCTTAATGAGGGGAGCGGGGAATTAATGATGGGAACTGGGGACGGGATCAGACCAAAAGGAGGGAGTTTATTTTGTTTGCAGACCGGAGGGTGGGAGGGGGTTATCAATAATGAAAATTGTTGACAACTATTTTCAATATCGATTATTACCGATTTAGTCAATTAGTTGTTTCAGCCCTGGCAAAAATCCTTGCACCGGCCCTGGTCTAGACAGTGAATTATTATGTTTTGTTCTAGTGTTTAAATTTAGAACAGATGACGGTTTTGACTATGTTTTTACTGAGCATATACCGTATTAACATTTTTTAGTTATCAGAGAAAAACCTCATTGTACCAAAAAAAAATTGTGGTCGGCTACACTAAATGACTTATTTTTTGTGATAAATAAAGAAACAACACCGTACAACAAGGAGTTTGTTAATTATAATGGCACTATACCAGGCTAATTTTAGCTTTGGTGGACTTTTGTAGTTCTGCTGTTGTTATTGTTTAAGTGACAATTTTATGAATCCAAAAGAGAACATTTCCCCCCATATATGATCTGTATGCTGTAATAAAAGTAGCAAAAATCGTTTGCTTTAATTTTATGTGGCATACCTTCTCAAGCGTTCCACTTTCCACAGGACAATTTCCACTCTGACACTTACATGGGCAGTGGTGACCCTTATTCCTCAATGCAGGAGCAAAGAGAAAACAGTGCTTTATTGATGCCCAGTTCCAGCTGATTGATGGGGATGTGGGCTGACATAATTAGTGTATTTATGTAGCCAACTGAAAACTAATGGCCATTCATTGGTATCTCTCAAACTATCTTTACAAGGATGCACAGCAAGGAGTAACTTTGCAACTTTGTCTACAAAATGTAGTCTTTGTTTACCATAAGTGCTTCAAAATTACCTAAAAAAATACCCATTGCTTTGGATTTTTAATGTACGGTTAATGTTAATAGGTTATATAACTTAAACATAATTTCAATTCTGTTTTAATTCTTGAATTGTTGTTTACATTCTAATATACTACATACCTATAGAAGCAAAACAATATCAAAGTAATACATGTCAAGTGAACAAAGGACTAGATATAATTCTAAATATTTTACTGTGGCCTACAGGACCAAAATAATATATTACGCACAATCACAGCTACCTGCGGGGTGATAGGGGCAATAAGTATGGAGCACAAGCTATGCAAGACCAGATTGAAAATACTTACGCGTAAGTAAGGTCACAGCAAGCAGAACGCACTATGAATGACATGTGCACATTAATAGTTCTTGGTGCACACATGTAGTATCCTTGAAACAGATCTTTCTAGTAGACAAGTTCCTGGAATATTGGCCAGATCAGGGCATCTTAATGTTTTATGTTAATAGCTAATTTTATGCAAACATTGGTATGAGTAGAAGACTACAGCTCCATGCTTAAAACTTCTGCCAAGGTTCCATAGGTCTCTTTACAAAACACTTGCTATGGCAACATCACAGCCTTTTCAATCATTTAACCAACCGCAGAAAAAGAGGCAGCCTCGACCTATAGAATTGTGTACGGAAAATATAGTAGGGACGCCTTGCACATGACGCCTTGCACATGATCAGACTACAACATGTAGATTACAAAGAGATAGCAGGACACTTTTTAAATGTATGCATTCACTTAAACTAAAAACATTGGAAAACACACGGCATTACCTGGTTACTAGTTTGACACACACGAGTATTTGTTGCTAAGCAACAGCCTCTGTCTGAAAAAGCACTATATTATGTTGTGTTTATTTGTAAGTTTCCATAAATAGTGAGCTGAACACTGACAGAGATAGATTGTGACACGTAGGAAACTAAACAGGAAGTGACTTTTTTCCGCTATGTGTTACTGTGTGTTTGTGGCTTTGTGAGTCCTTTTCACCATGACAGCAGATGCATGTGGAGCTCTTGATCTGATCCAAGACTTTAATTTCTGCTACCAGCTCACTTTGTTGTAATAATCTGTGTATTTTTTTCTTAGAAACCTGTACGAAAGTAACATTTAAACTGTTTTCCACACCAACATTGGCATCCTATATGCAAAAGGACCCACTACTGCCATGAGAAAAGTATTGAAATGCTTAAGTTGCATGGAATGGGCTCTCTGATGGTCATTATAGATCAGCTTACTAAAACTTGCATATCAGCACTCAAGGGTCCACCTAGCCATGAGACCAAGAGTGACGACAATTGTCTCCCTTGTGGACAGGACCATCCTGACCAAGATTATGAAAATGTGTATGTAGGCATACGATAAAAAAGTGAGAATGCGAAGCATGTAATTTGATTTTTTTTTTTTTTTTTATATACCGTATTTTATTGAATGGGTGTAAATGACACAGAGTGGGGGAAGCAGTCTTTTGTGTCCTGAGTCAACCACTCATAATATTAGAAGAGACCTGGCAGTATTGGATTGCATTACGTTATATATCTTTGGTATGAAGGATTGCAATGCAGCCATAGTGGATATATGATAAATGTAAGGATGTTTGACATGGGACAGATTTTCTGTAAGAGTAATAGAGGCTAATTCAGTGGGGGAATTTAAACCTGCATAAGAATATCCTGGACATAAAATAAGCTTAAGGACCAAATAAGGTTTGAGGTATCTTTTGGCAGATAAAAATGAGCAGACTAGATGGGCTGAACTCTTTTACCTGTCCTTTAATTATGTGTTTCTATATATGATCTATATTACTGAAGCATGACAGAGCCTATACACATTCCTCTAAAAGTCCATGTTTAGGACTACCTCTTATGCCTGTCTTTTCTCAGAGGGTTCATAGTGAATCTTCTTCTACAGCCTTCTACCACTAAACATCCAGTGATGTACCTGGGCCTAGGCTGGAACAGCAGTTTTAGACACGAGCGCCATCATATCCCGGTGGCTTGTAGTGAAGATGGCGGCTGTGGAGTGAGTGGCTTGGGTCGCTGTCTTGGGTCAGGCCTAGGTCAGTGTCAAAGGTAAATACATCTCTGTTACCATCATCATATTTATTTTAGTGGGAAAATGTGTGCTTCTAAATTATACTGTGTAAATAAATTACTTTTAAATGCCTTACTAACGATATTAAAAAAATGTAAAAATGTTTTTAGTTAAAACAATACACTCCTTTGTGGGGAATAATATACAGTGATTGATGAAAATTCATGTTGATCCACCAAAGATAACCCACAAACATAAAATGAAACATCAAACAGAGACTTGGTACATAAATATTCATTTCTGACATGTATTTTACAGTTACAGTCACAGACATGAATTTTTTATTTTCAGTGCAAAATATAATAAACATCTGTGTGCAGAAGACAGCATTTCAACCAGGCCTGGATATGTCATTATACTGCTGCTATATCTCTGTCTGTCTTCTAA
Source organism: Sceloporus occidentalis (assembly GCA_023333645.1). NCBI lineage: Eukaryota > Metazoa > Chordata > Lepidosauria > Squamata > Phrynosomatidae > Sceloporus > Sceloporus occidentalis. The sequence goes on along the minus strand of JALMGF010000026.1, from coordinate 7,021,302 downwards.
TGGAATTCTTTTCTTGAACAGATTGTTCTTCTCTCTCTCTCTCTCTCTCTCTCTCTCACTATATATATATATAGACCAATGGGCCTCTTTTATCCATATGCACTTAAAAATGCAACACATTTTTCAATACCTTATATGGTTAAATGGGAATTCCGGTCGACAACTACAACTAATTTTCATAAACTGTTTTTTTTATCACGTGATATGTACACTATGTTCCTCTGGATCCCCAAAAAGTTGGATGATCTCCCTGCATTGTGTAATTTGTACTTTCACAAGCATTGTGTTCCCTTGGCAATGTAATGTTCTTAATTAATGAGCAAATCCGTTAGATACACTTTGGGAGAGTTTACTTCAATCTTGATATATCCCTTTCCTATAATTGTGTACCAAGGTTGCAAGTTATTATGCAAAGACAAAGAATTGATTGGTGGAAGGATGTAAATTATGCTCAGAATCATAGTGTGGAAGTCTGTTGATTTTTCAGTTGGAGATGAAGTTAAAGAGATACGTCTAGGCCTGTATTTCCATGTGAAAAAGTCATATGCACAAATACTACATGGCCTCTGTGCCGGGTAATCAGTGAACAGCTGTAGGAACATTGATTGTGGAGAAGAGACTGTAATCCCACCACCCCACACCAACCAAGAGCTCTACCTCCTGGCCTTCTGACATCTGCATATGAAAGATAAGAATTTACATTTAGATATGTATAGCTGAGCATACACATGCACATAGGACCTGTATTAATGTTCAGCTGTCTATATACTGTAGCTAAATTACAAGGGAATGCTGTCCTCCTTTTCCAATGTGCACAAGCTTTCTAAAATGCATTTTGATTAGCATTCCCTCGGCACATCCCAGGATAGGCCACATGGAGCTCTCCTTTTTTTAGAGAGACCCGAGGAAGCAGGGCTTCATCCACAGACTCCGGGTGAAATGTGGAAACTTCCAAGATATTACATGGCCTCTGTGCCGGGTAATCAGTGAACAGCTGTAGGAACATTGATTGTGGAGAAGAGACTGTAATCCCACCACCCCACACCAACCAAGAGCTCTACCTCCTGGCCTTCTTTGTAACAGTTTCATTTATTTGAAATAAACCAATTTGTATACACTTATCACACCACAATATGACTCATTTTTAGTAGTACTATTTCAATGATAAATTCACATGTATTAGTATATTGTGACACTAATATCATAGCTTCTCATTCTGTTTATCGCGCAAACATCGACTACTACTTTACCAAACCATTCCCGTTATTGGAATAGATTTACAGTCAAACATAATGTAAGTTCACAGAAAAGGCAGCATTAGTGCAATTGAAGTACGTTTACTGAAAGATTACTCATTAGAATTCATTTCAAGCAACTGCTGGTGAGTTTACGGGAGGACAAGATTACTCCGAATGTATTTCATGCATGGGACGGTCGGTTTACTGGGAGACAGCATCCCTCCTTTAGAATGTACTTCATGCCACAGACAATGGGGCTGCTTAAGCCTCACTCATCCTAAAAAAGGAATCCTTCTGTCTCTTGTCATACGGTTGAATTTATTTTCTTATGGTTGCCAAGGATATCTCTACTGGTAGCTGGATACTCAAAATCCAGTCACATAGCTGTGTATTATTAAGGGCTAACGCGTAAAAAAATCCTCCTCATCACAACATGGCCAGGTTGCTATGTGCAAGTCAACCACAGCTGTTTTTTTAATATAGCTGGCAGTATATTTTAGCCATTTCCCCGCGGTGGCTCTGTTCCCTAGAGAAATATGGAGAAAAGGAGCGCGATGTGTTGCTAAGTGACAATGGCAGCTAAGGCTCGGTAGTTGAAGAGAGAGTTTGAAGCAGGAACTTCCCAGAGAAAAAACCTGTTATGCTACACAGGCATTATAGAACCGTGGCAGTGAGCTGAGAAGTGTGAGAAACATGCGTGGGCAAAAAGGCAGAAATGCTTTATTCAAGGATGTCAACCAAAAAGTTCTTAGCCTGCAAAGTGACAGAATGTTATACAAACTATAACAAAATTCATTGGAATTTTATGTAGGAACTAGTCCAGCAGAATGGAACACTGGCAGGCAGATCTATAAACTACCGGTATATATTTCAGTGCAACCTTTGAAAAGTGGTGCCATCCGTAATAAGACCACTTTACAAACCTTCCACTAGAGCTATTACACAAACGAATCACGTTTTTCCTTGAGAAAGATGAGTTAAAAAAGGTGAGTACTAATCACCTGGCAGGCATTCAGAAGAATGTAACCTATTTCAATTAAAAAAGGCCTGAAAGCTAAAATCAAAATGTAGTTGCAAAAAAGACATATGTACGTTTTTCTGGAAAAGTAATAATACGTACATCAATGGAGGAACCATTGTTATGACCAGTTCGGCATAGATCAAGAGAACATATCACAATGATGATGGGTTAACATGCTAAGCTTAAGGGGTGCTTAGCATTGATACTACGAAAGGCACACAGGCTTTGGGGAATGTATTTATTATTATTTTATTAAAGCATTAAATAGCAGCAATGCTGGTTTTATTTTATATCTACAACTATCTATAGTTTGTATTTTTATTTTTTAATTGGCATAATGGTATTTGAGATTTGGGATTTACATTCTGAAGCCAAAGGCCTTTTGGGCAGCCGCCCTCCTAGGCTCTCGAACCGGTTCTATCCCACGGGTTTCTTTAGTTGTAATCCCTCGGCTAAGACTAAAGGGGTGGCTATTCTCCTCTCCAGACACCTGCCGTTCCGGGTCTTGGCTTCCTGCCCTGATCCTGACGGGCGATATCTTCTGCTAAAGGGATCGATTGCGAACCAGATGTACACCTTTGCTAACCTTTATCTACCTAATACTAACCAACATCTCCTTCTTAGGACTGTCTTCCACAAATTGCGAGACTTTCAGGAGGGCATATTGGTGCTGGGGGGGGACTTCAATGTCTCTCTCCACCCCCACATGGACACCTCCACGGGTAGGTCGCGCACGCCGCAACGGGTGCTGCGCGGGATTACCTCTCTGCTTTCGACGCACCGCCTTGTAGACTGCTGGAGGGCCTTGTATCCTACTACTAAAGACTATACCTTTTTCTCGACGTCCCATGGTTCCTATTCCCGTCTTGATTATTTCTTTCTCCCCTATCACCATGCTATCCTCTTGCGCCGCGCTCACATTGGGATTACCACTTGGTCTGACCACGCCCCTGTGGGTATTTCTCTCGCCTCATCTCTCCCCCGCCCCTCCCGGCGCTCTTGGCGTCTTAATGACTCTTTGCTGACTGATGCGGTAATAGAAGCTGACACCACGAGGGCCCTCACCCATTATTTCCAGGAAAATCTCCCAGACGAGGTCCCCCATCTCACGATCTGGGAAGCCCATAAGAGTGTGATTCGGGGTCACTATATACGCATATGTTCCCACCGTAAGAGGGTTGAGAGGGAGCGGATCTCCTCCCTATGTGACGGTATTGCTGTGCTAGAAAGGGCTCACAAGGCTTCCTTGTCGGGGGACGACCTGCAGCGACTGGTGTCGTTGCGGGGGGATTTAGCGACCATCCTCAATAATCGAACCCAACGAGCATTCCTGCGCTACAGGGCCCTGGCGAGGGCGCTTCGTGGCTCCCGCAAGCTGACCCATATCCCAAAGGTTCACTCCGCCAGTGGTCGGGTCTGCCTCCTCCACTCAGACATTGCTGCTAGCTTTGTGTCCTATTTCTCGAACCTTTATAACATTACCCCTTCCGGTAGTGCGTCTGCCCCTGCTGCGAGGGAGGCCAGGCTGCTGGAATATTTAAAGCGGACGTTGCGGGTTAGTCTCCCTGCCGGGGACGCGGCGACGTTGGAGGTTCCTATCTCCCTTCAAGAGTTTGTCTTGGCTATTAAGTCGTCCCGTTCTGGGAAATGCCCAGGCCCGGATGGGTTCCCACTAAAATACTACTCACACCACGCTGACCTACTTGGTCCCCACTTTGTGGAGGCGTTTAACTCTGTTTTAGGCGGTGGGCGCATTCATGCGCATACTCTCTCGGCGTCCATCACATTAATCCCCAAGGATGGTAAAGATCCTGAACAATGCGGCAGCTATAGACCCATTTCCCTCCTCAACACTGATCTTAAATTGTTTGCAAAAATTCTCGCCAATCGTATACAACCTTTCATGTCCCGCTTGGTTCATCCCGATCAGACGGGATTTGTCCCGGGTCGGGAGGCGCGCGACAGTACGATTCGTGCTCTTAACCTGATGCACTTTGCAAAGCACTCTGGCATTTCCTCCATTTTTCTTTCCACGGATGCTGAGAAAGCTTTCGATAGGGTAGACTGGTCCTTTATGATTGCCACTCATAGACACATGGGCTTCGGTCCTCACCTGCTCACTTGGATCAGGTCGCTTTATCAGGCCCCCTCTGCATGCCTCCGTATCAATGGTGCCCTGTCGGACTCTTTCACTATTGCTAATGGCACCCGGCAGGGATGTCCTCTGTCGCCCCTGCTGTTTGTGCTCTCCCTAGAACCCCTGCTTCAGGCTGTCAGGCTCAATTCCGATATCCATGGATTAACCATTGGACAAACTCACCACAAGGTTCTCGGATACGCTGATGACCTCCTATTTGTTGTCTCTCGCCCGCGGCTGTCGTTGCCGATTATCTTGAAGGAAATATCTGATTTTGGGGAGCTTTCCAACTTCAAGGTCAATATGTCCAAGTCCGAGATTCTCGATGTTAATCTCCCTCCGTCTGACCGTCGGGAGCTGGCGCCCTCCTTTCCTTTTGCTTGGTGCGACTCTAAGCTGCGATACCTCGGGGTTTGGCTGACGAGGGATCTCTCTCAGCTCTTTAGCCATAATTTTTTGCCCTTATTAGCGACTATCCGCTCTGATCTCGGTAAATGGTCGAGACTTACGGTCTCGTGGTCGGGTAGGATAAATACCATTAAAATGAACATTATGCCGCGCCTCCTGTACCTATTTCAAACCCTCCCGCTTCTGATACCGCCTTCTTTCTTCGCCTCCGTTCGCTCTGCTTTTCTCCGTTTTGTCTGGGGAACTCGTGCTCCGCGCATCAAATTTAGCACGCTGATTCGCCCCAAGTCGAGGGGTGGCCTGGCTTTGCTTTGCCCACGTACTTATTATAGGGCGTGTCATTTGCTCCGTGTTGTGGAGTGGTCCCAGACCTCCCGCATTAAGCAGTGGGTCGATCTGGAAGACGCTCTTCTTGGTGTCCCTGTCCGCTTCCTCCCCTGGTTGTCGATGCCCTCCGCGAGACGCTTGGCTGCTCCTCACCCTTTTGTCCGGGCCACCCTGCGCGTCTGGCACTCTCTAACTCGTAGCGTGCGGCTAACCACTTTTCCCTCCCCGCTTACCCCCCTTAGGGACAACCCTGACTTCCCTCCAGGCGTGGGGGTCGATTTGTTCCCCGCTGTCGCCTCTGGCACTGATTCTAGACTTCGCTCCTTTGTCACTTCTGCAGGGCTTAGACCACTGGAACATCTGATCGCACCGGCTTCGCCTACCTTCCTCGATCGGTTTCGCTATGCGCAGTTAACCAACTTTTATCGTTCCCTGGCGCAGGGACACAACACATTTCGCACCCTCACCACTTTTGAGACTCTCTGTGTGTCGTCTGATCGGCTGACTCACGGGGTGTCCCACCTTTATAGTCTGCTGCTGGCTGCCCTAACCCCTGTGCCCCCGGTGTTTATGGGGAGGTGGGAGGCTTCGCTGCAGGTCGTTCTCTCGGAGGAGCAATGGGAAAAGGTTTGCATTCTGACCCATCGTTGTTCTCTGAGCAACGGGGATCAAGAAATGGCTTACAAGCTCTTGGCTCAGTGGTACAGACCCCCTGCGGCACTAGTTCGTTATAGACCTGACTTGCCTAATGAATGCTGGAGGTGTAAAGATTCTCCTGGCTCCCTTCTACACTTGTGGTGGCTGTGCCCCCGCATAGTCCCTTACTGGTCCGCAATCCATAAGTGCATGCAATCTCTCTCTGACGTCCCTATCCCTTTTACTCCTGACTTTTTCCTCCTCCATCATGGTTCGTTCTCTATCTCCTGGTTCAAGAGGTCGGTCCTCCGCCGTTTGCTGACGGCGGCCAAGGCTCTGATACCCCTTCATTGGGGTGATCCCTCCCCCCCTACGTTCCGGGAGTGGTTCCTTCGTGTCGAGCGCATCCGCATGTTTGAGGTATTAGCTCTGTCAGCGGATGATGCAGCGGCCAGGTACCTAAAGACATGGTTCCATTGGCTTGCATACGCGTCTGGTCCACAGGTTCGCCCCCTTTTGTCCGATGCGGCCGCTTAGTTCCTTCTCGGATACTAAGTTAAGTGCTTTCCCCCCTCCCTTTTGTGATCCCCCCCTCTATTTTTTTTTTATTTTTTTATTTTTTTCCCTCTCTCTGTTTCCTTCCCTCTGTTTTCCCCTTCTCTCTGCTGGTGCTTGGTGTCCACTGCTCGGGCTGGCCCTTGTTGCTTACTTAATCCTTACCATGTCCAAGTAGACAGGGATTGTTTATTTTCGCGTGTCACGTCGTCATATTGCTCTAGGTACTAGCTGTGTCACCTCTTGAACCTTCCGGGTTCCATGTTCACGCGGCTCTGGGGATATGTATCGATGCTGTACTACCCGTTTTATCGCATCCTGTGGCATGTACCTATTCCCCCTCCCCCCTTTTTCTTTTTTCTGTACCCTTCTTCCCTTGTTCAGATTTACTTGAAAATGTTGAAAACCTTCAATAAATATTGATTTACCACCTGAAGCCAAAGGCCTCAAGAATTCATTGTTAAGTAGATTCTGTAGCTGTAAATCCCACACAGAGTCGCAGATGGCTCTGTTAAGCCTGTAACAGGTTATAGTGGATTGTAAAAGTTATTAGACTAGATCTTTCCACTAATGCAGATTATAGCTGAATTATGGTCCACAATTTCTTACACTGTCATCTTATTTAAGCAACCATCTTTTATACAAAATGGGTCTTCTACACATGCTAACAGCTTCTGTGTTTGTTGCTGTTTGGATATACTAAAAGATTGCATAATAAGAGGATCCTACATGCCAGTGTAATGGGTTAAACCAGTGGTGGTGTTCAGGCATATCTAATACCAAGTTCATTTTAGAAACAAGCTGTGCCAAAAAATGTACAGGTCTCTGCTCCCTTCCACTAGACAAACAGAGATATGGGCACCTTCTGCTGGGAAAGGAGAGCAACCACAAGGAGAGACTCAAGATATGTCATGAAATGTGAATGACTGTGCTTAAAACTTAAATGCAGAGTTATTGAGCAGTAGAAAATGAAAACACTAGGTGAAGTTCTTCATCATAAAACTAGTACCCTTACAATTTTAGTATGAGCTGGAGTTTAGGCTGATTCACAAGGTCCGACATGCAAAGTTAGAACTAGATGGACAGAACCTGGAGGGAAAAACAAGCCTAATGTGAGGACAAGCATGGGATCAGCATCTAAGACAAGGTCAAGGACTGATTAAGGTCCACGTCTCTATATTTGGAAATATGGGCAGACTAGATGGGCCGAATGGTTCTTATCTGCGTTAAAAAAAAGGTTTCTCGCTAGAAAAGGTCCACGACCAGTCAAACGGGCTGACTAGGATAATATAAATATGAATTAAAAAGTTCCTATAAAGTTTGGGGTTGTCTATTTCTTTAAGTCTTTATAATTAAGTTCTTGTTAAAGTGTGAATATAGTTTAAAATTGACTCTAATTATACTAAGGCCATTTGGTTATAATTAGACTAGATCAATGGCCATCAGTTGTGCTTAATTGACTTTTTCCAACATTACCTTGCTTTATTACAACAATAAACCACATTTTAATTATGTAAAAACACACATTGTGAGTACACATCACACACGTTGCTCAGTTTTATCATTTTCCCCTGTAGGGACCAGTATAATTTATTTTTTGCCTGTGTTTAACCTTTTGTGTTGCCGTCATTTGCAGAGCACAGCACTCCTCGTGCTGCCATACAATATAAACGTCTTCCCAGTAACTTTCATTGTGTAATAACAGCACACATGTGAGACAACTCAGCTGTTTGAACCTCTGCTCAAGAACTTTAGCAGCTGTTCACTTTTGTTTTTCCAAAGAGGACATTCCTGAGTTTTGGACAGGAATCAGCTCACAGTGGACCTAGACCACTTGCCTGGAACATAAGCAGAGAGTGACATGTCTATGTGTAGTTATTTTTCCTCCGACCCCCCTTCTGTAATCTCAGCATGTTTCAAAGAACCAGTGCGTGTTGTACAAACCACAGGGTTTCCCCATCACATAGCTGGTCTATGACGCTAACATCTCCCTTCTCTAGAGAACAGTGACACAGACGTTTCATTCAGAGTTTGGTCGCCAAGGGAGACTGATCGCTGCTGGACACAGAGTGATACCATCCAACTCTAAGGAGGGCTTCCGAAAAACATCTCTTCCAATGGAGGGGTAAATATCAAACTTTATGGTCACATGGGGCATACAGTCAACGTTCACTAGGACAATTTTTTAAGTGTCTTCAGTTTAACATAGTAACACTTTGAAGACTAAAATTATATTTTTTTGTAATTTAATAAGGATACCTGTCCTACTAACAGTTTCATTGTGCATACATAGAAGCAGTAAACAGAGGGATACTGGTAAATATCTAAATAATATGTAAATAGACTTGTTAATACCTCCTTCTAACTTGGTGTCACCTTTTCGTTACCACTTTTCCATAGGGACGTCTCATGGAAAAACAAGTATTTTAATTTGAGCATGAAATACGGTGTTGTAAACAGCTATGAAGTTTAGCATTCATTGAGTTTATTCCATTTTGTTCCAATAAGCCTCTTTATCTTCATACCTGAAGGCTGCCATTATTGTCAGTCGTGGAATTTCGGAAGCTCACACACACACACACACACACACACACATGCTCACACCGACACATATAAATGTCTAATATGCAACTTTCTTGGGAAAAAAATTACATAAAACATAGAACTGTTTTAGAAATGTTTTTGAGAACTATTGTTAATGTGAAAAAAATGGTGGCAGCCTGAGAATGCAGAGGAGTAGGAGCTATAGTAAAATGTCACGGGGTTTCCCCTTTATTAGGACGTACTACACATAGATGCTGCACATTGTATGCAAGTACAAAAAACATAACCGCTGTGTAGATGTTCTGAAAATGATGTTGTTAATATAGTGTGTATATTATATGTGAGAGGCTATTACATCCAGAATTTGACGGTACAAGAATTTCAGATCCTCAAAATGTTAACCTCTCACAAGCAGAGGAATGACATGATGAAAAGGGGAAGGAAGGAATTGGGTTAAAAACAACTTCACAGCAAAAATATTAGTTATAAATAGTAAGTACAGCAGTTTTAATAATTACCCGAAATGTTTTTTGATGTAAGAGTAATTTTAAGTTTATACCAACCATTTCTTAAAAAGAACAGACCAAAATAATAAGCAACCTAAGATTTCTGTACAACATTAACTGCAAAAGAACCCAAAAACTGAGTATGTCTACGTGATATGTTCAAAGAGGAACAACAACTTTAGTACAATTTATGTAGTTCCTATTGGTTAAATAAATTAATACAATATCCCTCTAGATTATAAACTCCCTCTAGGTCGTACACATACGAGCGGGGCTCTCTACGTCTTGTATCGGTTTGTCTTAGTCTGTCAGTTCTAGTTTTGTCATACCCTTTCAATGTAAGCAGGTTATGAGGTGCTGTGTAAATTGTTGGCGCCATATAGGTAAAATATAATAATAACTCCTACCTCGCTTTTATGTTTTCTCCATAACCTAATGCACATGTGAGTAGATTTCACACACTGGGAATCACATGTTCTGCACACATGGAAAGGATCCCTCTCAACATTTAAAAGGGCCAGCGGTTAGGAACAGGCAAGGGTGTAGGAGCTTACCAAGACTTTTTCCTGTGTTTAAATTATTCATAGCAAATTTATGCAATGGAGATATTTTGAATTAGTATAACCGTATGTTTTACATTAATTAAATTAATAGATTTCTGCTGTTTTTATAGTTAATATTATGATGCTTATCGCTGTAGAACACTGTGATACACCCATACCCACTGCTCTGCCTCTCATAAGTGTTTCTAAAGGCAAGGAAGCATGTGGCTGCAAGTGTAAGCCACAATGCTGTGTGTAAAGGCAAGTGTGAATGTGCATGTGTATGTATGAATTTATGGGTGTGTATGGGCAGTTTTTAAAGGCAGTGTATATGTGTGTATGTTGACAGTCTATTACTATTACTGTTTTGGGCATAAAGAGAATAGACTGATTCGCTCTAACACATGTTTAACCCAGGGGTGCTATTTAGTGTTGTTTTAAATGAAAAAAAAAAGTTAAACTGTGTATATGTCCGTGTACAATGTTTGTGTGTAAGGGTGAGTGTATGGTGTTAGAGCATATATTAGAATACATTGCTACAATGAATGTGTACAAGGCTATATTATGTGTAGTGTCACTGTGTCCGTGTAAGTTATTAGAATAAATGAGTGTGGGGGCTGAATACAGCATTAAACTGTGTGTCAGTGTACAGATTTTTGATAGTTTGTTTCTGGGGGTAACAGTGTACAGTGCTAGACTGGGTGGAGTGTCCATGTACAGCATTAGAGTGTGTGTGTTAGTGTAACTTGATTGAGAATCAGTGTATAGTCATAGAATGTGCGTTAAGGTGTTAGACTGTGTGTTTGCTTATAGATTTAAGAATGCAGTTGTATAACATAGGGGCAAAACAGTTATTTTCTGTGGCTCAGCTGCCCCTGCATAAGAAATAATTGTTCTGCACCCTACTCTGCATGGTATCTCTCTACTTATTGCCATCTATGTGGAAGAACAGGGAGGGTGAGGCGCAAGAGACTGTTCATGTCTGGGTTACAGCTTGGTCTAGGCAGTGGCACCTACGTGAGGGCAGGCCGCCCCAGGTGCTTTCTGCCACAACACTCAAGCAACAACGCTGCCCTGGGTGCCACTGCCAGGCCACTTAGGTACATCACTGCTGGGGGGCAGGGGTGCTGTATCTTTTGAGGTTACGGCACTGTGCAGTGGAGTACAATTCCCATTATCCTGAGATGATATTTCATAAACATTTGGCCTGGTTGAGCATGATTAGAGTTTATCACTGAGTGCCATATGTTACACGCATTCATCCTCACAAACAGCCGCTAACGGCACGCGTACAACGCTTAGACAACCCTCAGTGCGAGTGACGTCAGGGGGGTGGAACGCGGGAAGGCCACGTGTCCCTGGTCCATAGTCACGTGACTCAGCGAGGCTCTCCTCTGTATCCCCCCCCCTCCCTTCCCCTTGGTACAAACACAAGATGGCGCGAGGAGGAGGTGGGCACCGCTGACTGGCACCGGAACTACCGGGAGACCCCGTGGGGGTAGAGGTAAGGGGCATGCGGTAGGGGAGAGGGGAAGGTGCCGAAGATGAGCCTGTATAAAGGGGAGGAGTAGGGAGATACCCAGCACGGGAAGCAGGGGAAGGATGTGCGAGAAGATAACGGGATGCGGATGGCTCAGGCAATGGGTAAGGGGGAGGGGCTGTCACATCGGCGTCCTGTGACAGGCTGCATGACTGCTCAGACCTGTCAGATTGACGCCGAGAGAGCGTTTAGCAGCTAAGGGTGAGTGGATGTAGCCGCCGGGTGAGGACCAAGTGCATTGAGTTTGAGTTGTCACTCGGTACTTGGCGGAGTCGCAGAAATGATGTCAGTTGGGACCTGTCGTGGTGCGAGCATGGGGTGAAAGAAGGTGACAACAAGTGGTAGCTGGCAATATGGATGGTGGTGTGCTGTAAAGCAGATGTTTCCCTGCATGCAGCCGGTCCGGTGCTGGAGTCCGCTAGAAGTCGCTATGATCCCCGGTGTGAGGGAAGATGAAGCGGATGCTTCTCTGAGGGAAAATGCTGTGGTGGTCATGCTGGGGCTGTCACTCTGCCCACACTGTACTCAGCGCTGTGCAGTAGCAGTTAGCGCTGTAGTTTCTGAGGTAGTGAAATAGTTTGCGTTCTCGGCACCTTTTGCACTTAAGATTGAGGTTTGAACCTGTAAGGCAGGAATTGGCTAGATGGACTGAATCTCCTTACCCCGTTTACCGGGTATACAGGGCTGGGAGTGGGATGGCACCGTAGAAATAATACTAATATTATATATTCTATAAGATCTCTGTCATGGCTTCTGACTGATTATTGATGAAGGCATGTAAAGGTTGCAGGCGCTCTGTTGTAAGAACACAAACAGGGCCCTAAGAGTATGTGATATTACATCATTCATTCATGGAGGGACAATGTTTGAAGAACATTGAAACACATGGTGCTTTATTCACTTCAGTAGGTAAGTTTGCAGCAGAGTTGCAGTTTCAACTCCGTGACATTACGCATTATGAATGACCAGCCCCAGAGAGTTTCTACGGCAAAGCAGATCTTAGTTGGCCTTGTATAATGCATTGTTTAATCAGTGGCAGTTCCAGAAATAGACCTCACTAATTATACATTATGCATGGCCATCTGATCCTCTCTTGAAGAGAAAAGAATACGTCTGGATTGGTCCTTCTTAATGTATTATGGCATAAATCAGCTAAAACTGCAACTCTTTTGCAGGCGAGACGCATATATAAACTCTGACCGTACTATGCCACGGGGATCGACACATTTGCTTGGGATCTAGGAGCCGGCCATAATATGTAGGTGGCCTAATTAACACACATAGTGACATAGCTACACACACAGTATGATACATACACACATACTCAGTAACATATTAACTTATGCACATGCAGTAACAAAATTACACACATACTATCACACACTCCGTAAAATATTAACCTACACACACTTACACATACAGTAAGATACGAACACATTCAGTGACATATTAACATATACACATACTAACAGACTCAGTAACATCCTTACACACATACTAACACATAGTAACACACATTAACATACTTAACACATACTAACATACAGCCACACACATACTAACATACAGCCACACACATACTAACATACATACTTACACACACACTTTTTTGTACCTGTGCTTTTGTTTGCTTGGGAAGTCTTCAGCTCTTCACCAGCTCTCCTGCTGTCCAGCTCTCCATTGCAGTCACCAGCTCTCCATTGCAGTCACCAGCTCTCCATTGCAGTCACCAGCTCTCCTTTGCAGTCACCAGCTCTCCTTTGCCATCACCAGCTATCCTGCTCCCTGGTGGCAATTTTAAAGCCCAGTGCTCCCCAAATCCCTAGGCGCCAGGAGGTGATTTTTGGTTGCCATGGTATCCTGGCGCCTAGGGGTTGTTGAACTCTGGATCATCGAGGGCCGATCAAAGCGAGAATAGTAATAATGCATAGTGATGTAATTTCTTGAAAGTCACCCCAAGGGACACTTGAGGGAGTTGGCCCTCCTTAAGGCATAATCAAGTCACCATATCCTAGTTTAGTGAATAGGGAATATATTGAAATTATGTTTAAACACTCCTATTTATTTTCTTAATTTTCATGCAAAACACCTATGTGTTAGTACCAGTATGATATTCATTTTAAAAAAGTGATATTAGTACGAAAAAGTGGATTTTTCCTTTACTTTCTACGGGAATTCTACTGTCCAGTTGAGTTACCCTTGCGTGAGAGACAGAGAGAGTACCTCCAGTATTTAGAATTTCATGCTGGAAGGCAGAACATAAAAGCGAAATTAGATAATCGTCCATTTCCTCCACTTCTAGTACTATTTCTCAGTAAATGGTATCGTGTACATGTACGTATCTACAAGATCCCTGCTGTGTAAAACGAGCCACGGTACTCGGGAAGAGCGAAGAAAGAGGTCACCTCTGCGACGACAACCTAAGACGCCGAGTACAGGTGCGCTTCCAAAAATAACACTATGTACATCATGTTTGGCTAATGGAAAAAGTACATGTTTATAAATACATCCCCCCTTTGGTCTGCGCTAGCTGAGCATACACTATTATTCTAAGAGACATACGGAGAATCTACCTGCAGGAACAGGAGCTACTCTCTCTGAGCAGGTCTGCAGTTAGAGATTCTGCTGTATCATCTTGATGTAAATATATGCTAACCGCAATATTTTTCTTCCATTGAATAATTGGGTCCCGTTGAAGTAAGAATCGGTAGCCTGGCCAATGGTTATCTGACTTGTTCCCGAGCGCATCAAACTAATCGTCTCAAATGCTGGCATTTTAAAAGATGACCCTGACCTTATGTATGGCGGAGATATTCTGTTTCAAGCAAGTATACAGTTCCGTGCGTATGCCGGCCGTATTCTTGTAACGGCCTTCTCGGGGTGGCTGTGGTTGCAATTCTAATGTTCTAGAGCGACCACGATAGCGTTTTAATCTTTGTACAATATAAAACACGGCTGGCCTCTATAATTAATCCTGTTCAATACGTGATTTGTATGAGAGAATAAATGTTTTACCAAAGGTAAGTTATAATTAAAAAGCCTAATAATGTAACACGGCGTAAGTCTAATCCTTTACATATAACCGTGGCATTCCCGCGCTGGTTGGACTTTTTAATAAGCGACTGCATTCTTTTCTAAAGCCATCTAATTCTCTGCCTGTTGGTCATAACGGTACAATCCCCGGCACATTCTATTCAGTATAGACTATGTACCGTGCCCCATATGATAGCGATACATAACCTCATCGGTTTCACCATCACGTTCTATAGATAGGGTCTTACTGTATACGGTTCCAAGCATTGTTTGTCCGATCGCATGCGTCTCTGTGCTACGGGAATGGAGAACATGGAAAAGTTTAATATTGAAAGAAAGTGTGACTTTTAAAGGAAAATGGCGCTTCTCCCGGATAGGATGAATGTGGCGTGTAATTGGCCATCAAGGTTATTCTGGATAGGAATGATGGATTCTGATGTATGATGGAAATGTATGGAAAGGAAGCGCGAGCGACGTGCCAGCTTTGTATCAATAGGTTGTCTTGTTGTAGAGATACTACATCTTTGATAGCTCATTGACCCACTTTGATAGTTTTGTATTCAGTAATTGAAGTGGGAACTCTGCTCCTGCTTGGCTGCTGTTACCAAACATAATTACGTCTCCTTTGGGAAAGACGCGTTGTATTCTAGCGCTATTTTTGCTGGCCGTGGTTTAGAAACACCAGGCTGAGCTCTTTCCGGGTGAAAGCCGTGCGAATTGGGGATGCCTTGGTTTTTGCTTATTGGTGCGTGATGCAGAGAAAAGCCCGATGTGGCTTCTTCACAATAAAGCGCCAATTTACCGCGTGTTTAATGAGGGCACTTGTCGAGGTTCCCGTCGCGGAGTGTATGCCGCTTATAATCCTGTCACAATGCCTATGGCCTCTGAATCTCTTCAAAGTCATGTGTTTCAATCAGGCCAGGCGTATTTATCTGCTGCAAGCGATTGCTATACATTCCCACATGCGGCATTAACCCTTTCCTTACCGAGTCACATCGCCTGGCTGTTCTAGAGCTTACAGTAAATTCTTCTTTCTATTTCTAGTCATCTAGCTTTGCATTTCCTTTTTTGTATCCAACTCTGCTTCTTTTTTTCCTTTGTCCGTATAAATGTTCCTATAGCGACTCTACATCTTATTCTAGTTTTATCCTTTTTCCCCCTCATCTTCCCAAATGTGATTGTTTTGTTATGAACACCATTGCATTTTTTTTTCTTTTCCTGCGTCTTGTGAAATTCTAGCTAAATTATTCATACGGTTTGTTAATGTGTCCTCCTTTCAGAATGTAATGCATTTATGTATACTGGCAAGCAATGCTCGTGCAAAGCATGTGTAGTCTGTGGGCTTTTTAACCCCTTGCAGTCCAAGGAGAGAACGCTTTGCATGAAAGTCATGGAGATTTCGTGGCTACCAGTGCTGTTTGGTTTGATTCAATGACCCGTTAAAACCTTCATTGGTTCTAATAGGGATGAATAGTGCGTGGAAAGCAATTCCTGTGCAAAGGAAAAAGTGTGTTGAATCTGAAGCCAGTGGAAAACTCTTTCAGTGCCAGGTGAAATTTAATATATGCCAGCATTGCAATGCTATACAGAACGGTGTAGTTTTTGTAATACGTATGAAAAGAATACGTATCTAAATTATTAATTCCCTGGATTTAATTGATTTTAAAAAGTAAAAGCATTTTTTGTCATCTTTCTACCTTTTATACCGAGTTCCTTTTTTGATTTGTGTGCCAGCATTGATACAAAAGAATGCTTTCATCTAACCACATCGTACGCTTTTCATTGTACGCTTTGCTACAAATGTACATGGCTAGCTTACAAGGGGCTTTTGGGCGATGGAGATGGAAAGACAGACTGCACTCACCCTATGAGGTGGGAAGTTGTCAACACGGTAAACCAGTAATTATCCAATTATATTCCTCTAAAACATTCATACATACATCTGAGAATGTGTTGGATTTTAAATATGTGCTTTAAAAATCTCCCTTGCCGGGACTCCCCCCGTGGGAATTCCCGGCAAGGGACATTGTTAAAGCACATCGAGCAGACGTGCCGGCAGCGGTGGTTGTTTACGCGCGCATCGCCGCTGCCGGTGAACGTCTGTACGATGCGCTTAGACAACCTCCCACGTCGGCACTCCCCCCCCCCCCCGTGGAAAGTGCTGGCAGGGGAGGCTGTCTGAGCGTATCGGAGAGTAGGATACGGGTCCCCTGCATCGCCGCGGGGGATCTGTATCCTAACCCCGCTGCCTGCCCGGCGCCCGGAACTGCATGTCCCGGGCGTCGGGCGCTAGACCCCGAATATAGGCCGCACCCCCACTTTAAAGACTTAAAGTGGGGGGAAAAAGTGCGGCCTATATTCGAGCCAATACGGTATATAAAACAAATCTATAGGTCTGTTTCCCTTTTTTCTTTGGCGTCATTCAGTAGCTGTCCATTTTGTTTGCACATAAATATATTTCGCAAATCCTAGTGACGTTTGTATGGGTGTTTGTAGAGGTCATATTCCTCTGACTTACTGAACTTCACCCCTTCCGCCCAGCGTACTGTGTACAAGTCACAGCTGGCTTCTCCATAGCTGGTTTGTAGTCATCATACTGTGCGTACTGTTCCTCCGGAGGTAGGATCAATTATTTTTATGTAGTTTATATAAATAATTCTACTTTATTCTTCATAATAGAACTGCATATCTACATAATCTGTCAGCAAGTATTGTGTGAAGCCCACAGACTCGTTTTATGATTCCTTTGGATTGTGTTTTGAACTCTCCATATCCCAAATGCCATGCGGCTGGACAATCCCAGGAGTCAGATGGCCGAGGCTCCTAGAGCCTTTTACATGGTTGTATCACATTGATCTTTATTCACGGCTTTTTATATATACATATTTCCAGCCCTCGTATAATAAGCATCTGTTGGAATGATAGCTTCTCTTCTTGTGTTGGATCAGAGCCGTTTAGAATGTCTTCTCTTAAAAATAAGGTTATTTTTAGTGAGTGGACTTGTGACTTATAGTTCGTGGAAATAATGAGTTCAAAGAAGTGTATATATATATTTAAATCTACTGTAAACATTTAACAGTTTGTTCCAAATCACTTATGTGGTTTCTTCTATCCCTATCTATGACACAACAGCTATAACTAGTCTGAACTTTTATAGTCTCCTATGTCCACATTAAATGAGCTTCTGTGAATTTAAGGTGCACGCATCACTATTTGTGTATGTATGCATGTACATGTATGTGTGTGTGTGTATATATATATATATATATATATATATATATATATATATATATATATATATATACACTAAGCATCATGCATGTTGCAAAACTTTATTGTTTAAATCTTCTTGGTATTTTTTTGTGTGCTCCTCAAGGGTAACTCAAATAATGACTGGTCATTCTACATATATATACAATTAATGTATTGTACTTCGCATAGGGGATAACCTAACATTAAGGCGTTATATTGGAAAGATGTCCATCAAGTTCATTCTTTAAACAATTTCTGTTGGATGAGGTAACATGTCTACTTAATGGATGTCATAAACCGCTACTCCCATGGGGATATCTTCTTACATGCTTCAGCACCACCTGTTAAAATAAATGGAAGGGCGGTATAGAATGGAGTCATTTATTTTGACATCTCAAATGCATTGGGTAGAATTGTTCTAATTTGTGCATTCGGCTTTTTTTTATTTTTGGTCTGAGATAGACATTCTCTCCTGGTTAAGGCATCAGCTTACCATTTGGTCGTAACTCCATGTATGAATTATATAGTTCTCCTGAAAGCCTACATTATAGTGTTGCTTGGTGTCCCTCGGGACTCCAGTCGTTTGTGCCAGAAAGGATGTGTACAAGCTTTGGTCCAGAATCTCTTGCCTTGAATTGTAATCCAAAACCTGTCCCCTGGGCTCTCAACAGCTTTGTAAACTTTGTAAATCTTTTCTCATAATATAAGTGACGCATTTACTGCCAAATCTGTTCTCCAATTCCAGGAAACTAGAGCAGCGCACACATTCTGTAAATGCATTCTGCTAACTGGGCACTAATAATTCTGCTTGGTTGCTCAACTAGAGAGCCTACAGACCACGAACAAGCGGCGTCTCACAAAGGGACATCATATCTGATTACTTCAAAATTTAGGGAAAAAATCCCACCCCCTGCTCAGCAGCAATGTAGAAAGGTTATTATAAAATATAACGTATTAAAGTCCATGTCAGACTGTGCAATATCATTGGGGCCTTTTGTCTAGGCTGCACATTCAATATGGAAGCAAACACACATTAATGCGCTCCCTTTTGACACATTGGTAAAAAACAGGGGAATATATACGTATAAAATGCAGGTTTGGGACAGACTGCTGATCAGTGGCTATTTTTTTCTTCCTTACCCCTATTGACAGTATAAAATGTTAGTTTAATTGTAGCATTGGCTTTTTTTGTGTACAATTTCTAATAGACATTTACAGTTTGGCTCCGAAATATACCTGCTGGCTCCTAAATTCCACGCAGCTGTTCTAGACTCTCTAAAAGAAATGTCCCTGAAAGCCCCACTTAACGAGATTGCATATTAAAGAGCCCAGTGAGCTCTAATATGCAAATAAGCAAATGCTCTGAAAAATACCCTGTGTCTTATAACCCGACCTCAAACAGAGGTTGGATAATAACACTATATATAGCGCCGCAGGGGACCCGGATCCTCCTCTCTGACATATCAGGGGCACAGTGGCATATAGGGGTATAAGGCATATTTGGGGGGTAGAGTGGCATATTTGGGGGCATCGTGGCGTAGCTGGGATTATAAGGCATATCAGTGGGGCAGAGGGGCATATCTAGGTATAAGGCATATCTGAGGGGCAGAGTGGCATATCTGGGGGTTATAAGACATATCAGGGGGCACAGTGGCGTATAAGGCATATTTGGGGGCAGAGGAGCATATCTGGGGTATAAGGCATATCTGGGGGTTATAAGACATATCAGGGGCAGAGTGGCATATAGGGGTTATAAGGCATATCGGGGGCACAGTGGCATATAGGGGGGGCAGAGGGGCATATCTGGTGGCATAAGGCATACCTGGGGGGCAGTGTGGCATATCAGGGGGTATAAGGAATATCAGAGGGCACTGGTATATCAAGGGATATAAGGCATATCTGGGGAGGGTGGAGTGGCATATCTGGAGGTATAAGGAATATCTGGGAGGCAGTGTGGCAAGCCTGGGCTCAGATGTGCATAACTGGGGGGGCAGGTTGGGAAATAAAAAGAAGTGCATTTTTCTCAGTTTTTTTTAATTACATTTATTTTTTTATCCGATTAATCCAAAAAATAATCGGCCAACTAATTGATTATGAAAATAATCGTTAGTTACAGCCCTACTAGAGTGACAGCCATGTTAACAAATGCCATCTTTTTGGTTTCCAAGACTTGTTTGTGCAGTAATGCCTATTTGGCAACAGTACATATATAAACACGGCGCATTTTAACGAAGACATAACATTGTTGAGTTAAACTGCCTCGAGAAGTATGGCTGACAGACAACACTAAGCTAGAAATAAACCCAGTGCAGATATGGCTAATCTATCCTACTACAAACCTACTTAAAACCGCTGACTTTCCACATTTATGTGCGAGCTCATAGCACCCTGAGTAATATGAAGATGATCACGCTGGGTAGGATATAGGCCATAGATAACACATTGATTTTACATGTAAGAGATTTATATTCTAGATTCCATACGATAATGTGACCTCGTGCACACAGTATATCCAAGACGCACACAAACACACGCAGATACTGTTTGAGAGGCAACCATGAAAAGATGTCATTTTATTAATCCGTTATTTAAAGGGGAAGTCTCATTGGGGGGGGGGGGCATTTCAACAGGTGTTATGTACGGTGCTGGCACTGACAAAAAAAACCCGGTCTGATTTCAGTCCTTTATCTGCAGACCTGAATATCTTCCAGCTCAAACACTGTACTGATTCGAAATGTTAGAAACCCCCCCAATAGTTCAGGCTTTCCGCATAAGAGCGCCCAGCCAAGTACAAACAGCATGGATGTTATTTTGCTGTTTGTGTGCGGGCTAGGAGTGCCGAAGCAAGTGCGCTCCATGATGGCTGAAATGTGTACCTGTCAGGTGTCAGTCAAAGATGGTCAGGTGCAGAGATTTGCACCGATGTGCAGGATATTGGGTGCACACAAGTTAAAAACTTTTAATCTCTGCCTATTTTGTCTTTTCAAATTCAATTGAAAGCGCAATTTCACTCCCTGTAGTTGACAGATAAATACTATGCTCAGTACTGCTACTGCTCATAATCTGAAATAACCAGAGTCTCTGGATGTGCCTTAAAGAACATCACAGCGTTGTGATGTCACAGCAGTATGGCAAGTACAAGTAGCATATTGCTATGTTGAAACCATTTTTTTTCCAAATCTGGCCATACTGCCCCATATGCTATTTGGGGCATATTTGAAGCTGGCTAATTCAATTTATCCCATCAAACCATATATTTTTTTAAAAACTAGATACCCCAAGGTATCAGATGCTGGTATTTGAACCTTTTCCTTTCGTGCGATTCTACCACCAACCTTTTCCTTTCGTGCGATACTACCACCAGCCTTTTTTTCTTCACGCAAGTTGTACTTTAGGTATGGATGTACAGCTCCTGGTATACGTCACTCAAACAACCCATTATGCGTTCAGCAACATCTCCTGAGTACAGTTATACTGCCCATGGGTTTGTCAGGTTTTTTGGAGGTAAAAGGCCACATTTGGGAAGAGCAGATTTTTTAACTTGGAACTTTGACATCAGGTCCTTCTACCCCCATGTCTCATTTGGGAGCCGGTCAGTTCAATTTATCCAATTAAATCATATATTATTGAAAACTAGACACTCCAAGGTATTTCAAATGGTGATATTTTATCTCTTTACATGCACTAATTCTACCACCAGCCTTTGTGTCAAAGTTTGTGGTAGTAATTTTTCGTGTGCTCGCTATCGAGGCATTTCAGCGACACCCTTTCAGCTTAGGAGGTGATCATTGATTTTGAAAAATAAAAACAAAATGCAGTTTTAGGTGTGGTTTACCATGACCTTTATTGTTTGACTGTTTTGGGGTTAAACACTATTAATGTGCATACACAAATTGCCCAAGCGATGCTTCTCTTCCCCTCCACTGTGCGAGGACGCTTGCTTTGTCCCGTAGTGGAATTAAAGTGTCATTACAGCAGAATACAGAATCCCACATGAGCCGAGCACACAAGCCAAGTATCGACCTGCGACTACCCGTTATAAGTCGGATAAGAACGTTTCAGAATCTTACTGTGGCAAAGAATATCTGTGTGCGAATAAAATAATTAAGCACAATCCACAAGCTGATGGCAAGAACTACAGTGGTTTCATAGGGCAACTATGGAGGTGGTTAATAAATACACACAATACTAACATGTCATAATGTTTCAAAGCAGACTCCACAAACACACTAGAGTCAGGGCTGCAACAACGAATCGATAAATCGAGAGTGACATATAGGGGGTGGAAGGCATATCGGGGGCACAGTGGCATATAGGGGTATAAGGCATATTTGGGGGGAGCAGAGTGGCATATCTGGGGTATAAGGCATATCTGGGGGTAGAGTGGCATATCTGGGGGTTATAAGGCATATCAGGGGGCACAGTTGCATATAAGGGGTATGGGGGGGCAGATGGGCATGTCTGGGGTATAGGGCATATCTTGGGGGGCAGAGTGGCATATAGGGGGTTATAAGGCATATTAGGGCACAGTGGCATATAGGGGGTATAAAGCATATTTGGGGGCATAGTGGCATATCTGGGGTATAAGGCATAGCAGAGGGCATTATGGCATATAGGGGGTATAAGACATATCTGGGGTATAGGGCATACGGGGGTATAAGGCATATCAGAGGGCACAGTGGCATATCAGGGGGTATAAGGCATATAGGGGATATAAGGTGTATCTGGGGAGGGTGGAGTGGCATATCTGGAGGTATAATGCATACAGGGGGTATAAGGCATATCTGGGAGGCAATGTGGCAAGCCTGGGCTCAGATGTGCATAACTGGGGGGGGGGCAGGTTGGGAAATAAAAACAAGAAATGCATTTTTCTCAGTTTTTTATTCTGCTTTGTTTTTAACATCCAGTTATTTTGAATAAACAAAAAATGTACATTTATTTTTTATCCAATAATCGAAAAAATAATCGACCAACTAATCGATTATGAAAATAATCGTTAGTTGCGGCCCTACGTATTTTTAATAACTTTTTATCCCTTTGTATCGGTTTGTCTTAGTCTGTCATTTCTCGTCTTGTCATACCCCTTGAATAAATAAAAGATAATAAAAAAAATAATAATAATCACTTTGGGTTTTTTTTTGTTTCCTTTCTTTTTTTAATTCATTTTTTCTCACAACCCGAAAAGTTTGTTATTCTTTTAAAAGGTCAATGATATAATGCCTGTAGCTGCTTTAAAATCTCAGGTATAATTAGAATGGTTAACTGACAGGGGTCATGTTATTTTGTTCTTGTGGTTAGCACCCCTTGTCTGTATGGGCATAATAATTTACTATATTATTCGTAGAGTAATACTAGACTGAACTGAACGTTTTCCTGGTTCAGAAGATCCGATCCTCAACGAGGATAACGCATTCAGTGTAGGTTCTGGAAACTAGGTAAGCTGAATTTACCATATGTTAGTTCAGCCTATAACAAGGTTTACAAACAAAATTAATGACTGGGTTAGGGCATTATTTGGTGACATATAATTGCTAGCTTAGGGGTTTGTAGGAAATCTAAACAGTTATACTATAGAAAGGGCGAACCCCCATGAGCTTACCCTACAAGATGGTCTGAGCTGGCCCAGCGTGATACAAAGTCGGTGAGAAATCTTCTCACATGCATTACATTTACTTGTCCCTGCTTACAGAAAAGGTTGCTTGTGTAGGTCTTTTGTAATTCATAAGGGAGTTGCAATGTTGGGTTTTCTTTAAAACTCCCTGTTAAGAAAATACACCATTGTGGCTAAAGAAAGCCTTCCACATGTGCTTTATGTCACAAATCCAGTGATGACTTGCAGAGGTTCACGGTTGGAATGCACTTGAGTTGGGATATGCGTTCCAGACGGAGCAGACCTTTAAAGTTTATTACAGCTTTATATGAAATGTCCACATTTAAACTTGGTAGCACTTAATTAAATCCTCGCACAGTTCTTTAAGCAAGTTAATCCTGAATCCTCTTACATTCTTTAATGGATCATATATTACATCAGCCAGTCAAGAGGGACTTGCCCTTTTTTATTTTTTTTGAAAGACTGTTCATTCTTTGGACCAAATCCATCTGACTTTCAAGAGTCAGAACCTTCCCCATATTTACTCAACCTTTTCACTATGTTTTACGCTGTTCATATTAAGGAATGATCTATTACTTAGAAACAAGTAACACCATAAATAAAATGACATGAAGTTTGCCAACCTTTTGTTATATGAGATGTATAATATGTTCCTTTTGTTAACTAAGGACCTTTAAGTATAATTTCCTAAAATTACGAATGTGGAAATTAACTTAATATATTATTGTCCATTTGGCCCAGGATCTAGGGTTGTTACTGTAAGAAAAGCTCAGATGTTAATTGGCCCTTGACCTTCTTATTTCCAGGATATTCATATGCATATCCTATTAACTTCCCTCACTATAATGGTGTTTTTGGGGCTTGGGAGCAAAGTGATTAGGAGTGTAATGATAATATAATAAATGCAAAAATGGCTTATATAATAAATAGGAATGATAACCAATTTATAAATTCAACTAATTCTTCAATTAACATAGAAATGGTGTGTCCAGGCACATCATTTTGGCTGGGAGTGATCTGTGGCTGTGCATTAGGTTGGCTGAGGATGTTGAGGGTTAGCGGTGGTGATAGTGGTGCCTCAGAGTAGCAGAAGAGTGATGGTGTGTAAAATAGTTTGATGGAGTGTGCTTCGGACATAGAATGAGCAGTGGGCAAGTGAGCTTTTTGCCCTGGCTAATAAGTCTCAGTGATTTTTCTCCAGGCCTGGGCATGATCACCTCGCTCGTTCTGCTAGTAATATGTCTAGCTATACAACTCAAGTCTACCGCATTGCCTGCCTACCATACCTGAGGACTTTCTAAATGAACTGACCCTGAGACTCTTTACATATTAAACCTTTAATAGCCCGTCATGCAGATTCTGTTTAGTGGCTCATCAAATGTGTTAACCAAATGACTCTGTTTAAAGAATAACATGCATTCAAACTGGGGTATTAACCGTGACATACTGGCATATCGTCGGCTCCAGACTGTGTGACCCTGAGATTTTGCCCCTTCACCCTGAGATTAGATCAAAAACCCTGAGATTTAGGGTCTAACCCTGGTTCCCAGGTATGGTCCCTTTAAGTCCTTAGATAGAATTGCTCCTAAATACTGTACCTCTGTTGTTGCAGGCAGCACAGTACATGTAAAACTATAGTAATGTAATTTTATACAGGTGGACCAGAATAAGGTATTAGTAAAGACTCAGCATGCCTTCTGTAACTTCCTTCTTAATTATTATTATCTATGATGAAATATATATAAATTATATACTGCCAACAATGTCATTAAATTACATGAATACCTTGACTGGTGACCTGCAGGTTATTAGCTAAAGCTCTATACTGCTCTACGTATTGCCCACAGAGATGTGTTTGATTTTTTCATGGGATTTACTCCACAAAACAGATCATGTATTAAAACATATATATATTTATCATGTAGCTTCCAAAGGATGGACACTTTATTGCATTCCTGCAAAGCTTTAACTGCAATTGCACTGGTAAATAAACTGGTAAATGAACTTCCATAGGAAGGGCAGCTACTTTAATACCCGTGAAATGATGTGCATTTAACGTCTTACTAAGGGCATTCAGCCCCAGGATATGTTTCTTGTGACTCCTGACATGACATCTAATTAGAGCCAACTGAAATAGCTATGATGATCATCTTGCCTTTTAAATTACAGGCCTTAACGTTGGTCAACAACAAGTTTCCATAATGTGCATCTGGTTTTTGAACTCTATTCATGTAAAGACCGCAGGCACGAAGGCAGCCTGAAACATGTAATAAAGAAAAAGGAACGCAGTCATAGGTGTGCGTTACACAGCAGTCCCTAGCAGGCTTATATAACCTTCTGAAGAAGCCTCGGCGCTTTGACTTTGTGTGATGTCTGTTTTACTGATGCTACTTTGAAGATAAGTCGGTATGAAGTGAAGGTTATTTAATATTTATGTTGCTAGTGACAGATGTTTTCTTTCCCCAAAGTATAAATAGCACTTTTTTTCCCCCACTAGAAACCCAAAAAACAGTATCGGTATTCTTACAGGATCTAAGTGGTGTCTGGTTTTCCCACAAATAACACACCTTGGAATTCATGCACACAATGTCTGCAGCGTGTGTGTGTGCGGGAATTACGGGGAACATTTTGGGTAACAACAAACCTCTTGAAATGTTAAATCCATGCACTATGCAGGCAGTGGCATTTGACAAGCCCTGTCTTGATGATCCACCATCTTCAATCGCTCTGCCGAGATCACGTAGGGGCGTATGTGCGGCCGAGCATGACGTGTTCGTTTGGCTGAGATTGGGACGTGTGTTTGAGTGTTCGTTATTTGGGTAGGTAGGTGAATCGTTTTGAGTAGAAATATTTCAACACG
The DNA here is from genome assembly GCA_023333645.1 of Sceloporus occidentalis. Taxonomy (NCBI): domain Eukaryota; kingdom Metazoa; phylum Chordata; class Lepidosauria; order Squamata; family Phrynosomatidae; genus Sceloporus; species Sceloporus occidentalis. The sequence continues at coordinate 6,995,092 of JALMGF010000026.1, read as the reverse complement.
AGGAGCCGAGTTGTTCCCTAAAATGCAGAGAGAAATCTCTATGGTTACAGTGAAGGCTCCTAATTATATCAACTGCGCCATACAGAGCCGAATGCAGGAGACGCTCGCTGCGGTTAAACCCTCATTAAGCTTACTTAAGCCTGCGAGTTGAAATGTTCAAACTTGTCTACAAGCTCATTGTTTTGTGGACGTGTGTATGAGCAGAGGGTCATGCCAAACTAACTGTTTCTTCCATCTAAAAAAACAAAAATGGTGATTTCCAGGGTTTGGGTTGCTTTTCCTTACCAAACATTGGCCAAAAATCAGCATATATTACCCCACAAATAACGGTATTCATGAGTATGTCAGTATGACTTTACTAAATGCTAAAAAATCTGGCACAATCACCATTAAAATATATAATATACGGTATATACATATATAAATATTTTTTTAACTGAAAAAGAAATGTCAACTTTGATACTTTAAGCATCTAGGTGTTGATTTTTTTTAGCTAATCTGACGGTCTTTGACATTTTGTGTCTCCAGTTGCCCTGCCTCAAAACAGAAGATGATGGAAGACAAGGGACCTCGTGTGGCTGACTATTTCGTAGTTGCGGGACTGACTGATTCATCGAAACCACTTGAGGAGGAAATCCATTTTAACGATGCCTGCCACAAAACAGCTAAACCAAAGGAGCCCATCACAGATGTGACCGTTGTAATAAAATCCTTAGGGGAAGAGGTTCCCCAAGGTTATGTATGTATAGACACTACCCCGACTGGACTGTCTGCCGACCTTAATAATGGAAGCCTTCGAGGACCGCAGATATACTTGTGTTACAGGAGAGGAAGAGATAAACCTCCCCTCACAGATTTAGGGTGAGTCTCCCTTATGTAAAGTATCCAAAGGTGCTCCACTCAAACCGGTGCCTTTGCTGCATTGTTTTATTTTACTAATAACTGGTGAAATTAAACCTTGTAGCTATATAGTTTTGAGCTGAGCCGCTTCTACATTACATTTAATTACTTTTATATTGCATGCTAAGAATAAATGCAATGGCTCTTCTAAGGAACTTTGCTTTCTTTTGTTTTCTATTTTATTTCCGTTTTCCCCTCTTTAATTTCTGAAGAACACTGAAGTGTTGTGGTTCAAAATTTCTGTACTTCAATTGCCTTGTCCACAACCAGTCACAAATGAACCAGTGATGAGGTTTAATGTGTATATCCATGTGTTGCCACTCATAAAAAACTATAGTGTTTTATTCCTATTAGTTGAGGATCTTATTAGTTGAATGTGGAAGGGAAAAAATGTATTCTATATTGTTATGGTGAGCTACAGCGCCTTCTTTAATGGAAGAGATCTAAGATGTCTGACTCCTTAAAACAAAATAATAAACCCAAAACATATTTTCCCCCTTAGGGTTTTGTATGAGTGGAAAGAACGGTTAAAACAAGGTTGCCAGATCATCCAAGCAACTCCGTGTGGACGGCCTGCCAACATAAGTGGAAGCACATCATCTCAAAAAGCATATATCACTTACCGGAGAGCTTCAGAGAACATGACACAGAACTCGTTGGCTGTCACTGATATCTGCATAATTATACCGAGCAAAGGAGAGACACCGCCACATACTTTCTGCAAGGTGGAGAAGAATCTCAACAGCAGCATGGTAAGGACAAGGACCTAACGGGACATCTATGGCTCTGCAAACCAAACTGAAGATGTTCTATGGAGGACCCAATAGAAAATGTAGTGCCTTATTTAGGGGTTTTGTTTGTTTATTACTAAAACAGGTTTAATATTATAGTTGATGAGAAGTGAAAAGCTGATGGCATTTAATAGAATCTTAAGAGTTTAAAAGCCGATAGAAACCATTGGACTTTCTAATCCGACCATTTTTTCTTACGTAAAGACCCAAATCTTAATCAGGCATTTGTCTTGTCTTAGCTTTAGGAGAACCATATGCCACCTTTAATTTCCCTCATGGTATTAACCTCTACCACCTACACTAAGAGGCTGTTCCACTTATCTACCACCCTCTCAGTAATGTAAAACTTCTTCTAGTTTTAGATTGTGACCTCTTGTTTCAACATCTCTGTTATTGAGGAGAATATAATTATTATAAAATATTTAAATTCTTTTTTTCCCCCCAATGATTCTGCTACACAGTGTGCTCTTTAATTTGATAATTAAGCCTTTGATACATGTAAATAGTTTTTTTCAGTGTACTTTCCTGGATGCCATATTTTGTCAGATGTAGACGTGGCACATTCCTGCGAGAATTGTTGCCTAATTCTTCTGTTGGGGATTTTTCACTTCTTTCAAACTCCTTCCATTTTACTGTCTGCTTTCCAGAGTTCATTCCATAAACATTTTTTGAATTACATTCTGGAGCGTTGTAAGGAGCAGCTGAGCACATTGGGCTCTACTATTTCTCCTGTTCATTGTCAGTAGATCCACAGTAGCTACTTGGGATAAAGCTTCATTGCTGTTAGTTTTCAATATTAGAGACGTTGGAGGAAATGTAACCTGTAATTACATCTACATGCAAAAGCTGCTATAAAAAAGCTATTTAAAAAAAAAAAAAGCTTTTGTGTGTATGTTGTTTTTTGGCGAAAGCTTTAATGCATACATTTGACAACAGACCTAGAAACCTTTTTAACCCCTTAATGACAAAGCCCGTACATGCATTGTTTTTAATGGGTTTAAGGACAACCCATTGTCCTTAAGGGGTTAAATTATTGTATTCTGAAAATGTAAAGCTGTACCTTGGTTGTATCCAGGAGGCTTAATGGAAGGGTAAAACCTTGAACCATAAAACAAAGAATTACCAAATGGAAAATGATATCTTTGTTAAACCCAAAAACTAGTTCCCAGTATAAATGAAAATACTAAACTGGTATCACCCAGTCTAGATCACAACTGTGATTTTACTCGCCCATCAAGAGAATGTTTTATGCACAAACCATCAATCTATGTAAGCACACCTACGACTGATGTAGAGACCAGATCCTGGAAGCAATGTGAATGTCTTATCTTTTCAATTATTTTCTTTTATTTATATCGCACAATCATATTCCAAGCAGCTGTGCAATTTTACAGTCTAGCATTCTAGCTCGCTGTCTAGTACAATTTAAACACCCCCCCCCCCATTACGGTATATTATTATTATTTATTGTTTTATATAGCACCATCCCCAGTGCTGTACAATGTATTGTATTTTCTGTATACAATAGAAACAGTATCATTTCTTTTCTCGTCAGTGGGGCTCAGCTGTGTACCTCTGTTACAAGAAATCTGTTGCAAAAACCAATGCAGTCTCCTACAAAGCAGGTAAGTGGGGTATCTGTTCATATTTCGGTGCATAAAGTCCTCATACATTTGGAATGTGACTTGCATAGGTTAGCAGCTTGTGACCATGCTCTAAAAACGTTACCTAGAAAAATACCCATTTATGGAATGAAAGGGGTTAACCACATCTGTAGAACATCTGTTCTAAAATATGCCAGTTATTGTGGCTTCTGCCTGTGGATTATTGGGTTGATGAAGCATTTGGATGCAGTAAGTATAAATATACTTAGATGTCACAACCTTTCCTATCATGAGATAATTCACTGTTATAGGAAATGGACCTAATCAGCTAAATGGGGCGTTGAAAACTGAACTTTTTGCATTGCGTTTGAGAGCCTTTTAAGACATTTCCAAATCCTTTTATGTTCAGATACATAAATGTTTTCTATCCCTGCTGGGTCATTGGACTATTTTAGGATAGGATACTTTTTGCTTTCAAACCTCTGGATCTTTGTGCTACGACTAATCAATTTAATCATTGATCCATTAATCCCAGCGTTTATATAGATGTAAAGATAACAACAACAACAATGTTTTGTATTTGATAACTCGACAGTTTGTTAGCCTAATAGGAAAAATATAAATAAAAGGTATGACTACATACATATATCTGTCCTCCACTAAGTAGCAAAGTTAACAAAGCAACGATACCCAACGTCTCAAGCTGCGAGAGTCTCTCTTTGGAGTAGAGTTTATGATGGATACTTCTGCAAAAAAAGTTTGTTGGTAATCCCATTTTTTAACTTACAAGGTAATAATGTGCTGAAAATAAAAGCAAACAGGTTGTGTACCCTGGTTTAAACCCAGTGTTTATTCTGTTTTGTTGTAGGCTTAATATGCAGGTATCCTCAAGAGGATTACGAATCATTCCCCTTGCCAGAGTCAGTACCCCTCTTCTGTCTGCCCATGGGGGCAACCATTGAATGCTGGCCACGTAAAAGTAACTACCCACTCCCAGTCTTTTCTACCTTTGTTTTAACTGGAGCATCAGCTGAAAAGGTACCATTTACCGTACGGGTGCATTGATTTTAGAGAGAAGTTTACTTTTTGAACGTTATATCAAAGGGGATGGAATTAGTTCGCAGTTGCACCTTTCATAATGAGTTAGACTTACTTTTTATTAGTTATGCCATAGTTTCTGAAAAATCAGTAACTTCAATATATTAATGGCCGGTGCAATTAAAATATAAAAATTACATCATGTATCATCTAGGCAATACTTGTTATACTTTTGGGTTACATTGCACATTAAAGCCGAGAGAACCATTAAGCTATTGGGATCAGCCTGGAGCAGGCATATAATTACTTCTCTGTGAATAAAAATGATACTTTTTTTTAAGTTGGCATTTATGTTGTGAATGCAGGGATACAACAGATGCTCCCTCTCCCATACTTAAATAAAAAGTTAACGAAGCCTCATATATTTCTTGAAATATTATTCTTTGGAAAAAACTGAGCTCCCATGACCTGCAACCAGACTCGCGAGGATCATCCGAGCAATAACACTAGGGTACAAGTAGAGATACTGTATATGTATTTTGTGCATGAAAACCTCCATGTTATCTGTGTTATTGCAATATGCCTATGTTGGCTTCATGAGCACGCCAGGTGCATGTACAAGCGCATATGTGACTTTTTAACTTACATGTTATCTTAGTTAACCTTGTTCTCCTCAGGTGTATGGAGCTGCTATTCAGTTCTACGAGCCGTATGCCCACGATCAGCTGACTGACAAACAAAAACTTCATTTGGGATTGAAAGCCAATTCAGATGGAAAGATGGATCCCTCAAAATCCATCCACGCAAACAAGTGCATCTGTCTCCTTTCTCACTGGCCTTTCTTTGACGCATTCAAGAAATTTCTTACTTTCCTTTACCGTTATTCTATATCTGGACCACATGTTCTGCCAATAGAGAAGTAAGATATCCATTAGGCAAAGATTAAATAATTCATATGATATTGTTCTGTCTGCTCAGGTGACTACCCAGTGTTATTCTAGACGTATTCACGGTGTCTTGCACTTGTTACCCTAATATTCGGTACAATCGCTTGGGGGGGGGGTCGGAGTGAAATCTCCCTGGCAAGTATTTATAGCCATAGAACCCAGCGGTTAATACAGATTGTTTCTGCACAGTATGTCTAGCATTTAATTCTTAATCATTTTCAGCATATTTTTAAATATCATCTTACTTGGCCAAGAGTGAAAGGCACCTTAAAGCATCTTAAAAATAATAAAATTACATTAGCTGATTTTTGGTATGTACTAAAACTAGTTATGGCAATGAGCTCCAAGAAGTGCAAAATGCATGTGATAGCAGCTGATTCAGTAAAGGATCCCTCTACGCGTTTGGTTAACTCATTAGCCGAGTCTTATTTGTGAATAATTGTAAAGAGCCCCTTTATCTCTAATGAGTACATTAGCTGTAATTCCTAATTAGATTCCTAATTGTTTATAAGTAAAATTATTACTGTGTTCAATTTTCTTCTGTGGGGCCGTGTAACTTCATGTTAGTGTGTTAAAAAATGTTGCAATATTAAAGAATGTATGAAAAAAAAATAAAAAAAAATAATAATAATAATAAAAAAAAAATATATATATATATATATATATATACGTATATATATATGAACAGACCTCATCTGACACAAGGTCATAATGATCTTCAGTGACAGGGTGTTGGATAAATGGAATCGCCAAGTTCCTCTATATTATATCAGGGAGACTAAATGGCTGCTTCACCCTGGGCAGTCCTGTTTTTAATTCAGGCCCAGTGTATACATTTTCTATAAGTGACTGGGTTTAAAGTGGACATCTGCCACCCGTTATTTATACGCCATCAGAATCTTAACATACTCATTATTACTTTGCATTTTGCTCTGCGATTCAGAAAAAAATATTTAGAAAAAGGATATTAACTGGATATTTTGCCGCTAGGCCAGTGTCTCCCTAACTCTCCAAGCAGCAATAATACGGTATTATCTACACAACGTTAATGGCGGAACCGCTTAGATTTATATCGGATTTACCATTTCTCTTTATAAATGTGATTTTATTAATATAAAAAGGATGTATTGAGCTATGCTGAGACTATTCTAATGCAGTAATAAAAATTCTGGATGGTTATGTAAATGACTTTTATATTTTATGTGATTTTATCTCTTTTGTTTCAGACATATCTCCCACTTCATGCACAAAGTTCCATTCCCTTCCCCCCAGAGGCCACGCATTCTAGTTCAGGTAAATAAGCTGTGTTCTTTTGGCATTATGTTCTTTAGTATTTACATGTTGCTTTCTAAGTAAACCCCTGCCAAATCTCTGTGTTTGGGCGGGAGACATGTAAACTTTGTTGGCAGGCAATTTCCTACCGACAAAATGCATATCAAAGTTCTGTATAAAATACAAATAGCTTTAGAAGAAGCTGCAGCGTACAGCCCTCTCTGCTATGGGGTTTGGCAGCAGTTTCTGGCATGTGTGCACGCGGGGCTTATTAGATGCTCTTTAACTCTTGCGCTGGAATTCAGCGTCTTTAAGCACAGCGCCTGTGCGGACTACTACGCAGGAGATACTTTCAGCCAAATGAGTCTCCTGGAAGCCAAGGAACTGGGGGTCTGCAGAAGTATAGTGGTCATTCTGACATATCTGTCTGTGTTTACAAGGTCAGGGAGGGGGTTAATTTAAAGGAGAAAGTCAGTTGGTATACGCATTAAAGTACACATGGTCGCTGGTGTCCCTTTTTAAACGATTTGTGGCTTTGCATTGGAGAAGACTTCTTATAGCTATGCCGATCATAGCATCCCTTTCAGATGGGGAAGCCACGTACAAAATAACTCCCTCTTCGCTAAAACAATATCCCTGGCGTCTACAAGTTAGATGAAATATTAACTGCTACCAAATTCGATTTTAAAAGCATTGTGGGCCCTTTATTTTTATCACAATACACAGTAATGCCGTGATATATCGCAGCTAATTGTGGATTGCTGAAAAAGTGTGTTTCTTCTATATAAATATATATATATATATTTTGTACATTCTGTCATTTACGTTAAATACTTCACATAGAAACCTATTATTCTTCCTAAACAAATAATAATAAATGCAAGCAAGTGGTTTAACACAAACTGCATTGTAATGTGAACATTGTGTTTATTGTGTAGCTCCACTGAATAAACACAATTTGCTGCCTTTTTCGATAGCTGTCGCCTCACGATACCCTCATCCTGAGCCAGCCCGTGTCCTCGCCACTGCCTCTGAGGCAAGTACCTGTTATTATGCTGCTGTCAATTTGTACCCCTCATTTCTCGTTGTCGGGGGGTCTTGTCGTAGGTACGTACAGGTGCTCTAGCTTTGTTTTAGCTGCCATGGATCACCGTCACAGAACACTGCATCACGGAGGGTAATCAAACGTGATGGGTGCCGTCACGTGGCACGGATATTTTGGAAGCCTGTGGGCACAGTTGGAGTGTTGTTACTTTGGCAACCTCTTCCCCCGCAGAGCTGTTGGCTCTTTTCCTTCCCGTGTATCACAAGACACTTTTTACATTTCTTTAGTGGCACCAGGGGAAATTGCGCACAAGCCTTTTCTGCTGATGAATAATAACTGCAACATTAACATTTAATTACTCCGAAAACGAATTCCTGATTTGAATAATGATCTTTTTTTTTTTCTGGCAGCCTGGCTGGGTCCCACGACCTTCAGCGACAAACTAGAGAGTGCCGCGTATTTCCCAATTTAAGTAATCACTAAACTGCCATAACCTCTGCGTTTGCCTTTGATCCCTTTAAATTTCTGAATTCCGCTAAAGAGTTTTATCTGGTAGTAGTTGTAGCGTTTATTCTCATCAATATACTCATACCTATAAAGTTCAGGGACTGGGATGGTATCGCTAAACGCGATCCTGCTCATCATGTTTCAGTGTCTTACATAAAATTTATACAAGTAGTTTAATTTATAATAATCCCAAGTTATTTTATTTTTGTTTTGTATATGTAAAAAACCTTATGTTAGCTTGCGGTGATACAGTCAAAAATATTGCTAAAGAATTCTTAAGCCATTCTTCGTTTTATTGTTGCATTGGTTTCTTCTCCTGGCTTTAAATAAAATGTGAGTTCCAATGTTATTACTGTTTGAGTTTTTAAATGTTTTTGTTTTATTGCAAACAGCGGAGGTAAATTCTCGACACTGCTGCAGAATTTGGGCCCTGAGAACGCCGTCACCCTGCTGGTGTTTGCAGTCACCGAGCACAAGATTCTCATCCACTCCTTGCGCCCGTCCGTTCTCACAAGTGTAACGGAAGCTTTGGTCTCGGTAAGTGCGTAAATGCATATAATATGCTGATTTTGAATATTTGGCTGTGAACATTTAACAGATCAAACACCTAGTCCCTGCCACCTCCCTCCAGCAAGACTGGAGCATCCCCTGTGTTTCAAATATTCAATACGAGATGCTGTTGGTCAAGAGGGTAACGCTGGAGACCAATACCATAGCATTTAACCCCTAACGGGCAATGGGTTGTCCTTAAACCCAATAAAAACAATGCATTGTGAGCCCGTACGTGTATGAGCTTTGTCATGAATGGGTTAAAGTTTTCATTTTCTATCTCTATTTGTGTTTTAAATACATTTATATTAGAAATATCCAAAACAGAGGCTGCAGATGAGATTTCTGCCCGTATATTTTATGGTTGCCGAGCTCAGAACAAAGCACAACCATATTGTCATCTACTTTTTTTTTTTATTTGCTTTGTAAATTGTTTTGTTGATAGCTCTGTAGCTGCAGTTGAGAGAACAGGTGTTATAACTCAGCACTTTATTTTGTCTTGTGCTAACCTCTGAATCCAAAACCTGTTTGCTTATAAAGTAAAACCTTGTTGGTCTTTAGAAGCGATAAATAAAATTTTCCATATTGTGTGGATTTGTCCTTAATCAGAACTATGGTTTCTATCTTTTACACGTCATCTAAAAACATAAACACCTGATCGAGATAATAAAATTCTGCCAAAAACACGGCAGGCATATATATATAGACTGACCGAAAACTGTCAGAAAGGGAACATAAAATCATTGAAGCATAGCCCCAAACCTTGAGCTCAAATCTACATTTCTTTTTGTTATAGTAACCAATTTGTATGTCTTTGCTTTGTGAGTAATTGTTCAAATCTGTAATTCATCTACAAATTGCTATAGAATTCTTTATTTTAATTAATTGGAAAAAAGCTTGTTTTTTTATTTAGTAATAAAGCCTTGCTTTTATTTTCCCTTCCCTCTTTCTAAAGATGATCTTCCCTTTCCATTGGCCGTGCCCGTACATTCCCCTTTGCCCTCTGGCCCTGGCAGACGTGCTGAGTGCCCCATGCCCCTTCATTGTTGGGATTGACTCACGGTACTTTGATCTGTACGATCCCCCTCCGGATGTAAGCTGTGTTGACCTAGATACTAACACCATTTCTCAGTAAGTATTCCTTGATTAGAATTTGCTCCAGAAACAACAACAACAAAAAAGGATTTTATTTTGAATAATTTAACCCAAGGCTGGGAAGTTGCAGGAACGAGGCAGCCGTAGATGCTAGAGATGTGCTGCTGGAAGCTGGGAACTTCCGAAGGTTAATAGACATCTGTGCGGCTACGCCAATTTGGGGCTCTTAAATGATATGTGTGGCACAGGAAAACACGTCCCATTCCTGGTGGGATGGGGGGGGTTAATATATTTAAAAACCCCTCGTGGGGTGTAGAGGAAACCTCTGACCCCAGCCACATCCTCTAGACATTGGGTTGGTGGTGAGAACTAACGCTTTGGAGAGGCATGCCTTCGCCCTTCCCTCCATCCCCTGTCCTGTCAGATGGATGGGGTTATGTGAAGAAAAGCAGGTCATGCCAACATAGTCCACAATGTTTTTAATGTAATGCACTACTTGTGTCCTGTTTACCCATTGCACACTGATGATTATTAATACTTATCCCCTCTACCGCCCCTCCTGTAAGGTCCATAAGTAGGTCCGGTAGTGGAGTGAAGTCCATCCAAGCATCCTGTGGGTGTCAGGAGGGTGGGCAGTGAAACCTTTTAGGGGTCATCCTTGTCAAAAAATACTCTTTTGAGTGCGTACCTTGAGTCCATAATCTATTAAAAAAACCAAAAAATCTCACAAATCGTAATTAGTTACTGCAGATAAATACTACGGCTTAGTACTGCTACAATCATATTGGTTTTTGTTGGATGCAGATTGCTTTGTTCATGATGGCTGATGCTTTTGCTGAGTTCTCGTTCCCTTGTATTCTAGTACTGAGTGCCGGAGGAACGTAACATGGAAAATCCTGCCAAAAAAGGCCTGCAAAAACCTGCTGAACACACTGAGTAACTTGTATCAACGCCTCGCCGAGTGTAAGTGCACAAAACTTGTATCTCGGTGATCTACGTAGGTAACAAAAGCGGCTTAGGTTTCTGCGTCTTTTGATGAAGCCGTTTTAATGAGCTGGAACTTCCCCCTGCAGCGCAACAAAGACCAAGAGACGAAGCTCTGATGGAGCTGGCTATGAATGACTATGACTTTAATTACGGGAAGAAGCTCCATCAGCTGGATATGGAGATACAGGAAGCCTTTCTGTGTTTTATGGCCTCCATATTAAAAGGATACAGAACATATCTACGACCAATCACTCAGGCTCCTTCAGAGACAGCCACAGATGCCAGCTCGCTCTTTGAGTTGCAAGGTATCATTTCATCCACTGCTCTTTGTACATGAAGATATATATATATAGACACACATATATACACGCATATACCCAAGTAGCTGAATTGAGTATACCTCCATACTTTTCCATTTTGGGAAAACAAGTATAGTTTAATAGTTGAGCCTTGCAGTCCCCGTTTTTGCCAATTGCAGTTGTACAGATTACATAAAAATGATTTATAGCGTTGCTGCCCCAACCTTTTTTTCCACTATGCTGATATTTGCAAATACCAATACTTCAACAGGGAATAAATAAATGTGATGTTCAGCAGCGTGTTTGGCAGCATTTGGTATGGTAGGTGAAACAGCGCCATAATTGCCATAATTCTGTCTGGCAGTAGATTACGTTGGTAGTGTATGTTTCAGATTGGCGTATGTACTGTATAGGTAACATTCCCTAATAAACTCCATGCTGTGCTTGTAATTTTAAAGCAGCAGAGGTTAACTTTGTCCACCATAAAAAATGTGCGCCCGCTGATGGATTGAGTGATGGTGAGAGTTCATAGATGCATTGTAATGTGAAATTAAATTATTATTATTATTAACACTTGTAATAATGTATTTCTAAAGGATTCTTAAAAAGCCGTGACCGTTCAAATCACAAGTTCTACAATATGATGACCAAGACTCAAATGTTCATCCGGTTCATCGAGGAGTGTTCATTTGTCAGCGATAAGGATGCCAGTCTGGCCTTTTTTGATGACTGTGTTGAGAAAGTAAGTGTTGTTGGTTTCCATAGAATGAGTTGCTTTCTCTGGAGACCCTTATGGAGACCCTTATATGTCTGGACATATGCTGTACACTGAGCCTCTAGCATGTGGCACTGGATGTGTACTGGCTCTAGAAGCGGTGTGCCGGCTCTAGAAGCTGCTCATGCATTTACCTTTCTGCAAGCGATGTCAGAAAATAATTGCCATCTTTCTTACCTTTATGTCAAACAGATGCATGGTGTGTTAAGTCTGCTCCTTAGATATGTATGCTTACTGAACTCCACTGTGCAAAAGCTTCACCTCCCATCTGTTTACGTTGTACGTGCTCCAGTAGTTGTACGTATCTTGCCTGTGTGTGACGGTCCGTTACGTTGTGTTGTCTTTGTGCCGTACAAGACCAGCATTGTTTATGTGCTGTAACAGTGGGCCACCTTCTGACACTTGTCGCTCTGCTCTCATTAACAAGCTGTTCTCAGAACGGAATTGTACAGACAAAAGTATCAAGGTAAGTGTTTTGAGATCCAGTTTTTGACGACTAATAACACAGCCGGGAATGTATTCCAATATACTGTAAGCATCGTGGCCTCTTTGTGTATCTGTGATCCATGCAGGGTGCTTCTCGTATCTGCATGTGAGTGCTAGAACATGACAATTGAGCATAGAAGTGCCGTTGTGTAGAGCTCCGGGTGAGATGCTCTCTCTTCCCGGACACCCGCGCTTTAATCCGTAGCATTGGCTTCTATGCAAAGTGGGTCACCTTCTGTCTGTTTAGCAGGAATTAATGCATCTTACATTATATGAAGCTTTGAAGAAATGGAAAGCGAAAGGCGATATTTTTTTGCTTGCAATGCAAATCATTTACAGTTCTGCCATATTCGGCAACCATATTTGGTAAATAAACCCTATATACGTTTTTTGGGGCTTCAGTGACATTTATAAAGAGTATAGGATAACAGCAGAGTCTTCTGATGAATGGGATAACAAGTTTTGTCAGAAATTGCTCTTTTTTAGCAATGTAGTAATGCCTGTCACAGCTTTGGATTGTGTTTTTTCGGGTTTATTCATTAAAACGAGAGATTGCAGTTCGTTTCTGATGAGTTAAACGTTTCTCTATGCATTATGATGGGCGATGCTCATTTCTTGTAAGAAGGGCTGAGTTGCTTCTTTCATAATGCATCATTTTTATCATGGAGGTGGCTGTTGCGATATGGAATATGTATTGCCAGCGTGGCCCTCCTTACATTAACAAGTGCTCACTAGGTTTAACCCTTTATAATGGATAGCCAATCTGGTGAGTTGAGACGTATTATTATACCTCCACTTTACTCAGCGATCCATTGCCTGTGTGTCGTTTGCCTTGCTCTGTTATCTAGGAGCCTCTACAAAAGGGTTAATTTCCTAATAATGATTTTGAATACATTTCTTTAATGATTTTGGGTTACTTATGCATGTGCCAGATACTTTCATATAAGTTTAAATCATGATACCAGTCAACTATATATAGTATTGTATTTCACTACAAAACCACAAAAGTGACTGAAATCTGCTATTATGAGTCCCAGAGAGAGGGTAGTTGGGCTGTAACCGGTCGTCTTGTTATATCTGCGTAATATGCAGCCTTGGATTTTTTTTGTTCAACCCATTGAAGGCTTTAATCTAATCTTTACTTTTTACTTTTTGTCATCAGGTAGACTTGGATAGGCCAGGAGAGATGCGTCTTATTGAACTGGATGAGTCCCACAGAAGTGAACACACCGTTTTTATCACACCGCCCGAGATCCCTCATTTACCAAACGGAGAGGAACACCCCCTGAAGTACAGGTACGGTTTTCCATCACCCGATTCTTACCGTTAGTAGATTAGGCTGAGATATGTGCATTGCATTGAAGGTTTGATGGTTCGCCGTGGGGGGTTTTGCGTTCTTCTGATAGGTGAATAGGTGCTTGAAATTTGTGCAGGGTTAATAAAGAGATGAGAAGAAGGGATTACCCACCCGTAGGTGAACTATAACTCTGGAGGCCATAGATGCCCGGCGTACATCTAATACCTCGGTTTTGGTAGCTTTACGTTGTTTTTGGATACGTGATGTAGCCAGATGCATTATTATAATTGGCAGGTAGCAGCACCTTCCTACTGGCTAAGAAAAAAATATCAGCCAGGGAAATCTATAGATCACCTCAGTTTTTTCCCCCGGGGATGTTGTTAATCATTAATCTGATTCTAGGTTCTTTAGTTTTAGATGGAATATGAAAAACTGCTGGCATAACTCTCACCTTTTCTAATGCAGTAATTGCTATCTGAGATGTTTAGAAGCCGGATGCTATTGCTGTCGGGTGCTTGTAATTTGTGTGCAGGGACTGTAACTAATCACTTTTAGTGTTTATACCCCAACTATTCACTTTTGCCCAGCATAGCTTTTTACTGTTAGCATTTAATATTTAAATATTCATGTTTCTGCCCTTTTCTTATATTCTGATATTTGTTCTTTTTTTTCATTGTCGGATGCTATTTCATTGCATATTGGTGCCTGTTTGTAGCTGATACATTAACAAGGAGAAATAGACTTATTATACAATGTTTATTTCTTTCATTCTTCCAGAAAACCTCGCCAGACTGCTTTCCTAACTAGAAACTAGTTTCTAAAGCAGTCGACTTTCATCAAATTGTAAATGACAATGGTAATATGACTGGATGTGTAACTGTTTATGCTTTCACCTTGTATCTTCTTTCCTTGGTATTAAATTCAACGGATTTAACTTTAGGTACTTTACTTAAAAGTCAAAAACATTGATATTTACTACCCCCGTGCCCCCCCCAACCAAAAAAAACTTAGATGACATCATCTTAGCTGTATCCATTTTAATTGAGACAGTGATTTCTTTTTAAAATTAAGTTAAAAAAAGCATTCCTGCAGTATGTGTCGCTAGGGGCATATTTAAATAAAAAAACTGCCTTTGCTTATGTATCTGTTCCTTTTATTCAGCTACAACGGGTTCCCTGTCCTTATCTTGGATCTGTTTGACACTCTGGATGGACTCTTGAAAACACAGAAACTATGCTCTAAGAACATTGCTCCCTCCAGCCCATCACCAATGTTCAGAAGGACCAAACAGGTGCTTTATATAGTAATGAGTAATCAGTCACTAAATGTACATATTATTAGGAAAATGCATGTATTCTAGGCGGGTATCCACAACAAAGGTGACAGAGGTCCACGAAACCAAACCATAGAAAGACCACTGCCTTCTGGGTGGTCTTCCATTGTTTATTTTGGTAGCCTGCTGAAATAAATGACTGTTATAATTCTCTGTTTGTAGGAAATCCGCTCTGCCCATAAAATAGCCAGGCAGTACTCGTCCATTCCACAGATGTGGTCCAGATGTCTGTTAAGGCATTGCTATGGCCTCTGGTTTATCTGCCTCCCTGCGTACGTGAAAGTGTGCCATTCGAAAGTGCGAGCTCTGCGGGCCGCATACGATGTGCTGCGCAAGATGCACGTCAAGAAAATCGACTCTCCCGACGAGGTTAGTCAGAAAACCCCAGTGCTTCACAAAGGTTGTTTTGCGTTATAGCTCCATGAATTCAGGTCTAAAGGTATGATTTTCCATTCTAGGTTTGCTATCGGGTCCTGATGCAGCTATGTGGCCAGTATGGGCAGCCTGTTCTTGCAGTGAAAGTGCTGTTTGAAATGAAGAAGGCTGGTGTACAGCCCAATGCTATCACTTATGGGTATTATAACAAGGTGAGCCATGGACATTATTCCAAAATATAGTTGTTATTGCCGTAAAACATTTGCCAACAAATCAGAACTAAATCATTTTTCCAATAATCCTGCGTAGGAGTATTTAACAGATTAAAAATAGCTTGTTGATCAAAGCCATCCTCACCCTTTGTTTCTGTAACTCAACATTGTCAAGTAATGCAGTACTTGTTTTGTCCTGTTTACCTATTGCACAGCCCTTTTTCATTATGATGACGCTATAAGTCAATAAATAATATAAATTCATACTTATTAGAAGCACACCCTGTGCGTATGATGTGGGAGCAGCGATTTCGGAACTTTTGGGGAGTGTTTTTTTAAATTATTTGATCCACTTTAATGTTTTTCTCGATTCGGTGTAAGGTGATTGTGTTATGGAAAAGAACAATAGTTGGAAAGATGCAGATTTTCAGAGTTTTCATGTATTTATCTTGTAAACAATTATGTGTATTAACTATCTCTAGCTCTATGAATACAATACACTAATAGTAAATGTAATACATGTTTGAGGCAGATGTGTTATTACATCGCGTTGTCTATTTCTTCCTGTACAGGCTGTCCTGGAAAGCGTGTGGCCCTCGGGGAATCGAGGGGGCTACTTCTTGTGGATAAAGGTCAGGAATGTCCTGCTAGGAGTTGCCCAGTTCAAAAGAGCTTTGAAGAAGCAACAAGCCTCTGTTCCACTAGCTACTCCCTCGGGTAATGCCAAACACATGATCCAGGGCTGCCCTCTGTGTTCGCTCTACCTGCATGTGGCCAGGATATGTAGCTTTCTCCAGAATATTTTGAGTAGACCATGTTTTTGTAATTACGACGTTGTGTGCCATTTACAGTGAATGAACAAAATTGTCCAACTTTTTAGGAAATCCGTGACATAGATTTTCTACAACAAGGTTTTCTAACCATTACTTTATTGAGAGCTACTTATGATTTTATGTATATATATGTTTTTTAAAATCCCATTATAGGGATAAGGGGCATATTCATGCTTATCATCCATTTATTAGTTTAATATTTTCTTTGCGAGGACTATTTGTAAAGATAGATGCAGGCCATAAGTGTGAAATCCCCTTTAGCACAGGTGGGTGAAGTATTTCATGCAGTCAGAGGCACCTATGTTCTACAACCACTGTATACAATGTACCAAAGTTACTTAGAGTGGGATTTATCGGAATATCAGAAAAACAAGGTTTACATTTAACAAATAAGCATGTCTAGGATATTAATCCATATGTCACAGACACAATGTCCCTGAGTTGGGTAACTATAGAAGAAAATAAACATTGAACATTTAATAATGAACATATTGGTGCATGTTTTTGTCACAGATGGCAGCGACTTGGATGCGGTCAGTCATGGCAGTATGGATAGCTCCATTGATATGAACCCCACAGAGCAGGCACCCTTCAACACAGATGTAACCAGCACCGACTTCCCCGATGACAGATCCAGTACAGGTCTGTATATGGATGGGAACTAGGGGAGAATGTAACGTACGCTCTTTCTCACAGATGTCTCACTGACCAGTTACCCTTGTTTTTCCTTAGGTGGACAGTCTGATCTTGGCTACAGCTCCTTGTCTAAAGAAGAGGTGAGGAGAGGAACCGAAAGTGACATACAGGAGGAAAAGGAAGACTCTAGGGGGAGCGACTCCAGCTCATGTATGTGCATGGTTAAATAGAATTAGTTGTTTATATAATATATATATTTTGTGTTTGCATATTCGCGCTTGATAACCATGTTTTGTTTTTTTTTGCTCAGTATCTGGATCAGAGAGTTCTAAGGGCAGCAGGGACTGTCTCCCCCAGCTTGCCAGTCACAACCAAAAGACTGACGAGTCCTCATCTAGTATAGTGCGGAAAGAAGGCAGAGCCAGTAGCTTATCTAACACAGTCACTGATGGTGAGCAGATATGCTTTACATGAAAAACACAAAGCTAATTTCACATACTATAATTTAACCGTTTAAAGTGAGTCCACAAATGCTCCCCAGAACACAGATTACTATTAAGTGTATCACTTATTTTGTATTGGCTATGCTTCAAAAAAGAAAACCAAAGCTACTTTATAATGCTAATCGTTGGATTTTAATTTTTGCCCAAAATGTAGTACAATTGTGCATAGTTTTATAAAATAGCACTTCATATAATTATTTTTTACTTATGAAATCTGTGGAATCTGTCCCCAAAATTACTTAGGTGCACCTTGTGTATATCTTTATATTAAATTATATGTTATCATTTAGTATTATTTGCATGGAATTTGAAGGCTGTTATTTTTGTGACTATTAAAGTTCTAGGACACTGTGCTCAATTGACATGGTTTCCTTTTTAGAAAGTTCCGCTGGTCTCCTGTTTGCGTCAGCCTTTGGCGACGCCAATGAAAATGAGCTGTTCCAAAGCTGGAGTTTACGAAAGAGACACAAGAGCGCCATGGAACCAGGTTTAAAAGATCCGTTGGGGTGGGAGAACAGGAACAGACACTACAGCGGGGGAACGCTTTCAGGATTAATGATCAATGGCTCTGTTCAGGAATCAAACACTAAAGACATGGTGGAGAAACTTGGGGCTGATGCAAAAATCATCAGTGGGGTTTTCCAAAAAGGCATAGCACGACCCAAGACCCTAGATATCCAAAAGATCACCAGTGGGATGCCTGGTTCTGGAGAGGAGAAGGATTGGAGTGATGATGACTCTCCTTCAGGGGGTCTGGGTTTTCCAGATAAAGCAGACTCCCCTGTGATTTTTGACCTTGAAGATCTAGACAATGATGTCGATGAAATAAAAACGGCTAAAAATAACAGCCTAAAGAAAAAAGTAAGGGAAAGGACAATCAGTACATGCTCTTCTTCCTCTATGTTTTCGGCTAAGTATGTAGAAAAAACAGATGTGAAGGCTGGCTTAGACCCTTTGTCACTCCTGGCAGCAGAGAACGAACAAGTAGAAAAAGAAGACGAAGAGGAGGACGAGGAGGAGGAAGATAGAAGCTTACTAACACCATCCGCTAGACGAGACCTTGCTGAAGAAATAGAGATGTACATGAACAACATGAGCAGCCCTTTGAGCAGCCGAGCTCCAAGCATGGAACTACAAAGGACCACTTCTGACCAATACAAAAGTTCAAAAGCTATACCCCTCTGCAGGCGACCCAGCCTTCCACTAAGCTCCCCACAAGCCCCTAGGCTAACAAAATCAAAGACTTACCACGTGAAACGTGAAGAGAGACAACGAGGCAGACTGTGGTCCTCCCCTGCCTTCCCTGCAAGCAGTCCACAAAAGGAGCAGCTCACCGAGTCTGCACTCGCCCTGATGTCCCCAACGGCTTTTAACTTGGATACTCTCCTCACCCCTAAATTGGATGTGCTGAAGAGCAGCATGTTCTCTGCTGGCAAAGGTGTGGCTGAAAAGGCCAGTAAATGGTATTCCAAGATTGCAAACTATGCTGGGCCCGTAAAGGTAAGCATTTCACAGATCCACGAAGGGGTTAATCCTACTAAGGGATCAACTGAAGCAAACGTTGTTTGTGTTATTGGTGGCCTAGCCTTCTAGCAGGTAGAACTGAGGCTCTATTGGCAAGCATCTGTGTTAGATATATATATATGCTAAAGGGGTAGAGTGAAACGACTATAGATTTTCACAAATAAACCCTTCAGTGCTATAGAATGACTTGTAAGCAAAAATGTATACATTATAAGTGATATTGAAGCACCCTTATCCTACAAGAAGGATCTTGGTTATTCATGCTTAGTGTATAGTTAAATCTGTTTGCCTTCTTGACCCTCTCCATTTAAACTATGCATTATGCAGGGTAAATGTCAACCCTTATTGTAACAGAAATGATCCATGCTTGGACCTGCATTATGAACGGCATCATCTGTCCCAGAAGTGCAGGTTTGTTCGTGGTATTCTGTGTTTGCTTCAGTCCCTTGATCTGCAGTAAGACCGGAAACTCCCAAAATAAATGATGTACTTTCATATTTAATTGAGGGCACTATAAGTTCAAGTTAATGAATTCCATAATAATGAACTAATGCTATAAAAATCCAGCGTAAAGTACTTCTGTCATAGGAGCAGAATCCTGACCAGGCAAGCCTGTCCTCTGGTGGCGCAGTGGATGTTGATTGCGGTTCTTTAAATGAGGAAGACTTTGAAGGCATTGCCTCTCCACGTGAGTGTGATCTCACCAACCCTGGTTCAAACACAATGGGGATGAGCAGAAGTAGCCTTGAGAGTAACACTCAAGAGGGCACCTCCAGGATTCTCTGCCACACTGGTAAGGCTGGCACCCTGGGTACTGTAAATGTGGTAACATGCCCTGGTTCGTGATGGTCATAATTCACATTTCAGAATATATTCCATAGCTTCTCCTCAAAGAGTTTCTCTGAACTACAAGCCTGAGCTTCTTTCATCTAGCAGTTCCAGTGGTACCAATGTCTTCCAGAACTATGCTATGGAGGTATGTTAGTTGTACATCTCTGTCCTTGTACAGCATTTTCAGTACCATATTCTATAATAAGAAGAGCATCCTGATTTCTAGGTACTAATCTCCAGCTGTTCGCGGTGTTTGTCATGTGACTGCCTTGTACACGACGAAGAGATTATGGCAGGCTGGACAGCAGATGACTCCAACCTCAACACTATCTGTCCTTTCTGTGGAAGTCCCTTTTTACCATTTCTGAACATTGAAATCCGAGACATGCGTCGTCCTGGAAGGCAAGTGCCTACAACAGAAAGTACACAGTAGGCACTGCTAAAGAGTCCTAAGACATAGAAAATCCATACATGCACACAATAATTTGCCTATCTCCTCTACGACAGGTACTTCCTAAAAGCCAGTCCATCTGCAGAGAGCATGCATCACCCGTCAGTATCCTCTTATAAAAGACCCGAGTCTGCCATTCTGACTCCAACTTTTTCTCAAGTTGCATCCAAAACAGAGGATATTAGCATCTGCAGGTTAGTGTTGAGAATAGTGAAAATTATTGTATCTATATGTACTTCAAAAGGAGCATCAATGATTACACAAAGACTTCAAAGATCAAAAACAGTCCCAACTATTAGAATTTACATTGTAACATGCAAGTTCATAAACTAACCCTATTATCTTTTGACCCTGTTTAAATAAAAAAATGTTGCTATTCTCACAGATAAATAAAGAAAAATAAAAGGTTGAATTAAAGTTTATACTTGCTAACCTTGTCTTTGGTTACATAAATTCTCTGGTTTAATATGCTATTTTTTTGTAGTAAGACCAAGCGAGATGGTTCCCGTGCCCACATCATAGACATCCCACTGGGCAAGAGGACAACAGATCCCGCAGAATCATCATGTCCAAGTCTCCCTATCACCAGGAGCATCAGTACGTTAAGCCCAATGGACGAGAAGCTGTCTCACAAGCAAAGCCATGTTGTCTCAACTGGAAGCCTCCCAACTAACTTTCAAGCAGCCTCGGTAAGTACTTCAAGAGATACTATTGCTAACAGTCAGAGAGCCTGGCCGCACTTAACCTTTAACTGGTGGTGTAGTGAGGAACCAGGGAGATTTGTAACTCCAGTGGGTCAGACCCGTGTTCTATTACCTTCTGACATTATGCACCTGACCTATAAAATCCCCACTACTGCTACTAACATACATCATGAAATCATGAGAGGGATAAGTGAACCACAAAGTTTATTTACTAAATGGAGAGTTGGCAGTGGAGTTGAGGTTTAGCTCCCTCACTTCATTATTCATTGTGAGGGGCCAACAGTGGCAGATTTCTACAGTAAGAAGGGCTGTGCTGACACTACGTAATGCATCATTCAATGCAGGAGAAGACTTCTCACTGATTTAATTATACATTATACAGAGCCAGTCAAGCTCTTCCTGCAGCAGAAGCTCACTAGGGATTACTTTTCTGTTTGTCTTCTATTTTGGGGAAATCAGGACTCTTTGGCTATGGAGTGGAGGCTGTCACAACCTGAGCCTATCACAGTCCCTTACCTCAGCCCGCTTGTGGTCTGGAAGGAACTGGAGAGTTTGTTAGAGAACGAAGGTGATCCATCCATCACAGTCCCTGGCTTTGTAGACCATCATCCCATAGTGTTCTGGAATCTGGTGTGGTACTTCAGAAGACTGGATCTTCCAAGCAACCTCCCAGGATTAATCTTGTCTTCAGAACATTGCAACAAAAATTCAAAGGTATTTTTTTTATTCATACAAAATTCTAAACTTCCACCCAAGTACTTCTAATATGAACAATTTCAAACACAGTTAACCAAAAATTCAGTTACTTGCAACACTCTCCTTTACTCTGAGGTCCAATCTTGTACATACTTCTTACGTACATTTAGTATTACACTCTGCTTGCATTAATGATGAAGGTATTCCCACCAAACTACTGAATCGTGGTCTGAAACCAATGTGCCAGTATATGTCTGCTGTTTCTCGTTTTAGATCCCTCGGAGCTGTATGTCTGAAGACAGTAAACATGTCCTGATCCAAGTCTTGTGGGACAATCTGAAACTGCACCAGGACCCACGCCAGCCTCTGTACATCTTGTGGAATACCAGAAGTAAGCTTTTTTTTTAATATTGTAAAACAGTGATGGCTACTCAACCTTTTACTAGGTATTGATTAAAAATCTTTTCCCTTTCAGACCGAAACTGCACTGTTGTATTTGAGAGTGAGTTCCATGTGCTAGCTGGGTTGTTATTGTGTTTTTCTTGGGTTTTGCATGGCTTATTATATTGTAGTGAGTGTTCTGTCTGTGGATTCTTACAGAGCATTTCAGTGCTATTGCAGGTCCCACGTACAGTGCTTTTAAAAAAAAATATAATAATTAATACCGTATTGGCTCGGATATAGGCCGACCCCGTATATAGGCCGCACCCTAAAAGTTTGGTGCTTTTTTAAAGAAAAAGTTTTTTTCTTTAAAAAAGCACCAAAAAAACATGCTACCACTCTGTCCCCCCCCCCCGAGATATGCTGCCACTCTCCCCCCCGAGATATGCTACCACTGTCCTCCTCCCCCTCCCAAGATATGCTGCCACTGTCCTCCTCTGCCCCCCCCCCCCCCGACTTACCGGAGCAGACTCCTGGGTGTCTTGCGGGGCCGGCGGGGGACATCTACGCAACACGCGTATACAACTTCCGGTGCCGGGAGTCTGCTCCGGTAAGTCGGGGGGGGGGGGGGGCAGAGGTAAAACTCATCGTGCGGATGGTCCGCACGATGCTCTTAGACAACCTCCCGTGCCGGCACCCCCCCCGTGGGAAGTGCTGGCAGGGGAGGCTGTCTGAGCGTATCGGGGAGTAGGATGCAGGTGCCCTGCACCGCTGCGGGGGATCTGTATCCTAACCCCGCTGCCTGCCCGGCGCCCGGGACTGCATGTCCCGGGCGCTAGACCCCGAATATAGGCCGCACCCCCACTTTAAAGACTTAAAGTGGGGGGAAAAAGTGCGGCCTATATTCGAGCCAATACGGTAATATTTTCGCATTAAAAATTACAATCCAAGTACTCGACAACCATGGGTTTATTATGGGCAATCACAGAAACACTATGTGTATAGCAGAGATCTATGCATCGAAGCCTTCATTTCTCCATACATATAACCGAAGACAATGTGCTAACAAAAGAAGTGTTTCCAAATCTCAAACTGTTGATAGAAAAAAATATAGATTTTTCCTCATTGCTGCAAGTAAACTACGAAGAAGCAAATTAATTTTGAATTTTTGATAATGTTTATCGTAACTGCAGGTCACTGTCAGATACTCCCCAAGTAATAAATCATAACCCTGCAACACCATGCCTAAGACACGTGTTCTTAATAGACTTATGCAGATCAATTATTGAGAGAAAACAAACTTTCTGGTGTGGACATTGAATTTATTTTCAGTGCCACTGATTTTGTATTCTGTGTAATATCATTGAACTAATGTAAAAAACTGGTTTTGTTGTGAGGATGACTAAATAGCTCACTCATTTGACCAGATCTGCCCCTGCATGTGTTGGGTTGGCAGCCATGTGAGGTCAATCGAGGTGCCCACAGAGTTAGGTAGGCAGTAAATATTGATTTAGGCAAGGGCATCAAATCAAAGAATTAAACAAAAAGAAAAAAGCGCAGGAACTGAGTAATCTGATTTAGTCCTGTCCTGCCTACATATATTTAAAGATAAGTCACTGAAAAGGTGCCGTGCAGCACAAGGTAGTGTTATTGGTAGCGTTTAAATTACTATAGAACTGTTTTAATTTCTAGTTAAAAACTAGTCCAAATCTTCACTTTTTGATTTATTTTTTTGCCAAACCTCCAGCCCTGGAGGAAAAATGAAGGGGGGGGGCGGCCCTGGAGCCGAGTATATCACATGCATCTCCTTCAGGGCATTTAGCTGGGTTGGGGTGGAAAAAGGAGCAAATTCATACATTTTCAAAATGGACGACACAAACATTGAAAGGGACCATACATAACCGTACTCATTAAAGTGCATATGATGACTGGCGTGTCCCTTCAAAGCTAAAAAGAGTAGGTGTCCCTTTGATGTTCGGTATTACTGTTGCTTCTTGTCACTTCTGCAATAGTATTTTTGTCGTGAATATAAATCCATGAAATGCTCTGCATGTTGTAAATCCATGTTGTGCTCCCCACCTGGTGTTATTTTCCTGATACTCTTCTGCATCTCTGTTAGAGTTGCTTTATTCTCACCGTTTCTCTAAACTGCTTTTGGTCATTTAATTTATATCTCAGTGGCTACCAAAATACTACAGCTTTTGATTTTTTTCCCTTGGAATGTTCTCACATTTCACATCCACAAGTACCCCAATTTATAGATCTTTTTGTTATCTGTTACTGAGCAAGCCCAACACCCGGCTCAAAGATCTTTATCATCTTGCTTAGTGTTTTTGTCTTTGTGAACATCCATATGGTTCTGGTCAAGTCCATGTGCAAGTTTTGATGAACTCGCTTGGCTTTTGCCAGGTGACCTCTGTCAGGCAGAGCAAATAGCATCATTCTTAAAACATTTATTACCCGATACCTCTGGCGTTGGAAGCAGCCACTGAAGTGTGCTTTGACTTTGTCAGATAAGACTATTCAACAATTCATAACTTGAGCCTTTGTTGTGTACGTGCTAGGACTTAACACTCTAGTAATAAATAGCTGTGGTCATATCAGTGTGACTTATATTCTTTGTATTCTGCTTGTAGCCACGGAGCATCCTCTCGCTATTACACAGCAAAATAAAGAGGAAGAGTCGTATACCCAGGAATTCCTCCAAGGCTTAGTTAAGAGCATTAAGAACAACAATGTCTATGGCCCCATGAGCCAATTGCTGGAGTCCACACAACATTTCCCAAACCACACACGGCAGAGGTAAGTCTAGGCTCAGTATGAAAATTAAATGAATGACTCCAGTGCACTAAAGTATGCTTCTACCCTTGAGCTTTTCCAGCGCAGCCTTATTTAGCAGATAAGAGGAGAGAAAGCTTATGATTTTTTGATCATAGTTAACATTTTTTCACCTGTTTATAGAATTCTATAAAAAATCCAACCAACTCCGTATCCGATGACAATATTTATTCCGTCAGGCACCATTAGCTCTTTAGCTCTTTAGAACTAAAGAAGCCCCTGAAGGTATTTGCCAATCTTTTCAGAGTTACCCCAAGAAGTAACTATAGGTTGGGAAACGGCGCTCTGATCTCTCATACATTCTAGAGCAAAAGCTACAGAAGAAATAGAAGAGGTTTGTGACAGGCATTTATTTCTCATCCTTTTTTGCCCTTTTTACAGGAGTTTGTACAGAGAGATTCTATTCCTTTCTCTTGTTGCTTTGGGAAGAGAGAACATTGATATTGGTGAGTTTCTCTATAATGTTTTTGAACAATATCTCTGTAAAATGCCTTACTTGATGCATTGTACGTTTCAACCTATATTCCCCTAGCTATTTTCCCCCATTAATCAAGGCTTTGTAATAATGACATCGCGGTCTCTACACAATGTCTCAGAATCTTGGGAAAGTACCTCTCTGAGTTGGGCATTCCTGATTAACTACAAGCATTCTATACCTGTGTTTCTGTTTGATTATTCCTTTACCCCGTGAAAATCATCACAACCATGAATGTGGATGGTAATATGACATAGCTGCACTAAAAAAACCTTTACCTTCTTTCTCGCAGATGTGTTTGACCGGGAGTATAAAAGTGCTTACGATCGCCTCACCCCCGACCAGGTGAAGTGTACTCAGATCTGTGACCGGCCCCCAAGCACTGGCGTCATCGAATGCAGAAAAATGTTTGGCCAGCCTTTTCTCTAAACCATAATGCGCGGCAGCTGTCTGCTACCGTTTCAGTTTTAAAATGAAAATGGAGAGAACGGGTTTTGAGGCAAAGCTGTCTTAATACAGAATGCGGAACAAGCAATAGGAAAGATTTCGTTCCTGTAATTTCTGGAAACTGGAGAAACGGGATATGCTTGGAAGAAAAAAACAATAAGTGAATGAAGAAAGAGATCTTTACATTTTCTTTCGTCCTGGACTTTCTAGCTTTGGACTATAATGTAAAGGTGGAGGAGCGTTCTTCGTCATTCCAAGTGTTGTAGTTTACACAGAATATTTATATTTAATGTTATAAAATATTGGTGTATAAAGAAGTTTAAATAAGCCTAGTAAGTCATTAAGGTTTAATTTTATTTTTATTTACAAAAGATCTAGCGAGCAAAGAACAGTTCTATGGGCAATATTGGATCTGTGCCTCATGGGTGGGCACTGCTGTTTTTATTACTGTAATCATCTCTTAATTTATTACGTGTCCTGATCGTCCTCTCCTTTTAGGAGAGGATCGGGTGTTTTCAGAGCTACAGACAAGCTGTTTTTGCTGTCATTCTTCATTCTAAGTAGTTCAGGATCAGCAAATATTGTGTTAACAGCATACCCTATATATGACTGTGGGTTCACATGACTAAGGATAATGCTATAAACCACCCTGAACTCCCGCTAGGTGAGAATTCTTGCTACACGGGTTAGACCTGCAGGATTTATGCCCCTCCGGTACTCCTACGTTACAATCCCAGCCGCTCTCCATCCGCCAGTCTGTTTTCCTAGTCCAGCCTTTCTTCTCTAAAGAACCAGTTCATTTGTGCAATTTATCGCTTTATGGTACATAAACCTGTGACAATTAGTATTGCACTTAATATCTGCAAAGAAATGACGGTACATTCCTAATCAGCCTTAACTGCTATGAGCAGGGCTGTCCATGGGGAAAACTAGAAGGACAACAATAAATGCTATTAATATTGTCCTGATATATAGTGATATTTCACTGTAATGAGTAAGCCTTTATAGCCGAGGTGTAAGTTAGGCAGCACCTTAACCTCTTTACTACCTGATCTGCTGTAGTACCTTCAGTATATCAGTCCAAACACCTCTACATACATCCAGCACCTATGAAGTTAGCTCGTACCATATTTATACAGAGCACAGGGAGTCACTCCCATTCCTTAATCATATAGAAGTACTAGTATCTATTACACAGCCTATTCATTTCTGCTGCAGGCAGATGAGTCTGGCAGAACGAGTTTAGATGATAACTCCATATATAGATCACATCTCTCCATACTGTTTTACAGCTTGTTCTTGTCTAAAATGTAGGTGGCCGATATCCACAACTCACATTTAGAAAGCCATTAATGTTGCACTTTACATTCTTACGAGTGAAGCTGCGGAGTACTGTTGTAAAGTCCAGGATCTGTGTGTATCGTTGTTATGGAGTAAGTCTGTCTGTACGGTATGTCCTCTGTGCTGGGCCATGGAAAGACATGCAGGCATTAGTAGAACACATCTTCTCGCACTCACTCAATACACTGCAAGGTAAACAAACGTTTCCCGCTTTACTGAAATGATTCCAAAGAAAGGCTTGTAGCCCACCTGAAAAACATTCCTATTTCTGCACTACCATAGTACCGTCCCGTACTGTATATTGTGTAGATTTGTACCATTTCTAAAATAAAGTACTGACAAGAGATGGATTTATGATAGAGTTTAACTTTTATTTGTTTTCCCTTTGGACACAAGTAAACTGCTATTTTTTTCTCCATATTCATATTGTGATTATTAAGAAAACCGAATTTTCACTTTGTCTCCTGATAGGCCTGCATTATCTTATGGGTATCCAAGGTTGTACACTTTGTAAGCTAGACCGCCATGATTGGATTCTGCATATGCTCTGCCGTGCCAGAGAACAGAACTTGGTAAACATGCAGCTTACAGACAACACCCCAGATCTTTTATTGGTTGGATGGATGTGACCTTCTTTGTTTTCTATTACTTTTTTTTTAATAACATTTATTACATGGACAACATCTGTTTTGTCTTGTTTTATTTACATTTTGCTGAGTTAGACTTCCTGGCTGTAAGCCATAATGTGGTATTTGATAATAGTCCCTTGTTGTTCAGCAATATAAAATCTTGGGATGTTGTAGAAAACTGAGTATGTTCAGTAACTGCTAGCAGTAACCTTCCCATGACTGTTCAACACTCTCCAGTATTCAGTGCTTTACTTTCATTTCAGGTAAGACTGATCTCAGGAGCTGAATTCCATGCAGTCTTCACAGATTGCTGCTACCAAAAAGTTTTCATTAAATTGAAAGCGGGGTCAGCTAACGTTTTCCCCTTTCCTCATTATCATTACTGTTGAAGTCCCCCAGCTAACCCATCATCGGTAAACTTTCCCTTGTTACACCCACTAGCTATTTGGCAGTTATAGCCCGTTCTCTCCTTGGGAGGACTGAAACAACATCTAAATACCCCTAAATCTTCAATTACTCCTAAATATTGTTTCTGTCCTGAGCCATAAGCTCTTTTTCCCTCCAGGACATCCTTGGGAGGGCTCACTGCTTGTTCCAGGCCAGCCGCACTTGGCCTCCAGATGTCTTTGTTAGTTCGGTTATTCCTGTATAGGCCTCATGGTGTTCAGCATCAACAGCAAGGTCACTCACGTCTTCCCTTTGTCTCTAGGACACCCGGCAGCTCTAATGTTTCCACCCCTCCGCCCCTTATATCCAGAAATATATCAAGAAACTAAGGGGAGACTGGGCTCTAGTGATTATAATCACTCTGGATTGGCCTAGAAGACATTGGTACTCTGATTTGGAGAGAGTATCAGTTGCCGAGCTGTTCAGACCAAACCTTCCCCATCAGGGTCAGTCTTGCATCCCAATCTGAGTTACTTGAATGGATGTTGAATAGAGATTGCTGGCGTGTGCTTTGTCTCCTGAGGTGGTGAATTCATTTCTTCAAAGTCCACCCGCTAGTCACATTGATAAAGTAACCCAAGATCTGGAAGATCTTTTCTATTTGGTAAAGGAAACTTGCCTTCTACACTGTCTGGCTGATCATCCATGGGGTCTTCCAGCCTGTTCCTCTGACTTTTAGGTTTCAGAAGAGACTTCAAGGTTCCCAGAACTAGCATTAGCCGCTTGATTGTGCTGCTATAAAAGAAAGTTATGCGTCAGTAGGTCTCTAACCTCCCCTTTGTCTTAAGGCTCACTCTACCTGCTCCATATCTATCTCTTGGTCAGCAGACCTTCTACTTGATATGACCTGTAAAGCTGCCATCTGCAAGTGTTGTCAACACTGCAAGTGCTCTGAAGATTCTGTTTGTGCATAGACTTCTTCAGAGTGTTTCATATGTCCCAAATTATTTTGTATATCTCTCCAAATGGGCTCCTGGAAATAGAAAGAGAAGTGGAGAATTCCTTAAATCGGATACTACAAAGGAGGCAGATCATAGCAGGTGGCAGCACACATCTTTTAACCGGAAGCACTGGCTGTAAAGTGTGCAGGGTCGATTTTTACTCCTAGTCTTTCCCTGGCTATACATACACATATGTAGTGGAAAGCAGCAAAGCTGTCATCTAGGATTTGATGATCCCAGCTTGAACACAGGCATCTCAATCAAAAAAGACTGAACTTTTTTGAGCAATCGAGAATATTGCTTGTCTATTGCCCCAGGTAAACACTCCTAAAATATAGTTTCTTGACTACAGTCTACTAATAGTTTCTCCTAACATGACCGCGCTGTCCCTAAGTTTTATTTTCATTTTAGTTAACATACCAGTGCTAGCGACTTTGGGCCTATGCAAGGCTAATCTGAAATATCTGCATAGTGCTGTAACTCCCTCAGCCAGGGCTCTCCTATAATCAATGAAGAATGTAAAACGCTGACACAGCAATAAAAGTGTATCCGACAGGAACAGTAAGCTGTCAAGTCAGTAGTTTGATCTCCACCCATTTTAATGCTCCTTGGGTGACATTTAAAGAAGATTCTTTTCTAAATCAGGTAGGCAGCATTGCTAACAGGGTCACCTAAAGTATTAATTATAGCATCCCCTCATCGTGATCTTTGAATGTAGAGGAAGCAATTTCTCTTTGCACACTGTACTTCCTTAAGTATCTAACCTTGTAAAATGTGTTGTGCAAAGAAATACAGCTTCCTATTGAAAACATCAAGTTCCCTAAAAATACTCAAGCATTTATTTATGTATTTGTAACTGTACAAAATGACCTTAGTAATAGCATACGCCTATATTTTATCATCTGGGTTCCCTGAGTTATTTTCCGAGGAAGTGTTACTTTAGAAACCGCTGCCTTTGAACATAGAAGGGTGTATATTTAAGAAAAAGGCAAATAAACTCAATCAACTCTAAAGAGCATGTAAGAGAGGCAATGGCAGATTATATTTACAGATGTACAGAGCCAAACTTCTAGGCAGATGTGAAAAAATGCTGTAATTTAAGAATGCTTTAAAAAATAGACATGTTAATAGTTTATTTTTTATCATTTAACAAAATACAAAGTGAGTGAACAGAAGAAAAATCTAACTAATCCATATTTCTTGTGACCACCCTTTGCCTTCAGAACGGCATCAATTCTTCTAGGTGCACTTGCACAGTTTTTATGGAACCCGGCAGGTTGGTTGTTCCAAACATCTTGTTGAACTAACCACAGTTCTTATGTGGATTTAGGCAGCCTTAGTTGCTTCTCTTCCTTCATGTAATCCCATCATGACTCGATGATGTTGAGATCAGGGCTCTGTGGGGGCCATACCATAACTTTCAGGAATCCTTGTTCTTCACACTGAAGAGAGTTCTTAATGAGTATGGTTGTATGTTTGGGGTCATTGTCATGCTGCAGAATACATTTGGGGACATTAGATGTCTTCTGTATGGTATTGCATGATGGGTAATTATCTGCTTGTACTTCTTGGCGTTGAGTAGACCATTACTTCCGACCAAATCCCCAAATCCATTTGCAGAAATGAAGCCCCAAACATGCTTCACTATTGCCTACAAACACTCTGTGTTGCCTATACCATCACTTTCAGGACTCTTCTTTACGCATTTTTTGCAGCTGCCTAAACTTTGCAAAATGGTATTTATTTAATCATTATATATTAAATATTTACTGCAGTTCCCTTAGAGGTGCACATATGGCTTGGCAGACATCTCTAATGATAACATAATGAAATTATTCTAAGAACAGCATGAATATGTACACAGGAATCATGTCTGCAGACATATAACAGTAAAGGAGCTTATTGCTCACAGTTGTTTGATGTGCAACGGTAGAATCTTCCTCCTGGCTTTGTACAATTACATTTACTATTTGTGGTAGAAATATATGTGTATATGTATAGATATAATAAAATATATTCATCATTATGTTTCCTGTATGACTGCACCATGTGGACAATTCATGGACCCTGTAACGGAAGGGGAGACTGTATCTTTGTGATACTATAGGGCATTTGGGACACTGTACAGTGTTATATAGAGATGGGGCACACAATAATCCTGTCCTCCAGCATTACGCTGACGATCACAAACACAAAATATAATATGAACATGGTGAATCCCAGGAACTTGTTCATCCTCCATTTGCAAAAAGCGATAGAAAATATGACGAAGAGGAGCATGAGGAAGAGGAGAACAATGGCGCAGAATAATCCATTGCTGCTGACTGCCACAGGGCTGAAACCGTTAAACATTGAGAACAGGAACCAAGGAACCGGCAAGCTGGTGAGAAACAAGAGAATGAATGTGTTAGCGTCACTTGCTTGGGGAAATCAGATGCTGTGGAACCTAAATTGCACATTGTAGTTAATGTGGATCCAAAGAGGTTAGATTGCCATTTATGCAGATCATGTTTTCATCCATGGCTAATATAAAGCACACAAACAAGTGGAACACCTTGAGTACTCACCCTACTGTAATATCAAAAATGTTGCTGCCGACAGAGCTGGAAACAGCCATGTCCCCCAAGCCCTTTCTTGCCACAATGACACTGGTAATGAGGTCAGGAATGGAGGTGCCAGCAGCCAAGATGGTCAGTCCCATTATCTCCTCAGAAATCCCAATTGTTTCCCCCACCTGAATGGAACATGATACACAGTTGTGTTAAAGTAAACTGTATGAACTAATCAGATCGCTAGCACCGTCCACCTCTCTGAACACTTACCTGATGGGCCCACCATACCATCAGGTATGAGAATATAGCAATCCATAATATGGACCCCAGAAAAGTGAACACAAACAACCTCCGGGATTTCTGAAAAATAAATGGCATAGATGGCTTCTGTTTCCTTAAATCAGAATATATTTAAGTAACAGACACAAACACTTGCAGAAGTCTGATTGCCGATTCTCTTTGTACTTTTTCCCTTCTCCAAAGGTAAGCAAAATATTTTCACAGCCCTTTTGTCTGGACCGGATTAACAGCCAATATATTTCACAGGATTACATTTGTATATTAAAAGCGCCTAGTACAACTGGGCAGACATCACAACTGCATCCCCTCAACCCTGACATGACCAGCTGGGCCTGCGGAGCACGGGACATAACCTAGTTTCTTACTGGGCTTCTGACATCAGGAACTGTGAGCCACAGAGGGAATACAATTGGCAGTAGAAGCAGGTATGTGATCTGTTTCCTCTTGGTGTCCGGCCACTCAAGGGACAGAGGCTCATCAATCTCCTCTTCTTCCTCATCTTCATCAGTATCATCATTGTCCTCGCTGTCATCATCATCGCTGTCATCATCGTCACTGTCCTCACCACTGCTGCCAGAGCTGCCACCTCCATCACCTTCCTCTCCTGTGTTTTTCTGTGAAATCAGAGCAAAGTGCAGAATTTGTGCATGAATACGCTATAATTCACAACATCTAACAGGAGAGTTGAAACATTTCATAAAACCTAGCTATGTGTTATGAAGGACCAGCCCCATCTAATTTCACTTGCAATAAGGCCCATGAATCAAAAACAAGTAACATCAAACTTTTTTTTGACTCCTAAGAACTTATATTTAACTACGGTTCGCTAAATTGTCTCCTTAAGAGTTTAGAAGAAAAGGGCCGCTTTATGTGCCTGCTGGCGCTCACTTCCACCTGCTGAAGCTGGTCTCTGACGGACTGGTTAGACAGTAAGGAGCCGAGTGTGCTTTTTGGACACAGTCAGCTCCTATAACAGTCAGAAACAACCCTCTGCACAGAAGAACAGGGATAAGAAACTTTTTTTTTTTACAATTGTATATTAGGCAAGTACTACATTCTTACATTGTACAGTTTGTACCCTTTTATTATTTATCTTTCAATTTTGTATTATTATGCATTTTTCAATTATGTTTTAATTTAATTTTACTTATTTTTGCTATTTTATTTTTCTCTAGATGACCCTGTTTTCACTTGATTCCCAACTGCAGCTGATCATAGGATAGCCCTACATTTTTTATGACACTACAGATGCCATCATCTGCAAGGAGGAAGGGGTCATTAGAGGTCCCAATAGAGATAGAACGTCTGGGAACACTTTTGCATTGTTCAATGTTTCTGGTGGAAACAACAAAAACTTGGACATTCACTGTCATGCAAGTGTAACTGGTGCTTGCGTTGAGTGCCATTACACTAAATCTACCAGCACAGAGCCAGCCATTCTGGCTCCTGTTGAGGAGGGAAAACTCCAGGCTGTCTTATGGCCTGATCTCCTGTGATCTTCATGGTCACCAAGCACACAATCTTAGGATGTTTTTTTCCTACAGTTGTTAGCTGGTTAAAATAATGTTATATTCATCCTATAATTAACACCACAAAGAAAACGAGTTGACACTGCAATGATTCCAGTTGACACACATAGTTTTCACATATGATTGACCAGCACAGGTAAATTGCTCTCCCTGTAGCATGTGGGATGTATAAACCCATGGAAGGCAATTACTCACTTATACATCCTACATATAAAGACATATACAGAGATGTGCAAAGACACAAAGATCTGATCTTCCATGTCTCGAACATGCTTGTATAAAAAAACACACACATCTCATCATGACTGGGTCTGTACCCTACAACCTCTTTGTTCAGTTGAGAGCAAATTAGCCACCTATGATACATCTTTAAACCTGAGGCCTCCCCAGATATTCAGTTTTGGGTGCTTGAAAACCTTTTCTTATTAAAGAGCACCATCCACTGAACTTATTGTGTAACTGCATTTCAGCTATTCATACATTTTCCAAGGTAACATAGTAACATAGTTCATAAGGTTGAAAAAAGACCAAAGTCCATCAAGTTCAACCTATATACATATTGTGTCCCTACTGTGTTGATCCAGAGGAAGGCAAAAAACCCTTATGAAGCAGATGCCAATTGCCCCATACCAGGGGGAAAATTCCTTCCCGACTCCAAATATGGCAATCGGAATAAATCCCTGGATCAACGTTCTGTCCCTATTAATCTAATATCCATAACTTGTAATATTATTGCTTTCAAGAAACACGTCCAGGCTCCTTTTGAACTCTTTTATTGAGTTTACCATTACCACTTCCTCTGGCAGAGAGTTCCATAATCTCACCACTCTTACTGTAAAGAACCCCCGTCTGTGCTGGTGTAGAAACCTTCTTTCCTCCAGCCGTAGAGGATGTCCCCTTGTTATAGATACAGTCCTGGGTATAAATAGGTCCTGGGAGTGATCTCTGTACTGCCCCCTTATATATTTATACATAGTTATTAAGTCCCCCCTAAACTGTCTTTTTTCCAAACTAAATAACCCTAATTCTGATAATCTTTCTGGGTACTGTAGTCCTCCCATTCCCCTTATTACTCTGGTTGCCTGTCTTTGAACCCTCTCCAGCTCCACTATATCTTTCTTGTACACTGGTGCCCAGCCCTGTACACAGTATTCCATGTGTGGTCTGACTAGTGACTTGTACAGGGGTAGAATTATTTCCTTGTCGTGGGCATCGTCTATGCACCCCATGATTTTATTTGCCTTAGCAGCAGCTGCCTGACACTGGTCGCTACAGGTAAATTTACTGTTGACTAAAAGTCCTTTTCCATGTCAGTCGTCCCCAGTGTTTTCCCATTTAATACATATTCCCAGCCTGGATTTTTCTTCCCCATGTGCATAACCTTACATCTGCCACATCCCAGCCCAAGCCCCCAACCTATGCAGATCCATTTGTAATCGTGCACTGTCCTCTATTGTGTTAACCACGTTACAGAGCTTAGTATCGTCTGCAAAGATTGATACTTTACTATACAATCCCTCTACAAGGTCATTAATAAATATATTAAAAAGAATAGGACCCAAAACTGACCCCTGTGGTACCCCACTAGCAACAGTCACCCACTCAGAGTATGTACCATTAATAACCACCCTCTGTTTCCTATCACTGAGCCAGTTACTTACCCACATACACACATTCTCCCCCAGCCCAAGCATTCTCATTTTATGTACGAGCCTTTTATGTGGCACCGTATCAAATGCTTTGGAAAAATCAAGATATACGACATCCAGCGATTCACCCCGATCCAGTCTTGAGCTCACCTCCTCATAAAAGCTGATCAGGTTAGTATGACAGGACCGATCCCTTGTAAACCCATGCTGATATGGAGTCATACACTTATTTTCATTGAGATACTCCAAAATAGCATCTCTTAGGAAACCCTCAAACAGTTTACCCACAACAGAAGTTAAACTAACAGGCCTATAATTCCCCGGGTCACTTTTTGTCCCCTTTTTGAATATTGGCACAACATTTGCTATGCGCCAGTCCTGGGGAACAGTCCTTGAATATTAGAAATAGGGGTCTGTCTATTACATTACTTAACTCCCTTAGAACGCGGGGGTGAATGCCATCTGGACCTGGTGATTTGTCTATTTTGATTTTTTTTAGGCGGCACTGCACTTCTTCCTGGGTTAGACAGGCGACATGTACTGGGGCATTCATCTCATCCTGCTGTATATTACCTGGCATTTCATTTTCCTCTGTGAATACAGCAGAGAAGAATATATTTAATAGATTAACTGTTTCCTGATCCCCGTCTATAACTTCTCCCTCATTACTTTTTAAGGGGCCAACGCTTTCATTTTTAACCTTTTTACTAATTATATAGTTAAAGAACATTTTGGGGTTTGTTTTACTCTCTTTGGCAATGAGTCTTTCTGTCTCCACTTTTGCTGCTTTTATCTGATTTTTACATATTTAATTTTTTCCCGATAGCTTTTTAGTGCTTCCTCACTGCCTTCCTGTTTTAGTAGCTTAAATGCCTTTTTTTGCCATTTATTGCCCCCTTTACATTTTTATTTATCCACATTGGTTTTCTCTTGTTCCTGACTCTTTTATTCCCATACGGTATGTACCTTTCACAGTGAGAATTTAAGATATTCTTAAAAATCTCCCATTGAGTGTCTGTACTCTTGTTTTTGAGGACATTTTCCCAATTTACAGTGTTAAGGGCTTCTCTTAGTTGATCAAACTTTGCCTTCCTAAAGTTCATAGTTCTTGTGGCTCCTCTAAGAGGAGTCTCCCAGTAATCTGTCAACCCGATCCGCGATGTGCCGAACTCGAGCGCCAGGCAGACAACACACTTTTCGGCGATCCCGGTCTTTGTGACAGATCGCCCTGTCTGTCCCCCTAATAATTGAGTCCCCCAAGGTAATGAATGCCTTTCATAATGGACTGCGTCCATGCCTCTAAATCTGCTTTCCAGTTAAAGAACAACATGACATAACCTGATCAAGAGCACAACAAATCTCATAAACCACTATTATTAAATGTATTTCTCACTTATGACAGGTTGTTGCTAAACATAATTAGATTACATTCTAAAAAGACAACATAAATACCCCCTGCAACAACAAAATGCCTTGGAAGATTTTTGTAATTGTTGAATCAACAGTGCAGAGGATGGGTTCTAAAGCTTATTTTGCCTCCTCAAACCCCATCAATATCCTCACTGCTCAAAGCAATACCCTCAGTCCTGTATAGAATTACTACACACGGCACAACCTTATGAATTAGCACTTAATAATTATACATTACCTAATTAAAAGCCAGAGTGACCATAACATCCCATCAGGGGACTTGACATTAGAAATGTGTTCTCTTCCTATACGCTAATAAAACAGCCTGGCACTGATACTAGGCGTGTATTGGAGGGATATGGATAGGACATTAGCAAAATCCAAGGGTTAATGCTTGTAAATTATAAAATAGGTAGGACATAGTGGGACATATTACTAGTTGAATGAATCAGCATTGTTTGTTTCCTGTACTTCCTGTAATTGCATTCGAAGTGAGTACCTGTCAACTTAATTTCAGATATAGGAATGAGTTTGAATGGACCTTCCACTCCTCTACCTTACTCAGCAACTGTAAGCAGAGGGGGGCCAAGCAGCAGACATACAACGTAATAATGGAAGGTAGAGGATATGATCTCATATATTAGCACTTCATACGGGGAAGTGTGCAGTATGTGAGGGAGAACTTTCTTTATTTTGGTTATGATTCATATTATTTATTACACACCTTCAGGGGCGTACCTAGAGTGTTTGGCACCCAGGCCGGTCTTGTATGTGGCACCCCCACATACTTTAAACTAAAAAGCCACCCACAAAAAATTAATATTGGCAAGAATATTTATTTCACAAATATGTAAACTGTATGTCAAATGGAAAAAAAATAAAAATCTGAAAAAATAAATTAAGTTATAAATTAATTAAGTTTTTATTAATTATATTTACTGAACAGATATGGTACAGCATAACTCCCATCACTATATACTGAGCCACACATTGATTGTGGTGCAGCATAACTCCCATTACTATTCACTGAGCCAGACATTAAGGGTAGTACAGCATTACCCCCATCACTATATATTTAGCCAGACATTGACCTGGTAGGCCTATGTCCCTAAAAGAGCCTGCCTGTGCCACCTCTGCTCCCAAACTGCCTGCCTGTGCCACCTCTACCCCCCTAAACAACCTGCCTGTCCGATTTCTGTCTCTTAACACTAACTCAATCATTCATTCACCCATTCAGCCTCCCTTACCTCTCCTGCAGTTTTCACTGATCCAGGGGCCAGTCAAGCAACACTGTGGCCGCGCAGATGTCTATGCAGCCCAACAGCCACCTAACGCAGTTCCACAGCTTACTGCTGTGGCGCCTGTACACTGTGTGAGGAAACTCTCTTTTCGCGCCCAGGGAAGCAGGAACCAGAAGCAGGAGTTTCGTAGTGTGCAAGCTCCACAGCAGTAAACTGTGGGCCCATGTTAAGCGGCCGTCGGGCCACCGGGCAACCTTCTGATGAGTGGCACCCTGGGGTGGACCGCCCCCCACTTAGGTACGCCACTGCGCACCTTTAATAATAGTGATATTGAATATGAAAAAATAACATATTAACACATAGAAATATTATGTCTTCACAAAACCAGCATTTCAAATTGCTGTTCCATATAGATGGTTTTTTTTCCAACTTTCCCAGATTGGCAGGCATCTTTATCCTGTCATTCTCCACTGCTCAGCCTGACAATTTCTGACATCCCAGAAAGGGCGGTAGGTTTAAGCTAGACTTGGGCACCAGGGGGCTCTTCGTGTTCGTGCTTGTCTTCGGGGAAAAAAAATCTTCGTATTCCGCGAATATTCGCCTGTTCCTGTCTTCTCTTCGGGCGAATATTCGTGGACATTGTTCGTGTTCGTTTTTTCTTCGTTTTTTTCGGTTAAGGGGTTAATACGGGGTTAACGCGTACCGCAGCAGCTCTGGCGCCAGGAGTTTAAATGTCCGTATGAGCAACTCTATTGGTCGTCAGCAGGGGGCTCGTCTGCCAATGGTTAATGGCAGACGAGCCCCCTGCTGGCGACCAATAGGGTCGCTCGTACAGACTGTTAAACTCCTGGTGCCGTAACTTGTCCGGCAGATACCATTGGTCTCCCTGTTCTACCATTTATTAACTGATAGAACAGGGAGACCAGTGGGATCTGCAGGGTAAGTTGCAGCGTTGGGGTTTTAAAATACTTTTAGGCTCCTGGTGCCGTAACTTGTCCAGCATCGAAGGGGAAATCCGCAGGTTCGCTGTCAGGGGTTACAAAGGCCGTGCGAGTGAGCCTATTGGTCACCTGCAAGGTTCTTCCTCTGGCAACGACCAATTGGTTGATGCCAGAGGAGGTCCCTGTAGGCAACCAATAGGCTCATTCGCACTGCCCTGTAACCCGTGACGGCGAACCTGCGGATTTCCACTTCCGTGAACTGCCGCGATGCCAAGGTAAGTTAGAAGGGGAAGGGACCGGGGAGAGTGGTAGACGAAGACGATCACAAAGATCTTCGTGGTGTGTGTCTTCATCTTCGCCTACGTTTTACCGCCGCTGTCTTTTCTTCGGCGTGTCTTCGGAACAAACACGAAAACGCACTCTTCGTGTTCGTTTTCATGTTCGCCCGAAGACGAATGCACAAGTCTAGTTTAAGCTCCTGTAGTTTACAGTAGAGTGTACTGTGGGCTTTCACGATAGAGCTTAGTGGAACACAACTATTATTTTGTTAGTACAAATAATACAATCCCTATTTATTATTTGTACTAACAGGTGCAGTTTGGACAAAGATTAGAGAGTGCCTTTGTCAATGCCCCCCACCTGCCTCCATGCTACTTCTTACTTAAGTCTGTGAACATCAGGGGCTGCGGGCACACGTTAACCCCTTCTGCCGATGCCCCCACCTGACTCCATGTCTATTTCTTAATTTACAAATTGTTTTCACACCTGCCTAAAACCTTTATACAGTACTGTATATGTATATGTAGAAGATAACTTTTAAAAGAGACACTACCTGAGCATCTTCGTCTCCTCGTTCTTCCTCTGCTTCCTTGGAAGGTTCAGAGCCGGTAGCCGGTGTCACCTGTACATTCACCGTGTTGGTAACCTCACCATCATTCTTCTCGTCTGCAAGGAGATGTAGAAGACAGCTCAGGTGCAGGGCTCAGTTTTTGATAATATGAACATTCTCTATTATATATTAAAGGTTTTCCGTCACTCTGTAATGTCTCGTTTCCCCGTTGTACTCAATAGCATTGAAGAAAATTAGTGCAGATGGCCAAAGCATTAATAAAACCCCTGCAGAGCATTAGTGTCCATCCCTGCAGGACTAGTCCACAGCCCTTGCGCTCAGCCACATGCTTTGCCTTCAACAATGCAGGCTGAACCTTCCTGTGATAATTCTCTTTAATGCACTGTATTTTAATGATCAAAAAAGTGCAAATTGAATACATGAGGTATATGCCAGGATGTTTGCCACCAGGGTGCAGCTAAGCAGGGAAAATAAGGAATTTGAGGAAAGGCTGAGACAAGGCTGGGAGTTCAGGGCAGAGATGCATTCTGTGTGCTGTGTTGGTATTCATGTTCACCTATAGTAGGAAAATGAGGAAGACTGGGGATTGATGAAAATAAAATAATAATAGCAGGGCGTGTATTTGCATGATCTGAACTGGGTGAATTAGTGGGCCGATTTAGATATTTCAGTGTGGTATAGTGCAATTTTGCCATTCTTGGGCTCACTTTTCCTTGCTAAATGAAAATATTCAGCAAACCATACAGTACTTATTAAAGTCCAATATACTATACAGAAAGAAGACACTTCATGTTTTATGAAGAAGATTAAACAAATTCTGGTAGCCCTAAAATAGGATCAAAGACGTGTACGAGTCTCAACAAACGAGTTTTAATATAATTAAAGGTGTAGCTAAATTCTGTATAGTGTCCTATTGTCACGCCTCTAAAGTCACCCTAATTTGCACTGAACTAGCACCGCAACACCCTGATCAGTCTTGTTACGTTGAGAGCCAGAGAGACCAGTGGAGCGGGTATTAACGAGTCTCCTTTTCTCACCTTTGGTTTTCACTCCTTTTTTGACATCTGTTTCTACCTTAGACTTGGCCAGGTTGTTCATGATTTCAGCCTTGTCTTTAAATTTAGCTGCAAATAAGAAAAGGAACTTACTGCACACTTGTACGGTACACACAGGTGCTTACACATATACTACGCACACATACTGTATACTCATTTACACAGAAAACTGCTGTATGTTACCCATTTACGCCACACGCATACTGTACATACTGCTCTGAGACTCAGTTAATGGTAGTTCTTGAGACGAGGAGCTGGCTGCAGTGGAAGAATGAGCCAGATTTTAGGAAAAGGTATATGATCATAGCAGTCCATAACTGTACAATACAGCACCTAGCACTTAGGGAATAGCGTTCTAACTATTAGAGTGTACATATGAGCAGCAATTTGAGATTAGACTACAAGATCCACCAAAACCAGCAAATCAAGGCTAGTGAAAGATCACAAAAGCTCTTAAGAAGTAAGAAGTGTTACAAATGCAAGGGGCCCAATACTAATTTTGGACTTCTGAGGGGTCATAACCATTCAACACTAAACTGTCTAGTCCATCTCCCTAAATCAAGGTAGAACATACTACTAGAAGGATTAAGGGATTGATACATAGTTGTGAAAACACAATGATTTTATGGCAGAAGGAACTGGTGATTATTTAGTACCAGAGTTGGCAACCTGGTGTTTGTCATATTGGGAACTGGAAAAGCACTGTGATGTTCGGGGGCTACATTTTTGTTTTTGACTCATAGTCCTACCTAGGAACTCTCTGGGCTTCACCTAAAGTCTTGAGGTAGAACCCTGTTTTTCCTGGACTCTAGGCCAGTGTTTTCTTTATCTGGGTACGAGAGCAGCTTAGGTGATGCCCGCTTCCTGCCCCATGTTCTGCCCATCCATAAAACTTTTAAACCATTTAAATCTTACAATCCCTAGAGTTCTCACATTCACCACTGATCTAGGTCACACATTTCAGACTTTTACAGTCTTCATTGTAAATAATATCCAGCTTTGTTTACGCTGGAAGCACAGCCCATCTATTTACAGGTATCTTCTTATCTGCTCTGTTAGTGGGATGAAGATTTCACCTGTTTCAGTATATAAGCGTTCTGAATATACATATGGAAAACCTAGATTTTTTTGTGACTAGTAACATGTTTCCATGATTATTGAACGTTAGTGATATCATTGTACCATCGTATGTTCGTCATGCTGTCTTACATCAAAATGAACATCCCCAAACCTAACCACATAATTATAATTATTTTAATAATAGCTTGGGATAGTCCAGTCAGGGCTGCTATTTGGGCCATGCTCTCTCACATCTCACTTGTGTATGTTAGTATGTTACTCTGTGTGTAATTACATATGGTTGTGTGCTTAAGTATGTTAGTTTGTATTTTATATTTGTAAATATGTAACACATATAAAATACACATATAATATGTGTAAATATGTTACTGTGTGTGTACAGGAGGAGGTTGGGGTCCCAACCATATGTCTTGCACAGGGCCCAGGCGTTTTTTGTTGCTCCACTGAGTAGAGACTAGAGGCAGCGTGTTTGTATATGCGTACTTATATGTACTGTACTGTTGTGTTACAGTCAGTGTGTGTATTTTATATAACACTGTATATACAGTATACTGTATATGATATATATCACTATATTCTGTGTGTGCGTGTATATATTTATATATATATAGTGTAAGAGTCAGCGGGTGGGTCTTTCTGTATGTTGTTGGATAGTGTGTGCATGTATATAAAGGTGTGGTGTTAGCGTGTGTGCGGATGGTGTTGCATATGTTACTGTATGGCATTAACATGAGTGTGTATATCCACATGTAGAGTTTGTGAGTATTGTTGTATGTGGTAAGCATGCCTGTGCATGAGTGTATGGTGTTAGAGTGTGTAGGTGCATGATGTTAGCAAGAGTGCATGTGTGTTATTATTTGTTGTTAACATGTGCATCTGGGTGAGCCTAAGGCTAGTGGGGCCATGGAGGGGGAGAGGAGGAGCAGGAGAAAGAAAGTGTACAGTATGAGAGTGAGTGGGTATTAAACTGTGTTATCCTTTTGCTCATAAGGTGTGCTTACGAAAGGAACTTATGGCGGATTGATAGTTGGAGCAATAGGTGGGACATGGAGCAGGCTGATGGGAAGGACATGGGGGCTCAGGCGTTAAGGATTTACTGGGACCCAAGATTTCTGATGGTGGCCCTGAGGCCAGTAGTGTATATGTAAAAAAAATGTTTTTGACTTGAAAAAAGAAAGTTGATATTCTTGAAAGCTCATCCATTGAATGTTAGTTCAGTAAAAATGTATCTTATTATATTGCAATACTCATATTTTGACATTATTTTATTAAAATATGGTTTGCCATAGGTATGCAAATTTAGAAAAGGAACGATATGTCTGTGAAAAAGGCACCAGAGATCTGCAG
This sequence comes from Sceloporus occidentalis, assembly GCA_023333645.1. Lineage (NCBI taxonomy): Eukaryota > Metazoa > Chordata > Lepidosauria > Squamata > Phrynosomatidae > Sceloporus > Sceloporus occidentalis. Next base: position 6,951,949 of record JALMGF010000026.1, on the reverse strand, counting down.
AGACAAACTGCAACACTCGCTACTGTTGCAGAGCATTTCTCAACGAGGAAGGAGATCTATCAGGGGACCAACAGTTGGGAGTAAACAGGGTAGCCACAATCCAAAACAGATTTGCCCCTCTCTATCATGGATAGAATCCACAATACAGGAAAGGCAAGGCAGGTTGTTATGGTATGGTGACTAAATGTATAGACAGAATAACTCTTCACTTTCTTGGCATGTTGCAGATTCTGTTATTGGGAGAGGCTATTTGTACCAAGTCAGAAGAAGTCGGAAAGTGCTTAATATAATTTTAGGAATTTAGGATTCTGATATACTACCGGTGTCATCCACTACAGCAGAAAGGCAGCAAGAGATCAAGGACATAAATGCATGACTGAAGTGTAACAAGGGTTTGGATTTATAGAGCATAGGGTTGGTTTTTCAAAGGGGTACAAACTTTATAGTTATGATGGATTGTACCTCAATTTAACCATGATTGGTTAATCAACCCTTGTGCCTAACGCATTAACGTTTCTACTTCTGCTGGAAGAATGTTCCACTTATCTCCACTCTCTAAAAAGGCAATGTGTGTATGTGATGGAACCTTATATTGTCTCTTAAGATATTACTGGTAAGACTAACATCTTGAATTTTACTACAGTTTTGATCACAAGTTCATAAAAACGCATCATGGAACCGGAAGGGATTCAGAGATGGGTAACAAGTCTATTTAAAGGAAAGATCTCAGCTACAAAGACTCAGATTAGGCTTGTTTACTTTGAAGAAAAGACACCTATGTGGGGATATGATGACCGTGTACAAGAATATTCACATGTTAGAGGAAAAGAGATTTCTGTGGGCTGGTTAGGTATACAAAGGTGTTTAGCTATGCAAAGCAGGCTAAGGCTAGGCTGAGGTGGATGATTATTTTCTCCCAAGAGAGCTAAACGAGAAGCTGCTGGATGGCACTACATGGTGTTTGTTTTGTTTCTTTCCTGTGCCTGCTACTTTTGGATTTTAATAAAAAGACCCCAACCTTTTAAGCAAAGAATGCGGCTCAGAGTCCTTCCTAACCCTAGAAGACTGTGCAGTTGAAGTTTTATTCACACCTCATTATCCATAACTTAGTTAAAAACAAACAAAACAACTGCTTTTGGGTTTAGTGCATGGAGGGAATCTTTATTTACTCTTACTTAATCAATCTTGGTGCTGTTTGAATCTATATCAGAGTCACATAAAAGTTACATGAAACCATTTGTTTATGTACAGACTTTAACTATTATTCAAATAATGTGGTATTCTAAGCAATTCGACTGGGCTGATTTAGAGCTCCAGAAGCAAAGCAGATGGATTTATTCACACTACCGTTCAAGAGTTTATATATATATATATATATATATATATATATATATATATATATATATATATATACTAAGAAAAGATATAGAATGTAATGCACTTACTTGACTGGAAACAGTTGTAATATGCTTGGGTGCTAACAATCCAAAATAATATATATATTATATATATATATATATACAGTATATATACAGCAGAGACTAATTTGGCTCTCTAAATCTTAATTAGGTAGTAGAAGCATTATTAAACACTCATCTACAGACACCAGACAAGCCAGAAGGCTTGTTTAACCCTCAGAAATCTCATGGTAACACGTAACAGCTGTCCATGAGCGTGATCTGGCTACTGCACCTACTGCACCTTTTCACAGCTTTCTTTGCTCACATTTACCAAGGGTGCCAATATTAATTGAGGTCACTATACATTTCCTCCTTCATGTGCCTCACCAGTCAGGTGCATCCTTTCTGCCCCTACCCACACACTCTTTATCCGTATATCAATCCTCAATTACTTTTCAACTGAACACACCCAGCATTAGACCTATTATGTCATGTAATCATTAGAGAGAGGATTGCAAATAATGAATCCTTCAATATGTACAGGTAGCAGCATACTGAATCTCTTGAGATCTCAGAATTTACTTGCATAGTCTTCTCATTCGAAAATCTGACATGGAGGCAAGTGGGTGTATTTTAATATCACTCAACTCTGTAGAACTATAAATTGAGAATTAATATAAGAAGAAATTGCTCAGATCCACATCTGAAAATATAACCATTAAATGTACATTAGGCCTAAGTAGTGTATGTTGGCCAATGCATCATCATTAATTGCAAACTGAACCAAAATTACCGTATTGGCCCGAATATAGGCCGCACTCCCCCCCCCCACTTTAAGTCTTTAAAGTAGGGGTGCGGCCTATATTCGGGGTCTAGCGCCCGACGCCCGGGACATGCAGCAGGTTTAGGATACAGATCCCCCGCGGCGGTGCAGAGGACCTGTATCCTACTCTCCTATACGCTCAGACAGCCTCCCCTGCCAGCACTTTCAATGGGGGGAGTGCCGGCACGGGAGATTGTTAAAGCACATCGTGCAGATGTGCCGGCAGTGGAGGTTGTTTACCCGCATCGCCGCAGCCGGTGAACGTCCGCACGATGCATTTTACCTCTGCCCCCAAGACTTACCAGAGCAGACTCCCGGGTGTCTTGCGGGGCCAGCGGGGGACATCTACGCAATACGCGTATACAACCGGGAGTTGTATACGCGTATTGCGTAGATGTCCCCCTCCGGCCCCGCAAGACACCCGGAAGTCTGCTCTGGTAAGTCGGGGGGGCAGAGTGGCAGCATATCTCGAGGGGGGGAGGACAGAGTGGCAGCATATCTCTGGGGGGGGCAGAGTGGCAGCATATCGGGGGGGGCAGAGTGGCAGCATATCTATTAAAAAAAATTTTTTTTTTTAAAAGCACCAAACTTTTAGGGTGCGGCCTATATTAGGGTACGGCCTATATCCGAGCCAATACGGTACTTGCAAAAGATCACAAGTGCACACATAAAAGAAAATAATATGAACTAAATCAATGGTATTGTGGTAATTATATCGGAGTTACATTTTTAAGAGTTTCATTTTGCTTTGAACTCATGGGCAACCCCATCATGCATCTACGCATCGTGAAATGAATGGACAGGCTGATAGTTCAGGTACGTGGATGTTGGTAATAGAAAGAGACAGAAGCTTGAGGCCACATAGATCTGCGGATCACTCAATATCAGGATTAAGCAGATAAGGCTCAGAGCTCTTGGCTGCTGTCCAGGGTTGACAAGATTCTCATTAATCTGAGCACTAATACACCTGACAGGAGGGATATTTGGAAAAGGTCTGGTTAGGATAAGAAGGTCGAAAATGCAAAGCATTTTCATGTGACTATAGATATCAACTCATTCACTAAATGCAACACTCCAGAGGCTTAACTCTCGGGGTATCATAATATATATATATATATATATATATATATATATATACACTAGCTAAGAGTTCCTGTAATAAGCATTACATATAAAATAATGGTACAAAACCATCACTATGAATCAGTAGTAAAATTTACCTTTGTAGTATTTTTTTCTATAATAAACTGTAGTAATTGGTAATAACTGTTTAATTTCTTAGTGGGTTATCACTTTTTATATTGAGTACTACAGCACCAAGGGTTAGTTATAATTTCATACGTAGGATTTAGAATATAGAAATGACACATTAATGGTCTAAAAGACTATGAATTGTAATCCCTGTGCTGGAACAAACAGAATAGTAAAGGTAAAAGTATGCCTATAACAGATCACTAACCCAATTGTTGAAGGCAAGAGATTCTGTACATAACTTCCCCTTTGTTAAAGTATTCCGGACCCCAATTGAAATAAATTTTTTTCTTCCCTGATCTTTCACACCATACTGTAAATCATTACTCTAAAATACTCTACTATATAAATGACTATATAAATGACAGTAGCACCTGATCTCTATTCTTTAGCCAATTTTGTCAATGGGCACCACAACTAGTTTCCTGAATGAAACTGTAGATGGACAATAGCTGTGGTTGCTAATATATTTGGACCTTATTATTATGAATATTGTATTGGTGTTGAGGACACCCATCTTGGTTTCACTGGGACAGCCCAGGAATGAAGAGGTTCATAGAGAGTCCTAGTGTGTGTTTGTGTATGCTTATGAGAGTGTGCTTTATTTTGACATGGTATTGATCTGTAACTGAATGATTAGTTAACAGTATGGAAGAGGCACTAAAATCTACAATATTTTATATGTTCACCAAAGTAAAGCATCAAATGCAGATAAAGCTCTGATGTAAATCTGAAGTGAATATTGGCATATGACGTAAAACATAAGGTTAGTGAAACGTGAAGTGAACCAGAAAGAGATTGTTTCAAAGTGGTCAAAGCAACAAAGTCTATTGGCGATGGGAGTTTGAAACACTCCCAAGATTGTATAGAAGGGTGATTTGACCATTGTCTATGAAAAGAATAAGTAGTATGAGAAGAGAAAGAAAGGAAATATTGTAGTAGTACAGTTGAGAAAAATTAATTTTACATTGGGGACAACAGGATTGGACTGGTGGCTGCATATACACTCCTTCACACTATACTCTTACACTCGTGCAGCACGCAGCCACACATTGAAGCCCAGGATCTGCCACACATGCGGCAGCAAAGGTAAGTGACCCACGTCATATGGCAGCATCCCACGAGCACTTGCCTGGTTTACCAGATGGTTAGTCCAGGTCTGTGAGACAACATCCACAAGTCTCTACTATCTATGTTTCAGCAGCTCCTTTGTAGATCACACTTGTGCTAGTTACACAGGTACAAACAAGTCTGATTATAAATATGTTCCAGTACAGAAAAACGGGTTCCGTTTTCTTAGGAGCTACGTTTGCTTACACATTCCTAGTATCTAGTCTCCATGTCTCCCAGGTTCTCACTGCCCCTCCATAACCTAGCACACTAAACATAATTTACATTTATCTACTTAGCTTCAATCTCTTTTAAACTATACTCGAAAGCCAAGGAGATAATCCCTTTACAGCATGTAGGCCACTGAATGACAGAGATGTAGCCAGAGACAAAGATTTTCACGTTGAAATGTAAACTTTAATTTGCGAAATACTCTGAAAAACGTCACGGTGTTAAGATGGGATAATGTCAGCATCAATTATATCAAAATGTCAGTATACTGTTGGATCAGAAGCTTGTGTCAGTTCTGAAATATTAAAAAAGTAACAATATTATATGGAGAACTTCAATTATGATTCTGTCAGATATACACTGATAATATATATATATATATACAGTATACATATATATACACAGTATATATATATATATATATATATATATATACAGTATATATATATATATATATATATATATATATATATATATATATATATATATATATATTTCAAACAAATGTCTGTGATAGGTACAATTTTGTCTTAAAATGCCACTCATTTGCTTTTGGGTTTTAGCATTTTTGTATTAAGCTGCCTGGCACACATTTTACAAACACTTGGCTTTTAAAAATGCATTGTGTTTAAATTGCTTAAGCAACACTGTTATATATATGTAATGCAAACATTTTAGGGAGTTGTGAACAGAAGAGAAATCTAAATCAAATTTACTGTGACCACCCTTTACCTTCAAAACAGCTTCAATGCTTCTGTGTACACTTGCACACAGTTTTTTTTACAGAACCCGGCAGGTAGGTTGTTTCAAACATCTTGTAGAACTAACCATAGTTATTCTGTGGATTTAGGCAGCCCTAGTTGCTTCTCCCTTCATGTAATTCCAGACAGATTCGATGATGTTGAGATCTGGGCTCCGTGGGGGCCATACCATCACTTCCAGGGCACCTTGTTCTTCTTTACAATGAAGATAGTTCTTAGTGACTTTGGTTGTATGTTTGTGGTCATTGTCATGCTGCAGAATACATTTTGGGCCAATCAGATGCCTCCCTGATGGTATTGGATGATGCATATGTATCTGCCTGTACTTCTCAGTAATGAGGAGACCATTATGACCAAATCCCCAACTCCCTTTGTAGAATTGCAGCCTCAGACTTGCAAGGAACCTCCATCATACTTCACTGTTGCCTGCAACCACTCATTCTTCTATCACTCTCCAGCCCTTTGGCAAATAAACGCCTTCTGCTACAAATATTTCAAATTTTGACTCATTAGTCCGGAGCACCTGCTGTAATTTTTCTGCACCCCAGTTCCTGTGTTTTCATGAATAGTTGGCTTTATTTCAATGTCAGAGGTAAGACTTTTTGGCCACTAGTCTTTCATGAAGACCACTTCTGACCAGACTTCTCTGGAGAGTAGATGGGTGTACCAGGGTCACACTGTTTTCTGCCAATGCAGAGCTGATGGCACTGATGGACATCTCCCAACTGTATCTATGGTCCTCAACATTGCCTGTTTCTTTGTGCTTCTTCAAAAGATCTTGGACTGAACATCTAGAAACCCCTATCTACCTTGGAATTTCTGCCTGGAAGAAACATTGCTGATGAGTCTTGCCATGGTGTATGACAGCAATCTTACCTTGTTTGTGAGTTTGGCAAAGAGTGCCCATAGTCAGTATTGATTTGATTAAGATTGTTATTCTGTTAACTCATTTTGTTAAAAGATAAATATTAACATGCCTATTTTTGAAAGCATTCTTACAATACAAAAATGTTTCATTCCTGCTAAAACGTTTCCATAATTCTCTCTCTCTCCCTCTTTCTACAGCAGGGAAAGATAGGTCAGCCACGTGGACATTAATTCACTCTTAAATCGAAAAGGTCCTTTCCACTATTATTCAGAATATACACGAGGCCCAAAGTATCCCAGGCCTCTTTCCATACATTGTACAGACGTATGTACGGACGTTTTGGAAAGCCACCCAAAGGCTGCATTTTACATATCGTTTGGCAACACTTCCAGCTATAATGTGAATGCAGTTGACAAATTCATGCACTCATAAAAGGGAGGATGTGGTTAGTTTTCTACACCCTTTGTTTATATATGACATACTGACATTTTTACTTATCTGAAATGCTGACTGATTACATAGGCTGCTTACATAGGTCAAATTATTTAGCAATAGTTGAGGTGACTCTTTGCTGGATTGATTTGGCTTAAACCAAATCTGACAATTTGTTGGGATTAATTTGACAACAAAGGCACTGCTATCAACAAGTTACGCTTTATTTTGCTCGTATCTGGAGTGTCTTTCTATATGACTCTATAAAACATTATTGACGTCCACTTTCCCTACCAATGTGACTTGCCAATGAAGCTGTCATGTCAGAATTACTCTTGACTTGCCTTCTTTAGGTACTTTCACCTGATATGCCCTATTAATATGTTTCTGTCCTTAATAACAAGTCTGCAGCTACGTAGTTCATAAGGGAAATTACTGACCTACACATGTGCATGTCAACAAACTATTTGAACAAGTGCAAACAATCTAACAATTCCACCTGAATTGATTGATTGATTGATTGACAGACAAAGATCACCCTTTACTGATCACTCCGTTTCTTAAAACATCAGTATTAGCTACAGGGATAGGCAGCCAAAAGTACCCAACTTTGTGTCAACTACTCCCATAATGCTCAGTGAGAGTGTTGACAAGAAGGAATTTTTCCCCCTGATGGCAGAATTTGAAGTAGCTTAATTAGGGTTTTCTTCTGCCTTCTTTTGGATCAAGAATAGGAAGGTTAGGTAGAAGGGTTGAACTTGATGGACTTAGGTCTTTTTTCAACCTTATGAACTATGTAACTATATGTAACCGAGTAACATCCCATGAATCTATAGCTCACAGCAGCTTGAGTGCCACTGGCAGCTTAATATGCCAATTCCTAGAGCTATGGTTTGGTGGTTGAGGTTAGTGTGAGTGCATGTATGCAGATGTTCTGCAGAGGACTTGAACAAGAGCACAACAGGAGGGAAGCAGCATATGCAGTCTTTAGGGGTACTACCTAATTTATAAGATAAACAGCACTCACGTTAAGCAATTAAGAACAAAATACTCCCCATATGTTGTGTTAATATTTTATCAAACCATTCAAAACAATGTAAGATTTTTTTTATCTACATTTTTGGCATGCTAGTAATATGTTTTAAGAAGTGAGATGATGTCACATGTGTGAGACACAGAGAATATGGGAATACAAGTTCAGCAACACTTAAGCCATAACAGAATTACCATTTTTTAAACAAGTCTGTCATGTATGTCACTACTGATGTGATGATAAATATTGATGTTTTTTTCGGTGGGGGTGGTGCAAAAGCACACATTTTTTATTGGATTCACAACGTTTTATGGCAGGATTGACTGTCTTTTTGTTCATAGATTTACTTTTATTTAAATGACTGTCGGACTAAAGAAACATTGTTTTAATACTATTAATACAGTATCACAATCATACTTTTTTTCTTTGTGTTTGTTTCTGCATTATTTTTTATGGATCACGCGTTATGGATATATTGAAAAATGTTAACACAACATAAAGACAGTTTTGAAGCTCCAATGGGGTCAGTAGTGCCTTAATATAGATAGATTTTGTATAAAATGTATGATGTCTGCTTTGTAAATGAGCAAACGATCTTCTCTTATACGCTGAACGTAAATTTAAGCAACGCTGTCTATTTAAACCACATCACAGTCTACAATGTAAACTGTCATAATTATTCTACATGGCTGAGAAACAGATTGCATGACCAATAGATGACTGATCTTTCATGGCTCTAAAGGTCCAAAAAGTCAGTCAGTCAGTCAATTCACAATACGGGATGAAAGGACTCTTCTTACCTTCCCCGAGAGGGTCCAACGTGTGGATCATAAGCTGAAAGATGGTGCTGCGGATTGTGCTGTTGTGCAGAGAGGCCGAACTTCCCCCTCTGGTAAGGAATGGCTTCAGCTGCACAGAGGTGGAACAGGCATTACTTTATATGATCAAAAGACTTAATCTCAATAAAACTCAAGTTATTATTTAATTAATTTGCTAAGTGCCAGGGGTGTATGGACACCAATACCCAAAGGAAAACAATAGATAATGAAAAAGACATGATAAATAACAATGGACACATTGAATTTGATAGTGGATAAGAAATTTTGGCTCATCTAATTTTGCCATTGTTTTCTTGTTGTAAACCCAGAAGCCTGAGACCAGACCTAAAAAACACTTCTTGGAATCTGTAAGTGTCTGAAAAATAGGGATTCAGAAAGTATTAAAATAGTATAGTATTAAAGTAGGCTTGGCTAATTTCGCTCCATTCGTTATGGCCTATTCTGGCAGGCCTACACTGACTTGTCCACCTGTAGAGTCTAACCTACTTATCCCTTATGGACAATCTGGCCTGGATATAATTAGACCACTGAATTAGATTTATGAATTTATGAATAATGTGCTTTTTATTCACCATTAACCAAGGTAGCACTTGGTTAATCTTGTTCTTTGTAATGGATAAACAACCAATACCAAGGCCACAGCCTTCACACGAAAAATCAAGCCTCACACCAAATACATCTTTGGTACTCAACATTTGAAGTGAATATAAAGGCTCTAACATATTTAATAAACTAAATTCCACGTTTGTGTTACATAAGGTATGACCCAACAATATATCCAACATTGAATTGTAAACGCTCTTTGGGACATACTTGGAAAAAAGGGAAATCTCAATATATCTTTCCTTGTTACAAATGTTAAAAAGGGCACTAAAGTCATAGTCATAGTTATTACTACATCACAAACTGATGCAGATTGCCTCATTTCTAATCTATAATCAAATAGTCTTTCCTGTTAAAATGGATCTGTATAAAAAAAATACAAATCCATCACGGATAAAATGTTGACAAGAAGCAATGTTCTTGGGCTCTGTTTGGGCTTTCAGTTAATAATTCATACTCTGACCTTAAAGATAAGCCATACAATGACAGAACACTAAAATACAGGAGCGTATAAGGTTTAAACAACTTTTCAGTACTGAGATACAGCATTCAGACGTTTGATTAATGAAACTGTAAAGTAAAGCACTGGACCAGAATTCAGAAGGTTTATATGAATGATCATTCCGTACATTAGACCAAGAGGTGTTAAGCTCTTTCAATCACCTACCTTTAATCTGTTGTTGTCTTCTGTTGGCTTTGGTTCATCCCCTGCAACTGACCCATTGCCTTTCTGTACATAGACATGAAGAGCAGCCAGGTAACACCATCAGTAACGACTACACACAGCTTAAATATATATATATATATATACAACCTAACCAAGATTCTTTATCCCCAGAAAACTATTTATTTATATTTATTGCAATTTGTGGCATTACACTCATATTAATCTATGTAGAAAATGTATTTCTACAGTGAAATCATTGCCAGTGTATTGGCATATACACTAAAGGTGACATTACTGGCTGCCAATAAAGCACCGTCATTGACTGTTACACTTTGGTGTTTTCCATTTCCGCTATTTATACATATTTTTAAACTTTTTTCAGTAGGCAAGATTTTCATTGGTTGACCAGTTGACCTGCAATCCTAAAGTACATGATTGGCAGACCTCATATATGCATGTTTAAGCTTGAGTAGGTTAAGTTACTCAGGACATGATAACATCACACTCATTGGGAACAAACAGAGAAGCTCATGCTGTGCCTCCTATGTAGAGCTGCTAGGCTAATGCCAGCAAGCTATCTTGTCTAGTAGTTTTAACACACTCCTAATGCATGAACTTGTGACAGCAGGATGCTGACACCAGGAAAGTAATGAAGCAAAATTGCATTAATTTAACCAACGTTAGATTAAGTTCAGCTACATCTCATATTAACTTACATCACAATATGAAATATAGTTGTTGGAGTCACATGTACACCACAAGTACATCCAAAACAGTTTTTCAGTGTCAGGATGTCCTACTTGGATAATTTCCCAGGAGGACAACTGTGATCTGTTATTTTTAGCTAAACAAACAGTGGATTGAATATACTCTTCTACCAGGACCATGGAAAAGTAGACAGGAAGCACAACTCTAAGACGTGTGCATGGCATTAAATATCCAAGACTCCAGAAGAGAGAGAAGACAGGGATAGTATCAGACCAGCTAACCTCACACACATTAAACAAGTGGCATCCAGAATTCAGTACCATGGGCCCAGTGGAGAAGGGGCTCCAGCAGGGTGCAAACACACAGGGACTTACATTCAATGTGCTATAAGCACGAAGACCTGTGTGCCCCCCCAGAAAAGATTGTAGGCATTAATTAGGAAATATAGTGAAAAACGGGTTGGTAAAAGGGGGTATGGCTCCATAAAGTCTCACTCACTTTGTCCCCAATGTAGCATATATATATATATATACCTAGAAGGTCATGAGGACTTCCCAAGGGTGGTGTAGAGCTAAACTGAATGGGTACAGGGTAAATTGATGAAATTACACTAGAAAGGGGGCAGAACTGAAGAGAGATACAATGAAGATAGTGAAAAGCCAATCCTGAAGACAAGCAAGCTTAATTAGCTAAGCTGATGTAAAAAATAAAGTTGAACTGAAAGAGCAAAAGGGGCTTGAAATAAATCGAGAATAACATAGGAGCTAAAATGAAGGGGCTATGTGTTTGTTGGTATTCTGATGAAAACCATAAACGGTGAGTTTACATTCAAGTCATTTTTACCTAAACAATCCCTCTTCCACAGTCTTATTTCCCCCTCAACCGCCTAATAGATTGTTAGCTCAGAAGAGCAGGGCCCCCCATTTTTTTCTTTCTTCTTCTTCTTAAAACCTTTTAGTTATATAGCACCAACAATTATCTTAATGTGTGATATATTTATGCAAATTTAACATTTTCACTCTCCCATAGTATAACAGCAATACAGAATCTGGTGGCTCCCTATAAATACAAATAATGGAATGTAATGATGTGAATTGCATTGGTAGGTTAGATAAAATGAAGTCTGCTAAATTCAGGGAACCAATGAAGATTTGCCCACAATTACACAAATTGTGAATCGTACACATATACCTAATGGAAAGGATATTTATCAAACAGCTAAACAGTCAATAGTCGAATACTAGAGCCAGAAGAAAATATAACTCTTTAGTAAGTATAGTACTTTTTTTCATTCTTTTTTAAAATTTGAATTCAATTTACTTGTTGAATACCTTAGGCAGTTGTTTCATGGAAAAAAGAAGACAAATTCTTTGTTACAGAGAAGCCCAACTAGAGGCCAACGAACCAGACATGTATACTACTTTTTTGGCCCTCTCAGCGCCCACTAAGAACTAGATTATACACCACCAATTTTCTAACAAGGTGTCAGGAGTCAACACATACATTCTCACGGACGTTAGGAATATCTATATTCCTTTCTAGATATAGAAATATGTCACACCAATGTTGCAAGCATTAGTTGTTTCATAAAAGACTGTGTAAACCAGCATGGCTCCGAATCCCATTTTTATAGAATGCATATTGTTTAGATGTGAACCTAAACAATGAGAGATTATTTTCAGATAGACTTGCGCATCTTTCATATTTGTGTATTTTGGAGAAATACACATAGTAACAACTTAGAAGCCCCTTCACCGCATCATGTTATAATTTTGATTACTTATATACTATAAGTTAAAAAAATACACAGTTCTACACCTATGTATTAAAAACATTAGTTCAAGCAAAGCTTTTTATACTCGCTGCATGTAATCAGAGCTCATAAGAAAAACGGGAAACACCTTATCAAAATAAATGATAAATACAAACCTTAGATGAGTCTTCCAAGGCCATGACTTTGACAAGTCTCTTCCTTTTGGAAACCTGGTCCTTAACCCAGCCCTCCACCTGAACATTTACTTTCATAAAGAAAACATAGAGCCCATAGGCTGTAAGGAGCAGCATGCTTTCCCACCAAAGGATGACATTATCCAAGAAGAATATGATAAGCATGATCAAATCAAGAATGTAGAAGGAGACATCCCTAAACAGAGGCCACCAGGTCAGGTTAAGAATCTCCCTGGAGAACAGGGCACAGGTTCCAATAACAAATAAAATGTTAAATACAGCAGAGCCCACAATAGTGCCAATACCAATATTGCTGTGAGAAATGAATACCCCAATGAGAGAAGTGAAAAGTTCAGGTGCTGAACCACCGGCTGCCATAAAGGTGGCACCAGCAACATCTTCAGAGATCTGAAATTTTTCTGTGATAACACCCAAAGCTGGGACGAAAAATTCATCACAGACAATGGCCAAGGCCACAAATACATACATCATGCCAAAGATATGAAGTGAAACCCATCCTTTCCGACGCTGTTCTACGCTGAACAGGTCCGCTGGATACTCTCCTTTGGCATGAGGCAATGGGGGTTTGGTGGTAGTGGGGGTAGACAGAATAGTGGTTGTTCTTGGTTTGATGGTAGGGGTTATTGGGTCTGGGTCCACAAAAATACAATGCCTAGTTTTGGTCCTTTCTGTGACATTTTCAGTATGGGTTGCTGATGTGGTGGTGGTGGTAGAAGTGGAGGTGGTGGCGGTCGTAGTGCTAGTAGTGGTAATTGTAGATATAGTCTGATTTACTAGTTCTCTTACAGAAACCTTGATGAACTTTTCTGTGTCTTCGTCTATTGGAAAACTGGGATCTTCTGCAGCAGTTGTTACCCAAGGCTCTGAATCAACCTTTTGGTCAACGGACAATTGATATAAAGAACATAGAAACATCACACATATTATGAACAAAATCCTGTTCCACTGAAGTCGTTTCCTCCTGTGTAAATTCATGTTAACAGCCCAGATAAAACACCAGCCTTAGCCAAAATAAATGTTCTCCAGTTGTTCTATAATAATGACTTGTTCCTCAAAAAGAAGTGTTCATTTTCTCCTATGCTTGACCTCCATCTTCTTTGTTTTAAAATTTGCAAGAATTGTTCTCAGAAGGGTAATGCTTGAAAACCTACAAAATACATACACACATTTTAATACAACGGTATGATAGGTTTTAGGGTTTTCAGTACAGTGAAATAATCATGTCCTCTAAGTGCTTAGCTAAAGGTTTTTTTTGGATGAGGTACGATTGGAGCTAGGATTTGAATACCACATACCTGATCAAATGTTATAATGACCAGAAATCCCTCTACCACTGGTAGTGCAGGCATTATTTTCTCTACAATCTTGCCATTTTCCATTTACAGTGTGTGAGGACACTGACGCAATTCATACCCTTAAACACTCAACCAGTTCTAAAATGGAGACACATGGCTATCTGGCACTAGGCTTCCAGGTATGAAGCTCCATAATCCTCTTCTAACACCACTCGTGAAAAAACTGCCTGGAATATCCAACACTGCATCATACTTAGTTATCCCTTGTATAGCAAGTATAAATAATTATTATGAAAGCAACCCTGCATTGATGTATAAAGAGGCAGATGTAGGCCCTCTGATCAACATGCTACTAATGTAAAAGCTCCGCAAAATAGTTACCATGGAGACATAATAAAAAGTACTCTGATTATATTCCATATGTAAACATACATTTTGGTCAACTGAATTCACACAGTTTAGCACAATGAAGGTCTAGTGCCCTGAACGTATAGCCATTGGCAAACAGTGACCCTAACTACTAATAAATGTTCACTAAATACAGCATGATTCATTACTGACGCCTATTATTTTACGTTCCTCCTACAGGTGCAATATTTGTCTCTTCTACTAAGAAATGGGTGCATAGCGAAAATCTGCAGAGGTTTTACCGTCCATTTGTTATGTCGTATGAACGATATCATTTATCTCCTAATATAAACATCATTTCACATGAAAATTCATTTATTCATAGAAAGGACTGTGACACATTTTTGGGCCCGATAGATGAGAGCAGGCTGTATATCTCCATTAGATATTTTTAATAGGACATTTTCCGAACTAGGGTGAAGTATCTATTAACCACCTAACAACATCTTATGGTGCTTTTATTTAATTACTTTATCTAGTGATTTCAAGTAGTAAAATCGTCAGTATATCTATCTATGGGTGAAACTGAACTGTGGCAATACCAAGACAAATGAATAAGAAATGGTACATTAATACAAAGTAAACCTTTATCTACCGTGAATAGGATATAAAGGGATCAACTCCAGGAGACCAAAACAATTTGCCCTATCACTGTCAGAAATCTAGTACGGCACAATAAATATCCTTCTTTTTAGACCTAAAATATGAACGTACACAAGATACGTAAAATTAAACAGAAATCTATATTTTCCTAAAAGCACTGAAAACTAACATTAGTCTATGACACAATTTAGCAGGCCAGTAAAAAATGATCTCTACATTACTGGGTCTTCTCTTTTCCTGAGTTCATTGCTCCACCAAATATTTGTAGGTTCATTTTGGTGTTACTCTCAAATTCTGTTTTAATGAGTCTGTTTCAAAGTTCAATAAACAAAGATAATGTAATTATAAAGTGCAGTCTCCTGATATGTAGTTTAACAAAAAAGGAATTACAATAACATTATTACAAAACAAAGAAAACAGAGGAGGACGGAGGAAATTATAACACATAGCATATAATTTCATAATTATTATATGTGATGCGGCTCTAAAGAAACAGTATGACACATTGACCAGTATCTACGGGTCTACATCTATTTTATAAAATTATACCAAAATGAAGAAACATACCAAATCTAAATTGTAGGTGCGCTGTTTAACACATACCTTAATGGGGCAATCAGCATGTAATTTGGGGGAATCATTCGCCCTGTAAATCTTCAGGGCACATGAAGCCCAGAGAGGCGAGGTGGACCAGGGAGAAGGCAACACAAAATGTCCCCATCACCAGCAAATCCCCCCAGCTAAAGTCTGCTAAGGGTCAGGTATGAAGGACACACTGCAAGAAGCAGTGTTCAATCCACATTAATACCTGCAGCATTAAGGAGATTATGCAGCACACTGTACTTTCCTCGCTCTCATGGGAGAAGCTGCTGAATGTGGGTAGAATAGAGAGCAATTGTTTTCTGTCGTTTTTTAAATGTTTTGCGTGGTAAGCTCGAGGACTCTAACAAAGCGGTATATATACATACATACATACCCGTATATGTGACATGTACCAATGTCATGCATAGGTGTTTTACATGCTGCTGCCCATGCAAGATACATTTCTTTATTAAGTACCAGTTACAAGCCAGGGGTCATTGTACATCAGGTAAATCAAAAAGTTTTTGGTCAACCACAGTTATTTATGAAAAACAACTCTGGTGGAATGTTTGAAAAGTGTTGCATTTATGAAAACAATTAAAGGGATGATCAAAGAGCACTTGGCACCTAATTTTTTTTTATATATGTCCCCACCCCCCATTGGGTTTGATAAAAACATTCTTATAGCAAGACTGGTAGAAAATAATCACCCTGGTAAACTGAATTCCAGGAATTTCCACTATATTGTGCATTATGTCATCATGCTTTGTTGTATCAGACTTTGCCCCGGCTGTCTAATGCCCTTTCTTAGAAGACATAAAAATACCATGACCTGCTTAAAGTTTTTTGGGCGATTTTAATCTTTCCATGTGTACTTGTGTTTGACATGTCCGCTTAAACAAACTTTATGGCCACAGATACATTGTTATCTCCTCACACTCAAAATCGAGGATCTCATGCTAACCCCAGAATTGGTGATATTGGTATTAATGCAAAAACATCACAAGGTAACCAAGAAAACGGACCATATAATTACTGTGCAGTAGCAAGAAAATGTATTTCACGATCCTTGATAAGACCAGAGCCTCCAACATTGGCAGTACTCTATTTCGAATGGATTGGGTGGAGGCACCCATAGACGTTGAGTTACGTAAATTAACAATAACAACCTTCCAATACACCACTTGGTACCAAACTTAACCTATCATAATTCCACACACCTTGCATCATTCATCAACAGGGTAACACAGTGACAGGGTAGTACATGAATGCCATCTTTCATCCTGATGGCCACAAAGGGTGGGGTGGTTGTACTACTCTCTTTCTTCATTTTCGGACTGAGTAAGCAATACGGTTGCATGTCCGCCGCCCTAATCTTTATGTGGACTAAGCAAAGAATGCAATCTGGTGCAGGTCACCAGAAGTGATCAGAAGAAAACGAGACATGACATCTCATTGTATAACTCACTGTAATACATTATGTATGTATGCACCACCACCTTTAAATTAACTCTCTTCTGTACTTTGTAAAATCATTTTATCCCCTCATGCTCTCTTCTCTCTTGTAAGTTATACATTTTTAGATCCCTTAGTCTTTCTTTTTATCCTGCAAACCATTACACCATTTTTGTAGCCCTCCTCTGAACTGTATACAGAATGTCAATATCCTTATAGAGTTTTCCAGAACTGAAAAATACTCCGTATGAGGTCTGACCAAATGATCTCTTAAGTGTGGCAGAACCAGATCTGAGAACATTGTTCTGATTTGGGACCCCACTACAGGTTATTTCTCTGGTGTCGCGCTTCTCTGGGACAGTGAAGAATATTGAGCGCTCCAACAAGCATGTGGAGCTTTACAGAAGATCTTTACAACTATAAACAATAATTGAGATTACCTGACATTTGCAACAATGCACTGTACGTACTCACAACTAAACATTTGTTAGCCAATTATATTACTTTGAAGGGTAAGTGGGAGCTTTGCCGTTAATTTAGCTCTAAAAAGCTGTTACTGAGCTCTTCTGTTTGACAATGAAATGGCATCCTGCCCATGACACTTCTTTGGCTCCGCCTCATGTTACTCAGTTACCCAAGTCTATCTTATTATAGAAATGAGCACATCACCTAGTGATATAGTAATCGCAAAGGTACCATCTGGGGCTAGTCACATTTTCATGAAAATCAATCACAAAATTATAGCATACATTTAGCGATTGCTGGTCACCCCTGCAGTCTATATGTCTTGTGCTCTCCTGCAGGCACTTGTTTTATACATTAGGAAAGAATGCCAAGGCAGCCTCCTAGGTCTATTTGGCCTAGTAGGTCTATTTGTTTGTGATGGTCCTGGCATAAATCATTTTTACCGGTTAAATGCCAGTCGGGTGTCAGCCCTAATAAAGTACAATACGGAAGACTTCAATATCAGGTTATTGTAAAACAGGAAGAAGGGTCCCTGAGAATGTGCCATTTATCCTGGATTAAAACACCTGTACATGTGGCAGGTCTCGGACCATCACAGTATAACGCCATCATGTGTTGAAATGTTTCATGAACAGCGTGGGACCTATCCATAAACTGGCGCGCCTGCTTCTGTGTATGAAAGTGGAACGCTTGTGCACGGCATTTATTGCAGGGGGAACTTATTTACTGGTGCGCGGGGAGTGCCCGCTTATAGACGCTCCGGGTTTCGTGTAATTCTATGCTAAATAGATCATTTTAGTAGTAGGTAAGAAAATAGTGAAACGGTACTTGTTTTTTTATTTTGTTTAAAGTAAATGGCTATTGTGGTAACTGAATTGCTGCCCTTGTGTTATGGCGGATGTGCTCTGTTGGAGAATTGTGAATGTTTTATTCTTTTGTCACCCACACTGAGTACCGATATATTTATGGTGATTATTATTAACCTTAACAGAACATTGCAGCATTGGAGTAATCCCGGTTTAATGCCGCAGTCGTTATTGTGTCTACTTTAAGGGGACACGAACATATTTTGTGTTCTCTGCTTGAAGTTTAAAACCTTTTAAAACTTTCTTTGTTTACTCTATCTCATGTCTCTCAACATTTCACATGGGCGTTGGGGGTGTGGGGTGCTTTTGGGTGTCTCGAGCTTCACCAAGACATTTTATGTTACTTTCTAGGATATTAAATAGCTACTAATGAGTAGAAAAGGGCATTTATAAGTAAAAGGTATTATGTTTACATGAACTGGTTTACAAACATGTCTCCTATTGTTTCTATACATCATATTAATGAAAAAAAAGTGGAGTCATTTAAATTAACAAAAACATGCACAAGTTAAACTATACATGCGCCATTAGTGTCCGCATGCGGTGCCAGATCCTCGCTTCGGACAGTGAATTGTGGACACTGCTGGCCGGAGAGGGAAAGTTAAGTAGTGATCGACAACGTGGTATTTGTGGTTTGTTTATTTATTTTTCTTAAATGCTAATAATTGTGTGAAGTTACTTTTCACGTAAGTAGCCATACTGTAAACTGATTTATTATTATTTAATTATCTTTTGCTAACATCTCTACAGTATTTAAATGCACAAAAACTTAGTAGAAGTCAAGAAGTATTCTATAGAAGCACATTGTGTATAATGTCCTTGTATTCATACATATCCTGTCTCATTGTAGGTGTACTTGAATTATTCACCATGCCTACGGTGGTGGTGATGGATGTGTCTCTCTCCATGACACGGCCTGTTCCTGTGGAGGGGACGGAAGATTTCCAACGCAAGCATTTGGCAGCTCATGGCCTCACCATGTTGTTTGAGCACATGGCCACAAACTACAAACTAGAATTTACAGCCTTGGTTGTGTTTTCATCCTTGTGGGAACTAATGGTGCCTTTCACCAGAGATTACAATACACTTCAGGTACAGTATTTACATGGGGTTATTAGTTTGATTACTTTGTCTAGGATGTTTAAATAGTAAATTATCATTTTTCTACTATATATATATATATATATATATATATATATTTATTTATAGATGGATAGTTAATTTGAATTTCTGTTTACATTACACAAAATAGCACTTACTCTAGATATGGGCTCAGGAATCAGAGATTGTTATAAACACGCTGTCTGTTTTCATTATTTCAGCATTATGTTGGGCATTTTAGTTTACTTTGATTGTTATTAGCTGTACAGGTGATTCTCATCTATTTTATCCACACTTATTTGTATGTACAAATATAGACTGTTAATATAGGCTAGTGTAAAATACCAGACCTTTAAATGTTTGCAATTAAATAGCATAATAAAACCAATATTGTAGTGAATATTTCCGTATGCTACATTAACCATTGCTTTGAACCTCATGCAGGAAGCACTGAGTAACATGGATGACTATGACAAGACATGTCTGGAGTCAGCCTTGCAAGGAGTGTCCAATGTGGTGCAGCAGGAATGGGGTGCTTCAGTTCCCTGCCAGGTAACCAGTGAACAGCCTGGGTGGAAGGGAAACTGAAATCTGTTTTGTGAATTGGTGCAGATAGAACCTTTAGTTGAAGTGGATATCTGTTGATGGGTCAATGTACACAAGTCACATATACTTTCTGGATCCCAAAGGTTTCCTCCTCCAGCTACTGAATAGACCTTTAGTCATGAAAGCTTATGTGACTTTACATCTTCTTTTCCATTGATGCAATAAAAGGTATCAACTTCGACTAAAGACCTTCTCTTGGACCAATATGGCTATATCCATTTTCCTTGAAACGAGCAGCGTTGTCATTTTGTTGTCAAATGCTGATAATTCTTGTTATCTTGTTTAGTACCCTTTGAATACTTTTTCAAAGATTCTGCCAGCATAGCAACAGGCAAACTTTGGGCTGAAAAGGACCCATAAAAGGACAATTGTATGTCTTAATGTTGTGTTCACACAAAAAATAATCTAAAGTACACTTACCCTTACATTAACTATCTTTTGTGCTATGAATGCGCTTTTTCTCTGTCACTCAGCTTACTGCCCCCTTCTGAAGAGGAGGGGGGTTAGCTATGTGAACATTTTACTATTATTATTAACAGTGCTGTACATGGCTCACAGGTTAAAAGCGCTATTATTATTTGCTATGAAGAAATGCTGAGTAATGTTGCGGTTATTGATTTCAGGGGCAGTGTATGTTCCATATAAGCATTGATCCTCACAAAAAGTGGCCTAATTACAAAGAATGGAGTGTTTCTGCTTATTGGGCCATTCCGTTTGTTACCATTTTAATAAGAACGCTTTACAAATGTTGTAGTTGAACACTTTACCAGAACTCTTTATAAAATTGTTTTTTTTATACGTAACTCCGAATGTGATGTAAAAGAGAGAGATCTGTTCATGAAGTGTATAGCGTACAGTATGTATAAAACACTAACAAACTTCTTTTTCAGATAGTGCTGGTGACAGACGGGTGTCTGGGTATTGGCAGGGGATCCTTGCGTAATTCCCTTGCCACACTCAACCAGAGGAGCGAAAGCAGCCGATTCCCATTGCCCTTTCCATTCCCCTCCAAGCTTTACATAATGTGCATGGCAAACCTGGAAGAGGTGAGTTGTTCTGCATCCTTGGCATATATGGCATACCATCTTAATCATATGGAAAAATGTTAATGGTTGTATATATTACAAGTTGCCGTGTGTGTGTGTGTGTGTGTATATATATATATATATAATTGCCCTGGCAGCACGTCTAGGGCTAGCAGTGACTGGGCCTAAAATGCATGTGATATACGTTGGTGGAATATTAACAATATAGAACTGTGAATTTACAATTGAGGAAACAGGATGCAGCAGTTGGTTTTAATAACAGGCATATGCTTTGTTTTATGTAATTGTAACGCAAGAGGTGAATTAAAAAGTTTACAAGTCTTTGGAAAGAAGTATCTTTGATCCTGTTAGGTCTATACGTAGTTATGCCCCCTTTGCTTTTTCAGCTACAGAGCACGGACTCCTTAGACTGCCTGGAACGTCTCATTGATCTGAATAATGGAGAAGGTCAGATCTTCACTATCGATGGACCCTTGTGTCTGAAAAATGTCCAGTCGATGTTTGGGTGAGTACATAATTGCAACCCAGGTCTGTTGTTGATGTTTTGCAACTCTAAAGTTCTATTTTAATACCAATACACATTCAGTTTTGTCCACTGTAGATATTAAGCAATATAATATTTTTTGGTTATGTTGCCTTGCTTTCTTAACTTATGACACTTGATTTTGAAGGAAGCTAATCGATGTGGCATACACTCCATTCCATGCTGTACTGAAGTGTGGAAACCTCACGTCAGATGTTCAGGTGTTCCCCAGGCCAGAGCCGGTTGTCACAGATGAGGAGATAGAACCTGTACCTAAGACAATTAACTCAGGTAACTGCAGCAGAACCCAGTGGTAATGGACTTATGTACTGTTATTCTTGCAGGAGAGAAGAGGCAAGTCAGTAAAGTGATGAGCTTCCTTATATACGGGGTTGTGAGGTTGCTGGACAAAGAGTAATTGTGACTGTTATGTGAGAGCCTGTGTTTGTATGCATTTTTACAGAACTTAGGGAAGAAATATGTATTTTACTTTCTCCCTTTAGACTTGGAAGTTGTGGGATTTATCGACATTGGAGACATTTCCAGCCCTCCTGTTCTGTCTCGCCACCTGGTCTTGCCCATTGCTTTAAATAAAGGTGAGAAGGAAAGCTTTCACTTTTATTTATTGTATCACACCTGTCAGCATGATGTCACTGTATCCCACCCATCGTAATCTGTTCATCTTCTTCCTGCCCAGAGGGTGATGACATTGGAACCGGCCTTACAGAAGATATTGAAGATGAGAATTCAGCCAATCAGATAGCAGGCAAGATCCCAAATTTCTGCGTCCTTCTGCATGGAAGTTTGAAGGTGGAAGGAATGGTGGCTTTAGTGCAGTTGGGGTAAGGACATCCAACAGCTAGACAGACATACTGTAAATTAGTGGTTAATTTAAAGGTTAACCTGCTTTACGTTCTGAAACTCACTATGGTGAATGTGTATTGCACCTCCAGGTTCTCCCGGTGTACTTTATGCCCTTTTTTTTTTTTTCTGCGTCTCTTTAGCTCAGACTGGCACGGCATGCTTTACTCTCAGGCAGACAGCAAGAAAAAATCAAACCTGATGATGTCTCTGTTTGAACCTGGGATTGAGCCATTACCCTGGTTGGGAAAAACACTTCAACTGGGACCAATATCAGGTAGAAGAGATAATGTTTCTCGCTAACCTTGAAATGATTACCCTCTATATTAGCTGCTAGCACAATGCAATATATCATTTTGTGTCTGCAATCCAAATGATCCCAAAACAACTAGAGTAACAATTTGCATACAAATGTGTTTCCATGTGTATATGTGCGTTTATAAGCTCTGAGCTTGTACATATGTACTTGACTCTTGTTTTTTTTCAGCTAAACAGAATATATTGTGTTTCGTTTAACAGATGCTAAAGAGAATCCATATGGAGAAGAAGATAATAAAAGTCCATTCCCTGTACAGCCAAAAAACAAAAGAAGCTATGCTCAGAATGTGACTGTTTGGATTAAGCCTAGTGGATTGCAAGTAAGTATCCCTAGGATGTTGAAAAAACACCTGTACCTCTTCAGTGGTGTATACAGAAATGTGCAGTTTGAAGCGCTTGGTGTACTAAATAGTTGAAGGGGCAGCATACTGATCTGTTGTGACGGTAGCTGGCTAGCATGCTGAAACAAAAATAAAATTGAAACACAGATATAAACATGTATTTAAGTAAATGTATGTACAGGAGTCAGAAATAGAACAGTAGGATACAATATTCTTACTTATTGGGAAAAGGAGGGATCAGTGGCATACTTGGGGAGGCTAGTGGCTTCCCCGGATCAGTCCAAATTTTTTCACAAAAGGCTGGTGCGACTATGAATGTAGTGGGGTCATGAAATGTAAGGTTAATCTGACCCCTGTAGTCAAACACGAGGCTGCTTGCAGCGGGAGGGAAAGCTGCAGTTAAGGGAAGGAGTGAGAATGCATGTGTGACTGTATGTACGTGAGAGTGTATAGGTGCTTGTGAGTGAGAGTATGTGTTAACACAAATGAACCCTTTTCAAGTAAAAATTCCTTTCTTCAAGTCTAAATGGATAACCGCTTGTAGTTTGCACAGTCCTATTAATGAACAGGTCATCAAAGTTCAGCTGGTGTTGTCCTCATATGTATTTGATATAATTATATATACTCCCACATCTACTGAAAGAACATAATCTATTTTTGCTTACACAGAGTGGCAAACTGACATACTTATACACAGTGACTTTCACACACACTAACAAACCTACACACGTGTACCTACAAAAATATAGTAAGATATATTTTTAAGCAGGCTTACACACACACACAAACACACGCACACACACAGCAACCTGGAGACAAGAAACCGTCTGGCATTCAGGGTCTGAATTGTATTGTTCTGTACACTAAATAATCACTAATATCATGATAGTTACAGATTAAAATATAAACATTTAAAAACATACATAACATTTATACCACGGGGACACCAGTTTAACTAAATGAAGTTACGGTAAAAGCTGTGATGTCAAGCTCCTCTCTCGCAGTTACATTCGTTAGCCTCCCATCAAAATAAGGAAATGTCACTTTACGCTAGTAACACTGATCTCTGTGATGCCTCAGAGAATGCAATCCATCTATATCTATATAGATAGATTATAATGTAATATATGACTGAAATCTCCTCTGTCTACAGACTGATGTGCAGAAGATTCTGAGGAATGCCAGGAAGCTTCCAGAGAAAACTCAGACCTTTTACAAAGTAGGTTTTCCATTTAGAAAGTTTTCCGTGTGTGCATGTTGCTGTATTTATAATACAAATTGTGCTGGCGGGTAGGTACGCGATTCCTTGTTGACTTAAGCAACAAAACACAAAATCTAGCGCAGGAAAGAGGAACTGACTGTAGAATAACAGATGCGTTTATCTGTGGCTGCATTCATTGTACACAACAATGCAAATAAAGTGGATGTTTTCTACTGTACATTAGCCTGGCAATAGCTCTTACAGTGTCTCGTGGCGTATTTTGTGCAGGAGCTAAACCGTCTGCGAAAAGCAGCTTTGGCCTTTGGATTCCTGGACCTGTTAAAAGGAGTGGCTGATATGTTGGAGAGAGAGTGTACCCTCTTACCAGAAACTGCACATCCAGATGCTGCCTTCCAGCTCTCGCATGCCGCAGCCCAGCTCAAACTTGCCAGCACAGGCAGCTCGGAACATTCTGCTTACGAACATAACATTGTTCCCCTACAGACTGATTTTTCCGGACGAGGCTCTGACAGAATGTAAAACTGTTGCCCTTTCTTCTTTGGACACTTTTTTTTATTTTTATTATTTAACAACCCTTTTAGGGCTGAAAATTAGTTGTCCTCAAAGCCTGACTTACATGCCAGAATCAATGGTGCATATTCTATGTCAGATTGACGCAGGTTTAACATTCCTTTTCACCCAATGAGTCGCATCAGAATGAAAAGCAAGAAATCTGTCAATCTGGATTTGGATTACCAAGGGAGAAATGGCATTGGACATTCAAACCACTTCCTGTGAAAATTGGAGAAATGGATTCATTTTTTTTGTACAAAGGGGGTTTAAATTTATTTTAGAAATAAATATGCCCATTTTGAATGTTCTGTTGAATAATTTGATTTTTTACTAAAATGTTGTTTAGCTTTAATTAACTCTTTGTCATTTGTAAAGGGTCCATACTATTCTAAATTTAAAAGGAATTAAATATTTTACTCAACCATTTCAAGGGGATATTATGAGCAATAAAATACATATACCTTCTTTTAAAGTGGATACACCAGGATGTCAGAGATTCCAGGTTACACTTGCAGGAGTGAAAGAGATTTAAATCTTTTATTCAACACTGCGTTTATGGTTTGTTCTATCCAGGTAAGACCTTGAAAATCACACATTAGATAAGAATATCTGTCTTTTATTTATTTATAAGATACAAATATTTTGAATGCTTTTTTTAGTGCACCAATACACTGATGAGAGTGGTTTTAAAATGTAGGTATTTAAGACAGACAGTTCCTGGCCTGGATAGTGGGAAAGTACAGCCCCAAGGAGAGTATAGTTTAGTATTTGCTATCCTTTATTCTGTGTATTTCAGACCCTGGGGTGGAGTATCCAAAAAATCAGGGTGGGCCAGTTCTCCATCTGGTAACATATAAAAATAATTATCCACTGATGTCACCATCAAGGGAACCATCCAGTTCCAACAAAATATAAAAAAGTAAAAAAATGTATAGTTTGATTGGGGGTAAATCAAACTGGCCCGGTTCAAAGATGTCCCAAATAGGACATGGAGACAGAATCAACAGGTCAAATTTCCAATTTAAAAAACTGAATTGCTCATGTCCCAAAACCACCAGACAAACCTATGCATGGGTATTGCTGTTGTTGAGCACATATTAGGGTGTTTGGCAGTGACACATACAGAAGCTGTAAATTGTGTGTGTATAGGGGTATTGTACAACTTTACGTAATATGAAAGCACTGTTTACAACAATAAATAATATATTGAATTAGCCGGCTTCAAAGATGTCCCCAAAATACCCACCTCCCAAGTGTGGCCCTTTAGCCGCCTAATAAACCTATGCATGGGTGGTATCACTCTACTTCTACCTCAAGTACAATGTGTATGAAAACCCCCCGAAATAAATTGTTACCACAAAAAGTTTGACAAAGGCTGGTAGTGGAATTAGTGCACAGAAAGAGTTAAAATACCAGCATTTTAAATACCCTGGGGTGTCTACTTTCAAAACATATATATTTTGAAGGGGGTAAATTGAACTGAACAGCTTCAAATAGGTCCCAAATAGGCCAAGGGGGGAGAACGACCAGTTTTGAGATAGCAATATTCTACTTGTACTTATTGCCAAATAACTTGCAAAAGAACCCCAAAACAAAACATAAAAACATTGGGTACTTCTAAACTCAGGACAGATATTTGAATCTATTTCATGTGTGTTTGTTTGCATAAGCTTTTGTAGATCAGTAAAATATTTTTCAAATAAAAGTCAGAAAAAGTCCTTTTTTCATCATATTGTATGTATGTGTGTATATATATAAATGTTAAAGTAAAAGTGATATAACCAAAAGATTATCTAAAGAAATCCTGTCTTGTCCCTGAAAAAGCAATACATAATTTGTGTGGGTGCACTAAATGAGAAAATTAAACTACCCCTAAACATTACAGCACCACAGAAATGGTAAAACAGCCATTGTTAGAGTACAAAAATTAAAAACAGCTCTGTCCTTAACCCCTCTCTGGGGTGGTCACAGTGCATCCTGGGGTGGGTTTTTGGTATCCCTGAAAGCCTCAATATCAAGGCATTTCAGCAACACCGTTCAGGAGGCGGTCGTTGACCACCACCTTAATTCTTTTAAAGCAAGCTCTGGGGAGCGATCAAACTTCTGCTGCAGTTTTCTTTGTTGCTGAAGGCCTAGACATGGAGGGATTACAGAAACACCATTTGGGAGAAGGAAGCGATCTTAGTTTAACTCGTTTAACCGCATTATGCGACAGGCACATCAATTGTCATCAAGAGGTTAAATAATACAAACCCAAGCAGAAGCATCTCGACTATGAACGCTCTCACAATCAAAACTAACTGAAGCATTACTCAGGAATAAGGCTGCAACTAACGATTATTTTAATAATCAATTAGTTGACCGATTATTTTTTCGAAATGCACATTTTTTTAAATTTAAAATAATGTAATAAAAAAACTTACAATTTACACTTTCATCTCTATCACAATGGCATTTCTCTATTCACCTTCTTATTTTACTGACATAATAATAAAAGCTACAAGAACCCAAACACGGTGTTTCTCAAACTAGGTTTTAATACAAAGTTATTAGTAAATATTAATTAATGTTAACAATTTTTTTCATATTTAATAAAAACTATGAGAAAAAAGCCTTGTTTATATTTTCTTTTATTTACCAAACTGCCCCCAGTTATGCACATCTGGCCCCCAGCTTGCCACTCTGCCCCCAGATATGCCTTATACCTCCTATATGCCAGAGATCCCACTGTGCCCCCGATATGCCTTATACTCCTTATATTCCAGTGATATGCAACTGAGCCCCCTGATATACCTTTTACCCCCAGATATGACTTATGCCCCCTTGATATGCCCAATATCGATATGACATACCCCTATATGCCACTGTGCCCCGATATGCCTTATAACTTCCAATATGCCACTCGCCCGCATTTATGCCTTATACCTCCCTATATGACACTCCGCTCCCCATAAATGCCCTCCACCACCCTGAAATTCAATATACTCCCTGATTCACCACTCTGCCTCTCTCCCCCCCCTCCCATACACCACTCTGCCTCCTGTCAGCAACGGAGGTTCACAAGTAGGGCTGAAACAACGAATCGATAAAATTGATAATAATCGATAACGGAAATCGTTGTCGACGATTTCCGTTATCGATTAATCGAGTGATCGATTCGTTGTTGGAGCACTCGGCTCCTTTTACTTACCTCCGCGAGCGTTCCCCGCTTCCGCTACACGCGCCTTCTTTTAGTTGCGGTTCGCTCTGTGCGAGTGGCTCCGTTCGCACAGAGCGGTTCGCTCTGTGCGAGTGGCTCCGTTCGCACAGAGCGATTCGCGGGGGTGGGGGTGGGGTTTCAGGGGATGCAGGGCAGAGTGGGGGTGGGGGGGCAGGCCAGGGTAGGAGACTGAGTGCAGGGCAGGGTGGGGGTGGGGATGCAGGGCAGGGTGTGAGTGTGGGGGCAGGGCAGGAGACTGGGTGCAGGGCAGAGTGGGGGTGGGGGTGCAGGGCAGAGTTGGAGACTGGGTGCAGGGCAGAGTGTGAGTGTGGGTGCAGAGCAGAGTGGGTGCAGGGTGTGAGTGTGGGGGCAGGGCTGGGTGCAGGGCAGAGTTGGAGACTGGGTGCAGGGGCACAGTGCAAAGTGCCAGGGCTGGGTGCAAAGTGCCAGGGCTGGGTGCAAAGTTCTGGGTGCAAAGTGCCAGGGCTGGGTGCAAAGTGCTGGGTGCAAAGTGCCAGGGCTGGGTGCAAAGTGCCGGGTGCAAAGTGCCAGGGCTGGGTGCAAAGTTCTGGGTGCAAAGTGCCAGGGCTGGGTGCAAAGTGCTGGGTGCAAAGTGCCAGGGCTGGGTGCAAAGTGCCGGGTGCAAAGTTCTGGGTGCAAAGTTCTGGGTGCAAAGTGCCAGGGCTGAGTGCAAAGTGCTGGGTGCAAAGTTCTGGGTGCAAAGTGCCAGGGCTGGGGCAAAGTGCCGGGTGCAAAGTGCCAGGGGTGGGGCAAAGTGCTGGGTGCAAAGTGCCAGGGCTGGGTGCAAAGTGCCGGGTGCAAAGTTTCTTGAACAGTAATAGTCCACCTCTTTTCAGAATGTTTGGGGTTATTTTGTTTCATAAATATTGTGTTTGGGTTTTTGTACTTTGAAAATATTGTTTTTTTATTACATCATAACAAAATAAGAATGTTAATGTAAATTGTAAGTTGTTTTTTAACATCCAGTTCATTATTTTAAATAAACAAAAAATTTGCATATTGTTTTTTTTATCCGATTAATCGATTAATCGAAAAAATAATCGGCCAACTAATCGATTATTAAAATAATAGTTAGTTGCAGCCCTATTCACAAGACACAAGGGAGCCGGGTAGAGAGGCAGAGTGGTGTATGGCAGAGGGAGGAGCCAGAGTGGTGTATGGGAGGGTGGCTCCCATACGCCCCTCTGACTCCTCCCCCCTCCCATACACCACTCTGCCTCTCTCCCGACTCCCTGGTGTTTTGTGAACCTCCATTGCTGACAGGCACTTTCACTGCAGCTTCATAGAAGCCCCAGCGAAAGTGAAGGACAGGAACGGAGGCTGTCTGTGCGATGCAGACCCCCACCGGCTGACAGAGAGGATGATCCTCTGCAGGAGACCTCGATTCTCTGTCAGCTGGTGGGGGTCTGCGCGATGCGCACAGACAGCCTACGTTACTCACCTTCACTTCTGCTGGGGCTTCTACATCATGTGATGCTGGCGCTGCATCGTAGGAGCCCCAGCGGAAGCGGAGGGGAGAGATGGAAGTTGTCTGTGCGCATCGCACGGACACCCACCGGCTGACAGTGAGGGGAATCCAGGTCCTGTGCAGCGCTGCGGGGGATCTGGATTCTAGTGTTATAATCCGATCTCTGTTTGAGGTTGGATTATATAAGGAGAGGAGTTTTTCAGAGCATTTGCTCTGAAAAAAACTTTTTAATAATCGATAAAAATCGATTTGATTCATCGATAATGAAAATCGTTGTCTACGATTTTCATTATCAATTATTATCGATTTTATCGATTAGTTGTTGCAGCCCTACTCAGGAATACGCACAACCTTTTTCTCTTTGTCTCCACAGGTAGTATTCAAAAAATACTGAACTACATATAAATAACAGGCATACACGAGAGTTTCTACATTTCTTTTAATTGGTCTTACAGTGTATTTTCTCAGAACCTGCTGATCTATCAGGACTAAAAATGTAGGTTTTCGATTCTAACCGTTGCAGCATTCATGAGCAGGGCGAAATGTTCCATTTGACTGTCTGGGTTTGCAAGAGTTTAACACATATGGGATTCTATATAAGTGGGTGGACATTAATCATACATAGAAGAAAGAAGAAATCCTTTAAAATTACATACCCCTGTGGTGGTAGTAGTATAAAAAATACTGGCCAATTACAAACCCTCAAGTGACTACGGTTGAGTGTCCATGCAAGACTTGCGACATGTACCTCTAAAATCTGACACGCCAAATTTGTCCAAAACAAAGAACTAAGCAAGGTGGTGCTGGTCCCTTTTTTCGGGGCATGGGATTTCTTTAAGTGCATTAAAACAAAAAGGGGGTCACTGGTCAGATGTGATGCCCCCCCCCTTTATTTTAAGAAATTATGAAAAAGGGGGAAAGAAATGAAACTGTCTTTAGTGCATCTTTCTTTTCCGGCTTCCCAGACGCCTGCATCTCTGTTTGTGCATGTGGCGGAAGTTGATAACTAGGCCTAGAGAGAGAATGACAACATTATTTGTAGAAACAAGAACTGCACACTGTTAACATAACATGTTTACTCATATACTGGGCTCTAAAATTAAACAAGTATGTAATAACTGCACGACAAACACCAATATTTGGCAGCTGGCCTTTGCATATCCCCAGTAGGATCAGAAACGATTGCGGGGCTCCTCTGGGAAGTATCTCCTCAGGATGAGGATTAGTCTACACTAACTTTTATGGGGTGGAAATCTATACACCACTTTGGTCACCAGTAGCATTTAACATCTAGACATTTCTGTTACGAAAAAGGCATAAGACTCACCTAAAACCAAAAGGAGCAGGTAGATAATCAGGAAAACTTTGAAGGGGATGGCACTGTGCAGAAGAGGTAAATGCAGACTGAATTTTCCTGTCTCGTTGAAGATGGGAATCGCCTGGACAATGGAAGCAGCTGCAGAGGGGGAAAAAAAAGCACGTAGTAGCACATCTTTAACAGCCGAGGATTACACAAAGTTACATAGAATATGTGATCTGATTGTGTACCTTCTGCCAATCCCCCCAGTGGGTAGAGTGGTATCCAGATGGTGTATCTGATCCAGGTGAGAACCTTCCACTCCATGTCTATGCAGGCCAGCATGTAGAACGGGTACCTAGAAAGAACAAAAAGGTCTACAACATTAGGTATTACTTGCACTACATAGGATACTGGGCAACAAATGTTAATGTATTTTACACATCTGATGCTGCAGAGTCAGGGGACACGATAATGCCCGTGGAATGACATGACTTGAAGATTCTACAAGACTTTAGGAACTTGCTCCTGCATCAATAAACAATTCAGATAGATCTGCAAGGGGTGCAGCTACTGGCCCAGCTCCAGATATGAAATGTGTATAGATGTGAATAAGGCCCAGCATTAGCTATTGATTACAAAACTTCACTCCTTACAAGATTTTTGGCTTTGTTTTATGTTCAACATAGTATTACGCATATCCCATATGCTGCAGGACTACATCTCCCATAATGCTCTTTCAGCTAAAGGGCTGGCTGAGGAGTATGGGAGATGTAGTCCTGCAGCAGCTGAAGTGCCACAGGTTGGACACCCCTGCCCTATACTGTCTCTGCTAGAAGGTTGTTCCTCTTGACCACCACTCTCAGAGAAGAAACTACCTCTAAAAGTCTATTTACCTATTACCCACTTTAGACTATGACGGATAAAAGCAGAGACCCTCATTTCAGAGATATCAGGTTTTGAATGCTATTTCTAGTATGTATTCTTCATTAAAGTTACCTATTTAGCCCAGGACAAAAGATAAAGAATCATAAGATTTGGAATCAACATAACCCCTGTGCTTAACAGTTATCTTTTATTTATATGGCGCCAACAATTTACGCAGCACTTAAGTTAATGCTTAAAGTTCACCCACTCCCTCCTGTCCACATAA
This sequence comes from Sceloporus occidentalis, assembly GCA_023333645.1. Lineage (NCBI taxonomy): Eukaryota > Metazoa > Chordata > Lepidosauria > Squamata > Phrynosomatidae > Sceloporus > Sceloporus occidentalis. The sequence goes on along the minus strand of JALMGF010000026.1, from coordinate 6,919,873 downwards.
ACAGCCCAAAAGTTCCCACCTGATGATTTCGATGAAGCTCCACAGATAAAATACGAAAAACACAACACTTTTGGAATGCATCTCATCCAGCTGGCCGAGAATAACAAAGAGGATAAAATTTCTGCCCAAGACCTGGGAGAACACAGTAAGTAAAAGATGAGTAATGTTCCTAGGTGGTACGACAGCTGCTTAGGGCCAACATTATTAGGTTTTGATTTATATGGTGCCATCATACGTGGCAGCACCGTACAATGGATAAACAGGGCATTAGTAGTCAATCAAATAAAAATGGTGCCTCATGGAAACAAATGTAAAGAGGGCCTTAATTACAAAAGATAAGTTAATAAAAGGAATACAAAAGTGGCATAGACACAATCAGTCAACGAAAAGCCAACAGGTAGGATGTATTCAAACAAATACAAAAGTTTGTTTGTTGTTTTGTATTTTTTTTTTTTAACAGAAAACAAAATAGCTTTTTACTACCCAGTAATAAGAGCTAATCCAATCGCTGCATCCTTATTATGGTTTAAAGGGTACACATGAGGAGGCATCATTTTAAGGTCATATTGCTAACAATCAGATTAACTCTGTTACATTGCAACAATGAAGTGTGAGTTCACACCGATACACAATGAGTATCATAATACCTGGATCACTGCTGGAACGACTCCCGTTTTCACCAATCCTATTAAGGGATTAATAATCTCTAGAAGAGCCAGAGTCTGGCAGAAATACATCATGTCCGCCATAGTGTGGAAGGTGTCATAGAATGAGTCTGCAAGGATAGGAAGAAGGACCATCATTATGGACATAGCATGGACAGTACATAGTGAGTAAACTGAAAAGCAGTGAGACAACTAGGAGATACTCATCTCGCTATCAAAAGTCAAAGGTGAAACTAAATAACGTTTACTAAACCATTACTTGATAGAAATCGGGAAAACTGCATTAGATAGATTGTGAAACTTTCTGGAGGCTATTGAGAAAAAACAAACCAAAAACAAATAGGACGCACATAAGGTCAACCTGCGTATTTCTCCCACAACACGTATCCTGCAAGCAGTGTTTTCTATTACGTAGCCTAAGCATGACATGTCCATAGATTAACGTGCCCAGCGATATAGCGGGTGCTAGCTCACCTGTTCCCAGGATGAAGAGTCGAACAGTCATGTTGACAAAAATCCAGGAGAAGCCCAGAAACTGCACTAGGTTATACATGAAGAGGTATCCGCGCTTCAAGTACAGGAACGCTGTGACGGCAGATAAGAGACAGGCTGGTAAACACTGAGGATAAAAGCCTATCTAGTTAGCCAATATATTCATACTGAACTAGTCTTCAAAATGTCTAGCCCATGACATATATCATGATAGCATGACATCCATGTTTAAGTGTATGTTGTAACTGCCATGTAACACAGCTTCCAAATTGCCGATGCCATGGAGTGCATGTTAAGTATCACATGGTCTGACAATATTGCATTAGGTTTAAATCAGGCGTAATCCCTATAGTTATATGAAAACTATTAAAAATGGGTGCTTCAGCAACAATTTACATATACGATGAGGCCCCTCAAGATGAAAACCATGTAAGGCTGGTAGCCATGTAATCATTTACATTCCACCCCCATATCTTACGGTCTTCCCGCATTCTGGATTCCGTTCTGATTTTTGTAATACGCTCTTCTTCCTGGAACAGATAAGAAGAAAATTGGTAGTTTTCAGTCCGACCTGGCCCTGTATAATATATAGTTTAATATGTGAGATTTCTGCAAAATCTCCTCACCCATTAAATACCCATTATGCAGAGCCAGTTGAGCCCATACCACTTTGCAAAGTTGCCATCGATGGCCCTTCATAATGAATAGTAAAGGGACAACTCAACTGAATGTTTCATATAATAAATAAACCCCTATAGCTTTTGTAATAGTATATTTTAGAGGGAAGTCTTATAGGAAAGTCACAGTATAAAACATGAAGGCTGGATGCTTGGGCTGCAACTAACGGTTATTTTAATAATCGATTAGTTGGCCGTTTATTTTTTCTCTATTCACCTTCTTGTTTTACTGACATAATAATAAAAGCTACAAGAACCCAAACACAGTGTTTCTCAAACTAGGTTTTAATACAAAGTTATTAGTAAATATTAATTCATATGTTAACTATTTTTCATATTTAATAAAAACTACGAGAACAAAGCCTCTTGCTTATATTTTCTTTTATTTACCAAACTGCCCCCCAGTTATACACATCTGACCCCCAGCTTGCCACTCTGCCCCCAGATATGCCTTATACCTCCTATATGCCAGAGATTCCACTGTGCCCCCGATATGCCTTATACCCCCCCTGATATGCCTAATATCGATATGCCTTATACCCCCTATATGCCACTGTGCGCCCTGATATGCCTTATAACCTCCAATATGCCACTCTGCCCCCCTATTTATGCCTTATACCTCCCTATATGCTACTGTGCGCCCTTATATGCCACTCCGCCCCCATAAATGCCCTGCACCACCCTGAAATTCATTATACTCTTTGATTCACTACTCTGCCTCCCCAAGATATGCCACTCTGAAATTCATTATACCCCCATACACCACTCTGCCTCCCCCTATACACCACTCTGCCTCCCTGAAATTCATTACACCCCCCATACACCCTCTGTCACCCTGAAGTTCGTTATACCCCCCATACACCACTAAAACTCACCCATAAACCACTCTGCCCCCCCCATACCCATACACCACTCTGCCTCCTCCCCCCTCCCATACACCACTCTGCCTCTCTCCCCGACTCCCTGTGTCTTGTGGGGGGTGAACCTCCGTTGCTGGCTGGCACTTTCACTGGAGCTTCATAAAAGCCCCAGCGGAAGTGAAGGGGAGTAGCAGAGGTTGTCAGTGCGCATCGCACCGACACCCACCAGCTGACAGAGAGGATGATCCTCTGCAGGAGACCTGGATTCTCCTCTCTGTCAGCCAGTGGGGGTCTGCACGATGTGCACAGACAGCCTCTGTTACTCCCCTTCACTTCCGCGGGGGCTTCTACAATAAAGGTTATGTGATGCTGGCGCTGCATCGTAGAAGCCCCAGCGGAAGTGGAAGGGAGAGGCGGAGGTTGTCTGTGCGCATCGCATGGACACCCACCGGCTGACAGTGAGGTGAATCCAGGTCCCCTGCAGCGCTGGGGGAATCTGGATTCCAGTGTTATAATCCGATCTCTTTTTGAGGTCGGATTATAGAAGGAGAGGAGGATAAAAATCGATTCAACTAATCGATAATGAAATTCATTGGCAACGATTTTCATTATCGATTAGTTGTTGCAGTCCTACTGGATGCGTAGATGTAATTTAAGGTATTTTTACTTTACGGAAGGTGATAGATAAGTGGTATAGAGCAAGGTTTGAAGTTTTTACAGCAGGAAGAAAACGGGCGGACTAGATGGGCAGATTGGCTCTTATCAGCTGTCAAAATATATGCTTCTTTTAGTAGAAACTTGTGTCAAATTAAAAAAACAAGTTCCCTCCACTATTTTGAAAGGAACCAAACATTTTTAACTTAAAGGAAGGCGTCACACATTGGTGCGGTATGGTATTTAGGGGTATCTTTTTCCACCAAGCTCATGAAAACAACGGATGACTAGAGCAATCCCAAAATGCCGTCCATCTTGAACAGCACACAAACACACAGAGTGTTATCCTATTATCTTTAACAGCGCAGTAGTATACCATTAATCAAGTATAATTTCTCACCCGCAATCCCTATATTTACTTTCATATGCACAACGTCCAGTAACCGAATACCCACAATATACTCGCACCTTCTTTTGCAGCTCCTTCTCTGCGTCAGATTCGTCGAGCCAGCGATCGAAATCTGGAGCGAGGAAGAGCGGCTTGCGTTCCTGTTTGGTAAGCCGCGGCCACCACTCTCTCTCAACTTTCTTTACGGTGATGGCAAACTGCCGCTGGGTGGATCGCTGCAGCACCTGCAGAGTGTTTGCGTGTGAAAGTTTTTACCACTTCATGTCCTTACCAACAACATGCTGATGAACTTACTCGGGATGCAGATGTACCTTAGGCTTTACAGGTTCTAGGAATTCCAGGGAAAACTCATACGTATTGACCCCTTTAGCACCATGTCCAAGAGCTGCATAAAGAAACAAAAAAAATAAATAAAAAGATTAATATGGTGCAATTTTTTATATAAATATGTAGTGAAAAACTGTTGGGAAAGGGTTGCTATATTGCTTGTTTGTACACAAGTTTGCCAACTGGGAAAAATGATATGGAAAAATATTTTCCAATCACACTGGATTTTTATGCCAGTGATGCTGGTCAGAAGATAGATAAGTCAGAATGCCAGTAGTATGGGGACGATAAGGACTAATGGGTTGTCAACGTGATGTCCCAATTAATTTTAGTTGGCTGTAGTAGGAAACTTTGAAAATTAGGTTTCATTTGCATTACAGCTTCAAAAAGGATATTTCACAGAAAGTATACATCATTTAATGTCCCATTAATTAAAAATTTCAGAGAGCGTTCTCTTCTGTGACCCTGTGCCTGTTCAACCATCTCATGGAAGATGGTAGATAAGGTAAATTCATCAAGCCAGATCGGCAGGTATACCAAAATTACTTAACGTCTGCAAGGTCCTCCGGGTTATTTAGGCACAGCTTTTTAACCTGCCAGACTGGATCGCATGTAACAAAAGCAACAACTTCAAAGTGCTTTTTAGCACTGTTGTTATGAGAATCATTTCTAATTGGAAGGTTAACTACACAGACTATTTAAATGTACTTAGCTCATCTATACTATTGTGTATATTCTATGTCTAGGTAGACAGAAGATTATCTTCATTAAAATGATTATCTTTGTAGCAAGATAGTATATTTTTGGTAAAATGCTATAAATTTGATATACACATTGAAAACAGGACTAAAAGGTTTTCCTAATTATAAGATAATAAATGGAAAGTCGCGTGGACAAATATTTAGCTCTGAACACAACCGTGTGAATGCAAAAGCTCTTTTTTTGTTTTCCGTTTTGTTCTAGTAAGAAAAATATTTGCTTTTATTGAGCTGCCACTTGATATCCAGAGTGACTTCACCCACTCAAGCACCACATTGAGCCCATACTTTATGGCAACGCTAATGAAGTCATTTCCTCTACTTAGTCCCTCTAGGTAACCAAGACAGAGGTCATGCTTCATGGCAATATGGTAATTAATGATTAGAAGCCTTTTAAAATAATTTCCTTTTTCATTGTTACGTATACTGTTTATCGTAAAAAAAATGCAATAATGATATTCTAAAGCACATTTGCCCTATCGACCCTTGAAATGTATTAAATAGAAAATAAAAGGATGTATTGTACCCACCTTTGAAATACAGGACGTTATCTGAAATGTTGATATCTGGATTCTGCAGTAAAGATCACAGGGAAACAATGAAATAGTATACTCGTTACACGTTTGTACAATTAATAATGCAAGGGAAGTGGAACCAGCTGGGAAACCTCTACAGTTTATCAAGTTCCATGGGTTACGCGCGTATTCGACATAACAAGTCTTTAGATTCGCCTGGTGGATAGTAAGTTAGTGTTTGGCAATCCTTTCGTATTTCTTCATCTTAAGCGGAGGGGGTTCTGTTCTGTGGAAATTTACTTTTGAAATATCCCTAAACAGTAAGCGTTCTCGAAACCAGCTAGTGAACTACATGTTGCATATAAACCAAGCATGCATGGCTCATGCTACTCACTGTCATACATCCTCAAGGCAACAGATATAAGATGGATATGTTTGCATGAGAAAAGTCAGCTACCTAAAAATTATATATTATTACATATTTTTATATATAATATGTGCACAGCATGTCCCAGGTTCTTCCAGCTCAGGTACCCAAGGTGAAGGTTATTCAGGGCACAGAAGTTGATATGTATTCCCCAAACACTACACAATGTTCACAAACACTTGATGAGCGGGTCATGCACTCAGTGGGTATAATAATAATATATTTTTCACTGATTGCAGATGAAAGGTCTTCTGGAAAGTAAGCAAGGTCTAGCTGCAGCCACTATTTCTCTTAATTACAACACAGGGTAAGAAAAAAATGTTAAGCGTTAATGGTTAACCGGGGTGAGCACATACTCCAAAAATAAACAGCGCTTGGGACCTTTTTTCTTAGGGTGTTCTCATGTGTGTTGGGGTCTTGCCCTAGAGACACAACATACATACATCACGTGTTTACCATCTGTGTTACAGCCGTCCTCAGGTTTAAAAAGGAATAATATATCAATGGATCACACACAGCCACCGACATGCAAGACTTAACAAAATGCGAGAATATAATCATTGAAAGGATGCTGCTTTTTTGTTTTTAGTAGCAATAAGGGATCAACTTCACGTCATTCTCTTCAGATCACTAGTTTTTGATAAATAGAAAATATACTGTATATAGACTTCTGTATCTAAGATATTTTGCCGCACAACTGGCCTATTGTTAATCCCATTTCTACTAGACTGAGATGGACAAGAGTACAGAGAGGGGCTGAAACATTGAGTTTGTATCTATGATACCCGCTAAGTGTGAATAAATCGTCCCCCATCTTCAGCAGAAATCCTTGGTGCACTCTTTTACTTTCGGAATACATATAATGTAACTTGTGCGGTGGCACAGTCTGCGAGATCAATGCAACAGTTGCTATAGTTACTACTCCATGTTAACCGCCAGGATTTGGCCTGATACATAACACCTAATCACTCCTTTTATTTGCTAATATAAAGTATTGATATCACTAGGATACCAAACCAATGATCCAATCCCACAGCAAAAAAAACACAGCAACCCTAGAGCCCCATGCAAAGGGACTGGAGCAGGGACAAGTGCACAGGGAATGAGTCAGCTTAGAGAATACAGGGCACCTGCGCAAATATCATTGCATAAACCAAAGGGACGAATGAGAAGGTGTAGACAGGAACTCGCGCAGGAAATGACACCAGGAGCCCTGCGCAAATAACATGCCTTGGGAGGTTTTGCCTGGTATACGTATAATTGCACGCATGTCTGTGACCCGCGATGGGTATAAACGTGCAGTGTGATACCATGCTGGGCAATATAATGCAACTTAACTTCATGCAATATTGGTCGGCGACCTCCCTCCAGTACCTGGACGTCACTGAGCTCCACTCGGAGGTATACTTCATGGTGCCTCTGTGCCCAATACACCTGCGGAGTCAGACTCATCCTTGCACTTCGTCGCCAGCAGCTTCCTGAACGATCTATGGCCGTCAGGCCTCCAGCTGCACGGCTCGTGGGCGGAGCTCCAAACGCACAGTCAGCCATTTTTGGTGAGGGCAGGAAATAAGGGGGTGTGGAAACTGCCATAGTTGATGAGGGCGACAGGCAAGTGCATCAGCAAGTACATCGGCATAGATGAGGGAGGGGTTAATATATGTGATGATGGATCCTGTCAGGTTAATTTAAGGTAGTACAGAAAAAAGCCATTGCTTTTAAAGTGACAGCAGAGCAGGATATTAACAAGATATAATAAGTATTTTATTAGGATAGTCCCTATGGGAGTGCTGAATTAACCCTTCCTTGCCATTTCGTCTTCCGTCCATCAGGGGGCGCGCTGCATGTTTCTCCTCTGCCTGATCCTGGTCTCCAGGAAGCGGATGTGTGAGCACCGAAATCTCTGAGGCTGTGAGAGACCCCATCCAAGTCATAACCGGGAGAGAGCCGGTACCTGCCTCGGTCCCTATGCTAGGTGAGGACCAGGAGCTCGATGCTCGTGGGGGAGGCTAGCATAATGTGCGGCCTGGGAGTGGCATTGCACTACGTGGAAACACTGCAGACAGAAAAGAGCTATGTTCTGTTCATAAGCACCGGTTGTTGCTGGGGATTCCTAAACACCATGATATCTTAAGATACCTTAAGGTTGACTGTATTATACCGATTACTTCTTAGCATAACAATGTCAATGCTCGGTTGCTTATTTTACCTCATAGGAACCTCTTCTGTGTTATGGTCTTTTATTTATATAGCGCCAACAATTTAGGCAGCACCTCGTCCCGTGCATACATTCAAAGGGTATTTTGCCCCTTTAGAGCTGTATTTGTGGCCTTGAAATTATGAGCGCCTGATTTTATGTTTCTACGTATTGCAGCCGGGGTCATGGAATGATTACTCTGATTCGCAGTAACCGAATCCTTTTTTTGCAGGATGCAACATGGCAGCAGCTATGGAGACTGAGCAGGTCGGAGTAGAGTTATTCGAGTCCGCGACTGGCAGTAGGAGTGCAGAACCCGACGGAGCAGATGCTGCGCCAGAGCCTTTTTATGTGGAACGTCACTCATGGAGTCAGATGCGAAAACTGCTGGCGGACACCAGGAAGTATCATGGCTTCATGATGGCCAAGGCACCGCATAGCTTCACGTTTGTTAAGAGGAATGACCCCGAGAGCCCGCACTCCGATCGCATGTACTACTTGGGTATGTGTGGACTTTTGGGGGGTTACTTGTGTAAGTGTGATGCGTGACCCTTGGGAGACCAGGTTTCTGTAGTTTATAGTATCCTCTCTATTATGATTCCACAATTTAATATATTGATTTGGATATCATTAAAACATATTTAATTGCTATGTGAATATGTAACCCTGTTGAAAACCATTTTATACTGTATTGATCTCCTGACACCTACTGTCTATTCAAAATGGGTATATTTCCTTTCATAACTACTAAAAAAAATTAATCAGTTCGGCTCCTAGATTTGTTTCTAGTTCCAAAAGCCTATATATGCTGCCATTCAAAAGTATGGGGTCACTTAGGAATGTACTTGTATTTAAAAGAAAAGCAAATTGTGTCCATTAAAATAACATGAAATGGATCAGAGATACGGTGCAGATGTTGTAAATGACTATTGTGGCTGGAAATTGATTTTTAATGGAATATCTTCATAGGCGTACAGAGGCCGTTTATCACTCCCATCACTCCTGTGTTCCAATGGCATGTTATGTTAGTGTATCCACGTTTGTTTAAAAGGCTAATTGATCATTTGAAACCCCATTTGCCATAATGTTACAGCTAGAAACTTCCTTCCCCTAAACTTTTGAACAGCAGTCTATATTTGTGCAAAAACAGTAAAAAAAAAAAAAATTATCTGCACTCTGAAAAGGTTGTTCATTGGAATGATAACACATTATTCTTTAGTGTCTGAGCCATAACTAGGGCTTACGGTGCCTTGGAGTAAGGATGGAGGTCCCGCTGCATGGTGGCATCACCCACTATAACCATACAAAATCATTGCCTAGGTTCTGTTTAAGATTCACTTGCATGAGACAGAGTAGTTACTATCCTGAGCGACTGATGAGATCTGAGTGATTTAAATTACTATCTGTAGGTAGAATACTAAGGCTCATGCATTTCAACCTATGCTGTGCTCTAAAGCTGTGTCTCAAAGAACAGACATACGCAAATGAGCGAGCCCGTGTAACCGCGAGTAGGCAGGTCCAAAGTGTGACGTACCTTGTTTCTGTATGAGTGTTTTAGTTTTAGGCTTGTATTTTGTTTTGCTTTCAGTGCCCTTTTGCCACTTTTTGACATAAACATACATAAGTATAACTGTCACTGTTTCATGCTGTGAACATGTACAGCAGTATTCTGTTGAGCTACTGTTAGTCTCGATAAAACCCAGAATTGAAAATTGACAGCCTTGCTTCAATTCTGAAAAGCCAAATATGTTGGAAGTGAAGGAAATCTAAAGAAATACTTCAGATTGTAGCCTTATTGTTTCAGGGGCATTTTTATTTCCTCTACGTGTTCAGTAAAAAAGGTGTGATAAATGTTTGGCTATCGTGTATTAAAATGTGAGACATAATTTGGTATTGTCATTTTGATTTAAATCCACCCTCGCTGGTACGAGCAAACTGCATATGGCCAGTATAAGAGTGAACGGTTATATGCACTGCTGACATTCTACAAATATATGTGTGTGTATATATATAATATATAATATATATTATATATATATGTGTGTGTAAGTAGGTAGAGTATATGGCAGGCCTGGAGCTGACAACCTTATCTTCATGAATGGTGCAGCAGAACACATATCTTCATAGTTTTTGCTTAAATGTGTCAGCTGGTTCCTATTTTGTCTTTTCAGCAATGTCCGGAGAGAACCGGGAGAACACCTTGTTCTACTCAGAGATCCCAAAGAACATCAACAGGGGGGCTGTACTTATGTTGTCTTGGAAACCACTTCTGGATACATTTCAGGTGAGATGGTCCATGTGGCGGGTCTCGTATAGTTGCAGTACATGTCTAAAGACGAAGGTGTATTAGTTGGGAGATATCATTTTCTATATGTAAGCCAATTCATGCACCAATTAATTCTGCTTTGCAGCGTGCAGAATGTTCCTTAAGCTGGAATTATTCCTTAGATCGGCAAAAAGAGTTTTCCGCTTCCTCTACTCCAAAAGGATCTTTCTCAAACTAGTCAGTATCCACACAGTTGCACTTACAGCTATATACATAATTTCCTTGCCAGCAAATGCAAACCACCTATAGTACTTTATACCACGTAGAAGTAAGATCATCTCTGGCTATTTTTCTGTACATTTGTATAGGTTTTGCACCATATGGGACAAGCTCCGAGGCACTTTCTTTCTGGTATGTGTTTATTTTGTCCCTTAACTTTATTTTTTCTGGACACCCTGGCGAATATTTCCATTGGGGATACGTTGAAGTCTTTCTCCCCAGTGCTGGCAATCATCATTAGCCTTTTCTAAGAACCATGTTTTGCTACAAACCTATCTAATCATTGTTTTGTTCAGACTGTATAGTTCTGTTTGTCCTGGGTTCATGCTTTATATAATGTATGTTGACAACTATGTCTTCTGTTACGTGCATAGGCAACACCAGATTATGGAATGTACTCTCGTGAGGAAGAGCTTCTTAGGGAAAGGAAACGCATTGGAACTGTGGGAATCTCTGCCTTTGACTACCATGCAGAGAGTGGCACCTTCCTCTTCCAGGCTGGCAGTGCCATCTACACTGTGCGGGATGGCGGCACCCGCGGGTTTACGGTGAGCCTAATCATAACTAAACTATTGCGTAGTTTGTGGCCTGGACTGTGAAAGTAGCTATAGTTAGTTGCCCTTTACCCAACCTATTTTAAGTTTAAAAATGGGCAGTCTGTTGTTGGTTATCAGGAACCATTCAGTAAATGTATAAAAAAGAATTAGAGCTGAAAAAGGTAGCAGGTAGGGGGAAAAAAGGAATCATGTCGCCTGGACAATGGGGAAAGGGGTAAGTGAGGTACAATTTAACAGTAGGGTCACTTAAGTACTCCACGGTGGTGTGTCACGATGTAGCAGTCTATCATAGTGAAGATGTTTATGGTTTGGGTGTCATCATGTGAGTAAGCACTCAATGGCCTTTTCTATAACCGCATTCAGTTAAAGTAGGGTATAAATAGAGTAACCTAGAAAAAAAAGAACAATTTGAGACCTGACAAGAACCGTTCAGCCTATATTCCTTGCTGTAAAGGCTTTGAACCTTAATAGGTCCTTGGCCTTGTCTTATGTTTAGCCGTATAACTATCCCGTTGATGTTTAAATCTTCTTCTGTAGTAATCTTGGGAACTGCATATAGTAGAACAGTTTTGGTGTCTGAGGAAGTTCCATATAGAAAATACACTATATGAATGAAAGTACACTATATGGACAAAAGTATTGGGACACCTGGACAGTACACCAATAGGGATAATATCACATTCTAAATACATAGACATTAATATGTAGTCGCCCCCCGTTTACAGCTATAACAGCTTCCACTCTTCTGGGAAGAATTCAACAAGATTTTGGAGCGTTTCTGTGGGAATGTTTGCCCATTTATCCAGTAGAGTATTTGTGAGGTCAGGCACTGATGTTGGACGATAAATAAAGCTGCCATATGTTGTGTGTCTTAGCACAGAATAGTATTGGGATATAGTGACATCATCCCAAAAAAAAGGAGAATTGCTCATAAACATTTACATTTATTTTGTTACTAATAATAGGATCTGTAAAAACTGTATTTTATGCGATTTGATGTAAAACTTTTAGGCATTGATTAGTGTTGGGGGTCGTGCACCTGTTTATTTGATGTTCATGCCCTGTGACCTGTTTGTAATAATGACCATGTGTGTCCCCACAGAAGCAACCACTGCAGCCTCGCTTATTGGAGAGCAGTTGTCCCAACATCCGCATGGATCCCTCCCTTTGTCCTGGAGATCCGACCTGGATTGCCTTTGTACACAGTAACGACCTATGGATTTCTAACATTGAGCGTGGGGAGGAACGCAGGCTGACCTTCGTGCACAAGGGTGAGGCAGCCAGACACAAAACTACAGAGCTTCACTGACCTCAGTGGGCCCCTTGGCACTTGTGGAGGCAGGTTAGATTAGATTTTTAAGACACTTTAGGAGTTATGTATAAAGAGCACTTCTGATATATTTATTTTTATCCCAATGAAAAAAACTTAGTTTGGTACCCCTCCCCCCCATTATAGAGTAGACAACTACCTAAGTGTACTGAATATTGCATACTCTAAAATTTGTCATTTTCTCACAGCTAAAGTTCCCTAGCATACTCTGCTTGGCATATTTCACTTTACTTGAACAGTCACCACAAAAAATATGGGAAAATTAAAAAAAACAGTGTGTGTCGAGTACTAATAAACTAACAGGATGATCACCAAGAGGAAGCAACTAATATACCAGTTTCTACAGCAAAGTTTTCTTTTTACTATGATGCGTGAAGTTCTAGTGGGCTGTGTATGTACAGACACGTAACTGCTGATGTGACTGTCCGAGACAAATTTCTCAAAACTAGTAAGAAATCATAAACCTTGTCTAATTAACCATATAGCTCTGATGTACTGAGCTGCTTCCCTTTAATTGAAATTAAATACATTATATTTTAATTGCAGGGATTACCAAACTTTGATCAAAAACTTGTACTTGTCAGGAATGAATGATTGTTGTATTATCTACTAGATAAATAAGCCACATGATTAACTACTGAACTAATGTCTTAATAGATATACTAGAGAGCTACTATGGAGGTCCGATGAGTATTTGGGGGATTTATTAGTGCCATACGTGGAAATACAGTAGCTGACTGAGCTGTCTCTGTGTTGAGTAAATTAAACATGCATACATGGACTTGATTAACTGTGTTTTGCGTATAGACTCAGCCGGGGTCGAGGAGGACGCACGCTCTGCGGGAGTCGCGACGTTCGTGTTGCAGGAGGAGTTTGATCGTTACACCGGGTATTGGTGGTGCCCCCGTAATGAGAAAAGTAAGAATAACATCTTGGCTGAATGCTCAAATGCCTTCACTGTGTTGCATTGCGCAGACTGTCACAGAACAAACCAGCAGCAAGTGCACTGATGCGTTTAAAGGGAAGCTATGTCAGTAGTCTTCTGAAATAAATGTAATGTTCTACTGTGCCTGTTTCCAAAAGATCTGGCTTGCTTTTGTTGGGGAAAAAAAATACTCCTTAGACAAAAGTTGATATTACTGTGATTACTTTATTCATATCCAAAGAAGTGAATAAACAACTAGGAGCCTATTTCTGTGTGTAAACATTGAGCTCTGTCCTCTGAGAAGATGATATCAAGCATATGTCACTGAAATGGCATTTTGTGACTAATGGCAAGTAAAGAAAAGTTCCATGACTAGAGGCGTTGGTAGCAGAAGGGTGGTGGTTATACCAATTTAGAGATAACTAGTCGAGTATTTTGTACAGCGCTGAAACCTGAATGTTTTTAATATTTTAGAGAGAAAGTAATATCGGGAAAGACTAAAGAATCTCAACCTTATTATTTTTACAGCTGCCTCTGGTGGTCAGATTTTGCGCATCCTGTACGAGGAGAATGACGAGTCTGAGGTCGAGATCATCCATGTAACATCCCCAATGCTGGAGACACGCAGAACTGACTCCTTCCGTTACCCCAAAGCGGGTGAGTTCTCCTTTTTTGTAACGGTGAATCAGAGCGCAGCAATGTAATAATTAGTGGCACTAATGATAAAAACTTTTACTGCTGTGGGTCTCACCTCTCCGGTTTGTAAAAGGTTTACTAAGCTGTAGTACATTCAAGTATAATTGATAAGTTAATTAGAAAATGGCAAATCATATGCCTAATAGTCACAATTTGCGAGAATGATATTGGTCTTTAGTTTACTACTTTACTTTGACATCAGGTTTTTTTCTACTTTAAAAAGATTACATTTCTCACACACTCTTCTCTTTCAGGTACTGCAAACCCTAAAGTGACATTTAAACTTTCTGAAATTACTGTGGATGCTGAGGGAAGGGTGAGTTTATATAGATGTAATACATATATTTGACACATGCGTACAAAGACATTTTTATATAGAATCTTTTTTGGCTGTTGATTAAATATTATACTGCAAAACAAGCAGTGGGTAATTGGTAAATAAAATTTTAATTGCTTTTAAGAAAACACATATTATTTTTTTTATTTTTTTTTATTTTTTTTAACTCTGTCCTCTTTTTCCAACCAATTTGTTACATTTGGGTAGTGTGCCTCCTGTTCTACCTCTTTGCTTTCAGATAAACCATGTTTTAAAATACCCTACAGCATCATCAGATAGTGTTTCTATATTAACAGATTACCCATGAATTAACATTGTTTTTTTATTAGCTAGAAATGATCGTTATCACTTATTATTATGTAACTTAGCAGTTATCCTTATGAAAGCTACATGAAGAATCTAGTAGGGCATAACGAAGGTTTGGTAATGGGTGATGCTATACGTAAAAGTAATTATACAACCTTAGAAATTATTGGAAAGTAATTCTGTCAATCATGACACATCTTCTGTGCAATGAAATGTCACTAACATAACTATGCAGGAACATATTGGCTTTTTGCTGAAAAAGTTCATAATGTATAGTGACTCAGAGGGTCTCTTGCATATGATGCATTTTGTAGGGCTAAAAAGCCAATTGTCTGCAAGAAATCCAGAGACTACAGAGACTCTGATTCTCAATGCTTTTCTTGTACAGAAAATCAAGCCCAGTGGGCATTAGCAGCAGCAGGAAAGTGTGTTTCCTATTGTGCACTAGGGCTGAAACAACTAATCGATAAAATCGATAATGAAAATCGTTGTCAACGATTTTCATTATCGATTAGTCGAATCGATTTTTATTGATTTTATCCTTATATAATCCGACCTCAAACAGAGATCGGATTATAACACTAGAATCCAGATCCCCCGCAACGCTGCAGGGGACCTGGATTCCCCTCACTGTCGGCCGGTCTCTCACTTCCGTCTCTCTCCCCCCTCCCATACACCCCTCTGACTCCTCCCCCCTCCCATACATCACTCTGCCTCTCTCCCGACTTCCTGGTGTTTTGTGAACCTCCGTTGCTGACAGGCACTTTCACTGCAGCTTCATAGAAGCCTCAGCGTAAGTGAAGGACAGGAACGGAGGCTGTCTGTGCGATGCAGACCCCCTCCGGCTGACAGAGAATCAAGGTCTCCTGCAGAGGATCATCCTCTCTGTCAGCCAGTGGGGGTCTGCATCGCACAGACAGCCTCCGTTCCTGTCCTTCACTTACACTGAGGCTTCTATGAAGCTGCAGTGAAAGTGCCTGTCAGCAACGGAGGTTCACAAAATACCAGGGAGTCGGGAGAGAGGCAGAGCAGTGTATGGGAGGGGGGAGGAGTCAGAGGGGTGTATGGGAGCCACCCTCCCATACACCACTCTGGCTCCTCCCCCTCCCATACGCCACTCTGCCTCTCTACCCGGCTCCCTTGTGTCTTGTGAACCTCCGTTGCTGACAGGAGGCAGAGTGGAGTATGGGAGGGGGGAGGAGGCAGAGTGGAGTATGGGAGGAGGCAGAGTGGTGTATGGGAGGGGGGAGGAGGCAGAGTGGTGTATGGGTGAGTTATAGTGGTGTATGGAGGGTATAATGAATTTCAGAGTGGCATATCTGGGGGAGGCAGAGTGGTGAATCAGGGAGAATTTCAGGGTGGTGCAGGGCATTTATGGGGAGCGGAGTGGCATATCAGGGTGCACAGTGGCATATAGGGAGGTATAAGGTATAAATGGGGGCGAGTGGCATATTGGAAGTTATAAGGCATATCAGGGGGGCATAAGACATATCTGGGGGTAAAAGGTATATCAGGGGGCTCAGTTGGATATCACTGGCATATAAGGAGTATAAGGCATATCAGGGGGCACAGTGGAATCTGGCATATAAGAGGTATAAGGCATATATGGGCCAGAGTGGCAAGCTGGGGGTCAGATGTACATAACTGGGGGCAGTTTGGTAAATAAAAGAAAATATAAACAAGGCTTTTTTTCTCAGTTTTTATTAAATATGAAAAATAGTTAACATATGAATTAATATTTACTAATAACTTTGTATTAAAACCTAGTTTGAGAAACACTGTGTTTGGGTTCTTGTAGCTTTTATTATTATGTCAGTAAAATAAGGTGAATAGCGAGAGGCCATTGCAATAAAGAGATGAAAGTGTAAATTGTACGTTTTTTATTACATTATTTTAAATTGAAAAAAAATGCATTTTTTTATCCGATTAATCGAAAAAATAATCGGCCAACTAATCGATTATTAAAATAATCGTTAGTTGCAGCCCTAAATATAAGCATCTTTATATAGGTCTCTCAGAATATGACAAACGACCCAAACGCACAGAACTCAAATTAAGACTTCCGACACTAAATGAAACCATGAATCAGTTAAATCATAAGATCTGATAGCTTTCAAATTCATCATACTTAAATTAGAAGTAGCCATCTTCTGAAACCATAAGGAACATAAAAAAACAGCCCAACCCAATAACATCTAAAACTCGATATTTCCAAAATAATCCAATGTGAAAAAATGTAAAGAGTAAATCCCTAAATAGAGATGAAAGTGTAAATTGTACGTTTTTTATTACATTATTTTAAATTAAAAAAAATTGCATTTTTTATCCGATTAATGGATTAATCAAAAAAATAATCGGCCAACTAATCGATTATTAAAATAATCGTTAGTTGCAGCCCTATTGTGCACACAAATAAATGGCCTACCTTTTCCTTCTAAGGTATTGGATGTCAAGGACAAAGAACTCCAGCAGCCGTTTGAAGTGCTATTTGGAAGCACTGAATATATTGTGAGGGCTGGATGGACACCCGATGGGAATTAGTGAGTATCTCTGGAATATAGAGAGTGCGTGTATTTTTGTATAATTTTTTTCATGTATTTATGGCAATTTGTTTAGGCCTCCTGCTGAGCATACTAATGGAATACAATTGCACAGTACAAATTAAACATACTTATTTTGACAACTTATACTAGGCAGGTGGGTCTTAGGTTGCATTGAAAGAAATGAAAACCTTTCCTGTATGTATGTGCAGCCTCATGTTTTTTTTTTTTTAAATTGTGTTTTAAGTAATGCGATCATTGCAGGCAGTTACACTAAAATACTGATATAGGTACATCCAGGGGAGTTAGTGGCTATACTTTGCAGCCAAAAAATGTTTCCGGCAAGAGGTAGGCCACTTGGAAAACAACTTGTGTATTCCCCAAGTATAGAAGGTTCTCCCAAAAGAGATTGCAAATCATTAGGAAATGTTCCTTCCACTAATGGTATCCTTCGTTTCAGTGTTTGGGCCATTTTGCTTGATCGCCCACAAACGCGTCTGCAGATTGTTCTCATCCCTCCTGCGCTATTCATCAGTCCCTATGAAGCTTCTCCTGATAACCCACTTCTGTTTGACTCCTTGGCAGACTGCGCAACACCACTTGTTATATACGAAGAGACGACAGACGTTTGGATAAATGTAAGGAAAATATGCAGCAAGACCTTAAGCCATATTTTCTGTCTAAAATGGTTGTGTTGGATTATATAGTAAATGTTGCTTTATCTTGTATCGTTTTAAATATTGGCTAATAATTGATTGATATTTCTAAAAGAAAAAGATGAATAGGATTTAGAGCACAGAAATTAGTATATCTGCAAGTCTACAGTATATGTGTATACAGAAAGTATGTATAGCCGCCATCTAAACTTGAATGCAAGCCTAAAGAGGACCTTTTTAGTCGGAAGAATGTTTGAACCACCAGTCAACTAATTTCTACTTCAGTTGCACATGCGTACGGGTGAAAAAAGTTCATAGGGGCACTGTAACTTTTTGTACAGGCCATACATTGAGTGTTTCCTAAACGCTATTATTTAACTTGTCACTGACTAAGTTTGTGTTGACTGACTAGAACGGGATGCAGCTCCCTGTTCTACGATATATGCTGCCAAAATCAGCATTTTATTGATGTGCGATAACCGTTTGTCCTTCAGATTCATGATATCCTGCACTTCTTTCCCCAAACTCGGGAAGATGAGATACAATTCCTCTTTGCCTCTGAGTGCAAGACTGGTTTCCGGCACCTTTACAGGATTACCAGCGTGTTGAGAACTGGTGGCACGGGGAAGGGGGGAGCTGACCTGCTGGGACTTGGTAAGTTAACTGCCCCATCTTGTAGGGGAGCGGTGCAAGCGTTATAATACACGGTAATAATGTAGAGTTATAAGCACTGTAAACTATAAGCACTGTAAGTGATTAGTATGGTGTTTATAGTTATTACATTCTGGGGTAAAATATTGGTGACCAACTATAGTTGCCCTTCACCTTTTTTTCCAAGGAACTAAAGCTCTCTGAAACAAGGATTACAAGCAGAGTTAAGTAAATGGAAAATAGAAAATGTATATTAGTATGCACATTCTAGTATGGTTAATTATAGTAGTGGTATTTATTGCCGGTATTCCAGAGCTGGAGACCACTTTAAATGCAGTTATGCTGTCCATAAAAGAAAAAAAAATCCATCCGTATTTTAAGGCGATAGATTGTTTTCTGAGTTCTTGTTGTCCCTACTCCATGCAGCCAAAATAAAGTGCACCGCCTTGACTAGGCTCAATCCAATTACACGCACACAGCTGCCGCTGATTTAGTGTGACATCTGGAAAATTGTCCCACGCAGCCTTCATGCAGTGATACAAGAACTATTGAATTCAAGAATTCTTCTCTGTGCTGGAATAGATTAGATGGGCAGAAATTGTTTTTGACGGTACATAAAGAGTTTTATCTTATTTAGGTACAAACCTCTTTCGATATAAGCAGAAAAAAAATAAGGACTGGGTAATGTTTATTTTTAGTTCCCCAAAAACGAAAGCTATGAATTTTTTCAGCCCCCAAAATAGAGCTCTACCCAGCCTGGTGTTACCATATCTAAACTTTCAAAGTTAAGGCAGGGGTCGACAAATTTGATTTGGATCTGTGAGCCAGCCACAAAATGTAGGAGACAGTTTTTTTACTACTTTGGGGTCACCTAGTCCGCGTTACATGGGCCCGTTTTATCTCAGCCAAGCAGGGAGACCTGGATTCCCAATGGCAGCCCTGTCTAGAGCTGCCTCCTTTTCCTGCAAGACCCTGGAAGCCAGGAGGTGATTTCTAGTTGAGCTGGCGCCCGGGGTTTGTTGAGCCCTGGTTTGACGTAAGGGTGGGATAATCCTACTTACACCTTATGTTAAGTTTACTTTCAGTCTGAAATAGGGTATTTGACATAACGGACTGGAATCATGCCCTTCACCAGGAACCTTATGTTATAGTAGATTTTTGCAGTAACGAATATGCATGCATGTATGTATGTTATGGATGTGTTTTGCTGTGATGGCATACAATTAAGTGATTTAATTTCAGTAGGAGTATTTAGGGATTTACTCTTTACATTTTTTCACATTGGATTATTTTGGAAATATCGAGTTTTAGATGTTATTGGGTTGGGCTGTTTTTTTATGTTCCTTATGGTTTCAGAAGATGGCTACTTCTAATTTAAGTATGATGAATTTGAAAGCTATCAGATCTTATGATTTAACTGATTCATGGTTTCATTTAGTGTCGGAAGTCTTAATTTGAGTTCTGTGCGTTTGGGTCGTTTGTCATATTCTGAGAGACCTATATAAAGATGCTTATATTTAGGGCTGCAACTAACGATTATTTTAATAATCGATTAGTTGGCCGATTATTTTTTCGATTAATCGGATAAAAAAATGCATTTTTTTTCAATTTAAAATAATGTAATAAAAAACGTACAATTTACACTTTCATCTCTTTATTGCAATGGCCTCTCTCTATTCACCTTTTTATTTTACTGACATAATAATAAAAGCTACAAGAACCCAAACACAGTGTTTCTCAAACTAGGTTTTAATACAGTTATTAGTTAATATTAATTCATATGTTAACTATTTTTCATATTTAATAAAAACTATGAGAAAAAAGCCTTGTTTATATTTTTTTATTTACCAAACTGCCCCCAGTTATGCACATCTGACCCCCAGCTTGCCACTCTGCCCCCATATATGCCTTATACCTCTTATATGCTAGATTCCACTGTGCCCCCGATATGCCTTATACTCCTTATATGCCAGTGATATGCAACTGAGCCCCCTGATATACCTTTTACCCCCAGATATGTTTTATGCCCCCCTGATATGCCTAATATCGATATGCCTTATACCCCCTATATGCCCTGAAATTCATAATCCCCCCCCCCATACACCACTATAACTCACCCATACACCACTCTGGCTCCTCCCCCTCCCATACACCAATCTGGCTCCTCCCCCTCATACTCTACTCTGGCTCCTCCCCCTCTCATACTCCACTCTGGCTCCTCCCCCTCCCATACTCCACTCTGGCCCCTCCCATACTCCACTCTGGCTCCTCCCCCTCCCATACTCCACTCTGCCTCCTCCCCCTCCCATGCTCCACTCTGCCTCCTCCCCCCCTCCCATACACCATTCTGCCTCCTCCCCCTCCCATACTCGACTCTGCCTCCTCCCCCTCCCATACTCGACTCTGCCTCCTCCCATACTCGACTCTGCCTCCTCCCATACTCGACTCTGCCTCCTCCTCCCATACTCGACTCTGCCTCCTCCTCCCATACTCGACTCTGCCTCCTCCTCCCATACTCGACTCTGCCTCCTCCTCCCATACTCGACTCTGCCTCCTCCTCCCATACTCGACTCTGCCTCCTCCTCCCATACTCGACTCTGCCTCCTCCTCCCATACTCGACTCTGCCTCCTCCTCCCATACTCGACTCTGCCTCCTCCTCCCATACTCGACTCTGCCTCCTCCTCCCATACTCGACTCTGCCTCCTCCTCCCATACTCGACTCTGCCTCCTCCTCCCATACTCCACTCTGCCTCCTCCTCCCATACTCCACTCTGCCTCCTCCTCCCATACTGTCAGTAACGGAGTCGGGAGAGAGGCAGAGCGGTGTATGGGAGGGGGGAGAGAGACGGAAGTGAGAGACCGGCCGACAGTGAGGGGAATCCAGGTCCCCTGCAGCGTTGCCGGGGATCTGGATTCTAGTGTTATAATCCGATCTCTGTTTGAGGTCGGATTATATAAAGAGAGGAGTTTTTCAGAGCATTTACTCTGAAAAAAACCTCTTTTTATAATCGATAAAAATCGATTCACCTAATCGATAATGAACATCGTTGACAACGATTTTCATTATCGATTATTATCGATTTTATCGATTAGTTGTTTCAGCCCTACTTTTATTTATCTCTCACCATATGAGTCTTAAAGTGTATTTCACTGAACCCGTAGGGACCTGTGCAAAGTTTGGTCTATCAAGGTAGGATATTTATGGTGTTGGCCATATTTGGATTGCTTTTCTGTGCAGATTTATCTTGGTAAGGTGTAGCTGTGTGCTTCAAGGCTCCCTCTTTTAACTGAGATGTCACCGCCATACTCCTGTTTTTTGAAATGTGTTTTTAGGTGACTTTCGTTGTCCCATAAAAGATGAGGTGGCAGTCACCAGCGGAGAATGGGAAGTTCTTGGCCGGCATGGATCTAATGTAAGCTTGGTTACCTTATCCTTATCCTTTTTTTTTTTTTTGGCAAACAAAGCCCTTTTGCACCACTGAGCGAATATTGATATATAGCCAAGGCATGGCTACGCAGGATTGAATGTGTATACAATCATGAGATCCTGTGCTAATGCTTTTAAGAAACATCACCACACACAATTTTAAAATAAATGCATATTAAAAGCCATTGTGCACTCCAATGCATTATACGGAATGCAGATTGGTGTTCCTGAATTGTGGGTACAGGATGCATGCTTTAGCATGTTGCCTGCTCGAGTGCTACTTTGCATGCCAGCTAAACTCGCATACATTAGACTTGAACCCCCATTAAAATGATTGGGAATAAAATATGCATACTGGTGAGTTGAGCAGTGCAGGCACTGCAGGTTTTTTCCTTCCTAAAATGCAGTATGCATTAAATAATGGGGACTGGATTGCCCCTTTAACACAAAGAGGAGCTTGCTAAACTCTACTACCCTGCTGATTGTGTCTACGCTGGATTTATTGTTGCTACAATAGATTGTTGGAATCTCAAATTTAATGTTTCAACTTTTATCCTCCAGATCCGAGTGGATGAAATTAATAAATTGGTGTTTTTTGAGGCCACAAAAGACACCCCTCTGGAGCATCACTTGTATGTCGCCAACTACGAGACACCTGGAGAGGTGACCAGGCTCACAGACCTGGGATACTCTCATTCTTGTTGTGTCAGCCAGGTAAACATTTTTATTGTGAATGTGTACATTTACCACAGAAACCTTAGAGCAAATTGTGAAGCTATATCGAAGAAATAAATCCATTTAGGAGCTTGTCATACAAGTAGGTGGTGCATGAATGTTTCTCATCCTTCATACTACTTAAGACCTGGGTGTTAAGTGGACCCCAATTCATTCAGAATTATCCCTGATTCTTGCATTCCATTCCTTTTCTCAGTTAATTGCTAGTAGAAAATAGCTTTTTTTTTTTTATTTTGTTTTTTTTTTGAGCTAGATAACAACATAAAAAAATGGCTTAGCCTGAGGTGTAAAATGTAAATCTGAATAACTCGGCAGCCCTAGATGTGTGTCGACTATAAAATAGTATAAAAAAAACTATATAAATAGTATCTGCCTATCCATATTTATTTTTTGTTTAATAGTAGTAGTTCCGTAGTTGCAGAACTTGCAAGCATTTATTTTTCTGAGTGTTTGTAACGTGAATGATTGACCGAGAAAGCACACTAAAATGATGTTCTTTGGCTTTTTCTTCCTCAGCATTGCGACATGTTCATCAGCAGGTATAGCAGTCAGACTCTTCCCCACTCTGTGCATCTTTTCCGTCTCACAGGCTCTGGATCAGACCTGACACAGAGAGGCAAAGAATTTTGGGCCACACTTTTGGAATCACCAGGTGGGCCAGGCTATTTGATCAATATTTGTTATGAGGAAAAGTGAGAACTAGTTACATAGATGTTAACCCTTATATAGATTTGTGAACCTGTAGGCAATGTGACATCTTACTTTAAACTGCCCCCTTTCTAAATTTTCTTTTTTTTTTTTTTTTTTAGGAGCACTTCCAGGTTACATTGCCCCGGAGATATTCTCATTCCCTAGTCGCACAGGCTACACCTTGTATGGGATGATGTACAAACCTCATCATTTGCAACCTGGCAAAAAATACCCTACTGTGCTCTTTATTTATGGGGGCCCACAGGTAAGATCTTGAAAATAATTTTCCTATTAAACCTATTTTGCTTATGCGCTGTTTAAGGGTTGAGTAATGGTTATGGCATTTGTTATATAAATTCAATAAAAGACTGTCACTGCACAATTGTGTGAAAACACAAAATGCAACTTTTACATAATCATTTCATGTATTGAAGGTAAAAGGTTAATCAGAACCTAGATGACCCATGTGAAAAAATAATTGCTACTAATAACTTGTTGTGCCACCCTTGGCGACAGCAACTGCAATTAAACATTTGCGATGACTAGCAATCAGTCTTTTACATTGCTGTGGAGGAATTTTGGGTCTTGGCAGAATTGTTTTAATTCAGCCACATTGGAGGGCTTTTGTCCATGAACTACCTTCATGCTACATCATCTCAATCAGATTCAACTTTAAGAGGTGCACTTGCTTGTGTGCTTCGGATCACTGTCCCTCTGCATAACCCAACTGGTAGAGAGCAGAATTCATGGTTCCATCCATTATGGCAAGTTGCCCACATCCTGAAGCTGCCCCAGACCATCACACTACCTCCTCGTTTGAACTGTTGATATGATGCTCTTATTGTGGAATGTTCTTTTCACTTTATGCCAGATGAAACGGGACCCATGTCTTCTAAAAAGTTCCACTTGTGACTCATTAGCCCACCGAATATTATCCCAAAAGTCTTGGGAGTCATTGATGTTTTTTGGAAAATGTGAGACAATCCTTTGTGTTCTTATTGGCCTGGAGTGGTTTTCACCTTGCAACTCTCTCCCACGGATGTGATTTTTGCTCCCATGGATGTTTCTTATTGTGGAATCATGAACACTGACCTTGGGCAAGTAAGGTCCATGTTAGTCTGGGTTCTTTTGTAACGTCCTGGATTAGTTGTAGATGGGCTCTTGGAGGAATTTTGGTAGGTCGTTCTCTCCTGGGAAGGTTCACCACTGTTCCAAGTTTCTCTATTTTGTAGATAATGGCTCTCATTGTGGTTTACTGGAATCCCAGAGCCTTAGAATGGCTTTGTCACCCTTCTCAAACTGATAGATGTTAATGACTTTGTTTTGCAACTGTTTTTGAATTTCTTTGGTTCATGGCATCATTTGCTGCCTTTTGAGATGTTTTTTAGCCCGTTTCGCAAGACAGGTTCTATTTAATTGACGTTTATATTCATCAGGGCTGACATTAATCATGTCTGGGTGTGTTTAGTGAAATTTAACCCAATTATCAATTAAATCTAGTTAATTTGTTGATTAAGGGGGCAATTACTTTGTTACACAGGGATGGCTAGGAATGGATATCTTTTCCTTCTATTCGTGAAATCATCATTTAAAAATGGCATTTTGTGTTTTCTCGGGTCATCTTTGTCTAATGTTAAAATGAGCTTGATCTAAATCATTTAATTGTGGCAAATATTGAAAATCTGGAAGGGGCAAATTTTTTTTCACAGTACTGTGTGTGTGTATGTGCACAAGTACTTAATAATAAAAGATGGCAATGAAGGACTAAATGAGAGAACCTCCTTTCCTACAGGTGCAGCTAGTTAACAATCGCTTTAAAGGAATGAAGTACTTCCGACTGAACACACTAGCATCGCTTGGATATGTAGTAGTTGTCATTGACAACAGGGGCTCTTGTCATCGTGGGCTGAAGTTTGAAGGAGCTTTCAAATACAAGATGGTAAGGCAGAGAAAAGGGAAAAAAAATAACTGGTTTATATATTAATGATATAACTCCCCACTGTTCTTTGCATCATCCATGATAAGGACAGGCACTTTTTTTAGTTTTGGTTTGGTTCTGTTTTTGTTTTTTGATAGAACGTACTTATCTTGAGGCTGCTGTTGTCTTGATTATTTGAATTATCAATATTTCACAGAATTGGTGAATCTTTTTTTCTGCTCTCAAACCACAGGGTCAAGTTGAGATAGATGATCAAGTGGAGGGACTGCAATATTTGGCTACTAAATACAATTTTATAGATCTGGATCGGGTGGGTGTCCATGGATGGTCTTATGGAGGTTACCTGTCCCTCATGGCATTAGTACAGAGACCCGATGTATTCAGGGTAAGTAGCCACATGGACCATACAGAAGTGCAATATCTGTGAAATTATCTTCCAAAGCAGACCTCATCTCTGTATTGCTGGAGGAAAAAGTATTTCCTGATCGCCCACCCTCTTCTTGTTTAGCCACCCATGTGAACATTTCTATTCTCCATCTGCTAGGCATATTCCACTGTATTCATAGCTTTGGAAGTCTCGTTATTGGGCCAAGTTCCCAAAGTAATTATAAAGGTGTTTTCCACTTAGTGATCACTGGAGAAACAGTCTGACTAGTGAGATGCGAATGAGTTCTGATTTAGCCGTTTTTCCCTTGGTTTTATACAACTTAATGTTTCCATCCTTTCTGGTCTTACTCATGCTTTTGTTCCTCAACTCCACAAACCCACTTCTGTTTTTGTGTTGTGTTCTTTTGTCACTTCTGCCCCTTCATTGCTTGTAACTATCTTCCTGAGTGTTAATGTCCTCGCCTCTGATTCAGGTTGCAATAGCTGGAGCGCCTGTGACTCTGTGGATCTTTTACGATACGGGGTACACTGAGCGGTACATGGGACATCCAGACCAGAATGAGCATGGCTACTACTTGGGCTCTGTGGCAATGCAGGCTGAAAAGTTCCCTTCTGAGTAAGTGTCAAGACTCTGAATAATAATACTTGCTGCTGATTATACGCGACAGTGTAATCACGTTAACAGTTTCTTCTGCTAAAATAAATACATGTTCGTTCATTGGCAACCAGTTTTTAATCTCCATTACATTGCTGGTTCAGGCTAACTTATTAAGCCTTGTATTAAGAGCTTCTGAACCATTATTCATGCTTAGCACCCCAGGCAAAATATCATTCATTCTCTGATTCCAATATCCTCTTAGATTTGTACAGGGCTTCAGAATATGATGGTGCTATAAAAATCCATAAATAATTTACATGTCACTTCAAATCCTCAGTCAATAATGTTAAACATCATAGGCCAATACTGCTGAGGTTTCGTATTTAGATAATGCATTCCAATTCTCAAACATTGCAGACTTAGCTGATACACTGGCCATACGTAACTGCAGATCTATTGTTAAGAATTGTTAGGTGGATTTCCATCTTTTACAATTCTGTATCGTTTTCTGACTTGCTCTGTCTTTCACAGGCCCAACAGATTGCTTCTCTTACATGGGTTCCTGGATGAGAACGTACATTTTGCTCACACAAGCATCCTACTAAGCTTTCTGGTACGCAGTGGGAAGCCGTACGACCTTCAGGTGAGAGCTCTGCCAACTGTATGCACACCAACATTGCATCACTGATCCCCTGAAAGCTTCTTAGTTTGTGTTTTATTTACTTCAATTATTTGCCTACAGATATATCCTCAGGAACGGCACAGCATCCGGGTCCCTGAATCAGGAGAACATTATGAACTGCATCTCCTGTACTACCTGCAGGAAAACCTGGGCTCCCGGATAGCAGTCACTAAAGCCTTGTGAGCTAATGCTTAGCGGCAGTTAGGATGGATGAGAGTTGAAGCCTCCTCGTTGCCTGCAGTTTTGAACACCTGCTGATTTCACGTACATCGCCTGTTCCCTGGTCCGCCATCAGAAGAGAATTAACCAGGCCTGTAATACATTCATACAGTACTACAAAGATATTCCAACGGTCTTTCCTTGGCCATTAGAATTAATGTGTTTGTATCACAGCACTATATCACAGAATTAAATGCTTCGGTACCTTACCACTTTGATGGGAGGTATCTCGTGAACAGTCAGATCTTCTTTGGCCAGTGACATTCATATAAACTTCATAATACAAGTTATAATAACATTAGAAATCTATATACCTTAGAGAAATGGAAAGAAGATTTGAGAAACCTTTTCACCTCTCTGTTAAATATTCAGTATAAACACACACACACCCTTATTGTAATGCAGCTGAAACGTCATCATTTACAGAGCACGTTTTGGAGTGCCTTTCCGGATTCACCTCTATGTTCTCCGACTTCTTGACTCCTACCATATTGGGTATCAGTGCTTGAACTACTGAAGCGTCAGATGGCTCCGCTCTCCTTCCCCTTGATTTTCTCACATCCTTAAGCTCCACAGGGTGCCTTGCTTTTTGGGGAAATCATTTAAACTCGTGTGTGCATAGCCGCTTTCAGAAAGGTTGTAGCTCTTTGCGGACACATATGTATTGCTGTTGTCTGACAGAAGTTCAGTCCAAGATGAAACTTGCACCCCTAATGCGCATCAGCCTTCTCCTCTTCAAAGCAGTGTTTGCCCCTCATCTACTGACATTCAGTGGCAGTTTGTCACTATATTTTATATATCCAGAGCACTTTATTGAGAGAAAGTGCTACCCTAACTGCTACTTGAACGGTTTATGCAATGTGTTTGCAAATCCACTGCTCAAAAATCAGTTATTCTCGAAGATCAACCCTTTGCTACATTTCTCAATGGAAAATGGAACCTGAAGTTTCATGTGTTAGATGTTAGCATGGCCTGTAATATGGACCGCTCAGTCCACAGAAACAGTGTCCACTGTGGACTGATGGTCTGGCAGTGGAGTACTTGTCATTCATTGCTGTTACTTGCATTGGCTTCAAGGAGACTGTACGTAATCCTCTTCCTGATTTACTTATTAGCACGCACATAAGAAATGCAGACTAAATTGTATTTACCAGAAGACAAGAAACGATACAAGAAACCCCCAAAGATGACACCATTTTTCACAGGATCATGTCTGCTGCTGAGTTTTTTGGGTTTTTTTGCATTTCAGTCTGACTGTTCTTTGGGGTCAAGACCGATCCTTTCAAGGACGACCCCTATGAGAGATGGAGTATCCTGATCCTGGTATTAGAAGGTGCTGAATCAATAACTGCATTCTGCTTCATTTCATTGTAATGGAGAAAATGCTTAGAATATCTTGTATTGTGAGCATTCAAAGACTGACAAATAGTTAAACTATTTTTGAACATTAGCCAGAATAAATTGGTAAGTTTCTGTGTTTAAAGGCATGTCATTTTGCTCTGTTCTCTGCCTTACCTCACTGCTGCTGTCGGTGGCTTGAAATGAAAGGAGATGTGTAGATACAAGTAACTTTGTCAGCCATATGGAGCAAGTCTCTCCTGTTTTAGTGACCCTGTATAAACTTCAGATGAAAGTGTTTTAAAAGGAGCTGTAGTTTTATTTCCTCATGTCATTAGTAATGTTTACTTCATTCAAAGGCTGTTTAAAGGTGCCATATTATGTGCTGTTTCAAACGTAAAAAAAAAAGTGACACGTCTTAAAAAAACAAACAAAAAAAACAACTTACATTTGTGTCATTATTTTTGTGTTTTTTCTTGTCTCGACAGAGTACTGACAATATTTGCTTAAAGAAACAATTTACCCTTTCTTTGTTTTTTGGGTTTTTTTTGTGCGTTCTGTAATAGTGGGTTACAACCTTATTGAGCATTTGAATTCTTCAATGTCTGAAACAAATCTCGAAATGCCGATCAGCAAAAAAAATTATGAGGTACATATAATAAGCCATGAAGTTTTGGGATTATAATTGACTCTTTAAGCCAACATCTGGTTAGACGGCACCGCACCCTAGGCTTTAATATTTGCCTCATGAGACTGCCTGTATCCAGCAGGCAGTCACATCCCAAACCACTGGATTAGCTATATGAGTTGCGATAACAATATGTGGGAGCACCACTAGGGTTCCCAGTGGCCCTACCTACCCAGTGGTCTGTTTTATTATATTATTGAAATCTCATTATTTTTTATTCATATAACGCCAACAATTTACGCAGCGCTTAATACAATACAAGCAAGCTTACAATACAAGCAAGCTTACAATCTTAAGGGAATGGAGTGACAAACATAAGGCATAGAGAAAGGGTGAGAGGTATTGTGGTGGTTGTATCGATGACAAGGAAGTTCTAGCAGCTAAGATGGTGCGGCTTCTCTGAAGAAGTGGGTTTTTAGATGTTTCTTGAATGTTGGGAGGGAGGGTGAATGCTGAAGGTTCCTTGGGAGTAGATTCCAGAGGTTTGGCGCAGCCCGAGTGAAATCTTGTAGACGGGAAAAGGAAGAGGTGATGAGTGAGGAGGGAGAGCCTTAGCCCATGGGAAGAACGTAAGGATCGAGTAGGCGAGTATTTGCTTATGAGGGCTGGTGCTTGTCAATTTACAATCTACCATGAGATATTTGCAGCAGTCCCAGGTCAAAGAATTGTCCGTACTTCAGCTCTAGTGTTGACTTTGGGGATGCTGTGCGTGGGGTTCTCTTTAAACCCCCCTGCGCATGTGTGGAAAGTACTCCCATTCATTTCAAGAGAAATCAGGGATTTTCCCCTCAAAATGCAATGATTCCTCACAATGCAACTTCTTGTCCACAGTACAGATTATACTACATTTATAGTAGATTTCAAGCGTAATAAATTGTTCTACTAAACGGTGTACGGGTTCTTTTGACTTTTTTTTTTGTCGTCTGGGAGAAAATTCTGAGAAATTGGCACTCTGCTGCTAATTACTTTTTATATAGATGCAGGCAAAGTCCCCCATAGTCTTCAAGAATTCCTAATCACATCCATTATGGCACTTCTTTTCTCTTCACTTATTTCTATATTTAATCCTTGTGTTTTTCCAAGATCTTTAATATTATGAGTCAATACAATATATAAATGAAAATATGTCAATGTCTTAAAGCACATGTGTTGCTTTCCTCGAATATTTATTTTTCCTTTTCTGCTTACTAAAGTCTGTGTAATGATGTTTGCCATTTAGAGACTCCAGCCGTCATTGGCACTTTAATGCATATGATTGCTGAGAGTTCCCCTTAAATTATGTCCCTCTTTCAAATGCATAGGGATTCTGAAGAAGCCCCCCATATGTGTTTCCCCAACCCCCGACAGAACACATTTCTTAACACATGATGCACTTACTGCCAGTCTTAATTTTTGATATAAGTCTGAACAGAAATGTGATTGACATGCCATCTTTGTAACCAGATCTCAGCTTATATTGGGTAAAACAGTCCCTTACATTTTAACTAAATGTTACCAAAGGATTTGCACTTATTCCAAAATGAAATCACAAGCCATAGGTCGTCTTAATTCATTGATCCTAATTGCGGCGACGTATTCCCCTTTAAACCTCAATGTATGATAGCTGATGCCAAATTGGAGTTACACTCAAATACAACTTGAGAGCAACTACCAAAAATGAACACAAACAGAATATATTGTATGGATTTCTATTTAACTTTCAGTTAAGTTTCTCATATGGACGGTCTGTGTCCATTTATCACATTGCGCCATCTTTAGCTGCCCTTTATTAAGTTCTTTAGGATGCTAGCTGTTATTGTGTTCGTGTTTGTTATTTATCACTTTATTTATTGTGCGAAGAACATCAACAATCACCTTACACAGAGCATAACAAATTGCTACATTTGTTTGTCAAAAACAAACAAAACCTGCATCTTAAGAGAAGATATATATAAGATATAACTTTTTATACGAATGGGCTACAGTGGGAATTCTGTGACACAAGCACATTAAAATGTTTCTGTTTTCTTCTAAAATCATGAAGATGTGGGATATATATTACAAAAATTGGTTTTATCTGTCAAGTTTTAAAAGATAAGTGTTTTTTCTGTTTGCAAAATTGAATAGATTTACCTGTAATGGGAATGCTATGGCTTGTATTTACTATATGCTAGATGTATTATCTACTGTAGCATACGTACCCATGTAGGTTCTTGGCATCATAAATAGCTCTTAATGTTACTAGTGGCCGTGACATGACAAGTGAAACACAAGGGTATTTGTAGGAGAGTTGGGGTTTAAACTCCCTCACTTCACAATTCATTATGAGGGCCAACATTAGCAGGGTTCTCCGGCATGAAGGGCCAGCTAAGCTCAACTCTCCCTTTAGTGAATAGAAGCCATTATTTCCATACTGGGCCAAAATAAAGACCACTGTTACTTGGCTTAATAGCCTATGTCTGAGTTAGCCAATAAATGGTATAATTTTAACTATACTTTTCTCCTGGTATCAATATACAGCCTGTTGCGCAAACTCAAATTGCCTGCAAAGTGAAGAATGTAATCTAAATTTTGTAGATCTGCCAAACTTTTTGTACCTATGGGTTTGTGGGCGATATTTCACAACTTGCTAAACTGAGTTTTGACAGCCTTATACAGTGATATAAAACTATGGCAAAGTCTCCCATCACTAGAAAAATTAAAACAGACCCTATTTGGAAAATGACAGCGTACTTGGGACCCCAAAGTACTGAGGAAATGTGTTTGGTTCTACAGGACTGTACAAGATTCCTAGGGGTTTAAAGAGGCCCCCACACCCACACGTGTACATTTGACAATTACATTAACTTTGATAACCCTTTCCTGCGTGATGATTGGGGGCATCAAGTAACCATTGCATCATAGCAGGACCATTCACCCGGAGCCTCTATGCCAAACAATGCTTTTTCCCCAGGTAGCGATAAATATTAAATAAGACCGACGCTTCGGCAATGATTAGTACGACTCGGTGTGAATCAGACCTATCCGTAAAAATCTGCAAAGTGCTGAGACATTTGCAGTCGAAATTCTGAGTGTATCGGGCAAAGCGCAGTTAGAAAAGAGTGCAAATTGATATGGGTTTATAAATGCTGATTTTACGGTTTTGAAAGTAGTAGAGCTCTAACATGGTGAATGTCGTGACTGTTTGCCAGCTGCTTTCCCTTTTCACTTGCTGGGGCCTTCGCAAGACTTGTTTGTCATCTTGTCTTGGAGTCTGCATCGCCATAGTAACAGGTGCTGGCATGCAGGAGTCTGGCGAGACCATACTGCTAATCAGGACAGCTGCAGGCTAGCCACTCCAAGGGCTCAACAGATGGGAACCTCTACCACGGAAGCAACAGAAGGCCGTCATCAAAACAGAAATTGTGACTTTGTTCGGAGGTACAAAATCCCGAAGAGGCAATAAGTGTGAATCTCTGAAGTGTATCACACAGTGAGCGCCAAGCTGTGTGCTAATCTAGAGAGGGCACGAAGTGCATTTGGTGCTCCTAGCAAGATGTAATTAACGTTAATTGGAGTCCTTTTTCTTCTGAATAATACATAGTTTGTTGCAGGAGCACCTCGTAAGCAGCCCTGACCTGTGCATTTTCCGCGAACCCTCTGTCAGAAGAGTAGGCCCATACTCTGATTCTGTAGACACAACTTTCTGTTTGCTGTGTGGTATTTTTCGCCTTTAGAATGGAGCACTATAATCTGTGAGACACCAGGCCTGGACTGGCAAGTGCCCTGGTGGGTCGGTGGCCGATAGCAAGACTATAGGAATGCAGGATATGACCTTAAAGTGCCTGGGCAGCTTAGTCGTCCCAGTCCGGCTCTGTGATCAACCACTTAAAGTGGGTTTTGCATAAAAGACATTTTGGTGTGAAGTTTGAAAATGGATCTTATCCACCATAGCATCTGCTCAGTGTCCTAACTACAGGGGTCTCAACTGGGATAGAGCATGTCTCTCTAGGGGCCTGGTCTACCCATGTGACCACTTGTTCCTGGCTCCTCATGCCGGTTCAAATTTGTTCAGTTAAGGACCCTTCCAACCTGGACAATGTATGTGAGCATGGATGTCTATGTGAAAGTGTTAGCATGGATGTGTATATTTAAGTGTTTGCATGTATGTGTTTAGAGGGAGCATGTGTTAGTGAGTATGTGTGTTAGCATGTGTAAATGTGTTTACATATGTGTGCCAGAATGTATGTAGGAGGTGGAGCAAGGGGCAAAGATGGCACAGATAAGCTGTGTATGTTGGAGGTGGAGCAAGGGGCAAAGATGGCACAGGTAAGCTGTTTGGGGACACTTACAAGCTTGGGCAAAGATGGCACATGCATGCTGTTTTGGGGGTTAGGATGCCACTGATAAGCTGTTTGGAAGCACAGGTGGCACTGTAGGACATGTTGAATGGTGAAGTTCAGCGGGCCCTGTGGGTTCTAGTTACACCCTGCAACTACTGGAATGGTCCTTCATATTGTGTCATGTTCTTTTATAAATACATAACCCCACTAAGTGTCATACGTGCATCACAGCTCTCTGCTTCATTTGGATCATAGTTATTTTATTATTTATGTAGACTTGGCACTTATTATGGACCAGCCTCAAGGTTATTCACTGGTCACAGGAATCTTTTAGTTCCGGAACCACTGGAATGGTTGAAGGTTTAAAAGAAATGAGCTTTGTTTTTGTGGTTTTAGTTCTTTTGATGCACCAGAAAACACTAGTTTCTGGGTGATGAATATAAAGCGATGCTTTCCTCCTTTTTATTTCTTTAAGTAGTGTTAAAACAGACAGCTGCCCCATTCCTTTCCTTCTACTGAGGGTTATTCCAGTTACTCCAGTGACACAGTCTGAAGCAGAGGGAAGGATGGGCCCACTGTCAAAAATCAACAAGCAGCAGGAGCGTGAGATAATATCCCAAAATCACACTATACCCTGGGGCCCCAGAGCTGGGGTATTTCAGTTCACCACAAGTTTGTAACCCTTTAGGTACCAGGCTGTGTGAACAAATCAGTGCTCTTTAACTCAAAGGGTCGATCGATGGGGCAGTGTATGTGGGGAACCCGGTGCAACAGTGCTACTCATGTCACTCTTTATCTTATTAACGATTTGTGTGCGTACTGTGCGTGTATATACGGTATATTATATATTATATAGTTTTCATCAACATATCCCCTGGATTGTTTAGTGTTTCTATTGTCCCCCTATCTGTGATTAATGATGGGACCTGAGGGGGGGAGAAGCTTCTCCCAACATGTGACCCCTTTGTTAGAATGAGACAGTGAGGGTGTCCTCAGGCTGGTTCAGTAACCGATAGGTGGCAGCAGAAGAACACGGAGATACCAACTGCCTAAACAAACATAAAGGGGGTTAAAATAAGGGATAGAAAAAAAAACTTATACAAGATGGCGTCTGACTGGAGGGAGCCCCTCTCTGCATCCCCGGGCTGGTGAGAGAGGGGCGCAGGCAGCCTGGCTGGGGGGATCCTCAATACATGGCGCTGGGAAAGCTGTCTTGGCTGTGGGGTTTGCACTGGGCTGGCTGCGTCCTGGTGGCGGCTGTAGGTAAGAGCGGGGCTGATGTGATACAGCAGACATTTGATGTGCGAGCTTTGGGTGCAGAGATAACATAAAGGGTGGGTGGAGGGATGTATGCAAGGCATTGGCGTCCAATGGGTTAACCACAGAGTGGCACTCGATCTGCCCACTGTTGCCACATGTCAGTGGCGTGTGTTGCCAGGATTCAGGTCCTTTTGTGGCAGGGATGTGGGCATCCTAATCAGTATCGCCTAAAAACAATTAATGAAGTTGGCTTTATTAACCCCTTAAGTGTTTGGCATCTCAGCGCAGTGGCAGCGATGGGTCATTAAATGCAGAGTCCAAGATGATTGTGCAGAGAGCAGAGAGAGATGCCATGCGTGTGGCACAGGGCGAGCGTTCTACATGCCTTACACAGATGCATGCGAGTGTTCTCTTTTAGATCATGGCAGTTCTCGGTGCTTTTTCGCATGAAATCCTTTGTATCGCTGTATTTTGTGCACATTTTCACTATTAGCACAGAGAAGCTGGCATAGTGCCATCTGTTAAGAGGATTGGCATCGTGTACATATATCTATGCAATGGCACAGTCACTTATATCTCTAATAGAAATTGCATACCTTTTAATATAATCAAATATTTTTATGCCAAACATGCCGATCTGCTAATAGATGCACACATTGTGCAATACTGGTAACATGAAACTGTCACACGTTTTTGTCTTTTTTGAGTTCTTTGTGTCCCATGAAAATAATTAACTGCACATAATTAAAGTGTGCCGGTATGCCTGTCATATGTAATCATTTGTGGAAGATCTGGACTGATCCTAAACAGTTTATTTCCCAGGATTGGTGATTCAATGAATCAGTCTTGAAATGTTTCCTTCTGGGACACTCCCTAGGTCCTTCAGTAGGACATGTATCTAGGGTGTTTAGCCTGGGAACCTCATTTGTCTTTACATAAAACAGCCTCCATGTACTTTTGGAAGGGAAATGAGTAAGAGTGACCCACAGATATCAGGCAATGAATACTTCCATATTATGTACCCCTAAGACTTGGAAACCCCACTGATTCCATAAACTGGATTACTTTAACTACAGGAAATCTCCATTAGAGCCTCAGATGAGTCTTTTCACTTTGGTAAGATTCACCAACCAACTTTTTAGTGGTTCTTTAGCATGCCAAATGTGCTTTCAAGCATCTATGGTGTCCACACTGACCACCATGAAAGAACTGTGTTTTCCAGAAGAACACCCCTGTGCAACATAGATGTTCTTTTTAAAGAACCTCCCTTCTGTGGTTTTATCACAAATCCACAGGAGTAATTCACTAACATATGAATTGTTGGTGAGGAAACCCTAATATGCCCTGGATCTACTTTGTCTACTTTGCCTTATTGGAAATCCACCCACATCCCAGTGACAGACAAATAACTCCTGACTTTGGGACAACTGTGATTTTGTTTTTTTTTCATTTAGTTTCAAAGAGTGGTAATATAATGACCAGTTTCCTAATGGTTGGACTATTTCATAGGTTGGTACTGAGATAACACTGCTTCTAACTTTTCATTATCAATAAACCCCTGGCGTGTATCTCTATAGCTAAAAATAAAAAGAAGTACTTTTGGTCTTAACTGATCTAACTTAAGTAACTGACTGTCCCATTCCGAATCCTGGGGCTGTTTACCAATCACACACTCTGATCTTTTGTAGCTATTATTTTAAAACTAAATGCAAGAGGGTTTTGATCCATCTCAATTGTCTTTGAGAGAAAAAAGAGATGCATATTAGTCCTAGTGAGAGAGATAGTTAACCCATTCACTATAAATTGTAGCATTTGCCAAAAATTTAAGGTGGAACTGAATGCAAAAACAACATTTTTTAAACTAAGCTGATCAACAGCATGGAGAAAATCTACACCTGCAACATAAGGACTAGCAAGTGTCCAAAGATCAGCTCCGGACACTGGCCCAAGGTCTGCTAAGATAATATTTAACAGCAAATGGTCCTGTTGGTCACAGGGTCAGGCATTTCAACTCACGTGGTATAGGTTGGCATTTTAAGTAACCCTTTCATTGCCTCACCAAATTGGGAAACTGAGCAGTGGCCTTTAATGAAGCATAATCAGTTGATTGTCCCTTTTAAGTTCACCAGCCATAAACAGGACTTAACATTACTTTGTAAAGTAAAACAATCTATTTGTTGTGAAAATAATGGGTCCTGGCACTCTGAATTGCAGTGAGATGACGCTTTGTGACATGGGTTATGTATAAATATATTTTGATTTATAGAGAGCCAACAGGTGTTCTTTCTGATTTATACTTAACAGTACATTATAGGAGGTTGGGTATAATCAGGATATATACAAAGGAGCTGCAAACTTAACATATACATTAGGATAGGAGGTCCCTGTCCAGTAGGGCTTACAATTAAGTCGATAATAGGAGACATACAGATACAAAACGTGGCAGGAGGAGCAAATATGATTTATTAGGAACAGCCTCTAAGTAGAAGTGACAGTGGCTGAAACAGTGAAATAATTGAAAGGTGCATGGGATAGGCATACAGCTATCCAGTATGTATGACAAGATCAATGACTGATTAAGGTTTGAGTCTTTACATCAGAAAACATGGGCAGACAAGGTGGACTGAATAGTTCTTATCTGACAACAAATTCGATGTTTTTAAGTTTGTGTATTATTAGAGTTTTACCATTAAAAGGTGATCTTTTTGGTTGGTTCTAAATTTATAAGGACTTGAAACATGTCAAATGTCAAGGAAGTTCCCGAGGCCCCTGCAGCAAGTGCTTCTCACATATCCTGAAATACTTCAGTGGTTCCCCTCTTCACAAAATGTAGGGCTTTTAACGTAAATAGCAACGTTCATATAACTGCATGTGTATGTCAATGGTAAATGTTGTGTGCATAATATGGTTAGGGCAGAGTATGTATGCCAAAGAAAGGTTTATACATAACTCTGTTAGTTCAGTGTTTGTGTCATTTTAGAGTTCACTGTTATAAAACGGCGGCCATCTGTATTTATTCTTTGAACATTGTTACAAAGTTCTATTGCTATGAATATTCTGTAGTAAGTGTATCACTTCTCTACTTCTAGTGGTAAATAGTTTGAGGCTAATTTAAAGTGGCAATGGTTGCCATTTTTTTCTTTTAATGCATCAGTGTTGTAGACTGTGTTCATGTCACTGATGCGGTCCTTTTATTGAGAGGGAGTTTCATTTAGTGGCGGCTGTTCACCTCCTGGCATGGTGAGTCGGACTAAGCACCCAGTGCTTTCTCCACTAGTAACATGGTTGAGGATTGGACCCTGTCAGCTCACGTCCAACACAATGCTATGCCAACCTACTGAATCAGTTAACACATCGTCAAGTCAAAAGAGGAGAGAAAACCTCTGCAGAACAAAGGGAGACGGCAGAGAAATCTAATTAACTAAATGAATTCAATTAACAGGGCAAGATGTAAAAAAATTTACAACCAGTGTTTAACACAGAAAGTGTTCCATAAACAAGAATCAAAGTGATATGAATTATTTCTTAGTTGATACATCACTTTACTAATTGTGTTAACTGGGAAAAAAATTCAACACCAAATTGCCTCTTTAATGGAAATATAAAAAAAATATGAAGCTAATGTAGATTCCTGTTTAAAATCAGGCTGCCAACTGTGCCCATTTGGTGCCGGACTCCCATAATTAGAGGCTTCCAAAAAAACCTGTTTAGGATTGTAGGAATTTTTGTCAATCTCAATTTGCCAGGGTAGGAGACTGGGTGCAGGGCAGAGTGGGGGTGGGGATGCAGGGCAGGGTGTGAGTGTGGGTGCAGGGCTAAGTGGGGGGGCAGGGCAGAGTGGGGGTGGGGGGGCAGGGCAGGAGACTGGGTGCAGGGCAGAGTGGGGGTGGGGATGCAGGGTGTGAGTGTGGGTACAGGGCAGAGTGGGGGGGATGCAGGGCAGGGTGTGAGTGTGGGTGCAGGGCAGAGTGGGGGCAGGGCAGAATGTGGGGGCAGGGCTGGGTGCAGGGCAGAGTTAGAGACTGGGTGCAGGGGCACAGTGCAAAGTGCTGGGGCACAGTGCAAAGTGCTGGGTGCAAAGTGCCAGGGCTGGGTGCAAAGTGCTGGGTGCTGGGTGCAAAGTGCAGGGTGCAAAGTTTGATAAATATTGTGTTTGGGTTCTCGTAACAAAATAAGAATGTTAATGTAAATTTTAAGTTGTTTTTTTAACATCCAGTTCATTAAATTTTAAATAAACTAAAAGTTTGCATATTGTTTTTTTTTTTTATCTGATTAATCGATTAATCGAAAAAATAATCGGCCAACTAATCGATTATTAAAATAATCGTTAGTTGCAGCCCTAATGGATAGTATAGGGCACCACCTATGTCAGGAGCATGGTACTATGGGCCTAACGTAGGGAGGGAAACACATAAAGGAAGGGCCGGGGGGGGGGGGGTAGGGAATGGGAGAGCGGGGGAAAAAAAAAAAAAAGAAATGAACCTAATAATAAGAAAAAGGGGAGGGGTGGGACCTCCTGCCACTACACTCCAGATGCTCTTCAGGTACTGTCAGAACGCCGGGACTGCAAAGCAGAAAGGGACTCACTCCAATAGAACCAGGTCGACAAGTGCCGCTCAATTCTATCAGTAGCTGAGTGCATCAGCTCTTCAAGTATGCGTGTACGTTCCACCCGTTGGACCCATTCGTCCAGGGTCGGGGGCTCCGGATCGCCCCAATGTAGGGGGATCAACGCCTTGGCAGCAGTCACCAGATGACGCGTCACAGAGGATTTGTACCATGCGTATGAGAAGGTTATATGTTGTAGCAAGAAAAACTCAGGCGTCAGGGGGATAGGCTTATCAGTAAAGTTCAGATTGCCTGAGTTTATGGCCGTCCAGTATGGGACTATTCGCGGGCAGGACCACCACAAATGAATCAAAGAGCCTGGTGTGGTACCACATCGCCAGCATGCATCCGCAACTGAGGGGTCGTAGCGTGCAACCACCCCTGGGGGCCGATACCACAAAGCCAGCAATTTATAGGCCATTTCTTTATCCCTGTTGCTTATAGAACAACGGTTCGTCAAGTTACAGATCTTCCTCCATTGTGCACCCATAAAGGATAACTGTAAAGAAGCCTCCCATCTACCCATGAAAACCGGGGCAACAGTGTGTAAGACAGATAACAGCAGTCCGTATAGTAAAGACACACCATGGGGCGGGAGCATGGAAGAAACGCATATGGCCTCAAAAGTCGTAAGGTCCCGCAGGATATGGTCCCACCTATGGAATGAGCGGAAGAAGGCGGAGAGTTGAGCATAACGGAACCTGTCAAGGAAAGTGACCCGTCTCCCCTCTAACCTGAAGTCACATTCTGAGTCTGTTTGCCTTAGGCACTGAGGTTATGAAACCTGACTCAATTTTAATATCACTTGCTATATCAAAATACGCAGTCCATGAACTCAACAACAAATTATTAATCCACATAATGGGGGGGGGGTCATCACTTAACCTAGAGAGAGGAAACAATTCTAAATACATGGTGTGAATAGAAAGGTGCACAGTGTGACTCTATCTGCAGCTTTTTATTCAGATTTATGCAACTAATATTTTAATAGTGCATATTTCTGATTATACAGCAATGTAATATGGCCACCATACACATGGGCTGTGTTCACTAATAAGCTGAGTTCATTAAGTGCAGCGCAGACTCCCACTCCCATTTACTCATAGGACCACATAATCATATTTAATGCTTATAAAGATTTTCCAAATCCTTTGTTTCAAAAAATGTGTCTATAGATTAATTGAAGTACCACATATGTATTAAAATGACTCCATATACATTTCCTAGCAGGGGTTTTTCTATATTAATTACCGTAATTGCTAGGGAATTTGCTTTTCACATTTTGCTATTCCTTTTTCATGGGAGGTGGACGGTTTTTGCAATCTTACATGTTTACAAGGTAAAAAAAAATATTATGCAGGTTTTGCCCTACATACAGCTCAACTAAAATAAAATAGCCACTAACTTTTAAGCTAGATCCCAAACAATTACGCTGAGTGGCACAGAAAAACACAAGCTATAGGTAGTTAAGATATATTAAATGTTTCAAAACGCTATGTAATTGATAGATACTTTAAAAAGAATGCTTTTATATTATTAAAAAAGGCAAACTTTCCAATAATCCTAAAGGGAGACTCCAGCCATCATATGCACATTTAATACTTAGCACCTGTTCTTCATGTGATGTTACACATTCAGCAAGCGAACAATGTCAACCAGGAAAGCACAAAGTAAACTGGACCCCCAGAAACCTGATAAGGGTTGAGTATTAGAATTTATTGAAAGACCTGACCTAAGGTTTCTTAAAGACATATAATAACATAATAATAGGGCCTTTATCACAATATTTTTTATTCATTTTCCAATTAGGCCAACCTCCTGAGACTCCTTTCCCTATATCTATTCGTTAGTCGTCTTGGTAATAATAACAATAATGTCATCTTAGTCCTGTGTTTATCTCGTAGTATTTGGGTGTTACCATAATTCACTATGATTAGCAACTCTCTGTAGCAGCCTTGATTAAGATAAGCTAGCATAATTTTTTATTTAATAAAACTCTTCTTTTCGTGGATCTGTATTGGAGAGATTTAAGTGTGTGGTATGTACAGATCAATGTTTGTGTATTTATACTGTATTGTATGCATCAACTACATTGTATTGACTTTTCACGACCCTGCTTATTGACATTTCATTGCAGTCTGTCTTTCTTACACAAAGAATCTGTAGTGCACTTTATCCTTATTATTGATGACTGGGTGTCTGTAATACAAAGCAGTTTATCCTTATTATAAATCAGTGTGTATCGATAATTGAGAGCTGTTTGCTTATTTTACAAATTAGTATATGTATATCATTTAGACCAGCATATTAATACTACAGTTTATGTTGTGTGTCTTTTAATAATATTCTGTTTGTATGTCAATTGTAGGGAAGTGTTTGTCTATCAGTGCACTGGCCTATTGTAAATAGAGAAGTGCCCGCATCAAATTTTGCTTCTGTAAATTCAAATTATTATGTAATTTACTACTTCATAGTCTATGTTTACCTATTGTGTAGTGGTGCAGCAGTATAAATCAATAAATAATAATCACACTGACTACTCTCAACCTCACTGTCCATCTTGCCAGCCCTCCCTGGGCAGTGGGTCCCAATGTGGATGATTAGAAAGATAGTGATTTGTATATCTTATAATACACTATAGTCTGTAATTAATATTTTGAAGGGGCTTATAAAACTCAGTCCTAACTGATTAGGATCTTATCGCTGGGATCTTTCTGGGTTTTTAACCTGGAGTCTCCGGGTGAAATGCTGCTTCCACAGGTCTCCAAGTCAGTTCCTTCTTTCTCCAGCAGGGCAGCAGTGTTTGGCCACACATACTTCCAGCACACTTATGAAGGGATTGTGCCAAGCAAAATGGGATAGCTGGCAATTTAAAGACTGCACTCACAATGTTGAAGCCAGCACAGACTGATCAAACTTCCCACATTGCTTCATAAAACATTAATTCAGTGGTTGGATATTTTTAAACCTTTTATAATGTTTTGTTCTAGAGGAGGCATATGATAATCGACTAAAAACACCATGAGACTTCATTCTGCCAATTTTATGTTTGTGAAATACTCTTTGACACTTAGACACAACGTCAGGATGCCGGATGCTGCAAGGTTATGGGCATCTTTGAGCTGCCTGGCAGCGCTAGCGCTTCCCTGTTCTTCTCTGTGCGGATGGATGTGGATGTGAAATGATCACAGGATGAAAGCTCTGACCTTGCCCCTGGTGGCAAGATCCCTAGTTACGTCTCTGCCTCAGAGATAGGGTGAAATATGGAAAACATTTACTTAAACCGAAAATGTCCTCTTAAAATTTCTAAACTTGTTCTTCTCTATTCCAGGTGAGAGCGCCTGGTTGGACCTCAGCTGCCGTTCAGGCCCCACACATACTGTCCTCCTGCCAGGGCAAGAAGCATTGTTACAATGTGACCTGGATAATGAGAAGAGTCCTCCAAACATCACATGGTGGAAGGATGAAAAGCAACTGGTCGCCAAGGAAACCCTGAGAATCCTTCCAAATGGGACACTGGTCATATCTCAGGGTGATGGAGATAACATTGAGGGAAGTTACTTCTGCATAATCCAAACCTCCTTTGGGGTTGTGATGGGCAGAACTGGAAAAGTCACACTGGCAAGTGGGTTCTGCAACACGTCTTATTACAGTTTTATTACTTTATTGACTATAGATTTAAGTCACCAACTCTTATTTCAATTTGTTCCCAGGCAATGGTTCTTAAATAATTATGGCAAAGACATTTAGACAGTTTTATGCTTCCAACTTTGTTGCACTGTGAGGAAGGCCCTTTGTGTTCTAGCATGACTGTACCCCAGTGTGCACAACAAGGTCCATAAAGATAAGGTTATTTGAGTGACCTTTACAGAGTTCTGTCCTTAACCCTACTAAACACCTTAGGACTTCTCGTCCTGATCTCACAATTGCTTTTTTTTGCTGAATGGGCAAAAGTTCCACACACTCCAAAATTTTGTGGAAAGCCTTCCTTGATGGCATATTAATGCCCATGGTTTTGGAATGGGATGTCCAAAAAACTCACATAGTTATTGACATAAATAATGAAAATAATGTGTTAATGTAAGCTTTCATGACTTCAGAGCTCTTTTCTTCATATGAGAAAGGTTTAGTTGTAGCTGATCGAGTCATCATTACTTTGAGCTCAATGCCTGGCTTGACATGGCATAAAAATGGAGGTGGCGCGACTGCTGTCATCCAGGAGAACACACACCCTAGAAATTCTTCACCCTGAAAAACCTGGCAAGTGGCTGTGCCCCAAGATAAAAGTACAGGCCTTTGATGATTCCAACAGTAACTGGTCATCAGCTATTTTTAAGAATAAAAACATTAGTATTACCATGGTTACAGTTATCAAATAAATAATTAAGATATTGCTAAATCAGCTTGCAAACATACAAAAACCTTGTCTGATCCCTTCTATGATACAGGGCTTATACAGGGTTAAATTATAGATTCCCCTTACCTGTCAATCTCCAAATGAAAAATACATCAATTAAAAAAACACAAAAAATGTAAATACATTTCTTTATCTTTTTTTTTTAATTCAAAATGCAGATTAGCTCTGATGATGATGGTCGTGGGCATTGTATTTCTTAAAAGTGTGTGCATTGGAGGTGCAAAAAGGTTGTCACACTTGTGGAAAAGTACATTTTAACTCTAGATTGTGCTTTCTGAGTATAACCATGGCATTTCATTCAATTATGTGTGCTTCTAACCTGCAATATGTAGTGTACTGTCACCTACATGGACTTTGTATGCAATTTATATAAGTGGTTTAAATGGTTGTCATCCCCCTGGCACTGGCACTCAAAAAGCTAAAAGGCAGTTTGAAAGAGTGGAAACCGTAGGAACCACTTTCCCAGATTAGAATATTGCTTTCCATGTTAACATGCAGTATGGACAGAGCCGGCCTTAGGTGTTCTGGCGCCCTGTGCGGACTACTCCTCTGGCGCCCCCCCCATCCCAAAAAAAGAAAGGAATAAGAACTTGTAACAAAACTTGTAACAAAACCCCGATCACTATATACTACGCCAAACATTGATGTGGTGTAGGCCTACCACTTCATTGTCAATTAAATAACAATATTATATATATATATGATTAACAGCAATCACATTCCTATCATGCCCAGGAATACCCAGATTCCAGGATGTAC
Organism: Sceloporus occidentalis; assembly: GCA_023333645.1. NCBI lineage: Eukaryota > Metazoa > Chordata > Lepidosauria > Squamata > Phrynosomatidae > Sceloporus > Sceloporus occidentalis. The sequence goes on along the minus strand of JALMGF010000026.1, from coordinate 6,875,300 downwards.
TCGCAGACTTGGCATGATAGGAGTATGATTGCCCTATCTACCCCTTCTCACTCTCTTCTCAATCCACACATATACCAATCCACACACATACCAATCCACAGATACTAATCCACACATATACCAATCCACACACATACCAATCCACACATACTAATCCACACATATACCAATCCACACATACTAATCCACACATACACCAATCCACACATATACCAATCCACTCTCACTGAATGCTTTCCTACCTTTTCTCCTTACAGCTCCTTTTCCTCCTCTTCGTTCTTCTTCTTCAGTTCTTCTGTCTTCTTCCGGGTCAGATGGCACGGACAGCGGTGGGCGCGGCTTCAGTGTTATGCGCCGGGATCTGGCAACAAACCCCGGCGCACAGCAGCTGTTGCCGCGCGGATCACAAGGGAGTGGTAGGGAGATCCTTGAACCGGCTTAAATCCCTCAAGGGAGCCGGAGGTCTGTTAAAGACCTCCGATACGGCTCCCTTGCGAGCCTGCTCCTCCAGCGGCGGACATTACTGTCCGTCTCTGGAGGGGTGCCGGGTGCCCCCCTGATGAGCGGCACCCGGTGCGGACCACCCCCCCCGCTAGGTATGCTGCTGGCGGCAGCGGTACGCTACGGTGGCGTCGGACCCCGCGGCGGCGCCCCCTGGAGTGTGGTGCCCTGTGCTGTCGCACACCCCAAAGGCCGGCCCTGAGTATGGAAATGTCTTTTTACATCTTACAACCAGTTTGCTTTACTGTCACTTAAAAGTGAGAATATGACAATCCATACTATTCTAAATACTTTATTACTAGAGTCTTGTGGGCTGTTTGCTTGTCCAAAGCAGGCAAATACTGTTACAGCTTCCTATATGGATAATCAGTAGGATTCCAGCCCAGTATTTGTTGAGGGCTCATGGGTAATGAACAAAAATGTATGAGTTTTGCTGTACTTCCGATTTTTGAAATATAAATCTGAATTACATAAAAAAGAAACCTTAAAAATAGTTAAAAAAAATAAAATAAATTAGTTTGATTGGTTTCCAGTACAGGATTTACAAGTGATGGTTCTTATTTAACACATTGCTGGGTACAATAAGATAAAAACAATCCTTTACCAAAAGGTGCACATTAAATAGTTTTTGTTTTGTTTTTTTAAAGTGTTAACACTACGTCAAATCATTGAATATCCCCCAAAAAACTTTGTGTGGACTCCCTGCTCAGAAGAGCTTGCACTTCAGTTAAGAGCCTTGCACACAGTTGAGAAGATGGGTTAGTAATAAGATGTAGAGTGCTTCAGTTGGATGCAGAGATGTGATTTGTGAAATGTTACTTAAAAGCAGTGATTGCAGTGTTTTGCTGAAAGTGGAAAGTTCAGAGGGTTGAATGCTGAATCATTACAACCCCACGATAGCCTATACTTTACAGTATACCTGCCCATAACAGTTCCTACGTGCCTAAAATACAAATAAACTATTACTAAATAAAAGTGATATCCAGGAATAAGTCATAACTCTGGTTACTGAATTTCTACAGTAAATTAGTAGGAGACAAACTCCATGCTAAACTAAATTTTAAATCATGCAAAAATAGGGGGTTTCCATTCCAATATCTCTTTCTAGGCCGTGAACTAGATTCAGTAGAATGGTGGTCTGTATATCTTTTATGTGATAACATTTGTGATGTGAAAATGACCTGAATTTGTTATTGCATTTAATCAAAGTTTCTGCCATTAGGGTTACCCCCCTTCCACCAGCAGCCTGAGGCTCAGAGTGTGGTTCAGAATGGCCTGGCATGGTTTGAGTGTGGAATCATTGGGTTACCTACCCCAAAGATCACATGGCAGAAAGATAAAGTTCCAATCCCTGCTGATCCTAGGTGAGTAAATAAAAAAAACAGTTCTAACGAGCCATAGATATGACACGATCATTTGGCCACAAACCACAGGGCAAGGTTGAAACCATGTTTTAAAGAGGAAGTTTTGTTGGAAAAGCAATCTATTCATGACACATGTCTGAAGTGAATAAAACAGTCACTCATCTGTGTTATAGGTGTACAATGCATGGCAGATATTACATGTTTTGTTGTCTGCATAGTGGGTAAGATTGTATAAATTACATTACTTGTTATCAGGGATAGTCAAAGTGTCTGTACCAGGACAGTGTCTGTGGCATGGTGTTTGAAGGTGCATAGAACATCATTAAGTTGTCCACCACAGATCTCAGTAAATGTTCACCATGAGAAGTGTTGGTGTCTACCCCTGCTTGTTATCCCTCAGCTTCATATTCTTGAAACTAACAAATATATAACATTTAAATGACATTCATATGTTTTCTTCTCTGAATTTAGCAATATTCTGAATATTCCAAATATTCATCCAGTCTGTGTATTACTAGGGGTAGTTTATTAAATATTTCTGTGTTTTTGAATTCATTTTCAGTTGCCAATTTAGGGAATAGAAATATGAAACAAAAACCAGTTCTGGCTATGAGGAGATGGGGACAGCAGGGGCGTAACTAGAAACCACGGGGCCCTGGTACGAAAAATTGCCCCGGGCCCCTCAACTTCAACAGCTGGTCTGTGCCATCATTGCCCCCACACAACACACGCTTCATCTCACCCCACTTACACAATTACACTTGCATGCTCACACATACAAGTACATACATATATACATATATACAAACACATTTTGTTTACATAATAAATACATCCCTCCTCCCGCCCCCGCTTACCTCTCACCGCTCCTGCAGCTTTCCCTCTGGCTGCTTGCGCACTGTGCGAGGCACGACCCCTGTAGTTACGCCAGTGGGTGATCGTGAAATAATAGGGAAATGAAAGGGAAGGCAAATACTTTTGTTTCCATAAGGTTTATTTTAGGGAAGTATAAAGACATTTGAGAGGAGGTATCAGGGGTGCTGGAGGGTCATAGATCTTAGAATTTTTTTCTGTTTGCAGATTTGTCACCCTTTCTTCAGGTGTCCTTCAGATCTCTGGTGTCCAGGAGGAGGACGCAGGCTTATATCGTTGTGTAGCAAGCAATATACTGAGTACCAGATATAGCAATGAGGCACAACTGTTATTAAAACAAGGTATTAGCTTACTTGCTATTCATTATGTCATTGGTTCTCGTGGAAGCCGTAAGTACTTTTGGTTAGATAAGGACATGGACATTTCAACTTGAGTATAGGAGAGTCTATCATTGACTAATTCTATTATTGATGTACTGGTGGTCAAGAAGAGATATTTTAAAATATGTAAAATGGCCTATTTACATAATTGAGTATGGGTATCATCTACCTGCATATAATTAGGGTTTGTCGCAAGAGATGAAAAGCTGTGCATTTATAGAGATAAATGGAACATTTTCTAAGAGCAGGGAGAGTAACCTTGTATTTATTGTTTATTGTGAACTGCAGTGATGGATGTAACTTTGGCATAAAGACTTCAAAATGGGAATACTTTTAATGGTAACTAAACTGAATTTTTACTTTCAAATACCTGACTTCTCTTCTACAGATTTGAAAAATTTGACTAGGGAGCTAACCATCAGCAGAGCTCCGCGGAACCTGACAGTGGAAGCAGGTCGGAGTGCGGTTATGGAGTGCACATATGAGGGAGATGTGTCACCACTGGTCTCTTGGACTCGTCAGGGTGAGATATCTGTACATTCCAAATATTTCTTTAGTCAGCCTCTTCAGACACTTCTCCCTTATTGAAGAAGTGAAGAATAGCTGCCAAATGTCCTGTTTTCAGTTGCCTTGAATTCAGTTTACATTTACCTCCATTAAATACATTTAGGGTAATATGATGTCAACTCAGGCTTTCCATGTTTAATGTCTCAAGAAACCGTTCAATGCTTTAAGCATTTACAGTTAGTGAGAAGCTGTGTCAAGCAGGGGCGTAACTAGACGCCTCAGGGCCCGGGTGCGAGAATCTGTTAAGGGCCCCCCCACCCCCTCACCCCCCCACCCCCTCACCCCCCCACCCCCTCACCCCCCCACCCCCTCACCCCCCCCAAAAAACATGATTTTTACCCAACAATTTTTTTTCAACTAATTCAACAAATTCAATTTACATATTGAATCATAATCAAAGAAAAAGGGGCGCATGTACAAAGGGCATAATCCAGGGGTGTCCAAGTTTTTTCTGCAGTGGGCCACTTCATCAGAATTGTATACGTGGGAGGGCCGCACTCATTTTTCACTGTGACAAAAAATATGGCCTTTAATAAAATATGCAGATTAAAATAAAGTAAAATGACACAAAACCTTTACTCTTCCTCTCACTGATTTCTGGGCCTTGAAAGTTTTACGACTACAAATTCAGGATTCCCTAGATTTATTCTAGGGATGAACTAAAATGAAAATTCTGGACCAAAACATTCAGGGTTCACTTAGCCAAAACCGAAAATGACCCCCACCTTTAAAAATAATAATAAAAACTCACATGTTTAATAAAAGTAGGTAACACGCAATTGGACAAAATTAGCAATATGACTTGGCATGATAGGAGTGTGATTGCTGTTAGCCTAGGCAACCAGTAAATGCTGGTACCTAGGCATGATGGGACTGTGCTCGCTGTGATTGCTGTTAGCAATCACACTCCTATCATGCCAAGTCAGCCAGTACATGCTGGTACAGGGTGGCTGTAAGTTATGTGCAGACCCCATACTGCTGGCAGTATCACTACACAAGGGGGGCAGCTAGCTAGGTTTCAGCATGTACTGGCTGACTTGGCATGATAGGAGTGTGATTGCTAACAGCAATCACAGTCCCATCATGCCTAGGTTCCAGCACTTACACATCCATCCAGTAAATGCCGGAACCTAGGCATGATGGGACTCTGATTGCTGTTAGCAATCACACTCCTATCATGCCAAGTCAGCCAATACACGCTGGTACAGGATGGCTGTAAGTGATGTGCAGACCCCATACTGCTGTCAGCATCAATACACAAGGGGGGCAGCTAGCCAGGTTTCAGCATGTACTGGCTGACTTGGCATGATAGGAGTGTGATTGCTAACAGCAATCACAGTCCCATCATGCCTAGGTTCCAGCACTTACACATCCATCCAGTAAATGCTGGAACCTAGGCATTATGGGACTGTGATTGCTGTTAGCAATCACACTCTTATCATGCCAAGTCAGCCAGTACATGCTGGTACAGGGTGGCTGTAAGTGCAGACCCCATACTGCTGGCATTATCACTACACAAGGGGGGCAGCTGGCCAGGTTTCAGCATGTACTGGCTGACTTGGCATGATAGGAGTGTGATTGCTAACAGCAATCACAGTCCCATCATGCCTAGGTTCCAGCACTTACACATCCATGCTATCACACACACACACTCATTTATTCATATAATCATTAATTCACAGATTCATTCCCTCAATCACACACTCATTCAAACACCCTCCCCACCCCCTTACCTGTACTGCAGCTCCCTCGATGCCGCTCACAGACTTCAGCAGGGGGCGCGGCCTCCCTCTGCCTTCTCTGCTAAAGCACAGAGGAAGTAGGAAGTCACGTGAACTCCGCTTCCTCCGTGCTGTCCAGAAGACCCTCCCACAAGTAAGTAGCAGGGCTTGAGGTGCGGCTCGTGTAAGATCGGTTGCCCTGGCTGCCGATCTTACGCGGGCCGCACCTCGAGGTCTCGCGGGCCGCATTTGGCCCGCGGGCCGCATGTTGGACGCCCCTGCCTTATTTAAAAAAAAAATAACGTAAAAAAAAAAAGATTTCGGGCGGCCCCTTGGCTTGGGCCCCCCTGCCGCCGGGGCCCGGTCGCAGTCGCGACCCCTGCGACCCCGGTAGATCCGCCACTGGTGTCAAGCAGTAAGTCAGAGCCTCTTTGTATACCCCAACATAATAGCTGAAAGTGACCTTACAGTTGTCTCAAGTCTTCCTGGCTAAAACAAAAAGGTAAAGAAATACTTACACTAACAATTGTCTCAGGTTTTAGCATAAGCATTTATTCACCTTTTTGTCATAGCCCCTCTAATGATTTATTTATCTCCTAAATGGGTTAACCTGGTCTTGTGTATTATATGGCTAACATTCCTGGTTCTTTGTTCAAGATTCTCTTTCTTGTGCAATAGAATTTTGATTTTTTATCAAATACTATGGTGCTATTAGAGTCAACCCAATGCATATGCAATATATTTACAAGGGGCAGAGAGGGTCTGGTACTCCAGTTTTTGGAGACATGATGACTGGGCATCACGGGAGCCCTTGATGAAACAGACTGCTCCTGTCTGTAGTGTTTTCTTCTGTATTAGCATGCTCCAGACTTTTTTCATACTAACCCTATTTATTCTGCACCTGGAATGTTATGTCCTCTCTTAGCACGGAGCCAGAAAGTCTCCAGACTACTTGGTGATGAATCACACTATGGAAGAATGGATAATGTAAAGTGGCAGTAGGATAATTCCATTTTGATGTAACATACTTTTGGTGTAATTGCTGTCTCCACCTTACAGATGAGCAGCCAATCTCTTCAGATGTCGTCCTGCTGGGAAAGACCAATCTCCTGATTCAACATGTCCAACCTCATCATGCTGGAGTTTATGTTTGCCGAGCTAACAAACCACTTAGCCAACATTTTGTCACCTCAACAGCTCACCTTCATGTATTGGGTGAGCAGTTTTTGGGCACAGAAAATGTGCTATTAAGTCATCATTCAATCAGAAAATGACCACAGCTCAGAAGCAAAGTGCATATAAATAATGCACGCAGTAGGACTTCACTCAACAAACAGAACAATATGTTTACTACAAACACCCTGCATTAGGATTTAGAGTCTAAGCGAATAATGTATTTCCTTTTAATAACGCTGGCATACAAAAGGTTAAATGAAGAGGTTAATGTAAGTCACCCACCATGCTTGGGCTATGACCAGTGCAGGCCTGATTTTATTCGTAGAACACTTCATTCAAGTATGCAAACAGTTAAATGGGGGAATTGCTTTCACACTTTGACAAAAGGTGTGCAACTGTGCAACTTAGCCACCTTGTAAAAGTTTTTGTATCTAGATTGATCACCATCTAATCTCAGGCACTCAGTTATATATTCTGTACCTTCTGGATTCAGAATACTAGATTTATTGCACTAACACAAATTATGTTCTTTTAGTGCCCCCAGTTATCATTCAACCTCCAGAGACAATCACAAGAGCCAGAGCTGGTACTGCTCGCTTTGTGTGCCGGGTAGAGGGAGAACCAGAACCCTCTATTTCCTGGCTGAAGAACGGGCATGTGTTGCACTCCAATGGGCGAGTGAGAATTCAGGTCCGAGGCAGCCTTGTCATTACGCAGATTGCCCTGGAGGATGCTGGCTACTATCAATGTATTGCAGAGAATGTCTTGGGCAGCTCTTGTGCCACTGCAAAGCTGTATGTGACGGTGCAAGATGGCCTGCCTGGCCCACCACAAGCTGTAAGAGCGCAGGCTGTGTCCAGCAAGTCTGTGACTGTGACCTGGGCGCAGCCAGAGAACCACTGGGAACGAGTCATAGGATTCTCTCTGCACTACACCAAAACTGGAGGTAAGTCTTTTAATTGGCCATCAACTAATATATAGGAGTAAGGAAAGCAAAGCTGACATGGACACTCAGCTATCCACTCCATGGCTAGGAGTGGTGCCTCAATATACTTAACAGACCATCAAATTAAACATCTGTCTGGTTTGATGACATTCTCAATTACACATCATTCTGAATTTGTCTATATCTACCAGGTTCTGACAACATGGAGTACCAGTTTGCAGTCAACAATGACACCACAGAGTTCAATGTGAGAGATCTGGAGCCAGGGACCAGTTACACCTTCTACCTGGTGGCATATTCCCAGCAGGGTGCCAGTCGTGCCTCACATCCAGTCATGGTGCAAACCTGGGATGATGGTATGGAGCCAGAATGTTGAATCTATGTGAAATCTTGTTATAGATTGAACCACGGTTTGAGTTTATATGGAGATCGGGTTGATGGTATCTAGTTAAAACATAAGTTTATATTCAGCTGACACAAAGAGAATAGCATAGCCAGTTGCTGGGTCAAATAACCGTATTAAAGTATTGCATTTAAATTAATTTTTAAACCTTTTATTTATTAATGCCATATGTTGGTCTCACTCCATCTATCAGTTCCAGGTGCTGCTCCATCTCTGTCCCTTAGTAGTGAAACTCCAAATGATATTCGCGTCAGTTGGATTCCACTAGCTCCGGAGCTTACCAATGGACACATCATTAAATACCGCATTGAATATTTCACCCAGAAAAATGGTATGTTTATGCTGCTTATACAAGTCTACAAGATATCAGTTCAAGATATCAGTTCATCCAAATGAAACATTTGCCCCTATGGTGCCTCTGACCATCCCCAATGAAGGTGTCATATTTGAAACACCTGAAATAAGGTGTATGGGCTAATTGTTTTAAGAAACTACAGACAGTACACTGCTGTGCAAGTGACATTATTTGTCTACAGGAGAGACCCTGGAGAGACCAGAAAAGTATATCTGGCCCTGTACGCAACCAGTGTATCCATTAGGATGATCACATTGACCAGTTTTTCAGGGCATATATACTTTCACATGATTCTGACCAGCATATGTAAAATACATAACTGAGTAATGATTTCCTCCTGTTAGGTTTTACATCCCATATGCCGCAAAGCAGCAATTTACATGTGCTGGTCAGTAACATAATAAATCTTTATGTCCTAGAAAAAAATGGCCAATTTAGTCACCCTGGTAGCCACGTCATCGCTACCTAATGTACACTCCCTGGACATTGTGTCATTCTATTATAGTTGCGCTACACATTTTGCAAGTGTAATTTAATTATAATAATGCATTTTTTGTTGAAATACATGGTCATTTTAATGCTGGGTAAACAGTGTGGGAAAAAACAGAATCCCACTGAGCAACTCCAATTAAGGGATTTTCTTGTCTGTACAGATACAATTCACTCCTTAGAAGTTGCAGGAGAAGAAACCCAGGTAACCTTGGTACCTCTGCAGCCCAACAAGCTGTACAAAGTACGGATCTCGGCCAGCACTACAGCGGGGTTTGGTGCCTGGTCAAATTGGATACAGCACCGTACACCTGAGCGAGGCAACCAGACTCAAGGTATTGGCACCCAGTGTAAAGTTGAATATAGAGAAGGACTGTGATCATGTTGCACTGTATGAAAATTAGTATAGCTATTCAATGGTTGTTTACATCATGTGATGCTGAATAATGCTATGTGATGTACAATGTGAACCTAGGTTTGGCCACTCAATATAATGAGCACTTGACAGTATGTAATAGTAGATGTGATCACCCAGAATTATAGAAAGCTAGGTGGTCAAAAGAATAAAAGAGCGGAGGTGGTAGAGGAGATAAAAATGTGATGTGTGAGACAGAGGAAGAAATGACTGCTGTTTGACCAGAGCGCTTCAGTAAGTAAATGTGGCTTTTCTGTTTGACTTTGTATTTTTTTTGTTTTAATGTGTGCAGTAGATCATCCCCCACTTGAGTTGAAGGTCAGCGCTCGGACATATTCGCTCTCTCTCAGCTGGCAGCTGCTTCCTAGTGAAAACCTAATCTCAGGCTTCAGGCTGTATTATCGAATGGTGTGTCCAGACCCAGAGCTAGGTGTTCCATGCACAAAGCAAGGGGGCAACCTAGATGTGGGACCCATCAAACTGAAAAAGAAGCGAAGACAATATGAAATAACTGAGCTGAGTGCGTTCTTTGTCACATTAAAGCTTTATATAGTTGTTGCATAACCACCCATCTCTGTCCCTCAATGTGACATATACAAATACACATATACATGTTCAGGGACTACTTTATGTGACCCACACGGCTAACTGGCTTGCTAATTTCATAAGCACAGCTGTCTCTCAGTAACCCCTCATAGTTACATGGGTACTGAAGTTAACAAAAGACACAAGTCCATTGAGTCAATCTTACAATGATTTCCATTATTAGATTGATATAGACATATACATATTGACGGAAAAAACAAAACAACTGGCCCATTTGGTCTCCTGTAGATGAAGGCAAACATTCTAGTCTGAAAATTATTGGACATATGCAGGCAAATCAGCGCACGCATTACGTGCCTGCATTAGACTCCATGGAAATGTGTATGGAGAGTTGGGGCTGGAGTGTTCATTTAAGATATTGATAATTTTGTCCTGAAAAAGCTTTCTTCGATGACTCCAGCATGGACATCTTTCACTGGGGTCATTAATGAGCCATCACTCCCAAACATCTGGCTTTTTAACTTTCCCTACTCAGCTATTGCTAATTGGCATCAGTGTTACCTACAAAGCTATCTCAGACCTCTCGCCACTTCTTGAACTGCTATACCTTACCACCTATAACTCACATACTGCTCAATCATTTTATTGTTTTCTTTTCAGTTTACAAACCATGATTACAATGAGGATGTGGTGTTAATAGATCTTGAGCCAATATTTTAGCTGTGCCATCAGCTCCTGCACACAGCATGAACTCTTTGTATCTCTTTTCCTAGTGCCTGCACAGATGTATCAAGTTAAGCTGGTGGCGTTTAACAAGAAACAGGAAGGACAGACAGCGGTATGGATGGGGAGAACCAAGCAGGTCCCTTTGTCAGCATCAGGTAGGTAGCGTTAAAACATCAAAGCATTAAACTCACCTGGTCTTCTATAACAGATCCATGTGCTGTTTATTATTTTATGCCAGAGGGTCAGGTGACACAGTGTTCTTTGCAGAACATTTGGACAATGATAGGTTAAAAATGTATAGCTTACAATCACTTCCTTGACTGCTTTACCTCTGCCTCCCGCAGATCTGCCAACACAGAAGGTTCCCCGTCTCCCTCCCAGTCATATTGAGGTTGAACCCAACAGCTCTACATCAATGTGGGTGAGCTGGAAGAGGCCGAACTCTGGTGGCACCAAAATTCTGAACTATACAGTGCGTTGTGGCCCCTGGGGAGCAAAGAACTCCTCTCTGGTGACCTATCACAGCAGGTAATGTGGTCTACCGTATTTTTTTTTATGTATCTACAAACAGTAGGTTTAGATGCCTATTTTAGATACTACTTTTTTCTATTTCTTCAGTACCTCTGAAGGGGTTTTGATCACTGGCTTGAAACCTTATACCAAATACGAGTTTGCAGTTCAGTCAAGTGGATTTGGAGTTGACGGGCCATTTAGTAACACAGTGGAGAAGATGACACTTCAAGACAGTGAGTAAGAGTCAATAGTCATGACTTCATCAGCTCTTCTGAAAAGACATCTGTGACATGAAATAATTCATTCTGGGTCTGAACCTGTACAACTACCCCCTTCATTTTGCAAGGTGCCAAAATGTAACTAGCAGCATAGAAATTGATTCAGCCCCTCTTGTTTGCCTGTTTTTCCTTAGGGTGTATTCCCTAGTTTGTTGGGAAAGTTGTAGAGCTACAGAAAACTTACACTATAAACATTACTAAACCTTTAGCTAACGATTATGCAGGTTATATGTATTAAAAGTAAGGTTTGCACAATCGTAATGTTAATAAAGTAAAAAAAACTTTTCTCTCTTATGTCTTTGCTTTATCGAAATGTCACACACACACACTCATATATATGACCAAAAGTAGGTGGATACCTGATCATCACACTAATATGAGCTTGTTAGACATCGCATTCTAAATACATAGACATACAGATGAGTGATGGTACAGAGGACAGGTGGCGTTGACGCGCTATGTGCTTCAGTTTGCTGGGTCTGCCACTTTTTGGCTGAGCTGTTATCCCTCCTCAGCACTTACAGTGGCATCCTTTGTGGTATCCTATAAAAATGCCACTTTTAATGTCACTGCGCTCTTCAGTATGACCCATTCTACTGCCAAGGTTTGTCTTTGGAGATGGGTGTCTATGTGCTGGATTTGATACACCTGTTAGCAATTAGTGTGGCTGAAACACGTAAAGTTAATAATTAGGAAGGGCATCCACATACTTTTGGTCATATAGTGTATATCCTTAATCATGCTTAAATGTGAATCAGAAATATGACAAAAAAGCGTTGGTGGGCTAATGGTGATTGAAATGTGTTACTTAAACACTAGGTGGCAGTATATTCTAACTTAGGCTGTGAGCATATATTAACTGAAATAAACAGTTTTTGAACCTGTTATTTTCTTAGATTTCAACACTGTAAGAACGTCTTTGTCTAATTCATCCCATTTCTAGGAATTATTTTCCAAGCATTTTTGGTTCACATTTATTTCTATTAGGCCTATGAATTCAGTAACAAACTATACTGGTTGATATACCATCCATGCCATTCTGTTCCATGCCAAATGTAACTACTTGTAACATATAAATCATATCATTTTTATAAAGGGCCATCCTCACCTCCTGCTGACTTGGTGGTGCACCCTGTATCTCAGTTTTCAGTTCAGGTGCACTGGCGCCCACCTGTGGAATCAAATGGAATAATCGTGCAATATTTAATCATGTTCAGTACCAATAGCAGCTACCCAGATGAAATGTGGACTGTTTTAATCAAAGAAGGTGAGACTTTTGTGGGCACTAATACCATATGTGGCCAGACCACTGTTCCAATTAAATTGTAATAAAAAGAAAAAAAAAGTCTTGGCATTGTTGAAGTAAGAGCAGCATATGACGTTCCAAAATTTGGACGTAACAAGTAATCTGTTACCTTACAGGAAATGTTTTTAGCACAGATGTACCTGGTTTGCGGAGTGGGACCAAATATTTTTTCAAAATGGGAGCGAAGACATTGACAGGCTGGGGACCATATACCAATTTAATGGAAGTGAAAACTCTACCACCAAGATCTCCAGGCGCAGAAGGTCAGACACTCTGAATTCCTTTACTGACTATATTAATTATATATTATACAAACATAGACGTTTGCCTTCATTTCATCAAAACTATCCTCCTAACCACAAAGAGTAACACATATAGGCATCTTAATGTAAGATCAGGGAGATTTTCACACCATTCTATTCCCAGCAGATGTCCTGGATATGAACTCTGTGACTGGGATCATTGTGGGTGTCTGTGTGTGCCTCCTGTGCCTTCTGCTCTGTATGTGCGCCAGCTTCCAGCAGAGCAAACAAAGGTGAGGGACAATGTGTGCAGAAAAAAACACACAAAAAAGGACTACCACAAACTCTGGAATACCCATGGGTGTCTAGTTTTCAAAAAAATATGGTTAATTAGATGGCTTCAAAGATGTCTCAAATGGGGGCAGAAGGACCAGATATCAAAGTTCCAAGTTGAAAAATGCGCACTTCCTAAACAACTAACAATTAACATTTGATCTTTACTCATTTATGTGCAGGGATTCTGGATCCGATTTGGGGGCCAGATCCAACAGGGGCCCCATATCTTATCAAAGGGCAAGGCAGGGATCCTGTTCACAGAGCCACTGTCAAGACTCACATGAGCTAGAGACCCTCATGCCACCTCGTCAAGAAGACACCTCTTCTGTGCCAGCACCAGAGGTAACTGACTTGATAGAAGGGCACAGTCTGGTCACACACCCACAGCTGGAAGACAAGAACCAGGTGAAGATGAAGGTATGTGCTAATAAAATGTAGCGCATCTCTACCTAACGTGGTATGGTGTGAACAAACTGCCAACTACGTCCTTTACTTCGTAGCCATCGTGGAATGGATCTGTCACCCAGAATTGGGCTAATCACATCACCAGTTACGCAGAGACCATCACAGGTGAAACAGCTACTGCAGCCAATGGCTCAGCTAATGCTTTACCTATGGGAGGCCTAAGAATGACCTTGCATGACTTTTCTTATGAATCAGTAAAGGTAAGAATGATGCGTCTGAGGTCACTGGAAAAACATGACTACATTTTTTTCTCTCCTACCCATGTCTTGGATTAGGGAAAATTAACGCAAATCACTCTAACCACTTCTTTTTGTATTCTTCAGCAGACAGATGTAACAAGAAGTCACAGGAATCCAAATCAGAACCAAGTAGAAGCTGACGTCATTGTACACTCTGACTTTTCAGCCTCAGAGAGGAGTGGGCGCTGCACTGGGCTAGAGTCAGAAGAGGAGGAGGATTTAAGTCTGGACCCAGACAAGGACCCTAATGACCTTATCCCAGTATCTAGCCCACTCAAACAGGCTCTGGTATCAAACAATGAATCTAAGGGCCGGCATGAACAGCCTTTAATATCTATCAATACAGAGAGTAATCTGGACACCAGGACCCCCCAAAAGCAGCCTCTTGTTAATGGCTTCCATAGAAATGTAGACGCACAGGAGCTCCAGACAGCAAATGGCATTGATTTTAATGTAGAAGCGGAAGATCCGTGTGCAGAGGATTTATCTCCTGCTTCAATGACCCAGCAGGATCTAATGCAAACCAGTCCTGGGAAACTGTGCCCTGAATCATAAACTAGGAAATCTCTATCCTCCAGTTTTGGTTTTGTGGGATCTGGTGTACCATTTGCTGACTTTAATTCCAGGGAAACATCTCATGAACCAAGTGTGGATCTTGTGAAAACTTGACCAAAAAATAAACTTCTTAATATTTCCAGCCATGATTTGTAGCCAAAAGCCACAGTCCCCAGTTGACTTTTTGACATCCTTTAAAAGCAATGCGTATTAAAATGCACATGCACTTCATGAAAAGTAAATAAGAAATGGGCATCATTTAATGGCAGACCCTGGGGTGTCATCATGACGGTCCATGGAGATCTTTTGTTCTGTAATGTCATTCTTTATTTAGAACATGTGTTCTAACTATTTTATTTAGAACATTTATGTATTTAGGACATTTATGTAATGTCATTCTAGTATTTAGAACAGGGGTACTCAAGCTAAAGTTTGCTAGCTATTGATAAACCACGAATCTCACGATACTCCAGTGTATGGATCATGGGAGTTGTAGGTCAACAGTTTCAGGAAACTTAAAATAATGATAATGTTTATGGAGGTACCCCAATGGTGTTCATGAATATTGGTAAAATTAGTTTCTGTTTCAGTATACTGGACTGCGCTCAAATCCCAGCTGGCTGATCTGAAATACAACAACAACACATTAAGATTTCTCAACAGGCCATTTTGGACTTTAGCCTCACTGATAGATTTCATGACACACCTGAAAATGCCATACAAGTTGCCTTCTTATGTTCTGAGTACATAATCATTGAATTTTGAGTAGTTTATAATGTTTCCTTTGTCAATACTGGCATTTCCCTATTGAGAGTTCTAGAACCACAATAACAGGGTTCCCCGCTACAAAGACCGGTGCCTGTCTGAACTAATTCATTGTTAGACATATATGGAATCTCTGTTCTGATGCATCTGATTGCATTTGAGGTTCATACTATATAGTTTCTGGCAAAGCCTCGCTGTCTTCTGTTAATTTACTGCCATGTGGTATTAAACCAAATTTGCAATTCAAGGGCTGAAGAAATACTCTTGGTGCCATCAGGCTCACGCAGAATACAGCTACGTTATGAAGTCATTGGGTAGGACGACTCCTGCCTTCCCACAATCCTCAAGCATGGCATGACACCTTTAGGACATATGGTTGGTGCTACACAATACCCCTCTGTGACTATTGTCTACATCGTTTGCACTCTGTGAGTGCCTTCTCATTAACCTTCTGTACCATTTCTTAACCCCATGTTGTCACACTCACCTGCTTTATAATGAGGTGTGTTCTGTTTATGGTGTTTTCTTTCTTGGTTTAACTTCCTAGCAGTGAAGGTGTTGCTTTTTTGCACTCTAAGTGCCAAGGGTGGTTATGAAACAACTCTTTGCTCCTGTTATAGGCAAGTAATGTAGTCTAATTGAGTGACTCTGTATAGACCACCAAAGGAAGATGATCACCTGACCCTTTAACATAATCGTTGCCAGAGACACGAACAATACGCATGGGTGAGCTTTCGGTCTTATTTTCCAGAGAAGATATCTTGACTGAAACACACTGCCAACCAATAATGGCAGAATAGAGCAGAGAGTAAATTCCGAAGATTGCCTCTGCAGCCTAAGGACCAAATTAAACCCATGTGCCCCTTATCGCCAAATGAAATGAAACAAATTATGAGCCTAATCCAAATCCAAGGGAAACTCCCCCCGTTTGCAAACCGACCACTCAGAATGAGTAGCAATGCATTTGTCTAGTGTGGAAAATGTTACAAAACCCCCCAAACTGTTGATCTATAGTTAGACAGAGATTAACAATGGGCAGATTCTGCCAAGGTCAACTAATAGGAAGAATGCATTACTAGGAGTTTCATCTTCTAATATTGTTTATGAACTTTGTTTTTCAATGAAGGAAAAATGTAAAATGAGATGGATCGCTGCAAAAAGGGTTAATGCAGCATTGTTGTCTAAAACACATTTTTTTTACACACTAAAATACATTATGAAAGTCTACTGTGGTATTGTTCTTTATTTTCTTATTTTGATATATATGTTATCCTACATTTTTTTTTGGCCATAAATATGTTACAGTGCACTAACCTTGAGACATATCCTAGATTTACATACAGTGAGGTCAAAGGAGATCATGAAAGCCTTCACAGGTCACATTATCACTGATGTGGGAGTAATGGCCACAAACGTTTATGAGCACCAGAATAGTAATCCAATGCTCCAGGCAGATTGTCTATTTGTGGTTTGAACTTGACTTTGACTGAATTCAGACTTGAGCCCACATTGAAGGTTAAATATTATTTACAGATTTGCTGAATTCCCTTCTTCAGTTTAAAATGATCAGCAATTGGACGACTTTAAATTGAGCTCATGATGCCCCTCAATGCCATTTGCATAGGTAAGCCAATGACCCATGTGGGTACACGTCAGTGAATACCCAAGAAGATAAATAAATAAATGCTCACGGCTATCCTTATGGCCCTATTAAATAAGGAATATGTGGACCTACTTGTAGAGCCCTTGTCAACAGGTGTCAGAGGTGGGAACGATAAAGAATGGCAAATATACAGTAACGTAATAATTGATAAGCAGAAATACAGTAGCCTTAAACATCTACATCCTAGTCAAGACCATAATACAAAAATTCACACCAGTAACTCATGCGGGGGGGACCGATAATGAAGAAATCCCCCCCAGGGCCGTAGGAACCCCCGCCAATAGAAACGCCGCAAATGCGGCCCACAAGACCTCGAGGTGCGGCCCGCGTAAAATCGGCAGCCAGGGCAACCGATCTTACGCGGTCACGTGAAGTTCACGTGACATCACATCACATCCTGCTTCCTCTGGCAGTACCAGAGAACGCAGAGGGAGGCCGCGCCCCCTGCTGAAGTTTGTGAGCAGCATCGAGGAGCTGCAGTGCAGGTAAGGGGGTGGGGAGGGTGTTTGAATGAGTATGCGTGATTGAGGGAATGAATCTGTGAATTAATGAGTATATGAATGAATGAGTGTGTGTGTGATAGCATGGATGTGTAAGTGCTGGAACCTAGGCATGATGGGACTGTGATTGCTGTTAGCAATCACACTCCTATCATGCCAAGTCAGTCAGTACATGCTGAAACCTAGCTAGCTGTCCCCCCTTGTGTATTGATGCTGCCAGCAGTATGGGGTCTGCACATCACTCACAGCCACCCTGTACCAGCATGTACTGGCTGACCTGGCATGATAGGAGTGTGATTGCTAACAGCAATCACAGTCCCATCATGTCTAGGTTCCAGCATTTACTGGTTGGATGTGTAAGTGCTGGAACCTAGGCATGATGGGACTGTGATTGCTGTTAGCAATCACACTCCTATCATGCCATGTCAGCCAGTACATGCTGAAACCTAGCTAGCTGCCCCCCCCTTGTGTATTGATGCTGCCAGCATTATGGGGTCTGCACATCACTTACAGCCACCCTGTACCAGCATGTACTGGCTGACCTGGCATGAAAGGAGTGTGATTGCTAACAGCAATCACAGTCCCATCATGTCTAGGTTCCAGCATTTACTGGTTGGATGTGTAAGTGCTGGAACCTAGGCATGATGGGACTGTGATTGCTGTTAGCAATCACACTCCTATCATGCCAAGTCAGCCAGTACATGCTGAAACCTAGCTAGCTGCCCCCCTTGTATCATGCCAAGTCTTATTGCTATTTTTTTTGTCCAATTGTGGTGTGTTACCTACTTTTATAAAAAATGTGAGTTTCTATTATTATTTTTAAAGGTGGGGGTGAATGTTTTGGTCCAGAATTTTCATTTTGGTGCATCCCTAGAATAAATAGAACTATTTCATTTTTAATTATCCTGAGTCCTGAATTTGTAGTCACGAAACTTTCTAGGCCCGGAAATCAGTCAGAGGAAAAGCAAAGGTTTTGTGTCATTTACTTTATTTTAATCTGCATATTTTATTAAAGGCCATATTTTCTCACAGTGAAAAATGAGTGCGGCCCGCGCACGTATACAATTCTGATGAAGTGGCCCACTGCAGAAAAAACTTGGACACCCCTGGGGTAGACAGTGAGAAGGGGGGTAGGGAGAGGGTAGCTAGTGAGAAGGGGGGTAGGGAGAGGGTAGCTAGTGGGAAGGAGGGGTAGTGTAAGGCACCTACCTTAAGCAGCTCCCGGCCGTCCTCTTCTCCTCCCCGGCAGAAACGCCGGCACCGCAAACTGGAGCTGGAAGCTATGGCGACGCAGGACGCGATCACGTCCCGGACGTCGGGGAACGCCCCCCCGGGCTATTTAAACCTCGAGCACAGTATCCTCAGTGCTCAGTTATACTGGTTCTGTCCGTATTACGTGAGCTCCTCCCGTATCCTATATATATATATATCTTGTTCCTGTTCTCCCGGTATCCGACCCTGGTCTGCTAAACGGCTTCCTGTGTTTCTCTGGTTTCCTGACCCTGGCTCTCCCTGCTACTACGTGTACCTCTGGCATCCTGACCTTGGCTATCCAACCCGACTACGTGTACCTCTGGCATCCTGACCTTGGCTATCCGACCCGACTACGTTTACCTCTGGCGTCCCGACCCTGGTCTGCTAAACGGTTGCCCTCTGACCACTCGTGCTTACAGTTACACCACCAAGTGCCCTGTTATCCTCACCAGGCCCCTTGCGTGTGTTCTGTTTTTGAGCAAGTGTGTTCCAGTCCTGCATATCGGATTCCTTCTGGTAAGACAAACCTTACAGGTAGAGAGAGGGTAGCTGGTGAGAAGGGGGGTAGGGAGAGGGTAGCTAGTGTGAAGGGGACGATAGGGAGAGGGTAGCTGGTGAGAAGGGAGGGTAGGGAGAGGGTAGCTAGTGAGAAGGGGGTAGGGAGAGGGTAGATAGTGTGAGAAGGGAGGGTAGGGAGGGGGTAGATAGTGTGAGAAGGGAGGGTAGGGAGGGGGGAGATAGTGTGAGAAGGGAAGGTAGGGAGGGGGTAGATAGTAAGAAAGTGTGAGAGGGGGAGAGGGGGTAGATAGTGTGAGAAGGGGGAGAGGGGATAGATAGTGTGAGAGATAGGGAGAAAGTGGGGATCTGATGGGGGAAAATGCTGTCCCCCCCAGATTTTTAGGGGTTCCTACGCCCATGACAAGTTGACCCTCCAGTGGTTACAGTAAAAAATGTGAAGGTTCTGGAGTGGCCATCACAGTCTCCTGACCTGTAGAGCTATTACAAAAAGGTGAGAGTGATAATATGTAAAGAGACACTCCAGCCACACATGAATGCATATGAAACCTGAGTAGACCCTTTAATGTTTTGTAGTGTCTCTGCAAATGCATGGGGATATTTTCCAGAATCTCTCCATTTGCATTTGCTGTCCCAGCTATTTGTCATGCAGGTGATGTGTTCTCTACTTACCACCAGTCAGCTTCAGCACTGGCTTGCCAAGTGTTTTAAGAGGTCAGACGACCCCCCCATGCGTATGCAGACAGTATATGCATGTACAGTGCCTTGCAAAAATATTCGGCCACCTTGGCACTTTTCCTATTTTGTTGCATTACAACTTGGAGTTAAAATTGATTTTGTGGGGGGTTTGTATCATTTGATTTACACAACAAGCTTACCACTTTGAAGATGCAAAGTATTTTTTTATTGTGAACCAAACAAGAAATTAGACCAAACAAAGAAAAATTTAGTGTGTATAACTATTCACCCCCCAAGTCAATACTAATATGGTCTGGTAAGCAGAGCAGTAGCGTAACCCAAAATCCTGGGGCTCCCAGTGAGCTCTGTTCCATGTCACTATCCTATTTTGCATCTGAATGGCTGCCTCCTGAAACATGTTATTTTACGGTGTGTAAAAGTATTGCTAACTTATATGCACTCATATTATGGGCCAAATAAACAATTTATATGCTTATATAAGCCAGGCATATGTTAACACATGCATAGGATCCCTCTGTATCCCTAGGTGGAGGGTCCTATATTTCTCATTTGCCCCTAAATGCAATCATACCAAACAAACCATTATAGACAAGGCCACACACCCTCTAAAAATCAACATGATGATGAATTTGTGAATGATTTATTCAATTCAGCAGCAACCAAGCAATATAATTCAACAACTTATCGGCAGTCAGAAAAATCCTACAGATATATGTTTCAAGCCTTGATTGTCAGTAAATTATCTCTGTCCAGAATAGATAAAGAATATAGTTTGATTCAATTTCCAGTGTTATCCATCCTTTTCAGATGCTGAGAGCAGTGAATTATGTCATATACAATGCTCATGACAGGGTGATGCAACAAAAGACACTTGCATTCTGGAGATTCTCCCTGCACCTCAGCTCCCTCAGATGCGCATGGATGGAGATATAAATATTGCTAGTTACCTGACAGCGTATCAGGGTTCCAGTTGGTATATGTGAAGGTCACTTCTAGAGGATGAAGAACTGGTGGTCTCAAACAAATACAGGTCTGACATTTTAATTTCTTCATGGGAACTTTCTGTTTTAAAGGGATAACAGAAATGGAGACCATGCAGGTGCCGGCTCAGGTTGGACTCCCTGTGTAGGAGCAGGATCGGGCAGGATTTGCTCTGTTGAGTTGCAGACGGCTGTCTGCTGTAACCTTGGACTTTCTCTTTGACCTCATCTGATTAGGTGATGGGGGTGTCTGTACAACAATACTTTTTCAACTTAAGTCAGAAATATGATAATCATTCGTAACAGAAAATATTTAAGCATTTTATGTTTCTAGATAGGGCTGTTACTTATTGCTAGACCTGCTTTCTAAACCCTCATTTCTATTTCAGTAAAACTAACAGGGAAAGTGGTGCACATTTTAGTATTAAATAATTAGTTTTGCTTTCGTTGCAAAGTTAACCATTGCCAGCAGTTTTGTTTGTCAGCGCTTTTAACAGAATACTAATTAATGTATCAGCGTCAATGTGGTTACGATGTACCCAACTTTTGAACTCCTTTTTTTACCATTCAGACCATATCCATAGCCATATCCAGCTGCAATTAATGAACATTACTTGTCTATCTTTAATGTTTGTTGGACAGCATCAGCAAGAACCAAAGCTCATGTGAAGCACTAGCGCTGTTCATACTGTTGGTAGCCCATACGTCCTGCCAATAGACATGACCAATGCACTATAAGCAGCATAGAAGCAAATGGTTAATGTTTTGGGTTTTTTTTTTAGGTCATCGGAAGAAACTAAGATTAGTGGCTTGTCTATAATTCTTTGATGAGTACTCTTTGTTGTTAGTTTATCTTTTATTGGTTATAAGGGTTTTTTATTGCACCAAGGGGGATTTGCTGTACTGTTATCTACACTATTTATTTAGTGCAAATAAGTGCCAATTATCACACACTGTAATTATTCATGATTAATCAACCAAACCACATTCTTAAAAAAACATACCAGAAAAACAATCATGTTCCTTTAAGAGATGTGCGTTTGTGTGTGTGTATATATATATATATATATTTATATACAGTATCTCACAAAAGTGAGTACAACCCTCACATCTTTGTAAATATTTTATTATATCTTTTCATGTGACAACACTGAAGAAATGACACTGTATGGTCTTGCCCAGTTTGCTTGGTTTAATGTCTTGACAATCTTCTTATAGCCTTGGCCATCTTTCTGTAGAGCATCTTTCTGTAGAGCAACAATCAGAGAGTTCTTTGCCATGAGGTGCCATGTTGAACTTCCAGTGACCAGTATGAGAGAGTGTGAGAGCGATAACACCTGCTCCCCATTCCCATGTGAGACCTTGTAACACTAACGAGTCACATGACACAGGGGAGGGGAAATGCCTAATTGGGCCCAATTTAGACATTTCCACTTAGGGGTGTACTCACTTTTGTTGCCAAGGTTTTGACATTAATGGCTGTATGTTATTTTGAGGGGACAGCAAATTTACATTTTATACAGGCTGTACACTCACTACTTACAGTGTCATTTCTGCAGTGTTGTCACATGAAAAGATATAATAAAATATTTACAAAAATTTGCGGGATGTACTCACTTGTGAGATACTGTATATACCGTATATATGTTTCCAAGAGTCAGGTAGCTTATGTGATGCATAGATGTGTGGCCATTTTAATATGGTTTGGTAAGCAGAGCAGTAGTGTAACACAAAATCTTGGAGCGTTAAGCTCCTTCCCGACATCCTGTTTTGTATTCAAATGGTTATGTCTTGGAACGTGTTATTTTACTGTGTGTGAAATTTTTGCTCACTTATTGTAAGAGTTGAAGTATAGCCTTAGACTTTTTCTTTGATGCCATCTGAATAGGTGATGGTAGTGAGGGTGTCTGTTAGTGCAACAGGATGAAGTCAATAGTGGTGGGGGTGTCTGTCTGTGCAACCTACCAACAGCGACAGTGGTAGAGGTCTGTCTTTACAATTGGTCTAAGGAGACGGTGGTGTGGGTGTATGTTCAATTGGCCGTAGGCGATGTAGGTATGTCTGCGCAACAGGCCTAATGCAACCATGGTTTGGGTGTATGACACCACTGCCACCTTCTGCTAGTTTCACAATCTCCACAACAAACCTAAGGCAACCGTGGTGTGGGTGTATGTGAAACTGGATGAAGGCGACGATGGTGTCTCTCTGCACAACCGGCCTAAGGGAAATGTGGTTGTGGGTGTACGTGAAACTGGCTGAAGTCGACTGCGGTACATGTGGTGGTGGTGTCTTTCTGCGCAACCGGCCCAAGGTTACCGTGGTATGGGTGTATGTGAAACAGGCCAAAGGCAACGGTGGTGTCTGTTGGCACATCTGGCCTAAGGCGAACGTGGTTTGGGTGTATGTGAATCTGGTCTAAAGCTTCGGTTGTTTCTTTCTGCGCAACTGACCTAAGGCGAATGTGGTTGTTGGTACGTGAAACTGGCCTAAGTCGACATTGGTATCTGTTGGCATGTGACCGTGGTATGGGTGTATGTAAGACTGACTGAAGGCAACGGTGATGTCTGTTGGCACATCTGGCCTAAGGCGAACATGGTGGTGTATGTGAAGCTGGCCAAAAGCAACGGTGGTGTCTGTTGGCACTTCCGGCCCAATGCGACCGCAGTATGGGTGTATGTAAGACTGTCCGGAGGCGACGGTGGTGTTTGTTGGCACATCCGGCCTAAGGCGAACGTGGTGGAGGTGTATGTGATGCAGGCCAAAGGCAACTGTGGTGTCTGTTGGCACAACCGACTTGAGGCATACATAGTTTGGGTGTATGTGAGTCTGGCCAGAGGCGATGATGGTGTCTGTTGGCACATGCGGCCTAAGAGGACTGTC
This sequence comes from Sceloporus occidentalis, assembly GCA_023333645.1. Lineage (NCBI taxonomy): Eukaryota > Metazoa > Chordata > Lepidosauria > Squamata > Phrynosomatidae > Sceloporus > Sceloporus occidentalis. The sequence goes on along the minus strand of JALMGF010000026.1, from coordinate 6,851,647 downwards.
ATATGGGTGTATGGGAGACTAGCCAAATGCGACGGGGGTGTCTGTTGGTTATGTGAATCTGGTCGAATGCTTTGGTTGTTTCTTTTTGTGCAACTGGCCAAAGGTGACGGTGATGTCTATTGGCACAACTGGCTTGAGGCAAACGTCTTTGTAGGTATATGTGAAACTGGCCAAAAGTGACTGTGGTACCTGTTGACAGAACCGGCCTAAGGCTACCGTGATATAAGTGCATATAGAAACTGGCTGAAGGCGATGGTGGCGTCTGTTGGCACATCAGGCCTAAAGCGAGCATGGTTTTGGTGTATGTGAGACTGGAGGAAGGCGATGTTGGTGTCGGTTGGCACATCCTGCCTAAAGCGACCGTGATATGAGTGTATGTGAGACTAGCCGAAGGAGACTGTGGGGTCTTTCTGCGCAACCGGCCTAAGGTGATCGTGGTTTGGGTGTATGTGAGATTGGCTGAAGGCGATGGTGGTGTCGACACATCCTGCCTAAAGCGACCATGATATGGGTGTACGTAAGGCTAGCTGAAGTCGACGGTGGTGTCTTTCTGCGCAACCGACCTAAGGTGACCGTGATATGGGTGTATGTGAATCTGGCTGAAGGCGATGGTGGTGTCTGTTGGCACAACCGGCCTGAGACGTACATGGTTTTGGTGTATGTGAGATTGGCAGAAGGCGACGGTGGTGTCTGTTGGCACAACTGGCCTAAGGAGACCGTGATATGGGTGTACGTGAGGCTAGCTGAAGGCGACGGTGGTGTCTTTCTGTGCAACCGACCTAAGGTGACCGTGATATGGGTGTATGTGAATCTGGCTGAAGGCGACGGTGGTGTCTGTTGGCACAACCGGCCTGAGACGTACGTGGTTTTGGTGTATGTGAGATTGGCCTAAGGCGACGGTAGTGTCTGTTGGACCATCTGGCCTAAGGTGACTATGATATGGGTGTATGTGAGACAAGCCGAAGGCGTCGGGGGTATCTTTCTGCACAGTAAGCCCAATGCGACCGTGGTATGAGTGTATGTAAGACTGGCCGAAAGCAACGGTGGTGTCTTTCTGTGCAACCGACCTAAGGTGACCGTGGTGTGGGTGTATGTGAATCTGGCCGAAGGCGACGGTGGTGTCTGTAGGCACATCCGGCCTAAGGCGAACATGGTGGATGTGTATGTGAAGCTGGCCAAAGGCGACGGTGGTGTCTGTTGGCACATCTGGCCTAAAGCGACCATGATATGAGTGTACGTGAGGCTAGCTGAAGGCGACGGTGGTGTCTTTCTGCGCAACCGACCTAATGTGACGTGATATGGGTGTATGTGAATCTGGCTGAAGGCGACGGTGGTGTCTGTTGGCACAACCGGCCTGAGACGTACGTGGTTTTGGTGTATGTGAGATTGGCCTAAGGCGACGGTAGTGTCTGTTGGACCATCTGGCCTAAGGTGACTATGATATGGGTGTATGTGAGACAAGCCGAAGGCGTCGGGGGTATCTTTCTGCACAGTAAGCCCAATGCGACCGTGGTATGAGTGTATGTAAGACTGGCCGAAAGCAACGGTGGTGTCTTTCTGTGCAACCGACCTAAGGTGACCGTGGTGTGGGTGTATGTGAATCTGGCCGAAGGCGACGGTGGCGTCTGTAGGCACATCCGGCCTAAGGCGAACATGGTGGATGTGTATGTGAAGCTGGCCAAAGGTGACGGTGGTGTCTGTTGGCACATCTGGCCTAAAGCGACCATGATATGAGTGTACGTGAGGCTAGCTGAAGGCGACGGTGGTGTCTTTCTGCGCAACCGACCTAATGTGACGTGATATGGGTGTATGTGAATCTGGCTGAAGGCGACAGTGGTGTCTGTTGGCACAACCGGCCTGAGACATACGTGGTTTTGGTGTATGTGAGATTGGCTGAAGGCGACGGTAGTATCTGTTGGACCATCCGGCCTAAGGCGCCTATGATATGGGTGTGTGTGAGACAAGCCGAAGGGTCAGGGGTATCTTTCTGCACAGTCGGCCCAATGCAACCGTGGTATGGGTGTATGTAAGACTGGCCGAAGGCGACGGTGGTGTCTCTTGGCACATCCGGCCTAATGCGAACGTGGTGGATGTGTATGTGAAGCTGGCCAAAGGCGACAGTTGTGTCTGTTGGCACAACTGGCCTGAGACATACGTGGTTTTGGTGTATGTGAGAGTGGCTGAAGGCGACAGTGGTGTCTGTTGGCACATCCAGCCTAAGGCGACTATGAGATGCGTGTATGTGAGACAAGTCAAAGGCGTCAGGGGTATCTTTCTGCACAATCGGCCCAATGCGACCGTGGTATGGGTGTATGTAACACTGGCCAAAGGCGACGGTGGTGTCTGTTGGCACATCCGGCCTAAGGCGAACATCGTGGATGTGTATGTGAAGCTGGCCAAAGGCAATGGTTGTGTCTGTTGGCACATCCGACTTGAGGTGTACATGGTTTGGATGTATGTGAGATTGGCAGAAGGAGACGGTGGTGTTTTTTGGCACAACCGGTGTTAGGCGTACATGTTTTGGGTGTATGTGAGTCTGGCCGGAGGCAATCGTGGTGTGTGTTGGCACATCCGGCCTAACGTGACCGTGGTGTGGGTGTTTGTGAATCTGACCGAAGGCAACGGTGGTGTCTGTTGGCACATCCGGCCTAACGTGACCGTGGTGGGGTTGTATATAAATCTAGCTGATGGCCACGGTGGTGTCTGTTGGCACAACCAGCCCGAGACAACTATGGTTTAAGTGTATGTAAAACTGGCCGAAGAAAACAGTGGTGTTTTATGGCACAACTGTCTAAAGGCGACCGTTATGTCAGTGTAAGTGAGACTCGCTGGAGGCGACGGTGGTGTCTGCTGGCACAACTGGCCTCAGGCAAACAACGTGGTTTGGGTATATGCAAAACAGGACAAAGGTAACATAATAACATAGTTCATAAGGTTGAACAAAGACCAAAGTCCTTCAAGTTCAACCTATATACATATTGTGTCCCTACTGTGTTGATCCAGAGGAAGGCAAAAAACCCTTATGAAGCAGATGTCAGTTGCCCCATACCATACCATAGGAAAATTCCTTCCCGACTCTAAATATGGCAATCGGAATAAATCCCTGGATCAACGTTCTGTCCCTATTAATCTAATATCCATAACTTGTAATATTATTGCTTTCAAGAAACACGTCCAGGCACCTTTTGAACTCTTTTATTGAGTTTACCATTACCACTTCCTCTGGCAGAGAGTTCCATAATCTCACCGCTCTTACTGTAAAGAACCCCCGTCTGTGCTGGTATAGAAACCTTCTTTCCTCCAGCCGAAGAGGATGTCCCCTTGTTATAGATACAGTCCTGGGTATAAATAGGTCCCGGGAGTGATCTCTGTACTGCGCCCTTATATATTTATACATAGTTATTAAGTCCCCCCTAAGCCGTCTTTTTTCCAAACTAAATAACCCTAATTCTGATAATCTTTCTGGGTACTGTAGTCCTCCCATTCCCCTTATTACTCTGGTTGCCCGTCTTTGAACCCTCTCCAGCTCCACTATATCTTTCTTGTACACTGGTGCCCAGTACTGTACACAGTATTCCATGTGTGGTCTGACTTGTGACTTGTACAGTGGTAGAATTATTTCCTTGTCGTGGGCATCTATGCCCCTTTTGATGCACCCCATGATTTTATTTGCCTTAGCAGCAGCTGCCTGACACTGTTAACTAAAACTCCTAAGTCCTTTTCCATGTCAGTCGTCCCCAGTGTTTTCCCATTTAATACATATTCCCAGCCTGGATTTTTCTTCCCCATGTGCATAACCTTACATTTATCTGTGTTGAACCTCATCTACCTTATACCCCCTATATAGCACTCAGCCTCCAGAAATGCCTTATACTCCTATATGGCACTCTGCCTCCAAAAATGCCTTATACCCCCTATATGCCACTGTGTCCCATGATATGCCTTTTAACCCCCTATATGCCACTCTGGCATATCATGGGGCACTCTGCCTCCAGAAAAGCCTTATTCCCCCCATATAACGCTACCCCCCCCCCGGCTAACCACTGCTTCCTGATGTCTGTTGGGGGCAGCGGGTGGAGGCTGTTCATGAAATTAAAGGGGCCGGCGTGCATGCACCACCATAGTATCTGTTGGCACAACCGGCCTAAGGTGACCATGGTTTTTCTGTGCAACCAGCCGAAGGTTAGAATGGTGTGTCTGCATCTGGGGGCATATGTGAAACAGATCAAAGGTGACGGTGGTGTTTGTTGGATTCTTAGTGTATTTTTTTATGCAACTGGCCGAAGGCGGTGGTGGTGGTGAAGGTGTATATGAGCTTGGACATTGTTTTCTCCCCATCCCCAAGTTCTCTGTTATCTGCAGGAAATCAACAAGAATCACTCAAGGAGAGGGACAGCCTATTACTGCCAACACCTTTCACTCTTAAGTCAAAATGAAGGAATACAAATAATGTCACCAGCTGTAGAAGTTAGAAGCATACAGATATACTGAAATAAGAACAATGTGAGAATGTAAAAGTACAATTGCATTCAAAAATATTCTACATGTAATCAGTCAACCTCTTAGTGCCCAGAGGGAAGGGCGATTCTTCAGACATGGTTCCCCAGAGGTTTCCCCCAAGAATGGGTTTTTCCTCTCCTGCGTACTGAAGAATGACTCTTTGTGAGTCCAGAGGTGGCAATTTGTTTTAAAACCTGGTTCTGTCCAGAGATGTTGATTTAATAATAAAGTTTGTTTAGTCTCTTAGTGCTGTTTGTGTGTTATTCTTTAAATATTTTCCTGGGGGACCTCCTGTTTGCCCCCTCATGTACACAGGGGCATAAGAATCATACAAGCAGAGGTCATAACTGTACCAGCACTCTAGGGAGCCTGGCAACTACTCTAGGTGCAGCTAGTGTTACAAAAAGTGTAAAGATAATCCAGTTGGACAATTGCTCACATTCTGTCCTTGTATGCTGGATCAGTCAGACACAGCATTCAGGTAGAGAGTGTGAGAGAAGTGACAATACATCCACTACTTGCATGCAGAATCAGTTTGCAAACAACATGGAGGAAGAGAGACATAACACTCCAAATGGTAAGTGGTGTGGGCAGAGCACAGCAGGCTGTTTACGGGCAAAGACGGCACAGCAGGGGCTAATGACAAACTGTGTGGGCACCAAAATGGCACAGAGAAGCTGTTTGGGGACAAAAATGGCACAGACAAGCTGCTGGTAAAGATAGCATGGACAAACTGGGCACAAAGATGACACAACTAAGCTTTTTGGGGACACTGATAAGATGTTTGTGACAAATATGACACAGACAAGCTGTTTGGCAACATTTATAAGATGTTTGGGGACAAAGATTGCACAGGCACACTGTTTGGTGGCAAAGATTACTAGACAAGCTGTTTAGGGGCACTGGCATGCTGTTTGGTGCAACTATGGCAATGGAGGAACTCGAGTGGCCTGCACAGAACCCTAACCTTTGACTCACTGAACTTCTTTGAGATGAATGGGAATGCTAATTGCAAACCTTGCCAGAAGAGGTATGTCGAGGAGTGTCAGTGTACAGCACACACTACGTATGTGTCTGTTAGTGTACAGTATTTTATTTTGAGTGTTGGTTTTGTGTTAGTGTGCAAAGTGGTGTGTGGTGGAGGCTGTCAGTATACACACCCTACTCTGTATAGCTTCTTTGCTGCTCAAACCTTCTAGGCTTTTAAAAAAAATGCCATTTATGTAAGCAAATGGGGGGACACAAGAGAATATTCCTCCCCATCTGTTAAGTTACTGTCTGTCTTTCATAGGAGCATGTGGCAGAATAGAGGGTATATAACCTCTAACTAATAACTAACTCAATATTTTTAAAAACCCCTGTACGCTGATATTCAATAGATGTGCTAATATTTGCAAAACGAATGCACACACATTAAATATAGGTGAGAGTATATAATACAACCAAGTTATTGCTAAGAAGGAGGTTTAGTTCCAAACTAAACCTAAATCAAAAATATAGATAAAGGATAAATATTTCCAGATTTATGACACAAAATACCTGCTGCTCTTCAAGAAGCACAATATGCATACCTGGGTGAGCACCGCTTCTCTGGTTCTCCGGGTCAAGACCCGAATCCTCCGGGTCGCGGGGTCATGACATGCCCCGCTCCCGCCCATTTTTCCTTTAAATTGGGGTGTTTCCCACTGACATCAGTGAGCAGTCCTGGCAGCGTCTCTCAAGGGAAGGCTCCGGGTAGCCGGAGCCCAGAAGTTCCCAGGTATGACAATATGCCGATACTTTCATCGAGCCGCTCTTGGGAGCTCTCAAACGCGAAAACCAATTTTATTACTTTTGTCCTACTTATTTGCAGCTATTTTCATGCAGTTCACCATACTAGTTATATGAACAGGATTAATGAGGTGTAGACTATGTTCAGTGTTTAGAACATATTTAGTTATAACACACTGTGTCAAGTCCTATCAAACATAAATTCACCAAATGGGGTTGCAAGAATAAGAGGTTCCCATAACAGGAGCACAACAAGGATCCAGACATGGTATAAACACTGCACAAAATCCTTTTATTATAAATTGAATATATCAATAAATATATAATATAGTTCTTATTTTAAACACTGTGCAGACTGGTCTTCATAGAAATGCACTATAGGCCTAATAGGCTAAGCACAACTTTGGCACATATGCTGTTGTGGCATTGTGACACACGCAACATTTTAGGATGTGTGTGTGGCATGACATAATTGAGTTGAAATTGGCAGTTTCCTCATACTTTCTCAGAGAAATACCAAAGAAGCAAGCAAAACAACTGGCAGGAGCATTTTATCTGGAATTGTTAAGTAATAAATTATAAATAATAGAAATTCTGTTGTGCTCAGTAATTTTCATTACTCTATCTATGTAATCGTCCAAAGTTGATGTATGCCTACTCCAGGCATTATTTAACTTCTTAGTTCTATCTCCTTTACCATTTTTAGCTGCTTCAGATTTGTAGCACGCTTTCAGTTTACGAGTGGGTTAACAACTATTAAATTTTAGTCCTGCAAGCAGTGCATGCCCTGGTCCCTGTCCATGGTGCTGATGGGGATGACAGCACATGGAAGATCAACATCCTTTTCCAACAATACAAAAATAGGAGTTATTTTGATTGCATATGTAAAACAGCAATGAGTATCCCTTACAACGTCAATTTTCCACATCTAGTTAACCAATACTCTACTTTCCCTTCCCTTACCTTACCCCTCTAACCTGGTACTGTGAACAAGCTACTGAAAATCATACATACAACAATTTATAATACATCCACCAACCACAATTGCATGGGCCAAGTAGGTTAATCAAGCCTCCCTTCCATATATATTATTAATAGCTTGAAAACTTTACATCATCGTTTTATAGTATAGGTCAGATAAGCATTGTTTTTGCATTCGCTGTAACAAGATCATGTTCCATAACTGCTGCTACTGTAGGGAGACTCTGCTATTCACTGCCCTGTATTAGAATGACCACACAAATCCCAAAACTAGTTAATCCCAGTAGACAAACCAATAGCTTCTGCCTAGATTTTCATGAAATTGAAGGGTTGGTGCAATTCAATGTACTGTCACTCTCCACGAATCATTCATCTGTGACAGTCATCAGGACCAGCTGCTAAAATCCACCAATATATGAATATAAATATTTTCTATTTAATATAAATTGCATATATCTCTATTGAAGCGAATAACGTGGAATAAACATGATTCTGAATGGAAGCTCAGTATTGTAGAGTTTAGAACTGTTTGTATTACTACCGCGTGCAATGCCGTATATTTATACTTTTGAAATGAGATGGCCTGGAATATTTTTTTTAAAAAATTTACCTGTTAACACCCTGCCAAGACAGCAATCTAGTGGCATTCTTTAAAAAAAAGTGATAGTGGTCAGAGGTTTTCTATATTAAAACACATTTCTGGAGGCTTGTCTTATCACATCAGTTTTGCTTAGATTGCCTGCTAATGACTGACCAGCAGCTGGATGTGACAGGCTGCACGCTATGGTTTTATGCTCATGCAGCCGGTGGACGCATCCTGCAGCAACTGATTTAAGGAGCATGGGGCGCTGTTTGCCAGCAGGCCACCAGGTATTTGCCTGGTATGCCAGATGGCCAGTCCAGGCCTGTGTACCACCTGCAGAGTTTTCTTGAAACCTTGAATTTAGTTAATAGACTCTTATTATTTCTCCCCATTGGCATTGCAGTGTTAACACATTATACATTTTCCTCTTAATGTATAATTAGAAACAGTGTTTTTAAGTATATGTTATATTCTAATCAAATAAAACAACATAAACAAAGAATCTTTCATAAATGTGCAAATATTACATTTATTTATATAGCACCAGCTAATTCTGTTCACTGTTCTGGGCCAGACTGACGATCAGGAAGTGGTCCTGTCACTTTAAGGCTAGTGACTGCCTGATGACTTGGGTGCAGGCGACAGCTGAATATGTTATGCCACACGCTTCATTTTTATGCGTACGCTGAGCATATCCAGATGCTGATTATACTCTGCAGCAGATTGGGGGAGTATGGGGTGTCGATGGACAGCGGCCCACTGGGCATTTGGCAGATGACCAGTCTGGTCCTGGACCTGTTACAGTTGGGAACAAAAATTACAACATTTACACACATTAAAACATACTAGTACAGAAAAAAGGGCCCTGGTCTTGTGAGCTTACAATCTATTAATAGAGTTCATTAGCAATTAAAATGTATAGCTATTAATCCCTTATGCTCAGGCCTGGACTGGCCACCTGACACACTTGGCAAATGCACAGTGTGCCGCTGGCCAACAGAGCTCCATACTTAACTGATCTGCTGCTGCAGAGGCAAATCATTTTGCTGCAGTTTTTGCATGCACCACACTACATGAGCAGAAAAACATAATATGTGTCCTCTCATATCCATGCACTTATGTCCACCTTGTCATCCTCAGTCTGGCCCTGCTTATAGTAATATTTCAGAAATAATGGGGTTGTCTGTATCTTACAAGACCAGGCAGGCAGTGTGCCGCCTTTGCCCACATTTGTTCTATAGGGACATAGGATTCTTCTCTGGTTACTAAGGGGATTCATGTATTGGTGTAAACAGACCTTTCTTTATAGGTCTCAAACATATTTATAGGCATCAATTGAAATGCCCAACACAAATTAATTAGTGACTTTAATTGTCCTTGCTATCTGTAAATCATATTTTCATTGGGATATCTACTAGCAGCCAAACTTACAGCTCAATTTTCAAATCAGAATCTGTGTCATGAACTTTAGTATGTATGTTCAGCTGCAAACAACAGGTTAGGGACAGAGAATGAACACAAACAAGTGCATCCTTCAGAAGACACAGGGTCTGGTTTCAAATTTTATCCTGTGGATTAAAGTGCAACCTGCTTAGATGAGCTATTTTAACCACTTGGCCCTTTTTTATTATACTTACCTAATACCGTATTTGCTCGATTATAAGACGACCCTGATTATAAGACGACCCCCCAAAATCAAAATATTAATTTAGGAAAAAAACAAAAAGCCTGAATATAAGACTACCCTATAGGAAAAATGTTTTACTAGTAAATATTAATTAATGTAAACTATTTTTTCATATTTAATAAAAGCTATGATTGAGAAAAATATATATTTTTTATTTCCTTTTATTTGCCAACCTGCCCCCCCCAGTTATGCACATCTGCCCCCAGGCTTGCCACTCTGCCCCCAGAAATGCCTTATACCCCCCTATTTGCCACTCTGCCCCTTGATGTGCCTTTTAACCCTCTATATGCCACTCTGCCTCCAGAAATGTCTTCTACCCTCCTATATGCCACTGTGCCCCATGATATGCCTTTTAACACTGGCATATAGGGGGTTAAAATGCATATCATGGGGCTGAGTGGCATATAGGGGGTTAAAATGCATTTCTGGAGGTATATATATATATAACTGCTAACAGCAATCACACTCCTATCAAGCCAAGGCAGCCAGTACATGCTGGAACCTGGGGATGATAGTAGTGTGATTACAGCCTCCCTATGCCATGCTACCACCACCACCCCCCTTACACATCCATGCTATCACACACACACACACTCATTCACAAACATTTAAATACTCATTCATTCCATTAATCACACATACTTCACACATTAATCACAAAAACCCTCCCCCACCCCCTTACCTGAACTGCAGATCTCCCACTCGCAGACTTCTGCAGGGGCCGGCTGTGCGAGCAACTTCTCTGGCCCCGCCCCCAGAGGAAGGAGGGGAAGGCAGAGTTATGTGAGGACTGTGCTAGCTTCCTGTTCTCCTGCAGCTAGTAGGAGCGACGCTGCTCGCGACCAAAGCCCGGTAAGCAGCCTGGCCCCAGCAGAATGAGGTCTGATTATTAGACGACCTCGATTATAAGACGAGGGGTATTTTTCAGAGCATTTGCTCTGGAAAAAACCTCGTCTTATAATCGAACAAATACGGTATGTATCAAATATGTATTTAAAAATACCATATAACAACTTATCTTTTAGTAATATTATTACAATTTTGGAAGTGAAAAAGATATATAGCATAGGTAACATTGAAGGAGGGACAGACCAAATAATTAACAATTTAAGGGGTTATAGATGAAAAGACAAGGCTGTGAAAACAAGTGCTGTCAAAAAAGTACAAATAATGCAAATTTATGGTAATTTATTTCCAACATAATCATATGCCCGGGATTTATGATTATTTTAAAAGATTTAAAGGCAAGTAAAAAATGTAGCAATTGACTAAGCAATGGTATAACTAGGGCCAATTTAGTAATTTTCAGACATCCACTTCCAGCTGCATTTATGGACAACCTGGAAAGGGTAGCGTCTCAGGGACATCAGTTATGAATGTTATAAACTGCTTAGCATACATCATACATAATATATATATTATGTTTTAAGGTAACCATGAACTACTAGTTGCACATAACTAGCAGGCCAAAAGCCAAGTGACTTTGAACATGGCACAGTTGTTGGTGCCAAACAGGTTGATCTACTGGGATTTCACTCACAACAGTCTCTAGGATTCACAGAGAATGGTCCAAAAAAAAAAGAAATATCCAGCGAGCGGCAGGTGTGTTTACGAAAATGCCTTGTTGATGTCAGAGGAGAATGGGCAGACTCGTTCGAGATGTCAGAAAGACAACAGTAACTCAAAAAAACATCATGGATTTGCATCATGGATGTGCAGCAACTGCGTGATGCCATCATGTCCATATGTACCAAAATCCCTGAGGGATATTTCCAGCACCTTGTAGAAACTATGCCACGAAGAATGAAGGCAGTTCTGAAGGCAAATATACACTCACTGGCACACCTGTTCAACTGCATGTTAACACAAATAACTAATCAGCTAATCACATGGCAGCAACAGTCCTGAAGGCAAAAGGGGGTCCACCCCGGTACTAACATGGTGTACCTAATAAAGTGGCCAGTGAGTGTATAAATACTAAACTTTGCCCCCTTATACTTTATCCAGGGCAGTCAGAGTTTATCAAATGCTTAACAAAATTACCTCCAGCATCATGAGTCACTTGATATCTTTGTAAATATCTGGTGCTAATGTGTTTATCTCTTCCACTGTATTACACTTCCTGGTAGTGAAGGAGTTAAGGCCTTTTGTATTATTTATCACTGATTAATCACTATGGGAACTTCCTATCTCCTTTAAAGTTCAATGGAAAGCTCCCACTCACATATTCAATTCATCTTATGTAATATACTGTAGGCCCCTTCCAAAAAGGCGGAGTGCTGGTTCTGCCATAACAGTTCCCTCTTCTTGTTTGGTAAATGAATGTAAGGGCCTCTAGAAAGTAACAGAACATGTACTCTGTGTATTCTGTATGGTGCTACTACAGAAAGCTCACGTGAAAAGGTGAAAAGTGACTCATACATGCAGTGACACATGATCAGCTGTTCCAGACCTCTCACTGGGGATCCACATTTGTAGCCAGTAGCAAGCATGAACTGATATTATCCTAAAAAGTCAACCCTTCTCTGTTCTATAGACACTTCAACATGTGACATATATATATATATATATATATATATATATATATATGACATGTGACAGATATATCTATATATATATCTATATATATATCTATATATATATATATAGATAGATAGATATATCTATAAATATATATATATAGATAGATATATCTATAAATATATATATATATAGATATATATAAATAATTATATGCTATATATAGAAATTAGAAATGTATTCTATACAATGCGCAAAATGCATTTTATCCCTCCAAACATATTTTCTGATTAAACAAGAGGAGTGTAAAGTGTATGAACACAGATTATTTGCACATGTTTCCTCTATGGCATTTTCCTTGGTGGTTATATATACACTCTTTAGCTCCTCTCCCGTGTCACAATTGTCTAAGCAGAGCTTTGATGACACCAATCAACTGAGCATACATATTTAATAGCCTGTATGTTGTGTTAATATTTTGTTTATGTTTGAAATAATATATTCTGAATTTGCCATTTCTTTTTATTATTATCATTATTATTTATTGATTTATATCATGCCATCAAATTCCTTAGCACTGTACAATGGCTGAACAGGACATAACAAGTAGTGCATAACAATTTGACTTACAGAAACAAGGTAAGAAGGGCCGTGTGCAAACGAGCTTGCAATCTAGAATTTATAACTTTTATAACATGGTTTAGTAAACCAGGGAATAGGAAACAGTTTAGCTGTTTGCCCAATGTAAGATGAGTTTCACAGCAGCTTCTTTGTGAAGAATTTTGGATGAGTCCAGAGAGTTGGGAATGCAGCGAGGTCACATAATTTAGGGAAAAATACAGCAGCTGTGAGGTAAGGGTTTGAGGGAGGGAGTGACTGAGAGGGTAAGGGAGTGAGTGAGTGTGTATGTCTGTAAGAGTACATGTGTAAGTGTGTGTGTGAGCATGGATGTGTATGTGTGTGAGCATGAATGTCAATCTGTAAGCATGAGCATGAATGTGTACGTGTAAGAATGTGTGAGCAGGGAGTGTGTGTGTATGTGTGTTGAGTATATAAGTTACCGTGCGGGGGGAGGGGCAAGCACAAGGGGCCAATTGGGTCACTTGGCTTTACCTGCCCCCTGGGCCAGAAAGTGCCAGCCCTTCCCTGCTTGAAATGTTAATAAAATAACAAACATTAATGTGACACATTGAACTTATTTTTATTATGTAATTTTGATTCTCAAGTTTAAGGTGGCAGGTTTCTTTAGGAAACTAACCTCTAGTTTGTTATAAATCAATCAATACCAGTTATTAAACCTTGTTTAGGTCCTCCATAAAGATGAAGCCCATGCGTTATATTTCATATCCTTTGTCATGTTTTACTTTGTATGTGCCAGCCTTTTATCTCTTTTTACTTTTCTTGTCTTCCTTCTGTGTATCACAGATTCTACCAGTTCTTTCTGTTTACTTTTGTTACACTATCCTCCTCTGTGTATGTGCCCTGCTTTATTGCCCCATTGTGTCATACAAATCCCTCCTTTGTTAGAGGTTACGCTCCTTTTTGCCTTGTCCCTTTACCTTTCATCCAATTTCTACTTAGTAGAATCTTAACATTTTCTGTCTATCATATATTCATATTCTCTGTGTATCTATTATCTTATAGCCGTATCATCCTAGGTGTTAGCCTTACTTTCTCCTGTTATGTTTTCATTCCATTCATCCTATATATGCAGTTTCTATTCTATCTTCTTCAATGTCTCCTTTCTGTATCCTTTTTTCCATGTTCTTTCTCTCTTGTTTTCTACTATTATATCTTCCCAAACAGCACCTTGCTCATTTTCACCTTCAATGTTTGTTTTCTTCTCTACTGGTATCTCATTCTTTCGTGTTCTGTCGTCCTATCATATCTCTGTCTTGGTGTTATGGTTCCTTCCTCTCTGTAATCCACCAAATTTTACACCTGTCTTCTCTCCTATCTTCTTCCTTAGTATTATTTTGCCTCCCTTTGTCTCCTACCCTCCTTGCCCTGTCCTGTTTATTATGCTTTCTATCCCTCTGTAATTTTTTTCTCCCTGTCCTGTTTCTGCTCTGTTCTATCTTTTTGATAGTATGTTGCTGGTTTCTCCTTCTTGTTTTCTCTACTTGGAATCTTTTTATCCTTATTGACTGGGTGTATTGCTTCCTTCTCCAGTATACCTGTTTGCAGATCCCCCTGCCCTATTTCCTATTGTGCTATCTTCCCTGTTGGCATCTTTATCCCTGCCTCTCTCTCTTCCCATTCTATCATGTTTCCATTTTGGAATGTTCCCCCATTGTCTCCTCCAGTTTCTGATTATTCTGGTTTTCCCCCCTCACCCTTCCTGTAAACATTTATTTTCTCCCACATTCTGCCAAATGTTACCCTCTGCAGGACAGCAGAGCTATTCCTTTGTTCTGTCAGAAGTCAAAGTAGCCAAGACCTTCTCAGCGCTAAAGTGCTATGTTAGTCCTCTCTGCTTCTCCAGCGCATCAGCAGTCACATGGATGCTTGGATTCATTTCAGGATCATCAGTCAGACTTTAATAAAGAGGAGAGAAAAGACAGAGGTGATCTGACAAGATTTGGGAGAAAAGGAGGGGAGCTCTGAGTCCCTCCCCACTACCCACTGAAATCCACACGCCCGCAGTTCAAAAGCGTGGGGATCACTTGCTTAAAAAGTCCACTGGCAGAAAGCACTGGCTGGCTCTTTTGTTCCCCAGAAAGGGCCTCAAGAGAACTGGTGAAAGGGAGGAGGGAGGTGGGGGGACCTGGGAGCTGCTGGTTCAGTGAGCACACACACACACACTCACACTCAAACGGATGGTTCTGTAGGAGCAAGGGGAGATGTTGACATTTCTGTAATGCGCGTGCAAAATGGTGCAAACGTGTCCCCAGTTGTCCCAGTGAGGAGTGACTGAGCCCCACTGTCTGGCTGGTTTTCTTTGTGTGACTGCGCTCCGCAGCCTGATCGTCTTGCAGCAACTCGCCTGGGTTTTTTGGAAATACAATAAAGTGAAGCTATGGCTGAAGGAAGCTGCGGATGCTCCCTTGGACTGACACTGGGACTTGTTATGCTCATCATCGGTAAGTGATGCACAGTCCACTTGTCATTAGAATGATTCTACATCATGCTTTTAGGAAATAACTTGCTGATTTGGGAGACATAAGGTAGCAGACTCTGACCCCAAGAGCTTGCATTCAATATTTGGGGAATTTTGCCCAATTCATCTAGTCTGGTATAAGTCATTGCCGCAAATGTTCTTATTATTGTTTAGGGAAAGTTGCAATGAGGGATGGCACCAACCCCAAATCTTAATCAGGCTTTTGTCTTCAGTATCTGTGCCCTGCCTCATGTATGATGTAACCATGCCACTCCAATTCCGTGTCACACACCCAATGCCTGCCCTGTGCGGGTCCATGTGTATGTGTAACCCACTCCTTGCCGTATTGCTCTGCAGTATCTTGCAGTGATTCGGAGATCTTTGGTATTCTGTTGCCATGGCAGCCTCATCATAACATCTCTTTGTAGTAAGGCTGGATACGAGGAGCATTGTCTCCTGCCCGGGTGTGTAACACTGTCTAGTATTAGAGCACATGGCTGTGTCAACAAGTCTCCCAGTAGCGAGGAATTGTGCCAAATAGCAATAAATCACCTCGAAACGGGACACACAGCATCCTGCATGTGTCTCTGCATCTTAACCCATTCAGCATGGAGAGCTCCATTAATCAAACTACACAATATGCATCCACACGTACTTTGTATAATGTACCACTATTATCACATATATATATATATATATATATATATATATACACATCTGTTATATACCATATTAAGTTACATGTTATAGGATGGCATGTAAGTACAGTACACATTGCATGTTTAATACATGTTAACTAAGTGGTAGGGCATGCGTGTATTTTGGGAAATCGAACAGCATTACAGTCACGTATGATTAGCAGAATTATTGAGTGATTTTTCCAACATTTACTCTGTAAATCTATTTTTTCTAGGCAGGCTAATGATTATTATTGCACCTGACAGCAGTATTGGAGGGATGTCTTTGTAATGAATGTTTTAATTGATAATATTTTCCATCACTAACCTTTACTGTCAAATGCTGCAGGGTTCTTGAATGCATTTTAGTAGCAGCAGTAGTATATATATATTATATATATATATATATATATATATATATATATATATATACCCATATACACCCTGTTTGTATATTTTGGCACAGACATACGCATGGTAATAGGTTGATTGCAACAGCCGCGGCGGTATAATTAATTGATTATAGGGTTTTTACAGCATGATTCATTGAAGTGGTACATATTTTTATTGTTAAGCTCTGTGGTATCTCTGCAGTATGTTATTGATGAGTTTGGATGTGAAATAGTTAAGGAGTTGAGTTAGATTTTGAGACCAGTCAGATCCACCCTTTATGTTGCCCCTAGTGGTCAGGTCTCGTATTGCAAATACACAAAAGCTTCTGTCTACTCGTTCATGCACACCTGCCCTGGGCTCGACCATCTGAATTAATTGTAAGGGTGGCATCGGTTAGGGGGTAATCATGAGGGAATAATGGAACTGTTTATAAGAGTATAGGGATCAGTAAGGTGAAACTAATAGTCTGGATGTTTTAGGGCTTGGTGTGTTTTTTATGATGACAGGTCACAGTGACATAGATCAAGGTTGTTCTTATAGTATAGACCTCTGGAAGAAGACTATTAAAAGAAATATGCAGCAAGAAGTGGTTTTGTTTTCTGCACCTTTATGGTTATGTCATGTACTTGTTAGCGATATGATGCTTGGTTTAACTCTAGGTCCAATTATTTTTTAAAGTGATAAATATATGCATTTGGCTAGACCCTTCCATTAGTTTCAGTTGCAACTACTCCTCATTCAGTTCTTTGGCCACTTTAGAAATTTGGACCCATATATATGCGATTGTAATTTCTACAGATCAAACAGAACAGTGAAACACAGACAGCAGCAAAGTGTGATTTTGTTTGCTTATGTAAAGGGAAATTAGCTTCTGTTGCCAAATCCACATCTCTGTGGATTATCTCTTATTTAGCTATTCATATGCGCCACTGAAACAAAGCCAACATGAAGTTTCACTACATTGTAAATAGGGCATAAAAGCAAGAGTAGCTTGAGAATCATAAGGGATGTAATTAAGTAATAGCTGAAAAGCTACTTGTTTTCTACCATTGTGCTATATATATTGACTGCTGACTACTACTTATGAAATGCAGTATGGGAGATGTATAAACTTGATTGTGTATTTGAATTCCTTCTGTGAGTTTGAGGTTGGCAACATGTTAAAATTAGATGTGTCCTGGAAAAAAGGCCAATATGGCTAAAGCTCATTTCAGAGTTGTCAAGAGTTCCCTAGTGAATTATTTTGCATACCATGGCCTTCACATTCACAGAAAGCCACTAGTGCAAAATCATGTGCAATCATGTAAAGTTTAGTTTACACATCCATTAGGGGTGTAGCTTTTAGTGTTAGGATAATTATAATTATAGCTTCTTGATATAGGTAGATGCAAGTTAGCAAAATCAAATCAATGGAAACACTTTCTGTGCACTTTCTAGCCTTACTAGACCCCCTTAGATGAGCCAGTGGTAGGGCTGGCGCTGAGTATACTTCATGTGCAAAGTCGCAAGCAGGATGTCCATTCCAGCTTAAAAGTTGTGGGGCGAGGAAAGAGGTGAATACAGGTGATAGATGTTGCTCAAGCCCTTCATGTATTTGTAAAGGGGATAAAACTAATTAAATCTAGCTATAATATCATTAAAGTGCCCGTACATAAGGAACATAGATGTTTTTTCCCAACATCCTCAGATTTTTATATTATTATCTACTACTATTGTATAAATCTTAAATAAGCGTACTCCCCCCTTTTTTAAAAATAACATACATTTTGCTCTATTTCCTTTTTAAAAACATTTCAGCTGGGCCTCTTAATACTCATAGAAGGATCATTACATTCAAGGTCTTCTAGTTTAAAGGGACCTCACTCCAATCACACCTAGCATACATCACTCCCATCACACCTATATAACAAAACACCTCACTCAATAACACTCACACTCCAACATTACTGTACATTAAGATCTGTAAAGCTTTGCTGTTTTACATGCATAAGCATGAAATGGCAGGTGGCTATAGGTGATCAGACTGCTGGATCGAGAAGGGCTCTGGAGAAATGACATGACCCTGTTTCTAGGCAACTGTAGTATTTCAATAAACTTTTAAACAAACACAGCAGAACTTATCAGGGGATATTTTAAGAGGCCCCTTTAAGATGATTTGGGGCAAACTCCAGACACTCACAGCCACCAAAGTACTGGTTCCCAGATTAGCTGATAGTCCACATTTCCATTGATACAATTGTTATGCTCAAATACATTGTAGCAGTTTTCTCTATGGATGTGCATACAGATCTCTGTGATGGTATATACAGAAAGGTCCAATGTCACATCAATGTGAAGTAAAAGGGAATCAATGGTATTGCAAGTTTTTTCCTGGGTCATTTTATTTATTTATTTTTACTTACGAATGTCACTGAATACTGTACAATAGGCTACTACTACAATAGATTTCAAATACGTTCCTATCCAACATAGGATAGGCCTTGTGTACCTGGTCCTACTTCAGTCCGGGTAGCCACTATACTCTTACTCTTATACAATATACTCTTTACTGGTTTCCAGTTAGAGCTTTCCAAACCAACCCCTCATATGTCACCAACAGTCGTTTGGGTAATGTGATAGCCTCATAATTTTGTATTGATTATTCTTACTCTTACACGCCCATACCTTTTGCCCTTTTAAACCATTAATCAAATGCTCCTGGTCCAGGTACTAAACTTTTTCATACCTGGCCCTTTACCGCAAAAGTGTTATTACAAAAAAAGAAAAGCTGTTGTCAAGGAAACAGAAAAAAAGCTTTTCATAATTCATATTTTAAGTAATTCATTATTTCTGGAAAGGATTAGGTCATGAAGAAGTAACATTCATTGAAGATTTTAACATAATTTTGTACAATCTTCCAAAAAGTATTATTATTATCATTATCATCCTTTATTTATTGTATGCACAGTGCTTCTTACAGTATATACAACCA
The DNA here is from genome assembly GCA_023333645.1 of Sceloporus occidentalis. Taxonomy (NCBI): domain Eukaryota; kingdom Metazoa; phylum Chordata; class Lepidosauria; order Squamata; family Phrynosomatidae; genus Sceloporus; species Sceloporus occidentalis. The sequence goes on along the minus strand of JALMGF010000026.1, from coordinate 6,832,465 downwards.
AAGGATATGACAAAACTAGGACCAACAGATTAATAGGTCCCTGCTCACCAATTTACAATCTTATTTTTTAGTTTACTTTTCTCGGTAAAACAAAAATCTTCAAGTTTGAGACAAGACTCATGTCAAGAGATTCATGTCAAGACTTTATAAATTGTGATGGTACCCAGGAAGTTATAAACAAATACAGATTCTTATTTCAGAGGATCATATAAAATGAAATACTCCCAGCTAGACTTGGTAATATGGTTTTCTTTGGCACAAGTGCCCTGTAATCTGGTTTTAAACCTACCCTGTTCATTAATGTGCAGGCAACCATGCAAACTCACAGAGCCATTGTTTGCTGGGCTACAACTCGAAGCAGATGATGGCTCTAAGAACAGGACCCCCCCCCCCAGTCCCCTAGTTGTCAGTTAATGGCATTTGGCACAAAGCTACGTTAAAGGGCCATGGCTGCTAAATATATATCAACCAACAGATCGGATTTATAAAGAGAAAGGTAAAAATGTGAGGGGGATCTTATTGCCCCATGGTATGAAATGCCCCCTCTCCTGTAACAGATTATGTGACTGCTCTGCTTGTTCTTTCTTCCTCTTCACTTCAATTTCCTGCTTGCCATTGTCCTTGCAATGGCTGGCTTTGTGTGGCTATGTTAAGCTGCTCTTTAAGTATGAGGAACAAAATGTCATTCTGGAAAAGACTCTGACTGCAGGGGTGCAGCCTGGAAATCCCCCCCCCTGTGGTTTATGTATCCCAGTGGTTCTTTATTTTTTGGCTTGGGGACTTCTTCTGAAATGTATTGGAACCCCAACAATTACCTTTCTTTTTTATGACAAAAACAGTTTTCATGAATATATTAAATGTTGTAATAAGTACATACCTTCCTACATTACAAGAGATACGCTATTGTTTTACGGGGTGTGGTTAGAGGAGTGTTTAGTGGGTGGGACCTAATACATACCTAGCAACTTCCAATGACTGATCTGTGGAGCTCGTTATAGGAGGCAAGAGGAGGGTAGGTCGAGAGAAAGAGGTGGGGCTACCTCCACATAGGGGTGGGGCTAGCCCTTAATTGTCTTGAAAGGTGCAAACCCTGGCCAAAAACGGATATAATCTAACATCCAAGGTCCTGTAATAAGCTCTCATTTCCAGAGCCTCGATGTGAAATACAGAGTTCCCAATTATGGTTATTTTTGTAACTGGGTAAGGCATTTAGAGGATGCGAAAGTATTTTGGTCGCACAATTTAATTGGTAAATAATTCCCTAGTGATTATACACACATTATTGTGGCTCTTAGGGCTGTAGAACCTTGTGATAAATCTGCAACCATTCTGAGCTTTTAGAACAGATTGACATTGGGGTAGGGAAGAGGCATTTGGATCCCAAAGAGAGACTGTTCTTCCTAAAAAAGGGACACTTGGGAGTATATAACTACAGTTCAACGTCTAAAATTATAGTTTAGAATATGCCCCTAATTTAGAAAAACAAGACAGATATCTTGGTTACATTAATTCTATCACCTCGAGGACCACTGCATTTTGGAACTGATGTGGAGGAAATACAATGGTATGGATAATCTGCAGTAAACAGACAGCTATTGTAGCAAAACAGTTTAACAAACCATGTTTGCAACCATTCAGGGGCAAACATAACAATATTAAATCTTACATTAGGTGTCCACAGAGCTGTCTTGTGATAGTGGTGCAGCAGTTGTTGCTGTACTGCACTCTATTGTGTGCCTCAAAGTGAAGTGTGTGTTACATTTTTTGCAGTAATACAGTTAGCACAACAAAGATTGAAACACTAATAGTGACTGCTTCAATATATCATGGAACATATAGACATGGAACAGGGTCATTATATTACGCATTTGAACCCCTATCATGTACATACATGATGCATGTAGTGTAATAGAACTTAAAGAACAGGGTTAAGGTGGGTATAATATTTATGCCGTCAAAGCTGCTGCATATGACAAATCACATGCAACAGCTTGCCACATCATTTCTTCTTCGGAGGGAACATGAATTGTGTGATGATTTTGCTTTGCAAGGATGAGGCATATGATGGGTTAATGCACCCCCACCTCCAGTCTTCTGCATTCCTCAGCCAGCTGCCTCCAGACAGGATTTGCTTAATTGGCCGCACATCATCCTGTTAATTTGACTAAGGAGGGAAAGCTGAGTGCTTGGGTCCTCTGCATATCATCAGTGGGGATCACTGATCATACTAGAATACGTCTTATAATACCGAGCTACTCAAACTACTACAAATACCGATATAGTATATCTTTTCTTCTACATCTTGTAAATAACCTAAATGGCAAAAGTATCTCACACTTCACACCTCAAACTAATTCAGTGAGTGGTACATGAGACAGAGTGTTACAGAGATTTAAAAGCAACTCTTAACTCATACCACCTGCATACATATTTTTATGACATTATATAAAATCATATGGATGGGGTTTTCTCTTACACAATACATAAACTAAGGATCAAACCATATGGTGATACTTAAAAACACATTATTGTACATTAAATCAACCAGATCTGTACCATGATTGTACGTCTCTCCATCCTCTGAAAGGATTGCTCAGATGAAAAGAGGCTCTATGCAGATGCTACAGAATTGTATCTCCTTATCTCCTCCATGGTCAAAAGATTCTCACCACTGATGACTACTTCAAGTAGCCAAACAGGGACAGGAAAGCAATCATTAGGCCCCTTGAGATATTTGACTAAACACCTCTCCTGCACCTATGCCAACGGGCAAATGAATAACCCCATGCATTTGCAAAGGGGACACTATGTACATTTAAAGGGACCTCTCAGCTATCACGTACATTAAAGTGCATATGATGGCTGAGTGTCCTTCCCAAGTTGTGAACAGTCAATATCAGTTAAATTAACTGATTAGTATATATGCCGAAATGTGAATATATATATATATATATATATATATATATATATATTAATATAATTATTAATAAAAAAATGTTATTCAGAAAATCTTCCACTGCTGCAAATATTGGGACAAACGGAAAGAAAAAAAAACATCTGTCACCACCTGTTTTGTTTAACGTTCATTTTTTTAAATTATTATTTTTCTTAGATTTTCTTAAATGACAGATCTTATTAAGATATTATTGGCATTTGTCCCAGCTGTTCTGTAATAGAGATAACTATCCGGCATCAGAAAACTTTTAAACGCCCTAATTTACTAAAACAGGTGTTGCTCTGTGATCCACAGCTGTGAGAAGTCAAAATATTGGTGAGAACAGTTCAGACTCCTATCCGTGAATTATCACTGTAACTTTATAACTTGCAACTGTGTCAGCTACCGGGAATCCTGCCTGACACTAACACTATACTATGTGATGGCAGGGAGGCATGCCGGCAATATGTCTTAAGCACAGTCACAATTGTGATAAGTGGGCCCTCAATAGCAAAGTGAAATAACGGTTAATTCTAAGTACTGCCCCCTGACATACTGATTCAAGTGGTAATCAAAGCTGCTATATGTGTATCTGCGACCAGGTGACCTTCTATAAGGACACTGAAAGGTTAGGAAAATATCCAATATTCATTATTTCCTAAAATTTTGTGTTATCTTATTAAAAAAACAAAACTATACTCCTAATGAGAGTTGGATACCGAGGTATAATATAGGGTATATTGCATAGTATATTATGTATATACTTGTAGATTTCTATGCATTGAAATTGATATGTCATAAATATGCCAATATGTATTGGTTATTCTATTTACTTGTCCCCCTAGTATTGGTTATAGCTTCTTTTTTCTGTAGCCTTTTCTTCTTATTTCTCAAAAATGGCAATAAAAATGTATAATAAAAAAACTGTTCAGACTAAGGAATATAACAAAGACAATAATAAGCAGGTCTTACATATAGAAGTATGAATAATGATTTATGGGATGTTATCCAGGAACAAAATAATGATCCCATTTTTGATTGTGTGACATAGTGACGGGTGATATATTTGTAACTTTCAGAAAACAATATAAAAAAGTGTCATGAAGTATTGAAAAATAAAGGAACTACTTTATTATCTATGTCTGAAATACACAGCAACTTCTTACACCGTGTTTAAGGCTTGTAGTTCTTTTTATTTTTGACTGCTTGTTTCATTACTTTATGTATGTTCTATTAATACATTTAGATTTGTTAATGTTAGGTTTCATATATAATGTTCTCTATGTAAATTATTTTTATTTCAGAAAGAATTACGACTGTTTGACAAACATACACTTTTTTGGTTGTACAACACATTGTTGCTATGTATGATGTACCTACCTCAAATTGTACTCAACTCTGTTATTAAGTGTCTGAAATGTTATCACATATTTGTCTTTTATTTAAAAATGCAATAAAAACTTATTGAACGAAATTTTTTTCATGAAAAGTAGATTTTGTGTTTAACATTATTTATATGGATCAGTAACCTTACGCCATAAAATGAAAACAATTATGTGATTTTCTTTAGCCATGCCATACAGAAGATATTGTAGTTTTATTTAAATAGACTTGTACAAGCATAATAAGTGCCCTAGGCTGACTAAGTCAATGGAGCAGAATTGCCTCTGCTGCAAAACTGGGGAGGTAGATCTCAGATCTCCCCAAGTGGCCAATTTATACTATACATTTAGGTAAAATTTTATGTTATTTAGTTAACGACTGGCTTCTCTGTTCGGCTTCATGGTTTAAATTGTATATATTTTATATGTTATATATTTATATTTGAAAAGTTTTCAGTGCCTGACCATTATTTATCCCTTGCAGGTCCCTGCCTTTCAGTAGAGCTGGTGTTGACAGTGGAGCCTAATGATGACGTGGCAGTGACTGGTCAACCCCTGACCCTACTGTGCTCTGCAGACGGTATCCAGCCTATCATCATCAGCTGGAGGAAGAATGGCGCACCCCTTTCGATTGGGGAGCACACTTTTGTGCTTCCTAATGGTTCCCTTTACCTTCCACTCTTCCGTCCTACCATAGACGATGGCGAGTACGACTGTGTAGCCCAGAATCGTTTCGGGTCAGTGGTAAGCCGCAAGGCAAGAGTGCAAGCATCAGGTAAGCACTTACTGTACTGTTCTCTGGGCTTTGATTGTTGTTTTATGCATTTACAGACAACAGAGATGCATCAAGTACACAGTAAATTAAATTTTCCCTGAAGTTAACCAAACTCCCACTTAACCTATAACAAAGAGGAAAACTATGAGAAAACTATTGTATTACAAGTATTTTGCAAATCATTTTAACAGAATATCACTTTAATTATGTGATTTGTTTTTAAAAATGTCAGATTTAAGCCTCAGTGTCCCAGTCTGTATTCGAACAAGGTCATAATGTGTCAATTTGGAGGTATAGGACTTAAATCAGTGATTACTGCAATAGTATGATTATTTAGTAGATCTTTTGTGACTTTGTCATACAAAGTCCTCAGGTGCAGTAGCACCATCACTGGAGTTATGGCCTCAAACACACACAAAAGTTAGAGAGGGAGTAAAGGGCTCATCCCCTTCTTGTCTGTTTGTTTGAACCCCTCGATTTAGGCACATCAAACAGATTTAACCAGCCAGGTTCTGAACATAACCCATTGACATCAAATAATAGCAGCGTTTATAGACAGCAGGAAGTGTAAACGGATTAGAGCAGGATAAAGAGGATACAGGATTTTATGGGTCAACATGCAGGGTATTACTAGTTCTCTGCAACAAAGGAACATAATTAAAGGAGAAGGTACCCAAGCAACATGCTGACTTCAACAGTTGGCTGGAGCCTTTTGTTTCTAATGGTTTTTAATGTAGAAGGTTAAAGTGACCATACTAATTTCTTACACATTCTCTTACTATTTTTTTTTTGCAAATCACATTAAAAACCTACCTACATAACACCATGCTGTGTCCATTACACACATGCAGGAATTGTTGATTTAGGCATTATGGTTGCTATTGATCCTTCTGACACCGTGACATGCACTTTACATCAGAACTACTAAAGATTGCACTTAATTGTTCCCCTGATTGTATGTGTATGTCTGCCCACTCCCTGCTATTAATTGGACGGTATGCTTTACTGGGCAGGGACCTCCTTTCCTAATTAAATACCTATACACGTATATATCTAAATGTCTATAGACCACTTTAGTTGTCATATAGCTACACCTATTGTACCTCCCCTTTTATCATACTGTAAACTGTAAAGCGCAATGTGCATCTGTTAGTGGTTAATAAATAAAAATATACATACACACATACACACACGATTGCTTCCCTACCACTTAAAATTGCATGGGGCAATTGCTTCTGTCCTCTCTTGCCTAGTTTTGTCTTGCAGACTGAGTGTGACAGTATATGTTGTCCAAGAGCAAGCAGCTACAGAATACCCATGGGTATAAAGTAACAGTCTGTATGTATAAAATGATAGTAAAATAGCCCTCTGTTGCCTTCCTGCAATTCTCCCCAGGTGTAGAACATAATGCATAAAAGCCATTCACTGACAATTATGTACATGTCACTGCTGCTGGCGTAGATGAGCACGTAAAGCTTGGAGTGCAGTAGCTAATTTTTTGTTTCTATTGGTGATTACATCAATAATTTAAAAGCATAGAACTGGGTATGAATCGGTGATGTAATACACAAGAAGCACTAGAGTTTTCAGAAAGGCTGGAACTCTAACGAAACACCTGAAGCAAACATCTCTGTTGTGAGCCATCTGATATGATGCATTAGGAAATATAGGAGAAAAGTGACTGCACTAAATTATGAATTATTTAATGTAAAAGCTGCTAGTTTTCATATTTTTAAAGTCTCCCCAAACGCAGTGCTGTTTAGTTCAATGCATCTAATAACATTGTTTCATATGTACTTATTAAGTTACGGCTAGTGCAAGGATGTTTGCCACCTTAGGCAAAACGTTGTTTTGCCACCCCTTGTGCCCCGCCCCTTTATGTCTTGTCCTTGGGGTGGAGTCATGGGAGTAGATCATACACATGACATGCCCCCTGCGTTGACGGTGCCTTTTTTCTTTTCTGTCACTGTGCTACGCCTTCCCCCATCTAATTCAGATATAGATCAAATAAACACCACATGCAGATCAACTGAAAAATCACAGGTATAGATCAAATAAATATTGCATGGAAAACCTAAACTGCAGGCATAGATCATCTCTCTCTCTTGCCTCACCTGCAACTCGCACTCTCTGGATTCAAGTGCATATAAAATCAAGTTAATCTGTACACTTTTGTTTAATTAGTAGCCTGTTGTTTCATTGTAACCTTCTTAATTGGAAACCCTTACGCTAACTTAAAGGGATATCCCATAGAAAGAATATTGAGCATAAAACACAGTACTGTATACAATAATGTGGGTTGACAAAAATCTTGTTCTATCTGGAGACCTGGGGGCTGCAATTGTTGTCAGATGTGATATTTTGTGTACTTTCCCTGCTCCAACACCAGCTTATTCTTAATGGCAGTTCTATGAAGTCCATTCCTCCATAGACTTACATTAGTCAGAGTGTCTGAAACAGTAATGAAGACTGATAAATTCTATTGTTTTCCACAGGCTGTATGCCAGAAACTGGGCCAAGATAACACAAATGGCTCATATGTAGCTGCCCGAAAACAAGATATTATGCAAAAACAGAGCCATTAAAAAAGAATATGATTTTCCATAAGACACTGTTAAGCTAGAGAAAGAGTCCTTAAAAGGGAACAATAATAGACAATACGGCATGTTTTGTTCTTATACTTTAGAAATGCTCTCTTCACTAAGCTATTTAGATTTCTAGATTTCCAGTTCTGGCATCCAGTAAGAGCATGGACATAGCCAGGGCAGAATTTATGTTCATTTTCAATAACTCTTTGAGAGTTGGTAGAATGGTTTTTGTAGAGCACGTTCATGTTCTACTAAAGCCTTCATTTCTAGAGGCTGGGTACTGGGTACTATCCATCCAGGCTACAAGTGCATACTTCTCTTCTGTTAAATGTTTTTACACTTTTACTTTAAGGACTGCATTCCCTCCCTCCAATGAATTACCTCTTGCCAGTTAACCACGTCTTGAATTAGTCTTAAATATACCTATATGTAGTATCGGCCCTGTGTTAAATAATCATTTAACAGTAAGTTAATTGTTTTATCAGCACTGTCCATTAAACACTATGAATGAGAAACAGGGAAATGAGGAAATGTGCTGCTTTTGGAAATATTGATAAACTGATGAACTTTGGCTGTATTTTGAAGACAAAAAAGAGAACAATTACATACACATATATACATATAAGATGATTTACTAGGTATACCAGATAGAAACAGAATTTGGAGACCTTCTCATTTTGTCACAAAGTATTTCTTGGTCCTTACTCTCCTCCCATGAACATTTAAATTTCCTTACTTTATGAATCTGATCCACTTCAGTTAGAAGGCTGTTCTACTTATCTTCCAGTGAAGTAAAACTTTCTTACGTTACATCTAAACGGTAGACCATCTTTCTTATGACTTTGACCACTTGTCCTAAACAAAGGAGCACAATTACGGGGGAAAGCAAAATCGTGCCTTTCAAAATAGACTACCAAATTCCAGAAGTGCCATCACGCCTGCAGACTCAGGAAGATTGTGCTCTTCAGCTGATCATAAAATCTGCCCAAACTCATACCTGATAGAATAAGAGTAGGATTTGTGAAAAGTTAAAAATACGTAGTTATATAAATTTCTTCTCAAAGCACCAACTCTGTAGAGGACTTTTTTGCATGCTGGTTTGGGGCCATTGCCTGTAATTTTACTGCTCAACAAACACCCTCCCTTTTCCCCTCTTAGTCTTAAGCACTAGTGGGGCCCCTTCCTGCCTGTCCCTTTATGTGCCTTTGAAGCAGGGTTGTACACCCACCCTTGTCAGGGCTCACTGGCTCATTTTCACAGGTCATAGGAGATGGACAATGACAGGAGAGACTGCCTTTGGGGCAAACAAATTATATTTTGGTACAGAGGAGAGAGCCAATTAAGAGCAGGGTTTGATGTATGAGAGTGCTCTGGTTTTTAACCCTCTCTCTGCTGTTCGATGGCTCAGCACGGAACAGAAGTGAGACAATTTTTCTTCTATAAGCTTACCTTGGTAGAACATATCTGAGATATCTGAACATTGTAACCAAGGATTTCAGAATCAAAGTCTCATTAAACAACAAGGTTAATTCATGTGATATTGCAGTAAATTTCTACATGTTTGCACCATTAGCTTTTCAGCTTGTAGGGTTTTTTCTATTAGGCAGTAGTTTACGAAGTATAAATGCTAAACGTGGTGGTATGAGATGTTGCCTAGAACAAGGGAAGGCATTAATGGCAATAGCTACCGATGACCCTAACACTTAACATAAGGATCTGTGAATGGGGATAAGCTGAAAAGATATTAACTGATTTTTAAATTTATCATGATTTATTAGTATTATCTTGATATACAAATAAATTACTTGACTCAAGGTTTGAATATTTATAGAAATCTCCATGCATACAAAGTTTAATCAACTACCACTATATTACCAGCCTAAAGGATATGTAGTGCACTGGACATGACCTGTATACACTTACGTAAATCATTCTAACATGATTCTAAAAATGAATGTTTTACAGAGAAATTCCATATTAACACAATGCATTAAGGTTGTTTTAAGGGAAATGAACAAGGGGTGGCGCTTCTTTTAGTGGTCAAAAACATAGTAATGAGAAGGCAAAATTGTGTAAATCGGTGTCTTTAATGATGTAACATAATAACCATAATAAATCTAACAAAGAGACCTGATGTAACTCTAAATCACTATAAGCTGCGTGAACGCAAAATAAAGAGTCTGCATACGTTTGCGATATTTGTTATATTCCTCATGTTCAGAAGAAATAGAAGCAGAAAACATAGTTGATGACTAGATTACATCTACATGAAAACTTTAAGTAGTTTGTCTGTTCAGTGAAATGCGTGTACAATGTGTACATTTCTTCCGGTCCATTGACCTGGTTTGGGCATCTGGGACTCTAAGGAAAGGTCCCACCCATTTGGTTTCTTTTTTGAAGACCTCACGTTTTTCTTTGTCTCCATTGCCCTGGGTGACTTGTGAGTTATGGCCTGTTCTGCTGCTGGAGTTTGATACTTTAATGCTGCTTTCCTTTTAGTACCTGAAAAATGTCTTTTATCTCTGGCTGATCCAGTCACATGGAGCAGCTCAGCTAACTTTCTAATCAGAAACAGAAATTATAGGCTTTTCATAGCCTCTAAATAAATCACATCTGCAGTTTATGCTTTCTTAAGACAGAAGACTAACACACATATATTTTCGTCAGGCTCATGTAGTTTGTGTCCAGGTAAGCAACAATAAGGTGGCATTCTTTTGAGGCATTGTTGTTCTTAGACTTCCCTTGCCAGCAAAAAAATCACCAGACATCATACAGGTAGTCAGTATGAAGTGCAGGGATAGTATATGTTGGAATACATGTGGATACATGTTGCCTATCTTGTTTTATAATCTGCCTGTGGTAAAGGTGATGGGCTTAAACTTGTGGGGTGATATAACAAAGTACGCAAGGGGATGCGCACCTAGTGACCCATATACCTGGTCATCATCACAGAGCTCTATTCTCCTAAAACCAACTGTTAAGATTCACAGACTGAGGAACTGATGTTCTAGTGATAAAAAAGGTTTGTGGATAAAAATACCAGTGAGGTTGGGGCAAATGTGGGTCCTCACTCATGTTTCAAAAAGTACCGGTAACTAGTTCATAAGTAATTGTTTGCTGTATAGAGGTGATAAGTAGACACTGCAGTGGACGTCTTCACCTACAACAGTCACAGCCTCTCAGTGGCTGAACCTCTAGATTTATGCAGACACCGGCACTTCACCATGAACACTGGGACAAGCATAAATATGCTTCTGCTTGTGAACAATATTGTATTACTTACTTCTGATTTGGTTAACTTTTGTAGTGTTAATCTTAAAAAGCTTGCAAAACAATAATATATGCATTGTTATTTATTTATTTAGTTTAATACCACTTCTTTAAAGGTTTTATGCCAGAACACTGCAAAAAGAAAGTTTTATAACTTAATGTAATAAAGTGGCAAAATCACTACACACAATGATTCACATACATTTTGTGCTCTCAATGGACAACAGTACTAAATGTTGTTTGAGAATTATGGAGTCTGCAGATTTGCTTAGAACCTTCAATACTTTGGAAAAAAAAACCTGATCACTGCTGCCAATCAAGAACTGTGACATCACAGATGGCCCCCCACCATAAAATCAATGTACTTCATTTATTTCTTTTTTTTATTAAAAAAAAAGGGGCTGATGAGTTTCTAGAACCAAAACTTCCTTTGTGTTCAGCCAGAATACTGATGAGAGTGATGGAAGTTAACCTCTTCTTCTTTATGCCTACTCTGCAATACCTTTTTATGTTGTGAGCTATCTGGGCTGTGTGTGCGGTCTATTTCTAAAGCTTGCTTGAGCAGGGCCCTCATTACACCTTGTTTCTGTTAGTTGAATTGTTATGTTATATACTAGTTGTTATGCTGCAGAATATGATGGTGCTATATAAAACAATAAATAATAAGAATGTACAACCACATATATTGCATATGTTTACTAAGGGACAGTAAATCAGATATCTATGAATAGCTTAACTTGTCCTACAAAAATATATAGGTTTCCCTATTCTCCACAGAAGCTTTATTCTGAAGGCATAAAGTTGCCCTCTGAAGTAGTTGAAGTAATACTAGGAGTGTGCTGACATTTTCATGTTTATAGTGGTAGCATGGCATTTTGAGTTTTTATTCTTAAAAAAAATTGAAAATTGCAATCTGCTTAACCTCTAGGCCACCCCATCCTGTCTTCAGTGGCACTGATAATGATTGTGATTCTTTACAGTGCTATATGCTTTCAGGCATATGCTGTTCTGATACTGCCCCTATGGTATTGCCTAATGTAAGATTTAGGTTACAGGTGTGGGCAGTAGTGGAACTACAGCTGTATATTCGCAAAAACTATTAACCAGCCTATGATGTATATACCAGACACTGTGTGACTTTGGGGTATTTATTTAGTTAATTAACTTTTCTTTTGAAAAGAAAAAGGGAAATATTTTCTTATGTAGAAGCTTTCAAGATCTATGTAAAATGAACCCAAGTCAACCCCTCTGTTACTTTGACCCTTTAGTTCTCCCCCTACCCCTTGTCTCCATTCCACTTCCTGCTGTCTCCACACATCACAGTTAAGTACGAGGGCCAGGGGTGGAAGTGAGAGAAATCAGTGACCTTGTATTAAGCTGGCAGGCTGGCTGGCCTCTCTTATCCCCCCTGGGGAGTAGCTCTGCTAATGAAATACAGAAGCAAAAAAAAAATCCCTACCAGTAAATCTCAGAAATTAAAGCACTCCCACTTAACCCTTCATGGACTGACAAGTCTGTGTCATATGACATTATCTCCTATTGTAACAGAGCTGCAGAATCCACTGGCACTCTATAGATAAAATATAAAGCTATGGAGCCCCCAAGAATCTTCACTTATGACACCAGCTATGTTTTTTTCAACATCTTCCCTTGCTTGGATTTTCATAGGCCCTTTGGCTAAATGAGAGCGTGTGCAAAAATAATTCACATAAGGCACCTTAAGCATTTGGTAATCCAGAACTTGAACTATATAGAACAATTCAGTCATAGATCAATATTAAACAATCCTAAACCTCTCTTCTTCTGTCTTTGGGGCTTGTTGGGACCTAACATTTGCCAACATTCTGTTCCAGCCCATTGGGTTACAGTGTGATGGCACATGTGCCCCTGAGCACTCTTTAATTTGATGGCATGGTAGATTAATTGCACATTCAACACACAATAGATAGAAGTTCAATGGAACATCAAAATACTTTGCCCATGTAACTACCTGGTTTATTAACTTAATGGGCTAGAATTAGAAGGTACATTGAATTTTTGGTAACATAGATGATACATAATGAGATTTTGTGAGAATGAAGCCTAAAGGAGACTAGAAATCTTGGGTGAGACAAATTATTAAAAGTTTAAACCTGTTGTCTTGAGGGACAAGGGAGGTATCTGGTGTTTAAAGGAACAAGAGTGGCTGGACATATTGAAACTACACATGATAAACTCAAAATGCTTCTAGATAATGAATACTTGAGGTGGTTTATTATTATAAAATACGAACAATGAGTGTTTTCTGGGATTCTAAGTTATATTTGGGGTTTTACCGGACAAAGGCAAATGGTCGCTGCCATTTATGATGATGCCTATAGGTGAACTGAGCATGCAAGGAGTCGATAAAGGTTGTTTCTTAGGAAGCCATGCTTACATCAATGGGCAAACATCTGCTTTTGGAGCTCTACCAGTTCCCTAAGCACCCCCACCTCCAATCCCACCAAGTCCTCTCTGTGCCCATCCCTTTATTGCAGCCCATTTTCTTTTTCTAGTTCTCACAATCACCTGCTTATCTCCTGCCACCCTAGTCAGACATAAGACATGTTTTAGAGCTTTGGGCCTTGGACATATACCCTTGTTTAGCTCTGCCTAATTATGACCATGGCTCAGAGTATGTTTTGTACCGAGAAGAAGAAAAGCCTCACAATATTTCACATCTTTAGATGAATCATACATTTTGTGTGTTGTACGATGCTCATGCCTATGAGCAAATGCAGATGCAAATAAAAGGGTGTAAAACAATGGCCAAACAGGTTTGTCATGCCATCTGCTTGTTATATGTAACTGGTCAATATTTTGCAATTACTCAGTGTAACAGTTTACAATTCTGTATTACTGTAGCCAACTGTTTTGAATATTAATTCTTTTGGAAGAGGTTTAAGGGGTACAGTGTAGTGTATCACCCCTGCTCTTTTATTCACCATTTATACTGAAAGTCTGAATTCCTATTTTTTTTCTTAAATTATTATCAGCACCCAGCTCCCTCTTTCCTACCAACCAGCCCTGTCTTGAAATGTGTTCCTGTTCTTGTAACCCATTTCTAGCTCGTATGCAGGGTACACGTAAATGATGTGTATGAAATGTACATCAAATGGATTTAACATGATAAGAAATCACTAAAGCAATTTATCTGACACATTTTTTCCAGTTTGTCAAATAAAATCACAGGGTAAATTTTAGAGCTAGTTTTCTCACAGTATTTTACCGTCTAGCACAGCACTTCTCTGGTGGTCTGTATTGTCATTTCTGTAAAATATTTAGAAAGCACAGCATGCTCTGTTTCACAAAATCTATATAGACTTGTACAAAATAATTACATAAAGCCAACACCCCATGAGTTAATCCTGTCCTTGCCATAATCTTAGTTTTTCTTCATCCAGAACAGGAGCCTCTCTCCATGATTTCCTTCACAATGGCTGTAAAAATAAACTGTTTTACAAGGTTTTTAAATATTTTACTAGCTCATTGTAGGCCTCCATATCATAGCTGCTTTCTTTTATATGAGGTTATGAGCTGCTTTACTGGCTTCTCAGAGCACATTGCGGCCAGTAAAGGAACAATATAAATGTTATGCAAGATTTATATCCCTGCCACAATGCTAAAGCTGCCAGACCCTATATGGGGGATAGGGGACCCCCCCATCACCTGATATAATCCCACTAAATTGCTTCAGCCGGCCCCTCACAGCTTTCTACATATTAACACTTCAGCTACCAAGTACAAAGCTAAAAGTTTTGTCCCATTACAAATGAATTGCCATACACTTATATATAACATAATAATACATATTTAATGTTTTACTGTAATTTTCTTTGTAAACAAAACTATTTAGTGGGGTTGATGGAGGAAAAACAAAACTTTTCCAAAACTATAAGCTTGCAAAAGCAGGGCCTGCTTCTCCTTCTGTATCATTATGTCTTAATATGTGTTGCTTGGCTTGTGCAGCACCAACCACTGGCTCACCCATCTGAACTTTTTATGACATTTTAATCTAGTGCATATCTATAGATATAGTGTATGAATGGACCCACAACCCATGTTCTGCTCACTTTTAAGCTTATTTGGTGCTACCCCTTCTCTATGTCAAGGTCAGCTTTGCTCCTTGTCTTAACCACACCACTTCCTGCTATGATAGAGAAACCTGATATCCTTTTTTTCAGTCTCTTCATTTAGACTTGTACCTCTAGTTGTCCTTGAAATATCTAAAATTATTTTAAAAAAAAAAAGTTTTAAAAAAAAATGCATTCTTACAATTAGTGAGGTTATAAAAAAATACAGTCATGCCAAAAGGTTCATGCTGCTTTTCACGGAATCACATGGAATCACATAAATACTGGTTTACAGTATACTGGTTTTCTGCATATTGTGATTCCCACAGTATCCTTACCCTGTTAGAGGTAAGTTAAACTTGCATCTGGAACTACATCAAACAGCCTTCTTGGAAGGAATAAAATTGTTAGTCTTTTCATAGATAGTGAAGTATCACGCATTCATCAGTAGTTGCCGGGTTTGTGCAAATGACTGTTCTCTAGAATGTGCATTTTGCAGATGACACAGTTACAAAGTAGTAACTGCTTTACATTATGCTTGTGTGATTTTGGATATTACAATATTGGAATGTAGCCTTGTAAGGCTGTTTTTTTCTGGGTGAATGGCATGATTAATCATTAGCAGTAATTACATGGCATTCAACTTTTTATCAAGGATGTGAGAAGGTACTTAGAAATCCTCCATGAAAGGAGGAATGACTGCACTGTGCACCTTTATGGTACCTGGTACATGTTCTGAACAGAAGGGGACCTTGAAACTGGGAATGGGAAAAGGAATGGGTCCTGAGCTGTATAAACTGCAGACTAATCTAGATCTGTCACAATGGATACGCTGAGTATCTTTGATGCGGGTGGTATAAAGGGGCATCCCCTGGCAACGATTGCCAGTAACCACAGTTCCCACAGGAGCTATTTTCAGCTCTGTCTCCATAAACGAGCAGGAGTTATTGGAAAGCGTCTCTGGTCACGTGGGAATCTGGCCTAATTTTCAAAGCAGAGATTCAGCCTAGACTGGTTCAATGCCAGTCAGTGGTGGCATTAACCCTTAAGGGGTTGCAATGTAATTCATACAGGATTGATTTCTCACTTCAAAGAGCTAAGTAAGCTTGTTGAATTTGGAACATTTAAGGATATCCAGACCAGTCACTTGTCTCCATTTATTTACATAGTTTTTGAGATGTCAGCAGTATTTAACAAAATACAGGGCTAAGAGTATAAAAGCTATGAGAGAAATAACAGTCATACTGTCTGCTCTCTTTTAAAAGCTCCACTTTTATAATAATCTCTGTTATGTTATGCTTATGGTCTAAAGCTCTGCCATTTGTTGGTCACCCCTGACCCATTCAGCTTTCACACTGCGAGTGGGTTAACACTACTTATCCAGCAGGGCAAGGGTTATGAGCAACGTCAGTTTCTGTGGGTTTTCCACACAAGCTGTACTAATCCTTCTCTCTATGCCCCAGTGAAATGTAGGTCAGATCCCGAGGCTGCTGCCCACTGATGCTTCAAATTCATCTGCTTGGCAGGATTTTCGTGAGGCCTCTATCACCAGGCAGAAACCATGGTCTGTCCTATTGTCTCTTAGACACAATAACACCAGGCACGTTCTAGAGAATGCCATATTGTCATATTAGATACAGTGGGGGCAATCTATTGTATGAAAATGAATTATGGTAGGAAGAGTGGACCAATTAACATGAACATTCCATTGGTTAGTAGGGTGATTTCTCCACTGTTTTCCCAGATTTCACTTCTATACAGTATCTCTAATTAAGGACCAGCATATATATATATACAATCTTGTCTCTAGACTAGGACTTGAAAGTGTCCAATAGTCCTCTGTGCATTAAATCCCTGGACTGTTATTTCTTCTTTTGATATGTATAGAGTATGTATTGTTGACATTTGGACTATAGTCACAAATGAGGGATTAGATTATATATATGATGACTAACACATGAAAAAGATTAATATCTGTCATGATGTCACTTGCATAACTTTTCAAATAATAACCAATGAATTTAATTGTCACATTTGGCTGAGGTTGCCTTTTGTGACAACCATAGTTTTGGTGCCAGAAGATTTGGATGGCTACCTTGGGCACCCTAGAATAAATATCAGCTTCCACTCTGCAGTAACACATTGTAGACAAAAATCACCAGATGATAGGACGCTGCGGGAAGTACGTTAATATAATACTAATCCTTGAAATCGTAGCTGACTTCTGGCTCCCCCAGTGGCTGTAAACTTCAGCTCTCATCACATGATTTGGGATTTATATTTCAAAGTGAATGGATTTCCTGTTTCTAGGCAGACCTAACATTTGTTTGCCTTTCACAAAGTCAAATGTAAGTCAGAACACATATCTGATTACTGCACTAATATATGTGAATCTCTCCTCTTCAGCAATATCTGATTTCCACATCTTCCCACAAGATGCCACACTGGAGGAAAGTGGCGTGGCCAGATTTCAGTGTCAGATCCGTGGTTTGCCAGAGCCAGATATTGTATGGGAGCGAGATGGAGAAATTATTGATACTCAGGATCCCAGGTAATACATGGAAGGGAGTCTGTAGTCTCACAAGCACTCCTCAGATGGCAGGTCTTGTGCCTGTGCCTTTCTGCTTTGTTGGTGCATTTTTCAGCTTTGTTGCATTACACCCTTGTTCTCTTGCACCTGGCTTGTGTCATGTGCCATTTACTATCACAAGGTGTGTGCTCTGCTCCTGTGTATCCTGGTCCTTTACTGTGACTCTTCTTGCCCCGTATTTAGTCAAAATAACGGCCTTTACTAGAAACTCATTATGTTCCTACCAGCTTTTGCCCTGTCACTGTACCAGTGTGTATGTATGTCTGAACCAATGCCAAACCCCCACTCTTCTTTCCCTGCGAAACACTCAGTGTTCTAAGTTAACAGGTAGATTGATCACTCTGATAATTCCCCATTTTTATTCCTTACTTTTATCACATACAGATACACCTTGCTGCCCACCGGTGTGTTACAGATAACCGCACTACGTGCTGAAGATGCTGGCACATATCGTTGTGTGGGCACAAACTTGGCGGGTGTTAAATACAGCCCTGCTGGTGCTCTGACTGTCACAGGTATGAAATGTTAATGTCTGGCTGTGCATTGCCAATAACTGTCAAGAACTCATAATCTCACGGAACAGAAAATGGAGAGCACTAGGAATTTAGGCAAGGACATAGGGGAATACATCAAATGTGCTTTACCACAGCACTCTTTATTAAAACAAATAAACCTTAGCTGGTCTATGATTTTATTCTTTCCTCTTAAGGTATCATCACACCAATATACATATACTGTACAATACATATGTTGCTATTTTAATTGGTCTTTCCGCCATTAAAATTGAAAGATTTCTGGCATGAAGCCTATCGCAGTAAATTTTCATAATTCACTTAAAATTGTTACATTTGTGTCATAACATTTGTATCAATCTTTTAATAATAGTACATACAATATGTAATGTATCTAATGTAGTACTGAAGGGGCTTAATTGTTTACTCTGACATGTTTAGTCTGCTTGCTTTTATCTTTTTTTCTAAGATGTATCTACGGTTTTTAATCCCCCCTACAAATTCTAATTAAAATCTGCTAATATCCAATTGGACCACTTAAGTGGAGTTGTTTCTATTAATCTCTATGAAACATTTATTTTAGCAATCACAGTCTAAACTTAACAACCGCCAATTTAAATTTAGACAGGTAGTTGGATCACAAGCCATTCTTTTTTTTTTTTTTTTACTACTGTTAGGCTAGGTTTCCACTTGGGTTTTTTTTGCTAAAAACACCCATAATAACGCCAATTCAGCCAGACGGCTTTTTTTTGGGTGAAAAACGCTGCGGCCAGATGTTAGCTGTTCTTCAATAGGAAATCGCACAATGCCATATCCACTTGGCGTTTTTCTGTTTGGCATTTTTTCAGTCCTCTTTGGCGTTTTTCTGCTTTTTTGGGCTCTGTGGCAGTTTTTCAAAATCGCAGCATGTTCACACTCTGGCGTTTTCTGCAAGGAAATCTTGGCGTTTTTCTCCAATAGAAGTCTATGGGAGAGAAAAAACGCAATGAAAAAGCCATGTGGGTTTTGCCTTGGCGTTTTTTATGGCGTTTTTTTCTACAGTTACAATGCAGAGGATGGACCCAGTATCTGTGTGTCCTACGAGAAATAGGCTGGAAACAAACAGTTTCGCACAAAACAAAGTTCATATTGAAATTTACACCATTTGGAACAAACATGCCATTACAAACAAACCAACTGGATCCTGCCTGCCAAAAGCAACAGCAAACAATTTGCACCATCATTTGGGGCCAATCTTCCTAGAGGAGCAGACATTCGGAATAAAGCATGCCTTACAAACCACAGAAAAGAGACAAAAGGGTCCGCCGGGGCGAGTTTAAGTAGAACTCTACCAAGGAAATGACATCAGGAGGGGGCAGATACTTGCCATTTATCCTAATCCCTTTTAGCTGGGTGAAAATTCTAACTTGTAAAGGCTGGAAAAACTGCCTAAGGTCAAAAAAGCAATTTCCACAGAAAGGCTAAAACGCCAGAAAAAACTCCAGAAAAAACGCCAAAACGCAGGAAAATGCAGTGGCAGTTATCTTGGCGTTTTTCCTGGCGTTTTTCATCAAGAAAATAACGCAGGACAAAAACCCAAGTGGAAACCTAGCCTTAAACTCGATTAATGCTGAAGTGCTTCAGAAAAGCCAATCAGTTGCACATTAATTAATTTTGTAAAGTCTGCAAAACTGCATCCTCTGGTTTGCCCAGGTTCTACCATTTACCACGGCGTACATTTAATGTGGTTATATCAGTGAACCAAAGAAAGTGAAATATAAACGCAACTAAGTAATTTTGCCACATCTGTCATTGAACTGTGCTACACAAAATAACTTTTTAGTCATACAGCATTCCCCCCCACTGTTTCAGCAGTAACTCCACCACTCAAAGCTGCATCACACTGTACCCCTTATAGCTGACAGACTGCCATAAATGTGTCATTATTAATGCAAGTAATATATACATATATGCATATTATAAATTATTGAACTGCACGGATGTTATCAGTATTTTGTTTAAGAGCTGCTGGATGCCTGGGTATTTATATGTCTGCTGAGCTTGCTATTCTGGCTAGAAGTAAGGAATATATTATTTTGGTAAAAATAGTTTTTTGCTGTATAGCATACAACTTTGAATAACACAGATAGGGTTTGGAAAGGAAGTACAGCATCAAAGTGTCACCCCAATGGGGCTCTGGTGTGGCTCTTGTCAGTTATGCTAATAATATGAATATTATTACTTACTGAAAATCTGTACACCAGTGTTAGCAGATGCAACAGACTAGACTTTCCACTTACTATTTTATGTGAAATAACATTTTTTAGGTTGATTGGGACAGCACAGAGTGCCCCATTCTCACAAGCGGATGATGTAAAAAAGATGATGTATCCCCAGCTACAGAATAATCATGCAGTGTATTTTCTTAAAGGGAAACAATGGAATATAGTATATATAGTTGTTGGTGTGACAACTTTCCAGAAATAGTCGTAGAAATACATAAGTATGGTTATGTTACTGTCTATACATTCTAAATCAGTGTGAGGATTTCTAATAGCTGTGATTAATACTCTGTACATCTCAGGTCCGCATTACACTGGTTACAAGGACCCAATCATTCTAGTCGGCCCTGAGAACCTCACTAAGACAATTCACCAGACAGCCATACTGGAGTGCATGGCCACTGGTAACCCACGTCCCATCGTATCCTGGAGTCGACTTGGTAAGTTGACATGATTGGAATCTTTATATTCTTTATAAGACCAGCTCGTGGCATCTGGCTTATGACGCCAGTTCTTTGGAGTAGAGGCTATAAACTGAGATACTTTGACTGTAAACTCTACAGGGCAGCAACCTCCTTCCATGTATTCATACCTATTTTACCCTGATGACAATCTCTGTATGACTACTTTACTTACCGTGTTTATTGTAATTTCCTTTTTTATTATACGGTAAACTATTAAGCACAAAGCACATATGCACATAAAAAATACACATGCATACCTACATATATAAATGCTTGTAAGTGCTATTTGGTAAGAGTAGATTAAATGGAAGTAATTGTACAGTACAAGCTACAGTATGAAAGGATTAGGGGAATTCTTATGCTAATAACATAATGACATTTCTTTCGCATGTAGTGAAGTGAAATATTATGATTCACAAATAATATGTAAGCATTACTGAAGGCTAAATGTCAGGGTGAAATCAGGACAATACAATATAGTCATGTGCCATGTACACATGTGTCATGTGTATCAGTTGTTCCCCATGGACATCTAAGCATTATTTACTATGTACAGGCATATCCTCAGAATTTGCAGGGTCTGGGGCAAGAAGAATTTTGAGGCCTCATAGTGTGGGGGCACGTAAGGTTCCTGTTCTTCTTCAGCTGAAAGCAGCGGCTACATAGTGTTTGATAGATTTTTCTACATAGTGTGTCTAAAATACAGGGTGCCCAGGATCATTTCTTTTTTCATTACATAGACTTAGTGTATAGTTCCATTGGTGTGCTTATTGGATAGGGATGGTCTTCTTTTGAAGAGCAGATGTTTTTGGGTGAAGCTGGAATGGGAGAACATTGAAGGGCAGTGGTTATGATGTTTTATACACATGTTCATGCATTCTTTGCAGATGGCCGTCCAATTGGTGTGGAAGGGATCCAGGTTCTTGGGACAGGTAACCTGGTGATTTCAGATTTGACTGTCCATCACTCAGGTGTCTATGTTTGTGCTGCCAATAAACCCGGAACACGAGTGCGCCGGACTGCACAGGGGAGACTGGTGGTGCAAGGTAATGAATTGAGATGCAACAGTCTCTTAGTGAGCTTCTGCACTGTTGTAAGCCTTGTTCAGTCACAGCTGTCTTTTCTATCTTGTTACAGTCCTATATTTCTTCTGCTTTCTACTGCATCTCACTAACCCAGTTAACCTTGACTTTATTGTTTATTCACTAATGTGGGTGTTTGCAGGTCAGTTTATAGTATAGTTTCAGTGTCTTGGTCTATGAATTATGAATGGCCAAGTCCAGTTAATTTCTGCTGCAGAATGAGCTTGGTTGGCTGTATAATGCATAGTTTAATCAGTAATATCGGTATTTCCTGAAATTTCCCTCTCTTACATAATTTTCTTATCACTCAAGTATTTATTTCAGGTGTTTTTTTAATTGAACAATGCAGTGGTTAAGTACTTTATTCAAGGATACATTGTGAAATTATTTTCTCTAAAATAGAGTGTCTTCTGTGTCGGAAGAAAATGACTGTCTGCCCATAGCCTTTGTATACCGGTAGAATTGATATCATTTGTATGAAGTACTTTAGTCAAAGTCTTGACAACTGGCAGGATAAGCTACATACACTTGTAGTGAGATAATGAAAGACATATGGATATCCTTCAAAGAGTTTCATTTTGCAAACCGTTTCCAGTTAAAGTGGATAGGACAAGAATGAAGGTGGGATGGAGGAGAGGGAGAAGGGCAGGGTGAGTGGTTAGAACTGAGTGGAAATTAGGTCTGATGGGCAAGAGTGGAAGTAAGCAAGATAGGGGGGCAGGTGTGACGCAAAAGTGAAGGAGAGAAGAGTGCAGTGAGTAGGCAGGTAAAGTGCAGAGAAAGGCAGACGGATGTGAAAGAGTGAGAAGACTGGCATGTGCAGACAAGAGAGTGGGCAATATTAGGAAAGTTCATAGTAGAGCAGATTAGGAAAATTTCATTAGAGGAGAGCAAAGGGCTGAAGCTGCGGCTCAACATCATGTGTCTGTTATTGCAAATTATGTTTTCGTGACATCTGTAGATCTCAGAATACCTTCTGTGGCGACACAGAATACTTTGTTCTTTGATCTAGTATTCTATTGCATTACTGGCTCATTATCAAGTATAAACTATTCCATTATTAACAGGCAAAGACACCTTGAAAGACAACTTCTGCTTGGAAGTCCCGAAATACTGTATATATAAATGAATTTCAGATTAGAATACTGTCATGAATAACTTAATTATATTACTGTGTGCAGTGAATGCCATACCTCCTTCCTAAAATGAATCTAAAATAGATCAAACACATTTGTGTCTATCCTGTATGGGAGAGAAGGTGTTAATATATTGTGCTTCGCATGCGCCTTTTTGGATGTTTCTCAATTTTCCCAGCAACACCTCCCTCTCCAAAAGAAAGGAGCAGGGAGACCCTCACAAAGGCAGAAATCTGTGCATTGAATCTACACCCACCCCTCATGTCCTTCCCTCTCACCATGGCACCCTGACACATCGTAAAGAGAAGCCCATTTAACAAGCAGATCATGTGTGCGGATCATGACATGCCTTGACTCCGGAGCAGTGCATTATGGGATTGGGGATTTTGGAAGGTGGCAGAAGGGGGCACTGCCCAGCTTTTGTTTGCTGGGTTTCTGAATGCGAATATGAAAATTGTGACACCAGTTGTACATCATAGGTTTTGCTGCAATCAAGGCAATAACGCAAAAATTACTTTAAATATGTGACAGTTCCACAGAGGAAATAATGTTGTCGTGCTTTGTGCTGAATGGCTCGGCACACTGCAGGCGCAAATGATTTGTTGTCTATTTCCCAGCTTCCGTGCCTTCCTGTCACTAGAATTATTGTTTTTTGTATGTTATGGCCCAGTGCGCCTGTCTCCCTCCTACTGCACAATGTGTATGTGACACTAACAAGATATAGTAATTGTGACTTAGTGATACATCTAAAATGCACACAGACACAGGCCCATATTTACTAAATGGTGTTAACAAAACAGACTAGGAAGAGGTTGTACAACATACAAAATCCAGTTCTGAAACCGTATGTATATAGCAAATATATATGGGGACATTTTCTGTACCACATACTGTGCAGCTGATGTCTTCATATTCTTCCCTGATTTAGTGATATATGAACATCCCATGAGCCCTTCCTATTAGCTCATCACATTTGGAACCTCTACTTTATCAATCAGTGTAATTGTTTTGGAGATATTTAGTTACCTTGCCTTTATGTTGACTGCCTGAACCAATTAACACCAATCAATAACTTAACATACAATATGGCAGTGATAACTTAGAAGGAAGGCAAGATGGCTGCTCCACATAACATGTATGGGATTTTGGAAAACTAATAGACGTGCTTTAAAACGGAACTGTCACAGCTTTAAGCCAAACTAAATTAAATGCTAAACCCATAGCTGCACGTTCTCAAGTACTCAGTGTCTTTTTCAATTAGTGTAATTGGTAAGCCAATATTTGGTTTAAAGGAAAGGAACCCTTTTACCCCTAGGAAGCTGTGGCCTACTGCAAAATGTTGGCAAACCTAGCATCAATTACATCACAGACATTACATTTAACAAAATTAACAATAACATGAACACACTGTACGCAAGGAGAAGAGGGATCTCCCCTCCATCCACTTCTCTTTCTGGGCTGACACCTCTTGGCTTGGCTCCACTTTGCCTGAAATATGATCCTTTCTGATTCTGTGTAGCTAACAGACCCCCCAAACAAATATCAAAAGCTCCCTATTGGTAAGAACGCCTCGATTTGGGCATCCAACTCCCATTTCATTATTCTTTTACACACATGAGACCATTCTTGGACTGCTGAATTTGAAGATCTAAAAATACAATGTCTGATAGCTAAACAAATCTGATGAATCCATTCCTTTTTATCCCTGGAGATACCAGGCACTGGTTTCTGTAATAAGGTTACCCAAGGGTATAGGTGGAAATGCTGTTCTAAAACCTGAAATAGGAGAAACCAATGGGTTTATAAATTATGGTTATATATTGGGGTTATATATTGATAGACAACATCTTCAGTGCTTCCAAAATTTTGCACCACTGTTAAGATATTAGTTCCTGTCTGAATAAATAACAATGGTGGCACACTTGTGAAGGCAAATAAAAGGGGGGCAAATGGCACCCCTAGCAGGT
This sequence comes from Sceloporus occidentalis, assembly GCA_023333645.1. Classification (NCBI taxonomy): domain Eukaryota; kingdom Metazoa; phylum Chordata; class Lepidosauria; order Squamata; family Phrynosomatidae; genus Sceloporus; species Sceloporus occidentalis. Next base: position 6,807,412 of record JALMGF010000026.1, on the reverse strand, counting down.
ACCATTCAACCTCTGTATCTGAGTAGAATGATTATAAGGTAGCTATAAGGAGTAGAATATAATGTCAACATAGCGTTAAATAAATTACCCCTAAAGCCTCCTCCGTAAGTGCCCTGTCCACCTGATCTAATGAGAAACATATGAAGTGGCAAGTGCTGAAGAGTACAGAGTGCTTCACCACAGAGATGCTCTATGAGCATCTTCCTTGCTGGTTCTGTGTACAGATTATGGAATGGAGTCATGTAATGTCACGCGACACCACACAAGGGAGGAATGGCGCATAAGGCGAATGACTTCCATTAGGAGCGTTTTTGAGGCAGTATTTTACTTGAAGTCGAAAGTTAGACATCATGATCTCTAAAAGGTATAATCCTGCTGCATCTTTTTTTATTAAATAAAATGAGTTGTCAACTATTTTAACACATTTATTTTTTATTATATTTTAATCAATTTACATGCAATATACTGTAGATATGTTTATTTTAAGCTGTGACAATGCTATTTTTTAATTATTTAAAAGCTGCTTAGTTTATTAATTGTATGTCCTGTCCTTTTCAATCAATTATGTATGTCCCCTGGGCTTTATATGCTATATATAAACCACACACTTTTTAAATAAACAATATATAAAACCCTCTGCAGTCCCTAGACAGGATTGTATTTATTGCCACTTTAATTGTTTAAGTATTTAATTTATGAATTTTAAAGATAAATGCTTTATTTTAATATATAGCTTAGGAATCATTTTAATGTAAACATATGTAGGAGTAATTAAGATTTTACGGCATAGTTTTTAATTTTTTAAAAATAAATATTTATTTGTTTGCAACTCCCAAAGAAATCTGGAGGAACAGGATGGGTTTCAACAGGAGTGGGGAATGGAAGAGGGTGGGGTACATACAGAAAGGCATGGGGTATTATACATAGGTTGGCTCAATATTATAGCAACACTTACCTATGGGGGACGAAAGAAATCCTGCACCTGGGCGCCTCTAGGCTAACCCTTTTGTCTACCATCTGTAAAGAGCAGAGTAGTAATCAAGAAATATATTCACAATCTCCCCTGGGCTGTGGGTGAGCGTACCATCCTCTCTGTGAAGCACAGGGACACTACTCTACAGAAATGGCACCCATTTCATTAGGGATGTCTGTTTTTTTTTGGTCAGTCTGAGGAGCAGGACTGCTTCCTTGGATTGTTGTATTGTTCCCTTCTCAATCTCCAATTTACTAGAATGGAAGATAAGGAGTGGATTTATGGAGGCATACTAATATAGCAATTCCCTTCTGTATGCTGATTCATTTATCACTCCTTTCCTTTTTTAACCTGGCCTCTATCTAAATAAGCACTCGCTGTATCATGGATCACTGTGTGATCTACGTCTGACTGTGCTTGCTACGCAAAATAATAGAGATGATAAATATTTTTTACAGAAATTTTTTTCCAGTAGCGTGTATTGGAGTTAATACATTGGAATGAGGTAAAACAAATAGGTAAGACTGGCACAGGATTATTATGAGTAGGATGAACACATCAGATCTTTGGTTTACCTATTTTCTAGAAATATTTTATGAGACCAAGAGATATTTTGCCTTAAGGTCTTTGGCTGTGCCTTATATTCTTGATATCATTATGCCTACCCAATAAAAGCTTGAATTATCAAAATGTATTAACCTCCAGCACTTCTACTAAAGGGCTCTCTCAGTACCCTCTAAGCGATAAATTATTTTGGATTTTGTCCTTGTGACCGCATTGTTTCTTTTTTTTAATTAATCATACATTCTGTTTTATATAGCTCCAGCTGAATTTGTCCAACACCCACAGTCAATATCACGGCCAGTTGGCACCACTGCCATCTTCACATGTCTGGCGCAGGGTGAGCCACCTCCTCAAATCACTTGGCTGAAGAATGGGCAGGAGCTGGAGCTCAGTGGACACATCACGCTAAAGAATAACAACAGGTGAGCAATAAGGAAGCCGAAGAAGACTCGTGCAAAGAAACACAACTGCTTATGACGAATTACATTAAAACATTAGTGCATGGATAAATTATACTTTAACATAAACTACACTAGTGTCTAAGTGTCTTAAGTGTCATTTGTTTAGATCATATCAACATATCTTGCTACAGTTCTTTTAAATACTACAATAAAATGTATTCTTTTAGTCAATGTATTTAATTTCAGTTTCCCATGTTGATGACACTTGGAGCTTTCTAAAGGTTTATACAGCATTGGGGGCACTTTAGATGCCCAATGCAAGATTTAAGTAGGTAATTTTTATTAAAATATGGTACATGCATTGCAAAAAAGGGCAGGAAGGAACAGTTTATTGCTAAGAATTTTGAATGTAGAGTTAGGTTTCATTATGAGATAATTTTTTTTTTTTAATTGACTTGTTTTGAGAGTACGGCAGTAATGCTTTGTGTCCAACACCCTAACAAACTGCATAGAATAAGTTTGAAGAACAATATTAAGTTTTTCTCTGTTGTCATCCCTTGTGGCAGGGCTCTAACAGTCTTAAAACTGTTACCCTACTTGGATTTGCCATTCTGCTTGGCCGTGTATTCTGAGTTGGTTTAGGTGGACACATCCCGTGTGAGAGGTGGGGCGACAGGGAGGGGAACATGTGTCCAGGGCATATCTCTATGACAACCGGTAACTAGGGTACTCGGCTATACTGATCCCCTCCAACCATATTAATTAAAGTTAATTCAGTTCAATAGAATGGGCATCTAGCCAGAAGGGTTCCTGACTTACACCCATGACTAGTGTTATAGTCATGGGAAATTGGGAATCGTTTGCTCTAAAATCAATCATATTTCTGGAAGCAGTCTGGAAGCAGTCTTATTGAGATATGCAGGAGAAAAAATATTTAGTGAAGAACAGGATAAACTTTTATGTTTATTACATTCTATGACTCTCTAGTATTTGCAAAAAAAGGAGCTGTTAAACATTAAAAAATAATGTTGACTGCTTTAATAGAACCCACAATTATTTCTCACTTTCCAATGGAATTTTCAGAAATTAGGTATACTTTTAGATGAGATGTATTTGACAGGAAGCAGCACAATCAATCTTAGTGAGGGAGGCTTGTTTTCACCCCAAATCGGCAAAAGGGATCTGCTTAAGACTACTGCATTGCAGCAGAATTCACTGTGAACAAACAGGATAAGATTTACATTTCAGGTACAGAGTAAGCCACAGACAGGAGAGTCTGCTAATGTCCTTTCAGAAGGCTCAGTAACGTAATCTAATGGGATGTTTTCCTTAAATAAGTGTTCCATTCTTTAATAAGATGCATTGCTTACCACTTTCACAAAAATACAGTTCCATATTTACTGCATAAAAATTGATCAAAAACTGCATTTTATGATGTGTGTGTTTTTTTAAAGGGACATATTTTAAAGTTTTTAAAATAGCTTGTAAATTATATATTCCCTTGGTGTATAAAAAATGTGTAGACTGATACCAGCTGAGATCAATTGCTTAATTAACTTCTATATATAATGTGATGCTAAAGTCATTTTGTTAACAAAGGAACTGCTTTGCTCTCCTCAGCTCACTGAGCATATCTGGTATCAGCCAGGAGGATGAAGCCATATACCAATGCATAGCCCAGAACAGCGCAGGATCGAGCCAGGCCAGTGCTCGTCTCTCTGTTCTTTGGGCAGAAGGCCTGCCAGGCCCACCACAGAATATCAGAGCAGCTACTGTATCATCCACCTCCATTCAGGTGTCCTGGAGTGAGCCACTGGAGAATACACAAGAGATTATTGGATATGTGGTGCACATCCGGAAAATGGCAGGTACAGATGTATGAATGATGTTAGCTTGTCGTAAGGTGTTCTCCTGAGTTACAGGGCAGTATAGAAGTCTGATGCCATGTTTCCATTAAATATTTAACAAGAGCAAACATCATATGACCCCTAATGTAGGGTTGCAAAGTGATCTGTGTTTCTCTTCCCTGTACCTAAGTAAAAGTGTCAGAATAACCATGTCGTATTTAAGTGCCTTTGCAACTAGAACTGGACTAAACCTTTTGTCTATATCCAAGAAACAGTGGTCAAAACATGAGGTTTCTGCATTATCTTTTGCAGGCTCATTCTTGCAAAGGAAGCAGCACAGATCTCCCTCATGGGCACCAAAACCAACCCCAGTGGAAATATTTGCACATGTTAATTAGGTCAACTAGTTCTAATTTATGATTTACAAATAACTGTTTCTTGATCTATATTTTATAAATAATATTGATAGTCAGATGATAATAGCATCTTAACAGTTGAGGAAGCTTGAAGCATGTTCAAAACTATTGTACTGCTTGCTATTAAAGTAGTGAGAGAACAGTGTAAACCATATATTATGGCAGATGGTTTGGTCTCTATCCTAAGCGGGTTTTCATCTCATGTAATCATACAAAGACCAGTGATTAGAAGAGGATGCAGAAAGTTGGATTGTGGCAAAGAAAGAAAGAGATGGGAACCCATTTATTTGTCTATAATGAGTCAGTTAATACTTCCTCACTGCAGTGGCGGAACTACCGGGGTCGCGACTGCGACCGGGCCCTGGAGTTCTGCCAGTCAGGGGGGGCCAAGGGGTGCCGAGCGGTTGCTGAAAATGACCGCTCGGCACCTCTTGGGCCCCCCTGACTGACAGAAATCCAGGACTCCTCTGCTCCCCGCCGCTGCCGCCGCCTGCCTCAGCGCTGCCCAGAGTGCAGTGTTGGGAGCGTGAGGCGTTTGTCTCAGGTGCCGGCGCTTCTCGCTGAGCGCCGGCATATGACGTGATATGCCGGCGCTCAGCAGTGAAGTGCCGGCACCCGAGACAAACGGCTCACGTTCCCAACACAGGAGTTGACGGTAAGTGACCTACAAAGGGGGGTAGGGAGAGAGTGGGTAGATCGTGAGAAGGGGGGGTAGGGAGGGAGTGGGTAGATCGTGAGAAGGGGGGGTAGGGAGGGAGTGGGTAGATCGTGAGAAGGGGGGTAGGGAGGGAGTGGGTAGATCGTGAGAAGGGGGGGTAGGGAGGGAGTGGGTAGATCGTGAGAAGGGGGGATAGGGAGGGAGTGGGTAGATCGTGAGAAGGGAAGGGGGGGTAGGGAGGCAGTGGGTAGATCGTGAGAAGGGGGGGTAGGGAGGGAGAGGGTAGATCGTGAGAAGGGGGGGTAGGGAGGGAGTGGGTAGATCGTGAGAAGGGAGGGTAGGGAGGGAGTGGGTAGATCGTGAGAAGGGAGGGTAGGGAGGGAGTGGGTAGATCGTGAGAAGGGAGGGTAGGGAGGGAGTGGGTAGATCGTGAGAAGGGGGGTAGGGAGGGAGTGGGTAGATCATGAGAAGGGGCCGTAGGGAGGGAGTGGGTAGATCGTGAGAAGGGGACGTAGGGAGGGAGAGGGTAGACCGTGAGAAGAGGAGGTAGGGAGGGAGAAGGGAGATAGTGAGAAAGGGATAGATGGGTTGGGGGGCCCTGCCCCCCTTAACAGATTCTCGCACCGGGGCCCAGAGGTTTCTAGTTACGCCCCTGCCTCACTGTGAATAAAAACGTAACTCTCACTGCACAATAACTATATAATAACTAAACTCTTGTCATTTTTCAATTCAGAAAATAGCTTATAGTTGCCCCTTACACTACAAGGTTCAGGAGGACAAGGTAGAAGAATTCAGGACATGAAATTAATTGTTGTATGGGATTTTCCACTATTGTTTTCTGGCCTCAGCTCAAGGGTAGACAGGCTGAAGGTCTGTACAAGGGACAAGTTTCTGTGGCCAGATCTGTCAGTCATTGTTGTGTATGGGGCATTTAGGGAAATGCCCATCAAAACTCCTGTTACAGCCTGTCATTGCCTCAGCTGCTCTGAGCTGAAATAATCACTTAATTTTAAACAAAATTTAAAGAAAACTCTTACATTAATTATAAAACACCTACATATTAGAAGTTCTGATAACTGAATCAAGTGATGCTAACAATTATATTGTTTATAATTCCTCTTTAATGTTGCATTTCAATGAGTTGCCCTGAAAATGTAAAAGCAAATGGGTTAACCTCTAACACTTTTACACAGACAGATCAAAGATGACTCCAAACCCTGTGAACTGATCTTTTACTCTGATGCATATGCATGTACCTTATTTACATGTAATTGGACTAATCTCCATACAGATTAGGTCAATTTACATTACACATTTTCCCAAATTCAAGCGTGAAATTAACCCTTTGTGTACTGCGCACTGGACATTTTAAGCGATATCCAATGTTAGGCGGTTTTACAAATAGTTGGAAATAACTAACTTCACAGTAAACTTTCCCAACATATTACAGTAAAAAGTATGAAAAATTATTTTTAAAGTAGCCAGCTTTGTGTACCTGTTTTCTGACTGGAGATGCATTTATACTTACCTATCGTTTTACAAAATAAATGTGTTGGTACCAGATGGTCCAACATGTTAAATTATCTATGGTTTTCAGAGTAAAGAAGAGAAAATTATACCCTCATTGCCAAGATAGCAGCTTTTCAAGTGCATTAGCTTTTCTGAAAGGTCTGAAGGTCTGATAACAATGGTAGGAATATCTCTACACTGAAAAGATGAATCTGTTTTGAGACATTAAAAAGATACACTAATGGCAAGGACATGAAGTGATTTACCAGATGCCCTTCACTGAGGAGCTGTTTCGTGTGGATTGTGGAAATGCAGAGTTTTAATTGTAATTGTGTATTTTAATTGTCCTGTCTGGTTAAAAACGATTTTATATCTTCTAACTGAATCCTATGAAGCATTTTTGAATCTTTAAATTTGTGTTGTGTTCAGATCCTGCCCAAATGGAATATCAGGAGGCTGTGAGCAAGGACACCTTTCTGCAGGTGGTCACAGACCTGGAACCCTCAGCCACTTACATTTTCTACATTAAGGCATATACTTCTCGAGGAGCCAGCAAAGCATCAGCTACTGTAGTGCAAGGCACATTTGGTGAAGGTAGGAGAGAAGGAGCTCCCAGTGACCTTGCATTCAGCAGAATGTATCCATTGCATGTTCATTAGCTAAATAAGAAGCTAAACCCTGATACATTTTCTAGTGTATATAGGGTTGCTAATGGTCCCTTTTCTTGTGCACCAATAACTCTTATGATGCTCCGTCAGCAACTGAAATGTGTTTTGCGATCTTACAATGAATTGAATTGTAATTTTGCAGCAGCTGGATAACTGTGTTTTGGCTGAAACCCTTTTTTGTTTTAAAATCTAGTTAGTTAGGATCTTTAAAAAAAAACCCCAAAAAAACATTTTTCTTTCACCCAATAGGAGAGCTGCACACAGACGGTGTCATGTAACGCTCTGATGTATTGATCACTGGCATTTACATTGCATTCATTCTACCAATGAACAAAGTTGTTAGAGGCCAAATGCATGATATAATGAACAGCCATTTATGTATTTTACGTTGGTTGTTGGGCTTTTTAATTATGTACATCGCTCATACACTGATCTGCTTGCAGTGCCTGCTGTCCCATCCCTTTACATCAAGGTCCTGAACAGCACGGCCATCCAAGCTGCATGGGAACCATCCATCAAACTGGGTCAGAACGAGGGCTTCAAGCTTTATTACCGCAAAGTATCACTTCCACACTACACCGGACCCATGCTACTCCCTAGCAATGTCACCTCTTACAATATCTGCAAACTAGGTAAGGAAAATGTCATTATAAATGGCCTCCCACAATCCTAACACAACATGGGAGTAAGGTTAGCACCTAGCCAGTCAAGTGAGGCTGGTAAGAAGTGGAAGGGATTGTCAGGCTGCTCTGATTTAAGATGCCTGAATGTTTGTTTCCTCGTCTTCCATGCTTTACTTGTAAGGGTGGATGGGTTGGCTTGTTCTCCATTGCTTCCAGCTGTACCTAGCCCTTCTTTGCAGCCATTACTTTTATATGAAACATGTAATGTAATGGATTAGTGTCAATAATAACCCTATCTGAGCAAACTGTTTTATATTTATTTTATATTTTCACCACTGTTAGTTCTAACATTTCCCCTCCTTGTAATAATACATAGAATATCTAATGAAACCGGTATAGAAAGCATGGAGGGGTCTGCTTGCTGAAACCTGCAATATTAAATGTCAAGTTTTCTGTAACTATATGTTTATGCACTTAAAAACAGATTGTCCGGAAGTTTTTGATTATATTTTAAATGTGTTTGTGTTAGTAAATAAAAATAGAAGTATTAATACTTTTTGTCCGTTTGTGCTGCAAGATACCCAAAAATGAAGGGGACACTACTGCATTGTGAGCTTGTAATCTTTTAAAATGCAAATAACACCAGCTAATTTGCAAAGTTATAATACAGATTGTCGCAATTTGCATGCTGTTTAATTTTTAGATGGGTGTAATTGGGAAGCTATTAAGCATTTATCACAGAGATTAGTGTCATTTGCATAAACTCTGACTTCATAATCAGACTAATACAAGCCCACCTTTGTGTCATTCTAATGACCATTCCGATTTGGAAGTTGGAAGAATGGAGGACTAAGTACTTCTTTGGGCTTCCCAAATGCATGTCAAGATGTCTAGGTAATTGAAAAGGTAGTTAAACAAAGAAAATTATCTGTAAGTGGTTATTATAGGCAGCAGTCTCACTTATTGAGCTGGTTGTGATTATGCTATTTGTGATTTCTCTGTTTCTAGATCCCATGGTGGTGTATGAGGTGAAGCTCCTGGCATATAATCAGCAAGGGGATGGGAATTCCACTGTACGCTTTGTATCCCTGAAAGAGGCATCTGCCCGGCCAGGTGAAAGAATATCACAGAGAAAGCAAAGTTAGCCTATATGTTAGAACATTCTAATATACAACACTAAGTAAAGTGGTCTTTTTCACACCTTCCTTTTCTGAAAACCAGAGTGTTATAAAATTAATGTTTATCCCATAAATAAAATCAAAAAGAGGAATTAAGACATTGCCACTCCCCTAATAAAAGGAAAACAGCTGAGTGCACTTGGATCACATAAATGCGGACATAAAGTGTATTGAATGGGTACGAAGGCAGCAAAGAAGGATGAAGGAGGGGTGCAATATACAGAGGCTGCTGTCTTCATTGGAGCACCAGCTGTATAGAATTAGAGTAAGAATCACAGAAGCTGTAATAATAATAATAAAAAAACAACATGAAAACAATATGGAAACATTTACATTTATAAATGGGTTTTAAAAAATTATAGATTTTACAACATGGTCATAGTCTAAACTAGAGGGTCAGAGGCTTAGATAATATAAGGATGTTTTACTTTGCACGAGGGGATGGTAGATGCTAATAAAGTGAGGGAACATTTAAATATGCATGGATATATACAGAATACAATTATTACGGTATTTAAACCAGTAAAAGAAATTGATTATAATAAAATCAAATTATATTTATTTCAAACCCTTTGTTATTGATGTATAAACTAGACTTGGGCACCTGGGGGCTCTTCGTGTTCGTCTTCGTGCTTGTCTTCGGGGAAAAAAAAATCTTTGTATTCCGCGAATATTCGCCTGTTCCTGTCTTCTCTTCGGGCGAATATTCGTGGATATTCTTCGTGTTCGGTTTTTCTTCGTTTTTTCCGGTTAAGGAGTTAATACAGGGTTAACGCGTACTGCAGCAGCTCTGGCGCCAGGAGTTTAAATGTCCGTATGAACAACTCTATTGGTCGTCAGCAGGGGGCTCGTCTGCCAATGGTTGATGGCAGACGAGCCCCCTTCTGGCGACCAATAGGGTCGCTTGTACAGACTGTTAAACTCCTGGTGCCGTAACTTGTCCGGCACATCCCGCTGGCCTCCCTGTTCTATCATTTCTTAACTGATAGAACAGGGAGACCAGTGGGATCTGCTGGGTAAGTTGCTGCATTATGGTTTTAAAAGTCTGTACGAGCGACTCTGTTGGTCCCCAATGCTGCAACTTACCCTGCAGATCCCACTGGTCTCCCTGTTCTATCAGTTAAATGTCCGTACGAACGACCAATAAAGTCTCCCTGTTCTAACTTACCTTGGCATCGATGCCGCGATGCCAAGGTAAGTTAGAAGGGGGGGGGGATGGTAGACGAAGACGATCACGAAGCTCTTCGTGGTGTGTGTCTTCGTCTTCGCCTACGTTTTACCGCCGCTGTCTTCTCTTCGGCGTGTCTTTGGAACGAACACGAAAACGCACTCTTCGTGTTCGTTTTCATGTTCGCCCGAAGACGAATGCACAAGTCTAGTATAAACGCACATAGAGTCAATACGGACTGCACACAGTTGGGATGAATAACAATTGTGGTAGTTGCTTTAAGTTCTTATGTGTTATGCAGTTGAACTGGAAAAACTAAACAACAAAAAATGTAGTGCTCTCTGTACAGAAAAAAAAAAGATTGTCACACTCACAATTATGAGAGCAATATACTGCTCTGATGCTTGGATAGATCTGTGAATGAGGGTCTTGTTGTGGTAGTTTAAAAATTGCAGGAGCAACAATGTAACTCAATACATAACGCTTCCAAAGCACAGGCACTAGCTTACTTTTTGTCATAAGCACCAGAAACAGTCCTTAGAAGCAGGAGCTTTCATCCACGCTGAACAGGAAAAACAAAGAGATGCGGGGGGCCGGTCAGATGCGTTTTGCCACTCAGGGCTTCCTCAGGTGCACAGCCGCTTCATCTAACATCCGATTCTTATAGCGTTCAGCGTCCTAATTATTCATCCCGTAAACCCGTTTCCTGGGCTCGCTTGTGTGTAATTTTGTCAGATTGCCAGTGACTTGTTTTTATATAGCTAATAATATGCACACATAGGTATAATAAGCCTCTATGGGTGTTTATAAATCAATAACAAAGAGTATTGAGATAAATATAATTAAACTTCCATAACAAGACCCCCATTCACAGTCACTCACTAACCATATCTCCCTATAACTGTTGTCGACTAGAGCCACGTTTTGTAACTCCTACTGTGTAAATTATGGTTCATACAGGTGAAAGAAAAGGAAAAAAAAGTCGCTTGTAAAGAAAACAAGATACAACATTATGGATTGCTGTAGAATTTTAATTTTACAACATTTAAGAACGTGTTTAAATGCAAATAGTATGGTCTATTATTGAAATGCCAGTGGCAATGATGTTACCGTTTAACAGTGAAACTAAATAAAGCATCTTGTTGCTATCCACAGTGCTGAACCCATCCTGTAACTGTGTGAGTGATGATCAGAGGTCTAAATCCTCCACTACTGGCATTATCATTGGGATCCACATCGGGGTGACCTGTATCATCTTCTGCGTGCTCTTCCTCATTTTCGGGTACCGTGGGAGGTAGGAGGGGGAGATGGATGGGAGCATTACATGTATATGGAGAAAGACCAATAGGAACGTTGGGTAAAAGGGAAAAAAGTAGAAAAGAATAGAAATAGTAGAATATTAAATGATATAGTTAAAGATTAATGCACTAGGGTAAAAGTAATTTTAAAGAACATTTATGTATAAATATAACATTAAGACATAGACAGAGCTGGTAAAAAGTATATGAGGTATAAAGAGAAGGTTACCTTGAATGTTATCACTGGTTAAGAACAGGCAACATTGTACAATGTTGTATCAAGTGATAAAAAACATACTGGATTTAAGCAAATGGATTTTTATATAGTGAAAAAAAATGGGAGTGTGATAGGCTTGGGCAAGAAAGCAATTATTGGCTGACGGTCTGATTCCCTGCTTTTTCTGCTATACACAGACTCATGAAGTGTAAAACAATGCAGGACCAGCACTCTGCATCACCAAATTCCAGCACTGGTTTTGGAAGAGGTTCTGATACAGCAGGTCATAACGGTGGCATACTGACAGATGGGGAGGCAGCAAGAACAAAGGCAAAAGTGTATGACCTCAATGAAATGGAGCAACTCTTTCATCGACCACCACACGAAGAAGAAAGTGTCTTAGTAAGAAATGCTTTCTGACAGTCATACTTAATGTTTTAATATAGTGGTAGGGGAGAGCTAATATTTTATATAATACAGTACTGTATTATTTTTACAGTTTTTATACAGTTTATTTTTATTATCAAAGTGAGCAAACAGAAGAGAAATCGAAATGAGATCAATATTTGGTGTTACCTCCCTTTCAAACAGCATCAATTCTTCTATGTACAGTTGCACATACTGTAGTTTTTTTTTTTTAAGGAACTCTGCAGGTAGGTTGTTCCAAACATCTCATGGAATTTCTTCTGTGGATTTAGGTGCCTCGGTTGCTTCTCTCTCCTCATGTAATCACAGGCAGACTTGATGATGTTGACATCAAGGCTCTGTGGGGGCCATACCATCATTTAGATTTTTCTTCTGTTCAATCACTTTGCAGTTTGTTAAATGCTAAAAATAAATTATTAATGTGTCTATTTTTGGAATTATTCCTACTTCACAGCATTTTTGCCACACCTACCTAAAGCTTTTGCACAATACAATACTTTAATGTGAATCAAATAATCAATATTAATTGTTGTTATATGACTATTTCAGACATCCTAGACATCCTAGACCTTGGCCTTGTAGGATTAATTTATTTGTTTTGATTTAAACCATAAAGTTTTGCATCTCTAGTAAGGATGCATTGTATTTAAGAGTTAACCCACTATATTTCTCTCTGCTCAGTGTCATGGTGAACCGGCCACCTGTTTGGATGAAACACTGGTTTCCACCATTACTCCTGATGAACTCAGCTTTGCTGAAGAAGACCCTCCGGGATCTCTTAATGCAAACGTTGCACCCAAATCAAAGACTGAACCATCAACCTTCCTCTAAGTCTAAACTGACAGAATCCTCACGTGCTTCTTCCAGCCCTGGCTGGTGAAGCATTCTGCACAATCTCAGGTCTCCATTGTTTAAATCCCATGGTCCCCTGGCATCATTTTGATAGATTTTTGTACTTTTTTTTGAAAATGAGAACTTGGCCCTTATAGACTGTTATTATTGGGAAACATTTGGCGGCCTTTTGTTTTTGACAGTCACTGCATGGTTATTGCCTGTTTTAAGCCATTTGGCTGCTGGGCTAATGTACCTTACATGGGGATTCACAAATTCCACACAATAATTTATTCCATCTCTACATTTTTCACAATGTTTTTTTCAATGACTGTCAAGGTTCGCTGAGATTTCCCAGGGATGTCTGCTGCTCTCCTAGCCTGGTGGGACTGTGATTTTATTTTTTACATTTTTTCTGTTGATGGATAGAGAGTATGATATAAACTGTAACAAGGAGTCTATACAGAGGTCATCCTCCAAACCTACCTCAACCGGGATGAATGTTTTTCAAGTACAATTTGTTTCCTAGTCTTAATTCCTTTGTATGTGGCCAGTATAGACACCCTTCCCTGCATTATATGGACTTTTTCTGCATTTTAACTTTTTAAAGGGAGGAGACAGCTGTAAAGAAACACACATTTGTTGAAATGACTCATCTAATGAGGAATAAGGACTGGAAAAGTTGATTGAGTGTCAAAACCAAAAGAAAACCTTGATACCATGATACAAAGTGAGCTGTGTCACAAGTCAAACAGCTTACAATGCAATCTAATTTGCATGACGGTATAATTTCCCTACATTCATAGAATCTGAAATACAATACAAATCATCAAATAACTAAAGATGTAAAACTGCTGTTACCATTATTAGCAGCCACCTTGCTGCCTTTTTATCCTGTTACAATGTTATTTTATAATGCTTAGCAAATATGCACTATATGACCAAAAGTATGTGGACACCTGACTCTCACGCTTATATGAGCTTGTTGGGACATCCCATTCCAAAAACATGGGCATTAATATGAAGTTGACCCCTCCTTTCCAGCTATAACAGCCTCCACTCTACTGGGATGACTCCCCTCAAGATTTTGGAGTGTTTAAATTTGAAATGTGTGCCAATTCAGTCAATTCAGCATTTGTAAGGTCAGGCACTGATGTTGGATGAGAAGTCCTGGCTAGCAATCTGTGTTCCAGTGTATGCCAAATGTGTTCAATGGGTTTAAGGTCAGCGCTCTGTGGAGCCGGTCAAGTTCTTCCATACCAATCTCACTCAACCATGTCTTTATGGACCTTGCTTTGTGCACTGGGGCACAGTCATACTAGAACAGAAAAGTGCCTTCACAGTAATAGCACTTAAAGTGGACCAGGGTAGATCTAGCTTTAAGACATTTTACAAACTTTTTATGACAGTGCCACTTAAATGTGACTAAACTTAATAATTAGGTGAGGTGTCCACATACTTTTGGTCATATAGTGCAGTATTACCCAACATTCTCTTATATTCATATACGCATATATTTAAAACCTAATAAGTCAGTAAGAGCTATGAAGTTTATAGCTTTTTTTTATTTCTTTGTAAGCAATTTTTTTGTACATACAGTTGTACATCCTTCACATGCACCCTTTGTGCCTCTGTATCTAGGTTCTGTTTTTTTTTTTATCACCACTATTAATTTATAATGTATTTGTCTTTTGTGATATCAGATGATATCACTTCATTTTGTGCCATTTATCTTGGCAACTTTACCAATGTTTCCAGGACTGATTAATTGCCAACCCAAGAATATCTGAGGTCTATGTGATGTAATCTCATGCTGGATAAAAAAAAAAACCTCTATATGATGAATTGATAATTAATATTCATATTTCATATGTTGTTTTTCTTCTTTAAGTTGCAGCATAAAATCACAAAATGTATATTGTAAAAACCTATCCCCCAGTATTTGGCAAATGATGTACTAAAGGGACAATCTAGTCCCCCTTTTTTGTGAATATTTGAGTCCAATTTGTATGGACTTCAATGTATTTTACAGTATGTCAATTATTGTATACATTCTCTAGTTATTGGCATTTGAAAATCAGACTTCTCCAGCTGCCTCTACTAAAACCCATAAGCATACGTAATACACTTCCTGCGCATGTTCAGTAACACTCCTTTTAAAATTCAATGGGTGTAGTGAATTTCACGTATGTTAGTTGGACATCGGTGTTCAGCTAGGACTCATGTGACTCATGTGATTGATTTTATTGTGATTAATTTATTGTTTACATTAATTTAATTTTTTGGCTACAGAGCCATGTGCAGGGAGCATACTTAAACATGCTTCCTGCTTTCAGCAGAGACAGCTGTAGGCAGGTGAAAAATGAAATAGGCTTGTCGTGTTCTAACTCCAATAACTAAAGAATTAATGCAATAATTTACACGCAGTAAAATGCATTGCAATCCATAAAACATGACTCCAATAGGCACTGGAAACAGGACTGGGGTGGTCCTTTAATGTTAGTTTCCTTTTGTTTCTTACTATTATTTTAGAGTTTAACATGATGCACTTCCAAACTTTGAACACCAACTGCTACCTCATTTTTGTTTTTCTTTTTTTCATACTGTAAGAGTGGAAGTATGGGTATTTCTGATTTTGTTTCCTTAGCACGTGTGTGTGTTTCACATTCCTAATGTGAATGAGATATACCCAGGGGGGTATTTTAACAACTATTCTCTTACTGGCGCCAAATAATATTGTCATAGTAACCAACAGTAGAGAACATTTCTTCCCAGGTATCTAGTTGCTCTGCTTCATTTAGGGCTAACCTGGCAGGATGTAAGCCTAATGTCTCAATAATGTGCTTAATGCACAGTAGACATTGGAATTGTTTCTTTGTGGCTCCTCACAGTGGCCCTTCTGGTCATCTTGCTATCCTGTGTCTGCGCTATATTAAAGTATGGTTATTAATTGTATAGCTGCCTCTGGGTCTAGTACAGCACATGGTATTCAGGTACCATAAGTGGCTAAACCAAACATAAGAGATGCTATGTATAAAAATGGGATTCTAGTGCAAAGTTTGAAAAATGGATTTATCACCTGGTAACCAATGGAATGAGTTTCCATAACCGAAGGTCAGAAGCTTAGATGTAATGTAAGAAGGTTTTTCTTTACTAAGAGAGTGGTAAATAGGTGGAACAGCCTCACAGGAGAGAGGTAGAGGTTAATACAGTAAGGGAAAAAAACATGAGTATCCTGAATCTAAGACAAGACCAATAACCAATTAAGGGTTGAGTCAAAGTGGACTCGGCTATCAAATTATGTTTCAATAAGCAGACCCATTAAGATGGTAATAAGACCACTTTTAAATCGTTGCACCAAATTACCTTTTAAACATAACCCCCATTGGGTGAGGCTTTTATGACTAAGGTGTGATAAGTGATACTGGCTTACCATAGCAACAAATTGAATCATTTTGGTGATTGAATCATTTCATTTGTTGCTGGGGTGTCAAGTCCAAATTTTCAAAATAATCACTCGTAGTACTTAACTACTGTTGTTTTGAATGTGATATTCAACACTCTGGCAGCAGTTCTGTTTCTCTTACAAAATGATGGATTTCAGGAGAAAAAAGCTACATAATGGAAACAATATTAAAAGATAAAACAACAAATCATAAAACAACACAAAAGCAAAGTGATCAGCCAACTGCAGTCATTAGGTATATAGGACTCTTTGTGTGGATTTTATGCACATGAAGCTGTGTGTCATCGTGGCTTTGGGAAGAGTTTAGACTGAGAGTACATAGGTCAATTGGGGCAGACTTGTAGAAAACAGAAGTATTCAGAAAAGTAGGTCTCAGATGCCCAAAAGCTACTAGCCCAATTCCTAATTAGGGTTGTCAGATCAGTCATTGGAAGTTGGACACCTGCAAATTCATCATACTGCAAGTCAGGCTAAGCAAGAGCAGCTTGGCAGTCAGTACGTTGTATATGTCTCCAGAATGGTATAGACAGCGTATTGTTGAAGAGAAGGCCTTGGCACCGAAGGCCCTTGCGGCTAATACAAAATCTATTTTTTATAAAATGAATTTTATTGTATCCCAGTATTTTGAGATGCGGGAACTCTCAATAGGAAAGTCTTAAGAAAGTCAGTGTGTACATCTAAGAGCTGGCATCTGTCTGGCCTTCCATTTAATGAGCCCTGTTCTTGAACAATAGTACTAAGTCTATGTTGGACACCCAAGGTAGCAGAAATGTCAAAAACATTCAAAATATGGAAATCTAAAAGGTTATGCTGTAGATGTGTATGGGACATATTACACAACAATCTGTAACCATTGTATATAAAATACCTTGGTTCTACTGATGCTGGTGAGCTCACTTTTGTCGATCATTCAGCATTTGGAAAGCTACAGGCAGCCTACATCTGGTGTACTCTAACAGAGCTCAGCATTTTTAAAGATCCTATTCGGTACTGTTACTGGGGTGACATTTGTAGCACATTCTGAAAGTGATGCTTTTGTTCTGTAGGAGGCCAACTAACAAGCTAGTCTGTAGGCATGTTGATGAGATACTTGGATTTAAGTGTGTATACACTTTGCGTGCATGTCAAACAAAAATTGTAAATTATTATGGACCAATGCCAAGGCAGCCATTCTAGACTGTGCACATGTCTAAGAAGCAGACACACCATTGATGGAGCTGTCGAGAGTAAGTATAATATAGTGTAAATACAACTGTAATAAGGCACTTGAATGTCATTCATTCCCATTCTGGGGACACGCTACTTTCCCTTTCACATTGGTAGTCATAATGCAGCTATCCATCTGTCCATGAACTATAAATCCCATCATTCTATCAAACTATGGTAGTTGTAGGTTATTAGGGAGGGAAGAAAAGCGCATAAGCCTGCTCTGTCATTAAAGGGAATATTATGTAACTTTGGTGAATGTTATAGTAGTTGATTGGTTTGTTCAACTGCTCCTCTAACGTGTTACGGGCTCCTTCTGTGATGGAGGAGATATTGTCTGGATATTCAGAATCTTCATTCCTCTGTAGTTTTTAGAATACTATGGATAAAAGATAGACAGTTTGTACTGTGTCCTGATTTGATTTTAGCCTGTGGCTACATGTCATTGACAATAAAAATAGATGTAGTTCTTCTACATTGATTTCTTGTTTTGTTGGTGTGTAAATAATAGATAACTTCAAATAAATATAGCGTTTAAAGTGATGGGAGATATGATGGAAACACTGAGGGGTTTAGCTAAATATGGAAGGTCCTCTGTATACTTATGAAAAAAATTATTTTTCACATGCGCCACATTATTATTTATTTAATGATATCATAATCCACCCTTTGCTATAAGAGTGAAACACGTGACACTGATTTTAAACTACAGGCCAACTTAGTAAAGTGAAAAAATCCATAAAAAATTCACGAATGTAAAAATATATAAATGTATATACCGGTTTTTATATATAAATATAAATAATATATGCTATATTAAACCAGGTAGGTCAATTCATATGCCTTGAGTCCCAACTCCTACTGTCCCTCTCTCTAGAGGGACATCTAATACTGTTTATTAGATGAAGATTGTCCCTCTTTGGGCATTCAAATATTGGGAGATATTTATTTTATATTGCAGCATAATTTACAAATTTCATATAGAATTAAGATTTCTAGATATTGGATTTCCAGTGCCTGCACAGTGCCTTTAGCAGCCTGCGTTGGGTACAAGGACTATGTATTTGCAGGGGAGTGGTATGTATTAAATCCTAGGACTGTTCTTATACAGAATTTTTAACATCAGAAGAGGACTCGGGGCGGGGGACAACAACAAGACTATCCACATATCAAGGAATCAGATCACGAATAGGAAATAAAATAATACTCCACCTCTTAACTGATTGCAAAGCTATAAGAACTGCAATGTTTTTATGGAGCAATAATGTTGTACACGGATTTATTACGAGAAAGAGGGGGCCTCTCGTGTGTGCAATGGCCGGAGTGCGCAGTAGAACATCCTTTTGTTCTGTCTTTGTATGAAACACACACTGTCTGCTAACTGCTTTGCTTTGGGAAAGTAATGTGTCGGATTCTTGCTGCATTCATGAAGCGCAACTAACAGGCATCTTGTCCACACCTTTTAAAGTGACATGAAGCTTTTTTATGCTTATGAAACGATTAAGCAACCCTAACCTATATTTAAAGACCCTCTAGGGCCTTTAGGTAGAGTATTCATGCACACATTAAAGATCTGCCTCATAGACCCTATTCTGCTCCCAGACAGTGGACATTGCCTCACTTCTACTGCAGAGTCATGTAAAGAGACTTGTCCACCTGCTATGCAGCCAGTGGTGGTGCGTCACCAGATTATCCATTAGAGCTATTGAATAGAGTGCTAATGGATAATCCACCACTGTTAAAAGTAAGGTTTGCCGAATTGTTTCCTTAAGGACTGAATACAGGGAAGGGCTGGCACCACTTGGCTCAGAGGGCAAATCATATCAAGAATCCCCTTGCTGCCCCCTGGTAACTTTCACACATTTTACACTCTCACACTAATACACATATACACACTCATGATAAAACACATATATACTGCTAATATACACACACTCACACTAGCACATACACTGTAACATACATGCATGCATGCATACTCACTTCCTCTCCAACTCCTTTATCACCTCTCTCGCTCTCTCCCTCAGCAGATTTCTAGGTGTGCTAACATAATTCCAAAAAGGGTTTCTAATCATCAACTAGCCTTTTAAATGTACTTGGATTACCGAACACTGATAAAGTGAAGATAGGCCATTAAAAATTAGCCGTCTCAAGATACAGTAGTCATTTACAACATTAACAATGTCTACGCTGAATTTCTGATCCATTTCATGTTATTTTATTGGAGCAAATCACTACATGTTAAAATAATAACCCTTCGCCCCTGTTCACTACCCCCAAACCCCTTAAGCCAGAATTATAAACAATACTACTGTGGGTGCTATGTAAGCGATGGATGTGGCCTTCTAGAACATAAAAAATATGTATGTGAGGTAGATCTGTAATCAGGAGATGTTGTCAAATATAATTTTTTATTCTTATTTTTTTCATGTTGTTATTTATTATGATATGAAGTAGCATAGTCACCATTTACACATAGTTGCATTTCTTAAAAAATACAATACAGGCACACTTTGCCTCCCGTTTCCTCCATAGCTCTGTTGCAGTGGGCAGAAGCAGTCGCCAAGAGTAGACGAGGTTGAAGTATAGGCGCTGGCAGTGTCCATATAGGATCCAAAAGCTCATGTGGACGCTGCTGGTACCTGTACTGATGGAGACCCGTTCTACAGAGCCGTGGCACATTAGAGCAAGAGGACGGCAAAATAAAGCATTTTGTTCATAAAAACCTTCATAAAATATGTAAATATGACATCTGCGCAGACGACAATGTCGAAGGGGACACTTTTTAGTCCAGCCATGCCAAATACAGGGGACTTTCATTAAGTTAAATGAGGGGCACCAGAATCCTGGCTTGTGCATGATCAAATTCAGTGCAGAATCAGATGTGGCAGTGAGGGGGTTAATACCCCTGGCACACACTACTCTGGTAATGTGGGAATGGTGATTCCTTGGCACAGCTGTCATTTGACTTGTGCAACCTCCAGTTCTTGCAAGATCAGACGCATTTCATGCGCGATGTCAGAGTTCAGCTTCAAAGCATTTCATGTCTCCTCTTATTAAGGTTTAACCGAGAGCAGATGTATCAGGACCTCCCTCTGGATTCATTCATGCATAGCCCCACCCACTCCAAAGGCACCCTTTAAATGCTGGACCAGCAAAATTGTATGCAGAAATTAATCAGCGGTTTTTGGATGAACAGATTATGTTACTTCTCATCTTAAACTATGATCGAGTAAAAAGAAGTGAACACACCTGTCCACCACTAAATGCACATATGCCAATGCAACAAAAGAAAATCAATACGAAAGGAAGAAACTATATTTAATGCACAAGACAGGCTACTCAGTGCCTGACCTCACAAATGCTGTAATGGATGAATGGGAAAATGTTCCCAGAGAAACACTCTAAACTCTTGTGGAAAGCCTTCCCAGGAGTGGAGGCTGTTATAGCCGAAATGGTGTGTGTGTGTAGGGGGGTACACCTGTGGTTTTGGAACACATGCCATTTTGGAATGGGATGTTCATATAGGTGTGATAGTCAGATGTCCACATAATTTTATTTTTAATATTTTGTAGTAAGGTAGCTATGCAAGGAATCATATGATCCTGTTAGCTGTTCGATATCATATATACACATGAATATGAATAGAGGTTTTTTGTAAACCTACTTCTTAGGTTCATGCAGCAGGTTCTAGGAGATGGTGAAAATTATTGATATGGTGATTCTTTGTCTTTATACTGAGACAACAGTTTTCAAGTAAAAAAAGAGCAAGCAGCCAAGGAAAACATGAAAAATACCCAATATATAAATCACATCACCTTCATATCTGTGCATGCAGTAAATGGTGGGATAGTTTTTAAGGTTTGAGTATGTGAATCATGTAACACAGTGGCTTACACCGTATTACTGATATTTATCAATTTGACTTGCATTTTTATTCACTAAATAATGAGTTGAAAATTGAGTAGGGCCAGGCCACCAGGTCACTCTCTTCTATCTCCAGGGCGGGGGTGGCATTTATTATACCAGATACGAGATTTCATGGATCAAAAGTGATTGTATCCGGTATGCAATTTTTGCTGCTGAAAGGATGGTGTAACCCATAACCTCCCAGAAAAAAGGAAGCAGCTAAAGGAATTACACTTGTTCAGCTGTATATTCTGGCATTGCGCACCTTCCAGCCTAAGATGATGCCAATAATGTAGACACAGTTATCACAGACTTCCCTGTGGTTGGTCCCATATAACCAACCTAGGATTCCCTATACATTCATGAATGTAATTAATTTGTTGTGTATTTACTAACCCTGAGTGTTAGGTAACATTTGGAGTGAAACACAGATATAACTGAATGAAACTCTAGAGCCCACAAGTTATCTTAAGCATTTCAAGAGTGTCTTAAGTGAGATGTGAATGGAGTCTCAAAAACCGATTGCAAATTTCATAAGACATGAAACCCAAGTGAGTCCCTACTGAAAATAGCTACATTAGCCCTTCAAACGCAGATTATTACATGATACAACACTTTCAAAAAATTTAGTTCATACTATGGTGATGCCATTTTATGTGGTGTCCTTGTATACAGTAATTCTACTAAAGCTGTAGAATCTAGTCAACATTATGCATTATTATTATTATTATTATTATTATTGTTATTATTATTATCTTTTATTTATATAGCACCAACAATTTAGGCAGCGCTTAATACAATACATATATTCAAGGTGTATGACAAGACGAGAATTGACAGACTAAGACAAACCAATAGATTAGGTGGAGAGAACGGACAATTAACGGTTAGAAGATGCTAATGTAGTAACTGCTGAGACAGACACAATGCTTTCCTCTTGAATTTAAAATAAGGTCAAGGCTCTGCAGCTTTATACCAGGTACAAGGTTAATCGAACAGGTCAAATATTTCTTATCTGTCATCATGTTATATATGGTGATGGGGAGTATTCCATTGTTGCCACAATGATGAGATACTCAGTGCTTCCATTCAAGGCAGAAAATCCATTTTACATCAGGACATAAAACTGCCTCTTTAAAATCACAGCGAGGGGATCCCACGCCCCTTCTTTCTTGTGAGTCCTAAAAGACGCATTGTCATAGTTACAGAAGACTGGCACAAAGCTACATTCCCCTACATTCACCCCAATCCATCAATCATGTACTCTTGAAAACATCGACTCATATGTGGTAATCACACGATGGCCAAATTAACCCCTTCTTTATAGGCCACAAAAGAAAGATTAAAAAAGAATTAATAGTAATAATCATCCATGATTATCCATAGATATCTCAGTATAAAATAGAGTTCCTAGTCATTACAAATTATGACACATTTCACATAAAATAAATCATTCAATATACGGTAACTGGGCATCCTATATCATACTGTTTTATTGGATCCCTAATATCCAATGTAAGCCTAGAAATAGTAATGATTATTAACCCCTCAAGGACACAGGTATTTTACTCCCAATATTTTGTTTTTTTCTTCAGGAGCAGTAGGGTTTTTTTATGAAACCATTCTCATTTATATATATTATCTAATATGTAAAAATAATTTAAAAAAAACAACTATTTTTTTCTCAGTAGATTTCTTCAACAGAATGTGTGCTAATAAGAAAAAACTCTTAATTTGCAGTCATCTGCATTCACTGGATAAAGCCATAGTATACCATAAGTATGTTATGTTATAGTGCCTAAATTGTAACATGCACATTTCAGGTTTCAAACTTAATTTTTTTTACAAATCGATTTATTGGGACCCGGACTCATTTGAGGCAGCACAGTGGTCTCATATTTTAATTTAACCCAGGAAAACCATATATTTTTGGAAACTAGAAAACCTAGATTATTGTGGTATATTGGCATGTTTCATGCATCTGCATTCAAACCAACCTCTTCCAAAGTTGATGGTAAACAAAGTACACATTTCATTTCTCTGGCTGGATATGTGTTAACATAACCTCACAATTTGCATTCAGTAACGTTCCCCCATTTCAGCAAGGCCCAACATGATTAGGTTTGTCATGCTTAGAGGGAACTATGGTGTCTAAATTACAGCATGCACAATTTTGTTTTCAAACAAAGTCAATTTATTGACCCCACATATAATTTTAGTTGGGATGGTGTTTCCAAATTTCAATTTAACCTAGGAAAACCATATATTTTTATAAAAACTGGACAACCCAGGGTAATTGTCTAAGGGCATATGGACATTTTGTGCAGTTCTTTTCACACCAACATCTTCCAAAGTTGGTGGTAAAAAAGTCAACTTTTTTTTTGTGTCGTGTGATAGTTCTTGAATTACCTATACAGAGACCAGGCTGAGGGGGACAGTCAGGACAATAAAAGCTGGTTTCTGTTCCCTTTACATTTTGGTGTTATACCTGGGATGGGGGGCAAAATGTGCCCCAGTTTATGGGGTAACTGTCATTGTACCAAACAAAATTATGTGTAGTTGGATAGTATGCAGTTTTGTGAGTTAAGGCCTAGGGTTTTTTTGAGGGAAGCATGTAATTTTATTTTTTGGATTTGGTAAAATTGTTTGATGGGTAATTACATGGTTGGTTGCATGGTTTAGTGTGGAATTTGCGTATTTTTAATAAGGGAGATTTGTTACCTTTCCATGTGGCCCACTGCAAACACAAATCTAATGGGAACATAGAATTTTAATTGATCATTAAAGTGTTAGGTTACAGTTAGCATATAGTGTTAGGGATGATGATCAGATTAGATGATGATCCAGTCACTGGCTATTGTTGGTGAGACTGATCAATGATTAGTGACTTAAAGGGTCATTAATCAATGATCACATAGCATTTTATTGGGTTAAAAATGTCAAAAATGAAATATATATTGTAAAATGTTATAAAATATATTGTAAAATGAAACACAAGTGTAATTGCTATCAACTCACTTGTAACTGACAAGTTTAGGCCGCTGAGATCTGATCTGATATCAATTATATTTAATTTAATTTTTGTACAAATTTAATAATATATATTTAAATTAAGTTAATTTCTAGTTTTTTGTTTTGTTTTTAATTTAACTCTTTCAAAGCTGGTGCTCCATAGGAGCACGGCATTGGCTGTGATTTGGTCCCCACTAGCATGTGGGAGTACGCAATCTCGGCATTGGAGGGGCTAACGTTGCACGACAGTTATGGAGCAGTGATGCAGCAGGGGAGGGTCCCCACACTCAGGGACGCCTTAATTATTAATTCATTTATTCATAAATAACATGAAACATAACACTGCAGGTAGATTAACTAAATAACACACAAACCCAGCCTTTCAGGTATAAATCAACTGAAAAAACACAAGAAAACTAAGCATTGAAGGTATAGATCAAATAAATAATGCATGGAAACCCTAAATTGCAGACATAGATCGCAGGTCACACACCTGAAAGGCCATCCCTGGCACCCAGATTGCATCCACAGGAACTGCCCTGCACCCAGATTGGACACATAGAATTTGCCATGTTTGTCACCAGTCTGTTTGTGCCACCTTTGCCCCAAACAGCTTGCCTGTGCCATCTTTGCCCCAAATAGCCTCCCAGCCTCCCTGTGTCATGCTTGCCCTAAACAGCCTATCTGTGTCATCTCTGCCCCTACTTACACATCCATGCTATCACACACTTACTCATTAATTCGCAGATACTCGTTAATTTACTCATTCACAGATAATCATTCATTCACTCATCCACTAATTCACAGATACTCATTCACACATACTCACTTATTTACTCATTCACATATACTCATTCATCACATATGTGGACATTCCTCCTAATTATTGAGCTTAGGTGTCTCAGCCACACCCATTGCTAACAAACATTGGCAGTAGAATGGGTTGTACTGAAGAGCTCAGTAACACCACAAAGACCAAGGGGCTCTCCAAACAGGTCAGCAACAAAGTTGTGGAGAAGTACAGATGAGGGCTGAGTAGGAGACTTCCCAAACATATGGAAGGAGGTACTCTGGTCAGATGAGACTGAAATTGAGCTTTCTGGTCATGAAGGAAAACGCTATGTCTGGCGCAAACCCAACACCTCTCATCGCCCTGAGAACATCATACCCAGAGTGTATGCATAATTCTGTTGGGAAGTTTTGCATCGGCAGGGTCTGGGAAAATGGCCAGGATTGAAGGAATAATGGAGTGCACTAAATACTTGAGGGAAACCTGTCTTCCAGAGATTTGAGTCTTGTATGGAGGTTCACCTTCTAGCAGGAGAATGACCTTAAGCATACTGCTAAAGCAACACTCGAGTGGTTTAAGGGGAAACATTTACATGTCTTGGAATGGCCTAGTCAAAGCCCAGACCTCAATCCAATTGAGAATCTGTGACTTAAAGATTGCTGTACACCAGCAGAACCTATCAAACCTGAAGGAGCTAAAGACGTTTTGGCTTACAGAATGGGCAGAAATCCCAGTGGCTGTATGTGCTTATAGAGATGCAACCCAAGAGAGCTGTAATTGCTGCAAAAGGGGCTCTACAAAGTATTGACTTCAGGGGGTGAATATTTATGCATACTTACATTTTCGGGGGGGGGGGTGTCTTATTTCTTGTATGTTTTGCAATAAAATTATTGTAGTGGTAGGTATGTTGTGTAAATCAAATGATACAAGCCCCCAACAAATAAATTTGAATTCCAGGTTGTAAAGCAACAAAATAGGAAAAATACCAAGGGGGGGGGCGTATACTTTTGCAAGGCACTGTACACTTGGATAATTTATAAATGAGTGACTCAGACTCATCATGCATTCTATGGCAAAAATTCTACTATAATTTAATGGTGGCTACCAAATATTCAATTAATAAATGTCATGAAAACTGTTACCACAAATAAAACTTATCTGCCACAACTCTACACTTTGTAAATACCGTAGTTGGTTGAACATTTAAACCTTCTTGTGTAAGGCAGGAAAGCACTCCTAGTCTCCTAGTTTAAGTAGCAATTTATTTGGGATAAAATAATAATCTAGAGATGAGAAACTGTGACAAGATTTAATAGCATGGAAAATCAAACATATGTGTTTGAAAGTCATCCAGGACTGTAATCTAATGTCCTGCTGCTAGAATCAGTGAAATAATTAGTCAACGATGTCAAGAAGTTACATTTTGGCGTCTCAGATTTGGTTCTTTAATGTAAAAATATGGCACTGTTAGAGGGTGAGTATCTTAATGTGTGTTCCAATACATTGTATTACCTATATACCTGGAACTACATTGTAGGAATACCTGGCTACTAGTTCTCTGATTTTGTTCCTCACTTTGTAGAAGATTTGGTTTTCTTATTTTATGAATGAAGGCAGTTTTAGTCTTGCGGGGATGCCAATCCCCTATCCAAACAAAAGCCTCATTTTTTTTTTTTTTAGATTTGCTGCAAGTAAAACATAAGATTTTAACTGTAACAGGTTTGGAAGAGATAACATGCCCTTAAGCATGTAATTAGCTCCATTCTACCACCAGTTGCCAAGTGTGGAAATCAGATCACATGCACTGCATTGTTCAGTAGCACCATTAATTAACAGGAATACTAAATGAGCAGTTTGGAAGATGATAATTCACTCCTCTTTTGTCATTCCGGGGTAATGGAAATGTCAGATGGCAGAGTTAGTAGTAAACACAAGGTTTGATAATTCTGTAAATCGAAGGCAGCTCAAAATAAGTTATAGACTAATTCCAGTCTCCACTACCAGGTTGACCAAAACAGCTGACAAAATTGACCTGATCTCATATGTTACACTGACAGACCTTAAAAAGCTTTGTGTATGTAATATTTTTAGGGGTTTGGTCTAATAGTATTCCCAAAACCGAGGTTGGTATTATGAAAAAGTCTGGCATTAGAGAGGGAATTCTCATTGTTTTGTTTTTTAGCAGAACTGCAAGAATTAGTTTTATTTTTACAAACCAGTGTTGTCACTCTGAACAAATCACACTGGCTCTACATGAAGAATCAAGAATGGCCAGGTGGGAAATTGTCCCTTGTCCAGCATTGTCACAAAAATAAACACAATTTATGCTATTGTTACTTTCCTTTTAAGGATTTAAGTTCATGGGAAATGGACAAGAGAATTTCATAAAACTCATGGTACTCTATAAAAAAGGGCACACACAATAACAATGACAGGAGATTGTAAATGTAAATGAATGATATAATTAAGGAATATAGACATACAAAGGGTTTTAATCAGAACTTGAATGACTATATGCCAATTCATACACGTGTATTGGTATTTACAGAATTACATATCCACAACAGATTTACGAGTAATCTAAATACTTTTGATTGTTGTCTATGATATGTAAGCTTGCAAGCATCTACCTACCTAATGTATCAGTTTGTCTGTCAATTCTAGTCTTGTCATATACCATGAATATATGTATTGTAAGAAGTGCTGCATAAATTGTCGATGCTACATAAATAAAAGATAATAATTATATTAATTTTGTTTTTCATCCGAGAGACCCAAATATGATTTATTTCCCCAAAATATATATGCCATATTTTAAGTAATATAACTTTGTTTTTGGAGAAATAAATAGCATACAATTGACCTGGTTCTTAAATGCAAAATATAATAAAAAATCTGATAATTTACTTTTCCCGTATTATTGCTTTCATATGTCTGCTGTGTCTTCTATTCTGAAACTAAGATTCTAACTTTGGTTGCATGACATTAAATCATTTCAAAGTGTGAAACTTAGCCTCATCTAACTTGTAACCAATAGTATATTATGTTTCTTTCCATAATATCCCTTAATAAGAAAAGTCCTAGGTAGGGATTTGCAGCAAAGAGAGATGCTATTCCATCTATACAATAGTATAGTACCAGAGGACTGAATGTGTAATTATTCATTCCCGAATCCGGCTCCTGGGAACCAGCTGCCTTTGCATTTTATCGCTAGTGACATGAATAAGCTGTTCCTGCTATACCCCACCTCTTGTCACCTCTGGGGAACCAAATGCTATTTGATGCATCCTGGACCCTTGCACTCCAGGGAGATGTCACAGTGCATGCTATTACCACCATGTATTCCTTATGTAAAATGACAAGTGTATACCCAACTGAAATACCTTATAAGTTTAACTATTTGATGGCACAAGAAACTGTTTTGACTACCATGCTAGCCACATGTGAAAAAGTTCAAGGTGCATGGATGTAATGAAGGCCCAGTGACTGAGGGGTACCACAAGATCTTAGGCAGGTTCCAATTCTTCCTGCTGTACAAGTAGGCGCTCTGAAGTTGTTGCTAACGGAATCTGTACATAATAGCCTCTGAGTCATGCACAATGTATTTTTGGATATCACTGACTTATTTATGTGCAATATGGACCCATGTCTTTATTCACTCCATATATATATTACACACACACATGTGAGTAGTGATTTAACGTGCAAAGACATGTTCCAAGACACAACCTTTTAGATTCAAACATGGGTCGCAGATGAAGTTGGGGCACTCATCACAGCCTGCAGAGGCCCCTATATTTTATGCCACTGTAATGATGTCAGTATCTTAAAAAGCAATATTACCATTAGTAGGCATTGTTCTGGTCCTGTATTTCCTCTATATGTATTCATAATCAGGATTATTTGGTGTTAAAATGTTTGTCCCCCTTCCATTATCTAGATACAAAAATGGTCAATGAACTATGTCTAAATCCTTGGCTTTGGAACAGAAACCAAACAATAGTTGAATGAGCAAGAGGATGGGTTTCCTTTATGTTCTCAAAGTAAAAAAAAAATAATCTATTTAGGCTAAACAGATGTTTAGCCCCATGGGGGGGGGGACTATAGCACTCTCACCATGCCATCAAACTGACCTAATTAGAGAAACATTTCACACACTTGGGTCATTTCATTCAAGATCATTGCGTAGTAAAAAGCTCTCAACAGAACTGCACTGAATTTTGAGGTTATGTATTAAAAATGTGACTTTACTTACATTTTGAAAATAAGTACTTCTGTGATACAAAACTCTCAAAAGGGGCAGAGTTTAGATTTAAAACAGCCCAAAAAAGCCTGTATACAATATATGAACATAATTATTTATCTACTGTCACGTAAGACAGGAAGATGGTAGCAATGCTAACTGGGAAAACTACAACTACAGACAGGGCTGGTGCAAGGATTTTTGCCACCTTAGGCAAAATCTGCCCCCCTGGCCCCACCCCTTTGTGTCCTGCCTTTGGGGATGGAGTCACATGAGAAAATCATACACATGACTTGCCCACCCCTGCTAAGACAGCGCTCTTTGTCCTTTTTCTTCACTGTGCTAGACCTCTCCCCCCCCCCTACATGTAGTTCAGGTATAGATCAAATAAACAAAACTTGAAACCACATAATTGCCGTTATAGATCACCTGAAAAATCACAACTAAACTCAGCACTGAAGGTATAGATCAAATAAATAATGAATAAAAACCCTAAACTGCAGGTATAAATCACAGGGTTGCCACCTTTATCCCAAACAGCCTACCTGTTCCGTGCTTGCCCCCAAACAGCCTGCCTGTACCATCTTTGCCACAAATAGCCTCCCTGTGCCATGATTGACCTAAAGAGCCTGCCTGTGCCATCTCTGCCCCCCATTTACACACCCATGCTATGACATACACTCATTAATTCACAGATACTCATTCATTCACACATGCTCATTCATACACCCTCCCCAATCCTCTGACCTCAACTGAATACTCTGTGGCACTCGCACACTTCCACAGGGGCCCTCTGCTTACCTTTGGGTTGCTTGCACATGTCGTGATTATGAGGGCAGACAGCAATAGCAGTGCCCCCGTGATCAGGACGATTGTAGCAAAGCATAATGTTTTCATATTATTGACTAGCCCAGATAAAAGTGTTGCCCTGCAGTATGGAGAATGTATAACTGACTAATTGGTTCCCTTGCATGAATCTATACATCCCAAATGCTACAGGACAGCAAGTCACTCGTGCTGCTTAGCAATATGAAAAGATTATACATGCCGAGGAAAACATGGCCGATGTGGTCACCTTACTTGCTCGGCCCCCGGATTACACTCAGGGGACTTGCCCAGCACCCAGAGTGCACACATAGTAATGCCCCAACACCCAGAGTGTGACAGGAATGACCTGTACCCCGACTGGGTACACCCGCCAGACGATCCTTCCTTCTCCCCATGGCCACTGGAAACAGGAAACTTCAACCGTCAGGCTAGACTAGCAGACAGCAGGAAACATAGCTCTTCAGGGACCTCCGCAGCACTGTAGTATACAGAAGCATAGCAATACAGTGCTTTACCGCCCTGACAAGGGCAGCACAGAGGGGGTATAATGAATTTCAGGGAGACAGAGTGGCATATCTGAGGGAGTTAGAGTGGTGTATAGGGGGAGGTAGAGTGGTGTATGGGGGGTATAATAAATTTCAGAGTGGCATATCTGGGGGAGGCAGAGTGGTGAATCAGGGAGTATAATGAATTTCAGGGTGGTGCAGGGCATTTATGGGGGGTGGAGTGGCATATCAGGGTGCACAGTGGCATATAGGGAGGTATAAGGCATAAATGGGGCGAGTGGCATATTGGAAGTTATAAGGCATATCAGGGGGCACAGTGGCATATTGGGGGTATAAGGCATATCGATATTAGGCATATCAGGGGGGCATAAGACATATCTGGGGGTAAAAGGTATATCAGGGGGCTCAGTTGCATATCACTGGCATATAAGGAGTATAAGGCATATCGGGGGCACAGTTGCATATAAGGGGGCACAGTGGAATCTCTGGCATATAGGAGGTATAAGGCATATTTGGGGGCAGAGTGGCAAGCTGGGGGTCAGATGTGCATAACAAGGCTTTTTTCTCATAGTTTTTATTAAATATGAAAAACAGTTAACATAAGAATTAATATTTACTAATAACTTTGTATTACAACCTAGTTTGAGAAACACTGTGTTTGGGTTCTCGTAGCTTTTATTATTCTGTCAGTAAAATAAGAAGGTGAATAGAGAAATGCCATTGTTATAAAGAGATGAAAGTGTAAATAGTTTTTTATTATATTATTTTACATTTTAAAAAAATAGCTTTTTTTAATCCGATTAATCGAAAAAATAATCGCCCAACTAATCGATTATTAAAATAATCGTTAATTGCAGCCCTAAAAATTAGTTTTCATATATTTAGAAAATAATCTACACCATTTTTCATGGTAAAGTCTTATTCTTAAAGGGTTTAAAAAAAAAACTAGAAAATCTCTGGCATGAAAACAGAGATGTGGAATTAAAAGGGGGCGATCTTCATCATAATAATACTTAATACTGATGGTTTTACAAAATAAACTACTTGGAACTCCATTTACCCTTTTCATTTGGGGCTTATTATTCTGATCAATGTGTGAAATTATGCACAAGTCAACGTCTTTGTGTGAAGTGAGGTGTCGACATGACACTCAGCTTTGTGTGAATCAAGGTGAGAGAATGTGGAATTCTGGGAAACTATTATTTCCATAGTGGCCACCTGTTATGGCTTTGGCCTTCTTAAGAAAATCTTTTTTGTTTGAATGGTGAGTATAAGATTATTATTGAATCAATTTAAATTCCTGTATAGGTAACTAAATTAAAATATATTCCCACTTCTGCAAATTCCTCTTTGTAGAAGGGCTCTTAATCTCCTGTATATATAGCCCAATTAATTCTGCACAATAAAGTATTATTTTTTAAATGTTTAAGATATTACAATATTTGCATCTATACAGTAAGAACAATAAGGATGTAGAATTCCCTAACTACAGACATGGTGTTACCAAATTCAATAGATGCCTTTAACCCCTTTGTGACAATGGCTGATTTTATTTTTTGTACCCTTCGTGATAATGGCTGTTGTAGCATTTCTCCTGTGTTCATGTTTGGCTATAATTTCCTTCTCTCTCATTTACTGTACCCACACAAGTTAAATACCATATTGGTTAGAATATAGGCCGCACTCCCCCCCCCACTTTAAGTCTTTTTTTTTTCATTTTCATTTAGCCCTGCTGCTTGCCTGTTAGGATCCAGATCCCTCGCAGCGCTTTAGGGGACCTGGATCCTAAAGCTCCGGCAGCCAGTGGACATCTACGCGATGCACATAGACAACCTCCGCTGCTGGCACTTCTGCCGGGGCTTCTATAACGGAGCACCGGCGTGACATAACCTTCCGGTGCTCCACCATAGAAGCCCCGGCGGAAGTGCTGGCAGCGGAGGTTGTCTACGCGCATCGTGCAGATTCCCCGCACCGCTGCAGGCGACCTGTATCCAACTCTCTGGCAGCCGGTGAACGTCACAGAAAAAAAAGCACCAGTTGTCTGTGCGCATCGCAAAGACGTCCACCGGGTGGCCCCGCTAGACACCAGGGAGTCTGGGTGTGCATTGGTAAGTCTGGGGGGAGGGACCTATCTAGAAAGCAGAGTGGCATTTCTAGGGGGCAGAGTGGCATACCAGGGGGCATAAAGCATATCGGAGGGGCAGTGGCATATCAGGAGGCATAAAGCATATCTGGGGTGCAGAGTGGCATATCAGGGGGGGCATAGTGGCATATCAGGGGAGCAGAGGGGAATATCTGTAAGTAAGGTGCGTTATGAATTATGGAGGGGACCTTAAAATGGCTATTCGTTTTCCAAATTTCTGTTTATATATAACATATGCTGACTAACTGTATAATAGATACCAAAAATGTTAAAATACATGTTTTACCATTCCACTAATGTGTATTTGTTCTTTAAAAATAAATTTTTCTCTAAAATACCACCAAACTTTAAGGGTGCGGCCTATAATTGAGCCAATACAGTATGTTTTTTTTCAGGACAAGAAGGCCTTTCTTTAGATGTCATTATTTTGATTCTATCATATACCATATTTACTCGATTCTTTATAAGATGACCCCGATTAAAGTTAAATTAAAATTAATTTAGGGGGAAAAAGCCTTAATATAAGACTACCTTACTAGTAAATACACTCTGCCCCCCAGATATGTCTAACCAATGCATTCCCAGACTTGTCCCTATGCTTCAGACTAGCTGGTGTCTAGTGGGGGCAACTGGTGGATGCCTGCGCGATGAGTGTAGACAACCTCCGCTGCTACCCGGCTCTTCTGTGATTGAGTACCAGAAGGTCATGTGACTCCGCTGCTCCATCATAGAAGCCCCAGTGGAAGTTCCGCCAGAGAGAAGGATCCAGGTCCCCTGCAGAGCAGATGCGTGCAGACAACCTCCACAGCTACCTGGAACTTCTGCTGGGGCTTTTATGGTGGAGCTCACGCCAGCGCTCCATCATAGAAGCCCGCACAGAAGTGTCGAGTAGCAGCGGAGTTTGTCTGCGCCCATCGTGCAGTTGTCCACCGGCTGCCAGAGAGGGGGATCCAGGTCCCCTGCAGCTCTGCGGGGGATCTGGATCTTAGTCTTGTAGTCAGACCTCTATATGAGGTCTGATTTTAAGATGATCTTGAATGAGGGGTATTTTTCAGAGCATTTGCTCTAAAAACATCTTGTCTTATATTCAAGCAAATACAGTAGTTCCTGGTATTTGTCACCGTCACATAACACCCTGATATGTGTTCAGCAACATGCCTAAGTGCAGTGATAAAACACATGCATGGTTGTGGGCTAAACAGTCACATTTTGGAGGCGCACAGTTAAATTTTTTTTACGTCTGTTCATTTTACGAAAATCCCCTATTTGTGATATCTTTGAAACCAGCCAATTCAATTACCCCTTCAAACCATATACTGTATTTGCTCGATTTAATCGGGGTCGTCTTATAATCAGACCTCAAATAGGTCTGACTATGAGACTAAGATCTAGATCCCCTGCAGCGGAAGTTGTCTACGTGAATCGTGTAGAGTTCTACACGCTGCCCGGACTAAGCACCGGGGACACAGATGCAGGGGACCTGGATCCTCCTGTGTCATGCCCCCCCAACTAACCGGTGCTTCTGAGTCCCCGGTGATTGGTCCGGGCAGCGTGTAGAGCTCTACGCAATTCACGTAGAGCGGAAGTTGTCTACGCGAATAGCGTAGAGCTCTAACAGCATAAGGCATTTCTGGAGGCAGAGTGCTCTGTGAAATGCCTTTTAACCCCCTTAATGCCACTCTGCCTCCAGAAATGTCTTTTAACCCTCTATAAGCCTCCTGAAATGCCCTATACCTCCCTATATGCCACTCTGCCCCAAAATATGCCTTTTAAGGCATTTCTGGAGGCAGAGTGGCACATAGGGGGTCAAAAGGCATATCATAGGGCACAGTGGCATATAGAGGGTTAAAAGGTGTATCATGGGGCACAGTGGCATATATGGGGTATAAGGCATTTCTGGGGCAGATGTGCATAACTGGGGGGGCAGGTTGAAAAAAAAGGAAATAAAAACAAAATATTTTTCTCAATTGTAGCTTTTATTAACAAACAATTGTTCACATAGTTTACATGAATTAACATTTACTGGTAAAACTTTTTTCCTATAGGGCCGTCTTATATTCAGGCTTTTTCTTTTTTTCATAAATTAATATTCAGATTTTGGGGGGTCGTTTTATAATCTACCAATCGAGCAAATACTGTATTTTTGAAAACTAAACAACCCAGAGTATTTTAAATGCTGGTATTTTAACTCTTTTTTTCGGAAGATTTTAGTAATTCCTTCGTAAAAAAAATATATATTTTTTTGTACACATTTACTTTGAACTGGATAATCCCCATTATGTCATGGTTAATCTCCATTATGTCATCACGGGGGTCTTTTTTTTGGTAAATTGTATTACCTTAATTTTTTTTTTAATCATTTTTACATTTTCAATTTTTTTTATTTACCTCACTGATCACATAGTGATTAGTGAGCTGGGCGCATGGTTGGCTGCAGTTCCTGGAGAGACCTTCTGGGAACTCTTTTAGTTTGAACGGGCGCCACCATCTTTTTATTCTTCTGCAAAATGTCTGTTAATTAGTTATTTAATATTTAACCTATGTTATACTTAAACCGCAAAACAGAACATATCATAAGAAAGGATCCCTGACGTATTTCGCATCAAATTAATTGTATATATTCCCATACTCAACTATTTTTAACAGCAACACGAATCCTCCACACATTTTGCGTGTCAGACCCTGCCCTGTTATATCGTGCTACCACTAAACGAGGCAAATGGGCTCCTAACTAATACGAGTCACTCAGGGGTCAGACCCGTACCAGCAGCGCTCCCGCAACTTTCTTAAACTACAACTCCCAGAATCCTTCACTGTCAGCCCGGCGGCGCAGAAAGCGCCTCGGATATGGGTCCTCGGGAGGGACACGTCAGCTGTGCGGAAGTGGCCATGGTCAGCGTATGAAGTGAGGGTTGAGAGGTAAGAGGGCTAGACGGTTTATGTTGGGCGGGGGTTCTGTAGGATGAAAGGAATGAGGCAACAGTAAGAAGACCAGGAAAATTTACCTTATCGGATGTATGACTGCATGAAAGATATATTGACATATTGAGAATTTTGTTTATATTGTGTATTTACGTGTAAAGTTGTGTTTTCTTAAATGCAGGTTAGTAGTGAGTGTTTTTGTTCTTAGTATTAATGATTCTAGCACTAGTAATACTAACTAGTACTAATACTAGTTTTTCTAGTATTTCTGATAGATTACAGTTACAGAAAAGAGACAGGACATCTTCAGCCACAATTTCACTCTTAAAATGCTCAGGAGGTAACTAGTAGATTGCAAACCCATGAATGGCGTGTTTATGACAGTTCCATACAGCAACTTGTGATAGGCGACAAATCATTGTTAAGGTGCTGCAAGAGACGTACGAGATCAGGCACAGGAAAACAAGCAGACACCGGTGCTAGCAAATTGCAGGTTTAAAAATGTTTGTACTGGAAATGTTTGTATTCATATCGCTTTATCACATGCGTGTAAATGTTAAGTCAGAGACAAATGTATACATTATTTACTCGAAAAATAAATGCTTCCAAGGGTTTCGGTGGTGTCTGGCTCTGTATTGTGTGGATAGTGTAGAAATACAGTATTGTACAGCCTTATAATATTTTCATACAGGTATTGTATTGAGGGATCCACCCAGTATTAATTGGAACTTTTAATTTTATTAATTATCTCCCCCTGTTTTATACAAAGAAAAGAATATCCCTAGGACACCATACATAGTGGAATATTAGCGTTAAATATGAATGCAAACTAACAAAATTTTGCAGTCTTGTAATACCTTTGACTTGATAAAGGGATGACACCTGAAAGTTTGTTATTAGTGGACTAATATGGCTACTCCTAACTATATTAAATGTCTGAAAGAAATACATCTATTTTTTTGTGAGAATGGGGAAAAACCTGCCTTCTTTGATGGAGTGAGCTGTAAGTGATAGGAATGTTCACCATTACGACATGAGATGTACAGCAACTTGTATCATTGTGCTTTCTCCTTATATTGCAGGGCAGTCCTTGTGGTCTTATCTCAGTGCAACCAGTAAAGAAATGGTGGAGGACATCATCGCAAGGGACCTGCTGGCCGCAGATCTCAAATGCAGTCTCTTTATCTCTGCTTTGAAGAGCTACAAAAGAGACTCCGTCTTGAGGCCATTCCCTCCCTTCTATACCAATGACCAATACAAGGATTTTGATGCTTTGGTATGTATAGCATTGAAAATGAGAGTAATCAACCTTGATAAGCACCCTGAATGTATCATATATGACAAATTATCATAAATATTAAGAATATTAGTTAAATAATTATTAGTACAACTGTAATGCCATGGGACATAATCATTGGTTTCATGTTTTCCAATAACAAAAAAGAAGTAATCTAAAACATAACTGTTAATGAATGACAAGGTAAAAAGCAAAAGATCTAGAGTATAAGGAACATTAAAAACATGGTGGAGTTTTATTGTCCTACATATAGCGTTGCTGCTGTGTAAAGTAGAGCCCTATCATATTATTTTTCCTGTAGAGTAAAAAGATTTCACTAGTCAAAACTAGCGCCAGCTCTAAATTCAGCATTGCATCCTCATGTTAAGGGAACCAGTCTGGAGCTACAGTTTCTCCAGAAAAACCTGGTTGGTTTTGTGTTTGATATCAATTTAATATATGAATAAAGGAATATGTAACTAGATCATAAGTAATAAAATTGTGATCTTGCGCCTTGTTGTGGAACAATCATTATAGGCATATTATGTTAATAATAACATTAGCAATTAGCATTATTAACATTCTGTAGAAGTGTTACCCATGTTCATACCTGCTGTAACCTTTCAAACCTTACTTTGTCTGTGGCCTTTTGGTATGTTCAGGATAGCCTTTTGTCTATCACACGTGCTTAAAGTCTCTGCTGGAAGTTTCTCTCTAAAATGTTTTTAGAATGAAAGTTACACCGGCAATGGAACTTTTCCCAATCTGCATATAGGAATCTTCTCTTTTCATTTTGTTATTCTTCCCTTTTTTTTTTTTTTTATAACACTAATATACTACCTGAAGTAGTGTTCACTTAACACATTGCTATTGAGCTTGCTGAGCTGGGATTCTGAGATGCAGACAGAAGAGGATAAAACATGACATAATTTGTTGAAAAGTCACCAATATCTGTTTCCACTGTCCATGAAAATTGTTTGCACAGCTGTTATATCACATGATATAACATAGGCTTTTAATGGAGCAAATATATTTTTGTAGAAACTTGACCTTTCCAGTGTGGACACAGCGGAACAACTTATAAATGTTGAATTTATTTATTAAAATGTATTATTTAGTTTAGAGTCAAAATTGTAGATAATAATATTACAGAGTTCGTAAAATGTTCAATATGCTTTATTTATTATATATATATTTTAAACATTGCATACCTGTGAACAATAGATACCAGAAGTATTTCTGTAGAGTTACATCATAAATCTGTCAAATAATTGATTTCTATCAGATGGACAACCCCTGCCTAAAACCAGTAGCAAATGCCACAGATAACAGTGCCTTAAAAATAGAGCTTAGGATCCTTGTATTTCACAAAATTATATATAAGTGGCTCGCTGCTCTGAAATAACATGTATATCACAAAATGTCCATTGTGGCTAAATAGGGGAACTGCCCCTAGCGCCTAGTGCTACAGACACAAAGCAGCAGGAACCATCAGCAGTCGTTTTGCTCAAACAGTGCAATTGATCTTACTCTTCCAGACTAGCTTTGTAATTCTGACTAAAACACATTTATGTTAGCCTTGCAGGCATCCATTGTTCCATTTCCAAATCCTGAGAATGCATCTATTCAGTTCTTTGAAGCTGTTTGAAAATACATCTGTTTGACCTTTAATTATAATGTATCCAGAAAGCAGCTATGGTGTCATCTTGAGAACACAAGACCGTGAATCAGATCCGATCAGTTGTATATCATATTCAAAACCAGAATGTCCCTTATATATATTTATTTTTTTTAGATCGCAGACGCAAATTCTTTGCCCGGCCTACAAGACATAATCCACAGCAAAACCCACCAAGATAAGAAAACCATGGAGCTGTTGAGTTGGATTTTATCTGAGAAGATATTTACCATCAAGAGTGTGAAAAAGGAAAAGGTGGGTTCTGCAAGACTGATTGTTTGGCAAGCTGTGAAAGTTAGTGTCTGATGACTACTTATAGCCCATATGCGAAAATGAATAGTATGACAAAGAAGGAGTAAGGTAAATGTCCTATAATAAGCAGTAAGTTCCACAACAGCATCAACTAAGCTCGCAGCATTTGTATAATGTAGTGTGATGGGGGGAGATGATTTATGAACATTTTTATGAAGAAAAAATTATAAAGTCGTAAGGGCAGCTTCAAAGCATCCCAGGTAGTGAGGCCATTCTGCCTGTTTAGAGAGCACATGTACTTGTAGAATCATAAATGTTGTTGGGAAAAAATTGCATATGAGAAGTCCGGTGATTTTAGATGCTGTCAATCATTTTCTAGCGATATTTAATTTGTGTGAGTAATTGGTATGGAAGGTCACGTATGTATTAACAGTATCAGTAATATAACACCAGCCTTAAGTTAAGGCTGCCCCTCACTTGCTGTTTTAGTATGAGGAAGTCCGAGCCCTGCTAGGCTCTCCCAGTCTTGCTCTGCCCACCCCTGACTTCCTGTTTGAAATAGAATACTGCGAGAAACTGAATGCCAAGTTCCAAGAAACCCGCGGGGACAGGGATCTGTTGTATGCTCTGCACGGCAGCCGACTGGAAAACTTCCACTCCATCCTGCACAATGGCTTACATTGCCATCTTAACAAGGTTTGATACTTTACATTTCTTTTTCACGTTCTAGTAATAACTAAGTGGGTTTACAGGTGAACGCCTGGTGACTTGAATTACTCTGAGACACATAAAATTGGTAAAATTCATGTTTTTGTCGCCTATGTAAAATGAAGCCTGTGTTCTCCTGTTTCAGACCTCTCTATTTGGAGAAGGCACATACTTGACCAGTGACCTGAGCTTGGCACTTCTATACAGCCCTGATGGCCACGCATGGACTCACAGCATTCTTGGGCACGTGCTAAGCTGTGTAGCAGTGTGCGAAGTGATAGATCATCCTGATGTTAAGTGCCAGGCTAAGAAGAAAGGTGAGCTCCTTCTCCAGACAGAACTTGGATTCTTATAACATACATTAAATATGTTCAACAAATATTTTTCAGAAAATTGTTCAATGTCCCTGCAATGGATCAGTTATTGTTATTGCATTATTTTTCCAGCCTTCCCTAATGCACCTTTTTACATG
The DNA here is from genome assembly GCA_023333645.1 of Sceloporus occidentalis. NCBI lineage: Eukaryota > Metazoa > Chordata > Lepidosauria > Squamata > Phrynosomatidae > Sceloporus > Sceloporus occidentalis. The sequence continues at coordinate 6,767,224 of JALMGF010000026.1, read as the reverse complement.
GATACGAGCAGTGCTTCTTCACTCATAATAATTCATTAAGTAGGCCGACTAATGGAGGCAAAACAATTAGGGATGCACCAAAATGAAAATTCTGGACCGAAACTGAAAATTCAGCATTCACTTGGCCGGAACCGAAAATGACCCCCCACCTTTAAAAAAACAAAACAAAAAAACAAACTTATTTTTAATAAAAGTGTGTTTAACAGACCAAAATTGGACAAAAAAATTCAATAACAATATTAACATATATATATATCCCAGCATGTACCTGGGCATGATAGGAGTATGATTGCTGTTAGCAATTAGACAATATTTATATATATATATTTCTGCCCAATTTTGATGTTACTTTTAATAAAAGTGTGGTTAACACACCAAAATTGGACAAAAATAAATAAACAATATTAGATTATTACAGCCTCCCTATGCAATGCTATCCCCCCCCACTTACATGTCCATGCTGTCACACACACACACTCATTCACAAACATTAATTCATGCATACTTGCTCATAAACGCTCCCCCCACCCCTTATCTGAACTGCAGATCTCTCACTCGCAGACTTCTGCAGGGGCCCGCAACTTCTCTTGTCCCGTCCCCAGGGGAAGAAGGAATGGGGCAGAGTCATGTGACGTGCATTCACGTGACTCTGCTGGGTTCCTGTTCTCCAGGCCTGTACAAGAGACGCTGCTCGCACACTGTGCGACCAACGCACAGGTAAGCAGCCTAACCCCTGCGGACAATTATTTTCGGCCATTTTTAAAAAAAAATTCTGCATCTTGCCGATAATGCCCTTTTCCGGCCACCAATATATCGGCGTATCCCTAAAAACAATGTTTGACCTGACTTTTCCTTTGGTCAGATAAACTTTAAAAAGTGCAAATAAGACTAAATCATATCTATAATTTCTTAAGTGTCTTAACCAGTTATTATCATACATGTGAATATTATTTTTATACTGTTGTTCCTGGGTTTAAAATGGTCTGGCATAAATATGAAATGTATTTGTTTTGGTAGGTTAACTTTGTGATAACCTAGGCTAAAATACTTTTAAAACCAAATAAATTACACTGATTGAAAAAAACAATTGGTTTTAAGTAATCAAATGAATAATGTTAAAATGTACAATGGTGACAATTTTCCTTTTATATGGTGAAGTTGTTCTAGAATATCTGCCCGTATTCCATCCTTCTTATGTAGCACGATGTTGCAGACTGTATTGGAGAAATTCAATGACTCTCAATACCTGTGTGCATGGGTAATAGGCAGACCTGGATTGTATTTGCTCTATTGGAGCCCTTGTTGTCTTCATACATTTTCTGTTTTTTTGTTCTCCTCAGATTCCTCTGAAATCGACAGGAAGCGTGCAAGGGCACAAAACAGCGAAGGGGGAGATGTGCCACAGAAATATTTTGTGGTGACAAACAATCAGTTGTTAAGAGTAAAATACTTGTTTGTATATACTCGGCAGAATCCACAAAGAAGGTAAGTAGGCCATTTGTAGGAATGTTTGAATTATAGTTGCCATGAAGTGTGAAGAACTATTGGCTGCTGAGGAAGTAGAGTTACAGCTTAGATACAAGTGATAGAACTGAATTTCAGGGCTGTTGGACACTCCTAGGCTGCAACACTGATATTTTGGCTGAGGGGCAGTGACAGTCCCAGCTGTGCCACATGCCCTCACCTCATAGTTGTATCTTTTTCAGATACGCATTATTCAATGTATATTTTTAGAATACTCCTTCATTTGGTGATACTTTATACACACTGCTGCTTTATAAAATATATCTACTACCCGCTTGGTCGGTGTCAAAAGTGGCAGTGATAACTCCTATATGGATGTGATATATGTTGTACAGCATGTATAGTAAAGTTGAAGATTCATTACATATTTGATTGTTTGAAGCCTGGGCAATGGAGGAAATATTTCGAATGCTGCATCAAAATGCTGTGGAAAATAGACATGTGCATTTAATGCGTAAGCCTGACTAGTGAAACTTGTTCATGCCCCTTAAAATAACATAAACACACTTTTTATTTCACACAGTCGGCCTAAATAGAACCATGGTTTGTTATAACCCAGATATCATTGTTACTACACTGGTATGTGGTGCTGAAAAAGCTACCTCCTCTTAGAAGCTTTCAATATGTCCATTATGTATTGCTTATTAATGCAATCTAAATAGGTTACGTAAGCTCACGATAATATTACAATAGAGCTGGGCTAGACTTGGACTAAATGAGGTGAAATGTGTTCCTTCTGGTCACACCTTGTGCAGCTCTTCAAGTTGCCCTTCATTTTGATACTTTGTCAATGAGTGGAGCAGAAGGTAAACTAAAATGTGATTAGTTTATTGCTTGTGTAGCAGGGTGCGTAATGTGTAAGGTGTTGTGTATTTGGAACTTAGCCAAAAATGTTTTTCCTATGATTGGGGTCACAGTAATCTTTTGAATGTATTGCTGACGCCATACACAATCACCCTTGTGACAGGTAATATGTGGTAATCCCCCCCCCCCCCTTTAAGTGTACATTGAGAAGGAATGTCTTCTAGATTGTGCATATGCTGTCTCATTTACCCAGAAATTTATATGTGTCATTTACAGATCCAAGCAGCCATCTTGGTTTTCCACCCATCGATTTGCAATCATGATGGCACTTTACCTGCTTGTACTCATTCTTATTGGCTTAAGCAGCTCTAAGGCATTTACGCAGCAATGGAACCGGCTGCTGGGCTGGAAGCATTGAGAGCCCCAACTCTTTGGACTGCACCACTCGCCTTAACTGTGTATTTGTGACACAGCCACGCACTTTCTACTCAGACTGAAAGTACTTTGACATGTGCAAACATTGAAACCGTTCTAAGAGTTAACTGACTCATACACTTTATACTGACCAAATTCAAGAGGGATTTATATGATCAGAATAATTTCATGCACTATTCTTTCTGTGTGTGATTATAGGGCTAAAAACTGATCAATATTCTGTATCAATACACATACTATAAAAAAAACCCAAATGAAATGGATTATCTGGCATCTGCGTTTGTCTGTTACAGGATTACAAGCTTTATCTGTCTGTAGTGGTTCCTCTGCATCACAAAAGGGCATTTTTATACTGAAAAGATGAATCTTGCATGATCTGAATGGAAATAATGGCTATGTAATTATTTTAACATGATTCTGGACTGAGTGTAGACTTTTTTTTTTTCTGTTTTGTTTCCTCATAGTTTTGCCAACATTAAAATAGATTGCGGCCCCTGGCATTTGAATACTATGCCTATGTCATATTGTCCCTGTGACTGGGTCAGACAAAATAATGTTTTAGCCAGTGTCAATTATCGTTTGCTTTAATCATGTCTGGGTTCCTTTACACTTGGCCAAGACTAGGAGTCATGATAGAAAGCCTGGGCTGATTTCTGTTCCAAATACTAATCACTGTTGTCCAATACACCAGTAGAACATATTATAATAATGTGATTTAGTTGAGAGGTGAAATAATTCTTCTGGATGTTCTGTAGGCTCACTTGATGCAGAAATGGTTAATTCATTTATTGGGTTTAATGTTATTTATGCACTGCTTTATAATCACTAATCCACAAGCAGATGTGCACTCTGATGTCTGAAATTGAGTCTTTGGTCTGAGTTGACATCTTTTATTGGGCCAACGGAGTGAAGAGGCCTGAGGTCCTGAAAGCCTCTGTGACTCTTCTACAGAATCTTCCGATAAGGAAGGCTCCATCTTCTCTTGGGCATTGAAACATTCTCCGCTTACACTTTTAAAAGGAATCCCCAGAGGTTTTGTATATTAATTCATATGTATGTTTGTGTTAGTGTAATTACGTCTGTTATTGGGGTGTCATTTTGTATTATGTTATGAGTGCTATATTTTTGGAATAAAGCTCTGTCTTGGCTTCCTATTTTAACAACTGGAAGAATATTGATTGGTAAGACCTGGGGCAATATGAATTGTAGTTAAAAATGATTTATCATTATTGTCATTTAGGGATATACCGTATTGGCTCGAATTTAGGCCGCACACTTAAAGTTTGGTGCTATTTTAAAGACATTTTTAAAGAAAAACTACACAGTGGAATGGTTAAACAGTATTTTATCTAATGAACAGGCATACATGTATTTTAACATTTTTGTTATCTATAATACAGTTTGTCAGCATATGTTACATATAAACATAAAACCAATAGCCAATTTAAGGTCCCCCCTTAATTCATAATGCACCTTACTTATAGATATGCCACTCCGTCCCCCAGATATGCTTTATAACCCATGATAAGCCATTCTGACCCCCCCAGATATGCCTTATGACCCCCCCCCCTAGTTTGAAGACCCCCTCAGATGAGCACTGACAGATCTATCTGTATCTTTCCTTCAGACCAGTGTCAATAGCTACCTGCACTCGGCTGAGCAGGAACCAAAATACCAATACCGTATGGTTTTCTACAAAACACCATGGCACTTAATTGTCGTTTGTACCTTTTATGATTACCAATAATTTATTGTGCACTGACATCTCCTATATGCGTATGTGGTATGCTGATACCAGTTAATAGAAGATTGCTTAAATGCTTTACATTATGTCGTAACTATATAATCTAACCCTTTTGTGCTAGCCCAGAAAGGCTGAATAAGAAGAATCATTTTAGTTGTATTTTTGCTATATTAAGTTCCAGACCATGCAGCAGGTCAAACAGTTAAGGAGAAATGCTCTTATGTACACTGATGTAGAAACCAAGTGAACCATAGATTAACGAAACTACTAATAAAAGTATAGACTGTCACCTGATTTCCACCCTAAAATACGCTTATTTTAGTGTGTGTGTATTTTACCTGTACAGTGCCTTCTGGGAGACATTAAAGGCTGTGTTGGCCTGACAGCACCCTGGTATTACTAGACTCCAACATGGAGCAGCTCACCAGAATAGAATGTGGGATGCAATCAACAGGCTCCAATGGACAATGCAAGCAGGTAGCATTCTGAATGATACTCCCTGCAGATGTGCTGTAGCTCTGATAAGTGAATTTAATTTTGCCTTATTTGTGTATTGTTACAAATCTCTGAAAACCAGAGAAACACAAGGAAAAAATGAAAACATATGGTAAACCTCTTAGTATTTGTTAAAAATGTTTTCAGTCTGGTGCCATTACAACCTGTTAGCATTCTTCCAGCAGGTAAAGTTTCAGAGAGAGAGAGAGAGAGTGCAAAATAAATGTAGTGCCTTTAATTGTTATTAATAGTTAAGCAGCCCAAAGCTCCGGTACTGACGGACTACAATCGTAATTTGAAAATGTGAGATGGAATGATTACACTTTCCGTAGTGTGGGTAGAATCGGCAAGGGTGTTTGACAAGGCAGTCAGAAGAACCCTGATACACCAGCCCAGGGATAGGCAAAGTGTCCGTACCAGTGTCTGTGGCAAAGTTTGGGAAGGTCCATAGAACAGACTTAAATTGCCCGCCACAGACGCGAGTAAATGTCATGAGCAGTTTTGGTGCCAATCTCTGGACCAGCCCCAAATACACAGAAATACTACCTGCCCACCTGCCAAAGTAAAGTGCAATTTTAGTTACAAGCAAGGCATCAAAAGTGAGTTCATGTGCTGATGCCTGATACCACCACAACCATAAACACTGCCAGCCTTGTAATGTTTCTAAGCCCCAGTGCAGAGGTGGGCAGGCATTGCCAGATTATAGCAGCAAGTCTAACTGGTTCTGAAGAAAGCGAGGATGTGGCTGGATGTGCCTGCCTAGTGCCCTAGCTCTGCTGCCGCTCTATCACCTTCCTTACGCTGAGTGATCAATTGATTAAAATTGCCTAATTTTGGGAAATTCAGTTGCTGGATGTGTCTGTCCATGAATGTAGTGCTGGTAGTGGTCCTGCAATGCAAAGCACTGAAGCGCATGTTCAGGAAGTGTTCTTGAGTATGCTTCCAGTAGACTCCTTCTCTAACTCCAGTATCATCAAAATTCAAGCACAAATTTGCATGCAGAAACATGCATTGAAGTGCTATATGCATGTTACTTGAAATTGGTACTGGAGTGGTCATTTTGACTACAACAAATCTGTTCTGTATCCGGTTTCTTTGTTCTGGGTTATAGGCAAAAGGTCTATATAGTGAGCAGATACATTTAACCACTAGATGTCCCTCCTCACTTAAAAAGATGTTTGTACCTACTTTGCTTTTTAGCTAGAGACACTCATATATATTTTCTTAATATAGTTTATGCCCAGATCTTTGATATTTTTAAAAACATTGATCTTATTAAAGAATATGGGAGCAATAGTTCCAAACTTTTAAAAATGGCCATTACACAAATTAATGGGCTTCCCATTTAGTAAAGGTTCTAGATAGGACTCTAAGTCTAGCTCTTTACATTGCTGCCCATCTGGGATTTGCTGATCTTTAAGTGCTATTATTTATTCATAGACCATCGTCCGATTGTATTATATAATAGAACATGTAGCATAGTGTAAATTTGTCTTCCTGTCACTCATCTGTCTCCTCATTGTAATCACTTATAGAAATGACTGACACAGTAAAATACTACGCTGGCCAGTGCACAGCAGGGAATCGCTTATTAAGTAATGGAAATCCTGAATTTACATGATGCCACTATGGCAGAATGTTAGTCCATTTGAATAAAATTAACCTTATTTCTTCCAGATATGTCTTTAGGAAATTATTGTGAAATGCAATGAGAAGCCCCAACAACACAATGATAATTCTGTCTGAGGCATATAAATCCACAGTGTACAAATGGCCTTTGCCTATAATGCTTTTGGTGTCATTTCATTTGTTGTATTAAAATACTTGATCCAGGGAAAATCTATCTTAAAAGGGTAAGCTCAATGTACACACATCTCTCAAGAATCCCTACATAGGATGGATGGTCGCTTTTAGCACTCAGACCCAACATCCCCTATTTCCTTCCCTGATAGCCCTCTTTTCTCCCTCTGAAGAAATGACACTCTGCTACAATGTAAAGTAGTGAGTGTACAGCATAACTCAATTGGACATTTCCACTTAGGGGTGTACTCACTTTTGTTGCCAAGGTTTAGACAGTTAATGGCTATATGTTGAGTTATTTTGAAGGGACAGCAAATGTACACTGTTATACAGGCCGTACGCTCACTACTTTACATTGTAGCAGAGTGTCACATGAGTGTTGTCACATGAAAAGATATAATAAAATATTTGCCAAAATGAGGGGTGTGCTCACTTTAGTGAGATACTGTGTGTGTATATAAATATATATATATATATATATAACAAAAGATATAGAATGTACTGCACTCACTTGCCTGGAAGCAGTTGCAATATGCCCGGGTGCTAACAATCCAAAAAGTATATACAGCAAACAAAGTTGATGCACTCAGCGGGTCTTCTTTTTATAAAATGTATTGACTTCGCTGATTTTGTGTCCAATCCCGCCCGCTCCTGCAACATGTGTGTCGTATCCCGCCACATATGTGGCTCCGCCCAGGAACCCAGCGGAGTCACAGGAAGGGACGTCACATCAGGTGACTCTGCTGGGTTCCTGGGCGGAACAAGAGAAGAGACGCTGTGAGGGAGCAGCGCGAAGGCAGCCTTGCAGGACTGCGCGGGATTACCAAGACCAGGTTCAGTGTCTGACTGCCCGCTCCCGCAACACCACCAAGACGGCCCACGCCCGCAAGTTTTTTGGCGGGACCCGCATCCCAATGCAGTCCTCTAGCCTGTGGCTCCTTCACTGTGCTGCGTGCTCAGACATGACATCACTTCAGTGTCAGTGAGGGAGGATTATTGCTACACATTGCGGAAACCGATTGTATTGCCTCTTTGCAGCAGAAATGAGAGATACGGACCTGTCAGAATGTCGTAGCCCTGAAACAATGGCTTTGGGGCCCTGAAGCAATTCCGGGTCCCTGGAGCAACTGCTCTGTTTTCTCTGCCGTTTATCTGGCCAAGACCCTGTCCCCTAGCCTTGTCTCTAATCATACCACCATATATGTAAATGTGTTCTACATTGTAAGATTCTATATAAAGCAGGGTTCACCTACCTTTCGTTCTTGTTAAGTCCTAATTGTTGTATGATCCACTAGTTATGTTTACCCATTGTACAGCGCTGCAGAGTATGATGCTATACCTGGGAACCCGGCGCATCTCCTGGAGTCTCTGGGGGAAACCTTGAGAGTTCCTAGGTATGGAGATTGTGCTACATAAATCATAAAAGAGTGTTAACAAAATGGACAAATTATATAATGTATTTTTATATTTATACATATTTTATATGTGCTATTGCTGAAAAATGTCTATTACATGCATGCTGTTTATATCAGGCCCAGCTTTATAGTTTCAGCAGGTGAGTTCTCAAGAGCTGATTAAAAAGGTAAGATTAATACTATTATTTAGGATCATCTCATTTACCAATGCACACTGGGAAATTACAGCTTTTGAATGCAAAGCATAGCATAGAAGATGCTTGGTCTAAACTCCTTTGTCTGATCGTAAAGCTTTTTAATAGGGGGACACTGTGTCCCCCTGGCTGTGTATGGGCACTGCAGGGGTCCTGCATGTACAGTTATGTTCTCTGGAACTAATTCCACAGCCACAGGAAACCAAACTGCCAAATGCCTAAGGCATCATTTTTCAGCTTAAAAAGAGGAAAAGTATACTTAAAGGAATAGAAAAATGGATTTTATTTAAAGGGACACTGCTCTTTCAATGCACTTTAATTTTTGCGTAGTTCACACAGAATCCCTCTAATATGCATTTACTGCTTTTTGTCCCCCCCCCCCCCCACGTTCAAACCCGGAGGCTGTTGAAATATACGTTGTTGAAATTGGAACCACAGGAATGGTAGCTAATTATGGCACTGCATCCAAATAACTGTTCTGCTTATTATTGTTTGCTATTCTATAAACAGCAGTTGTGTTTATTCAAATGAATTTCCTTGCAAGTCTCATACAGCTGCTAAATTTTCACCCATCTGATAATCGGAGTTAAAGTCTATGTATATTTAATTTGGCTACGGTTTCCAAGTGTACCTCTAATCGGTCATCTTCAGGGTAAGATTTCCCAGAGGCATGATTAAGATCCGCTCTGTGTCACTTGCTGACCTTTATTATGGACATAGCCCCTGGCATGTTTTTTCTGCATGGATGCTTTATGGGTGCATGGAGTGGAAGACAAAGGAACAGTTTCCCTAAGGGATCAGAAGGGTACCTCCCTCATACTGCATTATGAATACTATAGATCATCTCTCAGCATATAAAACACAGAAACATAGAATATGATATGAACCATTCAACCCATCTAATCCGCCCACTATTACTGCTTTACAGTCCTTGGTCTTGTCTTATATTAACCTTATGTCTATCACCTACATGTTTACTTTACCTCACTGTATTAACGTCTACCATTTCTGCTGGGAGTTTGTTCCACTTATCTACCACCATCTTTTCTTCAAGCTATGTGTGTTCAGACCCTTAAGTCTTTCCAGGTATTTTTTATCCTGCTAGAATATCTATACCCTTCTGGAGATGGGATCTCCAGAACTATACACAATACTCTAAGTGAGGTCTGATCGGAGATCTGTGAAGTGGCAAAATCATGTCCCTCTTTCTTCTACTAAGTTACATTAACCCTTTGCAACGATTGATGTGCCAGGCACGTCATGGAAATACATACAGTTCCTGACAACTGACATCCCTGGCACATCATGGGTTTAAATGAGCTTAGAAAGCGATCAATGTTCGTTTTCTTCTCTCAGCCAGGGTTGCTGCAACGCCTTGATATTGAGGCATTCAGCAACACCAAAAAATATGCAGGAATTCCAAAGCAATCAAGGCTCAGCTGATGTTGCTGAAATATCTCAGCAAGTAGAAGAGGGCTGCCATCTTGTGAGGTAGTGGTGCCCTTCTGCTTTCTTAAAAGTAGTTAAAAAATAAATCAAAATAAAATAAAATGTAAAAATAAAACAGACTCTAGTGATGTCCCCATGACACCATAAGGGAAACCATCTTGTCCCAAGAAAATATATTTTTTATGACATAAGGGGAACCATCCAATTCCATATGTAGTACCCCATTTATGCTCAGAGCACCCCAGTTTGATAGGCTCAATAAAATCCACCCCCTGATTACCCACCTCACTGCCAGGTTTGCAGAGGCTTATACACCTGGAAGGAATATCGGTGTCTATGAATCCTGATGAAGTATAAGGGAAGGTTGGGATTCAAGCAAAATATTCCTTCCAAGTGTTCCAGGTATGGAGTGAAGGTGTAGAAGCTTGGGTAGCTCAGGTAATAAGGGAAAGGATAGCCACCTTGACAATCCAGGTTTCCCAGAATGTCTGGGAACCAATGTCAAGATTGTATGGGACCTAATATTCCACCAAAGTGCAACTTGTATATAGATAATGTCTACCCAAGTGTCCCTTTGTTCAAGCTACTGTATTGTTTTGATACAGTAGCTTGCGGCACTATACGTTACCACATAGGTAAAATATCCCCGTTTGAAATACCCTGGGATGTCCAGTTTTCAAAAATATATGGTATGGTTTAATGCTGATAAATTGAATTGGGCAGGTAAATTTGGCGCAGTATAACCAGATTTGAAAAAAATGGTTTCGTACTTATGGCGCTATAGCTTGCAAAAAAAACCTTTAAACATATGGTGTTTCTAAATATTAGAATCTAATTTTTTTTAAGTAAATGAGATGATATGACCAAAATAGAGATTTTTTTTTGTCCAGAAAAACAAAACTATCTATTTTGTGTGGGTACAGTAAATGAGAAAGCAGAAAGATACAGCTAAATACAAACGCTGCAGAAATCTTCAACCAGATCTCGGTCATGAAGGTTTTAAACTAAAGAAGTGTCAACATATACACCACAATGCTAACCTTGAATTGTAAACTTAGAAGGTTATCTTCTTCATTTAACATCTTTGAATGTGCCAAATCTGGCCCAACAGATAACTTATGTGCAAAATATTTCATTCATATGTTGCTTTGTAAACATTTTGTTTTTGTGTATGTAAGCATTTATTTATTTGGGGTTAGTAGACGTCATAATTAACAGAAGGTTCAATACATGCAGTAATTAGAGTAGTCATACCCTTGCCCTGTAGAGTTTACAAGCAATGCGTTATAGCCTCCCATTTAGTTACTGAGTTATCTTTCTTTAGGTCCACCATTAGATACACCAGAGGTCTGCGCTCTGTGCTTCCAAACATTGCATTTTACTATCTGCTGCTATTTGTGACTGTTATATTGCATTAAAAGGACAAGCAAGATACACTTGTAAATGTAAATCCAACCTATGGGTTATCCATCAATTGATTAAATCTGTTTATGAGAAGAGAAGTATATCAAGAAAGCATTGCTTCTCGCAGTCACCCCTGACAGCAAAAAGGTCAAATGAAAACCAGCAACTTAATTTGTTGCCGTGCCTGGCATCTGGCCTGCGACTACAAATTAAGGACATAACCCAAGGTCACATTGCGAACTAATACCTTATGCACCACACTGTTCGGCCAGTGATTAAAGCTAAGAGGACTCTTGAGACAGAGGCTTAATTTCTTTTGTCGGATTTCTTCTAAAGTCAAAGATTTGCAAATGACCTATCATCTAACAAAAACAAAAAAGATTTTATAGTTTTAAATGGCTTTTAGAGTAAACTGAATGCAGTGAAATTCGTCACTGGCCCAACTGTGATGTAGGCTTGCCACCCATCTCAATTTTTGTGGGAAAGTTCTTAATTTAGGAAGCCTGCCCTGCGTCCCACATCACTGCAGATGTCCTGATTTGCAGCTGCAAAAATGTTATACCATAGGTACAGGCTGGTGGAAGTGTTCAGCAACCCAAAGAGTTATCTCACTAAACTTTGCTTATATCACATGTATATCAGCATATAGCAATAACAAATAGAGATGTGATATGCAATGTTGGGAGCAGTCGGCAGAGACACTTCAATTGCTGGACTTGTGTATCTGGCGGAGTACCACAGTAGCTGTAGTCCCAAAGAGACCAGTGGCCAACTTGCAGCATCTGCTGACGATTCTGTTTGCACAACATATCATAAATATGAAATGGTTACAAGTAATAAAAAATATGAAAATATAGCCTGTCTGTCTGCCCATTGAGATTTGGCTTATACTGTATAACGCCAGCTCACTCCGGGTGTGGATATCCTAATAGAAGCATTAATAGAGTGTCATTGATGTATAAACAGCTGTCAATTTATCTATGTGACTTTATTAACTTGGCCAAGTAAATACCACCTCACCAACTAACTTCTGCTTTAGCAAATGAACTCCAGTGTATTGTTTTACACAAGGCAGTGTGTTTGTCTGAAATAACTGGGCAAGAACAGGTACAAATGGCTAATATGAAGAAGTATTTTGACATTCTCCAGACTAAGATTAATATATGCTGTATGTTCTTTCCCACCAGTGTTTTGTAGGCAATATAGATGGATTTTTCATGAGATTAAAACTTGTTGTTTCCATGTGAACTGCATACACCAAGAAGTAATACTGACACCGCTCATTTACACTATTGGAGGTAATGCTGCTAATGATACAAATTAAATTGTACAAATTATTCATTGTACAAATGGAGTTAATGGCTCTAGCCATGTTGTATAGAATGTAACACAATAGGTGACTGCTTTTAAAAAGAAAACACTGCTTTTTATTGTGGCAAAACAAATATTTTTTGCAGTTTTATCATTTGGGGTTATGAATGAACAGGATTATGAATGCTACCCCTAATCTCAGAGAAATTAGTGGTAGCATTCAATTGATTCAAAGGCTATTCGGGCATTATTGCATTTGGATTTCAGATCATACATATCCACTTTTACAATATTATAGTATTCTGCATAAATTAGTATCAGTGAGATGTGAATGTTATTTTAAAATAAGCATTTTTCTAATTATTAATGGGTTTACTAGTAATCTAGTTTTTCCCCAAAGGTGGCAGTCCTAGTGCAATGTAACAATTGGGGTTGCTGGACTCCAAAATCATACTGTAGCCTAAGGTAATAGGCCGCAGTACATGAGTGTAGACATTTTAAATAAAAAATGCTTCTCAAACAACATTCATTGGAGCTTGCTAGGCCAAGGCACTTAATTAAACTCTTACTAACATCATTTTGGGATCCTGGTAAATAATATAATCTATGAGAGTTTTAGAAGCAGAATGAGAACATACAAAAATCTGTGAGGCCCACATCCAATCTATTGGCTTCCAGCTAGAAAATAGTCTAGGCCATCTTTATATTGGGCCGCTAACCTGCATGTTTACCAGGTTACAGCAAAGACCAAGATAATGTAGCTTTTTTAACTGTTTTTTTACATACCTACCATGACTGCAAGTACTTTTATCACCCAATTGTATTTCCCTATACACTTTATTGATTGAATTTTGTATAATATGATGTTGTTATATGTGTGTTTTTATATGTGTGCTTTTCTATAGGCAACCATCTCATCGATGATCCAGATCAGGAGAGAATGCCATGTAAATCCTGGGTTTTGGTGCCATACACATAATTGTACGATAACCTGAAAATCTAAAAAAAATAAGTATAAATGAAACCACTACTTATTTTAGCCCCATGTGCTCTCACTATGAAAGGGATTGTTCTTAGAAGTCCATCGATTGATATAATATACTAGGGCTGCAACTAACGATTATTTTCATATATATATATATAAGGGGATACGTCCTATATGCCACTCTGTCCCCTGATATGCATTATACCCCTCCTGATATGCCTTATAGCCCCCTATATGCCACTGATATGCCACTTTGTCCCCTAATATGCCACTGTGCCCCCTGATATGCCTTATAGCCCCATATATGCCACAGTGCCCCGATATGCCACTGTGCCCTCCTGATATGCCTTATAGCCCCCTATATACCTTTACCCTTGATATGCCACCATGCCCCGATATGCCTTTTACCCCTATATGCCACTGAGATGCCACTGTGCCCCCTGATATGCCTTATAGCGCCTTCATGCCACTGTCCCCCCTGATACACCTTATAGCCCCTTTATGCCACTGTCCCCCCTGATATGCCTTATAGCCCCTTTATGCCACTGTCCCCCCTGATATGCCTTATAGCCCCTTTATGCCACTGTCCCCCCTGATATGCCTTATAGCCCCTTTATGCCACTGTCTCCCCTGATACACCTTATAGCGCCTTCATGCCACTGTCCCCCCTGATACACCTTATAGCCCCTTTATGCCACTGTCCCCCCTGATATGCCTTATAGCCCCTTTATGCCACTGTGCCCCCTGATATGTCTTATGCCCCCCCCGATATAAGAAAAACTGACATCACTAAAATTGTTTTTTATATTTATATTTATTAAATATAGACAAAAAAAATACACAATACAATATAAATATATATAAATATATGGACAATAAATCAAATATTATAGACATAAAAAAAACAACACAAATGCACATAATTAATAGATCCCGCAAAAATTCTACCTGCCCCACCAGGGGTTAATATATCAACAGAAGAAACACAGGGCAAATGAGCATAAAAATAAAGATAATACTTACCCAGTGCTGCTTACTTGTCCTGTTTTTCTTCTGTTGATATATTAACCCCTCGTGGGGCAGGTGGAAGTGGCAGCGAGATGAAGTACCGGAGGTTGCGCACATCGCCCACTTAAATCCAAATCCCCTGCAGGCGCTGCAGCGGGACCTGGATCCTCTCCGGCAGCCGGTAGGAGTCTGTGTGATGCACGCAGACAGCCGCTTCTCCCCTCCGCTTCCGTTGGGGCTTCCATGATGGAAGCCGCACCGGAAGGTCACATGACGCCGGGTTCAGTAATAGAAGCCCCGGCGGAAGTGGAGGGGAGAAGCGGAAGGGGAGAAGCGGAGGATGTCTGTGTGTTTTGCACAGACCCTCACCGGGTGGCAGAGAGGATCCAGGTCTCCTGCAGCTTTGCGGGGGGTCTGGATTCTACAGTTATAATCCGATCTCTGTTTGAGATCGGATTATAGAAGGACGGGAGTTTTTCAGAGCGTTTGCTCTGAAAAACATAATTTTATAAATCGATAAAAATCGATTCAACTAATCGATTATGAAAATCGTTGACAACGATTTTCATAATCGATTATTATCGATTTTATCGATTCGTTGTTGCAGCCCTATAATATACAGATTTCCACTTTAAAGCAAAACACATCAAAAACATGAAATGCAGTAGCATGTTTAGTATTCATTTGCCATACCTCATGCTTTTTTATGGTGTATTTACTTTAGAGAAGCCAGTTACTAGGGCTGTTGCTAAACAGAGGAGATATAAACAGTGTAGTATAAGAAAACTGATCTGCTAACATTTGGAGGTACTTACTACTTTTATTCAGTATGCTTTGCATTGGACATTAGGTGTACCAAGTGTCTGACCATTTCACAACTATATCACAGGCTTCAGAGTTTTCCAAATTACATAACATCAATATGATGTTGATACCTGGGAACTTTCCATGGTAGGCTACCTTAAGATCTCCCTCTTTTGGGGTGGCTTTGTGAGGGACAAGGTTAGCCCCAGACAGCCTTAAATGGGCTTGGAGCAAGAACAGAAATGGGCAGGGAGTGGGTATGGCCAAACACCAAACAGAGAAATAGAAAAGCAAAACAGAGACCTGGAGAAGTAGCTCTTCAATTGGAAACTGGGTCACACCTGGAAAGTTCTCAGGTTTGCTGATAACAAGGATAATGTGTTATTGATTCTTTCTTATAAGACTATTATTACCAGAATCATACTTATAATTGCAGTTCTCAACTCGCTGGCTCATGCGTAAAGAATTTTACAGTAGAATGACATTCCCAGATCGGTGCCTGGCTGCCAGACTCCATGTTGGGCAGCAGAAGGGACTGTAGTTGGTTATATGGGAACTGGCTGCACACACTGTGTATTCCGTGAAACCCTGTATAGCTTGGAAGCATTTTAATGCAATGATGTTACATGATCAACATAGTCTTAAATGTACAGTTTCAAAGGAAAAAATATTTTATTTATAAAACAAATTTTGACAATAATTATTTTTTACATAGAATTATGCACATGCAGGGTTACCTTTATTACATGGCATAAGGGGGCAGCAGCTGAGGGCCCAAACAGGATCCTATTTGCCATTGATTCTCTATCAATGTCCACTCAATGCGTGTGAGAGCTACACGGACAGAGAGAATGTTAGGTCAAACTGAAGAGAATAGACTCTATTCTCCCAGCTGAAATATGGGCACTTCTCATACCAGGGAACGTCACAGAGTAGGTACCTGCTACCCGAATCTCTTCTGGAGAGTGGCTTCATACAGGGGCTTCTGTCTACTACCCTCCTATTCCCCATCTACATTTAACAGAAGTGGAGAGGGAGTGGTATGTTATTATTATTTATTGTTTTATAGTGCCATCAAATTCAGAAGCGCTGTACAATAGGGATGAACCGTTATATCGGAGGCTGAAATATATTGGCCGAAAAGGGCATTATCAGCAAAATGCAGAATAAAAAAAAAAACAGCTGAAAATTATCATCTGCAGGAGCCCTGCTGCTTACCTGTGCGGTGCTCGCAGTGTGCTAATATTTATATAAATGATACTAGACTGGGCCAAGCTAACAGAAAAAGTGAAATCACCACAACAGAAACAATCCCTTCAGAGTAAAGACTCAAATCACAGTACTGGTTAAGTCAAAGGGTCCTAGTACCTACCTGTTATTTTAACCAAACCAGTGACTGGGTAAAAGTTAAAACTGTGACAGAGCTCATTTAAATCCTAATCATTCAATAAACTACCCTTTTAGCTAAATCATACACCATTCTAACAGCAGTAGTAGTAAAATAAATATGCCACTATGCCATTATGAAATGTCCAAGATAAACGTTCTATAACGTTTCCTAGAGATTATGTGTGAGATTTGGTTGTGAAATATTTCAATAAAGAAATTGTTACAGAGAAAATCCCTGAGAAACAGGCTGAAATGGCCCAGATGTGTGCTCAATAGCCTAACTAAAGATTTTATTATAACTGTTATTAAAATAAAATAAATAACGTTATATATCAGACTATATATCCCCCTTAGTTTGCTAGTATACCTCTATACCATCTAACCATAGAAGGTACAGTATTTATTTATACATCATTAACATTGTGGATGGCAGCAAGAAGAGCAAAATAATACTTTATGAAGCATGAACTCCTTAAAGGCCAGGTTCTCTACTAGTATAAAGTGCAATTTTTTTTATATGTTTAAACATATAATATATATTTTTGCAATAGCTTTACGGCAACATCCCAGGACAGCTCCTACCTGCAATATATGAAGCTATGGTATTAAGGATTTTTTTGCAAGGCTTTAGATGGGTAATTTTAGGGACGCTTTCTACAGGTCTATTGACTAGCTCAAGATTACCTTGTAAGATTCTTGAGAAATCCCTTGGCAGAGCATGAATTAAATGATTCACTGTCTGAGAAGGCAGGAGACCCCGGTGGGCTTCACTTTTTTTCATTTTTTCTCCCAAGTATACCTCTTTAGATCTCTTTGTCCATTTCCGTTCCCTAATGTCCCTCTATTCTAGAAGCTCAGAACATTTGCTGGGTATAAGATAGGGCCCTGTGGAGATTCGATTTTTCAAATTTCTTTCAATATGTATTTAAAGATTTAAAAACGTAAAATCCCGCAGGCCCCTGCCTCCCTCTATTGATCAGTCCCTCGGGACACAGTAAATAGTTTTTATGATTCCCTTTTGGCTCAATGACCTCTATCTTAACAAAAGGTACTTTTTCGCAACATCACTTACTACTGATCTATGCTACACATTTACATTCACCATTGATTACAGGGATAATGTACTACACCTATGCTAATTAGATCTGAGATTAGACATTTATCATGATACGTGCCTTGGTGAAAGTGTATCTACTGGGTGTATAAAACACTTTATGACCACATATGCTAACAGCATTCTGTCTCTGCTAAGATTAGATACAAAGGTGCTTCAACAATGTTGGATACTGCAGTGGAAAACTTCAATTATGGAATGTGAAATAGGTAGGTTTCTTTGAATACGTAATAACATATTTCAAATTTACATTAGCTTTGTATGTAGGGCTGCAGAGATCATCTGGAAAAATAAATATTTTGTGCTAAAATACGGTGTGCTATTAAATCTGAGCAAATGTTCATGCACCAAAGTCATCAAAAAAACATGAAAAAAGGCCTTGCTGAGTTACATGTAGAAAGATGAGACTAACAGAAAATGACTGATTTACCAGTAATATGATTAAGGATTAACATTATCAGCTGAGATAAGTCCTATCTTCTTCCTGACCAACTCATCAAAGATCACCTGAAGAAAGTGAGACTAGTTCTTTATGCTGACATACCCTGAGGGAAGGTTTATTCATGATAATACACTGACATGTTGTATTCTCAACACATAAAGAAGACTCCCTGTTAAATCTGTTTGATGTGAGAAGATCCACTGGTAGTCACTGCCTCAGAAAACAGACTGAAGGGTGATTCCACTTGACGATGGCCCATCAACAGAGGTGAAGTCTTTAATGTTCACTTCCGAACCTGCTAGTTGTTTGCTGTTTTTAGCCTTTCTGGACATCAAACTCCCCATTCTTCTGACCCAAGATCTCATGTCCTCCTTAAAAGATGGTGTGTATAATCCGTAAACTAGAGGGTCAGTGCAGGTGTGCAGCAAGCCAAAGAGAAACAGGGAGTGATGGACATATTCTGGAATTTGGTGGATCATCTCTGGCTTAAACCAATACCATATTCCCAGAAGGTAATAAGGTGTCCAGCAAATCATGAATGAAGCCACAATAACCAGCGTCATCTTAAGGGTTTTCAACCTTGCCTTGGATATGAGATCATTCTTACTTCTTGCAAGCTCTGTTAATAGAATAAACAATTTACACAATTTTATAACATGCTTACATTACCTGACCGTCATATCATTGTCCATTATAAAAAAGACGAAGAAAGTGCCTTCATTATAACAACAAAGGGACTACTTATATGATGACATCACATATAGTCTCCTGATATGCAATATCAGATGAGAGTTAAGATAAGCCAAATGTTTTCCGGCAGAAAGTGGAAGCATAATTAAATAACTTATTAATGTTTGCATGAATTAAATACTGGCCACATGACCGTAAGTGCAATGTGTGGAACATTTTAAGAAAGAGAAACAATCTATTAAATGGGGGCAGGGCTGGATTCTCCTTTAGTCCAGGGTAGCCAACAAGCAGATATTCAGCTAAAAGTCTTATGATGCTGAGGCAAGAATACATGTTAGCGGTCCTAAATCTATGCAAAACATTATAGAAGCTGAAGTTTCAAATAGATAGATAGCTATTCATTGATGACACTATAGAGAGCTATAGATCTTGGGCATTTGGCAACCTGGGATCCCAGAAAATAGCTTAAATGTAGTTAAGTATGTAGTATGTGGTTTGTGAATTCTGCAAAGCCACATTCTATATCTATCTATCTATCAATGGTGCAAAAAATTGTTTGCAGTCTTTGCTGCAAAATAATAATTTATTTTATGTTTTCTTTTTTTTTTTGCTTATGAATGTAATTAAAACAATGATCCAATAAACCTAGGTTCACATTGGTGTAACGATACAATTTCAAATCCTTTGCACATATTATTTCTACGCTATTATCTCTTATGAATTTACCGTTTACATTCCCTGGTGCATCTACAGAAAGAATGGGCATATGAACTTCAAGAAATATTGATCAATTTAAAGTAATGTTTCTAAGGCCATTTTAGAGCCACAGGGGTGCTCAGTGCCTGCCTATTATGGGGTTAACGTAGCTTGTCAGTTGAGCCGGTGATTGGAGTGACCAGTGAAGGATAAAAGCTTATTAATTTATCCTGTATCTAGCCTAGGGATCTACTGTCTGCATCCAGAGCCTGCGAGTGTGGGTTTCCTGTAACTACCTATTTTCTATAAATAGTTTGCTAGCCGTCTCAGAGCGTGGCATTAAAAGGCTGTCTCCGACCCAATTAGCAGCTTTTCTCTGCTGCAAAACAGCCAGTCCAGAGAAGAAAGGATTTCTTAAAGATTGGATACCAGCAGGGGCCCCCACCTAACTGTGCTGACGTGGTGATGTGAGGGATGATAAGTGAGGCTTTTCATGTTCTGTCTTTCAAGCCTTGACCTGCATACCTGATATTACTGTAATAAAACTTTCAGGACACATTCATCCCTTTGTCCCTACTTTAGTAATGCAATGTTAGGATTGCTTTCTGGAGCTGGAAGTGCGCAGAGGAGAGGTTTGAGTGAACAAATGTAAACCTGGGATGGATGAAAACATGATTTTCTTGTGTTCATACACGGCTTAGTACCAGGTGGATGGATGTGTTCCCTCTTTCCAGCACGCTAATGGTTGTTAGAAAGGACTGCAGAAAGCTTCTCCATCTCTACACAACACTAAATGTCACTAGATAGATAGATAGATAGATAGATAGATAGATAGATAGATAGATAGGCAGAAAGAGGATGTGAAACCCATTACCAGTATAAGGGCTTCCCTTTATCATGATCTAATGTAACCTGGTTCCCATGTTTTCCTAAAACATGGATTGGATGAGGAGCAGTAGAAGAGATAGATGTGCTGATTCACAGATACCTTACTGCCCTCCCGAAAGAACATCAGATATAGTTGCGTCTGGTGCAGGTGTTAATTTTGTTACCAGAAGATTTTGTGATAGCGATACATGGCTTGGTAAGCAAATAAGGTGTACTTTACCGAAGCAGTTAATTTGCATCTAAGATCATGTTTAGTACTGGCCCCGCATATAGTGGATAGAGTGTTACAGCTCTATACAATACTATCACTTTTTATATTCAGGAGCTGTGTCTGAATTACCAATCAATTGGCTTACAACACAAATAGATATACTATATATCACACTATTTTACCTGACACACTTTAAAGTATACAGAAACATAACTATGGATAAACCAGATAACATAAAATTGTATACAGATAAATCACAGACAAATCAAATAAATAATTTCCCAACAAGTAAATAGTTAGCTAAATAATTGGTACAAGCGTAGTAACAAATACATAAAAATAAATAGTTACATAAAATGGTCTTGTGGTATCACTGTTAATTATTGTGTTTTTTTCATTGAGAGTTTATTGATAAGGCATAAAAAATCTGAAAGAAATTCATCGACCCCAAAGCTTTTAACATTCCATTTTTAGTACACGTGTGACAGGGCATTAGTGTATTTCATTTTGCTTTATACATATATAATGCACACATAAATAAAGAGTAAAGTGGCACTGCTAGTCATAGATAGCTATAAATATGTAGATAAAACAACTAATCCCATTACTGTCTCTGTGGGTTTTTTGGCCTTTGGTTGTCCAAAGGTTGCGTTCGACAAATAACAGTTTGTCCGGTATTTTCAGCAGAGCAACCAGTTGGTATCAGTCAATCCAAACTACTATTACTGACCGAACAGTACTCACCATTCTTATGCTTCATCTGTTTGCCAATCTCCCACAGGATACGGGTATAACACACAATCATGACCCCAAGTGGAGTTACAAATAAGGTAGAAAAAGTGAACATGTTGTATGTGGTCTCCTGCCAGCGATGTGGGAAGCTCCCGTGGGTGGCACATTGTGTGAAGTTGACTCCCGGAACGGTACGAAGGCGGAAGAGAAAAAGCTATAGTGGGAAGAAACAGACGAAAAATGTACAAAGTTCTACATTTACTGTCAATCACAACAAAGCAATTATATATACAGACACTGACAGGCTTACTTATACACACAATGGAGTCCCGTACTCAATGTATGAATATCTGTTAAGGTATGCTATGTGAAGCCGACCAGGCCATTATCAAGTATGCCTTACTGATGGGGATTGTGGACTAAAAGTATTGGGGTTATTATCAGACCAAGGCTGACAGCAGCCCAAACTATATCTTAGAGTCCTCTCGATTGCCGCAGGTCCCAGAACTCAATACCAGCCCACAATGAATAGATGTTATCTGTGTATAGGAGAAGACAGCAATGCGTGTAAAACCTTTAGGAACTGGGACTAGTATTGGCTTACACATGCTCTGGGGTAATAACTGGTTTAGTAGCAATATCATCATGGCATTAAAATGTTATAGAAATTACTGGAAAATAAAAAAAAGAAATACATGCATCTGCATTTGAGTTTAAATAATGGATTTACATTACTGGCTAATTGTTTTCTTTTTGTGCTTTCGGTTAGAAGCAAACACAGGCAACAACTGAACAGGTAACTGATGTGGTTTAAAACCCCTGTCAATTACTGAGATTGCCAATGCAGGAAACAAATTCAGGCTTTGTGTGTATACTTCTTAATACAGACAATATAGGAGATTGCTGATTGATTTACTATCTTAAATGACATTATGTGATGCATTATTGAACCAGGCTGCAAGTCAATTTTTAATCTCAGATTTATTGTTTTTGTTCTTGCCTCTTTATACACTGTTTGTTGCCAAGTCCAAGATACATTTATCATGGCTATTGTTGAAACACCTTATGCCTTCTTCTTCATCAACCTCTTAATAGACTATAATATGGCAAAATTAGGGCTCTCTCTATTCCTTCTATACCAGTATGTCTTAGGGTGTGTTATACTGTCGGTTTTCATGTCATTGTTCATTTTATACTCTCACCTATCATAATAGAGCTACAGAATCTGCTGGCACAATAAAAACAAAATACAATGTAAAGCATTATAGAGTATTACAGAGCAGTAAAGAAATTGTACCTGAGGCGATGCCAACAGGAGACTTCCAACCCAGGCTGTCCACAGCATTATACGATTGCGCTGCCCAGCACTTGTGAAACTAAGAGGATACAGTATGGCCCAATGACGATCCAAGCTGATCACCACCAATACAAATGCTGCAGAGTACATGGCGAATAGTTTTGCAAAGCTGAGGACCTTGCATGGGATTTCCCCTGCATACCACTGCACCGTTATATTCCACAGAGCATCCAGTGGCATCACCAAGAAGGTAACCAGAAGGTCAGCCACAGAGAGGCTCAGGATAAGGACACGTAAGTGGGACTTACATCTTTTGCCACTAATACTGACCAGAACAGCTACATTACTGCATGATGCTATAATGAAGAAAAAGCAGGTGACGCCCACGCGGAACTTGGCAGCAACTGTGAATGCCGGCTCTGTCCACGGGCCTGGCAAGGATAATGCCGAGGCATTGGTGTCTGGTGCAACTAGAGAACGAAGAGTATGGTTCACAATGGCGTGTACTGCCATGATCTGAAAGAAACGGATTATCTATTAATAATAAAAATAATTACTTGATAATATTAGCTGATCATTATATCACACATCAGTAGAGAAAAAGATGAATTCTACAAAATAGTAGGTAGGCCCCCCTCTCTTAGTGCTGGGTAATCTGCAGTTTGTTCCAGCAGAATCCAATGCAGCTTTTTTTTGGCAAGGAAAGCATAGAAAGGACAAAATGTTCTTCCCTTGCTGTCAGCCTTTTCTTTGTGTGCGAGTAAGCAGATGTTGGCCCATGGGACAATATTATACCTTAGCATACCTCTAGCCTAGCATTGATGTTACTCATGTGGCTACGTAGAAGCTACCAGGTAAGTGAGTTAACATGGCTGTTAACCAGTGATGTACTAAAGTATTGTACTGCTGTAGATGTCTCATCGATTATCCTTTGCATAGCTGGAAAGGTAATGCCTTATGACTATGGCGGCTCAGAGCAAAGCTGGGAAGGGTAGATTGGACAAGCAGCCTGTGAAAAACCTAAAAAGGAGCACCCTCACCGCTCATCTAACCCAATAGTTCTCTACTTGTGTTCATATTTCACAGAAAAAAGCACCTGTTATGCCATCGTATTAGCTATTCATGGTCTTAAAATACAATATGCATGTTACTGATGGCTGAAGCAGCCTTTATAATGGCAAAGAATAAATCTTTAGGTTAAACTATATTTCAGCCATGTTTGACTAGGATGAAATGTTATTACCTGTGCAAAAGCCTTGCCATTTTCTTTTGCAGATCAATTTAAAATGTGTTTTAATAATAATTATTAGTTCCCCAATATTTTATAGATCTAATATTATTATTACTTTTTATTTATGTTGTGCTGGGAGATTCCATAGTACTATAACAAAGATGGAGAATTCTAAATTAATAACAGTAAAATGAGCCCTATACAATAGAAAGGAAGGCAATGAAAACTACATCCTTATTTGACTTACTTAAATAAAGCAGCTGTGAACAGCTGGGTGAGTTTATGGCTCTTGCAACGACAATAACAGTGAAGGTGTATCAGTTTGTAACATATGGTTTTAAACAAGCATTTTGACTGTGTGATTGTCCTCATCAAAGAGCTTTGAATGCATCTGATTCTCGAAGCTATATTGTTCTGCGGATCAAAGTGTTTCACCTGACCTTTTTATATGGTTTGGCAGCTCAGGTCTGAGGCATATGTTCCTGGTATCCTCATATGTAGGATCAGCATGGCACTTCATTTAATCTTTCCTGGAGAAAGAAAAATGCAAAACACAGTTTGAAACACAATGCACATAAAAAAACTAAGAAGGAAGCAGGCAGCCTAATTAAAATGCAAGAAAAACTATGGATTTACACGTATTGTATATATATTGTTATAAACTCAGCCGGTGAGCACAGTCGGGCCAAGAGTTGCAACTAGAAAGCTCTTTTTTCTAGCCAGTGTGATGACATTTTGGTCTGGTAGCTACTGGGCTTACCTGGCTACCCATCCTTGGCTATGCAGTCCACAGCAGGTGGAAGGCCCATCACGCATGCGAAGTATATAAACGGGGCTAAGTATAAAATCTTTGGACAATTTCATTGGTTGCTATGGTAACAAAACTTTTCAAATCAGGGTGATGATATGGGGAGGGAACTGAACAGACTCCTATTTTTTATGCTGGCCCATAACATGTAAATTAAGAAACTAATTTAGGATAAAGAGCACAGATTAATCACATCACATTGATTGGGATAAATTGTCTCTTGTACATGTACCGCATTCTAACTATGCACTTCTGTAGAAATCTGTCGCACTTATTTCTAGTTCAAGTCTAAACACAGCAAGGGGAACTGACCCATCCCACATTATCGCTAACACTACTTGGCATGTCTATATCATATAAAATATGTTTATATCCTGTAAGTATTCATAATCATGTTTCTATTGTGCTGTCTCTGGGAACTGCAATATTACCTGGCTGTGCTTGTCTCCTTGCCTTACATTTTTGATCAAATGTATAGATAACATGCATTCTAATAAGGAATTTCTAGCACTTTGGGCTAAATGCTGCTATTGTCCATGTTACTATTTCCTGGGAAGACAATAGGATTTAAATTCAATGTCTCAGTAAGCAGACATGGGAAATTATGAGAATATTTGCAAGTAACACCCTGAATATGAATTTGTATAACTAAAAAATGCAAGTGATAAATGGTCTTGAGTTCTTGATTTAATTAAAGTTACATATCAGATGTGACAATTTCTATTCAACCCTTTCAGAGTATTAAGAATTTGGATAAACAGCCAACCCAAAAGATTAAGCACATGTAGAATATCTTTTACCGTGGCAGATACCTTCATTAATGTCTAATACTTATGTTAAGAGACTGGCGCACAGTAGATTGCTGTTTTACATGGAAATTAAGAGGTTAACATACGAATAGATTGCACTTAAGTTTGCATGGAACCAAAGCAGTTCAGCTGGAGAATTTCATTCTGAACCAGTAGCCATATGGCGCTGCTGGGTCCTTGGTATTTTCCAGGGAGCAGAGCAGCTTAGTTTTAGGTGCTGCATCGTGTCATGTATATGTAAATAGGACGTGGGTTTTACTTCAACGAAGAAATAATTTCATTAGAATAATCAATGCTTCATATCACTGAAAATAAAGAGCTAAAATGAATATTCCATACAGCAACTGAATAAATCCAATGCCAATTTATCGGATTCTAAAAATAAGAATAATCATTTCTTTAGCATGCTAAACATGCACTCACAAGCAATCTGGAGTGAGAGAGATATCACTTTTAAGCCTATACAGTTATTTCTCCATGCAGTGAAACTAAGGATGGCTTGCATGGATAAAAAAAAAAAAAGCGTTAACTGTGTATTTTTTTGGGAGCGGACTATAAACTGAAAAAAAATTAAAATAAAATAATAATAATAATAAAAAATGATAAAGGGATAAACAAGTACAACGAAAGCTAAAGGGATCATGTAAAAGGGGGATTTAAAGCATAAAGTATACTTTGTGTAATTCCTTTGTGTAAAAATGACACTATTTCTGTTAGTTTATACAGTGTCAAATCATTCTGCGCCCATTTCTCTGATAGTTTAATATTTAGAAATAATAAATGCATATTGATACAAGTATATCATTCAGGTTTATGGCATTGTTCTGCAACATATGGCCCCCATGGCACTGAAATGGGAATATTTGTGACCACAGATGCCCCTGCAATGAAAGATATAAAAAAAATTACCTATAGCACAAAATCAGGAAGACACTGACACACTGAATAGTGCCTCCTAGGATACCTGCTTGTTGTGCCAAAAGTTTACTGTGTCCACAATGGGTACAGTTTATTGTCTGTGCCCTCACCTGGTCCTGATGTGCTCATCTTTCTCTTTGTCTTCTGTCTGCCCCATCTGGATGTAAGTCAGAGGAACTTGTTCTGTATCTTCACCCAGCTCAGCATCTTCACATCATCCCTGCAGACTGCTCTGTCCCTGATGTTGCTATGAGGCAGTTCTGAGCTGAACACTGGGTTTTATGGGAGGAGAGACAGAGCTCTGCATGAGTAACAGCAAATCTATTCAAGAAAAAGTGATGCTCCTAGCACTGCAAGGTACCCTGAGATGCTCAAGCGCTGTCTCTCAGACCTACAGTACATTGCTGCTCCATTGCTTACACACAGTTCTCAGCATAACTGGGGACTCTCATGGTTTTTGCTCTAATCTGAGGGTATCAGTGTAAAAGGCTAGAACCTCGGGGCCCCGCCGTCCATATCTAACTCATTCATTATCTACACTCATCTCAGCGCCTGTTCAATTAGGTTAACGTTGCAGAAGTAGAGATTGCAGAGAAAGACTATAAAGAAAACAGGAAAAAAATATGAAACACGTTTCTCTGCAAGTAGTAAGACATAGTTAAAGCATCAGATTATATTTTGCACTTATTTCCTTTATTAAGATAAGTGTACCATTTATCAGTTGTTCTTTTAGTCTATATGCATTGAGCTACAACTGCGATCATGCTAACCTTACTGCAATTGTACCTCCAATAACAAACACCAATATGCTGGTGAAAAGTCACCCATGTTATTATATTGACTTGATGCTCCTTTTTTAAGTTATTCTGATTTAGCTTTTCCTGCTTTGACATCCACCCTGGAGGACATGCATGGTACTTTGTACAGAATTTCCCTAATTTGCCATGATTCTTCAGTTTGTGGCATAATCTGCGTATTGTTGTATGTTAACGTGGAAGGACTAGCATGGAGTATTATGTGGGGAGGGATTGTTCGACTAAAAAATTGTATTAAGGAAGGCCAATTTCTCCTGCAAGAGTTGAGTTCTCTCCTCATAACACACGGTGGAATTTTTTAGCTAATGTGTATTATAAGAAAACATTCGATTCTTTGATAGCATTGAATGTTGCACCAAAATAAGTTGGTGGCTTCCAATTTCAGAAAAAAAGAAAAAAAACCTGTTGTGATTTAAAGAGGGTTAATTATCAGAAGCCTTTTCTGAATGTTCTACTAGCAGTTCCACATATAGCCACCAGGGTGTCTAGAGTAACACTGACTTTAGAAATCATTTATACACTGACTGTATCCTTTCTGTGCTTCTTTAATGCAGTCCATTTTGGCCAATATGCACTGGACAGGATGTGTGCATTGAGCATTGTTGCCCTTGGTATCATTAGCCAGATACTTTGGGACACTATATTATTAAGACCCTAAGTTAAAGGATGCCAACTAAGCATGACTTCCTATGCAGATACTGCTGATACGTAATACAACTGATATATCCTAAAAGGATTATACAAGAAATGTTGATAAGTTTCCTTTATGCTCAGCTACTAGCTTTATAAGAAACAAATCTCTTTCCCTCTTTAGTAGCATTTTCTTGAAATTTGTGTATGTAGCAGCTACAAAACATGCAGTACTCAGCATAAGAGGTAGAAATCAGTTTAATCAGGGAAATGATAAATAGCCTTGCATTAATACAAAGATATCTAGTACTCTGTATCGGCTGACAATTCCTAGATGACCAATTTATATTTCAGTGAATAGGTAAGCAGACCTGATTCCACTTATTTGGAGTACACAATTGCAAAATTCTAAAACAAGAAAAAAAGAATTTACAATTATTTGTTTTAAAGGTACAGCGAGGCAAAATAGCTTGGCTTACTGATGCCATACATTCACATAATTGTGCAGTGTCTCAGTTTCACTATACTGGGGGTACTCCCGCAGGGAGCATCTCTAGGTGTACTGTGTATGGAGCACTATGTGCATTTATAATTTATAATAATGGGGCCCAATGCTCTAGAGCAAACTGGGTGTTAAAACAAACAGCAGAATTAAAAACTTAAAATTTACATTGTGTGTCGTTTTACTATAGCATAATAATAAAAGCTATATTTTAAAGGAACAATAACCCAAACACAATGTTTCTCAAACTAGGTTTTAATACCTAAAACAGTTTTACTAGTAAATAGGCAATATTTACTAGTGCCACTGTGCCCCCCTGATATGCCTTATACCCCCTATATGCCAATGATACGCCACTGTGCCCCCTGATATGCCTTACACCCCATATATACTACTCCACCCTCAGATATTTCACTGTGCCCCCTGATATGCCTTATACCCTCTGATATGTCACTCCCCCCAGACATGCCACTTTACCCCCTGATATGCCTTATACCCCCCTATATGCCACTCTGCCCCCCTCTGCCAACATTTTCGCTGAAGCTTCTATGGCTGAGCATCGGAAAGGCCGTGTGATGCTGTTGCTCCATCATAGAAGCCCCAGCGGAAGTGGAGGGCAGTAGCAGAGGTTTTCTGCGTGCATCGCACAGACGTTCACCAGCTGCCAAAGAGGAGGATCCAGGTCCCGTGCAGCGCTGTGGAGGATACTCCTCTTTGAAGTACCAGGGCTGCCCTGTTATCGTCAGTATGACACTGGTCCTTGGTCTCATCTTAGGTCCATGATAGTCAACTGCCTGTCCCATTCATGTTTACATTCCCTATACCAATACTGGTGTAATAATGTTGCACTAATCTACTACCCTCTCATTACAAAAAAAAGGCAAAAAAAAAAAAAGCAAAAATGCCATTTTAGCCCCTGCATTTTCTACTGTGTTATCCATCAGATGTATGAAAATATGAAGCACTAACTACTTACATTATTTAATGCTGCTTCAATGTATACCAGTGTATGGCTTGATTTATGGCATCAACGTTGATTAGTTTTAGATTTTAAACACTGTACCACCACATTAAAACATTAAAACATCCTAAAATGCATAATTTATCACCAAATGTTAAAACAGCTAAATCAGCAACACAACTGACCTAACAATTATAATTATCTCTAGGAACAAGTTTCCTGTCTACTCCAAAGTATGGGGAAAATATGTTTCTTTTTTGTAAATGCATTAACTTTAAAAGGGTATCAAATCTAGAACATTACTAGAGAATACATTTTGTAGCATACATGTTTTAATTCAATTATAATTTAGTAAATAATTTAATAATCTTTAAATTATCTTTTTATAATGTGCAGATCAAAGAGACCTGACCTTTTCTGTAGCTAAAGCTGGAAGACAGTACTGCCAGGTGAACTGTGTATGTGCACATGTTAAATACAGGTATTTGGGGCATTGATTTCCCCCCTAGTGGCAGGATCCAGGACTGAACCCTACTAGCATTTGTCTACAGCTTTGCTGTTAGATCTGGAACTCAGATGCTGGGGAGGTGTACACCTATAGAGCATTAAACTACCAGAGGGGTCAATAGACGATACAGATTTTTCAGGTAGCAGATCATAACGTAGTGACAATCCTAAACAAGGATAATCAACAAACAATGCAAACCCAGCCTAAGGTCAGGGGCAGGCAGCAAAGGGTCACACATGACAAATAGGTCAATAATCTAGGAGAATCAGAGGATAACAAAAGAAGGTAGGTTAGAAGCAGAGGTACATGAGATTAATCACAGGAAAACCAGGGTTGCAGGTGAGCACTTTTTGGTCACACTTGGTCATATTTATGGAGTGTTTGGACACCATTGCACATGACGTTGCTAATGATGCACCCCCATTGATTCTTACCATGAACTGCTGCACTTAGTAACATGCCGAAATGGTTGATTAAACATTATACATATCATACAATGTAGCAATGTTGGCATTTTACGTATGCAACAATGTAGGCAAACATTTTCAGAAATCGGTAATGTGCATAAACATTCTAAGTTACTTTAAAATATTCTTCATATGGCTAGACAGCTACTTTTAAAAAATATACTAAGATTGCGGGAAATAAATTAACATCAGTTCAAATTCTACCAATATTCCCAGCTAGGACAGAGTGTTTTTTTCCCCTTTTTTACTGTTAACTTTGAACTTGCTTGTCTAATAGGTAGGGTTCCATTCTTCGTTGTAGATGGATAGTAAAGCTGCAAAATATATTGTGTGCACAATCCAAGACAAATTTTATCCATTTGTTTCTTTTCATAAGCTTCAAGTGACATGTTTAATTAGTATTTTAGGTTGGTGCCTACACCGGAGAGGAAGGGTGCAGAGAAGATCACAACAATACTTTAAGTAAATGCACTGAATAAACACATTTTTAGACAGAAACAGGGCATGTGCAAGAGTGCAGGAGTCTCTAACCACACCACTATCAGAGTTTGCTATTTATTAAAAATAATATCAACCTAAACTTATAGTATAATTTTCCACCTAGAGTGAATTAAGATGTTACATTTTGAAAAATAAGTAAATGACTTTGAGGATCAAATATATTTGATGTTTTTCAGAATGCCTGCCTTTACTGTAATCAATTATTTTATTTATTGTGGAGATCTGTGTTCCTGCTTGTGTTTGATCATCTGACATGGTAAAAGATATTTGAAGAGATCTTTCTCCATTATTCACTCTGGTTGCCGGAGGGCAACAGAAAATGATGCGAGGAGCCTAGGCTGGCCTGCTAATAACGTGTGTAGGGTATAGAGAACATATATTGTCTCTCAATGAACGTAATTACATTTGTCCTGGCCTGTCAAGGAACACCCTAGTATTTTAAGTTATTTAGACTTGTATATTGACTCATAACTTTTTCCTTAGCCTATGAGTTCTAGAGGAGCATGTTTAGCCCTCTAGAGCAAGTGTCACCTACTACAAAGAACAGTTTTGGGGCAATGTTGTAAGAGTGGTGCAATCATCATAGCAACAAATGGTTTGTTCATGCTGATTGCGCCACTTTTGCCATGTTGAACTATATTAAATGCTCATGCAACAGTAAGTTTGACTGAAATGTCAGATGGTGAGGACATTTTTGTCATTTATATGAATAAGATGTGATAATGCAATAATTTCATCTAAAGAAGAACCCTCTGAGGTTCTGAAAGCTTATCTTCCTCTACATATTTTTCCATGTTGGACAAACAAAAGGTATGAAACTAGACTAGGGACTTTACATTACATGTTGCATTTCGTGTATAGAACAATCTAAAAAATAGCGTATATTTTGTTTATTTAGTATAAAAACTGTAAAATGTAAGATTGTTGAAAGCGGAAAAATCCACTTTAAGTATAAGTAGCTTTATCGTATGGCAGTACAACCCTATTCATAGTATATGAAGCAAAAAGAGACAAACTTAGATTTACCGAGTCCAACACATGCCCACTGACAGTTTTTAAGACATTACCACTATTGCTTTTTACACTGGACATTTACACGTGAGTGCGTTACTGACCATTTGACATGGCCATCATTAATATGGTCAATCCAAATATTCATGTGTATCTGACTGCACTGTTTTTATCTTTAGTGTGGAACATTTGGCAATGGGATTAATTTAAAGAAGCAACCATATGTTTCTTTACCCTTTAATCTCTTATGCAGTAGAGGGCACTGACCCTTGGTATCCCTTCAGTACCCACATTACTGAGTTTGACTTGTCCAAATTCTCCACCTCTCTTTCTGTTCTTTGTTTCTCTGGACATATCTCCTAATCCGCCCCCCACCTGCATGTTTCTCTCTGTTCCTACATTCATCTAAGGAACTATCTCTCCCTTTCTCCATACCTTATGCTTCTCTTCTCCCCACTCCTTCTAGATTGTAAATCTGCAAACAGGGCTCTCTTTACATAATGTATCAGTTTGTCTTAGTCTGTCAGTTCTAGTTTTATCACACCCCTTGAATTTATGTATTGTAAGAAGCTCTGCGTAAATTGTTGCCACTAATAAAATCTAATAATAATAAAAGCATACTACAAGGATGTACTAATGGTTCACACTAGATTAATCCCTTCAAGATTTTAATACACTATTTATCTGTGAGGTGTCACTGTTACTTTACTGTGTTGGTTGCAATGTAACATCAGAGACTACCAATGACAGAGCAGCAGCACAGTCTGACACATACAGGGCAATGACGATTCCAACATTTGAAACATAGTGAATGAATGTTCAGAAAACACTTTCATATAGACCTGCATGCATGCATCCAACAGAGATTTAAACAGAATGTCTCTAACATACAAACTAATGGCCAATAAATCTGAACTTACATTACTAATTCATTTGTAGATCTTTTCCCCTAATTAAATTATGTGACTTGCACATAAATGAGAAAAAAGTACGTAAGTACAGGCTGTCTAATGCACATCTGACTAGGATAACCAGATGTGTATGGGTTTAGGGGCCACTCCACTTATTGATGCTTTCCTCCCTATAAACTATTTATCCCTCCTAAATCCCTATTCGTCCTCAAGGTTTATGTGTTAGAAGCAGTAAAAATGGGCAAGCGTAAGGATCTGAGCGATTTTGACAAGGGACAAATTGTTTTGTCTAGATGACTGGGTCAGAACATCTCCAAAACGGCATCTCTTGTGGGGTATTCATGGTCTGCAGTGGTCAGTATCAAAAGTGGTCCATAAAAGGAAAAGCAGTGAACCAGCAACAGGATCATGGGTGGCCAAGACTCATTGATGCATGTAAGGCGCGAAGGCTGGCCCATATGCTTAAATCCAACAGACGAGCTGCTGTAGCTCAATTTGCCAAAAAAGTTAATGCTGGTTTTGATAGAAAGGTGTCGAAACACAAAGTGTTGCGTATAGGGTGCCCATGCTGACCCGTCCACTGCCGAAAGCGCCAACAATTGACACGTGAGCATAACATAGTAACATAGTTCATAAGGTTGAAAAAAGACCAAAGTCCATCAAGTTTAACCTATATTATCAGACACCAGCAAGTGTCTGTTTTAGCAGGGTAGAAGGAGCCCAGAATGCAGGACTACTGGAGGTAACCAGAATAGTCCAGAGGACACAGTAGAAAACTCAGGTAGAGGCAGTACTCAAAATAGCATAAACAGGTAACAGGCCAGGGTCAGGTCCAGGCAGCAAAGTAGCGAAAACAGGTCACAGGCAAGGGTCAGGTCCAGGCGGCGAAGTAGCGTAAACAGGTCACAGGCAAGGGTCAGGTCCAGGCGGCAGGGTAGCATAAACAGGTCACAGGCAAGGGTCAGGTAACAGATCAAATCAGGAAACAAATAGGTGAAGGAGCACAGTACAGGAGACGCTGTGTAGGGCACAGAGCGTCTCAGAATATCTGAGCGCCGACATAAGGGAGCTTGAGGGTTTTATTGAGATCCCAGACGTGGCGTCTGACGTCACGCCTGGATCTCCGCCCTCGGTTCCGCCCCCAACCATCTCTCTCCTGTGAGACGGCACCAGAGGTGCCGCCCCTCCAGGGGAAGCCTCTCTCCCCACTCCTCCCCCTCCCCCCTGCATACTGTGAGCAGGAGGAGAGGAACTTAGGGCGGCGTGCTGGAGCGCCGCCCCCTCCGTGGGGACCAGAGCCGCGTCGCCGGCGTGTCCCCCAGCTCCCCGCGTGGACGCGGGGAGTGAAGAACAGATTGCCCGAGCCGGCGACAGGGACCGGGAGCCTGTCACGAGCAGACGCGGTCTGCCACGGGAGGTAAGTCCCGGACCTTGAATGGCACGTACCGTACGCCGGGCGGTACGTGCCTTACATATATACATATTGTGTCCCTACTGTGTTGATCCAGAGGAAGGCAAAAAAACCCTTATGAAGCAGATGCCAATTGCCCCATACCAGGGGGAGAATTCCTTCCCGACTCCAAATATGGCAATCAGAATAAATCCCTGGATCAACGTTCTGTCCCTATTAATCTAATATCCATAACTTGTAATATTATTGCTTTCAAGAAACACGTCCAGGCTCCTTTTGAACTCTTTTATTGAGTTTACCATTACCACTTCCTCTGGCAGAGAGTTCCATAATCTTACCACTCTTACTGTAAAGAACCCCCGTCTGTGCTGGTGTAGAAACCTTCTTTCCTCCAACCGTAGAGGATGTCCCCTTGTTATAGATACAGTCCTGGGTATAAATAGGTCCTGGGAGCATAAGAACTGGACCACAGAGCAATGGAAGAGGATGGTCTTGTCTGATGAATCACGTTTTCTGTTACATCACATGGATGTCCGGGTGCGCGTGTGCCGCTTACCTGGAGAACACATGGCACCAGGATGCATCCATTGAGGCCCCACCTCGCAACTTACAGGACCTAAGGGATCTACTGCTAACGTCCTAGTGCCAGATACCACAGCACACCTTCAGAGGTCCATGCCTAAATGTGTCAGGGCTGTTTTGGAGGCAAAAGGGGGACCTACACAATATCAGACAGGTGGTCATAATGTTGTGGCTGATTGGTGTATAAAAGGTACGTCATCCTATTTATTTTATTAAACTCCTAAATAATATATAATAGGGATAATGTTAGAAAAATTAATTGAGTTTATGAGCAAAGTTGTCCTGTTATGTAATTGAAAAAATCTAGCCAACCTACATTTCACTGAATCTACATAGGGCTTTTTATACTTAGGCAAAGATATTTACATTGTTTTTAAATATTAGGAAAAATCGATTATGTATGTGAAATAAGTAATGACTGATTTTGAAATCATAACAAAGTCTGAGTTTGAACAATAGTTTTCTGTTCTATTTTCTCCACTGCATTTCCCTTCAGCTCTGACAGTAGAAATATGCATGCTGGTCCAAAGGAGCAACAGGCACAAGGTTAATACTCCTTCAAACAAAACTCATTTGGTAGGGAATGAGTATTAGACACATTGCTCATTAGGAATAGCCTTGGGCAGAAGGAACTATATCTGTCAGATCTGCAGGTCACCCAGTCATGCTTGTGATAAAACCATGATTCAATGAGTCACTGTTCCTGCCAATAAACAAGCAAAGTGCAGGTGTACAACGTAGGTGGCCACGTACACGAAAATGTTTTTAAATAGACTGTCCATAGAACGTTTACCGATGCAGGCAATGTCTAATCGTGCTACTGTTGTGTGATAATTGAGTATAACCTAACAAAATACAATATGACTTTAAGTTGTGTTTTGGTGGAATAATTTCCCACCAAAACACAACTTAAGTCATATTGTGGTAAACAAACAAGTAACCCACACACAGGCCAATTATTATTTTGAGTCTTCCCACACTGTCTAGACTATTTGATACAAAAGCCTCAGCGTTTGTATAATTGCCCCCTTCTGCCTTTTTTCTTACCAGCGTAAAACCTCCTGTCAAGCGGCTTGTCTTCAGCAGTCTATGGCTGTACTGTATATGTTCATAAAATGCAATGATTTGTTCAACTTTAAGCTGTCATGTATTGGTTGGTGGGAAAACGATTAAAAACGCAACTGCTACACATTTTGTCTGTGTTGCTTTTTTATGTGTTTAAAGGGCCAGCAATTTTGGTGCTTATTTATGCTGATGCCTGTAGCAACTGCTGTTGTTAATTACAATGTCTGCCCATTATACCAAAATCCGTCTCTATTATGTTCCTTCTCACCAAGTCCCTCACACATAGTTCTTAATATCACTGTGACGCATGACATAATTTAATAGGCTGGGACCAACTGGGAGAGCATCAGTATTGTTTGTATAATACCAAAAAATCTTAATATGGAATTAACTGTTTTCACATTTATTTAAATAAACTACGGAAAAATTAGGTATTGAAAATGCAGGGTTTGTCCTTAAACACGACATGTTCAGTGGGGTCAAAAATGGCAGCATGAAATATGGGACTGGTATTCAATTATTTCCAGGGCTGGTTTAAATTCCCAGTCCATTCTTGCATCAGGAGGCCAGTCGCAGGTTGCCAACCTCTGCTAATAATGACCAGGCAATTAGAATTCTGATACATCTTATACTATGTAAGATTCTTCATACAATTATAATACAATGCACACAGGCATCTGCCATTTTCTAATCAGACTTGAAACAAGGTAAGAGAATGAGGGACAGCTGTAGAAGGGCATAGGAACTAGACTTGGGCACCAGGGGGCTCTTCGTGTTCTTCTTCGTGCTTGTCTTCGGGGGGAAAAAACCTTCGTATTCCGCGAATATTCGCCCGTTCCTGTCTTCTCTTCGGGCGAATATTCGCGGACATTCTTCGTGCTCGTTTAATCTTCGTTTCCTTCCCGGTTGCCTTGCAGGGGTTAATACGGGGTTAACAACACATCGGAGCAGCAGCAGCTGCCGTGAAGGAACGTGTGTGCAACTCTATTGGTCGTTTCGGCAGGGGGCTGGTCTGGCATCAACTAGTGAATTGCAGAACGCACTTCATTCGTTGATGGCAGGCCAGCCCCCTGCCGAAACGACCAATAGAGTTGCACACACGTACTGAGGTGTACTGTACACAAAATGACCTAGAGACAAATGCTCCAAGGAACTTGGCCTCCGTTTATCATACACAATCACACATCCATAGATGTTTAATAAAAGAATAGGGATTATTTTACATTTTTAAATTGATTTTGGACCACTTGTAATACATGCCTAACATTTGCTACCTATTTACAATGGCATACTTTGCAACAACCCAACTTTTACTGGACAGGACTGGAAAAAAGCAGGACTGTCCACCAAAATCTTGGGTGTGTTGGCAGGTATGCGGATGGAAAAATGTTGGACAAGAACTAAAAAATAGCTTAGGGTTAATGTACGGTTATGTTTAAGATTAGTAGCAGTGCACTGCTTTGGTTAAAGATGTATTATGTCTAAATAATAATTTAATTTTAATGGGTTTTAAAAAAAAATTAGGGGTTTATTTAAATGTATTTTAAAGTTAGATTTATTATTTAGTACTTTATTATATTTATTTAATGTTTATACTAGTGCTACCTACCGAGCTATAACTACCAACGTGTATTTGCATACCTAGTTTAGCTAAATTAGATGGGACAGGACTGGAAAAAAGCAGGACTGTCCCTGAAAAAGTTGGGTCTGTTGGCAGGTATGTGGATGGAAAAATGTTATAGTATGAAGTGTGAGTTATAGCGTTAATGCTAGTGAGTGTAGAAATGAAGGCCAGGACAAATAACAAGAGGAAAGGTCCTTGTGATTTTTGCCTTGTACGTGTATGTGTTATGTGTGTTATGTGTGTTGTCACTTGTCACTGTGTTATATGTGTTATGTGTGTTATGTGTTATGTCACTGTGTTATTTGGGTTATTGTGTGTGTTATGTTTGGTTGGTTGTGTATCAGAAGGAAAATAATGAAATGGAAATGGAAAAGGAAATGGGAAAGGCGAATGAGTGGGCAATTGGCGACCCACTCACCTGTTTCACCCCAGAGCAAAGCATCCAAACACTGTCAGTCCTAGACGTTTGGCAGCGGACTTCCAGAGCTCAGACACAAGGCCCTAGCGTAAGCTGGCCACTCCGGCGGAGGTAGCAGGCGTTGCCACACCGCAAACAGACGCAGCCAGGGGGGAGAAACTGCCCTTACCATTAGGGACATTTGAGGCATGACACTAGCCAGGAAGCGAACTGGCATCGAAGAGACGCTGGCACCACCACCAGCAGCAGCAGCAGAATTGGGAAAGGCGAATGAGTGGGCAATTGGCGACCCACTTACCTGTTTCACCCCAGGGCAAAGCACCCAAACACTGTCAGTCCTAGACGTTTGGCAGCGGACTTCCAGAGCTCAGACACAAGGCCCTAGCGTAAGCTGGCCACTCCGGCGGAGGTAGCAGGCGTTGCCACACCGCAAACAGACGCAGCCAGAGGGGAGAAACTGCCCTTACCACTAGGGACATTTTGGGCATGACTCTAGCCAGGAAGCGAACTGGCAGAGAAGAGATGCTGGCACCACCACCACCAGCAGCAGCATTGAAAAATGGGAAAGGCGAATGAGTGGGCAATTGGCGACCCACTCACCTGTTTCACCCCAGGGCAAAGCACCCAAACACTGTCAGTCCTAGACGTTTGGCAGCGGACTTCCAGAGCTCAGACACAAGGCCCTAGCGTAAGCTGGCCACTCCGGCGGAGGTAGCAGGCGTTGCCACACCGCAGACAGAGGCAGCCAGGGGGGAGAAACTGCCCTTACCATTAGGGACATTTGAGGCATGACACTAGCCAGGAAGCGAACTGGCATCGAAGAGACGCTGGCACCACCACCAGCAGCAGCAGCAGCAGAATTGGGAAAGGCGAATGAGTGGGCAATTGGCGACCCACTCACCTGTTTCACCCCAGGGCAAAGCACCCAAACACTGTCAGTCCTAGACGTTTGGCAGCAGACTTCCAGAGCTCAGACACTAGGCCCTAGCGTAAGCTGGCCACTCCGGCGGAGGTAGCAGGCGTTGCCACACCGCAAACAGACGCAGCCAGGGGGGAGAAACTGCCCTTACCATTAGGGACATTTAAGGCATGACACTAGCCAGGAAGCGAACTGGCAGAGAAGAGACGCTGGCACCACCACCAGCAGCAGCAGCAGCAGCAGAATTGGGTAAGGCGAATGAGTGGGCAATTGGCGACCCGCTCACCTGTTCCACCCCAGAGCAAAGCATCCAAACACTGTCAGTCCTAGACGTTTGGCAGCAGACTTCCAGAGCTCAGACACTAGGCCCTAGCGTAAGCTGGCTACATTGGCGGAGGTAGCAGGCGTTGCCACACCGCAGCAAGTGCAACCAGGGGGGGAGAAACTACCCTCTCCATTAGGGACATTTAAGGCATGACACTAGCCAGGAAGCGAACTGGCAGAGAAGAGACGCTGGCACCACCACCAGCAGCAGCAGCAGCAGCAGCATTGGAAAAGGCGAATGAGTGGGCAATTGACGACCCGCTCACCTGTTTCACCCCAGGGCAAAGCATCCAAAAACTGTCAGTCCTTGGCGTTTGGGAGCGGACTTCCAGAACTCAGACACAACGCCCTAGCGTAAGCTGGCTACATTGGCGGAGGTAGCAGGCGTTGCCACACCGCAGCAAGTGCAACCAGGGGGGAGAAACTACCCTTTCCATTAGGGACATTTAAGGCATGACACTGTAAGAAATTAAGGGTGCCTTTAAAATGGGACATTACATTTATTGCATAATGTTTTGGGGACGATTTGGGTTTCTATAAGGTGAGATATCTGGTTTTACAATGTAAGGTAATTTGCATAGTAATGCATTACAAAGGGTTTGGAACAAAGGCTCCAACAGAGGTGGGATACCCCACAGGGGGTCAGACAACTGAAGCCGATGTATATTAACATAACTGTGTGCATGTTTGCATAGACTACCTGTCTCCTCCATAATTGGGTCATACAGGAAATGTCTGAAAAGAGGGGTTGGGTGAACCACTTTCTGGGAGGTACAAGGAATTCTGGGATGACTAGTTAGGGGCTGCAGGAGAAAGAGCAGTCTGAGAAAAGGAGAGTCTGAGAGAAAGAAGAGTCGGAGAAAGAAGAGTAAGAGAGAAAGAAGAGGGAGAAAAGAGAGTCTGAGAAAGGAGAGCGCAGCAAACAGAAGTGTCCTGGGTCAGGAGACTCAGAACGAAGCTGCGCAAGATGGCGTTCGGGAGAAGCCTGTGAGCTGAGAGAGGTTTCCCAAGAATGTGCTTAAGTATCCCTTTTGTTTTGTATTATTATCAAATGTTTTCTGTATGTTATATGTTTTATAACCTGTAACAGTAGCCTAGTTCAATATCAATATACATT
The DNA here is from genome assembly GCA_023333645.1 of Sceloporus occidentalis. Taxonomy (NCBI): domain Eukaryota; kingdom Metazoa; phylum Chordata; class Lepidosauria; order Squamata; family Phrynosomatidae; genus Sceloporus; species Sceloporus occidentalis. The sequence goes on along the minus strand of JALMGF010000026.1, from coordinate 6,726,861 downwards.
TTTCTATGCGCTTGTATTTGTGCTTTATTCGTCACACATTCCCTAAAAGAATAACCCTGTAAGAGGGTCATAATTTCTTACAACACTAGCCAGAAAGCGAACTGGCAGAGAAGAGACGCTGGCACCACCAGCAGCAGCAGCATTGGAAAAGGCGAATGAGTGGGCAATTGACGACCCGCTCACCTGTTTCACCCCAGGGCAAAGCATCCAAAGACTGTCAGTCCTTGGCGTTTGGGAGCAGACTTCCAGAACTCAGACACTAGGCCCTAGCGTAAATTGGCTACACCGGCGGAGGTAGCAGGCATTGCCACACCGCAGCAAGTGCAACCAGGGGGAGAAACTACCCTCTCCATTAGGGACATTTGAGGCATGATTTCAGCCAGGAAGCGAACTGGCAAAAGATGCTGGCACCACCACCAGCAGCACCGTTGGAAAAGGAAAAAGGTGAATGAGTGGGCAATTGACGACCCGCTCACCTGTTTCACCCCAGGGCAAAGCATGAAAGTCTGTCAGTCCATGGCGTTTGGGAGCGGACTTCCAGAACTCAGACACTAGGCCCTAGCGTAAATTGGCTACACCGGCGGAGGTAGCAGACGTTGCCACACCGCAAACACGTGCAACCAGGGGGAGAAACTACCTTAAACATTACAGATAAAAAAATTTAACTTTCCAAGCTAAGAGCTGGGTAACCCAACTTGGGCAGATTGAATTTAAGGAAGGCAATCTGCTCCATCAGATGAGGTGCCATGCGTGAGCGCTGTGGACTCAGTATGTTTCCAGTCATAGAAAACACGCGCTCACTTTGAACAGTGGTTGGCGGACATGATAGTAGCTGCTGCGCAACCCATGAGAGTGCAGGCCACACACTCTTCTTTTCATCCCAGTAGCTAAGAGGATCAACATTAGGCGCAGAAGGAACTTCACAGAGGTAAAGTTTGACCATTTCAGCAGCACTACTCTCCTTTCTGCTGCTAGCTCTGTCAGATGGTCCAACTATACTCCCAAGTGCCTCTTCCCAAAACGCAGCTGCTCCACTCAGCTGTGTTGTGCTGCTTGTGGCACTGCTGCTGATGCTGCTGCTAGGAGTAGCAGACCACATCATCTCTTCCTCCTCCTGCACCTCTCCCTCCTCGGACAGCATTCCCATTTTACGCTGCCAGTCACGCACCTTGTTGACCAATTGCTCCCGGTAGCTACTGAGAACATTAAATTTCAAAGCTAGCTTTCCCTTAATTCTTGGATCGCAAAGGCACGCTAGCATCATTTCGGGACTCTCTTCCATTCGTTTGCGAAGGTGTACTTTTAGCAGATCCTTCAGCTTCCTGACTATGGCTGCTATGTCAGGATGTAGAGTGCCACCTTGAACAGCCTCACGGTTTCCAAGGAACACATCCATCTTGCTGCCTAGATGGGAGAACACTGGGATTACCTGGGCCAGACTGGCAGTGTTTGAGCTTAAATTTTCTGTGGCATCCCTGAATGGTTTAAGGACTGCCACTAGCTGGGCGATCACTGTCCAATCCTCCCTATTCAATGGAGAGGTAATCCCAATATTGTGCTCTGAGGCAAGATTATGGATTGCCCTCTGCTACTCCAAAATCCTCTCGAGCATGTCTAACGTGGAGTTCCACCGTGTACTGACATCCTGACGTAGGCAGTGTACGGGAAGACCTGACCTCTCTTGCTCTTCCCTCAAAAGTTGGCTAGCCTTAACACTATGGTGAAAGTGCCCAGCGATCTTTCTGCAGCGGGACAGAACTACTGCTGCCACATTAGTTCCTTCTGACATTGCTGCCTTCACTACAAGATGGATGATGTGGGCTGCACAGCGCACACCAACAATATGACCATCTCGCAGCGCTTTCACCATATTGGCACCTCCGTCAGTTACCACAAAACCAACTTCAACATTGGTGCCTGCCTCTGCTCCCACCCAAAGGCTAAACATTTTCCTCATCGCATGCAGAATGTTTTGGGAAGTGTGCTTTTCATCCATCACTTCTGCATGGAGAAGGAAAGATCGGTAGCCTGCTGCAGCAGCTTCCTTAGACACACCGGGCTGCCACCAGTGTGCTGTCAAAGAAAGAAAGGCATGCTGGCCGCTAGGTGCACTCCACAAATCTGTAGTGAAATGAACAGACTGACCAGCAGCCTTGGAAAGCTCCTCTTTCACTGCTGCAACACAGGACCGATACAATGAGGGGACAATGTTCCTGCTGAAAGTGGAACGTGACGGAACTGTATATTGTGGAGCCACAGCCGCCATCAATTGTTTGAAAGGCTCCCCTTCGATCATAGAGAAGGATGCCCCTCCAACAGCAATGAACTGACCAATCAGTCGCGTTACTTTATTGGCCTGCTGTTTGGGCATTGACCTTTTGGATTGGAATGCCACAAATTGTTCCAGGGTGGGCTGGACATGCAGTGCTCCAACCTGCCTTGGTCTCTGGCTGCCAGCACTAGTTGCTGCTGCTGCTGCTGCTATTGGCTCAGAAGAAGAAGCTGTTGGGGTTTTTCCACGGCCACCAGCTATGCTGCCTGCACTAAGTTTTCCCTCTGCATCTTTCCCCAATAGCACAGCGTTGTGTTGAGTGCTGAGGTGATGCTTCATGCTACCACTGGTAAAATGGCCAGACACTTTCCCTCTGCTTATTAGCTTCCCACAATGTTTGCACTTTCCATAGCGCCCTTCTTCAACATTTTCAAAGTTCTCCCAAATTGGGGCGCGCATAGCCTTGGAGTGTGCCTTGGGTGCTGCTCCTACTGCTCGGGGTGGATGAACAGAGGCAGAACTAGTGGTGGTGGGACTGGTGGTAACAGTACTGGCCATAGTGGGACTGCTAATTGCTTTAGATTTGCTAGGTTTTGCTGCTGCTGCTGGTGGTGGTGGTGGTGGTGATGATCGTAGCGGAGAAGGTGGAGGCTCAGGGGAAAATTGTGCACTAGTCATTTGGACACTGCTCCCTGAGGAATCTGATTCCTGACCACTCATCTCCTCTACTTCCTCTGGCTCATAGTCTAGCTCTTCATTAGCCAGATCGAATGGAATTCCTGCTAGGCTGGAGCTAAGACTGATATCGTCGTGAGACTCGTGACTAGTAGTAGTGCGAGCAGGAAGAATAGACTCTGCACTTGGCCTCTCAGTCTCAGGCTCCTCTGCTACCTCGCTAGGTGGAGTTCCACTATGTGTAGCCCTCTCTCTAACTGTCTTTACAAAATTTTTGTAAGGACTTGGTGGCTTGCTAGAGGTACTAGGAGGACATGGCGTGGCGGTACCAGTGGGAACAGTAGGCGCAGCACTAGTGGTGGTAGAGGCGGTAGAGGTGGCGGTGGTGGTGGTGGTGGTTTTCCCTACAAAGGAATGAGATCGCTTTGGTTTGGGACCCCTCTGAGTCTTGCTGCTAATTTGGCTCTGCTTGGTACCTTGCATGCTGCTGGTGGATGGGGAAGATGCTGCTTGGGGCAAAAGGCACTTCTTTTTAGTCACTGGGCTGGTACTACTTGTGCTACCCTTTAACTTTGAACGTGCTTCTGGTGCTTTAGGCTTTCCGTAAAAAACCATAGAGCTTGTGGGCCTAGCCGCACTACTACTGCCTGCTTTTGGTGCCTTTCCTTTACTTGATGATCCTTCAAGCAATGCTTCCCCAAATGATAAGCGAGAGCTTGGCCTACTTGGCCGACTAGACTGACGCAAAGGCTGCATCTTAGAACTGGTGGTGGTGCTGGTGGTGGTGCTGGTGGTGGCGGTGGTAGATGGAGCTTGTCCCTCCTTAGTCCCAAAAGGAGGATCCATTTCAAATTTTGTGTTGTGTGTGTAGTGTAGTGTAGTGTTTAAAAAACTATAAAAAAAATAAAAAAAAAATAAAATAAAAAAAAAGGAAAAACGAATTAAAGACAAAAAATTAGAGGAAGTTCTCTTCAGTGCTACTGCTTAAAAAGTAAAACTATGCACTACTGCACTGTGCAATCTGCCAAAGTGCTAAAGTTATTTAAATTATTAACTCAAGATTAACTATTTAATAACTAGCAGTATTTTATTTTTAATTTGAATTTACACGGGCCTAAGAGCTTAGCCTACTACTATGCTAGCCTAAAGCTATATTTCCTTACTATAAGTCTACCTCTAGGCAGACGCTCTCAAACCCATTAAGCTAAAGTGAGGTTAAATCAGATTCAGTATATGATTTATTAATTAATATTAAGTTATATAATATTAATAGATTAGAAATAATTTACTTATATATTATGTATTATAGATAGAAGAATATAGATTATGAATTAGAATTTAGAATTAGAATTACTTATATTATAGATTATGAATTAGAATTTATATTGTTATATATTATTTATAATATATTATAGATTAAGATTAAAGAAGATTAGAATTATTTTAGTACTACAGCTAGTAGCTTGAAGCTTTGCTTAGTACAGCTCGTCACAGTCAATTTTTCTTGAAAAGAATTAGAAATAAAATAAAATGTCACAGCAAAACAGTTAGCTTCACTGCTGGCTGCACTCACTAGCCCAACAAGTTCACTTCACTGATGGACTGAGGTGAGCAAAACACTAAGGGTACTTTTAATAAAATTGAAATAAAATGTAAAATAAATGAGAAAATCTTTGCAAAACAGTTAACGTCACTGCTTGCTGATCAAAAAAAAACACAGCACTTATGCGGCTGCACTCACTAGCCCAACAAGTTCACTTCACTGATGGACTGAGGTGAGCAAAACAAATGAAATAAAATGAAAGATTAATTAAGAAAAATTGACTTGGTCTCTTGCTGTTGCTAAAACAAAGCACAAACTATAGAGCTGCAGCACCAGTACTAATAAGATTAGCTGAACTATACGCTAGTAGTAATTATTTAATATTATTACTTTTATTTATAGCTAATTTAATTAACTATTAAGACAAGAAAGAATTATAGAATTATTGATATTACTGATTTTAGATTAGACACTAGTAGATGTCTTGAATGTCTACAGTACACTCTACACTAGTATACTATTACTAACTATAACTGACAAATATATATATAATTTTATAATGAATTCAATTATTAATTATATTAATTAATATTACTGATTTTAAATTAGACACTAGTAGATGAATGTCTACAGTACACTCTACACTAGTATACTATAGAATATATATATATATATGACTGACAAATATATATATATATAATAATGAACTATTAAATTATAGATTCTATTAAATTATTATTTATAAATTCTATTTAATTTATTTAAGCAGGACAGGCAATAGGCACTAGTGCCAGCCCAGGGCAAGGGCACCCCAGTGCCACTGAGGCACTGGGTGCACTGTCAACTCAACAGCACTTACACTACAGTTGATGACAAATTAAATAAAAAAAATTAAATTAATCAAATTATTATTATTAATTATATTAAGTAGCACTGAAGTGAGGATGAAGTACACTGTGAGAAATGGCAGGCTAAGGCTTACCAGTCTCACACAGAACAGAACAATCTCTCTCTGTAACGCTCGGATGCAGCACAGCAGTGTTGCCAAAGCAGTCACAGCGAAAAATGAATGGATCTCTCAGGCAAGCTCTGGTCTTATAAAGGCGCCTTCAGAATTCAAAAAACAGCAGCACAGGCATTGGACGAGACCCTTAGCGTGACGTCACAAGAGTGAGCTGATTGGACAGACGAGATCAGCTCACTCCTGTTCTTCGTGGTTGTGAGTCTTCGTCTTCTCCTACGTTTTGCCGGCACTGTATTCTCTTCGGCGTGTCTTCGGAACGAACAAAAAAACGGCCTCTTCGTGCTCGTTTTCATGTTCGCCCGAAGACGAATGCGCAAGTCTAATAGGAACTATGAATAAATACAAGAGGGCTAGATTGGACCCTTCATGACAAAGCCCCTACATATACAGGCTCACAATGCATTGTTTTTAAATGGGGTTAACAATTACATCAGGATAAACTACTATGTTCTGAGTTTTGAAGACCATGGTGGAGATCTCCCTGCTGATACATGCAAGTGTAACGTCACTTAGACCCTGCTAGACTCTTCCCTTCCAGCAGGAGTCTGACCTACATCTGATGACCCCTCTGTTGGCTGATTGCACTTATACAGGGCTTTAAGCAGCCAATCAATGGAGCAAAATGGGACCACATAGAGGTTGTCAGCTGCAGGTTCTCCTAAAGGTAAATCGGCTGTAGGTGGTTTGGAGGCACAGCTCTAGTGCCCTGCACCTGTTTAAATGTATTCATTTTCAAGTGTGCGAAACACTCTGCATAGCCACTTGGCCTCACCTCTTTTGACTGATGTGCCATTCTTTGAATGACTGCTATACACAGAAGTGCAGCCTACCAGGAGTGCAGCCTACCAAACTTTGTGTGTGGAACAGAAGTACATTAAGCATCTGCTTATGGTCTGTGGAGGTGTTTGAATTATATGGTATTTATTAACCCCTTAAGGGCTTGAATTTTTGTGCCCTTCGTGACTGAAGTTGTTTTAACATCTCTGGGGTGCATGTGTTTCTCATTTAGTGTACCCACTCAAATTATCTATCATTATTGTGATGGCATCATTTTATTTACTATAGAAAATAATAAAATATGGTGAAAAGTTGAAAAAACTCACTTTCTTTTAACTTTTAATTTGAAAAAAAACTTTTACTCATCTAAAAAAGCTAACACATTTGGGACATTGTATTTTTTTTCATACACATTGTAATTCAGGTATGTATTTACAGCTCCTGGTATATGGCACTACCAAAAAAAAAACCAAATATGTGTTCAGCAACATGTTGAGTACAGTGATCCCACCCATGCTACGGTGTGGACACACATAAGAATGGGTTACTTTAGCTACATTGACCTTTTTGGACATAATTTCTCTTAACCGTAACTACTCTGCCACACATTGTTAAATATAGTATATTATTACTTTTAGATTTTAGTATCTTATAATAAGTGCAATACAATATATACGATACAATATATACAATACAGAGGAAACCAAGCAATCACTGAAGAAAAAGACAAAAGTCTATGGTTTCATGATTTACTATAAGAGAACTGACACACCAGTAGGACAGCAATTTAGAGGATAAAATCAGTTCTAAAATGAGACTTCTGAACAGGATTGTGTGTATTATTTAAAGGAGGAGCAGAGAAGACATTCTGCAGCTAGGTGCCACTAACCCCTGCTTCCTGACCATCTAAACAAAAAAAGATCCTGAAACACACACACTCATCTACCCATATTGTATTTGTATTTTTGGACCTAGGATGAGCATAGAAGGGTGTCAGCTAAGTTGAGCATGTGCAACTTACTGAAATGAAAGTTACAAGGTATGAAACATTCCTTCAATAATATCCACAGAGAAATAGGTGGAAAAAACGTTTTTCCAAACTTGCCAAGTTTAGTAACTCAAAATATATGTGTTACATGTTATTCTACATTTAATAAAATATATTTGAATCACAAACAACTGTTACAAATGTAGAAGAGGGCCCTGCTCTTACAAGCTTACAATCTAGTTGGTGGTTAAGGGTGAAGTGAAACAATAGGGGTAGATGTTGTTGGTCTTTCCGATGACTTGATTAGTATGTTGGCTGACTGTCTTAGCAAGAAATGCTGTATGCATCTTGAAAATAGTAGGTTTTCAGGGAGCTTTTGAAAGACATATATGAAGGAGAAAGTGATTATATACATTTTCCTTGGATTTGGAACCTTGAATTTTAAACCAAAACCATATTAATATTCACACCAAACCAATAGTTATACATCTAAATGACATTTAAAGGTTACACTTCCACCAGTTACTAGCGTGCTATCTGCTTCTAACACACACTTAAAAACAAAACCCCTCTATCTGCTTACTAAATGTATTAATCCCCAGTGGAAGAAAAATGGGGACAAATTGCATGAGGCAGGGGAACAAATAAGATGCCAAGATAAGGTCTATCTTCCAAACACAGTATCTGAACAGACACCCAAACAACACGAACAACTTTTGATTCATCCTGTTCAGCACACATGAACCTTGTGTGTCAACAAATAACTCTTTGCTCTTATGTATTCTGGTGTATGCACAACCTGGTAGCTGTGTACACAGATTATCTTGGTCACTGTTAGTAAACCAGTTACATTTTAAATAGATAACACACAGTCATTTAGGTTATGGAAGAATGTATTATACAATTTGGCATTACAGCATGGTAAATATGGAGATGTAACACCTTCATACAAATATTGATATCCTGTTTTCTTCAGAGATCGGTAAAGTAACAATGTTTGTTTCACTGATACAGAGGTCCTGAGCATCAAAGGGCCAGGCTGTCCTGTCCCCAGGCAGACGCAGACATTTCCGTGGAACTCTAAGCCTGGTTGCTGAAGGCAATTTACGCAAAATATTTTGTTATGTAAAAATGTTTTGGAACTTTTTATTAAAGATTTGTATGCAGTTTAGCTGGGTTATAGATCACTTTTGTGCCCTGCATTTGATACTATGATATTTTAGAAGTTATTTTAAGTTATTACTTGCCCCAGTGACTGAAAGTAGCTGCATAATGCTCCAGCTCTTCAAAGGCACAATCTTGTAACTAGGCTGGAGCTCTCAATCGGTTAGCACAGCCCTGTTTGCCCAGCCAGCAGCATCACTACAGGCAGATAACACAGGCGGAAAAAAACTATTGTAACACTTAATCCCCTAATCTGATCAATTGCCTGTGTATTCCCTGAGCTAATGGGATTTGGGGTTGGGTTCTGTGTACATTGATAATGTGCATCAATAGAATTAAGGCTCTATATAAGTCCTATGTGTTTTTAATAAAAATTGTTCTTGTTTTACTACACAAATTATGGTCTGACTGATCCTTGGGTAGCATGAGCTATCCGTACGGGAGTTTGACTGGAGACTCCTCAGCACAAAACAGGGGTACTCAGCCTTGGGTACTGTGACCCTGTAACTTTGGTGGCAGAAGTAGGCTGAATCCCACAATTTGAGTGAAATCCAAACCACCAACTCGGACCTAGACCACAGATACATAGAGTTTATCTATCATAATTGAAGATGAGAGACACCAAAATATTTTCTGGAGGCTTGTGGTTGGTCAACCAGTAGCAAAAAAAGGCCACCCTGATTGTGGAACACAGAGAGATGGACCAGCACCAGGATTTCCCAGCAGGAGAGGCTCGGACTGAGCGCTCTACAAAAGAACATTCATTGGCACTTATCCCTGTACCCATTAGGAGTTACACTGGAGCAAATGATGGCGGTAATTGAAATATGTCACTGGAAACAGAGCCAGAGAGGGTCAGTGTCCCCCAAAATATTGTACCAGGCTCTTCAGCCCTTCTGAGACCCCCGTACTTTCTCTGTGACCGTTGTCTCCTTTTCTGAAGCTCCACTTCTCCTCTTACCACGTCTTCTTTCTTTTGTCTCCTTTTTCATCTGCTTCTCCACGTTAGCTCTGTTAACCAGGCCTCCCAAAGCACTTCCTCAAAAGGGTGGCATTTCCATGTACATCCTCTTCTCCGATTGGAGGAGTGGGAGAAAGGCGGTCTGTGAGGCGTGCTGTGGCTGCGCCCTTTTGCTGAAATACTCCAAGAAGCCAGAATAACGAAAACAAGCATTTCTGCACCTCTCTCTTTCTCCACAAATCTGGCTTTTTTTGTTGTACTTCTGCAAAAGGGCAGAGTCGTGGTGCGCTCTACCGGGACAGCCTTTCCTGCACTTTTGAGGAAACACTCTAGGAGGCCTGGTTAACGAAAAGTTAAATTCTAAAAATTTTTATTTGGATTGAATAAAAAATCACATGCATTTCTAACAGCTTGAAACCAAGGGAATACATGTCTGTGAATTAACCAACATTTTTTTAAACAAAAAATACACATAAGGAAAAAATACATACACAACCACATTGTATCATACAAACTTAGTATTTGTGTTAAAAACACTAAACTACGCAACTTTTAACACAACTGTGTCTCCAGTGATTTTCGACAGCATTAACTGGCAGAGAACAATCAGAATATTAAAATAGAAATCTGCACTTTGTCTTTTATTTTATCAAGAAAGAAATCTGACTTGTATAATGTTCTGGCACCGCTTAACTGATATAATTAGATTAAATGAACAATCTTACTCTGTTCAATCGCACCAGATCATGTTGCATGAACTCTTTCTTTTCCACACATAAAGGCAGTAATCAAGCCTTTCAATCTGCATTTTAGATGTTGCTGGAGAAGATGGTCTGAAGGGATTTAAACACCTAGGAAGCTAATTTATTGTGAAGTATACATACAAAAATAGAAGCTTAACTAGGAGCCATATTTGAAAAAAAAGAGCTTTGCAGTAAGACAATTTTGGAACAGGAGCATGAAAATTGGGGAGACCTGAGTTTGTTAACACTTTCTGAAGTGATATTAATGACAGCATGAGCTGAATCCTATTAAACTTTAAAGTTCAAACACTGTAGTGGCATTTCAATTTCACCTTAACTTGTTTTGATGAACCCACTTAAACTGTAGCTTTCACCTAAAAAAAAAATAGCATCATGTATTTTTTGAAACATCATATATTTATATTGCCATAACTGTTTGCCCCACTGCCATGGTTTCAGATTTGTAGATCACTCCATGTTGGATAATTACTTTGTGATCTGTACCATGCTCATGGGTTCTTCTCTTGTTCATCGGTGATCCATAGACCACGATGGAGGCTTTATATTTTTAGAATCATATATTTTCTTCTGACATTTATGGCCCACTCTGTCTACATTGTATGCTGTTTTTTTTTTAAATGTTTCTGTTTAACGCCTACGTAGTTCCCCTAAAGGACGATTATTTGCAATCTGGGAGCACTATTTTTTTTCTGGAAATACCTACTTTACGGTAAAAATTCTAGATCCCAGAGGAATTGTGTGGAGTGTGTGGACGCTCCCACAGATGACAGTGATGACAGCTAATGGAATTTGCTCAAGAGTAATAGAACCTCTGTTTAGTGAAGAGTTGAAATTTACAGCAGGTAGCAAGTGTTTAACTATGGGCTAGAACTTCTTGAAGAACAAGTAAATAAATGATTTACATATACAAAATGTCATGACTAATAAAAAGCAATAATTCACCTGAACTTCAGCACATGCACAAAGGGGTTATAAAGAAATCATAGACGCACATACACAGAGAGAGCACTTTCAAGCATTCTGTGGTCTCATTCTTAAAGTATCAGTATACATATTGACTTGTGCTATGATTTGCTCATACTAGTTTTCTTTTTTGTAACCTTCAATATGGTTGTTTGCTTATTTGTTCTTTAGTGCCACCGACTTTGTAATGCTCTAAATATGTGACATGTATGCATTTGTGTTATATTTTATTTAACAAAATGTACAATGTAGAATGTGGGTCTAGGTGATTCAAGCTGTGTCAACGCAGAACTTTTACTTTCAATATTCAATTAGGCAATTACTGGCTCTTTAATAGCAGTGATGCCAGAATTCACATAATGCTAGAGGAGTTTGAAAGTCTTCTGCTTGCAGCCACACATTCACTTTTGCAGAAGTAATGTTACAAACATCACTGTGACAGCATGGATGTATTTTTTGTCTAGAAAGCTCTGCAGGCTGTGTTAGGCAGACATGCAGCTTTATGAGCAGAGAGGAGCTGACACAAATGGATTAAAAACAAGTGCTGTGGTTAGTGGGGGCTGCAATCAAAACGAGGAATAAATAAAGATAAACCATTAGACATAAATAGCAAACAGCTGTACCTGGAGGAGCTATTAAAGGACCAGAATCTAGAGTGACAGAATCTGAAACGGAAAGAGGCTTAAATCACGTCTCGCTCTGACGATTAAAAGGTCGCTTCAGAGTGGCTAGAACAGCATTTTGTGGGGACCAATAAAGAGCTTTTAAAGACTTTCTGATTACTTACATTGAGACATAATTAGGCCATCAGGATAGGGCGAGAGTCTATAAAAGTTGAAAAATTGCAGCTAAATTATTCTACTTAATATTTTCCATTTAATCGAAAGGAGACTAATGGCCTTGGATGCTGATTTCATAGAAAAAAAAAAAAATTCTCACTGCTCTATAGATTTATAATTAAAATGCTTTTAGTGCCAACAACTAAGTGCAAACCCATCCACTGCTAGGGTGCCAAAAAGGGTTAGGAGGGTTAACATTTTAATGACGTGAAACAATATTACAATTTGATCCTTTGGGATATACAAAGTCAGAAACAGATGAGATTTGTAAAATACCCTAAAGATAAATTAGGTAGATTTATGGTGCATAAATAGGAGTCTTGTTTTTCACCTGTAAGGTGCTAGCTCACAAGCCAATAGACCATTTTAAAATCATATATGAAGCTTTAGAAAGTATAATTATAAAGCTCTACTATACCCCCCCCCCCAATATCTGCAAAAGTCTATATATAAAAAAAATAAAAATAAAATATTGTGTCCCCATCACATTGTTCTCTATGGAAATTCCATGGTGATGTACAGTGCCTTGCAAAAGTATTTAAACTGGTCATATGGACTGGTTATAAGGAGCTTTGCAGCTCCTTCAGAGTTATCTTTGGTCTCTTTGAGTAATGCCCTCCTTGCCTGATCCGTGAGTTTTGGTGGGGGCCCTCTCTTGGCAAGTTTGTTGTAGTGCCATATTTTATTTGTTAATAATTGATTTAATGGTGCTCCGTGGGATGTTCAAAGTTTCTGATTTTTTTTTAACCCAACCCTGATCTGTACTTATCCACTACTTTGTCCCTGACATGTTTGGAGAGTTCCTTGTTCTTTATGGTGCATCTTTTATTTTACAATATCAATATTCTCACACGTTTTAAACGTGCTGTTGCACTCAGACAAAAAATTAATTGTGGCATGTAAGGCAAATGAACCTTAGCAAAGTCATTTTATTCTTTTCTCTGAAGGTTTAGCATTCAGAAGTGTTTTTTTAAGTTTCAATAGCAATAACCTATTGGTGTCTGATTTTTGTCACGTAACAAGCATTCCCTGGAAAATTGCAAATAAGGCAACACTTTACATAAATAATTATTTCTGGGAAGAATTTTGGTTATTTAGGGGTGCTGGGAATTATAGTTTTGATGTTCTATTTAATTGCTAAATTCTGGTGGAACAGTACCTGCAAACTATTTCGTTCTGCATGGCTCAGTATGTTGACTGGAGTAGTCGGATACAAGAAGCTCCAAGAGTAATTGTCAATCTATGTATGTCTAGCATTTACCAAACCATTACTATAAAGATTATTCTTTATTATTATTATCAGAATCATTATTATTTAAATGGCAGGAAATATACTGATCTTGAGCAAACAATGTCAAGAAGATGATCTTTTCACATGTGCTTTTCTTTCTGCATTCTTATTTCTGGGGTTTTTTTATGTTGAGAAGACATTTTTTATTGAGGTTAGACACAACGGGTAGGTACATCAGTGATATATCCTTAAGTAAAAAACGGAATATGATGAACAAATTGCAATATGCTGTATCATAAGCCCATAACACCTCCCCACAATACCCAGGCCCTTTTGACCAAACCAGCTTCTTATGATGGTTGCGTGTGGCCCCGAATTCAAACCTTGGTCCGCCTTGTTCACGATGTGGTGGTTGCACCACGCAGGGAGGCAGGAGTATATAGCAGGTACCTCAAATTGACATTATTTTTTTTTAGAACTGTACATCATGAAAATGCAGTTGATCATTCCCAAACATGAGAACACAATTCAATAAACAATAACCAGTAAACAATTGAGATGTCTCAGTGTATCTACATCCCACATATCAACATACATAGAAAAGAGAAAAAAGGACAAAAAGGCAGAGTCAGAAATGCACCCAGGTTACCATACTCCATCAACCCATCAAACAGCTCTTTGTGCTGAAAGACAGTTTACTTACACACATCCCTTTTGTTGGAAGGGGATTTATTCACTAAAAAAGGGGAATCTGCAGGAAAGTTACTGTTTCGACTCCCTGACATATGTATTGCCAAACCCAGTGCACTTGTCAAGCAAGAACAAACCCATAACTAAACTGTTGGCGCTATATAAATAAAGGATAATAATAATAATAATAATAATAACTATTAGTATGAAAGTTTTAAAAGTTTGCCGATTTTCATCAAAAGCACACAGTGCATCGGCAACCCCATCTCAACTCCAACAGCCTGTGAATTAATGGGCCTAAAAGGCTTATTTAAAAAAAATGTTTTAAGTGGGTTACATAAGGAGTATGTGGAGCCAATCTGAGTGTCTGCACATTAAATGCTAATGGATTCAGGCAGTTTGTTATAGAGAAATATTTGCCAGCATAAAAACAGCCTACGTTTAAAAACCAAGCATTATTCGTTTGTTAACTTGTTGACAAGGAAAATCAACAGACACTACCACATCTCTTCTTTGTTGACTTGGTTGTTTGTGTAATTTGATATTGTCTACATTGGATTTTCTACCTTGGTCTTCCAGCAACAGCAAACATGTATGCTCTCTGGTTTTCCTTGGAAGAACAAAAGTGGCTTTTTATTGGGCCACATCAGAGAAAAGGTCAGAGATTAAGCCACCTGTGCTGAAACCCTAGACTGCACAGACCACTATTGATTTCACAGCTCCCTGGGGCAGTTAAGGAAGATTAGAGGATCTTCCCAACCAGCTCATGATCACCAATGCCTGCAAAAGTGGGGCAATGGTGCAGCTAGCCAGGTCAGCACCCACAAATTGGGATTGTCCTGAAAAATCTAGGACTGTTGTTAGGTATGCTATTGCAATCCTCATAATGTTGGTATGATCACTGTACTTGTATGACTGCACTTATCATATCTCCCCTTAATTATACTGTAAACGGCAAACAGAAAATTACATAATTTCACCTGAATTTTCAGCTGTATAGCAGTATAGTCACACATAGTAAATAGTTACAATAAGAAATATAAAGTTGTATGACCTATTTTTTGTTGACCCAAAGCAAGTAAATAAAAAACGTATTCACAACATCCAAATGTCAAGTCTACCTAATAATTTATCTCCTGGACACTTAGAGTCCATACACTTTTTCATAATCTTATCTTGCAAAGCTGTCACGTATTTGTCCTTTATTGGATTTTGTCTTTAGCAATCCACTTTAGATGGTATGAAGTCACAAAGAGTGCTCCATATTGGTACTCACACACCTTTTTTGACGAGAGACTTAGGGTTAGTGTTAGATATAATAATCTTAGTGTATACAAGACTATACAATTTAACTACCCAAATATGTAAGCACTTATACCTCCTTTGTCAATTTATCTTTTTTTTTTTTTATCTGGTAAAGTTTTTGCCAATTTACAGAATGTATTGCTTGTTTTATCTTGTGACCTTACATAATTGAATGTCATATATAAGGACTGAGGCATTGTTTTTGACATCTCATCTCTAAATGTACTGCTTGCAAGATTTCTCAAGGGCTGCCTCTATCATCCGAAATCCTCTCCCCCAGCCTAGCCGTCTTTCCCTGTCTTCAGTCCTCAAGACCCAGTTCTTTAAGGACGCCTACAACCTTACATGTTAACGATAAGCCACCCAGTGGCTGTACTATCGATTACTTTTACTATAATTTTCTATATGTCGCTATAAATCACACATATTCAATCCCTTCCAAGTGAGGAAATGAATAGGATTAACCTGGCTATAAACCTAGGTCTATCCAGGTTACGCATACATACAGTATATTAAGTGTAAATTGATATGGTGACAAATGCACACAAATTGTCTGCCTAGGTGTAGGGCTGCATGTCCAGGGGAACCAGCCAATACGCCACAAAAGCACAGAGGGATCGCTTAATGGATTAAGCTCCCTGGTGCACTGCTCCTTGATGAGCCTTTTAAAAAGGAGACCTCTATCTGGAATAGCCCTCATAGCTTACCCCGCACTAGACTTGGGCACCAGGGGGCTCTTCGTGTTCGTCTTCGTACTCGTCTTCGGAGAAAAAAAAATTCGTATTCCGCGAATATTCGCCCGTTCCTGTCTTCTTTTCGGGCCAATATTCGTGGCCATTCTTCGTGCTCGTTTCATCTTCGTTTTCTCCCGGCTGCGTAGCAGGGGTTAATACGGGGTTAAGAACACATCGGAGCAGCAGCAGCAGCAGATGCGTTTCCGCCGTGAAGGTACGTGTGTGCGACTCTATTGGTCGCCGGAAGGGGGCTGGTCTGGCATCAACAAATGATTTGCAGAACTGCAGAATGCACCTCATTCGTTGATGGCAGGCGAGCCCCTGCTGAAACGACCAATAGAGTTGCACACACGTACCGAGGTGTACTGTACACAAAATGACCTAGACAAATGCTCCAAGGAACTTGGCCTCCTTTTTATCATACACAGTCACACATCCATAGATGTTTCATAAAAGAATAGGGATTATTTTAAATTGATTTTGGACCACTTGTAATACATGCCTAACATTTTCTACCTATTTATAATGGCATACTTTGCAACAACCTAACTTTTACTGGACAGGACTGGAAAAAAGCAGGACTGTCCACAAAAATGTTGGGTGTGTTGGCAGGTATGCGAATAGAAAATGTTGGACAAGAACTAAAAAATAGCTTAGGGTTAATGTACGGTTATTTTTAAGATTATTAGCAGTGCACTGTTTTGGTTAAAGATGTATTATGTCTAAATAATAATTTAATTTAATGGATTTATTGAATTTTATTTTAAAGTTATATTTATTATTATTTACTTTATTATATTTATTTAATGTTGTAGTGCTACCCTACCCAGCTATACCTATGTGCACTAGCATACCTAGTTTAGCTAAATTTGATGGGACAGGAAAAAAGCAGGAGTCCCTGAAAAAGTTGGGTCTGTTGGCAGCTATGTGGATGGAAAAATGTTATAGGGTGAAGTGTGAGTTATAGTGTTAATGCTAGTGAGTGTAGAAGTGAAGGCCAGGGCAAATAACAGGAGGAAAGGTCCTTGTGATTTGTGAATTGTGTTTTATGTGTTATTGTGTGTGTTATGTTTGGTAGGTTGAGTATCAGACGGAAAAAAATGAAATGGAAATGGAAAAGGCGAATGAGTGGGCAATTGGCGACCCACTCACCTGTTTCACCCCAAACAACTGTCAGTCCTAGACGTTTGGCAGCGGACTTCCAGAGCTCAGACACTAGGCCCTAGCATAAGCTGGCTACTCCGGCGGAGGTAGCAGGCGTTGCCACACCGCGAACAGACGCAGCCAGGGGGGAGAAACTACCCTTACCATTAGGGACATTTTGGGCATGACTCTAGCCAGGAAGCGAACTGGCAAAGAAGAGACACTGGCACCACCACCATTGAAAAATGGAAAAGGCGAATGAGTGGGCAATTGGCGACCCACTCACCTGTTTCACCCCAGGGCAAAGCATCCAAACAACTGTCAGTCCTAGATGTTTGGCAGCGGACTTCCAGAGCTCAGACACTAAGCCCTAGCGTAAGCTGGCTACACTGGCGGAGGACTCTAGCCAGAAAAGGGAACTGGCATTAAAGAGACGCTGGCACCACCAGCAGCAGCAGCAGCAGCAGCATTGGGAAAGGCGAATGAGTGGGCAATTGGCGACCCGCTCACCTGTTTCACCCCAGAGCAAAGCATCCAAACACTGTCAGTCCTAGACGTTTGGCAGCGGACTTCCAGAGCTCAGACACTAGGCCCTAGCGTAAGCTGGCTACTCCGTCGGAGGTAGCAGGCGTTGCCACACCGCAAACAGAGGCAGCCAGGGGGGAGAAACTACCCTTACCATTAGGGACATTTTGGGCATGACTCTAGCCAGAAAGGGAACTGGGATTAAAGAGACGCTGGCACCACCAGCAGCAGCATTGGGAAAGGCGAATGAGTGGGCAATTGGGGACCCGCTCACCTGTTCCACCCCAGGGCAAAGCATGAAAGTCTGTCAGTCCATGGCATTTGGGAGCTGACTTCCAGAACTCAGACACTAGGCCCTAACATAAATTGGCTACACCGGTGGAGGTAGCAGGTGCTGTGGACTCAGTATGTTTCCAGTCATAGAAAACACGCGCTCACTTTGAACAGTGGTTGGCGGACATGATAGAAGCTGCTGCGCAACCCATGAGAGTGCAGGCCACACTCTTCTTTTCATCCCAGTAGCTAGGAGGATCAACATTAGGTGCAGAAGGAACTTCACAGAGGTAAAGTTTGACCATTTCAGCAGCACTACTCTCCTTTCTGCTGCTAGCTCTGTCAGATGGTCCAACTATACTCCCAAGTGCCTCTTCCCAAAACGCAGCTGCTCCACTCAGCTGTGTTGTTGTGATGCTTGTGGCACTGCTGCTGCTGCTAGGAGTAGCAGACCACATAATCTCTTCCTCCTCCTGCACCTCTCCCTCCTCGGACAGCATTCCCATTTTACGCTGCCAGTCACGCACCTTGTTGACCAATTGCTCCCGGTAGCTACTGAGAACATTGAATTTCAAAGCTAGCTTTCCCTTAATTCTTGGATCGCAAAGGCACGCTAGCATCATTTCGGGACTCTCTTCCAAGCGTTTGCGAAGGTGTACTTTTAGCAGATCCTTCAGCTTCCTGACTACAGCTGCTACGTCAGGATGTAGAGTGCCACCTTGAACAGCCTCACGGTTTTCAAGGAACACATCCATCTTGCTGCCTAGATGGGAGAACACTGGGATTACCTGGGCCAGACTGGCAGTGTTTTCTGTGGCGTCCCTGAATGGTTTAAGGACTGCCACTAGCTGGACGATCACTGTCCAATCCTCCCTATTCAATGGAGATGTAATCCCAATATTGTGCTCTGTGGCAAGATTATGGATTGCCCTCTGCTGCTCCAAAATCCTCTCCAGCATGTCTAACGTGGAGTTCCACCGTGTACTGACATCCTGACGTAGGCATTGTACGGGAAGACCTGACCTCTCTTGCTCTTCCCTCAAAAGTTGGCTAGCCTTAACACTATGGTGAAAGTGCCCAGCGATCTTTCTGCAGCGGGACAGAACTACTGCTGCCACATTAGTTCCTTCTGACATTGCTGCCTTCACTACAAGATGGATGATGTGGGCTGCACAGCGCACACCAACAATATGACCATCTCACTGCGCTTTCACCATATTGGCACCTCCATCAGTTACCACAAAACCAACTTCAACATTGGTGCCTGCCTCTGCTCCCACCCAAAGGCTAAACATTTTCCTCATCGCATGCAGAATATTTTGGGAAGTGTGCTTTTCATCCATCACTTCTGTATGGAGAAGGAATGATCGGTAGCCTGCTGCAGCAGCTTCCTTGGGCACACCGGGCTGCCACCAGTGTGCTATCAAAGAAAGAAAGGCATGCTGGCCGCTAGGTGCACTCCACAAATCTGTAGTGAAATGAACAGACTGACCAGCAGCCTTGGAAAGCTCCTCCTTCACTGCTGCAACACAGGACCGATACAATGAGGGGACAATGTTCCTGCTGAAAGTGGAATGTGACGGAACTGTATATTGTGGAGCCACAGCCGCCATCAATTTTTTGAAAGGCTCCCCTTCGATCATAGAGAAGGATGCCCCTCCAACAGTGAACTGACCAATAAGTCGCGTTACTTTATTGGCCTGCTGTTTGGGCATTGACCTTTTGGATTGGAATGCCACAAATTGTTCCAGGGTGGGCTGGACATGCAGTGCTCCAACCTGCCTTGGTCTCTGGCTGCCAGCACTAGCTGCTGCTGCTGCTATTGGCTCAGAAGCAGCTGTTGGAGTTTTTCCACGGCCACCAGCTATGCTGCCTGCACTAAGTTTTACTTCTGCATCTTTCCCCAATAGCACAGCGTTGTGTTGAGTGCTGAGGTGATGCTTCATGCTAGCACTGGTAAAATGGCCAGACACTTTCGCTCTGCTTATTAGCTTCCCACAATGTTTGCACTTTCCATAGCGCCCTTCTTCAACATTTTCAAAGTACTCCCAAGTTGGGGCGTGCATAGCCTTGGAGTGTGCCTTGGGTGCTGCTCCTACTTCTCGGGGTGGATGAACACAGTACTGGCCATAGTGGGACTGCTAATTGCTTTAACTTTAGATTTGCTAGGTTTTGCTGCTGCTGGTGGTGGTGATGATCGTAGCGGAGAAGGTGGAGGCTCAGGGGAAAATTGTGCACTAGTCATTTGGACACTGCTCCCTGAGGAATCTGAACCTGACCACTCACCTCCTCTACTTCCTCTGGCTCATAGTCTAGTTCTTCATTAGCCAGATCGAATGGAATTCCTGCTAGGCTGGAGCTAAGACTGATATCGTCGTGAGACTCGTGACTAGTAGTAGTGCGAGCAGGAAGAACAGACTCTGCACTTGGCCTCTCAGTCTCAGGCTCCTCTGCTACCTCGCTAGGTGGAGTTCCACTACGTGTAGCCCTCTCTCTAACTGTCTTTACAAAAATATTGTAAGGACTTGGTGGCTTGCTAGAGGTACTAGGAGGACATGGCGTGACGGTACCGGTGGGAACAGTAGGCGCAGCACTAGTGGTGGTAGAGGTGGGGGTGGTGGTTTTCCCTACAAAGGAATGAGATCGCTTTGGTTTGGGACCCCTCTGAGTCTTGCTGCTAATTTGGCTCTGCTTGGTACCTTGCATGCTGCTCGTGGATGGGGAAGATGCTGCTTGGGGCAAAAGGCTAGTAGAAGTACTAGTTGTGCTACCCTTTAACTTTGAACGTGCTTCTGGTGCTTTAGGCTTTCCGTAAAAAACCATAGAGCTTGTGGGCCTAGCCGCACTACTACTGCCTGCTTTTGGTGTCTTTCCTTTACTTGATGATCCTTCAAGCAATGCTTCCCCAAATGATAAGCGAGAGCTTGGCCTACAGAACAGAACAATCTCTCTGTAACGCTCGGATGCAGCACAGCAGTGTTGCCAAAGCAGT
Source organism: Sceloporus occidentalis (assembly GCA_023333645.1). Lineage (NCBI taxonomy): Eukaryota > Metazoa > Chordata > Lepidosauria > Squamata > Phrynosomatidae > Sceloporus > Sceloporus occidentalis. The sequence continues at coordinate 6,705,998 of JALMGF010000026.1, read as the reverse complement.
CACAGCGAAAAATGAATGGATCTCTCAGGCAAGCTCTGGTCTTATAAAGGCGCCTTCAGAATTCAAAAAACAGCAGCACAGGCATTGGACGAGACCCTTAGCGTGACGTCACAAGAGTGAGCTGATTGGAGAGACGAGGATCAGCTCACTCCTTCGATTCTTCGTGGTTGTGAGTCTTCGTCTTCTCCTATGTTTTGCCGGCACTGTATTCTCTTCGGCGCTTCTTCGGCACGAACAAAAAAACGGCCTCTTCGTGCTCGTTTCCATGTTCGCCCGAAGAAGAATGCGCAAGTCTAACCCGCACCATGTGTCATTCTGAGGCAGAATACCGAATATGTTGCCATATACCAGCACTCAGTAGAAAGGATGGTGTGTGTTTCGTAGCCTAATCCTGCTACTTAAAATATACATACATACTGATTAAACAAAATGGACTTTATTGTTAAAAGACGGAAACATATATTATGACAGCGGATAGGATCTAATTAGCCCAAGTGGGCTGTCCGTTCTCCAGCCTAAAAGGTTAAGCTAAAATATCAAGCTGAAGAATAAGAGTCTTGGCTTATAAAAAAGGTGAATGATTTAAAAATAGCCAAATAGCATAAATATGTCTATCATAAATCCACTCACAATACTTTTTTTAATGATCTAGAAAAAGCCACTGATGTACCATGTCATTGGATGACATACATAATTATCGGTGGTCATCAAACTTAATACTAATTATAAGTTACCCTTATTAGGCTAGGTTTCTACTTGGGTTTTTAAATCAAGGAAATTACATCAGGAGAGGGCAGATACTTGCCATTTATCCTAATCCCTTTTAGCTGGGTGACAATTCTAACGTGTAAAGGCTGGCAAAACTGCCTAAGGTCAAAAAAGCAATTTCCACAGAAAGGCTAAAACGCCAGAAAAAAACGCCAAAACGCAGGTAAATGCAGTGGCAGTTTTCTTGGCGTTTTTTTCTGGCCTTTTTCATCAAGAAAATAACGCAGGACAAAAACCCAAGTGGAAACCTAGCCTCATGGGCGTTTTTACCAAAAAAAAACAAGTGGAAACCTAGCCTTATATTTTTTCCCAAAACAAGTTATCAAGCCATTATCAAAAACAAGCAAAATGAAATGAGAACATGCAAGAATTTATCACAGAATATAATGTTATGCCAACTGACATCTGTATGAAACTGTATGAAAATTATCATTGCAATACTTAAGGCTGCACTATAGGTAAATAGAATTATATATTTCGAATCATCATTTTGATGAATGACTTGCCTGAATGTTTTCCAATCTATCTGGAAATTAAGGGAAATTTCTCATGAAGTCATATTACATAAATGATAATACCTCACTTGACGCTGTTAGCAGTGCTGTTTCACTACATATTAGTTACAGTAAAGCATGTTTAGTTATTAAAAACCACCTATTTTTTCCTCCTCTTCCATTGACTGATGGATATTACAAATCCATTGAATTGTGGAAAAAGCCATTGGCACATGCAGCCATTTTTACTGAGCACATGGATAGAACATCAGTGTCGAAAATAATCTTTAAGGAATTGCCAACTATTGTGGAGGAACCAAGGCTTCCATGATGCTTATCTAGCTATAGGCAGAAACCTGAATGTAGTTGTACTTAAAAAAGTAAAGAAAGCCAAAAGTATTTAAGGTTTATTCCCACAAATATTCTTTTGTTAATTTAAATATTCTTGGTCGGCCACTCTTCCCTTGGTCATCCAGCTATAGGTCCATTTTTTTTTTCATTTTTAGCGTGGTGGCTAAGCATCAAGTGAATGGTAGCATCGCACCTATAGTACTGCCTCTTGACTATTCCTGCTATACTTTTACCATATAGTGATATACACGTTTAAAAGTTTGGGGTCTCTTAGCTGTTTTCATGGGCAACAAGAAAGTTTTAGCTGTAACGTAATTACAAAGAATTTTCTACTAATCAATTAACCTTTTAAACTTGGACTAATGAACACAACGCGCTATTGTAATACAGGAGTGATGGGAGTGATAAAAGGCCTCTGTACAGCTATGAAGATTATTAAAAATCAGCCGTTACCAGCTAGAATAGTCCTTAACAACATTAACAAGGGTGGCTCCCATACACCCCTCTGCCTCCTCCCCCCTCCCATACACCAATCTGCCTCTATCCCGACTCCCTGGTGTTTTGTGAACCTCTGTTGCTGACAGGCACTTTCACTGGAGCTTCATAGAAGCCCCAGCGGAAGTGAAGGGGAGTAACGGAAGCTGTCTGTGCACATTGCGCAGACCCTCACCAGCTGACAGAGGATGATCCTCTGCAGGAGACCTTGATTCTCTGTGAGCCGGTGGGGGTCTGCGCGATGTGCACAGACAGCCTCCGTTACTCCTCTTCACTTCCGCTGGGGCTTCTACATCATGTGACGCTGGCGCTACATTGTAGAAGCCCCAGCGGAAGTGGAGGGGAGAAGCGGAAGTTGTCTGTGCGGATCGCACGGACACCCACCGGCTGACAGTGAGGGGAATCCAGGTCCCCTGCAGCGTTGCAGGGGATCTGGATTCTAGTGTTATATTTCCAATTTCTGTTTGAGGTCGGATTATAGAAGGAGAGGAGTTTTTCAGAGCATTTGCTCTGAAAAAAACCTCTTTTGATAATCGATAAAAATCGATTCGACTAATCGATAATGAAAATCGTTGACAATCGATTTTATCGATTAGTTGTTGCAGCCCTAGTTTGGACCACTGGAATACTCGATTGGAGGAGGGGGGCTGGTCAGAAGAGCTACCTAACTCTCCTCCTCACCAGAAAAACCGGACCTTTTTAGGAGACCCGGCTCCACCATGGCTTTTCAGTGTTTCAAAGTCGTGTCCTGTACCGTCTTGCTGTTTTGTATGAATAAATCAAAGTGAAAAAATAGCACATGTGCTCTGTGCAAAAAACAGTGCAAATCGTGTGAAACTACATACAAAAAAGTGCTACCAGAGGAAGCCCCAGCTCTTCGGCTGGTGTGGTAAAAATTTTTCCTGTATGCACCGTACACCTAACCAAAAAGCTGGGGCTAGTGCATACAAAAAAAAGTACATGGAGGGGTCCGAGGTGCAAAAGGTGCTTACCGGTATAGGATAGGGGAAGCAAAAAGTGCATGTTAATATTGTTACAGGAACAAATGTGGCATTAAAAACATTTGTATCATCATCCCCTCCTTTAATCCTTTGAGTAGTAGCTCGCTATGCTCCTCAATGTGTTATATCTCCCTGTGGCAATATAAAGGATTAATTTAATCTGTAACCAATATCTTCATCTCTTTTTCCATCAGCAGATTTAAATTTGTACTGCCAAAATGCTTTCTTTATGCATCATTCTCCACAATTTATAGCCCTGGGGAATCGGCAAATACTTTGCATATGAAGAGTAATTAAAAAACAGCGAGTATGCCTGATATCACGATGCATACAGATTTGAGGGGTAATAAGTTCGACTTTGCAATGTAAAGGTCTCTTTCAAATACAGTATAGATTGGGAGCTCTACAACCCAGGGACCTGTTTATTGTTGTTATATTTCCCTTTTTCTTCTGTATATTTAATATTATTAATATTAGATTTCCTGCACAACAGTATTGAATCTATTGAACAAATAGTAAAGTAATGTTGTGATTTCACAAGGGGGTGAGGCTAGCTTGCGTGTGAAGTGGCATGTATATTATATAGCTATACAAGTAAATGGCTGTAGGGTATGCAGGGTAGCGCAGTTAGACACCAGATATGCAATAGAGTCAAACAGGCAATATCAGGAATATCAGCAAGTTTATTCCACAGAATAGAAAAAGGCATAAACTGTACCGTGTAGCAATCCTGAGGTCAAGGGTAGGTGAAGTGTAGCAAAGTCCATTAAGCAAGCCGAGATCAAGGGTAGGAGAAGTATATCAAAGTCCATAAACAAGCCGAGGTCAAAAGTCCAGTAAATCCAATAAAGAGGTAACAGCATACAGGTTCAACACGGGTTTCAGCAAAACGGGTAGGTAGAGACTTGAACAATCAAGTAATGAGGCCTAGAAGCTGTGGGTTTAAATAACCCTCTAGAAATCAGCTCCTCCCCACCAATAACAGAGACCCCTCCCCTCCTCAGTATGTACAATGGAGTAGTGACTGTCCATCACTACTCGTCCCGCCCCTGACCAGGAGTAATTCATTATTGGAGGCGCCGGCCACGCCTCCCCGCCATCACTCCACGTGTGGCGTTTCTCCCGTGCGGCATTCGCCGCACTGGAGTCCGAGGATGTGGCCTACCGTAGGCCGCAGTAGGCCGCGACCGCGTGGCTCGCATACAACGGGGCCGCGTGGTGCGCGGACGAAGTCCCGGGCGTCCCGCGACTCCACCATCGGGTGGAGACCTGTGCTGCCGACGGGGGAGTGAGGTAGGACCCTGACAATGGCACAATTTTTTTATATAAATTATATCTCAGACCAACCATAGGACATTATTCAATATATACAGAAATATGCAAATCCAGACTTTGACATCATTAAGCAAAAATTCCCAAAACAGCTGCTGGTCCATGGAGCCACCATGTGAAATAGAGATATACTCATTCAATCTTGATAGAAATCAGGGTATAGCTCTCATATGAAAAAGCATACATATAGCTTTATATATGGTGCACTGATCAAGGGATGGATCAATAAGTAATCTAATTCTGAAGATCTGATCTTCTCTGTGTGTTTGGTGTGATAAGGAGTTTAACCCACCTCGTAGATGCTTTTGGCTGTTAATGTCCAGTTGGGACGGTGGGGGGTTCCTCCTGATCTGAACGCGGAGGGTCCATATTAGAGGACTGCATTGGGAGGTCTTACTGGTACTGTGGGAGGGCGCGCGGTCAGCCACTGTACCTGCGGGTCCCGGAAATCCCGCAAGGCTGCCTTCTCGCTGCTCCCTTACAGTGTCTCCTCTCTTGCTCCACCCAGGAACAAAACGGAGTCACGTGATGTGACGTCACTTCCCGTGACTCCCCCTTGTTCCTGGGTGGAGCAAGATAAGAGACACCCTGTAAGGGAGCAGCGAGAAGGCAACCTTGCAGGACAAATGTGGTGGGAACGGCTGGGAGCGGAACACCCACATTGCGGAAGCGGGCAAAAAATCAGCGGGAGCGGGATTAAAAAAGCCGTCCCGCGCAGGGCTCTAGTCCATATATCACGTGTGGGATAATACATTTTATTTTTACATATTGTTCCTAACGCAAACATATCTTTTAGTTAGCTCCCTAGCATCCTTGGCGCCCTGTGGTTCCTATCTACGAAGAACCTAGCTGAACAATGAAGATTAATAGGCGTTACGTGAACAAAGTGAACATCCCATCTTTCACGTCTTATATTTTAATTGAAATCAATGTAATAATTATTCAAATTAACCCACTGCTAATGAAAGAAAAATGTTGATGTTGTTCAGCAGTAGGAGTGCAACCACATGCTACAACTATGAAGTGCTCTTCCAAACCTATTTTATGAGTCCCTGTACATATTAATTGTAAATAACTAAATTAATAACTTACATGCAGCTTACAGAAACTATAAATAATATGCATGAAAGCTCCCCTTTAATTAGAATACACTATACTTAATAAAACTAGCTAAAAGGAATATGTTACTGTTTGCAGAGTGGAATTAATGTACAGAATAAAAGTGATAGAACCCTCAGAACATATATATAATTATACATTTTTAAATTACGCTTAATGAAAAACTAATGTAACCCATTGACTGTGATAATGAAAGCTAAAGAATGTATGGCTTTTAGAAGTTTTATTGTACAAGTACTGATGAAAAAGGGGAGATTAAAAGGCACACCCTAAATTGCATTGCTGTAGAGCTCATGTGCCAGTCAGATGCACAATTGTGTAGCACTTCTCACATGACAAATGGCATTGCTGGTATACCTTGGGGTATGTATTGTTACCTCTAAAAAAAATATATAAATATTAGACCATGTTGCCAATATATTTTATAGTGAAAAAATTGGACCCTACCCAAGCATTTTCTTGGGCCCCGCTCCACGCTCCCTAGCATGCAGAGGCGTATTTACTGAAAATAGCTCCTATGGCAAGCACTGAAATTGCGCCCTGTCCAAAACTCATCTTTCACACACAAAAAAAAAAATCAGCCAAGAAATACAAGTTGTGACGCTTGTATTACATTTTATATATGTGTAAATTGTTTGTATTATGCATATGTACATGTCCATTACTGCATGTGTATTATACTCATGTTTGTGCATCTATTACAAACAGTGGTTACTCTAGAAACAATATAATGGGGGGTCACATAAGATACCACAGTCAAAACTGGAGGGCATTAATAATTTCCACCATTAAATCATATTACTGAAAAACATTATATATATATATATATATATATATATATATATATATATAAATAAACATACATAATACTTGGTCATTTAACATGGGAAGCCTGAAGCCACAATTTAGTGCGACTAATCCTTGAAATAAATATTATAGAGTAAATAACACAATACCTTATCTTTTCCACTAAATGATTTCAGAGCCTTGAATGTTTTGTCCCCTGAAGTCACTACAAATTCAGGAGGCCGTTTTATCTCTGGATTAGTAAAAATGAAATAGTTCCTACTACTCTGCCACATCGACATCCAAACACACGCACCAGAAAAGGCTCTGCCACACCAACACCCAGACACACACCAGGACAGGCTCTATCACACCAACACCCATACACACACACCAGGACAGGCTCTGTCGCACCAACACCCATACAAACACGCACACACACACACACACACCAGGGAACGCTCTGCTACACTGACACCCATACACATACACACCAGGACACAAAAAACACATAAACAGCAGGACACAATCTACGACACAGACATCCACACCAGGATGGATTTTCCACACTGCGTTGTCGTTGATAACCCCCTTAGTGTTTTTGTCCCTTGTGTATTGATGCTTCAGTCAGCACCTTTTTAGTATAGATTAATTTGGTGCCCCCAGACCCTTGTATGATTGCCTCCAGCCAGCACTATTTGTATTAATGCCCCCAGCAAGCCTCTCCCTTTATTATTGATTTATGTGATGGCCCCAATCACACATACGCATTAGACATGCATTTTTAATTACATAATACATATTTATCTCTTGAAATATGATTTCAAAATATTGAGTATTGATTTTAGACCCTGCTGCCCATATATATTAATATTAATAATATATATATATATACCGTATTTGCTCGATTATAAGACGACCCTGATTATAAGACGACCCCCCAAAATCTGAATATTAATTTAGGAAAAAAAGAAAAAGCCTGAATATAAGACGACCCTATAGGAAAAAAGTTTTACCAGTAAATGTTAATTCATGTAAACTATTAAATTTTTTAATAAAAGCTATGATTGAGAAAAATATTTTTTTGTTTTTATTTCCTTGTATTTTCCAACCTGCCCCCCAGTTAAGCACATCTGCCCCCAGGCTTGCCACTCCAATATGGCACTGTGGCCCATGATATGCCTTTTAACCCTCTATATGCCACTGTGCCCCATGATATGCCTTTTAACCCCCTATGTGCCACTCTGCCTCCAGAAATGCCTTATACCCCTATATGCCACTCTGGCATTTAGGGGGTTAAAAGGCATATTATGGGGCAGAGTGGCATATAGTGAGGTATAAGGCATTTCAGGAGGCAGAGTGGCGTTCTGGGGGTTAAAAGGCATTTCATAGAGCACTCTGCCTCCAGAAATGCCCTATGCCCCCATTTAACACCCCCCACACACACACACACACTTACCGGTGCTTCCAATTTCCTGCTGTATACCGGGGCAGCAGTCTTCCTTACGCTGCAGCCGGATGGAGGTGTGGCTAGCAGCGGGGGTTGTCTGCGTCCATCGCGCAGACCTTCCCCGACTGTCAGAGATCAGAGTTCCCCGCACCGGCACTGAACTCTGATCTCTGACAGTCGGGGAAGGTCTGCGCGATGGACGCACACAACCCCTGCTGCTAGCCACACCCCCATCCGGCTGCAGCGGAAGTTGTCTACGCAGATCGCGTGGACATCAACCCGCTGCCCCGGTATACAGCAAATTGGAAGCACCGGTAAGTGTGTGGGGGGGTGTTAAATAGGGGGGAGACAGAAGGATCCAGGTCCCCTGCAGCGGTGCGGGGGATCTGGATCTTAGTCTCATAGTCAGACCTCTATTTGAGGTCTGATTATAAGACGACCCCGATTAGAAGACGAGGGGTATTTTTCAGAGCATTTGCTCTGAAAAAAACCTCGTCTTATAATCGAGCAAATACGGTATATATATATATTAGGCCCTGATGCCGATAGCAGCTACAGATCAACACATTAACACACAAACCCAGCTTTGCATGTATAGATCAATTGAAATTCACTTGTGAACTCCGCACTGAAGGTATAGCTCAAATAAACAGAATCAGACATACCAATCCTGTATTTGCAGGTATACAATAATAATGTATGGAAACATAGCATAGCACAGGGGTGTCCAAGTTTTTTCTGCAGTGGGCTACTTCATCAGAATTGTATACGTGCGAGGGCCGCACTCATTTTTCACTGTGAGAATATATGGCCTTTAATAAAATATGCAGATTAAAATAAAGTAAATGACACAAAACTTTTACTTTTCCTCTCACTGATTTCTGGGCCTAGAAAGTTTTGTGACTACAAATTCAGGATTCTGCATAAGTAAAAATGAAAGTTCTATTTATTCTAGGGATGCACCAAAATGAAAATTCTGGACCAAAACCGAAAATTCAGGGTTCACTTAGCTGAAACCAAAAACGACCCCCCACCTTTAAAAATAATTTAAAAATTCCACACTTTTAATAAAAGTAAGTTACACACCAAAATTGTACAAAAAATTTAGTAACAATAATTAATATTGTTATTGTATTATTTGTCCAATTTTGGTGTGTTAACCACACTTTTAATAAAAGTAAGTAACACACCACAATTGGACAAAAAAATCAACAATATGACTTGGTATGATAGGAGTGTGATTGCTAACAGCAATCACACTCCTATCATACCCAGGCAACCAGTAAATGCTGGAACCTAGACATGATGGGACTGTGATTGCTGTTAACAATCACACTCCTATCATCCCAAGACAGCCAGTACATGCTGGTACAGGGTGGCTTTAAGTGCAGACCCCATACTGCTGGCAGCATCAATACACAAGGGGGGCAGCTAGCCAGGTTTCAGCATGTACTGGCTGACTTGGCATGATAGGAGTGTGATTGTCAACAGCAATCACAGTCCCATCATGCCTAGGTTCCAGCACTTACACATCTATGCTATCACACACACACACAAATTCATTAATTCACAGATTCATTCCCTCAATCACGCATACTCATTCAAACATTTGCAGTAGCAAATGTTTTGATTCCAAAATCAAAGGAGGGAGGCTAACATTAGCCTTTTTTAATTAAAAAAAAATCTCAATCTCAGCCAATGTTGCTCAGCCAGCATTATGGTGGACACCTGGCTGGCTGAGAATCATAGGAATTTTAGTTCACAGCTAGCATCTGCAGCTTTACTGTTGCTGCACTTCCCATGACGCTCAGCCAGCATCATGGAAGTAGTATGTCTGGCTGAGCCTTATGGGAATTTAATTCAATGCGTTGGTTATTTTTAATATGCATGACTGTGCTGACAAAAATAAAGCATGTTTTAAGTGGCGATGCAAGTGGGACATTTTAAAGTGCAATTGCTTGTATTGTTTTTTTTTTTAAAGTGTCCCTCTTTCACATTTTGAAATGGTGGGAGGTATGGTAAAGTTCCTCTCGCAATGCAATCCAGAATCCTGATTGCTTTTTGAGATGCTTCATTGCATTGTCTGCTTACCTTTAAGTCATCAGAAATAATTACTCCTAAGTTCCTCTCTTCCGTTGTTACCGACAGAACAGTGTCACCATTCTATATTCTGCCTTGGGCTTTTTACCTCCCAAGTTAATTATTTTACATTTATTAATATTAAACTAGGAAGGCACCGATATATCGGTGGCCGAAATATATCATCCGAAAAGGGAATTATCGGCAAGATGCCAAAATAAAAAAAAACGGGCGAAAAAAATCGTCCGCAGGCTGCTTACTTGTGCGAGCAGCGTCTCTTGTACTGGCATACCTGTTTCTCCATTCTCTCTTCCCCTGGGGGCGGGGCAAGAGAAGTTGTTAGCACAGAGGGAAGCAGCAGGGCCCCTGCAAAAGTCTGCGAGTGAGAGATCTGCAGTTCAGGTAAGGGGGTGGGGAGGGTGTATGAGCAAGTATGCATGATTAAGGGAATGAATGAGTATCTGTGAATGAATGAGTATATGAATGTTTGTGAATGATTAAATGAATGAGTGTGTGTGATAGCATAGATGTGTAAGTGTGTGTGTAAGTGTGTGTGTGTGGGGGGGAATAGCATGGCATAGGGAGCCTGTAATCACACTCCTATCATGCTCAGGTTTTAGCATGAACTGGCTGCCTGGGCATGATAGGGGTGTGATTGCTGTTAGCAATCATATATATATTTATATATATATTCATATATATAATATTGTTATTGATTTGTTTTGTCCAATTTCGGTGTGTTAACCACACTTATTAGTAAGTAACACCCCAAAATTGGACAGAAAAATTCAATAACAATATTAATATATATATATATATATATATATATATATATATATATATATATATATATATATATATGTTGTTAACAGCAATCACTGATCCCTGAGATTCTCCACTAGTGAAAAGTCCTTCCTCTGAATATACACCATTAACTACAACCTTCTGCCTCCTATCACTCAACCATTGGCTTATCCATTCAACTATTATCCATACCCATAAAATACATACGTACATACATACCCAAATACACATATTCTGGAGCCCCCACCCGTTAGAGGGAGATCAATGATCTCCCCAACCGGTTCTTCTCCTGCAGCAGTGGGCGGGCTAGCCTGCCGCGGAGGAGCCCCCAGGGTGAGTACGCTCTAGGCCGGAGCCTACCTTGCCTGTATGTAGCGCCGGCCCTGTGTGCAACTGGACTTAGGGATGCACCGAAATGAAAATTTTGGACCGAAACTTCAGGATTCACTTGGCCGAAATGGAACCGAAAATGAGCCCCCTCCTTAAAAAAAAAACAAAAACACACTTTTATTAAAAGTAAGTAACACACAAAAATGTGACAAAAAAATGCAATGACAATATTAATACATATATATGATTATTAACAGCAATCACACACTGCTATCATGCCTGGATTCCAGCATGTACTGGCTTTGCATGGACTTTGCAGGAGTGTGATTGCTGCTAACAATCGAATAAGAATTATTGTTATTGAAATCACACTATAACAATCGTATATATATATATATATATATTGCATTTTATTAGTCCAATTTTGGTGTGTTACTTACTTTTAACAAAAATGGTTAACACACCAAAAATAAAAAATTACAATATTTTTATTTTATATATATATAAATGGTTAACACACCAAAAAAAACAAAAAAACATAACAATATTACACATATATATATATACATATAGATATATATATATTTTTTATAATGTCTAACAGCACCTATGCCATGCCACACACACTCATACACTCATAATTTACAGATACTCATTCATTCCCACATACTTGCTCATACACCCTCCCCCACCCCCTTAACTGACCTGCAGGTCTCTCACGCGCAGACTACTGCAGGGGCCCTGCTGCTTCCTCTCAAACAACTTATCTGGCCACGCCCCCAGGGGGAAGGGACGGAGCCGAGTCACGTGATGTTTATTGACGTGAATCCGTTGGGTTCCTGCTTCTCCTGGCCGAGATGTTGCTCGCACACCAACGCGCAGGTAAGCAGCCCAGCCCCTGCCGATGATTATTTATTAATACATTAATAATTTTATATTCGCTTCAGCTCATTGAATTAGAAACATAATGTTGAAGCTCCCAGGAGAGCTCCCGTAATGGGATGGTTACGATGAGTTCTCTGATCGCCCACTTACAATATGGAGAACACAGCATCCACATACCAATGATATATATATATATAGATATATATTCCCAAGAGTCTGGTAGCTTGCTTGATGCACAGATATGCGCCATATTAATATGGTCTGGTAAGCAGAGCAGCAGTGTAACCTAAAATACTGGTGCCCCCCAGTGAGCTCTGTTCCTTCCATGTAACTATCCGATTTTGAATCTAAATGGCTGCCTCTTGAAACATGTTATTTTAAGGTGTGTAAAAGTATTGCTAACTTATATGCACTCATATAATGGGCCAAATAAACAATGTATGTGTTTATATAATTCGGTGATATGTTTACACATTGTATGCATAGGATCTCTCTGTATCACTGGGTGCAGGGTCCTATATTTCTCATTTGCCCCTAAATGCAATCATACCAAAAAAACCATTATAGACAAGGCCACACACCCTCTAAAAATAAACATGATGATGAATTGGTGAATGCTTTATTCAAACTATTATTCATCTCAGCAGCAACCAAGCAGTATAATTCAACAACTTATCGGCAATCAGAAAAATCCTACAGATATATGTTTCAAGCCTTGGCTGTCAATACATTTTCTCTGATCAGAATACATAAAGAATATAGTTTGATTCAATTTCCAGTGTTATCCATCATTTTCAGATGCTAAGAACAGTGAATGATGTCATAGACACTGCTGATGACAGCGTGATGCAACAAGACACTTGCATTCTGGAGATTCTCCCTGCACCTCAGCTCCCTCAGATGCGCATGGATGGAGATATAAATATTGCTAGTTACCTGACAGCGTATCAGGGTTCCAGTTGGTATATGTGAAGGTCACTTCTAGAGGATGAAGAACTGGTGGTCTCAAACAAATACAGGTCTGACATTTTAATTTCTTCATGGGAACTTTCTGTTTTAAAGGGATAACAGAAATGGAGACCATGCAGGTGCCGGCTCAGGTTGGACTCCCTGTGTAGGAGCAGGATCGGGCAGGATTTGCTCTGTTGAGTTGCAGACGGCTGTCTGCTGTAACCTTGGACTTACTCTTTGGGCTCATCTGATTAGGTGATGGGGGTGTCTGCACAACAATACTTTTTCAACTTAAGTCAGAAATATTTTAGCATTTCATGTTTCTAGATATGGCTGTTAGTTCAAGATACTTATTGCTAGACCTGCTTTCTAAAGCCATAAGGATTTTATCAAGTCTATTGCAGGCTGTCTTAATGGGCTGTTAGTGAGGGATACTCTGCTTTCGCATTTAATTTGTATTTCAGTATTGAATAATTAGATTGCTTTTGTTGCAAAAGTTGCCAACAGTTTTGTTTGTCAACGCTTTTAACAAAATACAAATTCAACGTCAATGTGGTTAAGATGGTTTGCCATTTAGACCATAGCCATAGCCATATCCAGCTGCAATTAATGTTTCCGAACATTACGTGTGTCTTTAATGTTTGTTGGACAGCATCAGCAAGAATTAAATCTCATGTGAAGCACTAGCGCTGTTCATACTGTTTGTAGCCCATACGTCTTGCCAATAGACATGAGCAATGCACCATAAGTAGCTTAGAAGCAAATGGTTAATGGTTATCTTTTCTTGAGGTCATTGGCAGAAACTAAGATAAGTGGCTTGTCTATTTATAATTTTTGATGCACACTCTCACTTGATGGTTAAAGTTTATTATCTTTTATTGGTGATTTATAGGGTTTTTATGGGGGGGGGGGGATTTTCCACACTGTTGTATACACTATGTGCCAATTATCACACACTGTAATTATTCATTATAAATGTGCATATTTTTTTTTATATATATATATATATATATATATATATATATATATACATTTATATTTACGAGTCAGTCAGGTAGCTTACTTGATGCAAAGATGTGCGGACATATTAATATATTTTGGTAACCAGAGCAGAAGTGTAACACAGAATCCTGCAGCCCTAAGCTCTTATGGAGTCCTTCTTGACATATTTATCCTGTTTTGTATTGGGAACTTGTTATTTGACAGTGTGTGAAAATTTGGCTCACTTATTGTAAGAGTTGTTGTGTAGCCATAGACTAAGGCGATCTTGATATGGTTGTATGTGAGACTGGGTGAAGGTGACAGCTGTGTGTTTCTGTGAAACCGGCCTAACATGACCATGATGTGGGTGTACGTTAAGCTGCCCCGAAAGCAACAGTGGTGTCTGTTGGCACCACCGACCTAAGGAGACGGTGATATGGGTGTATGTGAGACTGGCCATAGGCTACGATGGTGTCTTTTGCACAACCGGCCTAAAGCGAACGTGGGTATATGTGAGATTGGCCGAAAGGCAGCGGTGGTGTCTGTTGAAGCAATGGCTTTAGGCGATCATGATAAGTGTGAATGCGAGACTGGCCGATGGCGATGGTTGTGTCTTTTGGCACATCCGGCCTAAGATGACCATGATATTGGTGTATGTGAGAATAGCCAAAGGCGACGGTTGTGTCGCAACCATCCTAAGGCGACGTTGAGGTGGGTGCATGTGAGACTTGCCGAAGGCTACGGTGGTGTCTATTGGCACAACCAGCCTAAGGCGATCATGATAGTGGTGTATGTGAGACTGGCTGAAGGCGACGGTGGTGTCTTTTGGCACAGCTAGCCTGAACCGAATGTGGTTTGGGTGTATGTGAGACTTGCCGTAAGCGACTGTGTTTAGCGCAACCGGCCTGGGGCGATCATGAAAGTGATGGATATGAAATTGGCCGAAGGTGACGGTGGTGTCTGTTGGCACAACCAGCCTTAGGCGAACTTGGTTTGGGTGTATGTGAGATTGGCTGAAGGTGACAATGCTGTCTGTTGGAGCAACTGGCCTGAGGCGATTATGGTAGAGGAATATGTGACACTGGCTGAAGGTGACGGTGGTGTCTGTTGGCGCAACTGGCTTAAGGCGACCGTGATCTAGGTGTATGCGAGACTGGCCAAAGGCGACGGTGGTGTCTTTTGGCACAACCAGCCCGAATTGAACATGGTTTGGGTGTATGTGAGACTTGCCAAAGGCGACGGTGGTGTCTGTTGGCACATCCGGTCTAAGGCGACCTTGATATAGGTGTATGTGAGACTGGCCAAGAGCGACTGTAGTGTCTGTTTCCAGAACCAGCTTGAAGAACCGAACGTGGTTTGGGTCTATGTGAGACTTGCAGAAGACGTCTGTGATGTCTGTTGGCACAACTGGCTTGAACTGAATGTGGTTTGGGTGTATGTGAGACTTGATGAAGGCGTCTGTGATGTCTGATAGCACAACCGGGCTGACCAAACGTGGTTCAAGTGTATGTGAGATTAAGCGAACTCGATGGTGGTGTCTTTTAGCGCAACTGGCCTAAGGCAACCGTGATATGAGTGTATGTGAGACTAGCAAAAAGCAACGTTGGTGTCTTTTGGCACAACAGGCCTGGACTGAATGTGGCTTGGATGTATGTGACATTGGCCGAAGGCGACGGTTGGCACATCCGGCCTATACAGAGGGTGGTTTGGGTGAATGTGAGACTTGCTGAAGGCGATGGTGGTGTCCGTTGGCACATCCGGCCTAAGGCGACCGTGATATGGGTGTATGTGAGACTGGCAGAATGCAACGGTGGTGTCTCTTGACACCACTGGCCTGAGGCGATCATGGTAGTGGTGGATGTCAGACTGGTCGAATGTTACGTTCTTGTCCTTTGGTACATCCGGCCTAAATCAGATGTGGTTTGGGTGTATGCGAGACTTGCTGACAGCGAAGGTGGTGTCTGTTGGCACAACTGGCCTAAGGCGACCGTGATATGGTAGTGTGTGTGACTGGCTGACAGCGAAGGTGGTGTCTGTTGACACAACCGGCATGAACTGAACGTGGTTTGCTGTAAGTGAGATTTGCTGAAGGCGACGGTGGTGTCTGTTGGCACATCCGGCCTAAGGCGACCGTGATATGGGTGTAAGTGAGATTGGCAGAACGCGATGGTGGTGCGTTTTGACGTAACTGGCCTGAGGCGATCACGGTAGTGGTGGATGTCAGACTGGTCGAATGTGACGTTCTTGTCTTTTAGCAGAACCGGCCTAAATCAAACGTGGTTTTCGTGTATGTGAGACTTGGCGACGGTCGTGTCTATTGGCAGATCTGGCCTAAGACAACCGTGATATGGGTGTATGTGAGACTGGCTGAAAACGAAGGTGTTGTCTTTTGGCACAACCGGCCTGAACCGAACGTGGTTTGGGTGTATGTGAGACTTGCTGAAGGCGACGGTGGTGTCTGTAGGAACATCCGGTGTAAGGCGACCATGTTGTGGGTGTAAGTGAGATTGGCAGAATGTAACGGTGGTGTCTGTTGATGCAACTGGCCTGAGGCAATCATGGTAGTGGTGGATGTCAGACTGGTTCGAATGTGACGTTCTTGTCTTTTAGCACAACCGACCTAAATCAAACGTGGTTTTGGTGTATGTGAGACTTGGCGACGGCCATGTCTGTTGGCACATCCGGCCTAAGACAACCGTGGTTTGGGTGTATGTGTGACTTGCCGAAGGTGACGGTGGTGTCTGTTGGCACATCCGGCCTAAGGCGACCTTGATATGGAAGTGTGGGTGACTGGCTGAGAGCGAAGGTGGTGTCTGTTGGCACAACCGTCCTGTGCAGAAGGTGGTTTGGGTGTATGTAAGACTTGATGAAGGCGACGGTGGTGTCCGTTGGCACATGCGGCCTAAGGCGACCGTGATATGGGTGTATGTGAGACTGGCAGAATGCAGCGGTGGTGTCTCTTGACGCCACTAGCATGAGGCGATCATGGTAGTGGTGGATGTCAGACTGGTCGAATGTGACGTTCTTATCTTTTAGCACAACCGGCCTAAATCAAACGTGGTTTTGGTGTATATGAGACTTGCCGAAGGCGACGGTGGTGTCTGTTGGCACATCCGGCCTAAGACAACCGTGATATGGGTGTATGTGAGACTGGCTGAAAACGAAGGTGTTGTCTTTTGGCACAACCGACCTGAACCGAACGTGGTTTGCGTGTACTTGATGAGTCTTTTGGTCCTATCGCCCTAAATCAAACGTGGTTTTGGTGTATGTGAGACTTGCCGAAGGCGGCGGTGGTGTCTTTTGGCACAACCGGCCTGAACCGAATGTGGTTTGGGTGTATGTGTGGCTTAATGAAGGCGACAGTGGTGTCTGTTGGCACAGCTGGCCTGATCCAGATGTGGTTTGGCTGTATGTAAGACTTGCACTATGCGTCTGTGATGTCTGATGGCACAACCGGGCTGACCGAACGTGGTTTGGATGTATATGACATTGGCCGAAGGCGAGGGTGGTGTCTGTTGGCACATCCGGCCTAAGGCGACCGTGATATGGGTGTAAGTGAGATTGGCAGAACGAGATGGTGGTGCGTAGTGACGTAACTGGCCTGAGGCTATCACCGTGGTGGTGAATGTCAGACTGGTCGAATGTGACGTTCTTGTCTTTTGGCACTATCGACCTAAATCAAATTTGGTTTTGGTGTATGTGAGACTTGCTGAAGGCGACGGTGGTGTCTGTTGGCACATCCGGCCTAAGACAATCGTGATATAGGTGTAAGTGAGACTCGCCAAAAACGAAGGTGGTGTATTTTGGCACAACCGGCCTGAATCAAATGTGGTTTGGGTGTATGTGAGACTTGCTGAATGCGACAGTGGTGTCTGTTGGCACGTCCGGCCTAAGGCGACCGTGATATGGGTGTATGTGAGACTGGCCGAAAACGAAGGTGTTGTCTTTTGGCACAACCGGCCTGAAAAGAACGTGGTTTGGGTGTATGTGTGACTTGCCGAAGGTGACGGTGGTGTCTGTGGGCACATCCGGCCTAAGGCGACCTTGATATGGAAGTGTGGGTGACTGGCTGAGAGCGAAGGTGGTGTCTGTTGGCACATCCGGCCTATGGCGACCGTGATATGGGTGTATGTGAGACTGTTCGAAAGCGACGGTGGTGTCTCTTGGCACAACTGGCCTGAACCAGATTTGGTTTGGCTGTATGTAAGACTTGCAGTATGCGTCTCTGATGTCTGATGGCACAACCGGCCTAAGGCGACCGTGATATGGAAGTGTGGGTGACTGGCTGAGAGCGAATGTGGTGTCTTATATGGGTGTATGTGAGAGTGCCCGAAAACGAAGGAGTTGTCTTTTGGCACAACCGGCCTGAACCGAACGTGGTTTGGGTATATGTGAGACTAGCTGAAGGCGACGGTGGTGTCTGTTGGCACATCCGGCCTATGGCGACCGTGATATGGGTGTAAGTGAGATTGGCAGAATGCGACATTGGTGTTTGTTGATGCCGCTGGCCTGAGGCAATCATGGTAATGGTGGATGTCAGACTGGTCGAATATGATGTTCTTGTCTTTTGGCCCTATCGCACTAAATCAAACGTGGTTTTGGTGTATGTGAGACTTGCTGAAGGCGACGGTGGTGTCTGTTGGCACATCCGGCCTAAGACAATCGTGATATAGGTGTATGTGAGACGCGCCGAAAACGAAGGTGGTGTCTTTTGGCACAACCGGCCTGGACGAATGTGGTTTGGGTGTATGTGAGACTTGCTGAATGCGACGGTGGTGTCTGTTGGCACGTCCGGCCTAAGGCGACCGTGATATGGGTGTATGTGAGACTGGCCGAAAACGAAGGTGTTGTCTTTTGGCACAACCGGCCTGAAAAGAACGTGGTTCTGGTGTATGTGTGACTTGCCGAAGGTGACGGTGGTGTCTGTTGGCACATCCGGCCTATGGCGACTGTGATATGGGTGTATGTGAGACTGTTTGAAAGCGACGGTGGTGTCTCTTGGCACAACTGGCCTGAACCAGATTTGGTTTGGCTGTATGTAAGACTTGCAGTATGCGTCTCTGATGTCTGATGGCACAACCGGCCTAAGGCGACCGTGATATGGAAGTGTGGGTGACTGGCTGAGAGCGAATGTGGTGTCTTTTGGCACAACCGGCCTGAACCGAATGTGGTTTGGGTGTATGTGAGACTTGATGAAGGCGACGGTGGTGTCTGTTGGCACATCCGGCCTATGGCGACCGTAATATGGGTGTAAGTGAGATTGGCAGAATGCGACGGTGATGTCTGTTGATGCAACTGGACTGAGGCAATCATGGTAGTGGTGGATGTCAGACTGGTCGAATGTGACGTTCTTGTCTTTTGGCACTATCGACCTAAATCAAACGTGGTTTTGGTGTATGTGATACATGCTGAAGGCGACGGTGGTGACTGTTGGCACATCCGGCCTAAGACAACCGTGATATGGGTGTATGTGAGAGTGGCCGAAAACGAAGGAGTTGTCTTTTGGCACAACCGGCCTGAACCGAACGTGGTTTGGGTATATGTGAGACTAGCTGAAGGCGACGGTGGTGTCTGTTGGCACAAACCCGACCTGAACCGAATGTGGTTTGGGTGTATGTAAGACTTGATGAAGGCGACGGTGGTGTCTGTTGGCACATCCGGCCTATGGCGACTGTGATATGGGTGTAAGTGAGATTGGTAGAATGCGACATTGGTGTTTGTTGATGCAGCTGGCCTGAGGCAATCATGGTAATGGTGGATGTCAGACTGGTCGAATATGATGTTCTTGTCTTTTGGCCCTATCGACCTAAATCAAACGTGGTTTTGGTGTATGTGAGACTCGCCGAAAACGAAGGTGGTGTCTTTTGGCACAACCGGCCTGAACCGAATGTGGTTTGGATGTATGTGACATTGTCCGAAGGCGACGGTGGTGTCTGTTGGCACATCCGGCCTGTACAGAAGGTGGTTTGGGTGTATGTGAGACTCGCTGAAGGCGACGGTGGTGTCCGTTGGCACATCCGGCCTAAGGCGACCGTGATATGGGTGTATTTGAGACTGGCAGAATGCAGCGGTGGCGTCTCTTGACGCCACTGGCCTGAGGTTATCCTGGTAGTGGTGGATGTCAGACTGGTCGAATGTTACGTTCTTGTCCTTTGGTACATCTGGCCTAAATCAAATTTGGTTTGGGTGTATGTGAGACTTGCCGACAGCGAAGGTGGTGTCTGTTGGCAGAACCGGCCTATGGCGACCGTGATATGCGTGTAAGTGAGATTGGCAGAACGAGCTGGTGGTGCATTTTGACGTAACTGGCCAGAGGCGCGATCACCGTAGTGGTGGATGTCAGACTGGTCGAATGTGACATTCTTTTCTTTTGGCACTATCGACCTAATTCAGATTTGGTTTTGGTGTATGTGAGACTTGCTGAAGGTGACGGTGGTGTCTGTTGGCACAAATGGCCTGAGGTGGTCTTTGTATTGGTGGACGTCAGACTGGTCAGATGTGAAGTTCTTGTCTTTTGGCACAACCGTCCTAAATCAAACGTGGTTTGGGCGTATGTGAGGCTTGATGAAGGCGACAGTGGTGTCTCTTGGCACAACTGGCCTGAACCAGATGGGGTTTGGCTGTATGTAAGACTTGCAGTATGCGTCTGTGATGTCTGATGACACAACCGGGCTGATCGAACGTGGTTTGGATGTATGTGACATTGGCCGAAGGCGACGGTGGTGTCTGTTGGCACATCCGGCCTAAGGCGACCGTGATATGGGTGTAAGTGAAATTGGCGGAACGAGATGGTGGTGCGTATTGACGTAACTGGCCTGAG
Organism: Sceloporus occidentalis; assembly: GCA_023333645.1. Classification (NCBI taxonomy): domain Eukaryota; kingdom Metazoa; phylum Chordata; class Lepidosauria; order Squamata; family Phrynosomatidae; genus Sceloporus; species Sceloporus occidentalis. The sequence continues at coordinate 6,685,352 of JALMGF010000026.1, read as the reverse complement.
GCTATCACCGTAGTGGTGAATGTCAGACTGGTCGAATGTGACGTTCTTGTCTTTTGGCACTATCGACCTAAATCAAATTTGGTTTTGGTGTATGTGAGACTTGCTGAAGGCGATGGTGGTGTCTGTTGGCACATCCGGCCTAAGACAATCGTTATATGGGTGTACGTGAGACTCTCCGAAAACGAAGGTGGTGTCTTTTGGAACAACCGGCCTGAATCAAATGTGGTTTGGGTGTATGTGAGACTTGATGAAGGCAACGGTGGTATCTGTTGGCACATCTGGCCTATGGCGACCGTGATATGCGTGTAAGTGAGATTGGCAGAACGAGCTGGTGGTGCATTTTGACGTAACTGGCCAGAGGCGCGATCACCGTAGTGGTGGATGTCAGACTGGTCGAATGTGACATTCTTTTCTTTTGGCACTATCGACCTAATTCAGATTTGGTTTTGGTGTATGTGAGACTTGCTGAAGGTGACGGTGGTGTCTGTTGGCACAAATGGCCTGAGGTGGTCTTTGTATTGGTGGACGTCAGACTGGTCAGATGTGAAGTTCTTGTCTTTTGGCACAACCGTCCTAAATCAAACGTGGTTTGGGCGTATGTGAGGCTTGATGAAGGCGACAGTGGTGTCTCTTGGCACAACTGGCCTGAACCAGATGGGGTTTGGCTGTATGTAAGACTTGCAGTATGCGTCTGTGATGTCTGATGACACAACCGGGCTGATCGAACGTGGTTTGGATGTATGTGACATTGGCCGAAGGCGACGGTGGTGTCTGTTGGCACATCCGGCCTAAGGCGACCGTGATATGGGTGTAAGTGAGATTGGCGGAACGAGATGGTGGTGCGTATTGACGTAACTGGCCTGAGGCTATCACCGTAGTGGTGAATGTCAGACTGGTCGAATGTGACGTTCTTGTCTTTTGGCACTATCGACCTAAATCAAATTTGGTTTTGGTGTATGTGAGACTTGCTGAAGGCGATGGTGGTGTCTGTTGGCACATCCGGCCTAAGACAATCGTTATATGGGTGTACGTGAGACTCTCCGAAAACGAAGGTGGTGTCTTTTGGCACAACCGGCCTGAATCAAATGTGGTTTGGGTGTATGTGAGACTTGATGAAGGCAACGGTGGTATCTGTTGGCACATCTGGCCTAAGGCGACCGTGATGTGGGTGTAAGTGAGATTGGCAGAATGCGACATTGGTGTCTGTTGATGCAACTGGCCTGAGGCAGTCATGGTAGTGGTGGATGTCAGACTGGTCAGATGTGACGTTCTTGTCTTTTGGCACAACCGTCCTAAATCAAACGTGGTTTTGGTGTATATGAGACTTGCCGAAGGCGACAGTGGTGTCTTTTGGCACAACCGGCCTGAATCAAATGTGGTTTGGGTGTATGTGTGACTTGCCGAAGGTGACGGTGGTGTCTGTGGGCACATCCGGCCTAAGGCGACCTTGATATGGAAGTGTGGGTGACTGGCTGAGAGCGAATGTGGTGTCTTTTGGCACAACCGGCCTGAACCGAATGTGGTTTGGGTGTATGTGAGACTTGATGAAGGCGACGGTGGTGTCTGTTGGCACATCCGGCCTATGGCGACCGTAATATGGGTGTATGTGAGACTGTTCGAAAGCGACGGTGGTGTCTATTGATGCCAATGTCCTGAGGTGGTCTTTGTATTGGTGGATGTCAGACTGGTCAAGTGTGAAGTTCTTGTCTTTTGGCACAACCGTCCTAAATCAAACGTGGTTTGGGTGTATGTGAGACTTGCCGAAGGCGACAGTGGTGTCTCTTGGCACAACTGGCCTGAACCAGATGTGATTTGGCTGTATGTAAGACTTGCAGTATGCGTCTGTGATGTCTGATGGCACAACTTGGCTGACCGAACGTGGTTTGGATGTATGTGACATTGGCCGAAGGTGACGGGGGTGTCTGTTGGCACATTCGGCCTAAGGTGACTGTGATATGGAAGTGTGGGTGACTGGCTGAGAGCGAATGTGGTGTCTGTTGGCACAACCGTCATGTACAGAAGGTGGTTTGGGTGTATGTGAGACTTGCTGAAGGCGACGGTGGTGTCCGTTGGCACATCCGGCCTAAGACTGGTCGAATGTGACGTTCTTGTCTTTTGGCACTATCGACCTAAATCAAACGTGGTTTTGGTGTATGTGAGACTCGCCAAAAACGAAGGTGGTGTCTTTTGGCACAACCGGCCTAGGACAAACGTGATATGGGTGTATGTGAGACTGGCTGAAAACGAAGGTGTTGTCTTTTGGCACAACCGGCCTGAACCGAACGTGGTTTGGCTATATGTGAGACTAGCTGAAGGCGACGGTGGTGTCTGTTGGCACATCCGACCTGAACCGAATGTGGTTTGGGTGTATGTAAGACTTGATGAAGGCGACGGTGGTGTCTGTTGGCACATCCGGCCTATGGCGACCGTGATATGGGTGTAAGTGAGATTGGCAGAATGCGACATTGGTGTTTGTTGATGCAGCTGGCCTGAGGCAATCATGGTAGTGGTGGATGTCAGACTGGTCGAATATGACGTTCTTGTCTTTTGGCCCTATCGACCTAAATCAAACGTGGTTTTGGTGTATGTGAGACAGGCTGAAAACGAAGGTGTTGTCTTTTGGCACAACCGGCCTGAACCGAATGTGGTTTGGGTGTATGTGAGACTTGATGAAGGCGACGGTGGTGTCTGTTGGCACATCCGGCCTATGGCGACTGTGATATGGGTGTATGTGAGACTGTTCGAAAGCGACGGTGGTGTCTATTGATGCAAATGGCCTGAGGTAGTCTTTGTATTGGTGGATGTCAGACTGGTCAAATGTGAAGTTCTTGTCTTTTGGCACAACCGTCCTAAATCAAACGTTGTTTGGGTGTATGTGAGACTTGCCGAAGGCGACAGTGGTGTCTCTTGGCACAACTGGCCTGAACCAGATTTGGTTTGGCTGTATGTAAGACTTGCAGTATGCCAGGGCTCGACAAATCCCAGGCGCCAGGTCGCCATGGCGACAGAGAATTTTGTCCTGGCGCCTAGGTTTTGTCAGCCTCTTACATCCATAAAAAAAATGTGGATGTAAGAGGCTGAGTAACCACACGGGGGCGCTGCTGCTGCTGTCTGCCCAGGAGTCTGGGCAGACAGCACAGCCACTCAGAGCCCGCCCCCGAGCCTGAGATCACTCCCACCGAGTGATCCTGTAGGCTGAAACCGCGGTTGCTGCAAAACCAGCAATCGTGTTATCAGCTGCCACAGGCAGCTTCAGGGAAGGGGGTTGTGTGTTGATTGGTTCCCCACACAAGTGTGGGGACCTGACCCAACACCCCCCTGCTGCCTGATCGCTCCATGAGAGCGACAGTGCAGCGTTAAACCCTTCAATGCCGCGATCGCTGCTTTTAGGGGTTAATTCCCGTTTTGTACGGGGCTCTGCTGCTGGTGGTCTGCCTGGAAGCCCAGTCAGACCAGCAACAGCAAAAACGAGCCCCCACAAGCCCTTTGATGATTCCTGTAGGCATGTAAGCCTACAGCAGTCATGGAAGCCTACAGCAGTCATCAAAGACTCCCCTCCCTGCAATGGCTGGTCTATAGACCAGCAATTGAGTCCCAGCTGCCAGAGGCAGCTTCAGGGACAGGGGAGAAGGTTCTTTGGTCTCCACATGAGTGTGGACACCAGCCCCAACACCCCCCTGCTGCCTGATCGCTCCATGAGAGCGACAGTGAAGTGTTAACCCCTTCAATGCCACACTTGTGTATGACACATTCGTGGCATTGCAGGGGTTAACATTTTTCCCCACAAGCTTGTGGGGACTAAATATCAGTCAATGCTGTGCTCCAATGGAACATCAGCATCGAAAGAGTTAAAAAAAAAACGAAAACGAAGGTGGTGTCTTTTGGCACAACCGGCCTGAATCGAATGTGGTATGGGTGTATGTGAGACTTGCTGAAGGCGACGGTGGTGTCTGTTGGCACATCCGGCCTAAGGCGACCGTGATGTGGGTGTAAGTGAGATTGGCAGAATGCGACGTTGGTGTCTGTTGATGTAACTGGCCTGAGGCAATCATGGTAGTGGTGGATGTCAGACTGGTCGAATGTGACGTTCTTGTCTTTTGGCCCTATCGCCCTAAATCAAACGTGGTTTTGGTGTATGTGAGACTTGCCAAAGGCGACGGTGGTGTCTTTTGGCACATCCGGCCTAAGACAATCGTGATATGGGTGTATGTGAGACTCGCCGAAAACAAAGGTATTTTCTTTTGGCACAACCGGCCTGAACCGAATGTGGTTTGGGTGTATGTGAGACTTGCTGAAGGCGACGGTGGTGTCTGTTGGCACATCCGGCCTATGGCGACCGTGATATGGGTGTATGTGAGACTGTCCGAAAGCGACGGTGGTGTCTATTGACGCAAATGGCCTGAGGTGGTCTTTCTATTGGTGTATGTCAGACTGGTCAAATGTGAAGTTCTTGTCTTTTGGCACAACCGTCCTAAATCAAACGTGGTTTGGGTGTATGTGAGACTTGCCGATGGTGACAGTGGTGTCTCTTGGCACAACTGGCCTGAACCAGATGTGGTTTGGCTGTATGTAAGACTTGCAGTATGCGTCTGTGATGTCTGATGGCACAACCGGGCTGACCGAACGTGGTTTGGATGTATGTGACATTGGCCGAAGGCGACGGTGGTGTCTGTTGGCACATCCGGCCTAAGGCGACCGTGATATGGAAGTGTGGGTGACTGGCTGAGAGCGAAGGTGGTGTCTGTTGGCACAACCCTCCTCTACAGAAGGTGGTTTGGGTGTATGTGAGACTTGCCGAAAACGAAGGTGGTGTCTTTTGGCACAACCGGCCTGAATCGAATGTGGTTTGGGTGTATGTGAGACTTGCTGAAGGCGACGGTGGTGTCTGTTGGCACATCCGGCCTAAGGCGATGGATGTTGGCACATCCGGCCTAGGGCGACCGTGATATGGGTGTAAGTGAGATTGTCAGAACGAGATGGTGGTGCGTATTGACGTAACTGGCCTGAGGCGATCACCGTAGTGGTGGATGTCAGAGTGGTCGAATGTGACGTTCTTGTCTTTTGGCCCTATCGCCCTAAATCAAACGTGGTTTTGGTGTATGTGAGACTTGCCGAAGGCGACGGTGGTGTCTTTTGGCACATCCGGCCTAAGGCGACCGTGATATGGATGTAAGTGAGATTGGCAGAATGGGACCGTGGTGTCTATTGACGCAAATGGCCTTAGGTGGTCTTTGTATTGGTGGATGTCAGACTGGTCAAATGTGAAGTTCTTGTCTTTTGGCACAACCGTCCTAAATCAAACGTGGTTTGGGTGTACATGAGACTTGCCGAAGGCGACAGTGGTGTCACTTGGCACCAGATGTGGTTTGGCTGTATGTAAGAATTGCAGTATGCGTCTGTGATATCTGATGGGACAACCGGGCTGACCGAACGTGGTTTGGATGTATGTGACATTGGCCGAAGGCGACGGTGGTGTCTGTTGGCACATCCGGCCTAAGGCGACCGTGATATGGAAGTGTGGGTGACTGGCTGAGAGCGAAGGTGGTTTCTGTTGGCATAACCGTCCTCTACAGAAGGTGGTTTGGGTGTATGTGAGACTTGCTGAAGGCGACGGTGTTATCTGTTGGCACATCCGGCCTAAGACAATCATGATATGGGTGTATGTGAGACTCGCCGAAAACGAAGGTGGTTTGGGTGTATGTGTGACTTGCCGAAGGCAACGGTGGTGTCTGTTGGCACATCCGGCCTAAGGCGACCATGATATGGAAGTGTGGGTGACTGGCTGAGAGCGAAGGTGGTGTCTGTTGGCACAACCGTCCTGTGCAGAAGGTGGTTTGGGTGTATGTGAGACTGGCTGAAAACGAAGGTGTTGTCTTTTGGCACAACCAACCTGAAATCAAACGTGGTTTTGGTGTATGTGAGACTTGCTGAAGGCGACGGTGATATCTGTTGGCACATCCGGCCTAAGACAATCATGATATGGGTGTATGTGAGACTGGCCGAAAACGAAGGTGGTTTGGGTGTATGTGTGACTTGCCGAAGGCGACGGTGGTGTCTGTTGGCACATCCGGCCTAAGGCGACCGTGATATGGAAGTGTGGGTGACTGGCTGAGAGCGACGGTGGTGTCTTTTGGCACATCCAGCCTGTACCGAATGTGGTTTGGGTGTATGTGAGACTTGATGAAGGCGACAGTGGTGTATGTTGGCACATCCGGCCTAAGGCCCCCGTGATATGGGTGTAAGTGAGATTGGCAGAACACGATGGTGGTGCATATTGACGTAACTGGCCTGAGGCGATCATGGTAGTGGTGGATGTTAGACTGGTCGAATGTTACGTTCTTGTCCTTTGATACAACCGGCCTAAATCAAATGTGGTTTAGGTGTATGTGAGACTTGCCGACAGTGAAGGTGGTGTCTGTTGGCACAACCGGCCTGAACCGAACGTGGTTTGGGTGTATGTGAGACTTGCTAAAGGCGACGGTGGTGTCTGTTGGCGCATTCAGCCTAAGGCCATATGGTTGTGATATGGGTGTATGTTAGACTGGCCAAAGGCGACAGTGGTGTTTTTTGGCACAACCTGCCTGAAATTAATGTGGTTTGGGTTTATGTGAGACTTGCTGAAGGTGCTGGCCTAAGGCAACCGTGATATGAGTGTATGTGAGATTGGCTTAAGACGATTGTGGTGTCTTTTAGCACAACCAGCCTGAACCGAACGTGGTTTGGGTGTTTGTAAGACGGGCCGAAAACGAAGGTGGTGTCTGTTGGCACAACCGTCCTGACCCGAATGTGGTTTGGATGTTTGTGAGACTTGCTTTATGCAACTGTGGTGTCTGTTGGCACAACCGGCCTGAGGCGATCATGACAGTGATGGATGTGAGACTGGCCGAAGGCGACAGTGGTGTCTGTTGGCACATCTGGCCCATAGTGACCGTTATGTGGGTGTATGTGAAACTGGCCGAAGGCAACGGTGGTGTCTTTTGTCACAACCGGCCTGAACCAAACATGGTTTCAGTGTATGTGAGATTGGCCGAAGGCGATGGTGGTGTCTGTTGGAGCATCCTGCCGGAACCGAACATGGTTTCCCTGTATGTGTGACTTGCCGAAGGCGACGGTGGTGTGTGTTGGTACATTCGGCCTAAGGCGACGTGATATGGTTGGCACAACCGGCTTGAATCGAACGTTATATGGGTGTATGTGAAACTGGCTGAAAGCGATGGTGGTGTCTGTTGGCACAACCGGCCTGAACCAAACGCAGTTTGAGTGTATGTGAGACTCGCTGAAGGCGACGGTGGTGTCTGTTGGCACATTCAGCCTAAGGCGATATGGTTGTGATATGGGTGTATGTTAGAATGGCCAAAGGAGACAGTGGGGTTTTTTGGCACAACCTGCCTGAATTGAACGTGGTTTGAGTTTATGTGAGATTGGCCGAAGGCGATGGTGGTATCTGTTGGCACAACCAGTTTAACCTCTTAATGACATGTACGGGCTCAAAATGCATTGTTTTCAATGGGTTTTGGGACCGCCCATTGTCCTTAAGGGGTTAAGGCTACTGTGATATGGGTGTATGTGAGTTTGGCCGAAGGCGACGGTGGTGTCTGTTGGCACATCCAGCCTGAACCAACCGTTGTTTGGGTTAATGTGAGACTTGCCGAAGGCGGCAGTGGTGTCTGGTTGCGCATCTGGCCTAAGGAGACCGTGGTAGGGGTGTATATGAGACTGGCCAAAGACGACGGTACACAACTGGTAGAAGGTGACTTGATGGGGGTGTTTCTCGAAATTTTCACTTTGTCTTTTTCCAAGTTTTCTCTCATCTGCAGGAAATCAACAGTGAGGGACAGCCTCTTACTGCCAACATCTCTTACTCTGAAGTCCTAGTTAAAGTGAATGAAACCCAACATCACCAGCAGTAGAAGTTTGCAGCAAACAGAAATAATGAAATAATCATGTGAAAATTTAAAAGTACAACTGCATTCTAAAACATTTCACATGTAATCAATCAACCTCTTAGTGCCCAGAGGGAAGGGCTATTCTTCCGCCATGGTTCCCCAGAGGTTTCCCCCAAGAATGGGTTTTTCCTCTCCTGTGTGCTGAAGAATGACTCTTTGTGAGTCCAGAGGTGGCAATGTGTTTTAAAACCTTTGAGGTAAATATGTATCTGTTGCTTCTGTCTGCAGATGCTGATTTAATAATAAAGTTTGTTTAGTCTCTTAGTTTTGTTTGCGTTTGAGTTATTCTTTTAAACTTCTCCTGGGGTGCAGGCTGTTTGGTGACAATTATGGCACATTCAATCTCGAGGCACAGGTGACACAGACTAGCTGTTTGGGGCACTGACAATTTGTTTGGGCACTAACATTGCACTAACAAGTAGTTTAGAGGCAAAGATGGTAAGGCAAGCTGTTTGTTGCAAATATGGCAGGGGAGAAACTAGCACAGAGCCTTGACCATAAACCCAATGAACACCTTTGGGATAAATTGGAATGCTGATTGCAAGCCAGACCTTTGCATCCAACATCAGTGAGTGGGCACAAATTCCCACAGACACACTCCAATATCTTGTTGTAAACCTTGCCAGAAGAGGTGTGTGGGGTTTTAGAACTAGCATGCGTGCTAACTCTTATGCAATAGATGTGCTCATAGATGCATGAAGATTGTGCAGGCATTAAATATAGGTGACAGTACATAATATAACACAGGTTACGCGTGCATAAGAAGGTGGTTAAGTTCCAAAATAAATAAAAACTAAAAAATATAGATAGAAAATACGTATTTCCATATTTATTCCTCCCAGATCTCCAGCTTTTGAGAGCTACAACTCTTATCACCCTCATCATCATTCTGGCTGAGGGTGATGGGCCACCCATCAAGAAGAAAGGGGTGTTTACAGTGTGGGGGGGGCACCCGTGACACCACAGTTACTGATCCCTGCATGTTTCAGGTATTAAGTTGTTTTTTTCCTTACTTATATATGATGTATAGTGTTCCTTACATAATATACAGTATATTACACTTGTGTAGCGCAAATAATATCGATTCGGATGAAATTTCGAAATTTCGTTTCCTAGCCATTTGGCTTGAATGAAACTTGGGGGCATTTTTTGATTCAGATATTATATTCGGGGGATGTTCCAAGAGGAGGAGATCGCTGACACCTTCTGGTGTCACCTTTCACCTACAGCAGCACCATCCCAAGGAAGAGAAGGAAGAGCATGTTATGGGAGGTTCTCCAAAAATGTAACTAGTTTGATTCATCCCTCAAAGTAAGGAAAGTGGTATGACAGCAACAGTAGCAGTACACTGAATTTCCCCCCAAATTAGAAAATGTTTATCCCCCAGAGGAAGAAAGGAAATTGAGCTGCAGGGGCAGAGCATATTAGAAACAAGAACAAGAATTGATCCACCTGGATACGAAAGGGAACAGGTCAGAGCACAGGTCAGGCACTGACAGACAGATGCATCCAGCCACAAGACTGACCCCCCCATGTTAGAAAAAATAATTGATATTCCAGAGTAAGGAAGGTGATAGATGAGCAGCAACATAAGTAGGGCACTGGACTTGGGCAAACAGCCATTGGCAGATAATAGGTACATGCAGAACAAATTAAAATAATTGATCTCTCACCAGAGTAAGGATGGTGAAAGAGTAACAGCACCAGAAGTAGGGCACTGGGCCTGGGCAGGCACACACTAGCAGATGACAGGCACATGTAGCCCTTTGGAACAGGACTGAATTATATTTCATATAATATATGATATGGTATAGCCCTTTGGAACAGGACTGAATTATATTTCATATAATATATGATATGATAGAAAGATGATAAAACATTAACTTGTCCACAAATTAGAGGTTTGGCTGGTAGCGCAAACGGGCATCTATCTCAAACTACACGTCTAAAAAAACAGTAGCATGCCTAGTTTTGTCACCAATATGTATCAATGAACATAAAGAATAATATATGATAAGATAGAAAGATAATAGAAAATATTTTGTATTTTCCCTAAAATTACCGTATTTGCTCGATTATAAGACGACCCTGATTATAAGACGACCCCCCAAAATCTGAATATTAACTTAGGAAAAAAGAAAAAGCCTGAATATAAGACGACCCTAAAGGAAAAAAGTTTTACCAGTAAATGTTAATTCATGTAAACTATTTTTTTTAATAAAAGCTATGATTGAGAAAAATATTTTTTTTGTTTTTATTTCTTGTATTTTCCAGCCTGTCCCCCAGTTACGCACATCTGCCCCCAGGCTTGCCACACCAATATGGCACTGTGGCCCATGATATGCCTTTTAACCCTCTATATGCCACTGTGCCCCATGGTATGCCTTTTGACCCCCTATATGCCACTCTGCCTCCAGAAATGCCTTATACCCCTATATCCCATTCTGGCATTTAGGGGGTTAAAATGCATATTATGGGGCAGAGTGGCATATAGGGAGGTATAAGGCATTTCAGGAGGCAGAGTGGCATTAAGGGAGTTAAAAGGCATTGTATAGAGCACTCTGCCTCCAGAAATGCCTTATACCCCTATATGCCACTCTGGCATTTAGGGGGTTAAAAGGCATATTATGGGGCAGAGTGGCATATAGGGAGGTATAAGGCATTTCAGGAGGCAGAGTGCTCTATTAAATGCCCCCTTAACGCCACTCCAGAAATGCCCTATGCCCCCATTTAACTAACACACACACACACACTCTCTCCCCCCCCTCCCCTCCCCTCTCCTCTCTCCTCTCTCCTCTCTCCCCTCTCAGCCCTCTCTTACCGGTGCTTCCAGCCGGGGCAGCGGGTTGACGTCGCCTTCTGCTGCAGCCGGAAGGAGGTGGAGTTGGCAGCGGGGGTTTGTATGCGTCCGTCGCGTATACTTTCCCCGGCTGTCAGAGATCAGAGATCTCTGACAGTCGGGGAAGGTCTACGCGACGGACGCAGACAACCCCCGCTGCTAGCCACACCTCCTTCCGGCTGCAGCGGACGTTGTCTACGCGGATCGCGTAGACGTCAACCCGCTGCCCCGGCAATACAGCAGGAAGCACCGGTAAGTGTGTATGATGGGGGGGGGGGTGAGACAGGAGGATCCAGGTCCCCTGCAGCGGTGCGGGGGATCTGGATCTTAGTCTCCTAATCAGACTCTATTTGAGGTCTGATTAGAAGACGACCCCGATTAGAAGACGAGGGGTATTTTTCAGAGCATTTGCTCTGAAAAAAACCTCGTCTTATAATCGAGCAAATACGGTAATTGCTAAAAATGCCTGCTGTAGTCCCTGTAATACACTACAGTAGTCACAATAGATTCTCCAGTCCACCCTACAACAGTACATTTTCTGCACTAAATAAACTAATATTACTTTATTATTATTATGTCAGCCTCTTCTAAGCTATCACACACTTCAACTCTCATCAGTCTGTAACTGCTGCTACTGACATTTTAAAATGGAGTCGGGACACATATATCTAATGCTTCTCCCTTACTCTTGTAAACGCTGATTTGCCAGATTGAGAAAAGTACGCAAAAACTCCCACAGGTTGTTGGACCCATCTATCACAGCCATAACCATGAGTGAAACCACCTCTTGTTTTTTGGCTATTTTTATGTCTATCATCCATTGATATGTACTCTCCTACACACAGCCCCTCCCACTTTACTTCATCAAAGAGTACCAAAGCAGCTTGTAATGGCGGTTGCTACACATGGGGACAAATGGATGAATCATAGCGACATTTCAACACTTTGCGATTTGTTTTCAGCAGTTTCTTCAGGGATCGTCATTGTTTTCAGAGATCCATACGAATGAAGGAAAAGGTATAAAAGGTGTTATTATATAAACTATGTCCGAGTTAATCGTTTTTTTTATTTTTGTTCTTTTCTTTATTGTTATGCTGGTCTATACAGCTCAGTTCTTCGCCTGACAATAAGAAGTATCACAACCAACTAAAACCTTATGGTTTCTTTGTCTGACCATATACACACACCAAAGATTTCATTACAGGAATTGACTACTAACTTAAACGTTACTTTAGCTCAGATCTTGGCCAACTCAGCCAAAATTACCGATTACTAGGGTCTCTGAGCACACCTTCACAATTATCCAGGCCTTGCAGGAGAAAATTGAGGACTTGGAGAATAGGAGCCGTCAAAATAATTTATGTTTCATGAATAAACTAGAAATGGTTAAACCTGATCAGCCGATGAGGACCTTGCAGGAGTGGCTGACAGACTCCCTCGGCCTCCCCTATTCCACAGATAAACCACTAATTATTGAAAGGGCTCACAGAGTAGGCCTAGAAAGGAGCTATCCCAATTCAAAGTCTAGACCAGCGATAATCTGCCTGCTACACTTCCTGGATAAGAAAAGGATTCTGCAAGACTACAGGAGGCTCCCAGATTTTCTCTTGGAGTTGCATAGAGTTTTTATATTTCAAAATTACTCCACATTGGTAACCGCAAAACGTAAAGAATTCACCCCATTGTGCAGACAATTGTTTAAACCCAAGGTCAAATTCACCCTTATGTAACCCACAATGATGGACAACCATACATTTTCACAATGCCTCCTGAGGCTACCTCATTTATGTATAATATGAATCTTTCAAAGGAGCCCTAACCTTGTGTATCCTATACCACAGCTTTCATATCATAAAGACTGCTCATACTATTGTGCTTGGCAGGATCCTCCTTTCATGGGCGACATATTTCATGTCTCTTAGAGGCACACCAGGTTCATAGTTCTGAATCTTTCCATTTGTGTTTTTATTACTGTTACTGTTGTTTTCTTGTTAACGCTATTCGTGTCATGGCTATCTTTTATCTAATTACAATAGGGCTGCAACAACTAATCGATAAAATCGATAATAATCGATAATGAAAATCGTTGCCAACCAATTTCATTATTGATTAGTTGAATCGATTTTTATCGATTATAAAATGAGGGTTTTTTCAGAGCAAACGCTCTGAAAAATACCCCTCATTATATAATCCGTTTCAGTGACTCACAGCAGCAGTTCATACTTACCAGTCCCTCCCTGTAGTCAGTGGCGTCGGCAGGGGGGGGCCATGGCCCCCCCCTAAATCATGCTGTGCCCCCCGGTGTGCCCCCCCAATTGAAACGCCGTCTTTTTTTTTTTTAATAGATCCGGAGGAGAGAGAGAGAGGCGCCGAGCGGTCGCTGAGGAATAAGTTCTCAGCGACCGTTCGGCGCCTCTCACTCTTTTCCGCGACCGCGAGGCCTCTGCCTTGGTCGCAGTGCCGGCATTTCAAGCCGAGCGCCGGTATATGATGTCATATCCGGCGCTCAGCAATGAAGCCGCGCACACTGCGGCAGAACCAGGAAGACAGAGACCTCGCGATCCCGCCGCTGGACTTCTACAAGCCCAAGGTAAGTGAACTTCAAAGGGGGGGGAGGAGGGTAGAAAGTTAGGAGGGGGTTAGAGAGTGAAAAGAGGTAGATAGGAAGTGAAAAGAGGTAGATAGGGATACATTGGGAGGGAGAGAGGGGGTAGATAGGATAGATTGGGAGGGAGAGGGGGTAGTTAGGATAGATTGGGAGGGAGAGGGGGTAGTTAGGATAGATTGGGAGGGAGAGGGGGTAGTTAGGATAGATTGGGAGGGAGAGGGGGTAGTTAGGATAGATTGGGAGGGAGAGGGGGTAGTTAGGATAGATTGGGAGGGAGAGGGGGTAGTTAGGATAGTTTGGGAGGGAGAGGGAGATATTAACATATATTGGCAGCAGGGGCTAGTATTAATATTAATTGGCAGCAGGGTCTAGTATTTATATTCATATTGGCAGCAGGGTCTAGTATTTATATATATATCGGCAGCAGGGGCTAATATTAATATATATTGGCTGCAGGGGCTAAGTTTATATATATATTGGCTGCAGGGACTAATAATATATATTGGCAGTAGGGGCTAATATTAATATATACTGGTAGCAGGGTCAAATATTAATATATATCGGCAGCAGGGTATAATTTTTATGTATATCGGTAGCAGGGTATAATATAAGTATATATCCGCAGCAGGGGCTAATATCAATATATATCCGCAGCAGGGGTTAATATTAATATATATCAGAAGCAGGGTGTAATATTTCTATATATTGTCATCAGCAGGGGCTAATATTAAAGAATGAGAAATAACTGCCTAACGTGTGTGTGTATATGTGTGTATATGTGTGTGTATATATATATATATATATATATATATATATATATATATATATATATATATATATATATATATATATATATATAGTGTATATGTACCGTTTTATAATTGGCCCCCATACTTTGGTTCCTGGCCCCCCATGTGCCCCCCCTAAATATGAAAGCTGGAGACGCCACTGCCTGTAGTCCAGTGGCGACTCTAGAAACAATATATGGGGGGGGCACACAAGATACCACAGTCAAACTGGGGGGGCATTAATAATTTCCACCATAAAATCATTAAACCACTGAAAAAACACACACACACATATGTATATATATATATATATTGCCAAAAGTAATGTGCTATGGAATGATACTTTTGTTATTGGACAATTCAGATTTGGGGTTTCCTGTGTACTGGATGCACAGGTGTGAACTATGCTTTTTAATCATTAAGTAAAATAAAGCTGGAAGGTTTTTTTTTTCAAATGCTGGATCGATCCCTTTGGTTTTTTTTGTATTGGACAATACAATACCTGATCATTCAATATGGGAAACCTGAAGCCACAATTTAGTACGACTAATCCTTGAAATCCTTTAAACAACAAAATACCTTAACTTTTCCACTATATGATTTCAGGGCCTAATATTAGTCCCTGCTGCCGATATATATATACCGTGTTTCCCCGAAAGTAAGACAGCGTCTTACTTTCTTTTTATCCCTAAAAGCCCCACTATGTCTTACTTTCGGGGTATGTCTTATATTGGGAAAAAATTGTCGAATTTAATGCTTTCCTACCTTTCCTTTCTTCTTTCAGCTTCTTTTCCTCCTCTTCGCTCCTCTTCTTCAGTTCTTGTCTCCTTCCGGGTCAGAGGGCACGGACAGCGGTGGGTGCGGCTTCAGTGTTGTGCGCCGGGATCTGACAAGAAACCCCGGCGCACAACAGCTGTTGCCGCGCAGATCACAAGGGAGCGGTATCGGAGGTCATTAACAGACCTCCGATACCGCTCCCTTGCGAGCCTGCTCCTCCAGCGGCGGACATTACTGTCCGTCTCTGGAGGGGTGCCGGGTGCCGCAGGTTGGCACCCCCTGTGGTGTGGCGCCCTGTGCGGTCGCACACCCCAAAGGTCGGCCCTGCTCTAAGGGGCCGGCCTTAGGGGTCTGCGGCCGCACAGGGTTTAAATAAAAACATCGGGGTTTTTTTTCAACTTTATTTAACATCCTCCATGTTAAATAAAGTTAAAAAAACTTTATTTAACATCCTCCATGTTAAATAAAGTTTTTTTTAACTTTATTTAACATGGAGGATGTTAAATAAAGTTGAAAAAAAACCCCGATGTTTTAATTTAAATCCTGTGCGGCCGCAGACACGTAAGGCCGGCCTTGGTGGGGACTTCCCGGCCCCTTAGAGTGGCGGACCCGGTGCGTTAATGCGGCCGTAGGCCGTAGGCAAATCCCCCGTGTTTCCCCGAAAGTAAGACATATGTCTTACTTTCGGGGTACGGCTTATATTAGCTGACCCCTCTGAAACTCCCGATACGTCTTACAATCGGGGGTGTCTTACTATCGGGGAAACACGGTATATAAATATATATATATAAATATTAGACCCTGCTGCCGATAGCAGGTATAGATCAACACATTAACACACAAACCCAGCTTTGCATGTATAGATCAACTGAAATTCACTTGTGATCTCAGCACTGAAGGTATATATCAAATAAACAGAATCAGACATACAAATCCTGTATTTGCAGGTATACAATAATAATATATGAAATGTAGCATTGCAGGTATAGATCAAATCAATACATGGAAACAGCATTGCAGGTATTAATCAACTGAACAAGACATACAAACCCTGTATTTGCAGGTATACATAAATAATGTATGGAAACATAGCATAGCAGATATGGATCTACAGAACACACAAACCAAGCTTTGCAGGTACAGATCAATTGGAATTCTCAAAAATTACAGGGATAGATCACAGGTTGCACACCCCAACCACGCTGCCCACATAGAACCTGGCCAGCACCCAGATAACACACATAAGATTTGCCATCTTTGTCCCATATACACCCTGCCTGTGCCATCTTGTTCCCCAAGGCTCAAACATCCTGCTAGTGCCATCTTTGCCCTTCCACAATTATACACCTATGATACACACAATCACATTAACTCATGCTCTCCCTCATTCAGACAAATCATCCACATATTAACTCATGCTCTCCCTCATTCAGACAAATCATCCACATATTAACTCATGCTCTCCCTCATTCAGACAATTCATCCATTTTAAGAAACTACACCCCTTGAAGCTTCAAATGAGGGGCTACATGTATTTCTAGGACAAAAGTTGAGTGCACAAATAATGATGGAATATGTCGCTTTGGCTTGAAAATATGTTTTTTCTAACCATAGCGACATGTTCATTTGTGTCTTGCGCACTCCAGGTTTGTACTAGAAACACATACAGCCCCTCATTTGATGCGCCAAGGGATGTCGTTTTTGCAAATGTGTACTTTTTGTGCCATAATTTAACTTCCTACGTGAGCAGTAATGCCACGTCAAGGCTTCAACCCTAATTACTGATCATTCCCACGCCTTTCATATCTCCATTCACTCACAGAAGCACATGCCATTCTTTCCATACATTTACTCACAGTAGCACACACCATTCTTTCTCCTTACAATCCCAAAGAAATCATTTTCTCTTAAAGGGAGAAAAAAAAATAATTTTACAGCAAAAATACGTTTTGCAGTAAAAATGCAAGGCGCTCCAGGGATGATATGGTTACTCACGTACCGCACAGGCTAAATGGCTGATTTTAATAATATTTGCAGTTCATCAGGATTTCAAAAATTGCCTCCCTCTACCGTTGGCTAAATTTAACCCCATGATCAAAGGGATCATAGGATTAAAAATTAGTATCAGCCATTTTTAAAAAGGGAATGTGACTTTTTATAGCTATATGATCGCTGTGGTAACATTGGCTACCACAGTGATCATTTAGCTAGAATACTTTTTTTAAAGTTAAACTACTTTATGCTTAAATAATTTAATTTGGGGGTCTCTAGGCAATTTTGATCTTTTTTTTATCTGCCTTTAGAGACCCCCAAATCATTTTTTTTACATTTTTATTTTTTTAAACTTAATATTTTTTATTCTTTCCAATGGTATATGTTGGGGGTATGTAGCTGCTTAGATGCCTGAGATACAGGCATCAAAGCAGCATGCCCCATACCTCTTTAACTGACAATTGTCAGTTGTTAATAAAGTTGCGCGGTGACGTCATCGCGTCATTGCGCGAGACGTCACCGGGCAAATCGGGTGGCCCCGGTGATGCCCTTCAGTGTGAGAGGCAGATCGCCGGGGTAGGTGGTCCACAGACCTGCATCAAGGTAAGATAGTGCTAGTGACGGCATGGTGCCGTCATTAGCACCTGACTGGGACTGCTAGAGACGGCACCATGCCGTCGTTAGCAGTCAAGGACTGTCCTGGGTGGTTACAAATTCGGCGGGGGGGCAAGGAATAACCTAGGGGGGGCAATTGCCCCCCCTTACCCCCCTGTAGCGACGCCACTGCTGTAGTCACTGTGACAACTGGCTCCACCCCTTCCTTCTCCCAGAACCACATGGCTGTGACACTCCCCCAACTGTAAGTATGAAATTAATATTTTGGCTGCTGAAAGTTAGGGGAGGTGGGGGTTAATTTAGGGGCAGTTATGGTTAATGGGGTGTTTAGGGTTAATTTAGGGGCAGTTATGGTTAATGGGGTATTTAGGGGCAGCTGTGGTTAATGGGGTGTTTAGGGTTAATTTAGGGGCAGCTGTGGTTAATGGGGTGTTTAGGGTTAATTTAGGTGTAGTTATGGTTAATGGGGTGTTTAGGGTTAATTTAATTAATTTAATAAGGTTAACTTAAGGTGCAGTTAGAGGTAAAGGGGGGCAAACTAAGGGGAATCTAAATCCTGGGGGCAGTGAAGATTATTTTTAAAAGTATGGTGTCTGTGTGCTGTGAACGGGTCTGTGACTCTATGAGGGGACTATGAGATATCTGGGGGGTTTAAGGCATATAGGGTATATAAGGCATATGTGGGGGAGGGCAGTGTGGCATGTCTGGGGAGGACGGAGTGGTGTATCAGGGTGTATAAGGCATATCTGGGGGTAGAGTGGAGTGGCATATGTGGGGAGGGCAGCATGGCATGTCTGGGAGGCAGTGTGGCATGTCTGGGGAGGATGGAGTGGTGTATCAGGGGGTATAAGGCATATTAGGGGCCACAGTGGCATATCTGGGGGTAAAGTGGAGTGGCATATGTGGGGGTAGAGTGGAGTGGCATGTCTGGGAGGCAGCGTGGCATGTCTGGGAGGCAGCGTGGCAAGCTCAAATGTGCATAAATTGGGGGGGGCTGGTTGGGAAATAAAGACAAGAAATGCATTTTATCAAAGTTTTTTTTATTCTGCTGTTTGTATTTAACATCATTTGTTTATTAAATTATTTTAAATAAATGAAAAATTTACATTCATTTTTTTAATCCAATTAATCGATTAATCGAAAAAATAATCGGCCAACTAATCGATTATAAAAAAGAATCGTTAGTTGCAGCCCTAAATTACAATAACCATATCAGACTTCAGGTCTGTTATCGGGCACCCCATCGGGCGCTGGGACAGGAGAGGACCCCAAATGTCTGATATTCATACATCTCTCCTAGACAGGGTATAGGCTAACCCAACGAACAATATCATTGATAGTCCAGGCACTTCTATACGGCAACCTATATTAAAATTTTGTTTTGTGGAATGTTGATGGTTTAAATACCTCAGTAAAACATAAATTAGTTACCAATCACTTGAAATGGCTACAAGCCCACATAGTCTTCCTACAGAAAATGCACTGGAAAGACACTGAGGGTACCACCCTAAAAGGCTCCTGGATAGAAGAATGCATCTCAGCTCCTTATAAGTCAAAATCTAGAGCAGTAGCTATTTTGCTGCACAAAACACTGGTATGTACCAAACACTCCACAATAGCCCAAATTAACCTCAGAACAAAGGGACATATTGGATGCACCCATTTTAGAGGCTGAGGTCCAGTCCACCATATCATCTCTACACAATAAAAAAGCTCCGGCACCTGATGGTTACCCAGCCAGGTTTTATAAGATTCTAAAGACACACGTCTCAGATGCACTAGCATCATTATAAAACTCTATTAGTCAGGAAAACCCTTTTATTGCCAATTTAACAAAGGCCAGAAGCCCTCTCACCCTTACCTGCTCTCCCCTGCTGTCCTCCGTTACTGCATGCCATCCAAAAGCTCTGCGATCGCGGAGTAGGCTAAAGCCGCGGTCTGTAGTAGCGCCATCTTCCCGCGATCGCTGTAGGCCGAAACCGTGGCCTAAAGTTTCAGCAAACCCCAGGTATCAATACAATGCAGTACACCTGTAGCAGGGTGGTAACACCTGTAATCCCCATTAACCCCTTCAATCCCCTATGGACGTACCGGTACGTCCAGCCCTTCTTGCAGCGTCAGGGACACATCCCTGCTGCTGCACGGGAGATCAGGCTGTCTGGACTCCCCACTGACAGCAGAAGCCAGCATCGCCGGCTTTCTACTGTCCGATCTGATGTAACAGCTTCCGGCATGAAAGACGGAAAGCTGTTACATTTCAAACTGCCCAATCGCGCGATCGGGCATTCCCTTCTGGGTTGCGTCACTGCTGACGTAACCCGGAAGTTCATCGGAGGACAGGATATCCCCTGCAGGGGATATCCTGTCCTCCGATGAGGCACAGACGCTGTGATCTCTATGCACGTCTGTGAGGACCTGCATAGAGATCACAGTGTGATCGGTGCAGGGGGATCGCAGGGAGGGGAGTGAGAAACCATGTCTCTCACCCCCCCTCCCGTCCTGAAACAGAGAAGCAGAAAAAAAAAACGGTTAGTCATTTAAAAAATAATAATAAAAAAAATCATTAAAATAGTAATATAAATAATAAAAAAAATAATAATGTGAGCTAAGTGATGTCATTGTGACATCACTGGCATGTTCAGGAGGTCCCTAAGAGGACCTCCAACCATTTTTGTGTAAAAAAAATATATAAAAAATACAACAAAAATAATAAAAAAAATATATAAAAAAGATAATAATCATAAAAAATTTAAAAACCTTACATCCCATTGCCCTGCAACAATAACATCTAGCCAGTATAACCCCCAAACCCGTTAAGCCATAGGCATAAAAATTATACAAAAAATGTACACTTTATAGTATGCTCCCTGATGCTGGGAAAGTATGGAAAATCTATAAATTAGGTATTTCTAAAATCAGGACACCTGAATTGATAAACTTGGAGGAGATTTTCCATCACCTAATTTTTTTTTCTAATTGTCGCTAGTTTTTACTAAATTTCTCATTCTAAATTTCCAGGTAATCATCCAACTATGGTATCAAAAGAAAGCTCTATATATAGTTTACATGGGTACACTATTCACAGGAAAGGAGAATAATTGCTAAATCGACATACCGCAAAATTGCTCTGGGACTTGAGGTACCAAAAACCCCTGGGATTGAAGGGGTTAAGCATCCACCAATGAAGGCCACATACAACACTAATGAACCAGGTGCTATGGATTTACCCCTGCCTGGTAACCAATCCAGTAAGGAGCTTGTTCAGCACGGGGGAGGAGTAGATACCTGCAGCACTATAAAAACCCCTCCAATTGTGAACACTTTACTCCAGTGTTCCAGAACTTTGGTTCCTGTATGTATGTGGACTTCAGCTTTCTCCTCTCCTCTCCTCTCCTCTCCTCTCCTCTCCTCTCCTCTCCTCTCCTCTCCTCTGCTTTGACTTTGACTTCCCTATTGGACTACTCCGTTTGCCTGTTACCCGACCCTTGCCTGGACTACAGTTTATTCTGATCGCCGCCTGCCCTTGACCTATTGCTTGTTTACTGATACCGCTTTGGACTATACTCTGCTCTTACGCTCCCAGCCCAATCCTGACATACCTCTTCTAAGCCGATTACTTTAATAAACCAGGACATAAAGATACTGGCAAAAATATATACTAACCGCCTACAAAACATATTGCCTGATATAATATGCCCTCAACATACAACATTCGGTAAAGGGCATCTGTACAGGAATAGCAGCGACCTTAACCTCTTCTACACTTCCCCCAACACATATCCCATCATCTTGAGCTTAGATGCTGAAAAAGCATTTGATCAGGTATCCTGGTCACACTTGTTTTGAGATATAAAATTCCAACTTTGGCCAGACTTTTCTAAGGTTGATTCGAAAATTATATTTTAACCATAGCATAGTCATTACGACTAATGGATTGGACTCCCCTCCGATTACTATGGAGATGGGAGTACGACAGGGATGCCCACTTTCGCCATTGCTATTTAATTTGGCACTGGATCCAATATTACGATTACTTCTTTCATCTCAGGACGCTCCGGGCATTTGTATGGGCACCCACCATCTAAGGGTTTATGCTTTTATGGACGATGTCCCTTTCTATGTTACCCACCCGCAACTTACCATCCCACAAATTATCGAACAGTTGGATACATATGGGGAAATCACGGGATTTGTTATTAACAAAGCAAAATCATGGGCTTTGTGTTCACACCCCTCAAGATGCCTGCTGCACAAGCCCCATTTGTGAATACAGTGGGGGAGCAAAATCACCCCCATATCTGGATGTAAAAGTACCCAAGAACCAAAATATCCTCTATAGCCTAAACTATGAACTAATGATCAGAAAAATTATAAGAGAATTGCAAAGTTGGAAAAAGTTGTCACTCTCATTCTCAGGGACAATAGCTCTCATTAAAGTGGTAACGTTTCCAAAATTGTTGTGTCTCATTCAGTCCTTACTGTTTATTAAAGAAAATTATGAGAGACAATTTACTAAACTATTCAGACAATTTATCTGGAATAATAAGAAACCTAAAATAGCAACCTTCATCTTCCAACAAGATAAAACAAAATTAGGACTTAACCTCTAATTATTAGGGATTATAATGTGGCATATACCCATATGCAATGGACTGGATCTCATACTCAAACATTTACACAAATTATATACTTGATCAACATTTTAGCCCCTCTGTTGTGATACAGGCTCTTCTGCATATAACGTGTACACAAATTCCATCACATATTAGAGATAAACCTCTTCTCTGCTCCACAATCTGAGCTTGGAAGCTGGTTTGAATATGCCTAGACTTACAATGGCGAAGCTCTTTGTTTCAGCCTTTCAACAAAAACACAATTGTTCAAGAAGGAAATGCATCTGAAATTTTTCGATCATGGCCACTGCAAAGAATCAATTAATATTGTCCCCTTTATAGAGTACTCCTCCAAAACATTTATTCCCTTTGTGTCCTGTAGAGATAAAATTGGGACCATTACTATCCCCTGGTTCGCATATTTACATGTACAAAGCTTGGCCAGAACACAGATCTCCCAGACTGGACTAACCCAATTGATTTACAGATTAGACTAACATCCTCAAATCATACATCCACAAAACTCCTATATAGATTATTACATATGGCCACAGCTCACCAAAATTCTTACCTATCCCCGCATAGGCAGTTCTTAATGGGTATAATACCGGAGGATGCTTGCCCGAAATGTGGTCATGAAGGCACTGATCTGTACCATAAATTTTGGGCTTACCTATTAATTAAAGACTTTTGGAATAATATACAAACCTTTTTAGGGAAGCTGCATGTTGGCACCTATCACATTGACCCAGCAGCAGCTATTCATGGCGGAGATCTTGGTTTAGCACACAATTAGAATAACTGGACAACAGATGAAGTGACATATATAACACCATGAGTTCCAGAAGATTTACTATGACTGGTAGGGAAGAGGGAGTTGAGGGCTTTTGGGGAGGTTTGGATCCTGTCTCTTTATAGGAAGTGAATGCCTGGGAGATCTTATACCAATTGTTTTCTGCCAGTATGATCATGTAATACTCTGTAGGGTTCATGGAGAGGGAGGAGGGGTTAATGTTTGCTTTTTTTATTTATTTAGATTATTGTTGTTATGTTGATTTTGGAGGATGGTTGTCTTCTCTAGCCATTATTGGGATCTCCCAGGCATTCAATTCCTATAAAAAACAAAAACAAAAACCCCAGGAAATGCTCACTTTACAATATATTGTATATCTTGCTAATATATATTGTATACCCTGCTAATATTTTATCGTCAATACTGCTGTCATCTGTATACAGACACATTTTTCGGTTAGTTTTTTGGCCCATTCGGTATCTGGCAACAAATTTTGTTGCCTGTCCATTTAGTTTGGCCAAAAATTCTCTAAATGTTTACCTTCTATGCCGACTGCTTCTGCATCGTCTTGCGCACCTTCTTCTGCATCTTCTTTTTCATCTTCTTTCATGTCCCTTCTCTTCTTCCTTCTAAATTCTATCTTCAATCCTCAACTCCTAATCTGGTATCTTCTTTCTTTGTCCCCATCTCCACAGACATAACCACGCTGTGGTGATCAGGGAAGAGGATGTCACCGAAAGCACCAACTGGGGGCAATATGGTAGCGCTTGCAGTAACGTCCTCTCCTGACTCATTATTTCTAAGCATTATATTTATCACATTGAAATAATATGAACAGGAAACACATATTGTAATAAAAAATATGTATAACTGTAATACAATAAAATTCAAACGGCACATGAGAATAGCACAGGGATCTAGTGTAGGTCAAACATGACAGTAATACACAATATATCAAATAGCAAGCCTTGGCAACCTCTGCACAACAGAATTGGTAAGCCAGACCCAGAAGACTCCATAGTCTTTATCTATTAAGGCACCATTCTATTTTGAAAATAATAAGAAGCTAGACATGTAAAGAATGAAGGGTATGAGTCTTGTTAGTTGCAAAAATTATGGTAATCAACAGAGCCGGCCTTAGGCGTTGTGGCGCCCTGTGCGGACTACTCCTCTGGCGCCCCCCCCCTGCCCCTTCAAACTACCCCTCCCTCTCTACCCCTTCAAACTACACCCCCCCTGTGTCCCTTCAAACTACACCCCCCCTCTGTCCCTTCAAACTACACCCCCCCTTCAAACTACTTCCCCCCCCTTTCCCCCTTCAAACTACCCCCCCCACACACACTTACCTTGTTGCCGCAGTCCTGCGGTGAGAACGGGAGGCATCCGTCTTCTCGCTCTGCCGGCATTTCATGTTGAGAGCCGGAATAGCCGGGCGCTCAACATGAGATGCCGGCACAGCGACGGAGTCACGGAGAGTAAGGGGCGCCGAGCGGTTGCTGAGAACTTCACGAGCAACCGCTCGGCGCCCCTGACCAGGACTTGGATTAAAGCATCGTTTTTTTCTTTAAAACTTTATTTAACATGAATGATGTTAAATAAAGTTTAAAAAAAAAAAAAACGATGCTTTAATCTAAGTCCCGGTCAGGCGCCCCTGCAACCATGGCGCCCTGTGCGGCCGCACAGGTCGCACACCCCTAAGGCCGGCCCTGGTAATCAACATACCTGGGAACTCTCCGATTTTGACCTGGAGATTGCCGAGTGAAGCACTGCTGCTCCGGTTCAAGACCCGAATCCTCCGGGTCGTGGGAACGGGGTCTTGACACGCCCCGCTCCCCGCCCATTTTTCCTTTAAATGGGGGTGTTCCCTCTGCCGTCAGCAGGAACACCCCTGATGTCAGGGGGAACACCCCCGGCGACAGCGGGAATGCCCACTGACATCAGTGGAACCGACAGCAGTGGGACCGCCCACCGATGCCACGGGACCGCCCTGTACCGTCAGTGTGCAGTCCTGGCCGTGGTAGCTGGAGCCCAGATGTTCCTGGGTATGGTAATCAAGTTGCACATAATCTCATATAGACACAAGACTGACCCACTAGCAGTTGAACCGTTACATTTTCTTGTACATTCTTTTCAATTTACACAATACAGAAACTGAAGTGGATGAGGAGTTGTTTTGAATGTTATTATTGCAATATGTATGTTTCTCACTTAGTCTAAAGCAGCCAAATACTAGATATGGGAATATTAAAATTAGAAGCATAAAATGTGAAAAAATCTAAGCCAAAGTTTGCCCATCTAGTCTTATTTTTTCCTGTAAGATCTCAGACCATAATTGGCCTTGTTTTATGTTCAGGATATCCTTATTCCTATACTATAAATACTTGAACGCCTCAAATTTAGTAGTTGCTGGTACATTCAGATTAAACAGGTAAGGTGGTTGTGAATGAAAGCATTGGTAACACTAAGTTGTATTTGTAGATTTGTAAAAGAAATGAAGGAGGGCCTCCCGATGATGTAAGTGCTGCAGTGTTTTTATGCTCATATAGCGTGCGGTTTAGTATGTCCGCTGAAGCGACAGATCTGATGAGTAAAGGGCACTGATGCAGTCCACCAGGTATTTGACCAGTGTGCTAGATGTCCTCTCCCTCATTGTGCTAGACCTTTCTTCCCCTTACATGTAGTTCAGGTATAGATCAAATAAACAAAATATGAAGTCAAACAATTACTGTTATAGATTAACTGAAAAACTACAATAAGGTATTGATCAAATAAATAATGTATGGAAACCCTAAACTGCAGCCATAGATCAAAGGTTGCACACCCCAGAGGCCATCCTGGTACCCAGATTGCACTCATAGGATTTGCCTTTAGGGTGACCATATCAGCCATGTTTTCCAGGACATGCATAATGTTTTCATATTGCTAACCAGCCCATATAAAAGCGCTGCTCTGCAGTATGGAGGATGTATAACTGACTAGTTGGTTTCCTTGCATGAATCTATACACCCAACATACTGCAGGGCAGCATGTCACCTGTGCTGGTTAGCAACATGAAAAATAGGACTTGTCCAACAACCATAGTGCACATATAGGGGATTGCTCAAGTACCCAGATTGCAAGCATAAGGAATTACCCCAGTAAGCATCAAAAAGGACTTACCCAGCACCTACATTACACCCAGAGTGGTCTCATCACAGCCTCAGGTCTCCTTTAAGTTAGGTCTCCTCTCAGTCTGGTTCACATACAGTCTTTATTTATTGAATATTCTTTAGGCCCAAAACAGGAACAGTAATGGATAGACTTTCACAATACACACATGTACACTACTCTTACAAATGCCTGCCCATAAACACACATCTGCCCTTACACACATACTTTACACACATACTCTGTAAAGTATGTGTGTAAGGGCACAGACACAGCCTACACTTGCACCCACACACTTACCTGCCCAATATTCCTCAACTATACAAACTACTGATCCTGTAATAATCAGAGGTGAAGAAGAATATGAAGTGCAGACTATCTTAGATTCTAGGAAAAGACAAGAAAAACTGCATTATTCTATTTGATGAAAAGGATATAGTCCTGAGGAGAGTTCTTGGGTTCTTGCTTCCGATGTCCATGCACCAGCGAAAAAAAACAGCTCCTGATTGCCAGGATGGCTCTCGTAAAAAGGACAGGTACTGTTACCTCCGGTGTTCCGGTGCTCACTCGGGCAGGAGTTCAGCGCCCTGCTCGTCCGGATAGCAGGAGCCGCCGGTCTTCTAAGTTCGTACACGTGTGCCCCTGCACGAATCGATAGATCAAAGCGGGATGCGCGTCATGACGACTTGAGAGCCGGACCGCTGTCTCATGCATATTCATTCCAGGTCTTAAAGGGACCTTTATCTATTTTTCCCTCCCCTAATTAGATGGGTAGGAGGTTTTAGAAGCTTGGAGGGATATTTAAACCCTCAGTCTGTAGTCTATATTGCCTGTGATAGTGCCTCTGCACTTCACTAGCATTTTGATTATCTCTGTACCTTTTGGCTTTGAATGTTGCTTGTTCTTGACTGCCACTGTTTGCAGTTTGCCTTACGACTACTCTTTTGCCTGACTCCTGATTTTGGCTTGGCTCCTGACTGCTATTGGCCCCGGTTCTGCTGCCTGCTACCAAGTGATCCTGTTGCCCGCTGTGTACCCGCATTCTTTATTTGGCCTCTTCAGTTGCTGAAGGGGCGCCTTATCCAGTTTCTGCAGTGAGGATCCGCTTCTAGCCTGCCTGAAAACTACAATTAGTAATTGACTGTAAAAGTGTTTGTGTGTATCACGGATGTACAATTGATTTGTGGAAAGGCAAGGTGTTTAAGCCTTGGTGACAAAGATGGCACAGGGTGGGCTGTTTGGGGAAAAATATGTTGTATGCTGGTAGGGCTGCAACTAACGATTATTTTCGATTAGTTGGCCGATTAATTTTTCAATTATCCGGATAAAAAAATTTAAAATTTTAATTTATTTAAAATAATTTAATAAAGTAACGTAGGATGTTAGATTACATGCATTTCTTGTTTTTATTTCCCAACCTGCCCCCCGGTTATGCACATTTGAGCCCAGGCTTGCCACACTGCCTCCCGGATTTGCCACATACCCCCAGATATGCCACATACCCCAAGACATGCCATACTGCCTCCCAGACATGCCACTCCACCCTTGCCACATATGCCTTATATACCCTATATGCCTTATACCCCCATATATGTCACTCCGTCCTCCCAAGGTATGCCGTACCTCCTGATATGCCATAGTGCACTCATAGATTTGAAGACTTGTTCACAGACACAATACTTTTATAAATAAATACATTAATAATCTTCACTGCCCCCAGGATTTAGATTCAGTTTGCCCCCCTTTACCTCTAACTGCAACTTAAGTTAACCTTATTAAATTAAATTAACCCTCAGTCCTCAGCATTAAAGTAACCCTGAAGAGAAGACCCCCATTAACCACAACTGCCCCTAAATTAACCCTAAACACCCCACTAACTATAACTGCCCCTAAATTAAGAGTATATTCAGAACAAGGTCTTGTTACCAGTGGGATACCTCAGGGATCTGTACTTGGACCCATTATCTTTAATATTTTTATTAGTGATATCGCAGATGGTCTTGATGGAAAGGTATGTCTATTTGTTGACGACACAAAAATTTGCAACAGGGTTGATGTTCCTGGAGGAAGAAGCCAGATGGCAAATTATTTAGGTAAACTGGAAAAATGGTCAGAGCTGTGGCAACTGGCATTTAATGTAGATAAATGCAAAATAATGCACCTGGGGCATAAAAACCCAAGGACAGAGTATAGAATATTTGATACTGTCCTAACCTCAACATGCGAGGAAAGGGATTTAGGGGTAATTATTTCTGAGGATTTAAAGGTAGGCAGACAATGCAGTAGAGCAGCAGGTAATGCTAGCAGAATGCTTGGTTGTATAGCGAGAGGTATTAGCAGTAGAAAGAGGGAAGAGCTCATGCCGTTGTACAGATCACTGGTGAGCCCTCACTTGGAGTATTGTGTACAGTACTGGAGACCGTATCTCCAGAAGGATATAGATATGTTGGAGAAAGTTCAGAGGGCTACTAAAATTGTTTATGGATTACAGAATAAACCTTACCAGGACAGGTTAAAGGATCTTAACCTATGTAGCCTGGAAGAAAGACGTGACAGGGGGGGGATATGATAGAAATATTTAAATACTTAAAGGGAATCAACAAGATAAAGGAAGAGAGTTTATTTAAAAGGAGAAATACTACCACAACAAGAGTGGCATATAGGGGTATATTCTGGAGGCAGAGTGGCACATAGGGGGTCAAAAGGCATATCATGGGGCACAGTGGCATTTAGAGGGTTAAAAGGCATATCATGGGGCACAGTGGCATATAAGGGGTATAAGGCATTTCTGGGGCAGAGTGGCAAGCCAGGGGGCAGATGTGCATAACTGGGGGGGCAGGTTGGAAAAAAAAGAAAAGAAAAACAAAATATTTTTCTCAATCATAGCTTTTATTAACAAACAATTGTTCACATAGTTTACATGAATTAACATTTACTGGTAAAACTTTTTTCCTATAGAGTCGTCTTATATTCAGGCTTTTTCTTTTTTTCATAAATTAATATTCAGATTTTGGGGGGTCGTCTTATAATCGAGCAAATACGGTATATATAGTGTATATCTAGCGTTTTATAATTGCCCCCCCCTTCTTTGGTCTTTGTCCCCCAATGTGCCCCCCTAAATATCAAAGCTGGAGACTCCACTGCAGCTTTGAGGAAGAAGTGTTCACTTGCTGCCTTATATATCCCACTCACTGACAGATGCCATGATAACAAGATTATCAGTGTTATTCACTTCACGTGTCAATGGTCATAATGTTATGGCTGATCAGTGTACATAAACCATATAGGACACTATATTGGTGAATTTTTTTTAAACCCCCATTCTATCTGTATATGAAGTGGTATCCCTCCAGACTTCTGATGGTTTATTGTAGGACTCTTTTTAACCACTCAAAAAAGTACAGTTTATTGCACAATGCATACTAACTTTTAACTTACTACAAATTAGGAAAAATTCTGAAGTTATTTGAGATTTAAAAGTAATTTGTTTTTCTATTTAATTTGTTCTGGCCTCTAAAGAGGTTTAATAAAAAGCAAAGTGATGCTCACTTTCTGCAGTGTGGCTTCTCTGTTGTAGCTGACAATAGAGTTACTGGAAGTGTTTTTTCTTCGATTAAATTTTGGCTTCCTATGGTCAACTTGGTCAACCACAAATCCCATAGATGCTCTGGCAATGCCTGAAGTGTTACTAGAGTAAAACTTTCCTCTTTACTTGTCCCCATGTGTACCAAACCCATTACACCATCTTCAATCCACAATAGATCAGTCCACCACGCAACAGTTATAGTTGTTATAGCTAGGTCTGCGCGATGGACGCAGACAATCCCCGCTGCTAACCGCACCTCCTTCCGGCTGCAGCGGAAGTTGCCTACGTGAATCGTGTAGACATCTACCTGCTGCCCCGACTACACGCTAGGGAGTCAGAAGCACTGGTAAGTTTGGGGGGGGGTGTTAAATGGGGGACATAAGGCATTTCTGTAGGCAGAGTGCTCTATGAAATGCCTTTTAACCCCCTTTAATGCCACTCTGCCTCCAGAAATACCTTTTAACCCTCTATACGCCACTCTGCCTCCTGAAATGCCTAATACCTCCCTATATGCCACCCTGCCCCATAATATGCCTTTTAACCCCCTAAATGCCAGAGTGGCATATAGCGGTATAAGGCATTTCTGGAGGCAGAGTGGCACATAGGGGGTCAAAAGGCATATCATGGGGCACAGTGGCATTTTGAGGGTTAAAAGGCATATCATGGGGCACAGTGGCATATAGGGGGTATAATGCATTTCTGGGACAGAGTGGCAAGCCTGGGGGCAGATGTGCATAACTAGGGGGCAGGTTGGAAAATAAAAGGAAATAAAAACAAAAAAATATATTTTTCTCAATCATAGCTTTTATTAAAAAAAACATAGTTCACATAGTTTACATGAATTAACATTTACTAGTAAAACTTTTTCCTATAGGGTCGTCTTATATTCAGGCTTTTTCTTTTTTTTTTCCCCTAAATTAATATTCAGATTTTCGGGGGTTGTCTTATAATCAGGGTCGTCTTATAATTGAGCAAATACGGTAAAAGTGTAGTCTACCCTAGGAATTTCCTAGGAATGCTGACCTGTATTCCAACACTGTAACGTAACTAGAAGTAGGTTGTGACATAAAATACCCATTGTAAACACGTCATGCTAATTTATAAAAATACAGTAATATACAAATACATACATTAAATTACCAGTATGTTTATGTTTTGATACCTCTGACTTCATACTTTATCATCTGGGTTTTTTGAAAGACCAGAAGGGACAATAGCATTGACCGATATGATACTTGCAGATTATTACTATGTTTTCAGCACAAACATGAGTGCAATGCATGAGGATTATTAGCTATGTTACAATTTACTGTACCGCAGAAAGAGTGAGTGGGCTGTAAACACTGACAGATAATGACACAGTCTGCAAAAAATGGTTACTAGCCAAAGGGCAGGTAAAAATAGAAATCTTGTTGCCATGCATTTTAACCCCTTGACACTGGGTTAGGACCTACAGTCAGCTTCCCAGCGGACAGTTCTGAGATGTATTGCAATGTGAAGCATTACACAATGTATAACTGTATCGGAGATTATTGATTATGTAGATAACATTACCTTTTCATTTGTCCTGAACATTCATAGAACAAGATATAAACCCCAAAGTTCCTTTCTCTATTTTGTTTTAAGTGACATAGCGAAGGTCAGTCAGGATTAGATTGTAAGATCCTAAGAGTAGTGCTTCTTTTCCTTGTGTACCAGTTTGTTATTGTGTTTGATCTTAAATTATTTTACTGACTCTATTGCAACAGGGCTACGGAATTTGCAGGTGCTATAAAAAATATATAATGTACTTTTCAGTGGGCAGTTCATCTTTAGAGATACTGACACAAGAAGCAATAGTGATACGCTTGAATGTGAAGTTAGAAATAATTTTTTTTACTTAAAGGGTGGTGGATATGTGTGACAGCCTTCCAGTAGAAATGGTAGATGTTAATAAGGGAATTTATGTAGGCATTGGATAGGCATAATGTTATCCTAAACATAAAACAGACCAGGTTTTGTGGTTTTGGAACAGCTAGGAAACCAGGCTTACTCCTGCTTTAGTTGCAACCTACATCTGTCTGTTATTTTGTTTTTTCTGTCTAATAATCTGAATCTTGCACAAAAACATCAATTAATAAGCTTCATATGTCACAGTCAGACGCAAGCAGAAAATTGCCATTTGTGAAATAATGTTTCTGTCTTCACAAACCATTTTGGATGAGACAGATTTTCCTATGGAATTAAAAGGGAATGTGCATCTTATTTCCGTAAAGCCTCAGATGCCACAGGGGTGAATGACGTGAATGGTAGAGGATGTTTTTGCAGTGCTGCTCTGAAAGAGTCCCTGGCCTTTACTGCATTCTGGAACCATGTCAGGGACTTAGCAGGAATTAGACCTCTGTTCTAACAGAGTAGGAATTGAACAAACCGGTGAAATGTCTTCCAGCCAAGACAAGAGGGATTCTTTATCACATCAGAAAGCAAAACAAATCAATTACAAGAAAAATGTCTTTCAATGAAGAAGATAAACAACATAAACTGCTGAAGAATTTGCTATAAAAAAAACCATTCCTATAAGAACAAATACCCTTAAGGAAAATAAATGCAATCACTCTTACATTCTCCATGCAGTCCTTTTTAAAATAAGGCATAGCCTACAGTAGATCTGAAAACATCAAGCCTTCAATTTATGGGAACACTTACTTCTATATTGAATTTGATATTTATTAAGCTTTTAGTGTATTAATTGATCATCGGTTCTGTGACTGCAAAGATGTGACACTATCTTCTGCTCTCAAGAAAACAATAAAGTAAACTTTACAGTGAAATTAGTTGGTACACTCTTTATTGTAAGAGAGTTAATAAAAAAAAAGCCAAATAGGATACATTTTTATGCTTACTTCATGTGTTTTGTTTTTTCTTTTCTGATGGGCCGAGCTGATCCCTCTGGACTGGCAAGAAGGGGGGAATGGGGCAACTGTTCCCTGCGCTGGCATGATTCAAAGATTTTTCACTACTTTTTTATTTGCCATTCCATACATATATTGGAGTGTGTAAAGTAAGAAAGGATTCAGGCAACATTTACACCATTGCTTGATCCTTTTTGGACAGGACTGGATAGTGTATATTAGTAAAATTTTCTGACAAATGTATTATAATCTGTAATATTACTGGGCAATCTGCAATACTTCTGTGCAATTCAGAAAAAAAGCTGCCCGCCTTTCTATCTGGGAGCTACAGACCAACAGAAAATAATGGAGCCTATACACAAAATTATCTTGGCATTGATGACATTGTTATTATTGCTGTTTGCTCTTATTTATAAACCAACAGTTGTTAAAGAAGTTTTGCATGAGCTGTGTCAAAATAGAAAAGTGATCTCACTATATTTTAAGCACACCTGCACCAATGTTAAGATCACTTTATTGCAGTAGAAATCTCCACCACTGCCCGTAGGGCTATCGGTACCATGGGAAAATCATTGTTAGGATAAAATGTTACACTTTGAAAAAAATGCAATATGCCTCTTTATTATATAAACAGCATTATAAATCATACAGGAGAAGAGGCTCAAAGGGGGCTAGAAATAGTACTAATTCTTATATATAACCCCCCAATCTATACTGTATATGTTTGAGGAATCCCAGTCTTAATATGTGCAATGGTTATACATGTAATAATACAAAAATTTCATGTTTTTCTAGGTAGAAATGACATTATTTTGGCAGCCTTAATGATAACGTAACATTATTAATTTATTTTTGTACACATCGTCTGTTTAATCAGTGTATCTCTTGTGCATCCGATATTTATCTATAACTCTTCAGAACGGATTTTGGTCATATGCTATTGTCTATTTTTTGGACACTAAGCAACAAACATCCTAAATAGCTGATTTCTCATATTCTCTGCTTCTTCCTTTATAAGATTATAAAGATAATTATATAAGATAATATTGTAATGATTTCGCTACTAATATCATATAATATATATAATATAATATTTGATAATTACAATAATATATGATAATATAATAAGATAATGATAAATTAGGCCATTAAAAGTAAAAGTTGATTTGCAATTATGAAATATACCTCTAAAGTGGATATACAATCACTGGCAACTTTATTAGGTGCACATGTTCAATTGCTTAACACAAATAGCAAATCAGCCAATCACATGGCAGCAACTCAATGCATTTAGGCATGTAGATGTGGTGAAGGCAACTTGCGGAAGTTTAAACCAAGCATCAGAATGGGGAAGAAAGGGGATTTAAGTGACTTTAAACATGGCATGGTTGATGTGCCAGACGGGCTGGTCTGAGTATTTCAGAAACTGCCGATCTACTGGGATTTTCACGGGCACCCATCTCTAAGGTTTACAGAGGATGGTCCGAAAAAGCGAAAATATCTAGCGAGCGGTAGTTGTGTGGACAAAAATGGCTTGTTGATGTCAGAGGTCAGAGGAGAATGAGCAGACTCGTTCGAGATGACAGGAAGACAACAGTAACTCAAATAACCACTCGTTACAACCAAGGTATGCAGAATACCATCTCTGAACGCAAAACATTCATCGGCCTACATTCACCCTCACTCTCTCCAAATGTTTCCCTGCTTTCTCTGCAAACCACTTCTTCATCTCCCATCTTTTATCTTCTCCCTTCCCTTTTCACTTCAATCTGCTATCTTCAATCTTCTATCTTCATCTGCATCTCTGCGGACATAACCCAGTGGGACCTCTAATCAGGGTAGAGGACATCACCAAAAGTGCTGTCATTTTGCCCTAACTTGAACTCAGTGCAATATGGCAGCGCTTTCGGTGACACCCTCTCCTAGATGTCAGCAGAACCGGACGTGGTACATGTGAGTTTATCGAGGCAGAGGTTCTGCTTCAGTTGTCTAAGGTAAACACATATAAGTCAATGGGGCTTGATGGGATACACCACAAGTTATTAAAGGAGCAAAACCATTAAAGGATTTATTTAAAGAATCATTGGTAACAGGAGTCGTCCCAGAGGATTGGAAATTAGCCAATGTTGTGCCCATTCACAAAGAAGGCAATAGGGAGAAGTCTGGCAACTACAGGCCAGTAAGTCTTGCATCTGTAGTGGGGAAATGGAAACTATGTTAAAGGATAGGTTTGTTAACCCCTTCAGTCCCCTGTACGTCCAAAAAAAAGTACCCTATGGACGTACCGGTACGTCCTGCCCTTCTTGCAGGATCAGCCTGGACTACCCCCTGACAGCAGAAGCCAGCATCGCCAGAAGCCAGCATTTTAGTGTGAGTGCCCCTCCCAAAGTCAGGCTCTAGATCTGCCCCTGGTTACAGGGGAGGAAGGTCAAGAGGTTGGGGAGCTACCTTAGCTTTACCCCCCCCCAGTTATAAAATACCAGCCCTCCCATGCCAATTACTCAGAAACAGTGCAGGAATAAAGAATTTTACGGTTTTTGTGTGTGCATATTAAATTGCCCTTGGGTGCTTCTGTACTTAGGACACAAGTGATAACTTAAAATAACCTAAATAAATAAATACCACTAAATATATGATGTATGTGTATATATACACATTAATGATAATTATTTTTTATAAACGTTATTTAATCTTTTTCTTTTTTCTTCAGATGGATAGGATTACCAGCTAAAAAATCTACAGGGCAAAATGTTGCTAATGTACTGTCAGGAATACATATGTGCTCTTTAAGTACAATAATTAAAAAAAAAATACAATTATTCATCTTACAGAAGAAATGCTCAGCTTAAACTGCCGCATCTATGGACAATGGAAATACAAGGAATCTTAAGTAATGTTCTGAAACTAGAGAAGCAAGTGTTCTCCTATTAGTTAAAGCAGTTGACGTCAGACTTGTACATCTGACTATAATAGCATCAGTACAAACGCTATTAGAACTGCAGTTTCATTGCCACCTAGTGGCTCTACTGGTTCCATGAGACAGGAGTCCTATTTTCCCACATATACAGGGTCATGGGTCTTAGGTTGGTTCAATACCATCTGAGGCTAGGTTTCCACTTTAGCTAAAAACGCCCATAAGGCTAGGTTTCCACTTGGTTTTTTTTAGCTAAAAACGCCCATAAAAACGCCAATAGCGCCACCTGGCGTTTTTTTAGTGAAAAAACGTTGCAGCCAGATGTTAGCTGTTCTTCAATAGGAAATCGCAGAATGCCATATCCACTTGGCGTTTTTTTGTTTGGCGTTTTTTCAGTCCTCTTTGGCGTTTTTCTGCTTTTTTGGGCTCTGTGGCAGTTTTTCAAAATCGCAGCATGTTGACACTCTGGCGTTTTTTGCAAGGAAATCTTGGCGTTTTTCTCCAATAGAAGTCTATGGGAGAGAAAAAACGCCATGAAAAAGCCATGTGGGTTTATTGCCTTGGCGTTTTTTATGGCGTTTTTTCCACAGTTACAATGCAGAGGATGGACCCAGTATCTGTGTGTCCTACGAGAAATAGGCTGGAAACAAACAGTTTCACACAAAACAAAGTTCATATTGAATTCTACACCATTTGGAACAAACATGCCATTACAAACAAACATACGCGACGCATCAACTGGATCCTGCGTGCCAAAAGCAACAGCAAACAATTTGCACCATCATTTGGGGCCAATCTTCCTAGAGGAGCAGACATTCGGAATAAAGCATGCCTTACAAACCACAGAAAAGTGACAAAAGGGTCCGCCGAGGCGTTTAAGTAGAACTCTACCAAGTAAATGACATCAGGGGGCAGATACTTGCCATTTATCCTAATCCCTTTTAGCTGGGTGAAACTTCTAACTTGTAAAGGCTGGAAAAACTGCCTAAGGTCAAAAAAAGCAATTTCCACAGAAAGGCTAAAACGCCAGAAAAAACTCCAGAAAAAAACGCCAAAACGCAGAAAAATGCAGTGGCAGTTTTCTTGGCGTTTTTCATCAAGAAAAAAAACGCAGGACAAAAAACCAAGTGGAAACCTAGCCTTATAACGCCAATTCAGCCATCTGTGGCCAGATGTTAGCTGTTCTTCAATAGGAAATCGCACAATGCCATATCCACTTGGCGTTTTTCTGTTTGGCGTTTTTTCAGTCCTCTTTTGGCGTTTTTCTGCTTTTTTGGGCTCTGTGGCAGTTTTTCAAAATCGCAGCATGTTGACACTCTGGCGTTTTTTTGCAAGGAAATCTTGGCGTTTTTCTCCAATAGAAGTCTATGGGAGAGAAAAAAACGCCATGAGGCTAGGTTTCCACTTGGTTTTTTGTCCTGCGTTTTTTTTCTTGATGAAAAACGCCAAGAAAACTGCCACTGCATTTTCCTGCGTTTTTGCGTTTTTTTCTGGAGTTTTTTCTGGTGTTTTAGCCTTTCTGTGGAAATTGCTTATTTTGACCTTAGGCAGTTTTTCCAGCCTTTACAAGTTAGAAGTTTCACCCAGCTAAAAGGGATTAGGCTAAATGGCAAGTATCTGCCCCCTGATGTCATTTACTTGGTAGAGTTCTACTTAAACGCCCCGGCGGACCCTTTTGTCACTTTTCTGTGGTTTGTAAGGCCTGCTTTATTCCGAATGTCTGCTCCTCTAGGAAGATTGGCCCCAAATGATGGTGCAAATTGTTTGCTGTTGCTTTTGGAACGCAGGATCCAGTTGGGTTTGTTTGTTTGCAATGGCATGTTTGTTCCAAATGGTGTAGAATTCAATATGAACTTTGTTTTGTGTGAAACTGTTTGTTTACAGCCTATTTCTCGTAGGACACACAGATACTGGGTCCATCCTCTGCATTGTAACTGTGGAAAAAACGCCATAAAAAACGCCAAGGCAATAAACCCGCATGGCTTTTTCATGGCGTTTTTTCTCATGCATGCTGCGATTTTGAAAAACTGCCACAGAGCCCAAAAAAGCAGAAAAACGCCAAAGAGGACTGAAAAAACGCCAAACAAAAAAACGCCAAGTGGATATGGCATTCTGCGATTTCCTATTGAAGAACAGCTAACATCTGGCTGCTGCGTTTTTTCACTAAAAAAACGCCAGGTGGCGCTATTGGCGTTTTTATGGGCGTTTTTAGCTAAAAAAACCCAAGTGGAAACCTAGCCTGAAAAAGCCATGTAGGTTTTGCCTTGGCGTTTTTTATGGCGTTTTTTTTCCACAGTTACAATGCAGAGGATGGACCCAGTATCTGTGTGTCCTACGAGAAATAGGCTGGAAACAAACAGTTTCACACAAAACAAAGTTCAGATTAAATTTTACACCATTTGGAACAAACATGCCATTACAAACAAACATACCCAACTGGATCCTGCGTGCCAAAAGCAACAGCAAACAATTTGCACCATCATTTGGGGCCAATCTTCCTAGAGGAGCAGACATTCGGAATAAAGCATGCCTTACAAACCACAGAAAAGAGACAAAAGGGTCCGCCGGGGCGAGTTTAAGTAGAACTCTACCAAGGAAATGACATCAGGAGGGGGCAGATACTTGCCATTTATCCTAATCCCTTTTAGCTGGGTGACAATTCTAACGTGTAAAGGCTGGAAAAACTGCCTAAGGTCAAAAAAGCAATTTCCACAGAAAGGCTAAAACGCCAGAAAAAACTCCAGAAAAAACTCCAAAACGCAGGTAAATGCAGTGGCAGTTTTCTTGGCGTTTTTCCTGGCGTTTTTCATCAAGAAAATAACGCAGGACAAAAGCCCAAGTGGAAACCTAGCCTGAAGTAGTTAGTACAATTACTTCTGTTTGGTTCATTATGAAAGAATATTAGTGTAAATTATATTGGTTCTAATCTATTTCCACTTATTGCATGAGTGCAAGAAATTAATTTCGTTTTTTGGTTAAATTGATTAATACTTATTCAGTAAAATGTGCATCACCACATCAATATAAAATGAATTAAATTATATTGTAACTTATATAATAGCTCTTGCCTGGCAATTTTTGTTGGACGCATAGGCCGCACCCTAAAAGTTTGGTGTTAATTTAGAGAAAAATTTATTTTTAAAATAAAAATACACATTAGTGGAATGGTAAAACAGTATTTTACCTAATACACAGGAATGCATGTATTTTAATATTTTTGGTATCTATTATGCAGTTAGTCAGCATATGTTGTATATACCCTAGACTGTAAGCTCGTCTAAGCAGGGTCTTCCTCACCTCTGTAAGTCAATTTGTTATGTTACATATTACTTGTTATGTCCTGTCTACCGATTGTACAGCGCTATGGAATTTGATGGTACTAGATAAAGCAATAAATAATAATAATAAACAGAAATTTGGAAAACAAATAGCCATTTTAAGGTCCCCCCTTAATTCATAATGCACCTTACTTATAGATATTCCACTCTGCCCCCCAGATATTCCACTCTGCCCCCCTGATAGGCCACCCTATCCCCCAGATATGCTTTATAACCCCTGATATGTTGTGGTAGTGGTTGTATATGGAATCGCATCAGGCATTCTTTACATTATGTCAATCAAGTTGGAGTAAGTCTCATGAAGGGTTGGGATGAGGAAAACTGTTTCCAACAAAAGGATTACAAGGTATGTCAAGCAAATTTAACCTCAGTTTCCCCACTATCCCTCTGCAAACCTAACTGTAAGCAAAAATAGTTTTTAGTAGACTTGGGCGCCAACCAACTCTCGTTCCTGTGTTCGATTCGGGCGAATATTCGTGTGCATTCTTCGTGTTTGTTTTTTCTTCTTTTTTTGCCGTTTTTGTAGAAGGGGTACAAACTAGGCAGCAGCTTTGGCACCAGGATTTTAAAAAGTCTGTACGAGCAATTCTATTGGTCGCCTGCAGGGGCCTCCTCTGGCATCAACCAATGAAGTACCCCTGTACTTCATTGGTTGATGGCAGACGAGCCCCCTGCTGGCGACCAATAGAGTCACACGTACAGACTTTTAAAATCCTGGTCCAGCAACCTGGCCAACAGAGGCCACTGCTCCAACAGTTAAAGGTCTGTACAAGCAACTTTATTGGTCATTCGTACGGACTTTTAACTGTTGGAGCAGGGAGACCAGTGGTCTTTGCCTGACAAGTTAACCCCTGACGGCGAACCTACGGATTTCCGCTCCCGTAGGTTCGCCGTCAGGAGTTAAAAAGGCTGTGTGAGTGAGCCTATTGGTCGCCTGCAGGGTCCTCCTCTGGCATCAACAAACCGTGTTTGTTTTCATGTTTGCTCGAATACGAATGCACAAATCTAGTTACTTTTTAGCATATATCTTAAGCTCTGTGTGCATTCCTACAGTACAGCAGATTGCATATGTACAAATTGTATTAGAGATATTCTTGAGAGATCAAAATTTGTGTTCTCTTGCTTCCTGACTGGTGTGTTGTGTCTTGTGGTACAGTTTTTTTGGGAGAACGACTTTTCTCAGAGAACTGGAAGGGCTACACATCTCATAGCCAGCTTTCAATAGAAAATGCGAGGGATGTCCTCCTAGACCCCTTGGTTTCCATTACAGTTTTTAACAGGCTTCACTAAGATCTAGCATATCAAGGACACATACAGATTATATAGAAGGAGGGAAGATAATGTATATAATATTCATAATAATGAATATAATGATGGACAACAGAGTGGAATGTGCTTCTGCAGAATTCAATTCCCCCTCCACCATTTCTCTATTCCTGCCAGACAGATGGAAATAACATTACTTTCACAAGCAACCATTTTCCCTGGAAATGTCATTTGAAAACAGTGGAAGAAGGTGACCTCATCTTTTTGAACATCATCACCTTGAAAAAACAAATAGTCTTTCTTGTGCTCCCGGTAGTACATGGAAGTACATTCCTTAACATCTTTTGGAATCACTGCTTCCTTCTGTTCAATTTAGCTCTCCCCAGGGACATAAAGCAAGTTTTCCTTAGTAATTGACAGACATTTAGAATTGGTTGGTTTAGTTCTGAACTGCAACAGAAATTCCTAATAATCACGTGTGCAGCATGTTTGGATGATTGAGTCATTATTGCAGAAAAACACTTGTTCCTGCAGTAGCTCACTTTAATTTATGTTTACCATCCGTAAGAGATCAGACAGGTGCTTGTGGTCCTTCCTTTCTTGATCATTAAATAGGGTAATTAACATAAGTTCACTTTCAAAGGTGATTGTGCACCTTGAAAACCATTGTGCATCCAATGGTTACTCACAGTTACTATTGTTAGTTACTTAAATGCCATGTATATATTTCCTACGACTGTAGAGTAATTAGAAATAACACGTTTAAGTGTAACAGGGTCGTGTATTCCCCTTTAAAATATAGGGATCCTACTTTAGGATTTCCTCCTTTAACTCTTACATAGGTTATAGAAAGCATTAAATAAGTTTTAAAAACACAATTTATCTGTGTCATAGAAGGAACCATGTTAGCCTCCCCATTCTTCTTTAGTTATCAGGGGGTATAATAAATGCTAAAGGTCCAAAACCTTCCCCAGATGGACTTAGGTTCTACCAGGACCCTAAAAAGAACTTGAAGTTATTCTTGTCCACAGCTGTTTCCAACAACTCATGGTTATAATGTAAATTAGAATATTATTATCAAAGTTCAGAAGTCATCCCAC
Organism: Sceloporus occidentalis; assembly: GCA_023333645.1. Classification (NCBI taxonomy): domain Eukaryota; kingdom Metazoa; phylum Chordata; class Lepidosauria; order Squamata; family Phrynosomatidae; genus Sceloporus; species Sceloporus occidentalis. The sequence continues at coordinate 6,644,139 of JALMGF010000026.1, read as the reverse complement.
CTCTGAAACAGGCACTGTTCATGTCCATGAAGATTATTTTTCCTTTTTAAAGAAGAGGTACTTGTGTATTATCTGGGTGCCACCTATACTAGTATATTATCCAATAATACACTAGTGCCAGATAATACATAATGGCATTTGTGGCGCCTGTGTAATACACAAGTAGTAAAAAGTGATACTGCAGATGATTCATGATTAAAAGGCACTGGGAGTAGCAGCAGTCAATCACATGTATGCTACCTGAACACTGGTGTTTTCCTAGCTTACACGTGATTAGCTGCCCTTTCAGTGACTTTAATGGGAGTGCTACTGAGTATGTGGAAAAAAGTTTACATACTAAAGCTTCCTGGCTTCATCAGAGGAGTGCTTAAATGAGGAAGATGAAGAATGACAATATCTAAAGAATGAGTCAAGTGACTCCCAAATTGTTAAAAACCTTCCCCACAAATCCAAATAGAATTTCTGGTGGTAATGTGTCTGACATGCGGAAGTCTAATTCGGAAGCTGCAAAATTTGTGTCATGTGCTCGTGAGGCAATCACCTCTACTGCTGTTCGAGGCCTTGTCCATAAATCCCTCATTTTACAAAAATAACTGGAGTGAGAGAAACATCTTGGGTCTACATGGATCTGTGCGTGATTAAAAAAATGATGGGTTCTCACATCAGTAATGGGTAGCATAAAACGCAACTATTGAATGCTATTTAGTTTAGTTCTGCACCCCTACCCATAAGGCCCCTGATTCATGCCTTGTCAATAAATCTCAGTTAAGTATACATATACCCCTAGTCAAAATCACACTATAGACTAGACCAAGTTTCATTTTGTGCAGTGTGCTAGGTATGGTATACAAATATATAAGCTGTATGAGACATACTGGGTACAGAGAAAATTTTCAAACTTATTTGGGATAATAATAAATTACTGTACCCAATCAGATGCCCACCAACAGTCAACAGACGGGGAAGTTTTTGCAGGATCTGATTACTCCTCTGTTAAAGAGCAAGTACCACTTGTACGCCAATAATTTTTATACAGCGGTTCCTCTTTTTAGGGCTGTGTATTGGCACCTCAAGTCATCAATCAATGGAAAGGGGGATTTCTAAGAAAATAAGTTCTCCATGTGTAAACTGAACGCTTGTCTCAGGAATCACAACTAAACTAGATTATGCATAAATTACTGAAAAAGTTCCGGCTCCCCAGTGGGAAAAAGTTGCCAAGACTACTGACATTTCAAGGGTGCTTGTCCTATATAATACTCTACATACTTTGATACAAACTTCTGCTAAGTTTTATACATAACAAACATAGTAAATTAGTACTAGCATACTTAAAACACACCCCATATCGGACAGCTTTTCATGTGACTTATTGAAACTGGCGATCACCCTTGACCCTGCATTGAGAATCAATCTGTAGAGCTTGGTTCAAGTTCTGCTGTGTCCTCTCCTGATGTGTAATTGAATGAACACAAAACACTCTCTGTGAATAATAAATGGTAAACTATATTTATCGGTATCTGAATAGGGCAAATTGACACCAGTTTCTGTTTATCCATTTTTTTTGGTGGTGTTCCACCTAAAATTAAAATAAAATCATAATGATTTTCTGATGAGGTGATAATGACCCAACATGTCTTGTGTCTGGTTTGTGGTATTACGTAATGAAGAGTTTGCTAACAGGTGAAGTGACTGCTCAAGATAATAACACAAGATTCATGTTAGTAGAAAAATCGTCTTCTGAGAATTGCCTTATTCCTGTGAATTTGGAGAAGTAATTGTGTTGGCTTCATTTTTACTTGGAACAAGGCCAGCATTGTATCAATATGGTATTATAAATACAAGAAATCTGTCATAGCAGGAACGGGTATGTTTTTTCTCTGTTAGGAGGTGAGCATTCATGTAATATCATATAATTAAGTTATGTGTCAAATATGTATGTCTTAAGAGGTATTTTACATCTGCCTGGGGTGTCTACACAATAAATTATAAACATGGCTGCTGACCTTAGCACACAGAAGTGCATACAAATTACGGCACTAGACTGACAACGAGTTAATGTGAGAATATTCAAATGTTATTTGCAATCATCAGTTCATCACTTATGTTGGCTAATTTCATCTGTCCTAAATAGTAGAGACCAAACGTCTGGTTCATGATGACTAATGGATAAGGTAAATGGAACATTCACGGATATTTTCTGTATTTGATTAAAAATAAGACCCCTTACTACTGCATTACCACTACATATTTTTTTCCATGAGGAACACTGTAACTCTCTTTTGACATTGACAGTATACTTTAGCTTCTTCCAGACTGGCTAATGTGACATGGACAGGGTGCTGTTTGGATCTGATCCCAATTACAAAAAAAAAGGTCCTGGGAGTGTTTAAAGTAAACTCCTGGTGCCAGTGCATTTGCAGTAGCAAACACAGTGCTATCCTGAGTGAACAGAATTAAAAGGGAACTTTATAGCTGTTAGTATAACAAAATCAATTTATTAAAACTGCACGTAGCTTGTGCCTTTAGTTTATCAGTGTAATTTGTTGTTATGTGACAGATACACTTTAATGGAACCTGAGATAGCAGAAAGCAGCCACCAGGCTGAATCTAATACAAATTAAGATGCTGCAGATGAATCAGGACAGTAAAGCAAACATATTGTAACCAGTTCCTTAAATATTTTTGTTCCTTAACTCCTTTTTGATCCCTCAGCCCTCCAATCTGCCTTCAATGTACTGGCAAGTAATACTAAAGCTGCAAGGCAAGTGCTATTTGTTAGACATCAAGCTCCTATTAGGAATGCAGTAATGTGATAAATGTTTTAGTGCATTCACTTTAGCGGGTAGAGATCTCTAGCTTCTCTGCCACCCTGCTAAATCAATATACTAATGTGATATAGGCAGTTATAGCCTGACAATATTGACAACCTAGAAAACTGCAAAGGGCACCACAATGAAACTTGGTGAATAAATAACTGAATCAAATTTAGCTCTGAGTAATACAAGTGATTGCCTTTTCAGTATAAACACATTGCACCTAAATCATACTTAACCCAGAACAGCAAGAACATTTGAGGTGACACTGGATAGAGGATTTATCAAGGGAGGCAGGTAAGGCCAAGTTCCGCCCATAACTACGGTCCTCTGGTCATCCTGGGCCCTGGGCTCCCACCTGTCCTTCTCCCTGGTGCACTGGTAACAGAGGCGCTCAGCAGGATCATGTGTGTTAAGTACCCATGCAGTAGAAGCGTGGCATGTGAGAGAATATGCATGTGTATAGTGCTAGACAGTGTGTGGTGTTAAAATCAGTGTGTGAGTGTATGGTATTAGTGTGTGTTAGTGTATGCTATTAGTGTGTGTGCATATCAGCATATGCATATAGTATTAGAGTGTTTGCACGTTAGTATATGGTGTTAGTTTTAGTCTGTGTGTGGTTGTTAGTGTTAGCATAAGTATGTGTGTGACAACATATGGTGTTTAGTGACAGTGGTGAGTGTAGGGTTACTGGGAAAGAAGAGGAGAGAGGGAGAGGAGGGAAAGGAGATGTGGGAATCTGTGTGTATGTAAGTGTATGGCATTATGTTAACTGTGTGGATATTAGAGAGAGTATGTATAGCTGAAGTAATTGTTAGTGTATGGTGTAGAGTGAGGGTCTTTTAGAACAAAAAGGTCACTAATTTGTAGGTGGGACATTTTACGGCTCATTCTAGCGGCACAGAATACTGCAGAGATAGGGACACTGTCTGGTAACTCCCGCTTATAATACAGGTTTCACCTTTTTAATATAAGGTGCAAATAAGCATGCAAATAAATTTACAAGCAGCTAGGTTACTCTATATTGGCCATAGGAAATATTTCTTTCTTCTTCTTTTATTTTAGTCATTTCTAATATAATATTTGTTGACATCTACTATTAGATGGATGTAATATATATAATTTTATGACACTGTAAAACCCAAGGAGAGGATCAGTTTGGCATTTGGGTACAGGTGCTATGCAGATCATACATATGGGTCCCTGGGGCGGAGCAATTTGAGAGCAGGGTGGGCCAATGTTCTGTCCCGCCGTTCAGTGGAAATTGCATGCCGGCTTTTCCAAGAGGTTAGAGTTCTGCAGGATCCGGAATTGTGACAGTGTGGGTGATTTGGTATGTTAGTATGTGTGTGTGTGTGTCTAGCTATATTAGTGTGGTGACTGTGTATTTGGATATGTTAATGTGTGTTCTTGTGTTTGCCTTGGTATGTTAGTGTGTGTGTCCTGTGTTTGCCTGGGTATGTTAATGTGTGTCTGGGTTTGTTAGTTTGTGTGCTTGTTAGGGTATGTGTCTGGGTTTGTCTCCATATTTTAGTATGTGTCTGCTTATATGTGTGTGTCTGGGTATATTAGTGTGTGTGTGGGAGTATGTTAATGTATGTGGTTGTTTGTGTGTTGTGTGTATGTCAAGTTGTGTTAGTGTTAGTTAATGTGTCTGGTAGTGTTAGTCTATGTCTGCTTATATGTGTGTGTGCCTGGATTTGTTGGTGTGTGTTTGGGTGGGTGTGTTAGTGCGAGTGGCTGGGTGCGTATCCTACTGTAAGTGTCTGTGTATCTGGATATGTTAATGTGTGCATATAGGCATGTTAGTGTGTGTATGTGCATGTGTGTTAATGTTGAGTGTCTGGTTGTGTTAATGTCAGTGTCTCTGTGCACGTGGGTTAATATGTCTGGTTGTTTTAGTGTCTGTTAGTGTTTCTTAGTGTATGGTTGTGCTAGTGTGTGTCAGTGTGAGGTGCCCCTCCTGAGATCAGGCTCTGGATCCCCCTGATTGTAATATTAATAATACTACAAAAACCAGTGTTGAAAGATCTAGTTATAAAGATATATTTCTGTATGTGTGATGCAATTTCTTAATGTATGGGAGAAAGACTCGAATGCCTTTAGATCTAGTTATTGTGATGCTGCATACATCACTGATGCAGTAAAACCTCAGCCAGCATAACGAAGGCCAGCCTGGGGAGGTCACAGAGAGCACAGTTTGTTTTGCCAGGAAGAAGTAGTGTCATGGAACTGAGGAGCCATATGGATGATCTAGGGATTAGTTACTTGGTACAGCTGTGTCACTCCGGTTCTGATTCATACAAAGAATGCAGAATTATTCCTCAGCTTATACTTCTACTGAGCTGGAGGATCACCCAAATCACTCCTTCTTATTTAAGAGTACATCCAGACAGTGGATAATATATTAATTTGCGGTTTGGACCCTGGCACCCAATGATTGCATGACCGTGTATTAACTATGTATAAAGTTTGAATAAAGGATTTTTAAAGAGTATATTGTGGGACGTATAGAATTTTGCCCTTATGTTACTGGACAACTCTTTACATAAACTGGAAGCTACTAAATGCTTAAATAACAATGAGATATATGTGGAACTCTGGATCTATATCAAGATGCCCATCAGAAAAAACATTCACAGTTTTGTCAGACGTAAGTTATGTCACTTGAACTAATAAGCTGTTTTCCTGGTCTCTGGTGTCTGCATTTTATAATTTACTACTCCAGAGGAAAAAGACTGTCTTGTTTCTTAGAAGTTTAATGAAAAGGAATGAGTTTGTCACCGACTGTGTTTGGATGGGACAACGTGGACAGGGCTAGTTTGCCCAGCTGTGACCCATCAAAATATAACACCTTCCTGTGTTTGTGACATCATTTCCTGCTACGGTCATGGAATCCCTTCCCTGACACTTAGATTTCATTCTAATAAACTGGCTGGGGTCTAAGCTTGGGACGTTAGTATGTTCTAATATTAAGTTCTAATAAATTCTTATATGGTAGTAAAAACATGATATTCTGAAGCCAGAGATTATACACATGCCTTTGGCTAAAATGGCCATATACCAGTAATAATAAAATACAATATATTGAAGGACAAAAATTAGAAAAAAGTAATATTGCGTAAACAGATAAACAGGTTTGCTCATGTGTAAATAAAACGGCTCAGAAAACTACTGTACAAATATTTTCAACTTTAGAAAGTACAAAAAAAATTAAAAGTAAAAATCATTATTCTTGATAATGACGTATATATGTGATGAAGGTGAATATTAAAATGTAATTGATTTGCTTGTGTGCAACAACTTTAAGATTTTACTTGTTCCTCTGGCATAATATCATAACGAAGAGAAAACTTACAGATTTTTTATACTGTAAAATATAAGACAGAGAAGGAAACAGGTTTAAAGCTTTGTAAAAATATTAAAAACTACAAACTTTTGAAGCAATTACATTTAAATAAATTCAAACACAAAAGTGAATGAAGTTAGAGAAGGTCTAATGAGCTTGGGCTGAATTGCTCCATGAAGACTTGTGTACCTGGATCTTAACTTCATGATGATGGATGCTGATTTAACAAGAGGATCTTAAGCCTACCTAATTACACACATCTATCAAATAGCAATCCCTATTCCACTGTCTACTGTCTTATAAATTGGCTGCCCCCATTTATTATACAAATGTATCATTTTATAATGATTATGAATCATTTATTAGTGCAATCTGGAAAAATTCGAACTTGTCCAACCAGAATCACTTTACGTTTAAAGTAATATTGGCTCACGTGTATGTCTAGATCTTTCATTACAGTTTCTGTAACTTTTAAATGTAATTCTAAATATATATTTTTATATACAGTCTTTTAGCACAAAGTATGATTGATAGCTAAAGTATTGCCATCCCATAGTGATTGCGTGCAACTCGTTCTGGAAAGAGCTCTATTCATTGAAACAATGGACATCTGGAATAAAGCTTTAGTAAGATGAAGCAAGGAAATACTGACAGCATCATTGATTGTACAGTACTCAAACACCAGCAAATATTACTATACCATTGCTAGGTTGAGTTAATTCATTTTTTGTTCAAGCTCGATTGCTAAATATTCTCAAAGTTCCTTACAAGCAATCCATGTGCTGCATTTACTGCTACAGTTGCAGGTTTCTAATCATAACGGAAGTGATCAAAAAAAATGGAAAATGACATACTATACAACAGTTGACTAACTAATGTAGGATTAAAAGCTTTGACACTGTAGTCACATGAAGTGACCAGTTGTGTGTACGCAAGTTGTAAATACCATGTCTATTTTCTAATGGTGTTCACGGTGCCAATGGCATAGTTTGCCACAAGTGTGCAAAACAGGTAAAGATGTGTATGGATTCCAAATGAAGGAAGCGGGGAAGATCTCTGTATAGACATGCGGAATCTGTTGGTGCTCTATAAACAAAATGTAACATAATGTAACTTGAGATGATTGAGATGGTAAAATCATTGGAAAAGCTAGAGACATAACACAAAATGTACTGAATATTTTCATAACAGATGGTGATTTTGAAGACGTGCACTAATTATCTAGATACTTTCCTACAAGTTGTTCCTCAGTTTGTTTATTAATTTGCTCCATGTTTAGCATCCTTTTCTTTTTCCTCTGCTCCTTCCACAAAAAATCTAGCCAAAGTGGTCTGGAGGATTTCCAGTGGAAAATTCACAGGCACCGCAACACACACGTTCTACACGTGTTTATTTAACATGAGACGTTTTCCTCAAACAACATTTTTCCAGAGAGGGATAAAAGTAAGGTGCTAAGCTAAAATATTGGAGTCTGCCAGCTACTAGATGGGTACATGCACATTCTACAGGTAAGATATATGCAGAGTCATAGAACATATTGGGTTCAGACATTCTCTGGTTACTCCACACCAATTTGATAAATTATTACTATTAAAACCATTTTTTATCAAGACCATACTGCAATATCCTAAGTTTGTAGACTGGTGGACAAGTGTAAACAACGGTCCCTGGAATAGTATGCAGAATTAGGTGTACTGACATTTAGTTTTAGATTATTTTTTAAAGATATCAGTGAACTGTCTGTGTGTGGTCTGGAGGTCCCATTTATAGCCTTCTGGTCAGCCTTTCACACCAAGGTGGGAGATGTAGCATATGGTTTTGTCCACCATACAACCAGGTATGCCCACACCCTGGACAATTCCTTGTGTATTTGTTATCAACCCTGTGCATGGCTGGCCCTTCCTCTCCAACTAAATCCAGCTCCCACTTACCTATCTAAAGGGGTTTAATGCTAGCTTTTTTCTCCTCTTAGTTAGGTAGAAGGGTGGGGCAGAGGACATTTTATGCAATGACCAGAATACAGTACTAAAATCTAATAATATTTTAAGGATCTTTCTGTTGGTTTGGTTTTAAGCAGAGTAATCCTCTGAAACTGTAAGCAGGTATAAAGAAATATTGATATTTTTACATGCTTGAAGGAAATAAACATTATTACTGTGATGCACCTTACCTTATTAACTTTGGTTACTTCATGTGCAGAAATTGAGGTTTGAGTTTCAGAGACAGAGACAAATAATACACTGAATGTATTCAGGAAGACCTGGTCAATGTAGTTGATACCAGGAAGTTGCGGAAGACAGAAGAGGCAAGAGAAGAAGTGGCGCTGTGACAGAGATGCAGAAGAGTTCCACAGAGAAGGTAGGGAGACTAAGAAAAAGAGTGTGAGAGCGTGAGAGAGTGTAAGAAAGTGTAAGAGTGTGAACGTTTGACACAGGGTAAGAGTGAATGAGAGTATTAGTGTGAGAGTGCATGAGAGAGTGTGTGATAAAGGTGAGACTGAAAAACTAATGAAATGGAAATGAAAATGATGATGGGAAATGGGAGTTATGCTATATCACAGTCAATGTCTGACTCAGTGTATATTGATGAGTCACTCTCTACCACCATCAGTGTTTTTCTCAGTATATAGTGATGGGAGTTATGCTGTACGACACTCTGTGTCCGGCTTGCTATATAATGAAAGTTGTCATGCTTTACTATTGTCTGGAGCACTATATAATCATAGCAGTCAATCTGTACCACTGTCTGTGTCTGTATCACTGCATAATGATATGAGCCATGCAGTACCACCATCTGTGTCTGCATCATTACATAATGATAGGGGTTATATTGTACCATCCTCAGTGCCTGAAGCAATATAAAATGATGGGGGTCCACCATGTCTGTGGCAATGCATTTATGAAAGTATAAGAGAAACTAAGACTAGGCGTCCTAATTAATTGTAATTTACTGAAATTTGTTGCGTGAGAAGTTTTGGGATTATGTTGCAGGAAAGGAGACTTGAAAAGTCATAATTATTTTTTATTTTGTCTACCTGTCTCTACATTTTTTGTCTCTTGTGTATACACTGCTAATAACACTTAAGCTGTAGTGTGTATCTGGTGGATAGGGGACACTCTCATACTCGATTCCAAAGAGCTTTCCTAAATAAATACATGTTTCCATCAGACAGACAATGAGGGACTGCTGCTTTTCTGATGGCTTCTCCAGATGTTAAACAGAAGCTCTTTAAACGAATAACAATTCTACTGCATGCAAATGTCTACTTAATACCACAAAGCTGTCAACGACCTGTGTGTTTGTGATGCATGAAAGCACTTAGAGTTCCTGTGAAAGGAAAGGAACTAGATCACCATGTCTAACTTGTTCATATACATGGAACAATCAGTCTTAACCCCTGCAGGTATACCATTTGTTAAAACCCGTCTGCTTTTAGATTTGCCTGTCACAGGCGTGAAATTTGCTGCACATGTGGAATAATTTATAAGCATGGGTTGTTAATTTCTGTCCCTTTACAATTGTTTTTTATATATTTTATTGGGGTTTGTCATCTTTTAAGTGATTCTTTTTTTTTATTAGAATAGTCACCATTTAAATACCTCTCAAGCATCCCTTTGATTTTGAAATAGTTTTATAGGATATTTAGTGCCCTGTAAAATGTCTATGATATATATCCAGCATGTTTTGATTTCAAGTTATTTTGTGATGTTTTGTAATTTTGTTTTAAATTCTAATTGCAAAATTGATGTAAGATTCTTGAGAATGAAAGAGAAATTGTGTAAATTAAATATTAAAATTACTAGTTAACATTGTTTGGGAGCTCTTTGAACTTAATCAGACCCATGAGTTACTTAGGCAGTGTAGAAATTCCTGGCATTTGATAATATATTCGGTTACACACTTGTTTGTTTTTGTATATATATATATATGTATATATATTCACTGAAAATATAAAATGATGGCAGCTTAATGTAATCCTTTGAGTGCCTAGGACAGGACAGATTTTTCCTTGCTTTAGGACAGTCCAGTTTTGTGTAGTTTTGCTATTGTTTAGGTGACTTTATCTACATTCATGAAGTTTGCACAAAGTCCATGTAGGTGCACAATGTGTAAAATAGTAATGCCACCACATACAGTGTATGTGGTTAAAATTCTGAACCTAGTTTGCCAGCTACATACGATGTAGGGGGGTGCCATGGTGATTTTGAGCGAAAAAAGATTATACTTTAGAGGTTGTAGGCTACTATCGTCTGAGAGACAATAGCTGTCTACTTATAAATAGTAACAGAATTGCCAACAATCACTCATATCATGTTACCTGTATTGTAATGTTTTCCAAAGAAGGCCCTACTTGCCCTGAAAAAACAAGGTATAATTCATGTGAGTACGCCAAGCATGGAAATGGGAAATCATGATTTAACAAACAGATGGTAAAAATGGCAAAAATAGGCTCATGGTACCCTAGTATTAGAGATTCATAAACAGATATTAAGTATAATGTACTCACCTTCTCTGCATGAATAACTTGGATGGAGAAGAAATAAATATCACGGCTTTAGAAATCTTTGAGAGGAGAACACAGTAGTCCCTTAGCTGAGCCAGGAAATTAGTGGGAGACAGCAGATCTGTTCAGTTTAGTTCATGAATCTAATTATTGGAACCAGTTGTCAAAAACTAAAATAATTGAGATTATAATAAATGTGATTTGGGGAAAAACAAGTTGTCTTCCCATCTGTCAACCAAAACGTAAATTATTTTGGAGGTTATTATATTTATTGAGGTATAAACATTGTTATCCATAAGGGGTGGATGATCAGGAAATCAGATTAATAACATAATAATGGCCTAAAGTTCACAGAGGTGTGTGAAGTGCTATAAATTAAGCAGTGGCCAGGGTGGAATGGCAAAGGAAAAAGGCAAAGACCAAAGGAAACCTTTAAAAGTGTATCTGTTAGGGCTGTAAACTGACGAATGCTGGAGGAACTGACCCATTGGGAGGAATGTTCATTTGTCTGTGTTTGCAGAATGGATACTGTAAAAAAATGTAATGCCTGTCTACCAACTAAGACTGTGCTAAGTAGTTTAACATACTTCATGTTTCATGGCTGACATTGATACTGGTGACTCTATGCAGAAATGTCTATTGAGTTTATTCTGTGATTGTCCAGGAAGCCGATACTTTGAGACAGAGAAGCGTGTGCCAGGATTGCAATGAGGTCATTTAGACATACCTCATTGCACAAATCACATGCTTCAAACTTCAGAAATGGCAAGGGAGTTGCAGATATTTAGGGGGTCTTATTCTAAGTGGAATGCTCACAAATTTAAACAAGTTCTCTAGAAACAGGAGGCCGATTGATTACAGGGCGCAATAACACAAGCGCCATTACACTTTAAAAACATACCTTTGTCGGTACTCAGTGAGTTACTATAACTTTACAGTCTTATAAACCTCAATGTAGTCATATCAAACTTCAATACTTCCCGATTCTTAGTAGGTCAAAAGTGGAAGCAAAGAATTTGGCAGCAGAAATTGTTTTTCCAGTATCAAGACCTCCAAAGGCACGGCCCTGTCTTATGTTCAGGAGAACCTTATGCCTATTCCATGCATGTTTAAACTCCCTCAATGTTCTGCTGTTCCATGTATCTACAGTGAAGTAAAAGGTTTTCAGCTGTTAGCAAATTACAACATAAAAATATAGCATGTAGCCACACACATTCAGCCGGCGGCTTCACTTGTGTAATCAGACGGTCGCTGGCCTTAAAGTGCCAAAGATGCTTGATCATCCCTAGTCCGGACCTGGGCCCATTTGTTTGAACAAAGAATGTTCTCCCTAATGCTAAATGAATCACTTAAGACAGTCCTGTCATATTGCATATTCACAGTATGTGCATACATTGCTTAATTAAATGTGTTTTGATGTAGCAGAAAGTAGAATTTTTTAACATGGCTCAGAGCCACATTGAACTGAATGTTTTTAACATAACATCACTAATTTTAACAGCTGAATTTTATCAGACATAGCACTGTATAGAGATCATGCATCCCAAATTTTCAAATCAACAACCCTGCCAAGCTAATTACTAGTTATAATTAATATATTAACAAGCATTTGGTATTTATCTCATGTGTCATTTTATGATTAGTTGCTAACATCTAAAAGACGTGCATTCTTGTTTCAACGGTCAATGAAACAGCAATTACAGCATGTACATATTCTCAGCTATTATGAAATATAGGCACCAAGTCTGAGGGGTTTCTTAATCAATATCCAGGCAGCTAAATGAAACAATCAGAATGTCAGACAGGAGTGAAAAACATACTACTCCTGGGACCAGTAGCAGACCAAGAATTAATTGCAACACACAATTAAACACTAGGCTGACTTGATTGGTTAATTAGATAAATCCCCAAAGTCTATTTCAGCCTATCATCAGATCTGCAGTGTAACAGAAGGGTTCGTCTATGAAAAATTGTATGATATAACTCAGCAGCAACTGGTGGCAAAAATTGTCATCTAGACAATTCACTAAGGACACAATTGTTTGAGTTCCCTTGGAATGTATCTGTTCGCTTGGAGTGATAAGAAGGCAACTGCGTTCTATGCATCTCTATCTCATGGGCTCTGTACTCTATGGTATGATATTATAAGGTTGCATGGTAAATCTATTGCTGTCCCCAATCAATAATCGCATATCTTTGCATAAAGGCAATTAGAAATAGTTTCATTAAAGTTCATTATTAAGTTATATTCAATCATTTGTAACAAAAAATAACTGCATGACATAAAATAACCCCTTACAACAGGTTGTCCTTAAACCCATTAAAGGCAATGCATTGTGAATCCGTACATGTACGAGCTTTGTCGTGAAGGGGCTAAGCTGTGTCCATTATAATTTCAAAAGTGTACCGTATTTGCTCGATTATAAGACGACCCTGATTATAAGACGACCCCCCAAATCTGAATATTAATTTAGGAAAAAAAGAAAAAGCCTTAATATAAGACGACCCTATAGGAAAAAAGTTTTACCAGTAAATGTTAATTGATATAAACTATTTTTTTAAATAAAAGCTATGATTGAGAAAAATATTTTGGTTTTATTTCCTTCTATTTTCCAACCTGCCCCCAGTTATGCACATCTGCCCCAGAAATGCCTTATACCCCTATATGCCACTGTACCCCATGATATGCCTTTTAACCCTCTAAATGGCACTGTGCCCCATGATATGCCTTTTCACCCTATATGCCACTGTGCCCCATGATATGCCTTTTGACCCCCTATGTGCCACTCTGCCTCCAGAAATGCCTTATACCCCTATATGCCACTCTGGGAGGTTTAAGGCATTTCTGGAGGCAGAGTGGCATTAAGGGGTTAAAAGGCATTTCATATAACACTCTGCCTCCAGAAATGCCTGATGCCCCCCATTTAACACCCCCCCAACTTACCGGTCTCAACTTACCGGTGCTTCTGACTCCCCTGTCATGCAGCCGGGGCAGCGTGTAGATGTCTACGCGATTCGCGTAGACAACGTACGCTGCAGCCGGAAGGAGGTGTGGCTAGCAGCGGGGGTTGTCTGCGTCCATCGCACAGACCTTCCCCAACTGTCAGAGAGAATTCACCGCACCGGAACCAGAACCGGAACCGGAACTCTGATCTCTGACAGCAGGGGAAGGTCTGCGCGATGGACGCAGACAACCCCCGCTACTAGCCACACCTCCTTCTGGCTGCAGCGTAAGTTGTCTACGCGAATCGCGTAGACATCTACACGCTGCCCCGGCTGCACACCGGGGACTCAGAAGCACCGGTAAGTGGGGCGGGGGGGGGGAGACAGGAGGATCCAGGTCCCCTGCAGCTGCGGGGGATCTGGATCTTCGTCATCTCATAGTCAGACCTATTTGATGGCTGATTATAAGACGACCCCGATTATAAGACGAGGGGTATTTTTCAGAGCATTTGCTCTGAAAAAAACCTTGTCTTATAATCGAGCAAATACGGTAATTTTAGTCTCTGTGAGGATACGTAATCAATATTGAATACTTATGCTGATCTGATATTATCTTATAATCTAACATACATCCACACCTAGGGATAAGTATCCAAAGCATCTTACATTTTACAGCATGCAGGATATGCTATACAAATATTCCACCCCTTCTTTTCAATGAACAGGCCAAAACAGAGATCATGGTAGATTTGTGAGAGCTCACACCTAGACATGGAAGGTTATCAAATCCAAGCATAGTTTGGTCATTGGATACCGGACATAACCTTATGGGATGCTGGAATAATGCCCAAATGTTTGATGTACAACTTGCCCATTTATGTCATAAAGCCTGGGAAGGCAATAAACGGTGGAAATGTTCTGAATAGTTCTTCTACCTGGGAACCCAGAGTCTCTGGTGGCAGCTCTGCTTCTCCTGGCCTATGGGTCAGTTTCTTATTTATTTGGGCAGAATAAGGACATTTGGGCATACCTGTTCGCTTCTCAACCACATATGGCTATCCCTGTCCCTTCCTAGAGCCACTCACCAGAAGAGGGAGAGCTCAAGGTAAGAGATGCTGCGAAGTCCTCAGGTTAGCAGATTCTTAGCCCCAGCTCACTTTGGAGGAAGTAAATGAAGAGTTTAACCATAAGGAGTATATACCTGTCTTGTAATAATTAAAAGAAAAAGGCCTCCAATTAAACTATAATGCATCAGAAATCTGAACATGGACAACATTTGAGTTTCTCAAGCAGTCTTTGAAGAGATTGAGGTAGTTTAACCTTTATATTATGTTTAATTCACGATTAGATCATGCAAAATACACTATGAATTTCCCTCGAGCAAACCGCGAGCTGAAGACTGAAGATTTACAAATTCAGTGAATAACTTAACCTTTCATTTATTTTGATGAGGTGATGTAATGTGCACTTAAATTAATAGTTTGTTTGCCTAAATGTAAAGTATGTGTTCATTTTATGTGCTCCCCATGTTCCAGGATAATTACAAACATTTTACCCTGTTCACTTTATTAGTGTTGGCACCTAATCAGTGCATTATGTTATTACATTTTATTATACTTCTGCCAAAGCCTAAATTATTTTCATTATATAATATAGTGTTTCCATTTCATCTGTATTACAATGTTTGTTAATCTCTCCTTCTAAAGTGTTTGGTTTTTCAATCATCACGAGAACATTAGTAAGTGAATGGAAATGAAAAAGAGCACTGTTTGAGAAAAATGAACTGCTGTAAATGGGAAACGGTTGTAATATTTCACTCCAGTTGCAAGTAAATGGGTGATAAAACACAACGTAACTTTGTCATAACTGACTCAGATCTGAATTGCTGTAGAAAAGCCCACTGTTTTTTGTGTGCTTCTGGTGACTTTGGTGTTAATTTGTAGTGGATGGACTTGAACTTGGACATTCCCTTTGTAATATTTTACATGGCCCACAATAGTTATTTTTTTAAAGAAGCATGCAAAGTAATTATTTACTGACCTTCACCAGGCTAAATTACTTTCGAAATGTTATGTCTGTCTGGTGCGTACTGGTTCAAGAGAAACTTGCTGATTAGTAAAGTAAGATCTTGTGCAACTCCCTGATGCTCCTACAGGTGGTCAACAGGTAACTATAAGCAATTGTTAATTAATGTAGATGTTGATCTTCTTAATCTGGATCAGACAATGATCAGTAAAAGCAGGCATTCCACATTTCGAAACAGCCCCTGTAACTGAGTATCAGGCTGTAATAGTCTTGCCCCAAGAGGATTGTATTATAAATATTGAACTATTAAACTGAAGCAAGCAAGGAATATGTCTTAAATATGGCTTTCATATATAAAGTCAGTATATAAAGTGAAAAGACAGGAAAAACACCTGTATGACACCCAGACATTGGTCATCTTGGATGGGGTGAATGGTAATATTGTAAACTGCAATGTAAAAGGATATAGTTATGCTCAGTGTGGCATCAATAGAAGTTCTGTCTTCACCATATGAATCCTTCTATGGCATAGGGCCATCCAACATGTAATTATGGATAAACAGTGATTTTGTTTGGCTTACAAAGCAGGAATGAGTTCATGGGCAGTAAGGTAAATGTGTATTTTTACAAAGGTCATTTAAAACCAAAGGATGTTTAAGGTAACCTTTGGAAAGTAGAGTAAAACACAGATTACTTCCTGGAATCATAATTGGCATACACCTGGAGTTATTTACAAAGAAAACATTAATTTAAATGTATCAGGCATCTAGAGATACATCTAGAGATATGAGCTTCTTGGACATCCCATTGTAAAATTAGCCCCCTCCTCCCTTGCAGATAGAGCAGCTTCCATTCTTCTGGAGAGCTGTGACAGCCCATCTGTTTATTCTCTATATTATTTTGGCCCCATACCTGTTTTCATGTGTTATACCCCATCCCTGCATTTTCCCCAAGGATTAAGGGCTCATGGGCCCTGTATACCCCTAATGCTGGTTGGATTCCACCTTCTCCCTGCTTGGCGAGGGACAGAGACCTAGCCGCGGATTCATGGAACTGTACGGCGGCTAGGAACCACATTAATGCCTGCCGACATTTGGAACTGCATCACTACGGGCGTCATTTGTCTCACCACATCGCTCTTTTGAGGTTACATTAAGCTTGTGGTGAGCCACACTTGGTGGCGGTTACAGAGAGGGAGCTTGTTTGGGAACCTTCGTTTAAATACCAATCTTTAGAACAGGGGCTTACCGAGGCATATTATGGGGCACAGTGGCATTTAGAGGGTTAAAAGGCATATCATGGGGCAGAGTGGCATATAGGGGGTATAAGGCATTTCTGGGGCAGAGTGGCAAGCCTGGGGGGCAGATGTGCACAACTGGGGGGGGCAGGTTGGAAAATAAAAGGAAATAAAAACAAAATATTTTTCTCAATCATAGCTTTAATTAAAAAAATAGTTTACATAGTTTACATGAATTAACATTTACTGGTAAAACTTTTTTCTTTTTTTCCTAAATTAATATTCTGATTTTGGGGGGTCTTATAATCGAGCAAATACGGTATATATACAGGTGTTGTAACCATTTCATTTATATTCTGTCCCACATAATATACATTGAGTTACAATGAGCGCACATTATCACTCTTTTTTATGCATGGTTTGTTGGGTTACTGGCATTGTATGTGGATGGGAATTTGGTGAACTTTGATAAGTAATGTTGAAGCTTAGACCTGATGTTAATGTAAGCTGCCAAGAAAACCATATATCACTCTTTTCCCAAGTTGCATTCTACTTCTAGTGGGTTCCTTTCTCTTTGACCCATAAGGACCAGGTTTGTACAAATCTGGTTTACCCATCCGGTTAGTGAACCATTGGAATGCTGGAGGCAGTCTTTTTCCCAAACAGAGGTGATGGTATGATTAAAAAATAACACAGACAGAAAGAGGCACAGTGAATCAATAAATGAGACACCATATGGTCACTTGGCCCGAAGAAGGAGACATTATCTTTTCATTATCCTTTTAGCACTGTCCTAAATTCTAACAGTCAAATAGTATCCAACATCTATTACAGGCATTTATACATTTTTTAAATTATATATTAAATGATATAACAAATATTGCATTCACATAAGCTTGTGAGCAGGTCCCTCCTTGTCTAATGCAATTGTTCTTAGCTTCTCAGTTTTAGTTGTGCCATGCCTTTTAAATGTATGTTCTTTAAGGAGTCCTGCTGAAAATACTAAAAATATGTACCGTATTTACTCAATTATAAGACGAGATTTTTTCCAGAGCAAATGCTCTGAAAAATACCCCTCGTCTTATAATCGGGTCGTCTTATAATCAGAGCTCAAATAGGTCTGACTATGAGACTAAGATCCAGATCCCCCGCATCGATGCAGGGGACCTGGATCTTCCTCCTGTGTTATGCCCCCCCAATTTACCGGTGCTTCTGAGTCCCCGGTGCTTAGTCCGGGCAGCGTGTAGAGCTCTACGCGATTCACGTAGACAACTTCCGCTCAAGCGCGTAGAGCTCTACACGCTGCCTGGACTAAGCACCGGGACTCAGAAGCACTGGTAAGTTTGGAGGAGGGTGGGGGAGGGAGTGTTAAATGGGGGGGGGGGCATAAGGCATTTCTGGAGGCAGAGTGCTCTGTGAAATGCCTTTTAACTCCCTTAATGCCACTCTGCCTCCAGAAATGCCTTTTAACCCTCTATGCGCCACTCTGCCTCCTGAAATGCCTTATACCTCCCTATATGCCACTCTGCCCCAAAATATGCCTTTTAACCCCCTTAATGCCAGAGTGGCATATAGGGATATAAGGCATTTCTGGAGGCAGAGTGGCACATAGGGGGTCAAAAGGCATATCATGGGGCACAGTGGCATATAGAGGGTTAAAAGGCGTATCATGGGGCACAGTGGCATTTAGAGGGTATAAGGCATTTCTGGGGCAGAGTGGCAAGCCTGGGGGCAGATGTGCATAACTGGGGGGGCAGGTTGAAAAAAAGGAAATAAAAACAAAAACAAAATATTTTTCTCAATCGTAGCTTTTATTAACAAACAATTCTTCACATAGTTTACATGATTTAACATTTACTGGTAAAACTTTTTTCCTATAGGGTCTTCTTATATTCAGGCTTTTTCTTTTTTTCATAAATTAATATTCAGATTTTGGGGGGTCGTCTTATAATCAGGGTCGTCTTATAATCGAGCAAATATGGTATTAACAATAACACTTTTGGGCAGTATTTTTAAATATGGATTGTTATAATTGTACCTTCATAAAAGAACATCCCTCTATATTTATTGTGTATACGTAGTATATGTTAGCTTCTTATAAATAAAATATAATAAGGAGTTAAGGTTGCTTTAGTAAATAGCCTCTCCTCTCTGTGATGCCGTATGATTTCAGAAAGATCGCTATAAGACCGTTGCGGGGAACTCTGATCTCTGACAGTCGGGGAAGGTATGCGCGACGGACGCAGACAACCCCGGCTGCTAGCCACACCTCCTTCCGGCTGCAGCTGACATTGTCTACGCGCATCGCGTAGACGTCAACCCGCTGTCCCGGCAATACAGCAGGAAGCACCGGTAATACAGCAGGAAGCACCGGTAAGTGTGTGTGGGGGGGTGTTAAATGGGAGGGGGGGGAGACAGGAGGATCCAGGAGGACCTCTGTTTGAGGTCTGATTAGAAGACGACCCCGATTAGCATTTGCTCTGAAAAAAACCTCATCTTATAATCGAGCAAATACGGTACATTCTTCTGTTCAGTTTTTACTGAGAAATGCAAAAGGACAAACAGTAAAAACAGATAAATCAATGGGATACACCCAAAGCTATTAAAAGAGCTGTGATGTGTTCTGGTAAAACAGTTACCAGAATTATTTAATCAGTCACTACTTACAGGAGTAGTTCCAGAACAATGGAGGCTGGCAATTGCACTCCCACTTCACAAAAAAGAAGCAGGAATGACAGCCAACTACAGGTCTTTCAGTTGTGTTGAGAGTACTGGAGTGGAAACCATGTTAAAGGAAAATATTGTGTTGAAAGTATTATACCTGGATATAAATACCTGAAAATATCATCTTTCTATGGAAAATGGGGAAGGAGTCTGCCAATAGGCTGCCCCACCCCACACGTTCTCATATCAGAACCTTTTTTGTGTCAGTAACCTTTCCTCCAATTACCCCCTACTCCTCATCAGCACCTCTTCTCTTTATTTGTCTCCTTGACAGTCCACTTCTTCTTCTAGCCTCATCTAAGCAACACTTCACCTCCATCTCAATGTCCAACTCTATCCACTCAAAGGTCTCCGTAGAGCAATGGGTGTTGAAAGCAAAAGTGACCTATTGTGGACACGTGATGCATGAACACTTGGCAACTTGGCAGCTGTCGGTTCAAGACCTTGAGAGCAAAGCTGTAGTTGATTCTGGTGACTCCAATGTTTACGGCAAAAGTACCATGGACATAATATGACCTACAGATCTATAGACTAGGGGGTTAATTTAATCCTACTCGCAGGGGACTTCTTTTCTCACCAATGGTGAGAAAGAAAAATAAAAGGTTTTGCAAGCTAAGCAACTCAGACATGGCACATTTCTTGTTAAATCAAAGGAGACTAAACTTGAAGCAATTCATGGAAGCTGTAAGTTATTATATTTATTATTATTATTACATTGTATTCATAAAGTGCCAGTAATTAGATAAATAATGGCGCATTTCCACGTGGTGCTCAAGAGCTTTTGCTGTTGTGCTGATTACATTCTAAGTTCTGGGCATTTTATGAGTCAAAAAAGATTCCCAAAGTTTGTTTACAGTCTTGATTTTTCATAAAGATATCCTGTTTGGAACACAGCCACTGTAAGTATGTAACTTAAGACATGCCAACTGCATTCTTCTAGTGAGTCAGGGTGTGAAGCCTGAAACATTAGCGAAAGGCACAGGTGAAACCAACAATGTCTTGCATCACCAGCAATTTAAAACAGTCACTGGAGATGTTTGTCGGCTAGGGAAATGGTCCAACTATATCCACATGGTTTTCATCGCTGTCTCTGTCTTGGATGTAATGAGCTGAATGAAGTTGTTTGTATTATACAGCGATAAACAAATACTAGGAGTTTTTATGTTACCAAAGATTACATTACGTCCTATTTCTTTTATTCTAACATGCTGTGACTGTGTAATCAATACCAAATGATCCATTTAGGAAAAGTTTAATTTCAATGTGTATCATGATTATTCTAATCTACTCCATAAAAAGCCACATGTTCCTTTCAATGGTAGTGGCAGTTTGTCACTATTATGCTTTTTTCAGACTAATTTTGTGAATAACAATACTGCAAACATTCTTACAGCAAGCACACGAAAGCAGTAAAAGCCACTGAAATTCGTGGATATGAAGCTAGTCACATTCTCAGTAATAATGTACAATACAAAAAAGATGTCAGAGATCCCCAGTACAGAGGATAATGTGTAACCAAAGTCATCCGGGGACCATTTTTAATGGAACGCCAAAAAATATTTCTATATATATAGTAACTTCTTGCAATTAACCTGAAAATAGGTAAGTCCCTTTTTCAATTTTCATTTGTGATGTGTGTTATCTGTGGTGTGATAAGTTAATGTGGCGAGGGTGAGCAGGGAAAAAGTTGGGTACTGTAACCTTAATATGGATTGGTGAACTGGGATGGGATTAAATATAACCATGATGAGATATACACTTATGATATGAGAAAAATAAAAAAGAAGTTATGTTGGGCCAGCTCACTCCCTCTTACTGGAGGAGACATGCTTGGTCCTTCACAAGGCATTAGCAACTTGGTGTATTCATATGATTAATTCATAAATACATAACGCTAAGGTACCAAACACAGACACACACATTAGCATACACACAAACTAACATACCTAAACACATAATCACACACAGCTCACTAACCACAATGAAGCCTAAGCCTGTCATAGTGCAAACTGCCACACTACTACTGTGACCCCACTCAATCCTGCCTCCCCCTTGAAATTAAGGGAAGAAAGCGATTTACCTCTTTATCAGTATGACTGGAGTATGCTGCTGTCTTTCTCGTAGGTGCAATTGCCCCCTCCTAGATCTACCCATGCCCTCACACCTCATGGTCTCTGCATCACCCAGTGAAGCAGAGCTCTAAAAATGACATCATATGCATAAATATATCATAAATATCTAACTAAGGGATTGTGGGGTTTCTGCACTTGCTGCTATCCTTAGTAAGGTGGTAACCCAATCCAATATTATATACAGAGAATAAATCAGCCAGTGAACCTAAAATGTGAGGCCAATACATAGACACATCCCCCTACTGCAAAGGGGCCTATAATATAGAAGCCAACCTCAAAGTGACCAAAAAAAAAGAGGACTATTTGTTTAGAAAGAAAGACTGTGATGTATTTTTTTGTAAGACACAAAGTAAAGGTTGAGTTGAAATATGCCAAGTATGAGTATGAATTCTGTAATTACCGGTATTATAAATGCAGAAGAAAGAAAACAAGTATAAAGTCTTGTTTTCTATTAAAAGTCTAGATTTAGGAACTAGAGCAACTATTTATAGATCCCTAGAATTGTCTATGTGATACTTAAGAATAGTACATAAGGTAGATGAGCATTCTAAAGGCTAGAATAAAGCAATGGCTAAAAATGATTAGCACACTGATAGCTAATGGCAAGAACCATGTACCTGGAAGTCAGTACTAAGAGCCCTGCATATCCCTGTTCCTCTATATGGTGCTGACAGGCGTCTCGTAGTTATCATGCTCACTACTTGATACCCATAAGAATGTCCAGGTCATCATAAAATGCATATAAACATAATGCCTTACTACTGAATTCAGTACATGTTTTTCTTGGCAATGTACACTCACTGTAGGCTTCAGGAAACATGTAAACTTCATCTAACAGGAGAAACCTATTAGTAGCAGTGACTGGTAGCTCATTTTAGTCTGTGACTTTCAATGCTACTGTGCCTTTACTGCTTATACGTCCATGAGCGAGCATTGGTCCTGTAATGTTACACTGACACACTAACATAGCTTATCTTTAAGAAAAAAATCAGATCATCTGAAGATTGAATGCATTCGTGTTATAGCAAAAATTGGAGAGCACTTCAATATTTAATTTATATTTTGTATTGCTTCAGCCAGTAGCAAGATGTTATCAGTGATTGAATGTGATGCACATACCTCAGGGCCAGATTGGAGCTGATGAGACAGTGCTGGCCCTTTAGGGCTGATGGCCACTAATGATATAAGTGCTGCCGCTGGCTGTACATACAAAGCTGCGTGTTATGTTTTTATGCTCATGTAGCGCATGACAGGACATATCCAGCCTGTGGCTGCACAGTGCAGCACCCAATCTTTGGTGGGTATTGGGCACTGTTGGCCAGCAGCCCACCAGGCATTTTTATACTGCAATACAAACAGTGCAGAACCTGTAATTTACAGAATTTAAGAGAAGTCTAGTCCCCATTTTTATGCATATTTTTCATGGATTCTAGGTCTTTTCCCATACGCAAATAGCTACATGCATTCTTTTGCTTTAGCGTTAAGTATTTCGATAACATCTTCTTGAGAATCATTTCTTAATACTTACAGTTTATTGCAAAATTTTGACAAGCAGTTGAAAATGTAAGATGTATTGGTATATAATAAATCACTACTTAGACCACTTGTAAAAAAAATGCTTTTATGATGATCTGGAGGTAAGTCATATGTTTCTAAAGTAAAATATGTTTTGCAAGAAGAAAATGCACAGGACACTTAAATAACTTAAGTTTTATAGCTTAGAGGAAGAAAGTCAATAAGAGGATTTTTACTTAAAAATAAATATCTTTACCATCTGTAAGTCGGTGTAGGCAAAAAAGGATCTATTTCTTTTTCCCTGTCTTTTGGCTAAGATCGCATGAGTACCTCTGAAAGAAGGAAAACTTGATCTTCTGACCTTAAGGTCAAGGGGCCCAACCTGGGCAAGTTCCATGGTTTTGGAACACTGCATGTCTACTCCAGACACTGGATGCGTTGAGAAGAACTTGGCACCACTCACCTGCCCTGGCTAGTGAAAGTAGAATAGTTATAATGCAAATACACATCTTATTATACTATGTAATATTTTTTGATTTAGCTCCGAAATTCCACTTTTGCTTTTGTGCACCTTAAATGTGTTTGAGCTTGAGGTTTTTTTACACTGGAAAACTCAGTTTTTGGTGGAGAAAGAACTCTGGCTTTTTGAACCCTTTTTGAAGACTTCAGTGGTTCTTCTCTTTGGTGGGTGACAAAGAAGATCTGCTTTCCTACTGGTTTCCGCCATGGAGGGAATGAAGGGGCCGCATATTCCCAAAGGGATCCACTGGGGCCTTTGCACTGGCACCTTTTCTTCAGTGATGATTAGGAGCATTGAACCTTGGGCCTTGGAAATAAATAAAAAACATCTACTTTCTTGTAGGATAAATTTGGGGCAACTCATGCTGCAGTGTTTTCTGGACAAGGACTAAGGCTGCACATTCAGCTGCCAGCAGAGAAAACTGATTTTTGTTATTACTTTCATCTGCTGCTGGCACAGTTGTTTTCTGCAGGGTCATTTCTAGGGCAGCATATAACCTAAACACATAACTTTCTTAGGCCACCCATGAGATGACATATTCTGCATTAGTTATGTAGCAAATCTGAGTGAAATCCCTAAAGATTGATTTCAATAAGGACTAGGCTCCAGAGATCTATTCTGTAAAGACAGGGTATGAGGAAGAATTGAACACTTCAACTTCTAGTTCATGCTGCATTATCAAGGGTCAACCCCAGTATGCTTCTCCTGCAGAAGAATCTCACTGGAGGTTGCCCTTATAATGTATAATGATACCAAAGGGTTAATACATATTGTCACATACCTGGCTGCCGGTGCTTCTGGGTCCTCGGACCGGCAGCCACCGAGGAGAAGGGGGAGACCTCCCACCGTGCCGCGGCAACCGCAGCCGCCACGGAGAAGAGGGAGACCTCTCACCGTGCCGCAGCAACCGCAACCGCCGCGGAGAAGGGGGAGACCTCACGCCTTGCCGCGGGAGCCGCAACCGCCGCGGAGGAGAGGGAGACCTCCCGCTTCTCCGAGACAGCCTCCGCCGCCGCGAGGAAGGGGAAGACCTCGCAGTTCCACGCGTCGGTCGTCCTCTGCTGGAGCCAGGTCCGGTCCTGCTGCGTGCACGCGGTCCTACGACTCCTTTTAGGATTTTACGATCCGCCAATCCCAAGATGGCCGCGAACCGGAAGTGACATAACGGCACTTTGAAATTTTGGCGGGAATTCGGTAATTGATGCCTGGACTTCCTCGGCCTATATAAGAGCCTCAGAAACATCCCAACCTTGCCTTCTGATGGTTGTACCTATCTTGTATAGTGTCTGCTCAGTACGCGTTCCTGTTGATTCCCCGTTACCGACCCTGCTTGTTCCTGTTACCGATTCCTGGCGTTTGACTCTGGCTACCCTCACGACTACCCTGACTTCTGGCTTCCTGACCTCGGCTTATCCTGCAACGATCCTGACTTCTGGCTTCCTGACCTCGGCTTGCTCATTGGCTATTCTGTGCCGGACTTTCTGTGATCTGTCTATTGGACTTGCACACGCTGTTCTACCTGATTACAGGTTCTATTCTACGCTGTGCGTGACACATATGCCTTAAAACAATAAGTTTCTTTAATGTCAATTTATGATGAATTTTCCCTAATTAAAAATATCCTAACAAGTTAAATTAACTACATTTTTAATCTTACGAACACAGCTCAACCTGCTGGAACAGTTTAAATTGCTTCAACCAACAAAAATGTGAAGTTATGGCTGGAAATCTTAAACATAACATACAGATTTCACTAACTACAAATTTGTCTTTCCTCATGTAACCTATCCAATTTCATTAGCAGTTCCTTTTTTGAATTCGTAGTCACAACTTCCCCTGTGAGCAAATTCCTTAGTCTGATTACTGAGTTTCAAAAAAAAATATCTTTTTGTCATTAATATGGAATTCTCATTTTCCTCATGGCTGGCAGGCAGGAATCTGTGATATATCTACTATAAATAGGTTAGATTTCCACGACATTTTCTACATTAAATACAAGATTGTGGATTGTATCCACAGTGTCTAGCTGGAAACATGCCTATGTCACTACAAGTGCTTGCATAATTTCTAGAGTTTACATCCAAAAGCACAAACTTCAATATCTTTTTAGACATCAGTAACATGTGCATCTGTATGTACAAGGCAGAAAGGAATATTATTCCAAAAATATAAACAATTCTAGATCATGTAGAACACAAAATTACCTTTAATCTTCTGCTATGCTCAAGCAACACCACATATTGGGAGGAACAGCATATTGGTTGAAATGTCAGGGTGTTTTCCCCCAAATGCTGCTCCAGCCACCCAAATTCATAATTTTATTTTGAATGAAAACATCAAGCAATGCCAAAAATACCTCTCACCACTCCACTCATATCCTTTCATATTGTGAATATGCTAATTTGGTAAAAAATGTCAAATCTTTATCAGTCCTACTGGGTAGTCTTGGTGGTCAGCGAACTTGACTTAACTCTTCAAAACTCTTTAAAACAGTGGATATCATTGTCTCTGGAGTGCATTTACGATGAATTAATTTACGATTAATGTGTCACTTTAAGTAGTGTTGCGTGAAAAATATTACCTTCGTAATTATTCAGTTTTTTGGTATATTTCTTTAAGCTTATCAGAGAAGATACCAGATTTTCATCCTGGTATGCAAGAGACTCGCCGTCTATATCAATGTATATTTAGTGTAAAAATAACTAAACAACAGCTAGAAATGAAACAAACACATTTGTTTCACTGTTTACTCACTGTAAATTGTACACAGCTACTTTAAAGTGAAAAAAAAAATCAATATATTTTAATAGTGTACATTCATGCTAGACCAGTACTGGACCATTCTAGGTGATTGTTAGTGTATCCTAACAGCTTGATGAGGTTAAAGGTGCAATGTGGTCTTCAATATTCTATTACTTTTATAACTAATAACTGAGAATATTTGATTACTTGATGCACATGCACGTAATAATATTGTTTGATTATATACGAAATCTTTAAATTAGGTTATAAGAGAAAAACATCATGCATAATTTAATTAGCTCTCAACTAAACTATCAATATCTAAGAAAGCTCCTAATAATATAAATAACAGTGTGTTACAGTGCAGAGAGTATGCTGAACAGATACATGAAAAAGACAACTCATAAGATAACAGCAGTAGTTGTTAAAGCTTAAAGGGAAACTCATCGCTGTTTAGCTCAAGCTTTTTACCGTTGAGACCATTTTCACCATGTTTAACATTAATTTTCCTCATTCTCATTTAAAGTCCTTACCCAAACTGTATATATTTGTCCACAAATAGTGCTTTCTTTGTAAAACATACATAAATAATAAATAATGTAAATTTACTGCAAAAAACTAAAGTATAGCTAAAAATGAAACAAACGCATTGTTTACTCACTGTAAATTGCACACAATTACTGTAAGTGAAAAAAATCAAGATATTTTAATTTACTTGTTCACATGCACATATCGGAAGGTTTGAATCTTTTTTTTGTGAGCTGTAATCTTTTTCCCCTACGCTAAAGGAAAGAGCTTTTTGTCGCTTTTGCCATTTACTTATTAAATTGATTGCTGCCCATGGGGAAACATGTTTGCATACTCCTGTGCACCAGTGGCCCGCAAAGTAAAGAACCTCCACTTGAATAGGCCCCATAGAATCCAGTAGTGTTCATAGACTTGAATAGTTAATTTGAAAGCTGCCTTCTTTTTTAAACTATTCTTGTCAGTACTAATGTTAGTGTGACTCCAAGTGAGACGTCCTCATGGCCAAATGCACAGGGTAAGGGAGAAGCACAATACTGCTCATAGAAAATGAATGGTGCTGGTCTGGCCAGTGACCTGAAAAGGAGTGTGAGTTGTGATTCCCTCCTTCACTGTACCAAATATGCCTTTGGTGGTGATTGCTTGAGTAAAGCTTTTATAAGCAGAGGAAATGTTGTTTAAGGTGGCTTAAAATAAGTCAAAGACAACCCTTATTCAGGGCAATCTTTCACATTATAAGCTGCACCCCCCCCAATTTAAAACTTTAAATTGGGAGTGTGGCCTATGATAGGTGTTTAGATATTCAGAATGGCGAGCAGTGCATTTTTACCACTTCTATGTTTTAGAGGTTACTTCCACATAAGGGAGGGCCACGGCACGTACCACAGGGACAGGCTCTCCTCTGTTCCTCCAATTAAGGAAAAGGATGTGTGCAGAGGTGCTGCCTTTTGAAGAAGCACTCCTGGGGGCCTGGTCAAAAGAGCTGATACTCTGGAGAAGCGGATGAAGAAAGACAGCAGAAGAACAAGAAGGAAGAAGACGAGGTTAGAGAAGAGGCAAAGCTGCAGAAAAGGAGACAAGGACACGGAAGCAGTCAGCAGAGAAGGTATGGAGACATTGACAGAGAATGTAGAAGACTGTGAAAGAGAGAGAAAGTGTGAGAAAATACTGTTTTACCCTTCTACCAATGTTTTTTTTCCCTTTAAAAATTAAATAGGTGGGGCCTATAATCGGGACAATACAGTAGTAATGGAGATGACAATTTTTATTTTTTAACATTAATTTCCCTTACTTTTAAGTATCATCATTTTTTTAAACAGATAACGCATTTAAGATTAAAATATTTAATATAATGCTCATAATCCTTTTAGTTGCATTACAATTTTAATGCATAAAAAATATAACTGTAAGAATATTGATAAAGAAGTTATAAAGCAACATAAACCCATTATATTAGCCATTAAATAAAAAGCCATTATATTTCTATAATAACAAAAACAACAAAAAAAAGGCCCAAAATAACTACTCAATCTATTCTGCAAAAAGATAAATGGATATATTCAGGCACTGCTAGTGGTATAACTTAACTTGAGCCACTATATACTAATCTAGACATTGATGGTGGTACAGCATAAATCTCATCACTATATAGTATGACAGACATTTACAATAGTACAGCATAACCCCCTCACTATAAATTTAGCCAGGCACTGATGGTGAAACACTATAACCCTCATCACTTTATGCTGAGCCATGCACTGATTGTGATATACCTTAACTCCCATCACTTTATTCCATGGCAGGCACTGATGGCGGTACAGCATTACTCCCATTACACACTCACTCACACTCTCCCACACACGTACTAATTGTCAGGGTTCTGACCCTTCCCCCCGCTCCTACTTGCTTTCTGCTTAGTAAACAGGTACACACCTCTACTTGTTAATTAGCCAGCCTCTTTTTTTGCTATGTTCCGGCTATTTAAGCTGCTAAATTCAGAACCTCACTGCCCTTGTGTAGTTTCAGATCTTGTTGTGCATTCCTGTTGTTGCTGCTTTTAATTCTGTTGATTCCTGTGTATGACCCTGGCCTGGCTTACTGATTCTCCTGGTTTCTGATCCTGGCTTCTGTTCCTGACTCTGCTGCTTTTTGTGTACCTGATCCAGCTTGCCTGACAACCTGTTTTGGCTTTGACCCCTGACTTGTACTTTTGTCTATGATTGTGCTTACATTTATTTTTGCAAATTTTCTCTTATTTAATAAAAGGTGTTTTTTATTAGCATCTCCTGTTTCTGTCTGGTTTTCTTGGTTCCCTGACACTAACACATTCTCACACTATTACAATGTTTCCTGTAGCTCCTTTACAGTGTGGTGGACATCATATCCTGGCACTCAGCATCAGTAGCCAGCATGCATCGCAAGTGAACAGGATACAGATCTGTATGAACAGACCATTCACTCCCTTGTTTTTAGGCGGCTAGAAGAAGATTTATGATCACTCCAACAGGCCTGCTCCTTCAGAGGCAGGCAGTATAGTCTTATACAAAGCAACATTGGTGCCCTTCATCATAGATCCTTATTCCTTGTGACTTTACCACACATTGGTAGCCAGCCAATACCACTGCACTTTATTTTGCTATCTGCCAAAACGAGTGGCTCCACAAAATGTAAATTTCAAACTCCCCGATATGCTAACACCTTCTGACAATCTGCATGCTCAATATTTGCAAGGACTATAGCATGGCCTCGATCTGCACTAAACATCTACACGGAACCTCATACGAAAAACCTGCTATGCTCCTTCACCAACCTCTTCTACACAAAAGAACCCCATTGCATGCTGGTGCAGTCACACTCTGCTTAACAGCAGATGATTGGCACCTTTTGGCCTGGGAGGCAGGCAAATCCAAGAGGCACCTTGCTCCCCCTCTACACTCTACACACTGTCACACCTACAAGCGCACACTAACACATACATGTACGCACATGCTAACACACACTTACAGATATTCACTCTAACACACACTCTAATAAACACTGATGCCAACACACACTTCTCATACTTACACATACGCAGTAATGCTAGCACTGACATATACACCCATGCTAATACACACACTCATACTAACATACACACTCATACTAACACACATACTCATTCTTTTACTTACACAAACAGTGCATACTCATGCTAACACACAATCTCTCTCACACAT
The DNA here is from genome assembly GCA_023333645.1 of Sceloporus occidentalis. NCBI lineage: Eukaryota > Metazoa > Chordata > Lepidosauria > Squamata > Phrynosomatidae > Sceloporus > Sceloporus occidentalis. The sequence continues at coordinate 6,613,895 of JALMGF010000026.1, read as the reverse complement.
ACACACTCATGCTAATACACACACAATCATGCTAACACACATTTACACATGCATACTTATGCTAACTCACAGTCCCTCTCATAGTTACACAAACTTATGCTAACATGCACACACTCTGTAATATATACACGCATAGCTCTCTTTTAACATGAGGTTATGCAGACGCTTTCAGTCTGATCAGTGAATCCAATCAACAATCAGTCAGCTAAAATGTCACTAATCATTGATCAGATAATATGAATAGTGCTAAACAGCGCCCCTAATACTTAAGTGTCCCTCTTTTGGAGGAACAAACCATGTTTTGGCCCCAAATCCCCCATCCCTGTTTCTTCTCCTGATGTCCCTCTTTTCTGCTTAAAATATTTGGATTGTATCTCAGCCTTCTACATCCCTAGAAGATACAATAATGCATTGAAAAATAAATTGTGTAAATAAAATACATTATTATTCTTCCAAATGACGTATTTGGTTACAATCACAAAGTCACTTTTTGGCCATTTAAAATGTTGGAAAGTATGTACAAATAGACTTTGTTTGGCCCCATATAATGTGTAGTACATCCATAAAACTTCAGGAAAATTGGCTTTTGTAAGAAAAATTGGAATACAGTAGCATATTCGAGCATCGGCTGACTCGGTTTAGGCCTACAGCAGGTCCATGAGGTCCAAGACAGCATGGATAGTTTTTGATAATGCATTGCAAAGTCATGAATCTCATACAAACCCCTTTAGTCAACTGTGCCTTTCATCACAAGCTTTACAGTGTTTAAATGTGCTCCAAAAATCTTTTACTTGTTAGAACATTAATGAAAACTGCAGAACATATTTTTGTTCACACATAGTTTTTACAATCTAACGATTGACATTGAGATCTTACATGTGATAGATCCACTTAGACTAAAAAGCAAGAATGACCTAAATTTATAGAGAATACGAGTCAGTGAAACAATGGATCACGATGTGTCACTGATTAAATACAGGGAAATCTCATAAGGGAAGTCCCTTATCTTTCCAAAAACAACACATCGCACTAAGCATGACACAGAGTGCCCCTACACCTGTCCCTTTATTGTGACAGTGCTTGTGGAGATGCTCTGTGTCCCGAGCGAGCCCTTCTCAGACTGCAGTTTTACTTTCCTAGATCTGGTTTCCTCTGTCCTGTGGCTGCTTGCCACTCCCGGATTACAGGCTGTGCGTCTATAAAAGACCCCCGCACAGTTCAGCAGTGAGAACACAGCTCTGTGGGACTGTTGGAAACACATACGCTACATTGGTAAGACTGGGCATATGACTGGGGTAACAACAGATTGCTGGCATCGTATACTGACAGTAACTAGTGTGCTTCTTTACAATACCGATCACTGCCAAAATTATAAAAGCAGACTTATAGATTTATTTTACTAGTTATTAGTTTACCTATAAATATGTATGTCATTATATATGCTTTGCTTAATGAGTTTCATTTAATTTAAAGTGAGGTATTTAATATGTATAAATCAGTGTTTTGTAAGCATGAGATACATTTAATTTGTTATTTTAAATATTTAAAAGTAGTCATGCAAAATATATTCTGGTCACTTTAACATAGCAGTAAACTATTGTAAGTAAACTGTATGTATTTATATATATAAATATATAAATATATATCTTAACACACATATATTTATATACATAACATAATTTGCCATACAATCTGTTTGTACTTATTTTTCGCCATTTTTCCCATTATGTATTTATTTATGAAGAAATGTCTTATTTGTAAGATGCAAGCATTTTCTGCAGTGCTCTACATCTTTAGTATCTACTTGCTTATACATTTACACAGTTTATTATACATAGTTAATATATATATAATATGTATACATTTTTAATAATGATTTAATATCAGCAACAACAATTTGTAAGGTTGTTTTATATATGAACATACATACATACATATAAACATGTTACAAAATAATGGGTTGCGAACACGTTGATCTGCAATGAACGTTATACACAATACAATGATCATTTACAAATGTTGTAGGAAAGATTATAATATGATAAAGAAGGACAGCATATTTGCACAGAAAGAAGGCCCCTGCTGTCAATTTGGGATATGGGGTAAAAACATGAATAGCGATTTAGAATACCTACAATATACAGATGTGCGAGCTAAAATCATAAATTAAGATCAAGATATACATTTCAGGAATGGACAAACTAGATGAGTTGACTGTATTATCTGTTTATCTAGATAGACAGATATAATACATTTCAAGGTTTTCCTCCAATCTCTGACTGAACAAGTTCATTCTCAGTGTTACACTGTCCGACCCATTTATACTTTACAGTGACCTGATAATGGTTGGCCATGCTTTGTTGCTCATGTTTTTACTAGTATGCCAGAGCTGAAATCCCTGCTTGAATACAGGTGCACCAGTTAAGAAATGTCAAAAAAAATTACATAACAAAGGTACTAAAATTAGTAAGTTACTGCTTAGAGTCCTTGTAAAATGTAATAAAATTAATAGAGTCTATTTCCCAGATGTGATCACAAACACACACTCATATCGACAGATATATGCATACATACAAACATTTATACAATGTCCGGGGGTACCTTATGGTAGTTATTAAGCACATTTTTACTTCCGGTAAATGACACCATATCTACACCATATAGCATAAATAAACACAGATTCATTTAATAATCGTCATGGAGTGTCTTGTGTTATAAGTGTAAAATCTGATAATGATGCAAAGTTTGAATACTGATTTCATCACCACTGGACCAATGTAAAAGCCCAATCAGCAGGAACACAATCTGTTTCTCTTATGTTAAGATCAGTTCTCAAACTTTACACTAAAATAATTATGTAATAACAAATCATGATAAACATCTCTTATGAAATATGCTGGGTATAAATCGTGGAATTATTATGATGTAATGAGCACCTGAGTCCATTAGTCTTAACGAATCACCTGATTATATATTAACATTTTATGACTTGTAAGCGTAAGAATTAAGTAAATTGATGGCATATCTAATGAGGTCTGGGAAGTTACTGTGACTGATTGAATATTCGTATGGTTGTTTAATAAGATCAGAATTAGCTTACATCTCCAGCACCTGTATCCCACTGACACCCAACATCAATATTACTTAAGTGCTACTATATATATATACATATATACATATACATATACATATACATATATATATATATATATATATATATATAAATATAATTCAGCAATCATCAAATCAACAATTTATATATATATATATTGGTAGGTTCCGAGTCCCCTAAATTTCCTATGACAAGGTAATATTTTATTGTTTAATAGATTGTTGAATTTGTGATGTCATCTTACATATTTAATTATTAAGGCTGTAAAACTCCCCACGTGAAGTTATAGTAATTTAGAATAAAATATCATAAACTTAGTATTAGTAGGTTTGATTTTTTTAATTGCTAAGCATCTAATGCTATGTGATAATAAGTGGCAAAAACAAAAATGACAAAATACATTGTTCCATTAGGAAAATTTTGATGGTTACAAAAATACTAAAATTCTGAACACAGAGTTTAGAGTTTCAAGACCATCTCTTCATAGTTAAAAACAACTGTGACAAGGTGTTGGGGTGTAAATGTGACATGCATGTCAAGTTCCTGACATTTATAGCTGTATAAACAAGTATATTAATGTTCTGACTCAGATCAGTATTTTACTGTTAACTGGTAGATTAATCGCTACCTGCAATTCCATTCCACCTTCCCACCTTTCCTCTTCAGGATGAATTCACTGATGTGAAAATTGTGGTGAGATTAAACCAATAATCTCAGTGCATTTAGTCTAAGCATGGTGGTCCTAATACATTTTCCTAAGCGAACAAAGCCAATGTCAAAAACACACATTTTTGCTTCCTGAATTTAAGCCGCAAGCTTGTTTCAGGTCATTTGCTCCCGTATTTATTTTTGTGGTTTTCTTAGGATGACCACATCTGCCATGAATTCCGAGAAATATAGTGCAGACCAGTGCAGGTAACTCACTTGTAGTATGTGAGATGTATAACTAAATAATTCCTTTCCATTAGTTTATATGAACTGGTCACAAATTATATGTGTCCTGGAAAACATGGCTGCTTAACAACATCAAGTTTCCTACTTAACAACATCAAGTGGTCCTGTACCTTCCCTGAGTCTCCAAATAAATAAATATTGCATACAGTAAAAAATATGCCACTATTTTACAAATCCAAAGTATCCAAAAGTTATTTAATTTAATAAAAATGGTCAGTTTCTATATACGTTACATTTTAAACAGTGCCATCCTATGCAGCTTTTTGTAGACAATTATGCTTAACTACCCCTTCTCCATAGACTCTCTTGGTTCTGTAGCAGGGTTTCATACTGGTGTCATTGTACATATATGCCAGGAGACATAGGAATAGCCGCATAGCTGACATCACTAAAACTTAAAATATGAGGAAAAGCAATATCCATGTGTAAACATTACTAAAATCTTTTTATTTTTATTTTGGAAAACAATAATAATCTTTATTGTGGTTCACCATAACCACATGTGTAAGATGATGTCACTAAAAAGAGGCATTTGTCATTTAGTCGGTAGCCTTTAATTTCCAGGAGCTATGTTAAGTCACATTGGGCATTCAGCACCAAAAATCCATAGAACACGTTATCATTTACATCTAAAATACGCTCATCTAGACTATAGCCTCAATCTATGTTGTGTTACATATCTGAGTAATACACTATGTTCAACTACAGAAAGGGTTAAACTAGAAATGTCAGAATGAATCTGCAGATAAAAATAGTTTAACTGCTCAGTTAAACAAATATATATATATATATATATATATATATATATATATATATATATATATATATATATATATATATATATATCAGCTGGTGAGCTGCATAATTAGTCTGGACTCCTGTGTTGGATCTGATTTACAAGACAGAGTTTTTCCAACAGATGCAAAAACCCTCAACTAAATGTGAGACCGCAAAAAAGTATCTTACTAAATGTAGAACAATAGCATATGTTCTAAAGACATCTTTAGACAATTGCAAAGCTTATTACACGATGATGTCACACATGTTCGTGCAGTAAGCTGGTTAGGATGGCTGATGATTAGAAGCCTAGTTAAAAGGCAGCACATTAACTTCATATGCCTCTCTCAATGTATTGTACTTAAGCTGGAGACGCAAACCTGGAGGATTCACATTTCAAGACATTTTGTCAGACACACTTAAATATTTCCTTCCCAGCTTGAGTCTGTATCAAAACTCTTAATCAGATTTCCTATTTGCAAAGCAACCAGCCGATTAAACTCTAGGAATATAAACAAGAAATCCAAAACTATATGCTTAATGTTATTTATTACAAGATTAGCAGATAATTGCTGGATTGAATCACCTGTCTTATACTTAACTGAGTGACAGTGCTTAAAAATTTGGTTTGGTAAATATGGTTTATAATTTAAATCTCGGACTAATGCTAATATAGATATAAAGACTACTAGACTGTGACATTAACAAAAAAAGTCTAATTGTAATCAATAGAAAAGAAAAAACTTCTGATAAGGAAATTCAATGTGGTGCCAGACTATTAGTGTGACTTAAAAAGATATATTTTAACAAGTGTTCTGTTTCCCTAGTGAAAAGAAGTGGAAACAATGTTTGTCAAAAACTGTATACAACTTACAGAAAAAAAATGTGAAATTACATTTTTTTGGATGGTTGTTACATAAAAAGAAGCCACAACACTTACCGCTATGGTAACTACAGCCTTCTAAAATAATACTGTGTGAGTAATGAGCTTCTGCTGTGGTAGCAAGATGCGATAACATCAGTCAGGAGTTTTTCCTTGATCATGCACAATGATTCAGAGGTAGAATTGGCATTTACTGGCATATGCAATCTTTGTTTTTCCAATTAGTGACCAAGGAATTGAAATATTTTCTTTTTTTTGCTACATTTTAGATGGGTCATTGAGTTGAATCCATTGTGTAAACCCTCCATCAATGGTCCAAAGTTTTCATCTGATTTTGACAGGTTTGAGATGCTACCAAGGTCTGAGCCCCTGCAGACAACAAAGAAGGCTGTACATCAATGGAATTAGGCACTGCTGTCAAATTCCATGTTTCTATATGAATCACTTTAGAAATCCTCTTTTTGGAGTTTAATTAACATACCTTTAAATGTCATTCTGAATGAATAGAAATAGTCATTTTCATTTTAAAATGTCTTTTGGGTAAATGTGGCTTATTGCGGCTCTTCCTGATTTAAAATGTAATGCATATTTTGGAAATGATTGTGTGTCACCTTTGATATTACCTGTGCTTTGTCTTAGTGTTACATCATCAAATGCATTAAGTCCTTTGTCGGTAAAACAGTGGAAGAGAATTGATGGATTTAATTCAATGCGTTTGTTTTACTTCTAGTTAAGATAAATCCCTACCTCATATCTGTTAATAACCTACGCTAAACCATTCTTACAATATAATTTAGTAATAGTTTTGAAATACATATGCAAAAATAGTTAGAATTTTCATTAGGAAGCTGCTTTCCTCCTTTAGTTGTATGCAATATTACATTGCTTCATCAACTTTCCACTTGAGCAAGGCTTATGCTGGATTCTTGGCCTTTAAAATTGAGAGACCTGAGCCAGCACTAAATGATTTTCTAAACCCTTGGATTTCCATCTTCCGGACAAATTGTGTCCTGAATGTATCTTCCATTGGATATTTGTGTAGGCGTAGGCACAAAAAGGAGTTTATGGACTTTCCAAATATGTGAGACATGGATGTAAACAGAGCGAAATTGCAGAGGCTCATTCTGTAGACTTGAAAACAGTTAACCACTGACGTAATGTCTATTCCCAAACCAAAGCCTCTCAGCAGTTTGGTTGCCACCAATTCATATAGGTCAATATTAGCCCATAACATGGTGAATCTCACAAGTCTTGCTAACCCAAACATAAATAAAATTCTGAAACATTTCACATTTACATGAGCATATTTATTTTTATTTTTTTTATTTTTTTTTACTAAAGCTTGTCTTTTCTTTCTTACACATAGTAAAACATAGTTGGCATTGGGGACTAAATTTGCAATGTGGGGGTGGAAATGTATATCCCATAACCACAAGTACATCTGTCCAGAGAATGCTGAAGGGGAAGTCTGGCTGCTGAGAAACTGCTACCTTAAACCATCTGCCAAATAGCTTGATCCGTACGAGACCCTGAAAGTGTTTTAGTTTCAGATCTATGGCAGAACAGAGAAAACCTCAACCTCTGTGAAATAAATTATCAATCATAATTCTGGCAAGTACAGGATAGATGTTAGTCCCAGTAGTTTGAAGCTACCGCAGAATTAGATGGCGGCTTCAAACTATTGGCACTACGTCTGGCATGTACTGCGCATACAGCCTAATGGTTCAAATGAAACATTTGTGCTCAATAAACTCTCAATAGATGCTTTGTCATTTTAGACTGTTTATTGTGAGCAAAAATGCACTACATTATCTTATTTTTGCTTATGCAAAGGAAAAAAACCAAAGAAATATGTGCCACAATTACCTTTGACGTGATCTCATATATACACTTTAATTTGGTGGTTATTTTCACTGGTACCGATGTATTCTTTGTCTTTTATTTGAGGTTAGTCAAGATCTTTCCTAATCTCAGTAGATTCTCAGGGTCATGCAGTCCAATACTGGCTGTTCTGTATCCTACACTGAATTGATGATGTTAGTCTTCATAATCAGAAATAAAGCCTCTGTGTGCACACTAATGATAAAATAAGAGATATCTTTCTTAAATCCTGATTTTGTAGGGGATTCTTGAAATCTAATTTGAGCCCATTCAATTGAAACAATTTATTGCATAAGATTTAGATGAATGGTTTCAAGTCAGTGAATTTTGTTAAAATGCTTGCCTTCAAGTATATATTACTTCAGTGAAAGAAATTGCAGAAATGGTAGAGGGTAACACAGTGCATAGTACTATATAAACATACTGTATGGCTATCCTGAATCTAAGACCAAGGACTGATTACAGTTTGAGTCTTTACTCCAGGAACAATATGCAGACTAGATGGGACAAAAGGTTCAGAGCTAACATCAAATTCTACATTCTCATAACATAATAGTACAAGCCACTATTTAAAATGTCTTAGAAATTAATGAATTTATGATAATCATAAAAAATAAGTAGCGTGCAACATGCTCTCTACCTTTGGAAATTTCTCAGAACTTTATTCCGTAACATTGACCACTGCCTTGTAGAACCAACATGAGCTTATTTTAGTATTGAACTATAGCAGTGTAACATAGTGTCATCTGTAAAGTGCTGAAATAACTTAATTTTGATGGACAGTATTTCTATGTACCATTTATGTATTTTATACATTTGTAGATTACAGGAAATACTTTACAGTTTTCAGATGTGTTTAACAATACACTAAAAATGTTTGTATAGGTGATCAGATCGAGTACTAACTGCTGCACACTGAGTGTGGTTGAAGATAGGACACACCAGGATTAAGATGAAATCTGGTCTTCTTGCCTGTCTACTGTTCTTGGAGGTGGTCTGCATATCTGGACAAGGTTAGTACAAATACCGTGAAGTAAACAGGGATAAATTTGTATCCTTTTACAATCTCAACTATTTACATGAGTCACATTTGCCCAGTCTAAATCAAGACTACAGAAGATAAATCTAAGGCTTAGTGAGTGTCGCAGGAGACACATAATAAAGCACCATTATATTTCCTCAGCTGCCTGTCAAAAGGTTCTAATTTGTCATGGATTTACAGATGTTGATTCAATGCACAGATGCTGATTGAACGTACATACTTGTATGAACACTCTTAGATGCTGTATAATGTATACATAGAACCCCACAATTGTTGGTATCAAATTGGGTCTAAGATCTTTTCTGTAGGGGATCAGAAATAGTAATAAAATTAAAAATAAAATTCACTGATACAATGTGTATTATGTAGATAAAAGCGATAATTTTGCAAAATCAGACATCTTATAGTGGCTATATATGGATGGTTGCTATGGTGATAAGATTTTTTGTAAACATTGTACTTAAATCTCTTTAAATCCAAAACCTAATTACAGGTTCGTTTTTCAGATTCTCAAATGTAATTTTTCAAAATACTTTTAAGTCCTGAAAAGCAAAATGAAAACAAGTGCAAGTCTTGTGGCAATTTAGATGTTAGCACTTTACTGTTAATGGTAAGCATTGTTAAAAGAGCTCAGGTTTAGGGCTCACTGGTATGATATGGAATTAAGACCTTAAGTTCAACAGAATTCTTGATGACAAAACCTTTAGAGGGCATCACACATGCTTATTATTAGCACTTATTTCTAATCATGTGATCGGTTTGGAAGATCCTAGATTACTTTTTGTTGATTTACTATTATAAATGTATGGTATTTTTGTCAGATTTAGGGTGGTCTTATATTTTTCCCCCCTATATAAATTCATACACAAAAATCTAAAGTGGCCTCTCTGTGCTGTTGAGCATATTCCTGCAATTTCCACCACCCAAGGAATTCACTATTGAATTCTTAGTATCCTTAGAGCTTTTTTAAGACTGACTAACTATAGATCCCCTTGTGCTTAGGATCAGGTTCCTAAGCTGTATTTTGGGAGCCTGAAAATTCATTTGCTGTCAAATAATAGATGAAGAATTGTCTTCTTTGGGCACAAGGAATCTGAGGCAAGCTTTGGAAAAGGCTCTTGGAAACTCAAAATAACTGAACATGCATAAACCAAACGCCCAACTCTACATTGAATAAACCTCTGTAAAACACGTAGATGAAAACACAATATGTTATATACACCCACAGAATTATATATAAAAGCGGATAATGGCTGCTTGACTATAAATCTTTAGGTATATTGCCAAGATACTTATATTTGGCCAGTTTATTCTGCCATTTTGAATAACTTTTCATTTATTTAGTATGGGTCTATGTACATCGATACATTAAATTTCCTTGAATTCTTGAATTCCCTTAGCTTAGATAAAAACCCAGCAATAAGCATGCTCATATTTATAGTGACATCACAGTAACAGTCTTTCTTTTTCATCTGTGTTTCATTGCAGTCTTTGTGCCAGGCATATATATCACTGTAAGTAGGACAGGAGTATTTGCTGCACTGTGGCTTAAAGCCAAACCTTTAGGGTTCAAAAAGAACATACATCTGGTATTGATGAAAACTGGCACTTCATCAAAAAACCAAACAGATTCGTTTGCCTTCTAAATATAGATTTCCCTAATAATCTCAGCAGATTTACATATGCAAGATCTTGGTTTTACATTAAAAAAGATTACAGCACATATTAACATATACATAGTTAAAAAACCCTGAATGTTCTAGAATATAGCTAGAAAGTAGAGGATGCCCAATCATGAAGTCATTGCACAGCGTATTTCATTTTATTCAATTATTGAACATTAAAAAAAAATCATCATTAAACCTAATGTACCTATCCGCTTTTCACATTAATTATGTTTTGTGCAAAATCTTTTTAATCTGTTATGTGCAGAAAAAGATAATTTGAGAGTAACTAACAACTCTACCCTGTTGTGAATTCCAGGTTTCCAGAAACAAGATGCTGTGTTAAGTCAGTCTAAAAGAAGAATAAGAGTGGGGAAGAAGACTGTTGGCTCTTTGGCAATAATCAAAGCAGATGGTATAATTAATAATGTGTTACATTGTAATTGTGTGAATTAATTGTAAACCTTATAAAATATATTGGGTTCTCAGGCTTTTAGTCTACAAAACAATACTGTATTTAAGCTTCTTAAGAATACATTTTTTTTTTAGAAAAAGTACTACTTATAAAATCCTAAGCAAAAAAAATGAATTAGTGTTAATAAGGTTCTTTTACCATTAGATCGTGTGGTACATTGCTTGCCTTAAACCAGCTTAATTTGTAACCTAAGTGTAAGCTGTTTATAGGTTTGTCACCTAAATACAACTGCAGAATTATAAAAAAAAATGTCCCACTAAGCATCACATTTAAATAGTACCAAACTCAACTGCAAAATCAAGACAATTCTTTCCTACTTTTTCAGAAACTGTAAATACACCAGAACTGGCAGCACCCCCCCCCTTATTTTACAAGGTTATTTAATACCTTTTATGTAGTGTCCATAAGCCCTGCAATATTCAAGTGCTTTAACTAGAGTATCTATAAAACATGGCCTGTTATTAACACACTTATAAAATAATATCCCCTGCGCTTATTTTTATTTTATATTGGTGGTAAATTATTGTATAAAATGGTTTACCTGGAAGTAACAGATGATAGCTTCGGCATAAATTTTAGTGGCTGAAACAAATCAAAGATAAATAAAAGAATGACAAAAATGGGTAAAAGTTCTTTTTGTATAATACTGCAACCTACTCTACACCACTCTTGGGTAAAACTAAAGTAGATGTATGAAGTCTATGAGATATTCTATGTTTTTTAGGTGTGGATATATCCCTTTTAAATGCTGCACCTTCAAATAAATATAAACTGTTTATTCCTATGTAACAATAAGCCACAGACCCACTGGCTTCATAGGAGAAAATTATTTATTTTCAAAATAAAACAAATAAAATAAAAAATTAAGCATTTTAAATCTGTGGGCAGGGATATCTTTTTTGGTCAGAGAGGAGTTTCAGTATCCCAGGGTCTTTATCCTTTTTGCATCAATCAGCAAGGATTTTGTCCAGTAGTTCCAATGATATTATTTTTCATACTTAGAGCTTCAGGAATGGACCACCTGGTTTAACATTGATCACCCAGGAGGCAATGGGGACTACGAGCGTTTGGATGCTATTAGATTCTACTACCCTAATCGAGTATGCCAGAAACCTCTCCGCATGGAAGCGCGCACTACAGAATGGGTACCAGCAGGGAAGACCGGAGAAGTGGTGCACTACAGCCTGACAAAAGGATTCTGGTGCATCAATAAAGAACAAGTGGAGGGCAGGAACTGCTCCAACTATTCAGTTCGCTTTCTGTGCCCTGTGGGTAAGCTGAATTCCCCATCACTCTTTAATTATTTAACTTTATTTAAGGGGTCATACAATGAAAGAACAACCATATGAAGGGCCAAACATTTTACCAGCGCCTACTATAACAATTGATGTAATGTAGTGGGTAGTGAAAACAACACAATATTTCTATTTCCTTACTCTTCAATATTGAATTTCTTTAACATGTCATCACCATCTACCTTTTTTGGCTGAGCATTCCTTAGATCATCTCTTAATAAAGTAGGATATAAATATAAAAAAGATAAATGAATGAATGTGTTATAATGCTATATATATGCCATATCAGTTATAGCACCCTCCGTAATAAAAGAGTCTTGGTCGGAATGGTCAAAGTGGAGTGAATGTTCGGCCAAATGTGGAGAGAGTGGGATGCAGACACGGAGGAGGTCCTGTCTAGCAGAAGACAACTGGCAGGAGCACTGTAATGGTCCAACAGAGGAGGGACGCAGGTGTACTGGGAGCTCCTGTGCAGGTAATGCTAATGTGACTTACAAATGTGATTAGATTTCAAAGGACATAGTGTTTTAAAGGAGATACCATTACTTGACTTAAAAATTGAGAGGTCCCTAAATTTCTGTGGTGTCAATTCTGCAGAAAAAAGGGCTCGTCTACATGCACAGATTTATGGGCAGCAACCATTACGTCTCTAAGATCATTACTGATGTCTTTCCTCCTTAACACACCGGAATGCTCCACACCACCAAACTGCTAAATCTTTGGCTTTTATAGAGGTAGTCACACTTGCTGATGATCAATTAGTCAAGGGCATTTGATTAGCAGAACCTGTCTACAACTTAATACCTCTGGTAGCAGTAAGGGAGTATTACGTTTTTCACACATCTTTTCCATTTTGGCTTTATTTTTGTTGAATAATTCATGGCACAGTGTAATATGTCATGTGTTGTTGTTCATCTGAGGTTGTATAAGACCTGCTAAGGAACAGATGAGAAAGGAGATCCATAAGTGTAAAAAAGGTAAAAATGCCTTAGAGTGCCTGGATTTTAAATATGGATAGACATATGCTTAGTTTGGAGGACAGGAAGCTATTAGGTTAATGATATTTCAGGCAGACAGGGTGATGCTCATACTTAAATTGGCATTTTGTTCTCGTCTGCAATTCTTCATTTAGTTAGATAGAGCTCTCTTCTTGTAAGCAGTCAGATAATTACTAATATTTTGGAAGTTATAGCTGACTTTAGAGTCAATCTATAGAACAGTAGCACTCTGACTTTATGAATGGAGGTAGCTTCTGAATATATTCTAGGCTCCCCTCTCTGACTAGACAGAAATTAATGATAGAGTGGTAGCTACAGTATTCTTACTTCAGTCTTTAAAAATCCATTGAGGGGAAAACTAAGTAAATGGGGTTCTAATTTAAGTGGCTACACTTTTCTTTTAAGTTTGGCAGAGGGAAAAATAAATTTGCATCTTCAACCACCCTGAATATGCAGATCCATGTTAAAATAATTTTTCCATTTGACATTTTATAGATTTCTACACTAAATAAAATTATCTAGAGTTTGTAGATTAAAACAAGCTAAACATGTGCATTAGAATGGGTGTTAAAAAACACTACAGATGTTCCACCGAGGGTTTTGTGTATTTTTCTTGCCGAATAGTGACTATTATTGTTAATCTTAAATTACATTTTCTTGTCTCTGCGTTTCAGCCTGTGATATCAGCTGTCCCATAGGTCAAGTAAGTGCGGACTGCAGTATTTGTGTGTGTAAGAATCACATGTTGTACGGCATAGCTACACTTCAAGATGGCGCACCTGCAGCAGAAGTCAAAGTCTATGTCATAGGGAAGAAACCCAAACTGGAAGCAGTATCTGATCTGCAGGGGAGGTTCCAAGTAGAGAGAGTGTGTCCGAACAGCACCTTGCAACTGAAACTGGAAAAGTATGCTGTGATCAATGTAAAAGTGCCTCTCAGCAATGGAACATCTTCATCCATCAAAGTATCATTCAAGAGAAAAGGTAAAATACCTTGAAACAATGTGACTCCTTGCAAGCATAGACAGAAAGTGCTACCATTAATGTCAAAGGGAGAGCCTTCCTGCCAGTGACTGACTGCTTTAAGCTTTGGCAGAATGTCCAGAACTGTTTCAAGTCTGATGTTTTACGATAACATGGACAAAAATACTCTTGCAAATAATACCACAATAACAGAATACGTTTTAAACGAATAATATGGCACTTATATCATTCAAAAGATTAAATCTGTCTATAAACTTCAATGCACGTGTGCTGTATGTTTTTTCCAGCTTTCTACTGGGCACTAAAATAATTTTTTTCTACAGATTTCTAGACAGTTATTATGTTTTTTTTATGGTCTAGAATCTATGTGTACAATATATCCATTTAAGTTGTGTTAATACTCACAATACTCAAACACAAATTAATGTAATGTGGTGCTCACACAGTTAACGTGTGTTAACCTTATTCTGCAAAGCCCATTGAGTTGGCTGGGTGAAGTGGTTTTCTATTGATTTTCAATGTAGCTTTTTGTAACATCAACAGTCTAGATTGCATGATCACAAACATTTTTTAGATATATTTCAATCACAAACACAAATGTATTTTAACTACTATTTTCCACAATAAACGTTGAGATCGCTCATTGCATTCAGCAAAATACATCTCCATCACTGATAAGACTTAAGGTTTTCTATATATTGCAAGAAAGTGGGTTATTCAAAAAAATTTTTGTCTATTACAGAAAAACCTTATATGGTGGAGAATCCAGAAAGTAAAGTGAGAAGAATAGGGCAGAGTGTGACATTCTGCTGCACAGCTGAAGGAGAGTCACCTGCGGAGCAGTACCTCTGGTGAGTGGCAGTGATGGTCAGTTTGCGCTAATGACCTCCTTAACATACTGTGATGGTATAGTCTAGGTTAAGTGAAGAAAAAGTGATACTTCTGTTTGGAAAATGAGCAGGTTATTTCTTAGTATATTATTGGCTGAACAAGATAGACCTATGTGGTTAGATATTTTTTGGTTGTGCTTCCTGGTCCCATTTAAAAAGAGCAAAAGTCCATCGTTGACTTTACTGTATTTCTTATACAGGGCTCCATGTGCATTTTACCATTCACCGACCTATGTGCTATTAGCTCTTGCTATGTGTATGCCCTCATTATGAAAAATATATTTCTCACTGTTTGCTCAAATGTCCCCCATCTAACATTACATTATGTCTTTAATATGTGAAAACATTTCTACCACCAACCCCTTCCTCTCATATTCCACCACCAAAGTTCACTAATTAATTTGTTTCTTTTATGTGAGAATCAAAACCAGATGATTTTTCTTTATAATTGTCAAACGTACATTTTGCAGTTTTATGGCCTTTTTAATATTCAATTAATCAATAAGCATCTGCTGTTAAATTCTCAATGTAGTCAGTTTGCTTAAGATATAAAATTCTGTATTTTTTGCTGTTATTTTATATCACAATGTATTTAAGCCATGTATCAAATTATTATTATTATCATTTTATTTTTCATTATTATTATCCTTTATTTTCTTTAGTCATACAAAGTGGACCCCCCCTTGTTATAGGTGTGGCTAAGGGCAAGTCTGTACTAAGACTTTTTCAGCGACTATTAATATTTTTGAAACAGATTGATGAATGTATTATGTTTAGCCCTTTTTTAGACACATTATCGACTGATTATAGGTTCACTATTGGTGTTTAGGGCTATAGAACACTTGGGTTGCAACCTTATTTTTTCTGGAAAAGAAATCAGGAGTTGTGATTTATATTCATGCGTTTATTTGTGCTTAAATATCCTAAACATAAAATTATATTTATAAAAAAATATTTATAAAAATGATAACACAGGCATCTATTATGGTCTAATTGTAAATGTAAAGTCTTCACAGCTGACAATTTACTGTCTGCTTCCTCTTGCAGCCTTTTTTTTAACCATATATGCCGATGTGCACATTTTAAGCCTGTAAGAAATTCTAGAAAAATAGCCCTAAACTTTTAGAATATCAAACAAAATAGGTAAAATGCTAAACTGCAGTGATATCAACAATCCATGTTTCACATTGACATGTTATTGTGTTATAATCTCTAAAGATTAGAATAATTCCAAAATGTGTAGTGAGGATTAGTGGTTCATTTCATTTTGTGTTCTGAAGGTACCATAATGGAACCTTGCTGAACCAGAACACATTCAAACAAAGCAACCAGCTGATCCTACGGAAGCTGCAGATGAACCAAGCTGGTGAATACTACTGCAAAGCTAAGAATGAGGCAGGATTTGTGAAATCCCAGCCGGCCAGACTTACACTTATTGGTAAGTGGAAAAACTAACCTAACAGTGACCGCATTCTTATACAAAGAGGCATCCTCTAATTTGAATAAACAGAGGGATTTTAAGTTTGGTATGGCACAAATGTTTAAAAACCTATTATTCTTTCAGTTTTCATCCCAGTAGGTCGTTTTAAAATACACATTTCCTTTTAAATACTGTGTAAAAAAACATCTATAGCAAAGAAGTGGATTATTTAGATATCTGACAATATACGTGAACCAGACCCTAGTAAGCAGTCTCTGACTTGGACACTCTGTATGAAGCTTTATTAATTGATCATTGACGGCTTAAATAATATTTTTGCAATCTTTTTAATTGCCACTTACAATTGTCACTAGGAAGAGAATGCTGTCAGTATCCCTGTAGATTTTAATGATTAAATTCTTAAGGTGTCTATTTCCTGTGGATGTGTGTTATAGTGTTTAGATGAAATAACTTTATCTTGACCCACTAAATCATTTCATGTTTCCAAACATTTTTTCTAACCAACTGCCCCTGTTAACAGATTTTTCAATCATGTTTCCTTATATTCTGATCTGGGAACTTCCTAGTTTTAGCCATTGAGGTATACCTTTTGCTCTCCATATGGGAACTGACTGGGGGGGATGTCTAGCTACAAGTGGTTGAGGAAAAAATAATGTGAATACTGAAATATTAACATATTATACAACTTTTACAGCTAATCGAGATCTTCCTTGCAATCCAAACCCCGAATATCATGTAATCCGGCTTCCCCATGACTGTTTCCAAACTTCTACTAATTCTTTCTACTACAATGTGGGCAAGTGTCCCTCCAGTGCTTGCCCTGGGGATCTGGACAATGGACTCAGGTGCAAAGACACAGTGCCCTACTGCTGTGGAATTGCAAAAACAGAAGTCAAAGAGATTGCATGTCAGGGTTATACACTTCCTGTTAAGGTGGCTGTGGAATGTGGTTGCCAAAAGTGCACCGAAACCAAAATAATTGTTAGAGGGAGAGCAATTGCAGCTGATACCGGCGAGCCATTGCGTTTCGGTCACATTTACATGGGAAATTCAAGAGTTAGTATGACTGGTTATAAAGGCACTTTCTCAATCCAAGTGCCTGCAGAAACAGAAAGGCTGGTTCTTACTTTTGTTGATCGACTTCAGAAGTTTGTAAACACAACCAAAGTGCTTCCATTCAACAAAAAAGGGGGTGCTGTGTTTCACGATGTGCATGTTCTCAGGAAGAAAAAACCAGTGACACTAGATTCTACAAAGACAAATCAGATATCTTTAGGTGAAGTAGAAAACACCGACCCTATAGCTGAGCTGGAAATTCCACCAAATTCCTTCTACAGACAAAACGGAGAAGCCTACAATGGAAAAGTGAAGGCAAGTGTCACATTTTTGGACCCACGGAACATATCAACAGCCACTGCTGCACAAAGTGACCTGAACTTTGTCAATGATGAAGGAGACACCATGCCACTGCACTCCTATGGGATGTTTTCTGTGGACTTTACAGACGAAGATGCCAAAGAAAGTCTAAATGCAGGTGCAGTTAAAGTGTTTCTTGATTCTACACAAGTAAAAGTGCCTGGACACCTTGAACAAATGAAACTGTGGTCCCTGAACCCATTAACTGGATTATGGGAGGAAGAAGGTGACTTCTTGAAAAAAGGAGTTAGACGTGGAAAAAGAGAGGAGAGAACCTTCCTTGTTGGAAACATGGAAATCAGAGAAAGACGGCTGTTTAATCTAGATGTCCCTGAATCCAGGAGATGCTATGTCAAGGTACGTGCATACAGGAGTGAAAGGTTTCTGCCAAGTGAACAAGCTGAAGGTGTGGTGGTGAACCTGATCAATATGGAACCCATGTCAGGATTTGCATCCAACCCCAGAGCTTGGGGCCGTTTTGACAGCGCCATAACAGGTCCTAATGGTGCATGTTTGCCAGCGTTTTGTGATGATAGAAACCCAGATGCATACTCAGCATTTGTAACAGCCACCTTAGGAGGAGAAGAACTAGAAGCAGTAGAATCTTCTCCTAAATTTAACCCAAATATAATTGGTGTTCCGCAGCCCTACTTAAACAAACTAAATTATAGAAGAACAGATCATGATGACCCCAAAGTCAAAAAGACAGCTTTTAGCATTAACGTAGCTAAGCCAAATCCAAATGCTGCTGAGGAAAGCAATGGTCCTGTCTATGCTTATGACAAACTACGGGAGTGTGAGGAAGCACCATACAATGCTGCACATTTTAGGTTTTACAGAGTGGAAGGAGATAGATATGATTACAACACCGTGTCCTTCGATGAGGATGACCCTATGAGTTGGACTGCTGACTACTTAGCATGGTGGCCCAAACCTATGGAATATCGAGCTTGTTACATGAAAGTTAAAATTGTTGGTCCTCAAGAGATAATTGTAAGGTCTCGAAATATGGGTGGTACTCACCCGCAAACAGTGGGTCAGCTATATGGCATTAGAGATGTACGAAGTATAAGAGACATGGAAGAACCCAATGTCTCCACAGCATGTGTTGAGTTCAAATGTAGTGGCATGCTGTATGACCAGGATAGAGTGGATCGCACTCTAGTGAAGATTGTTCCACAAGGAAGCTGCCGAAGAGAATCCATAAACAGCATGCTGCATGAATACCTTGTCAATCACCTACCAATGGCAGTCAATAATGATACCAATGAGTACACAATGCTGGCTCCTCTTGATCCACTTGGCCATAACTATGGCATCTACACTGTCACGGACCAAGACCCTAGAACAGCCAAGGAGATAGCTCTTGGTAGATGTTTTGATGGAACTTCTGATGGTTCCTCAAGAGTAATGAAGAGTACAGTGGGTGTAGCTCTTACTTTTAGTTGTCTGGAGAAGGATCTAGGACAGCAGAGTGTATTTCGTGGGAACGGTCTGGCTGCTTCAAGTGTCGCCAGAGAGGGTGGCAGAATCGGGCGGCAGCAAAGAGCAAGTAGAGCAAGTAGTAGGTCCAGGCAGGCAAGCAGAATAACTTCTTTGCCAACACAAAGACAAGGTTAACACATACCTTCTCAAAAACACAAATAAAAGTGTCAGTACATTGGATAATTACTATATCTTAAAACTCCTACCGTATGTTTTTTAAAAAGAAGTACAGCAACTAAAAAGGATTAGGCATTCCTCAACAACCAGATTGTACTGTATATACATGTAGCACATATAATAATAAACTGTTCTGCACATTAACCCTTTAATTCATTTACACATATTTTGTTTAGTATCAAGCAATCAAGTTACGTGCTTGAATTAACTATTTCCTCTGTGTGTGTACTTCAGCAGATTTTATTTCATATTACTTCGCAATATTCAAATATGTTTTTTTACTTTATCATCTATTTCTCAGCACTCTGTACTTTTTATTTTAACAACAATGTTCGTTCCGGGGGAGAGAGTTCATTTCACTTGGGTTTTTTTACTCAAAATAAGTCAGTAGCATAATATTACCAAAGAACAACAGAGTGCGTTAATGTGTAGAAAATGCACTTTATAGTGCTTTACATTTAGTGGCATGTAGCATACCTCACATCAGTGAACACTAGAATCTTTTACTATTTTGTGATATACACCAGTTGATATACACCAGATCATATGAATACAAAATTAGAGGTTGTCCTAACTAAGTGCATTACATAGACTACCGTTCAAATGTTTGGGGTTGCTTAGCTTTCATGGAAATAAGGACATTTCTAGCTGTGTAACATCAATGCAAAATGGTTTTCTGATGAGCAATTAGCCTTTTAAACCTGGATTAGCTAACACAACATGCCATAGAAACACAAGAGTGGTGGTTTCTGATACAAAAAAAACAATTAAAAAAATATACACTACTGTTCAAAGGTTTGGGTTCACTTAGAAATTCCTTGTTTTCCATCAGTTTAAGAATTCACTTAAAAATGTCCTTATTTTTGAAAGGAAAGTAAATTACCCCATGTTCTCTATGATACATTAGCAAAACAATTTCCATTATGCGGGGTTCATAGAATCTGGTGTGCAAAGTTCAGATTTGATTTACAGTAGAGAAGATAAATGTTTTTTCTCGTCTGTCAGATATAGGAAACATGCTGATGGCTATCTGCCAGAAACCCGACAAAAAGACATGGTTTCAATAAATAATCCATCTGAAATGTGTTCTGTCCATCCATTTAGTTGTGCACACATGTTTGAGAGCTTCCTCTGGCTAACTAACCTCTCCCTAAGGGAAATGAATACACAAAAGTTCCAGACTATTTCACTATTGTACTTGAAAATGTAAATAGCATTTTATTTATTTCCCATTCCTTATTTTCCTTTTTATGCAATATTCTTCTGGAAGTGGATATTCTTCTTGGTGGGTCAGGCTGAGAAAGAGATTTCTTTTTCTTATTATGTAAGAATCTTTTCGTTATAGCTGAATGCCTAAAACATATAAGACAAACGTAAAGTAAAACCATGGAATATTATTTTTTTGTTTTGCACTTTAATTTCATGTGATACAGCACGGAAATGTAAAACTTAAAAAAATAAAGTTTGAATAGTTTGAAATTTCTTGTTTCTACTGTAATCTATTAACAGCTGCTGTGGATGTTCTTATAGTACCAAAAATGTATTGTGTGCCTTAGTTAGAGCCAATATAGTATTCTTGGCTCGGTTTGTGGACAGTAGACCTGTTGAGACTTAAACTAGCTTCCCTTCCACTGCTCTTAGGGAACCGTATTAGCCAGATGGAGTCTGGCCATGAATGATGATAGCTGTAGTCAAGGTGAAGCTGGAGAGATAGTGGCAGCTAAGCCAGAAGAGAATGGGGAGAGTAACATGTTACTCTACAGAGCTTCAACGAAGAGTTCAAAAATACCCTCCAAAGAACAAAATGGAAAGCTTTATGGAGAGTGCTGTACCCTATCTCAGTTCAGTACCTTACTTGTACAACTCTTCCCTTTCCTTCACATATAAATAATAGACACCTGTTTGTGGGAATCAGAGTTACTCCTAGAACCTAAGAAGCATTAATATTGTATGCCAATATTGTGCCACAATATAGCAGTACCCTGAGCCTTCACGGTAAGTAACAGACAATGGGTACCCGAAATTATAAGTCACTTATATATAGTCAGGCTTCTGAAAGCATGAATTCCAAGAGAAGGGCACTAAAAAAAAGCATTTTATGAAAACCGCTATCCTGTGAAAGACAATGCCATAATATTCACATTAACACTACAATGTAGGGTAAATAGCATTATACTGTCTTATTGATCCTGACTTTCATACAGTAACTGCCAGAGGGCTGGGAAACCCATGGATTTGCAGTGTTGTGATAAATGTAATATCTTTCTGGGTCATGAAGAAACCGATCATGAGTTGTTTGTCTAAGTAAATGCAGCTAAATAAGATTATCTGGTTCTCGACTATTAAACAATGCTGACATGAGACAGTTTAATAGAATGTAGGGAGCTTTTCCACTCAGCAACATGGCGCCACTGAAATGGACTTTCCAGAAAGAAAAGGAAATGGAATAACACGTGACCCTGTAGAGGTGACAATGCATAGAAGCACAGGGCAATACCAGATTACCTACATATTGTTTAAAATTAAGTATATTTGCAGAGCCAGCTTCATCACCTGGCATCCCAGACAGTTGCCCAGAAACCTGAAACAGGGGACACCTGGCAGCAGCGAATTCTTCCTGGGAGACAGTACTGAAGTAGTGGCAGCCCTTGGGAGATTTTACAAAGGGCAGATGGTCCTATTGGGACCAAAACCCTTGAGTTTCTCTATCCTCTTTTGATGCCCCTTTTCAGGGTCAGCATAGGAAATCTTGGGGCCCAATACAAGCCTTAACACAGGACTGCAGGCTCTGTCCTACCCCATCCTTCTCCCACCACTCAACCCCATGCTTCCTCCACCATCCCACTCCATGCTCTTCCCATGTTTTTATATTTTTTTTAAATGAAGTGTTCTTACAAAAGTTGCAAGTGCAAGGCATTGAGATACTTTGACTAGCTTCTACCTTACATTTTGGCCTAGTGTGTCATGTGAAGTGTATGCAGGGTCAGACTGAGAATACAAAATAAACAGCTCTGGAAATAACTGAATATCAGCCCTATATTTCATGGTGCCATTATTGTGCACACGGCACATGTATGGGGTCCTGGGACAAACCATGCATTTGTAAAGAAGTTTTGATGCATAAAAAAAACACACAGTAGTTACTTACCACTGTGGCCCATGACATAATGTAATGGGTTAGGACCATCTGGTTGAGCGCCAGTATAGTCTGAATGATAAATAATATGTATTACTAAAAAATAAAAACATGTGCAAAACATTTGTTACCCAATAATTCATTTTATAACATCCCTAATAACTCTTAAAATATTTTTTTTTTCTAAGCTGTATTGCAACAGTCCAAAACATTTATAGGTTAAAATATGGAAATATCTTTGGCATGTCATAAAGTAGGAATGCCTCGTAAACAAACAGCATAATAGTTTTGGAGATGAACAAGTATTGTGTTGTACTGCCATATGGTAGTTTTAAGCCTGTAACATCCCTTGCAGCAAGCTGCTCTTGGAAGGCATTAGATTAATAATCGTGTCATGGTTTGGTTCCATCATGGCTTCTTTCTCTATTGACATTAGCATTAAAGCCTCCAAATGTGGTTGGGAAAGGGAATTTGTAAGTCTGTTCAAGATGTATTTACGTTTTAAAAGGTTTATTACTGCACTGAGCTTGCATGCTGATAGCCTCCTAGACATAAATCTGCTTTCATTCCTCAGCAAGAGCCCTGGCTGGGATATGGGATAAGGTCCGTAATAGAGGCAAGGAAGGGGCCATTTGCTTAAGCAAGAGCCAGTACAACTTTTAAATACTTGGTTTATTTAATAAAAGCACCTGATTGATAAAAGTGATTGACTGGGTGCTTGGCATTGCCACACTGACATCCCAGTTGGATTCTGCTCTGCTCATGTTATCCAGCTTGAAGACAATGCTCCAGATGACATCAGAGGTGTAAAATATGCATATATGCGTACGCATGTAAGCGAGAGCAGGGGAGGGCTAGGGGTCTGGTGGGGAAGCACAAAAAAATATAGACCAGAAGTAGAGCTGACCCTACCATCAGTCCAGGTGGGTCCGTTGGACCAAGCAGCACTTAGTGGTGTGTGCCACTGGCAGGGGAATGTCAAGGCAGGTGCACTGCATCCCATAGTAGCAGGACAGCAGCAGCTGATTACATGAGAACCACACGTGTTACGGAGACACAGAGCCCTCAAGAAATGCCCATAACATTTTTTTAATACCTTAACAAGATCTACAATTTTAATTGAAGAAAGTGTATAGAATTTGGAGAGGGCATGTAAGTGTTTTTTTATGTATGCATGTGTAAGTGTATGGTGTTGGAGTGGCTGTATGTATGTACAGTGGGGCAAAAAAGTATTTAGTCAGCCACCATGTATTTGAATGCGTATGGGAATGAATGAATAAATGTGTGGATGAATTGTGTGAATGCGTATGACAATTAATGAATTCATGTGTGGATGAATTGCTTGAATGATTTGTGAGACTGCATTAATGAATGTGTTAATGATTTGTGTGAATGAGTAAATGCAAAGATGGTACATGAAGGGTGGGCTTTAACAATAAATAAATAAATAAATATGGGCTGCTCGGGCTTAAATGGCCGGGCCTATTTTTTGTCCCAGTCCGGGCCTGTTTGTAGGGGACCAAATACTTATTTTACCGAGGAATTTACCAATGAATTCATTAGAAATCCTACAATGAGATTTCCTGTATTCTTTCCCCCCATTCTGTCTCTCATAGTTGAAGTGTACCTATGGTGAAAATTACAGGCCTCTCTCATCTTTGTAAGTGGGAGAACTTGCACAATTGGTGGCTGACTAAATACTTTTTTGCTCCACTGTATGTACGTATGTGCAAGTATATGGTGTTACACTCCGCGTGTATAAAGTGTTAGTGTGTGTGCGTGACTGTGTATGTATGTATCTATGTATGTGTAAGTGTAGAATTGCCCTTGACCATCATTACACCCTCCCATATAAGAAGTCATATACAGTGTATGAGACATACGTGCACCAATCGGCACAGAACTCTTTTGCGGATGCATATATATATTCGCAATGCTGGCGTCAAGATTGGCTCCAGGTGAGACATCCTACTGGGAGTTTTCCCACTATCTCGTTAGGCCAGTCCGGCCCTGAGCGTACACCAGAGATTTGTAACATACATATATATATAAAATATCCAACTTTAAATAAACAAGAGTCCTTTACTCAAATTGTTTGGCCAAAAAATTCTAAAAAGTGACTACATCCATAAATATTTTTTGATCCCACTTATGTATTTTATGTTGCTACAAGAAATAATAATAATGCTTTTAAATAGATTGCTGGAAGCTTTTTTCACATTTAGCCACATAAAGTGGAAGGGTAGTGAAAATTATCAGACCAATATAGACTTCTCCAAATATTCCTTTAAGCTGCAGCTTATTTATGGAACTCAGCAAGTCCAAAGACCCATACTTCTTGCAAATACAGATGTTGAAGTTCACTTAATAAGGCTGGTGTAAGGTCTTATTTCCACTGAAATTGACTTTGACTAGAGAATATTGTTCCTCTTTTCAAAATCTTTAACCAGAATGTTGCAAGGATGATTGCTTTGAAGTCCAATAATCTTTAAGTTGTCCTGGTTCAAAATGAGCCTCACATAGAAGCATTTGATCAGTTAGTCGCACAACTTCCACACAAGAACGCCATTGGGTGTCACTTTGGGAATGCAATGAACCTCCAATTTCTTCTGTCAAAATATACCACCTCTCAGTGTATATAATTGATTAACACATCCAAAAGAAGTGACACTATTCCATTTTTATATATAAGTACATACTGTATTAAACATCTTCCTGCCATTAAGTTAGTGGTGGGAAAGGAAGGTACAGCACAGAGTGCAGCATAGTTTAGGGTCTAGGTTTACACAGGCAATAGACAGACCTGTTCTTCACCTGGGAGAGACAGAGTTGGAAACATCTTAATAGCTTTAAACACTATGATTTATCATGTGGTAAGGTTATTGGATTAAGTTGTGTGTCTGCTTAGGTTCTTATCATACACCAAAAGTGCATGACAGTGTCATGACATCATATTTATATAGTGACAGAGACCTCTGTGGCCATATGTTTTTCTATTTTAAATCTGAGTCTGGACAGCAGCATGCACTGTACTGATTGAGCAAGATCAGCGTTTAGTAATTTTATTTAACCCCGTTGTTAAAAGAGGTGTCAGCAAAAGAACTTTGCACAGTAAATTCATGCCCGATTGTTAGACCTGTACTCTATGCCAAGTCAAACAAACATACTTTGTCTCACTAATCTTTTTCCCTCTCTCACAAAAACATGTCTCATGATGTTTCAATCATGTCACCTTCAATTACTTTCTGGTGTTCTTTTTTCCTCCCACCTCATTCTCTGCCAACTTGGACCTATTCCTTGCATCCAGTGTCCTTACACTTACCCTTACCCATCTTTTAACCTCTCTCTATCTTACCACTGGCATTCTCCCATCATCCTTCAAACATGCTTTAATATCTCTAATCTAAAAGACACCTTTCTACAGATCCTACATGGACCTCTCTTTAGCCTTTGAGACTGCTGACCACCCCATTTTACTGCAAACCCTTCATTCTTATGGCATCCGTGACATGGTTGCTACTAGACTTGTGCATTCGTATTCGGGCAAACATGAAAAGGAACACGAAGGGGTCTCTCATACGGACCTTTAACTTCTGGAGCAGGCTGGTCTCCCCAGGGCGACTTTCGGCACAGGATTTTAAAAGTCTGTACGAGCGACTCTATTGGTCACCAGCAGGGGGGCTCACAGAGGAGGCCCCTGCCAGCGACCAATAGAGTTGCTCATACGGACCTTTAAAATCCTGGCCCCAAAGCTTCTGCGTAGTGTGTATTGCGTTAACCCCGTTTGAACCCCTTCTACAATAAACGACAAAAAACAATTCCACTTGGACAATGTCTTAGACCACTATTGATAAAATGAGAAGTTTGTCTAAAAAATCTTAAAATCTTAAAAGGCTACAAGGGATTAGAAATATCTAGAATTTTGTTAAAAACATGAGTTACAGCTAAGGCATAACAAACTAATAGGTTGCCCTCTGCTGGATATATATAGATATATATGTATGTATTTATTTATATGTATTTATATATCTAAATATTATTACATATCATTATAAAAGGTGATAATTGTTAATCTTAACCTTTGCATGTGCCTACCCAGAATCCCTTGTGGTTGTGAAAGCACCATGAGATTTCTGAGGGAAAAACAAGCCTTCTGGCTTGTCCGGTGTCTGTAGATGAGTGTTTAATAATACTTCTACTACCCCTTAAATTTAAGTGGAAGGGTTTCCATCACCTTTTACCCACCATAACTTATGTAATGGTATTTCTTAGCTACCCCAAGCCTCAACTATTAAGCCAGTATCACAACCTTATGCTGACGAGTCCCATGAAGGACGAAACAGCTGTCCATGAGTGGTGATCTGGCTAGTGCACCTCTTCCCGAGTTTTGTCTAAAGGCTGTCTTGTACAGCGGGCAATTACTTTCAAGGGATCCATGTATAAAGTGGGTATAGAGGCAAAGGTGATCATTGTTAACCTTATTTGCATGTGCCTACCCAGAATCCTTTGTGGTTGTGAAAGCACCATGAGATTTCTGAGGGAAAAACAAGCCTTCTGGCTTGTCCGGTGTCTGTAGATGAGTGTTTGATAATACTTCTACTACTATATCTAAATATATATCACTATAACTATACAGGGATCAACCACAGCAAGCCATAATTTAATACGTAGAAACCGATGTTTCTGCAGTGTAACATCCCTTCCATGGTCCTTTTTGCACCACTTTTGGCTGCTTGCAGATATTGGCTGGTGAGTAGACTGGGGGCACGCACTGGCAAGCAGGTAAAACGCTTGGTCGAATGCTTCATATGCCAGCATAGGAAATGGGGAACTACATTTAAAGGGGGTCATTCCACATAAACCCTTCTTGCTTTTACGAGGGGGTGAAATAAACAATTTAAAATACATATGATGGCTGGAGTGTTATTTTAATTTAGCCTTTGGGTTTTTCTTGAGAGAAGAGCAACGCTGATAGATCAATTTATACAAATAAGTAACCAAAAGTAATCAACAACTTATGCCTGAGGATCCAGCAGCTGAGCAGTCGAATAACGTCACCATAAAGACATTTGGAAGAAAATATTTATACAAATTGCAAAATGAAACTAATCAAAATATCATCTACAAAAAAGGAGCACAACCAAAGCCCTCTGTCCCTCTTTCCTCCCATGATGACCCTCTTTTCTATGAGCTCAGACTATTTCTAGGTAAGAATGTATCAAAATGTTCTGAATGCAGAATAGATGGGTGGCTGGGGTAAGGAGCCATTCCATATGAGGGGATTCTACAAAATTCAGCAATGAATTTGCAAAAGGAAAATCACAAACATTTAAAGGTGACACAGAACTA
The DNA here is from genome assembly GCA_023333645.1 of Sceloporus occidentalis. Classification (NCBI taxonomy): domain Eukaryota; kingdom Metazoa; phylum Chordata; class Lepidosauria; order Squamata; family Phrynosomatidae; genus Sceloporus; species Sceloporus occidentalis. The sequence goes on along the minus strand of JALMGF010000026.1, from coordinate 6,585,937 downwards.
TAGTATGCATTAAGGGGCATACGATGGCTGGAGTGTCCCTTAAAAGTTATTACATTTCCAAATGTATCCCTGCATCTTGGAGGTTGTTGGTCTTGAAAGGCAGGCTAGTATCCCAATGGAACGGACAGGTCGCAGTTGGGTTCCATACTGAACACAATGTGTGAACTCTCAATATCCTGGTCTCCGGCGGTTTATTGAATAAGCAGCAGTTGTCTCTGCTTTGATTTCACTAAAATATCACACAGTGAAGTTTGTTTTATAGATTCTTAAAAAAAATCTAGAGAAAAAAGTAAAATCTGTATTAAACTGAACAAAAAAAGGCCTATACAGAATTGCAGATGTTTTTAAAAGGAGAAATCTAATCATATTTAATCGGATAAAAGACAAACCTGGGAATCTCCCACTTAGTATTAGTATTTTGAAAGGTAAACTTTGGCAGTTCTTTGGCCTACAGGCATCTTGCGGCACCGAGGATTGGCTGGACATTTTAGATGCCATGTTGGGTACTAACAGTGCAGTGCGAGGAACAGCTGCGATACAGCACATTAGGGTATATATAATATATTATATATGTATATATATATATAGATAGATAGATAGATAGATAGATGTATATTGTTGGAAGTGTGGCTATGGTAGAGTGATTGGATTGAAGAATAATACATTTACACAATTTGATTTATAAGCACGTTTGCTTTATATTACTTATATCACTTTATATGGTGGCATCTATATAACTAAATAATTATTGATACTTAGTCCACAGATTTTTGGAAATCTAAATAGATACCTCCTATATAACCAATTGTATTGCCCTTGGGCATTTCGCCTTGGCAATTATGAGAGGAGGCGGATCTTGTCATTACAAACTCCGCCACAGTGCTTCCCCGTCCCCATCCAGGAGACTGGAGAAGGCCTTAGCAGTAGGGATGTCCTGTTCATGAACGAATCGTTCTTTTGAACCGATTCTTTTCAATGGTCTAGATGAATCGGTTCAGTAGACTGAACAATTCATTTGTAACAGTTCAGTCTGTGAATCATGAACTGCAGTTATATTACCGTATTTGCTCGATTATAAGACGAGGTTTTTTTCAGAGCAAATGCTCTGAAAAATACCCCTCGTCTTCTAATCGGGGTCGTCTTCTAATCAGACCTCAAATAGAGTCTGATTAGGAGACTAAGATCCAGATCCCCCGCACCGCTGCAGGGGACCTGGATCCTCCTGGATCCTCCTGTCTCCTCCCGCCCCCCCCCCATCCATCATACACACACTTACCGGTGCTTCCTGCTGTATTGCCGGGGCAGCGGGTTGACGTCTACGCGATTCGCGTAGACAACGTCCGCTGCAGCCGGAAGGAGGTGTGGCTAGCAGCGGGGGTTGTCTGCGTCCGTCGCGCAAACCTTCCCCGACTGTCAGAGATCAGAGTTCCCCGCACCGGTGCGGGGAACTCTGATCTCTGACAGCCGGGGAAAGTATACGCGACGGACGCAGACAAACCCCCGCTGCCAACTCCACCTCCTTCCGGCTGCAGCAGAAGGCGACGTCAACCCGCTGCCCCGGCTGGAAGCACCGGTAAGAGAGGGCTGAGAGGGGAGGGGAGGGGAGAGTGTGTGTGTTAGTTAAATGGGGGTATAGGGTGTGTGTGTGTGTGTGTGTGTTAAATGGGGGCATAGGGCATTTCTGGAGTGGCGTTAAGGGGGCATTTAATAGAGCACTCTGCCTCCTGAAATGCCTTATACCTCCCTATATGCCACTCTGCCCCATAATATGCATTTTAACCCCCTAAATGCCAGAATGGGATATAGGGGTATAAGGCATTTCTGGAGGCAGAGTGGCATATAGGGGTATAAGGCATTTCTGGAGGCAGAGTGGCACATAGGGGGTCAAAAGGCATACCATGGGGCACAGTGGCATATAGAGGGTTAAAAGGCATATCATGGGCCACAGTGCCATATTGGAGTGGCAAGCCTGGGGGCAGATGTGCGTAACTGGGGGACAGGTTGGAAAATACAAGAAATAAAAACAAAAAAAATATTTTTCTCAATCATAGCTTTTATTAAAAAAAATAGTTTACATGAATTAACATTTACTGGTAAAACTTTTTTCCTTTAGGGTCGTCTTATATTCAGGCTTTTTCTTTTTTTCCTAAGTTAATATTCAGATTTTGGGGGGTCGTCTTATAATCAGGGTCGTCTTATAATCGAGCAAATACGGTATAACCTGATCCTAGAGTGAGTCATCCGCACAGCACATAGACACAGACCTGGGATCAGGTTACAGCTCATCGATTCACAGACTCCTTCAGAGGAACTATGACTCATGACTCATGACTCGTTCACAGACTCCTATACAGCACACTGACAATTTTATAATACTTTTATAAATAAATACAGTATTAATCTTCACTGCCCCCAGGATTTAGATTGCCCTTAGTTTGCACCCCTTTACCTCGAACTGCACCTTAAGTTAACCTTATTAATTAAATTAACTCTCAGTCCTCAGCATTAAATTAACCCTAAATACCCCATTAACCATAACTACCCCTAAATTAACTCTTAAGACCCCATTAACCATAACTGCCCCTAAATTAACCCTTAAGACCCCCATTAACCATAACTGCCCCTAAATTAACCCTAAAGACACCATCAACCACAACTGCCCCTAAATTAACCCTAAAGAACACATCTACCATAACTGCCCCTAAATTAACCTTAAAGACCACATCTACCATAACTGCCCCTAAATTAACCCTAAAGACCCCATAAACCATAACTGCCCCTAAATTAACCCCCACCTCACCTAACTTTCAGCAGCCCAAATATTAATTTTATACTTACTGTTAGATTAGTTGCTGAGCAGTGTGGATGCTATAAGGAAAGGGGCGGGACCAATCGTCAGTGTGACTGCAGGGAGGGACTGGGAACTAGTAACTGCTGTGAGTGACATTGAGTGATCTGATTAATAGGATCATGAATCGGTTCATTTCAATGAACGACTCGAAATGAACCGATTCACTTTACTGATCCGAGGTCCGAACTTCCCATCACTACTTAGCAACTTTGGTTATCAAACGAACAGGAAGAGGCGCGGTTTACTTTGCCAGGACTGGGCCACGTGATTCCTGTGCTACATGCCGGAGAGTGTGTTTAGTGATAGGCCTTGTATGCCGTGCTGGAGAGGGGCAGTCGCCCAGGGATAACTGCCTCGGGCTACCGCCGCCGGTGGGATGGACGCCGAGGGGTTCCGAGAGGATCTGGTGTCTGCCTTGAAGGAAGTGGTGAGCAACACAAACTGGCAGTGCGTCGGGGAGAAGGCGAGGTTCAAATCTCCCTGTACCAAGTAAGAGGCGTTACATAACCTGACTAACAACCACCACCGGCAGCAGCCGTTGAGCACTGTCTGCTCTGAGCTGCGAATCCCATCACGCTCAGGTAGCCTCGGTTATACTGCATTGCGGAGGTGCCCGAGGTTGCCCTTCATTGTTACTGGAGGTTCTCTAATGGAAGTTAATCACATTTGTTATTAAGTGGTGATATTTTTTGTCATAGTTATAAATGCACAAAGGTAGAAGGAATGTTTGATTTTTATTGAGGCATTGGTAGTTATATACCTTTAAGGTAGGTGACACAACCTTAATTCTGCTACAAATCCCATCATGCTCAGGCAGCCTCACTTATACTGCATTGTGGAGGTTGTCTTTCATGGAGGATAATCACCTTTGCTATTAAGTTTAAATGACATTTTTTTTTGTCCTATTATTTATATAATGTATACATATTCCGCAGTGCTGCACAATGGCAGAAGAACTATCTTTTAATCTTTTATTGAAGTGTTGTTGTTTTTTTTAAGGTAGTTATTTTTTCAAGTAAGGTGGGTGACAGCCTGAATTCCCACCAGCAGCAGGTATTTAGTCTAGGGCATTGTCTGCTCTGGGCTACAAATCCCATCATGCTCAGGTAGCCACCGATGTACCGCAGAAGTTGCCTTAAATTTACACTGGAGGTCCTCCAGGGGAAGATAAATGCCTTTGTTATTCACTTTGATGATAAAATAGCACCTTTGTATTCTGCAGAGTGGTACACTGATATTGGGTCATAGTATATAGTATGTTTTTTAGGTATGTAATGTGTTTTTTCTCATTGTTTATATAGTGATATTTAAATAATTTGGTGTGATAAATTACACAAATACCTGCGTGTGATTTTGTTGTTGTGTAGGTGATATTCAGACGATGGTGAGCATGAACCTTTGTAACCCTGAACGATACCTCGTTGGCTTTGAATATTTATTATATTGTTTTTCAGGTTATATTCAGAAGATGGTGAGCACGTGGTGCTAATTCACACGCAAGATGACAAGTTCTACGCCATGGATTCTGCGTGTCCTCATGAAGGTATCTTGTTTTGGATGCACTACTCTATAGGAGTAGTAATTAATCTGGTATTTCAAAATAAATATTTTGTAAGCGGAAAGTTGTATAGTTTTTAAAGGCCTATATTAGATTTCATAATATTTGAAGAAGGGCCCTCTGAGGCCGACCTGTTATGTGTGAATGGTACATCACCCTTAAAGGTACAGATTACAGTCCCGGGCATCAGAGAAGGAATTTTTTTTTATTAATAAATTTCTTTGACAGGAAAAAGCACGCTCAAGCAGTTTAAGAAGGTATATTTTAAAATATTTTATTATAATTTTTATATAGCGCCATCAGATTCCGCAGCGCTCTACGAAGGGTAGACAGTGGTCCAGCAATTTTTGGGAATGGTTGACTGTTTGAAGCAGCCACTGAGCGGCAGAGAAATCAATGGGGACTTTCTGCCCATGCTCGTTAGGGGTCTGAAACGACCTCTTCCCGCAGCATTTCCCTTGCCAGGTATAATACGTGCATGAAGATGTGTTCATAGCTAATAGATGGTGGGTTGGTGTAGAGGCAAATGTATATGTGGGGCTTTTTGCAGAACCCTTAATGCCTTTGCAAGGGAGATGCTACAAAAATGAAAGTGCATATGATGACTGGAGTAACCCTTATATTAGTAATTAAAGCTGTGTGCTGGGTGGCATTTAATTTTTCGCACAGTGTTGTATTAGTTTTGCTTTGCTGACTGTAATATGTGCTTTATTCTAATAGGCGGACCTTTAGAACAGGGCGACATAGAGGAGCTTTGCAATGGTCGCATGGCAATCACCTGCCCCTGGCATGATTTTGAATTCTGCTTAGATGATGGGACATCGTCCTCAGGATTGCAGGTCAGACATTTATATGAAAACAATCATTAAACATATTGCTTTGGTAAATGAGTCGGAGCTACTCAAAGGGCTGATTTTAAATGTACTTATTAGGGCTGCAACAACTAATCGATAAAATCGTTGCCAACAAATTTCATTATAGATTAGTTGAATCGATTTTATCAAATATAAGATGAGGGTTTTTGCTCTGAAAAATACCCTTTGTTTTATAATCTGACCCCAAATAGAGGTCGGACTGTAACCATAAGATCCAGATCCCCTGCAGCGCTGCAGGGGACCTGAATCGTTCTCTCTGACAGCCGGCGGGCGTCTATGCTATGTGTGCAGACATCCTCCACTTCCACCAGGGCTTCTATGATGGAGCACCGTCGTCACATGACCTTCCAGTGCTCCACTATAGAAGCCCCGGCGGAAGTACCGGCCAGCAGCAGGGGAGGTTGTCTGCGCGCGTTGCGCGGCGTTCACCGGCTGCCAGAGCGCTGCAGGGGACCTGGCTCTTCCTCTCTGGGAAATAACAAGAAATGCAAGTTTGATTATTCTGCTGTTTGTTCATTGAATTATTTTAAATAAGCACAAAATGATATATATTTTTATCTGATCGGCCAACTAATCGATTATGAAAATAATCAGTAATTATTGCATTTTTCTCAGTGCACTGTAGAATGGTTGCCAAAACCATAATACGTAATAAGCACTGTGCCAGTCTGATGACAGTCCTGCTGAGAAACTTTTGTTATCCTGTTCCTCCTCCATACGTGATGTTTATGCTGATGTTTTGTGTGTTTTTTTGTTTTTTATTTATAAATATCTCATCCTACAGAACCAGGTATATGAGGTTAATGTTTACGAGGGGAAGGTTTATATCCAAACACAAAATCAGTTGTCCCTCGCACCATGGAAGGAAACTGTATGTAAACACACTGGTAAGTGAAAATTATTCAGTTTCACATAAGATCCTGAACTTTTTAAGATTCTGAACTTCCCTCTTTTACAAGAGGGATACCGTATTTGCTTGACAAATTTGTTGTGAATCTAGGCGCCAGCTAAAAAAGTTAGGAGCCAGGATTTTTTTTAAAACTAACAGTTGGTCAGGAGTGATCTGATCATCATCAGCCCACTTACTAAACTCACAGCATTGACCTGGAAGCACCCTGGACTTTCAGGTCATTGCTGTTTTTTTTATATATATATATTTATTTATTTTTAAACTCTTTCAATGCTGATGTTCCATTGGAGCAGAGCATTGACTGATATTTAGTCCCCACCAAGCTTGCGGGGACAAATGTTAACCCCTGCAATGCCACAAATGTGTCATACACATTTGTGGCATTGAAGGGGTTAACGCTGCACTGTCGCTCTCATGGAGCGATCGGGCAGCAGAGGAGGGTTGGGGCTGGTCTCCACACTCATGTGGAGACCGAAGAGCTCTCGCCCCTGTCCCTGAAGCTGCCTCTGGCAGCTGGGACGCAATTGCTGGTCTATAGACCAGCCATTGCAGGGGGAGTCTCTGATGACTGCTGTAGGCTTCCATGCCTACAGGAATCATCAAAGGGCTTATGGAGGCTCGTTTTTGCTGTTGCTGGTCTGCCTGGGCTTCCAGGCAGACCACCAGCAGCAGAGCCCCGTACAAAATGGGAATTAACTCCTAAAATGCCGCGATTGCGGCATTGAAGGGGTTAACGCACTTTCGCTCTCATGGAGCGATCAGGCAGCAGGGTTGTGTTGTCAGGTCCCCCACGATTGTGGCGATGTGGGGGCATTTTTGGGGAATTTAACAGGCTGACAAACACCTAGGCGCCAGGACAAAATTCTCAGTCGCCATGGCGACCTGGCGCCTGGGATTTGTCGAGCCCTGATATAAGACAAGGTTTTTTTCAGAGCAAATCCTCTGAAAAATGCCACTCATTTTATATTCAAGGTCGTTTTATAATCTGGCTATAAGACTAAGATCCATAAGCCCCAGCGGAAGTGCCGGGCAGCAGCGGAGGTTGTCTAGGCGCAGACGTCGCCCGGCACCCCCCCTCTAGACACTAGAGTCTGAAGCATGGGGGACAAGTCGGTGGGGGGGGGGGGTGGCAAATAAAAACAAGAAATGCATTTTCTTCAATCATGGTTTTTTATTGAATATGAAAAAATTGACATGTGAATTAATATTTATTAGCAAAAACTTTTTTCCCTATAGGGTAGTCTTACATTAAGGAATTTTTTTTTCTTCCCAAATTAATATTCAAATTGGGGGGTCGTCTTATAATCGAGCAAAGACAGTAATTGTATCTTTGTCAAAGGCTAAACAATATATCTGTGTGTAATGTAAGGATACGTTTTTACGACTGAACAACACACCGGAAACCCAAATCACCTTTATTTGGGAAAAGAGCCAATATTTAGTCCTTGCTAGAACAAAGCAAAACGGTGAAGGAGGAACTACTTCTCTTCGGTTCGTTCACTGATTGTCAGGAGAGCTGTGGTTGTAACTCCCTTGCTTCACTGTTCATTATGAAATGCCAACACTGGCAGGTCTCTCTGGCAAGAAGCATGTACTCTTGCTGATTTAGTTATACATCACACAGAGCCAGCCAAGCTCTTCCTGCAGCAGAAGCTCACTTGGATTGGGTTTTCAGAATGTATAGTGAAGTGAACATTATAATAGGTATATCATTATAATACTATACAGTTACTTGGGTCAGCCTTTTATATATGTGTTGGTGAATTGTCCTGATACTGTTGTGTTCAGTCCTTGACAAAAAAAAATAAAAAAAAAATTCTGTGTTTAGTTAATACAGAAACGGTAGACCTTTCTCCAACTACTGATGAGTCCAACTTATGTTACTGGGCCGACAGGATACTGAGGACTGCAGATCCAGAAGAGAAGGTGAGTAGCAGTGTTGTTCTCTGTTTGTGAGGATATTGCTTACTGATTAATGCATTGGACCTGTTTGCATAAATGAAAACTTCTTGTTTAGGTAAAGCTGACCCAGCAAGCACAAGCTCTATGGGACACTGAAGAAGTCACAGAAATAGGTCAAACACAACCACCTACCCAGCCTAGTCGCAAGGAAAGTCTGACTATAGTGCAACCGGGCAGAATCAAGCGAGGGAAAGGGGGCACCCTGGTGAGATCGGGTGTTTCTAGAATATTTCGTCCCATCAGATGTTCGTGTGGAATGTAAATAGCTTTTTTTATTTTTAGGCCAGTAGGATTGCGCTGCTGCACTCGCTGGCTAACATTGAGCAGTGGGCAATAGACCTGTCTTGGGACATCATCGCTCGCTTCGCCGGGTTCCGGTTGAGCAATGGAGACCCATTGCCACGAGAATTCTTCTCTGACTTTGTTAAAGTGGCTGGAGATGAAGCAAAGGTTTGTAATTCTGGTGGTTTTCATATAAATTGAAATGCGTACAGCACAACGAGTGCAGTTAAAAACTAGTTAACTTTCCACATTGATAAGAGGGGGGCAGCAAGGTTGGTAAAAAGTTCATCAAACAGATAATCAAAGATCATAGTCTTTCTAATTAGGCTAGTAGGCTTACTTAACAGTTCTACATCTCCAGGTTCAAGGCCACCAATGAAACCACTTTCTAATCCAGTTTCTTGGTATTACACAGCTTCTCATAGCAATTCCTGAAGAAGATACCTAGATAGCAACCCATTGTAAGTCAGTTACCAATAAAGGTATCATCTTTACCAGATTTTCTTTCTATGTTTAACGCGGAACAATTTAGGTGTTCCTTTTGTATTTTAATTAATATGAATATTCTTTGGATTCTATTTCAGTATGTTCACTGTTCGAACATTGTGATTAAAGTTATGTTTTCTACTGTCTGAGTAGTTCAGGATGCCTGTTGGGTCCGAACTTGTATAAAGAAATCTGACAGACTCATGGATCTCTTCTAGAAATTATTTTGATTGCACATGAATGGCTTTTCTTTTTTGCTGTCACTGCAAAAGTGATCTTGATATCTCGCCTTTTCTTTTTGTCAGCATTATCGATTGTTGGAGAAGCGTTTGTTAGAGCTGGGCAGTAACTTCGGAGCACTCGCTGTGCACAATGGTATGTGCGGTTTTTGAAGCAAATCATCCGAATGAGATTATAGGCTTTGATTATCATTTTTATTTTTCACTGTGTTAGCCTATAGCTTATTAAAAATAGTAAAAATTATCTAGTTAAAGTAAACACTCCTTATAAGTTTAGGAAATATGTATTTTCAGCCATTGCTTTTTATGACACCAGAGGCATATTTTGCTGTCAATGCAGTAAATCCTGTGTGAAAGAAAACAAAAGTTAATGTACATGTTTGTCTTGTCCTGACTGTATGTCTCCAGGATTGTGGCAGTCTGCTGCAGACACAGCGCATGATCTTCTGGGACGATTAGCAATTGTGCACATGGTCCATGAAGCAAGGTATGCATAATCCATTATATGCTTATGATTTCACATGTAAAGTAGCTTTTCTCAATGTAAAACTGTGCTGTTTTCCATCATTTCTTGTACCTACAACTCAATTTCCTGAGCTTCTGAAGTACCCTTGGCTCCTATTGATTGCGTTGACATCAGTTGATGCTAATCTGGAAAGCAGGGAACTCAAGAGAAATTGAACTCCCCCCAACACTGCATTACCTTTACCGACTTTTGTAGGAACCTGCAGAATTAATCTCCCGATGTTATTTTACAGACCTTACCAGATAATTAAGTTCAACTGTTCTTTCTGCAGCCGATGTATGAGCTCACATATTCCATACAGGCACACACCTTATTTTACCCTTCTTGAATTGTGGTGACCATCTTGATATTTCCAGCAAACCATTAGGTTGTTCAGACAAAAATCTGAGAGCAGAGAACTAGAACTGTATTCACCGCCAACTTAGGTTGATTGCTGTCAGCCACTCAATATTTTCAATCTTTAGAAAATGTTTTGTATGCCTGAGGACATGAACTGCAAGGCTGGTTAGCATCAATGCAGGCTGTCTCGTAACAATTATGAAGAATGTGGATAAAGTGCATTTAAGATTACCAATATTTTATATCAAATGGGTAGATCACAAGAAAAAAATGATTTTGCGGAGTACTGTCATTTGCGTATAATTTTACCCAATTTCTAATTATCCTCCATGTTTACACTTTGCTTAGGTTGTATGGTTCCCCAAATGTTTCAGAATTTTATTTCAGAAAGTTAATGGTAGGTTATGTTTTAGGATCTCTGGCTTTCTCACTTTTTAATGTGCTAATGTTTTCTAGGGGTCTAGATGTCCACCCACAGACACTCCAAAGATTCTTAGCACAGGGAGATGAGAGCTCTGTCAAAGTGCTTGAAGTGATCTACACCGATGAGATTACTCACGTGGCTGCCGGACTGAAATGGTTCACTTACATCTGTGCCAAGGAACAAAAGGTATGGCTTGGAACATTGTACAAACCCCATTGTTAGAGGAGAATTAGAACTAACTTACAAGTCAGGCGTGATAGTCCGTATGAACTATGGAATGCTCAATGCCTTTTACTTTAAGGTTCAACGATTAGAAATAATTTACCAAGATTGAGAAGAATTCAGAATGTACAACTATGGCTGTTGGGCACAGATGTTTCAAAATATTTGTGCCCGAACTTGTGGAGATGACTTTGTAAGGGAGCTAAAGATGAATGAAGGAAGCGGTATTGTTTATAAGGATGAACAGGAATATTACAGCTCTGGATCCTCTCTGATCCACTGCAGTGGGGATACCTGATTGTTTGTTTGAATTTCTTCTGCCCACCAAAGCGATAGAATGACAAAATGTATCAATCTGTTTTGAATCTTATATTATTAGAAGATAACATATAGTACAATGAAAGTTGTTTGGAACATTTATATTATCTGGTCTGACCTGTATCCCATTGCTAATTATGAAGAATCCTATATGCTTTTGCTCCTTTGCCCTTCCCAAGCTATTTTTTAGCTGAGCATTTCTCTTTGCATGTAATAGAGTAGAAGAGTGTTTATTAATGTACCATGTCCTAGCTCTTCACAATTGGAAGTGTTTGGAATTAGTTCTCTATCCACCGGTGCTCATGATAGTCACTGGATGTCTCTTGGAACCCGTGGGATAGGTTGTAGGCTGCAGTCACTACTGTTTTAATGCTAGATGTATTTATAAGAAATATTTGTGTAAATAAGCATCTATAGCTAAAGGGATAAAATGTTATGCTTCTTTCTCTTCTTAGGACTGTTTAACAACCTTCCATGAGCTGGTACCATTGTACTTTAAAGGATACTTGAAACCACCTTTCAATGCTAAGGGCAGGAGTTCAGCAGGGATGTCAGAGGAGGTAAATGGCTTTCATCTAGTCTTCCCCACGTACTATAAATATTTACTAAATATTTTTTTTCTGTAACATACGTATTGTTGACCAGTTAAGTTATATGCCATCAATTAATTAGCTAACGGCTTCTATTTCAAAGACCCAAGATCAAAAATGCTGTAACAGAATTGAGTGCTAGTTTAAGCTGAGAACAATCAATATTGATGGAGATTCACATTTCAGCATCTACAAATTTCAAGTAACTTGAAGCCTATTTTTTGTCGGGCTAGGTAGATCACTAATGTTAAGCCAGTAGATGTCAAAAACACACTATATTAGCAGCTTCAAGCAACCAGTGTCAGGAAGGCACTTCAATTGAAATCAATCGAAGGGATATCCCAGCATGCACAAGTCTCTTGCTAGAACCCTGCACACATTGCTAGTCGACTTGACCGTGAACACATCTCCTGCACAGAAAATAGCTGGACGGCGGGCAAATATATATATCTGCAGCATCCCCTCATGCGTTTACAAGAGGAACACCACAGAAATTTAAAGGGACCTATAAATCCTATGAATTAAAGTGGGGTTAGGCTTATTCGGATCTGAATTCACTATCCATTTCAAAATGCCTAAAGTATAAGTCTGATTTTCTTAAAGATCAAATAAGTACATGATTTCAGGTGTGCCTTCTGTGACTTAAGTCATTGCTAACTTGTTTTTCTTTGTTTTAGTGGTACTTGCCTTTGGTAAAGCCATCCTGAGTTTACATGTGGCTCTCCGCCTTTGTGCTTGTTTTAAAGCACGCTTGTGATTCCATCAGCGTCACGTGTTCCAGTTGACTTTTACAGAACAGGATAACAGTTTATTCACCCGTGTACATTATTCAGTTTCTTCTACATAAAATGTAGATGTGATTTTCAATTGTTTTATTAACAGACTCAATCCAGCCACAAAAATGTAAAATATTCTTCCATTGAAAAATTAATCTTTTATTACAATATTGTATTTTACAAATGTTTTATTAAACAATAGTATGCATAAATTAGTGTGTCTTAATCAGTTCCTTGTGTGATCATGTTAAAACATTTTCCTTATTGGTGTTTCCTTCATGGCATAAAATATAACATCACTAAAAGCGTTGATAATATTAATTTCCCCTGTCTGTCTTTTGCAAGCTCCTTGTGAGTGCAATAACACACCTGAATATTGAATTATTGGTTAAAACAGTCTATACTATTGTTGTCTTTTTCTTGTCTTTTTTCTTATATGAGCACCCCCAAGTGGATCTCTTGGTATTGTTCAACATTTGGAGAGTGTTGTGGTTGGGTGGCAGCTGTAAGAACTGAAGGAGGAAGTATATACATATTTCTATTTATATTAATTTTACCTAATTTTCTTTTGGGTGCACTGGGTTTTTCTCACCCCACATATATATATATATATTTGTTTTGCAAGCTCAGGCCAGACATTTGTTTGCCCCCCTATATTATAATGTGGGTTGACAGGTTTTTATAATATGTTATTGAAAGATGAGGTATGGAGCAGATGATGTTTTTTTTAGCATCAGCTTCTGTAACCAAAGATGCTGGAACTCTTGGTTTTAAGCCACGGTGCCAAGAAATGTATTGCTGGTGTTTAGGGCTTGGCAGGGGAGTCCCTTCTCCCCCGACAGGGCATTCAGGGCTCTCTTAACCTGCGCTCGAACTCAGCACAATAAGATGATTTTATTTTTGGCCTCGGATGAAAGCTTTGTGTGAGGACTGCGAGTGAATAGGAAGGGGAACAGTTGTCCTGGGCCAACAAAGGTACAAGTTTAAAAAAAAAATAAAAAAAAAACTTGTCAGCTGCTACTTTAAGCAAAAGCTGTACACTGTGCAGCAACCCTCTATCACTGTCACACATTACGACACGACGTCTGACTCTTTTTTGGGATCTTAGCCTTTGGTGGCAGATATAGTGTGTAAAACCGGCACATTTCCTGCTGGCTGTTTGAGGTTTGTGAAAGCCGTTGGTGCAGGTATCCATTGTAGAAATCCTTGGCCGAGAGCTTCTTTTTTAATACTACGGTTCTGACGCCAACCCAGCCATCCTGCCAAATAAAGCAAACAATCGGTAGTGTATTTCGTAATAAGTTTGCTATTGCACACTTTTGTGGTTGTAAAGCTGCTAATTAAAAATTCCTAACTGAAGATTATTCAGCTTTTATTTTAATTTAAGGAAACATCTGATCTACCGCTTCACGTTTTCAAGGGTATCACTCATGCAAGATAAAATTTTTATAAATATCACCACTTGAGGAAATTATCCTTACAGCCTAAGTATAGCTGCTGCGTTTCATTAGTACTGTGCCTCGTAACTTTATTGGTGCACCTCAGCAGGGTCTAGGTAGTCTATTACCATTATCATGCCCATCAATAATTTAACGTATGAAGTTACAGGACCAGTTATCCTTCCCAACCAGCAGTGCCGTGCTCTAGATACTGAATCACATGCCAATAAAGTCACTTCAGCCTACATTATTATTTTTCGTTTTCTAAACAGGACTAAAGTACAGTGGCAATGGAGGCATATTTCAGATTTCTAATAAAAACCACACAAAGTATGAAATGTAAAAACCATAACCTCTTCCAGCTCTCTGCTAATTCTGCATTGTTTAACTAGGGAATGTTTCTTGTAAGAGGTATTTTAAGGGATATAAAAGGCAATTCTGGTGTCCACTGACATTAAATGCTTCTGCTGATTATTCTGTTAACTGCTCTTCACGAGAGTTGCTACATGTATAAACTTCTTTTGTGTCTTACAAAAACCTACCTTACAGCGTACCACCAGGATTTCAGGTCCACGAAGATATCTAACCGAACCAGGCACCCCGATTGTTTCTGCAGAAATTCATATACAATGAAAAGATGGTAATCAACACACATGGACAATTCCTGGTTTATATTATATAACACGCCAAATCCTTACTAGGATACTTAATAGAATATAAACTGTCTTATCTGACACTTGAGAATTTGTTTAAATGGATTTAGCCACTGTTTCCATTTATTTCCCTACCAGGACAGGCGTTTACTATCAAGAAATGCTCAGCGCATTATACAAATAGTCCACCATTCCGTTCTATATAATATGTATATAGTAAATCGAGTGCTCATTAACCTTATACAGTTACCTCTCATGGTGAATTTTGCCAGACTAAGTTGCTACTTTTACTTTTGCGAATTGCAATATATATATTTTTTAACTCCTTAAGGACAATGGGCAGTCCCTAAACCCATTGAAAACAATGCATTTTGAGCCCGTACATGTATGGGCTTTGTCATTAAGGGGTTAAAAATATATTCTATCCAATTTCCTTTGTAATTTTGTGTGTGTGTACTTGCAATTGTCCAATGGTTAATTATTAGAATTCACAAAATTTGAGCCCTGTCAGGCAGCATCTCTCTAGATCTCTAATATACCAGGTAGAACAAAGACATGTAAACTAAGTAATACACATACTGACCCAAGACATTTAATGAATCAGGGGGTTCCACAAAGTTTAGCAATTTGACCGGAGATCCCATCCATACAGTCTGCAGTGGCACCTAAAGGACAATACTGGACCATCAAAAAGAGTGACGCAACTGAAACACTGACAAATGCTCCAACAATCTTACAGAGTGACACAACAGATTAGAACAATGCAAATACTGTACACGTGGTATCATATTTTGCACCGTGTACAACATTTAAAGATTGATATTTGAAGGTAGGTTTCACAAAGTACATTGCTCCCTGTATAAGAGTCTGGCTATAAACAAACATTTGATACTGATGACTATCGTATCTAGCTATTAAAAGTATAGGAAAGGAAGGATAGAGATTTGTCATTAAAAGGCAAACTCAAAGTCTGTGTGCCGAAAAAGATGATGACGGCAAAAGCCAGACACAAAACAAAAGCAAATTTTGTCTTCTCTATGCTAATTCCAGGATATTCCTCTAAAAGCTGTCCATAGAGTAGCTTTAATAAAATCATGGAAATAAGTTTGCTCCTGACTTGCATATCTGTGATACTATGAAAGACTGATCTCCCTTTTGCTTTAAGTAATCTCTTATTTTGTGGGATTGGAACGATACTGATGAATGTCCCTTTACTTACTGCAAATCCAATTGCACGTTCTAGCCGCATAATTTCTTCTACACCTTGCTCTTCCCACCTCACACAACCCATGGCTGGGGTAACCTTGGGAGCTATCAGAAAAATAAGAAAAACACACTGTTAAAATATAAAATTAGGAGTAATGTATAAGCAAGTCACACAAGCTATGATGCAGAGGAATGTACAATGAGCCCACTTCAACGACACGTCTAGGCCTTTAGTTTTAACAGAGGTGACTAATGCAATAATGACCTGTGTAAAATCAAATGAATATGCACTATAACATCTAAAAACTGCCATAATTAATGCCAATGGAAACATTTGCACTTAAAAAAATTCAACAGAGACGAAGACAATTAGTATATGCTGAAGTTATACATTTATGTCAGATTTTCTAGACAACCAAAAAAGCAGGCCTAGAAATCTGCAAACGGGTCGTAACACACCCTTTAAATGTGACACCAACACACAGAACATGAGCAAAGAGTCTAAATAGACTTTAGCGCCAACAAATTAACTCTTTCATTGCTGTGTGCAATTTAATAGGTGCCACCATTGCAATGCAATAGTGATAGGTGTCATTTATGTAGTAGATAATAGGTATTAATACATTGACAATTATTCTCCAAACTAAAAGAGGTGCCAGTAGTGTAAGGGTTATTTTAAAAATATATATATTTTTTTACTGCGTCAGAATGTTTTTTTGTTGAAGCAATTGTGTTTGGCCGGCCAGCCACAATGGAGTACACACCTTTCCGCCTTTATTGGTTTTTGAGTGCTAGCATTACTACAAAATTATGCTTTTTAATAACTATAATCACAAACGTTCTATTGCTGATACAAATCCATGCAACATTACAAAAGGACTTTCACAAACTAACGTTGACAAACTATAGTGGTTTGACGGTGGAAAGTTAAAATCGAACAGTATAAAAGTTGCTTTAAAAAAAAACAAAAACCTTACAATGTTGCCACTTTTTTAAAAAGTATTATTTAAAACCTAGCCCTACATAATCCAAACTTGTTTCTGAAGATTGGCTTTCCAATATGCATTTCCAGCGCTAAACTCCCCCACTTGCATTGTGGATTATAATATTAAATTAAGATATTTTATGTTTTTGTCTTAATGTTCCAGTTACTTACCAGATTTCATTATAGTCATCAAATTATATAAATTACTATTATAATTTCATCGAATCATTTTACACACACACATATACATATATATATACATATATATATATATATATATATATATGTATATATATATGTATATGTAAATATATAATAAAAAAAACTGCAGAAAAAGAATATCTGGTATATACAAGATGTAATCACTTAGTTTTCAAGAATTGGTTTAATTGAAAAGAGATACTATATGCACCTATATATACACATCAATTACATACAATTATTGGCTTGTAGGCACATAATTGTGCATGACATTACAAGTTCAGGGATATATTGATATACATGCTTGTTTTAGCTATGACAAGCATTCCCCTAATACAAAAGTAGTATTTAAAAAAAAGTCACATACCAAATGTCACACCTTCTTTTGGCTGTTCTCTACTCCATTTCAGGCTCTGGGGTAAATTCTTTAGAACAGAAATTAGCTATGAGGCAAGAAAATTGTATTTAATGCCAACCATTGAACACTGTTCTTAATCTATAATTTTTAAATATGCCTTTGAATTCTCACCATTTCAGATCCATATCCGGCCAGCATAGCTTCTAGTTCCTTAGCTGTACATTTAGGTGGTACAGGATACATCTGCTGCATCACAATTGGACCTACATCAAACCTAAAGGGAGTGTTTCCAATTCATTAAGAAATTATAAAACCTCTATACTCTGGCACCAATTATTTAAGCAGAAATAAATGGTTACCTATACTATTACCGTATTTGCTCGATTATAAGACGAGGTTTTTTTCAGAGCAAATGCTCTGAAAAATACCCCTCGTCTTCTAATCGGGGTCGTCTTCTAATCAGACCTCAAATAGAGGTCTGATTAGGAGACTAAGATCCAGATCCCCCGCACCGCTGCAGGGGACCTGGATCCTCCTGTCTCACCCCCCCCCCCCATCATACACACTTATCGGTGCTTCCTGCTGTGTTGCCGGGGCAGCGGGTTGACGTCTACGCGATCTGCGTAGACAACGTCCGCTGCAGCCGGAAGGAGGTGTGGCTAGCAGCGGGGGTTGTCTGCGTCCGTCGCATAGACCTTCCCCGACTGTCAGAGATCAGAGTTCCCCGCACCGGTGCGGGGAACTCTGATCTCTGACAGCCGGGGAAAGTATACGCGACGGACGCATACAAACCCCCGCTGCTAGCCACACCTCCTTCTGGCTGCAGCAGAAGGCGACGTCAACCCGCTGCCCCGGCTGGAAGCACCGGTAAGAGAGGGGGGAGAGCGGGGGAAGGGGGGGGGAGAGTGTGTGTGTGTGTGTGTGTTAGTTAGTTAGTTAAATGGGGGTATAGGGTGTGTGTGTTAAATGGGGGCATAGGGCATTTCTGGAGTGGCGTTAAGGGGGCATTTAATAGAGCACTCTGCCTCCTGAAATGCCTTATACCTCCCTATATGCCACTCTGCCCCATAATATGCCTTTTAACCCCCTAAATGGCAGAGTGGCATATAGTGGTATAAGGCATTTCTGGAGGCAGAGTGCTCTATACAATGCCTTTTAACTCCCTTAATGCCACTCTGCCTCCTGAAATGCCTTATACCTCCCTATATGCCACTCTGCCCCATAATATGCATTTTAACCCCCTAAATGCCAGAATGGGATATAGGGGTATAAGGCATTTCTGGAGGCAGAGTGGCACATAGGGGGTCAAAAGGCATACCATGGGGCACAGTGGCATATAGAGGGTTAAAAGGCATATCATGGGCCACAGTGCCATATTGGAGTGGCAAGCCTGGGGGCAGATGTGCGTAACTGGGGGACAGGTTGGAAAATACAAGAAATAAAAACAAAAAAAATCTTTTTCTCAATCATAGCTTTTATTAAAAAAAAATAGTTTACATGAATTAACATTTACTGGTAAAACTTTTTTCCTTTGGGGTCGTCTTATATTCGGGCTTTTTCTTTTTTTCCTAAGTTAATATTCAGATTTTGGGGGGTCGTCTTATAATCAGGGTCGTCTTATAATCGAGCAAATACGGTATTCTAATTTATTGATTTATATAGTTTAATCATATCCTGCAGCACTGTACTCTACTAGAACTATATATGTATGTATATCATAAAAAGATACTATATATATCGGAGAGAGTTCAGAGCAGGGCTACTGAAATGGTACATGGTTTGCAGGATAAAAACTATAAGGGAAGAGTAAGGGATCTTTATTGCTTAGAAAAAAGAAGAAAGAGGGAAGATGTGATTGAAATGCCACATCCTCATTTAAAGACAAGACAAGACCGCATAAGATCTGAGTCTTTACATCAGGGGAAAAATAGATTAGACAAACTTTAAAAGCACAACCAATAAATACCCTTAAATAAAAAACTGACTTAATTGAAAAACTGTCACAGCTTTAAGCATAATTATCTATAGCTTGTCCATTTGGTTTGCCAATCAGTGTCATTGTTTTGGAGATATCTAATTTAAGAGCTTACTTACAGAAGCTGGGATAAGTGGTTGGCTGTTGCAAGGTCAGCATCATTTATCATTTTTCTGCCCTGAGGTTTTTTTTCCTCACCTTGTCCTTAAATAATTATAGAGATATAGAGTGCCACGGTACCTCTTTGGTCTAATCTGCATGATAGTGACAGCTGTGTTTTCGTCACCATTCAGTACTGTGTGGATTATTGGAGCCGGGCCTCGCCATCTTGGGAGGCAACTGGGATGCACATTCAAGATGCCGCTGAAAAATATCAGTTATGGTTAGAGTAGACTGACCAAAAGCTCTGTTTAAAATGCAACAAGCATCATGATAGACCTACTATGGAAATGTTAAAATAAGGTCCTCACTGAGGAGTCGCCCAAAGGATGCCACCACGCCAATGTCAAATTGGTCACAGCAGCCTGTGCTGGGCCACTCGTGTACAGGGATGCCCTGATCTGCTGCGTAATTTCTCACAGGAAGACCCTTGGGCAGAGAAGATGGTAAGGTAACAACCTCTAGTCTTCCAACTACTGGTTCCTGTGTCCTACACCAAAAACACAAATCAAGGTACAAGCCATTACTGACAGCAACAAATAGTTAAGACACATAATGGGTTAGCCCAATTTGTATTTTAGTGTCACAAGTTATGGTATAGCTTTTACTTGAAGTAGATGGCGGTACAAGTCCCCCCACTACCATTACATATAGATGTAATCCCCTACGCACATAACCCTGCCTTAAATAACCATGCAAGCCAACTGTCCCCAGCCAAGTCCTGCAGGAAGTATGCAGTAATTCATGGAAGGGGTATATTTTAACGTGTGGGACCAACAATAATATTTTTACAGGAGCAGACGGGGAGGTATTTTACCTTTAAAATTCAGGGAGGGCTAACATAACAAGGATTACGGGGGAGATTATTTACAAAAGATGCAAAGCCAAACAGGGGCTAGGCAAACAAATGACCAGAATTTAGCCATGTTCAGCAAAAACCAACTGACAAAAACGAAACTATTCCAACCTATTATTAAAAAAAATTGTATCATGGCATTTGCCCGTCAATAAACTGGTTATACCTGAATTTGTTCAGACCTTTCAGTGACTCCAGTGCAAAATCATCAGTTCCAAAAAACAGGACATTCCATGGGGGCCGGGATCTACCTAGGTTGGAAACACTTTCTGGTGTGATTGATGGTTCATGGCTCTGGGAGTAATGCCTCATAGAATAGCCATGGTTTACTAGATGTTTTCGTATGAGCAGAGTCCTGGGCAGGTTTCCATTCACCATTTCTACAACCCTGCACCTCTTCATCCAGGAAATGGGGAGCTGCATCTCCTGCTGCCTGGGGCATCCATCTCTCCCCCAGCCGTCACTGTCCGGTACTTTAAGACTCCTCCAGATCCGTGCTGGGGTATTAATCCCATATGTCCAAACCCCAGATCTCAGCATCCGTGTACGGATACCCCATGCTGTCAGCCCTCTGCGCCTACTTATTCCTTCAGCTTCCTGTAAAGGTACCACTTCTCCAACAGCCCCGTTACACCGAACACATAACCCGAAACCAGCGTCGGTATTTCCCACTCTAATCGTCCGCTTTAACCTTAGTATCTCCCGAGGCTCTGCATTCACAGGGGTTCTGTGCCCTGCTTTGGCAGGACTGATACGGTCCTTCCCCGCTACATATTCGGCTATTTGGTGTAAACCCAAAGCCTGGATCCCGGCGCCACGGGTACAGCAGGGCTCTCCGCGAAGCAGCCCCCTCCAGGGCTGAATACACAGACTCATGTGTGTGCAATATAGGAAGATTCGGCTTTATCAAGTCGTACAACCTTTCATGCCTTAACCGATCGTGGAGGCCGCCATCTTGGTTTGAGTATAATTTTGTCCCGAAGAAACAAACGCAGCGCGCAGAGGTTCCGGTGCTAATGGAGCGTGATACAGCGGAAATGTTGTTCTTTCTGATTGTGTGGAGTTTCCCTAAATAGAGAGGCATATTTTAATAATAGCAGGCTTTATTTCTAGAATCACAAGTTTCACTGGCAAGAAGGGGCAGGTAACCTGTGGGCTACTGTAACTGTAATATCTGGTTTCATGAGTAGAAACTTTATTTGTGGTTTATTGTCCCCCAAAAAATATTTTTATTTTTAATGCACATTAAATCTAAATCAGTGTATACGTTCTTTATTTCCCACTTTCCAACCGACAGACCGAGTATGCTGCCTTGGTGTCACACCTGACTCATTCCTCACATCCAGTCCCTCGTGAAATCCTTCCGCCTTAACCTGAAAAATATCTGCTGAATTCGACCAGTCCTCGCATAAGAAACAAACAAAATACTAATCCACTGCCTTGTGATATCCTGCATGGATTATTGCAACTCCTTTACATCTTCTGTCTCTACTGAAACCTTTTGGACATGCTCCGTAGCACTCTCAAAGAAGTTCCTAAAGCAGCAACTGCTTAAATACTGTTTTACAGAGTAAGATAATGGCAAGGGGGGCACAATTAGCAAAAAGAAATAGGGTGATATGTAAAACAAGAGTGTTTACAGAGGAAGAACTCTCCAAAGTAAAAACAGACAAATCTATGGGGCCCGATGGGATGCACCCAAAGTTATTAAAAGTGCTTCAAACAGTTCTGACAAAACCATTGGCAGACGTATTTAAACAGTTACCATTGGCAGGAGTCCGGGCCGGCCCAAGGCAAAATGCCGCCTGGGGCGAATTTTAAAATGCCGCCCCCCCTTATCTACCCTTCCTCTCCCTCCGTCCCTGCCGCCCCCCCCTTATCTACCCTTCCTCTCCCTCTGTCCCTGCTGCCCCCCCCATTATCTACCCTTCCTCTCCCTCCCCCCCTCCCTTGTACTTACCTTTCAGCAGTCTTCTGGCACTCAGCATTACAAGCTGGCACCGAGACCGAACAGGAAGACTCACCGCAGAGGAGAGAGCGAGGGGCGCCGAGCGGGTACTGACAGCTTGGTAAGCGAAAACCACACGGCGCCCCTTTCTCTCTCTTTCGCTTTAAAAAAAAAAAAAAAAGGGCTTGGAGCGGCAAAGTGCCGCCCCTTCAAAAGTGCCGCCTGGAGCAGTTGCCCCACTCGGGTCCATTGTCGGGCCGGCCCTGGCAGGAGTACTACATCAGTGGGACCGCCGATGTCAGTGGGCAGTCCTGGCCGCGTCTCGCAAGGGAAGGCTTCGGGTAGCCGGAGGCCAAAAGTTCCCAGGTATGCAGGAGTAGTTCCAGAAGACTTGAGAAGTTGGCAACTGTATTACTACTTCACAAAATAGGAAGCCAACTACACAATACAAGCTATCAGGAAATACTAATGGATAATGGATCTTATTATGTATAGCTTGGAGGAAAGAACAGAAGGGAGATGTAATAAGAACATTTAACCAGGCCAGGGGGTTTGAATCTGATGCATCAGGAAAAATTGTCAGGACTGACTTTAATATTAATTGGAGCCTGGGAAAGCATTTGTTTCCAGGTCAAGCACAGCTTCTTCATGTCAGTTACTTCATTGTACGGGTAAGGTCGTGCACACTCCCTGCCCCGGTCCCTAAAAATGCTGCGCCCACAACACCTTTCCACCAGTTGAAGGCTAACTGGAGCTAGCACTACTACTTAGTGCACCTAGAAACATTGAATATAATGGCAGATAAGAAGCTATTTTCCTATTTAGTCTGCCCATTTGAAATAAACTTCCCTCCTTACTTTCTGAAATCCCTTTAAGTATTTAAATAGTTCTATCACATCTCCCGTCTCTTCTTCTTTCATTCAAACTAGCTCCACTTCTAGAAGGAAGCAGCTCCTCCAGAAGAGGAAGGATTTTGGGCAACTTCTAAGTGCAACTACCCTGTCACATACATACATTGTATAATATTGAAAAGGAAATTCATACCAAAAACGTTCATTACTAACACCAGGGTATGCCTTGTGGCAAATGACGGAATGTCTCAGTCAGTGTCTCAGTGACTTTCTGACTAATGAACGTCTGTGGAGGTAACTATTTTATTGGACAAGCTGCGCCATAACACTCAGCTTAGTGTGATGTTTGAACAAGGAAAGTCACCCAAAATATCACATTACTGACAATGATGGCAGTCGTAAGGTCTGCAAATAAGAGGAAATTAAATAAAACAAGTTTTTTCTTAATGCTCCCCTTCATCACTGCATTCAACACTGTACTTTTTGGCCACAGAAAAATATTATTTTTCTATGACACTTCACTGAGACAAATTACCTAATTTGGGGTTTATCTAGTAAAAGCTGAATTGTAGCTACTGCTTCAACTGATTTATGGTGGCAATCAGACCAGCTCAAATCCAAGTTCTCAGTGAGTTTTGTAACTGCCAAGCACTTAAGAGCTTTTGTTAGTTGATCCTGCATTGACCTAAATTGTGACTCATCTCAATAACTACATTTTTTGGAAATTTGGCAGGTAAGGGCTTCCACCAAGTTCAACTCAGGTAGCTCTTAGTATATTTTACAGATGGATCATCATCAAAGTTAATTGGAGACCGTATCAGACCTGATGATTATTAAATCATACCTAATTATGTTTTATGTCCTTCTTAATAATAAAGTATTAATTTAACAAATATGTAGAGATGGTAGGAAACATATAAGACAAGTATATACTAGTCAAGATCATAGCGTTTCAGAATAAAGCAATTCTCTTGAAATAAAAACTGATAATGATTGTAAAAAGTTGTTTACAAAGTTGGAGTGGTTGTAAACTAGTTTAATGATACTCCCCTTTACACCAGACTCATTTGTCTGCACAGCGCATGTAGCAGATGAGGAAAGGTGAGTATTCTATCCTGGGGTTTTGCACTTCCAATGATAGATATATATGCACTTGAATAACTGAATACAATTAAAATGTGTACATCTAGATATATAGTGTAGGGGTAGAAACAAATCAGTGTTACTAACCCCTGAAATTCAAGACTGAAGCTGCATTGAGGCTGTATTAGAAGAACCGGTAGTGATTGGATTGTTGAAAATAGCCTTCATTAAAGAGTCTCGTAGTTCTTTAGCAGTGAAAGGGTGTATGTCTGTGTTACATTCAGCCACTTTCTGTACTGCAGTGGGGATGGGCTGGTTATAGTATAACCAAACTGTTGAGGTCAAAGACATGCTAGGAATCAAAAAGTAATTACACAAACAGATAAGGTTTACATGCCAAGGGCATGGGGCATTCCCTCCTAAAAATATAAAACACAGAGAAAGAACTAGAACTGTGCCAATGACACCTACCAGGACCCACCAAACAGATCTGAAGGTACAGTCTCTATGCATGTAGTTTATATTTATTCTCTTAATCCATTCTGGGTTTAGGATAGCTGTATATGGGATACGATGATTATTATTCTTTGATATGTCTGTTTTCTACACCATTCAGTGTTCATTAAATCTCTACAAAGGGGATTGTCAGGATCAGGAGTTAATAACCTAAGCAAAAATATCCCCATGAAATCAGCAATATATTTTATTTTCAGTTATTTCATAAAATATTTGAACGTATGAAATAATTGTGAATGTAATCAAAATAACCTGTTTTAAACTAGCAGTGTTACACTGTTCATTATTGGCCATTAAGTACAAAAAATAATGTTGCTGTTTTTAGCCAAAGAACAAAATGTAGTTATTTTATTTGTGACATAAAGTGGTGACAGGTAATAGGTTGCAAAATCAGTGTTATGCCTACTAGGGTTAACCCAGTTGTTAATACTGAGAGTTTTTGTGGACACCGTGAATAGGTTGTTTATTAAGGCAAATGCATTTTCTAAAAGAATGTCATTTTTTAATAAATAATTATTTTAGTTTTTATGTCCAGTCGTGTGCAGTTTAGGATCTAAAGTTCTGGCAACTGATCAGAAAATGTCCAGAAAAGAGTTCAGTTGGGTAGCGCATTGCAAGGTATCACAACCTTTTACCAACATTTCCATTAGGTTTTGTAGACAGACGGAAACTGAGTTTCCTTTTCCATGCTGATAATAATTACCATTGCTTAGGGATGATACATAAAGTCTAAAAACACCTGACTACATCTATGTCCTTTTTTCATAGCCATAGACATTTT
Source organism: Sceloporus occidentalis (assembly GCA_023333645.1). Lineage (NCBI taxonomy): Eukaryota > Metazoa > Chordata > Lepidosauria > Squamata > Phrynosomatidae > Sceloporus > Sceloporus occidentalis. Next base: position 6,560,568 of record JALMGF010000026.1, on the reverse strand, counting down.
TATAGACAGATGTATAAAAGCAGGCCTTTAAATCATGCTTTGCCAGGAAGGAACCCTTATGTTTAATTCAAAACTGCCTTCTTTTTTTAAGGGAAGCTAAAGGAAACTATGTTTGCTCCACTATCCTTAAGGAATTATATCACTAAGAATGAACGCTTCTTTAATTTTCTGAAAGCTGCTTGCACAATTTCAGAAACAATGCGTACAACACTAAACCTACTGGCAAGATGTGGTACCATTGGCATGGAAGCCTTCTTGGCCGTTTGATGTACGATATCAGTAATAGGGTAGGGGCCATACAGGCCATACAAACTGGGGGACTCAAATATTTTTATTCTGCATTAACTTAATCAAAGAAAATGACATGGCTTCCGTTAAGTTATTGCAGAAATATGACGCAGGCAGAGTAATTGACTTTCTGCTTTCCCATTGCCTCCAGTAATGACAGATGATCCCCGCTCCCTGGTTTGTCTGCTCTTATTTACTGCCCCGTTCCATTTGTACTGTAAACGTTTCTCTAGTACAAGTGGTAAACAAGAAAAATCACAAGATAACGGAGTATAGAATTTATAATGGGGAAATAATAACAGCCCATTTAGTTTGCCCATTTTTTCCTGCTGTAAAAACCTTAAACCTCTTTTGGTCCCTGGTCTTGTCTTGTATTAAGAAAAGCCTAAAGCTTATCCCATGATTGTTTACTTTTCCTCATTGTATTAATCTGTTATAGACAAGAAAGACAGAACCTGTTCTTTTTGGACCATAACCCTCCAGGAGTTTAATGGCATGTTGTGCTTTTACTAAGCAGTTTCCAAAGTATCACAATGTAAACAGGTTGCTTGGTTTGGGTCCGTAACTGCTGGTTTAGGTCGTCATGATTTGGAGGTTACATCGAGTATATAGGGTATATTTAAATAAATGCAGTTTTCTGGGTTGTATGGAGCAGCCATTGCAAAAGGGTTCTGAAAGAGAACACAGGCTTCAAAGTATAGTTTTAATCAGGGAGTTGCACTAGACTGTACAATGTTCACTGTGACATCCCTATGTGGGAGTTTCAATTTCTGCGAAACAAGTGGTGAACGTCACTGTGTCCATTCACCTCTGGCTCTGTTTACTGGGATAAAGTAGCAGAAAGAGAGTATGTGACCTGAGGGACAAGCACTCTGTGACACTCCGCAGCACCCACAGGACACTCAGAATCAGATAAGTAAGTGATTTGAGATCAGTAACACAGGTCCAAGCGATAGTGTGAGGGGGGGGGGGCTGACACAGTTCTTATCATATATTTACTATCATTAATTAAACAGAGCTTTACAATAAATTAGAGTTTTTAACTTGGCTGTATTGGTGGTATTTGACTAAATTCTGGAGAAACTTCCCAAACAGAATATTGACAAGGGGATGGGAATTAGTAGTTGGGTAAAGGACTAATCCAGACATGACCCATCAGACTGCGTTAGAAAATAAACTATGGTCCACAAATCTGATTTAGTGCATCTAAATGGCTTCTATACCAGCATAACAGGCAACATTTTTACCCCTTCTAGGTCTTTTTTAAACCTGATACCACAAACACAAAGAGAGTATCATTAGATTAACAATTGTATAAAATGATCAAAGATATGTATTTTTTTATACATTTATATATATATATATATATATATATATATATATATTGTAATGTCTCTTTTTGGCAAATAAAATTGGACATATTAATCTGCTATATTTAATAGATATCCTAAGGCTTCTTTGGAATGTGAATTCTGTACATTATTATATGTGTATATATATATTGTATATATTGTTACACACGTAATATAAGTATAGTGACTAGTTCCACCCATGATAGAAACATTTCAGTTCATAAAAAGATTTAACAAAGTACAGAAGCAAATTTATGATTTCATGATCTAAAACTAGAGGGTCAGAGGCTTAGTTTAGTTTACTGAGAGGGAGGTTGAAGTGGAATATTCTCTCACCAAAGTAATACAGGAGCTGATACAGTGAGGGAATTTAAACATGCATGGTATAGGCTTAAAACTTTCCCAAGTGTACGACAAGGCCAAGGACCAATTAAGTCTTTACATCAGGAAAAATGGGCAGATCAGATGGGCCAAGGTTCCTATCGGCCATCAAACTGTAGGTTTCTAAGTGTTCCATCTGACAGTACTTCATGCATCAAGAATGAGAAGCCCATGAGCCAGCTCTTAAACATGAATCACAAAACTAACATGAAAATATTAATTTTGTGCTAAATTTAGTTTAATATGTTGGACCTTCTCAAGTATATATATATATATACTTAACCTGAGATGTTTTTAGGATACTGTACTGAGAAGCAGAGGGGAACAGGATTAGTCATTAAGGACCATGGTCTACAGTAGAAATAAAATGGTAATAAAGTATTCAGTATTTTTTTTTTATTTTGTTCTGTGTTATAGAGTGAAGCCAAGTAACTACTGTTCTTTTGAAACATGGGCGACTCAAGCACTATAGTTGAAACCACTCCATCTGTACAGCAGAAGAAGATGGAGAAGGCTCTTTGGTTCTTCCGAACTGGAGATCGTAAGTAAAATCAGCCTACAATCAATCCTACAATAATCCTCAATAGGCTCAAAAGTGTTAATATGTCTTTTAGCGTTTCCCTGTCAATATTTATCCCAATCCACCCTGTGCATGGAGGTTGACTGTATCCAATAGGCACAGTCAACCACCATCAACACATTTGTAAGTTACTGCAGGAGCAGGAGCCAAGTTATGACATTTTCATCCAATGCCCTCATTTTACCAACATCCTTCTAACCAGGAAGCAGGAATAGTGAGATACATGGCCCTTCCTGCATAGAGCTCCATGCTCCCTACAACAGTGGAGTTGACAGGCTGTCCGTCATACGTTAGGGATTCAGATGTAGCTGCACATGTTATCATGTTAGGTCATTAACAACTATAATTAAATAATAATTTATATATTACTGTCCTTCAGTCATGCAAACATGGCGAATGTTGAACCTAATCATTGTGCTAGCCAAACTGCTATAAAATGTATAGATCAAAAGTAAAGCTTTTTGCTTACATCTCTATGGCATTATGATAGGTATGTAAATGACAATATTAATGTGCATGCACCAAAATACCAACATTTGCCGTTCAAGGTGATATGTATATGTCAAACACTGAAAAATGGTGACAATTAAAATCCTGCGAGAACATCATGCATGGCTGCAGATAAAGAGGATTTCCAATGAAACCTGATTAGGGATTGTGTAGAGCCACCTGCAGGGTGGGATTTTATAATCCAATCTCTAACTATGTTGCTGACTTTTTAGAGCTGGGCTGGAAAAATTAAACATATTTCAACTTTTCTTTGCAGTCACCGCCTGGAATTATGCCATCCTTGCTCTTGCATTTGTTGCATTGTTTTTGGGAATTTTTGTACTAGTCCGGAATATTTTTAACAACAGGTGAGCTTCACACTATATATATATATAGTACTTTGAGTAACAAAAAATAATACTTAGAACATTTTGCTCAAAATTCTGAAATCCCTATTAGTGATAATGGATCTGCGGGCACTCTATAAATAAAATGTAATGTAACAATGTTCGTTTTGTATATGCTACCTTTTCTTTCACAAAATGTGATATAGGAAGAAGAAGATGATTGCCCTCTACCAGAAGAATGCAAATGCTGCTCTATCAGTGGAGTCTGATGGCAAACAGGCTGTAGTCCACCTGGAGAAAGACACAGCATCTCAAGAGGACAACCTTTTGAAAAAGGAACCACAACCAGGAGATATCACAGTGCAGTGGAAGGATGGGCAGATCACCTCCCTCTATACAGAAGTGCCAGAGGAGGATGTTTAAACAGAAAGAGGCATATCTATTGAAATGGCCAGGGAGAAGTGCAAAATGGTGGAATGGCTGGGAAAGGGCAACACAGATGTTCCACATTTTAAGACTGTCTTTTTCAGAGCCCCTCTTTCCTACCTGTGCCTTAACCTGTTAGTAACAATTCTCCCTGGACTGGAAAATTTATATTGCTTCGCTGTTATTTAGCTTACTGTACCTATATATTAGAAAAACAGGTCAAGGTACATCATTGCTCATTTCCAGTTAAAGAAATGACATCTTCAAAGCTTGTGTAACTCTAAATCTTCTTTTTCCAAGACCAAACACTACTGTTGCCACTGGCATTTAAAAGGTCAGTATCTCTGTACTGAGATATACTAATGGGGAATCCTTGCAAACATGCGGTCTGTTAGAATTTTAATATTTAATATTAATTTCTTAGTTATTTTTTTTTGTGTGTGACTTCATTTTGTACTCAACAATTCTTCAACAGCTGATGTAGAGAAATTGCCTTCCAAATGACCAGCCTCTGACAAGCAGCCCTTTATTTACTTAAATATTTGGATAAATTGTAATTCATTTGTTTTTGATGTTTTTCCTTTTTTTTTTTTAACAAAAAAAAATATGCTGTATGGCGTCGACATCCCTAAACACACAATTTGTATTATAGTCAGAGATAGTAGTTACATAGACGTTTGGTGGGTTATTTGGTTTTGTATTCATTATACCTCCACTTGCAGTTTTGTACTGGCATATCTTTAATAAGGAGATGACTTTATGACTGTTTATTTTATAGACAATGTTAATTGCTACGCCAGCCCTGTTATAATTTATATCGTAGACACAGGCATGTGACAAAATTTCAGCCCTTGCCCCATTAATAAAGCAGCTATCAATAGCAACGGAGTCTCGTCTAAACTATATGAAAGAAAAAAAGGAAATGCATAAAATACATAAAGAGAACAAATAAATGATTTAGTCAATAAGTTTGTTATTCTCAAAGCCCTTGTTGCTTCAGTTTATAGTAAAGCTTCAAGCAGTGGGCCAAAATCTTTAAATCAGAGCAGCCTAGGAGGCAAGTTATGAAGGATGCTACATTTTACAGGATTATTCTTTAGGGCAAGCTTGTTTATTCAGCAGTAGTAGGGATGATATTTCTAATGCTGTATTTTATTATAGTAGTGCTTAATTCAGTAGATGGAACCACCCCATTCAATTATATACCTAATGTGCGAGTCCTTACACAGTGTTTTTAATATCATAACTACTGATTTCAAACTTACATTATATATCATGTCAGTTTGTATAAAAGGGAATGTATAGACATTTTGTCCGATCAGACATTTTTTTTTACTGAGATTTTGTTATATCCTGTGTTAATTTTTTCCATTTTCAGCCAAAGTTGGAATCCACAAAACAGCTTGTTCTCCGTAAACAGCAATACATTAAATGCACCATGTTTAGGAACACATTAACAAAAAGGAAGGCAGAAAGCCATGTGCTGAGTTCACCTTTGCACAGTTGGAGTTTACTCATCACTCACGCACAGATTCATTGATAGGGAGTTGTCTTCTTGATCCGGGTAATTTTTCACCCAGGGTTATATTTTGCACATGTAGCAAAAGGGTTAATTGGCCCTGGAGAAAGAGTCTGTTACATTCCTTATTAACTGAAATGTGATATGAGTTGCTGTGCAAATGCATTTTGCTGTCTCTGTTTTGACAATGACACAATATTACACCAGGATAACTATCAGACTGTAAATTGGTGTGGGGCAGGATCATGTGTATAAGCAGAGAGGTAATAATATCTAGGAGAGCATAATATCGCTGGATTATATTACATGAAGTGAAATTCACAATATGCTGTCTGAAAAAAACAGAACATTTGAAGATAAAGCAAATTACATGACACATTCATCAGGGACAAGAGAATTTAGACCATTGCCTCTTAGGAAAGCAGACTTCTAAGGCATGTGGATGGGCAAGGTGTGGGTCTAAATGAGACCAGGAGCGATAGGCTACTTATTCACTAAGGGTAGAGGTAAGTTAGCCAACCTATGGCATGACATGAGCTGTATACTGTACATATTGAGTTACTGCATTGAAAACCTAATTGGTCATTTACAGTAAAGCAAGGTCTCTGTAGATGTGAGGACTAAAACCCTATAGAGAAGATGTTGGTCTCAAGACAGCAATATTGAAGGGCCCATCCTAACAATTTTCCCCTACAAGGAGGCTGAGCTGGCAGATTGCAAAATTCAATTTGCCAAATTTCATTGAAGATTTACTGTGTATTAAGAAGGGTAAACTTGACCTACCTCAAAGTAAGCCATCAATGACACATAGTGAAGCTGTAGAGATCAAATGTTGCATGATCTTATCTCACAATGTAGTGAGTAAAGTTTGTGTGTGATCTCTGATGGAGAAGCAGGCGGTAAGTGCATAGCAGAGGCATGGAGTACATGAAGTCACTGGGCATTTAACACGGGTGTTGACCTAGATCATAGGTCTCCCTTGTGAATAGCTATTGAGCAACGGTGCGCTAGGGTGCCTGTTTTCAAAAGAGCACTGCTGCCTTGGGCCTTGGCCAGAATACACTACTGTAGATGTATGTCTTTAATATGAAACAGAAACCAGTGAGACAAGCAGTCTCTGTCTATCCAAAACCAACATATGTGTATAACAATTTCTGGTAGTGTGTGTTTACATTATCTGAGGGCAGCGTTTACAAATGTATTTCAGCGGAGGGAAGCATAAAAATTGGACAGAGAAAAACATAAAACAAAAAAGAGTAAACTGGGAAATAAATGCATGTAACCATCACATGCTGTTGTGTAAAATTAGAATACAGAGATGCCATGATAGGTTGGGTGTGAAGTGTGTAGAATACAAACAAAACTTCAGAAGTGTAAGAACACAGCAAATATCAATAATAAGGAAACACATCCCATTTTCAGAGCAAGCTGTATCACAAAAACAGTATATTTTATCAAATCTATTTGTTCTTGGCACATCTGAAACAGTGTGTCGCGGTTTTGTGATTTAGTCAGGTACTATGTATTCTTAAGGAACAATCCTTCTTCACAATTAGATATTGTATCATCTGGGGGCTGTCGTTACAAAGAGCAGATGAGCAAGCACATTGTGTCCGAAGATCAGAAGGCTGGAACCTTGCGTTAGCCTGAACATTGTGTTCTTTGACTGGTCTTTCAGTTACAAAATGAACTGTTGCTGAGGAATAAATATGCAAACGTGGACAGGGTTGGAAGCTTTTTTTTCAGAAGTACTACTTAAAGCTTCTTTGTTGTATCTTTCACAGACTAAACATGTCAGCCTAAACAAATGATAAACTTGTCCTCTTATATCTGTTGTGAGATCCATAATTGTAGGCTCCCAGAGTTAGAATATCTTGAAACCTTTGAGAAGTGTTAAGGTTGGTGCTTTGCGTTTGCTCTGTGCCCTGGAAGACTTGACAGTGACTAGTTTGGCTTGTGCAACAGAAGGAATCTCCTTGTAGCTGAGCGGGGAGAGCGTGCTGAGGGTGGGTACACCATGACGTGTGGAAGATGCAGAGGATGAGGTGGGAGGCAGCCCAAGCAGAGCTCTCTCCTCACTGATGTATAGTGGCCGTCTTATAGTGGCAGACTTCTCTGCTTCTCTCCTTACTTCGTGTATGGCATCGTAAAAAACCTGCTGTACCAACCGGAAATCCAGGCAGGCTGATACCTCTCGAAAAAGACACCCATGGCGCGTAGCTAGAGCTGAACCATCGGCTTTGCTAACCTGTCTGATAGAGTACACAATATAAGGTCTAAATGCAACTACTTGGACAGCACACAAATCTATAGTGTGACAGCAGAAAATATATGCATATATTATGTTGATGATTTTAAAGAATGCAAGAATGCAAGTTCTATACCCTGTGACATGAAAATAGGCCATCGATTAGGACTAACGGTTATGAATACATTTGGGAAATTATTAGAGATCCTATTGTTTATATTTCAAATTCAGAATTGTTGGTGATGTCTTAGTGGACACAAAGTTCCACTTTTAATTTCCTTGCAGCAAAAATAAACACAAGCGTATGATGTAATAAAACAGAGTAACAAAACTATACCCTCGGAAATCATGTTTTATGCAGGACCTCTCCTTGAAAACTGAGAACATTCCCTGATAAAAATAGTTTATAGTGTTACTGACAGCAGACAGTAAAGCTCAGAATCCAGAAGGATGTGCAAGCAGGAACATGGGAAACAGGAGGAACACCAGAGACATGAGGAAAGATGAAGAGATCCTGCAATAAATATAAGAAGAAAAGAATGAAAAGCAAGAAGCAATACTGTAGTAGGGGTGACAACGTTTCATATCTGAGGATACGTACAAAGAGGTTTCATATTCTTATTGATGTATGAACTAAGGATGCCCAGAGCACCCAATGACTACCATTGGGTTCTTTTCTTTAGCCCTCCAGGGATGGTGGAGTATGGAAAGAAGCATGAGTTACTATTACATATGGCATCATATGCAGTCACACCACATCAGCGGGTGATGTGGCCATGAGCAAAGTAGCTATTGCATAGACCTCCAGGCTATAGTGGCTGGTAAAGAACTAAGGTATAAATGCCGCAACGCCCTAAGGTAAGCCTGGGCCCATGACAGCATGACAGCTGTCCCTTTTGCCTTGTGTTTAAGACGGTCCTGATTCCATGAGTACATGTAAAGATTAAGAATTACTGTAATTCATTTTGATTTGATTTAAATTTTCTTCTGTTCACTCACACTTTGCCCTATTAACATCTCTTTTTTTTAAGCATTCTTGCTTTACAGCATTTTTTTACACCTGCCCAAAATATTTGCACAGTACTGTGTGTATATATATATATATATATGTATCCGTGTCACACCTGTATCTCTCCATGTCCAGCTTGTTCCCCAGGAGCAGAACTGGGCTCTCGTGCAGCGCTTCTTTGTTATAATGAGAAATAATATCCAAGTACTGGCAGCAGCCCTCAAAACTCTGCTTGTTATCAATGCTATACACTACCAGGAAAGCATTTGCCCAGTGTAAGTACCGCTCGGGATTCACAGGCCCTTCCTGAAGTGAGACAAAAGAAGAATGTAACACACAGACAAACAATGCATCCATAGATGTATAAGTAAATGAATGAAAACAGTATACAGATTTTACAACAAAAGTATCCTAGAGTATCCTAGAAAACTCTTATAATAATGTACGCCTAGTGTCCCCCTCCTTTGTTTTTCTGTCCTGATGATTAAAAGGGTTGTGTTAATAGTTATGATCTATACATCTATCATTTTGCAACCGCTGGCAGGGTTTAAGCTGTGTTGCTTACTTCACTTACTATAACAAAGCTACGAGAGCGAAGCCATCTCTAGACTTCATAATAATTTTTTATGCTTTAGGATCACACTATATTCTGGTCACTGAATCTCCAAACAAGGTCATTGGGTTTGAACAGAGATAGCACATTTCATGCTCTGACTGGCTTGCACGTTACCAGCTAATATAAAAATCCTGATCATTTTTTGTAACTCACTTCAAAAGCCCCTTTGAATTTGGCCAAGACTTTATTCAAAAGATTCATTGTCCAGAAACAGGAGAACTTTGTCTCATAACCTGCACAGCCAGCCAGGTCCAAAGCTGTTAGTACTATAAAAAAACAGCTTTCTATCAGAGAAGGTAGATTAGAAATGTAAAACTCTGTTAACTCATTTGTTGCTAAATTATCGCATGGCACAGAAAAAATAACGTAGCTTTTAGAGGCAACATACAGTTTTGAAAATATATGACAGCACTAAATTGTTTAACCTGAATGATATATTGGACCTCTAATCTATACTGTACTTACTCGATAGAGGTTCCTTTGATCCACAAGATGCTTGTGACTGAGAAGATTCTGTCTCTGGCAGTCTATATGGTTTTCCTGCCTGTATTTCACTTGCTGCACAAACCAGCAAGGGTAAGGTTAATTCCTCCAGAGTAAACAGGTATTCTATTACAGGTGTGGTGATCAAGGCCCCATAAAGCCTCATAGACACAGGGAAGAAAGGTCAGGGAGAAGTACGTTATATGGACAAAAGTATTGGGACACCTGACCATTACACCAACAGGGACTTTTATGACATTGTGTTCGAAATACATAGACATTAATGTGTAGTTCATCCCCCGTTTGTGGCTTCCGCTCTTCTGGGAAGGCTTTCCACAAGATTTTGGACGGTTTCTGTGGGGATTTTTGCTCAATCATTCAAAATGTCTTGGCATGTCCCCTTCAGCAAATCAAGAAATTTTGGAAGATGCTATGCTTCCAACTTTGTGGGAACAATTGGGGGATGGCGTTTTCCTGTTCCAGCATGACTGTGCCCCAGTGCACAAAGCAAGGTCCATAAAGACATGGTTGGATGAGTTTGAGGTGGAAGAACTTGATTGGCCGCACAGAGCCCTGTCCTTAACCCCATTGAACACCTTTGGGATGAACTGAAATGCAGATTGCGAGCCGGGCCTTCTCATCCAACATCAGTGCCTGATCTCACAAATGCTCTACTGGATGAATGGGCAAAAATCCCCAAAGAAACTCTCCAAAATCTTGTGTAAAGCCTTCCCAGAAGAGTGGAATCTGTTATAGCTGCAAAGAGGGACTAACTTCATATTAATGTCCCTGTTGGTGTAACGGTCAGGTGTACCAATACTTTTGTCCATATTGCATATGTTGTATGCTTTTGAGTCCCTGTTCACAAAAAAATAATCTCTCCTTTTAAGCTATCTGCTCTGTAAATACTTCATGCCATGTTTTGTGGGGTGTTTGATCTAAATCACATCTAGACCTTTATATAGATTGCTACTCTGCTCCAATACATAAGCCATAAAACAGATACATTCTGATCCAAGGAGTTAGGAAACAAAATGTTTATTTTGTTGTCTTTTACTTGCTTATGAGAAGACCCAGGAGCACAGGACAGTAGTTTCTAGGAGTCTCAAATAAATAAGACCCATTTCCAAAGGTTTAATTTTATGTAGACTTTCAATCCGACCATAGTAAATCAACAAATGGTTGGAGTTTTTCCCAACTTTTTGTGGTTTTTTATTGTTGTTTACTGGCATCAACTGTAATGATGTAATATATCCCTAATTATTGAAATGAAATTCTTCCCAAAATATTCTCATAGAGGCTGTCAAAATATTTCATTAATCCATAGCAGCAGTCAACCAGATCATTTATTATGCCTTTAATATAACCTTTTCTAATAAGCTTATTTGGTTTTCGGTCATATAATCCATCGAATAAAGATTAGTTCAGTAAAAAGAACATTCCAAGAAAGAAAAACGTGACCACACATTGATATTTCACCAGATAACGTGAATAACCCTGACACTTATTTTAACTCGGAAAAGAAAAAATTTCAGTGCGCTAAGCTAGTCTCAGGCTCAAATAATACAAATGTGTAATACGAGGCCTACCAAACAGGTGTAAGCCTGCTGCAAATACGGTGTATTGGCTGTACAATGTATACAAAAAACAAAAACTGTCTGTGCTTCTTATTTTATTTTTTACTTATTTTAACTCACCTTATCAGCTGTGTCCATAACCCTTACAAGAACTGGATGCTGGTCTACAATCTCCTCTGATGTATATGTGTCCTCTGCAAAACATGAGCAAAAGTGGATGTAAGAAAAGAACTGTAACTTGTATGACTGAAAGCTGAGAAAGTATTGAACAAGAGCTCTACTCATCTGTTTTCATATGGTTAGGTCACTATTACAACTATCCTAAGAAAACATAGAAACTAAGAGTAACCCTGAGAAGGAGGTCCCATTGATTTTCATATACAGTATATCAGCGAACAGGGATTTAGAGTCTCTACCTGTATTTCTGCACAGCCATGTACTCATCCTAGCCTACATGAACAAACCACTAGACAACCAGACGTAGCACTAATCCTCTAACCATGCTGACATAGCTGTATGATAGGGGACAATGAAGGATTGAGTAATGGCAGGGTCCCCTATTATTTTGGGGTGCCAGTGGACCCCCATTAAGCTGTGTTGATGGTAAGGCTTTGATGATAATGACAAACAAAATGTCCACTGCCATCAACAATAAATACAGACTATATGGAGAACCAATGGCAAAATAGGTAAAAAAGAAAGGTAGCCTGATGTAGTTATATGGGATCACTTATAGTGGGCCTTAAAGGGACACATATGATTGCGGAGTGTCCCCTTTAAATCAATGGTTTCTCCTTCTGGCAAAAGCATAGAAGAATTCAGCAAAATCCCCCCCTTCCCAACACTGTGTATTTGCCTCTTTCCTTGTCCCCAGTTCCTTGGCATGCAAGAGCTCTGAAGCGGCAGCTTCTCCTAAAGGTAAGTACTTTAAACTTTCTCCTACAGGTTAAAGAATGCATAAAGTACTTACAAAGTGATATGCATTGGGTTGTACGAGACACTAGACTGTCCCTTTAAGTTGCTTGATTTTGCCGCATTTTCACTTTGCTAGAATGTTTTTTGTACCATTAAAAAACTGTTATACATAACTTTCTAATATCCCTGTTTAGGAAAGTTTTTACTACCCAGGGGGTTGGCAGGAGAATTGTATATGTTAACCCTCTGACTTCACTGAACATTATGAAGCACCAACCCCAGTGAGCATCTACTTCTACTATGATCTCACCCTTCATAATGACTTTATAGATGACTATAATAATATAATAATAATAATATAATAATAATATTATTAATAATTATTTCTAATACAAATAATAATATAATAATAATATTATTAATAATTATTTCTAATACAAATAGAGTGTATTGCTTGTAAACTGTAAAATCTGTCAAATTTGTGCTCATGGAAGTGACATAGCCTCATCAAACCATCCATTCTGTCAGAGAAATTTGTATGTTTAACCCCTGCTCTGCCCCGGCTTCACTTACAATACCTCTGTACATCATTGCAGCCAGTCTTAAGAACCACAGAAATTGGAGTGCAGATCTATGCATACATACTGTACATACATACATACATACATACATACATACACTGCCTTTGACCTCTTTGGAATATGGGGTAGTTGGTAACATGCTCCTTATGTGAGCTTTGCAAAAAAGCTACATTGTGTGTATGTGACAATCCCACCTTGAATCTATTAAGGTTATTAGAATAGTCATTAGAAAATGATACATTTTATCTCGGTTTACTTAATCAGGCCATTTATTTAGATAAAAAGACTGAGCTATGATTGCTCTTTACTTTAAAGGAGAACTCATGCATACTTTTTGTCAGCAGTGTTGGCTAAATAGGTGATCATTTGGTGGTGCGTGGCAAAATGTCTTAACTTCTATTAAGTCATACTGGAAAATATATACATTTCTGATGAGTGCTGGTCCCAGATAAATCATATATGGCTGTTTGCACATATTGGTGATAAAATTATGCAATGAAACTCTGCCCTCTTTACCCAATGTATCCATTTGTCTAAGTCTGTCAATTGTTGGTTTGCCATACCCCTTGAATATATGTATTGTATGAAGTCTTGTGTAAATTGTTGGCACTAAATAAATAAAATAAAAATAAAATAAAACGTATTCACTGGAAATCTGAGAGAAATCTTGTATGGATGCTCTGTTGATGGTATATGCTGAATACTTTCAAATCCATGAATCTTATATTGGGGTCATTGGCTAAATGTCTCAAAGCCAGTACTACTATCAGCCTCCTGGCTATTGTAGATCGCGTATGTTGATGTGTAATGACTGAAGGTAGTTCATTCAAAACATATGGCCAGTCTGACAAACAAGGTGTCAAGAGCACAAGTTTATCTGTTAATGACCCAAAACAGCAGAATTTTTTCCCAGTACCATCTCGCAAGGTGATCTGGCTTTAAATTGGGCCTTTTTCAAGCTCCAGTGGAAGGATTAGATGGGTAAGGATTGTATTACACAATGGTGAGAGATTTTCTGCACATTTAGCAGCACCTTTCTATAAGAAGGAAAAGAAGCAGGATGTTGAGAAAACTCTAGGTGCATTAAAAGCACACTTTAAACCGGTAGGATACATCATAAATGAAAGATAGACCAAGGACAATCAGAGACCCCTGACCAATATGTGACAAGATCATGTGAATTTGGGCCTGATGATTACATGATTAATTAATTTGTGACTGCATGATATTATGATCAAAAGCCTCCAGCAGAAAAAAAGAATGCTCAGAGAATCAGAGCTGACCTTGCAGAAAGCTATAGATATGTACAGAAGCAGTGACCTCGGGGGCATGCAACTGAAATCACCACCAGCAATGCTGGGGCAATACATAGCAAACAAAACAAATGCACAGTACAAAAACTAAAAGTGTAGAGCCACAAAGGATCAGACCAAAGATCTCAAGATGCCATTGCTGTGCAAATAAATCCCAAGCATTTGGACAAACCTGCAGAAAAATGTTAAAAAAAAACAATTTTGCATTTGCAAGGGTGTGTAAGCAGAGAACAAACATTGAAATATATAACACAGAAGAACCAGAGCAAGATGTTTCAGATGATGCTCACTATTATACAACAAGCAATACAAGTATTGAAAGCAACAATTCCTTCAGGATGGAGGATACTTATGGCATTATAAGAGAATATTGGCCCTACAATGATGAAATAAGTCATTTATGAACCAAGGTCCTAGAGTAGTAATCCCAAAAGCTCTAAAATAACAGGGATTTATGCAAATCACCTAGGAACTGATGCTTGCACTCGTAAAGCCATATGTAAAGGTATGTTATTCTGGCCATTAATTCACAGCAAAAAGATGCCTTGTAACACTTAATACCTGAGTAACCAAGCAAAAGAACCTCTAAGGACACATAAAATTCCAATCCTGCCATGGATCAGACATGACATGGATCTGTTCTCTTTACCAAGCCAGGACTTTCTAAAAAAAAGACAGCTGGAAGAGAGGGGAAAGACCACTGGAAAACTATGTTGGACTGGAGAAATATGGCAACAGAAGGGACTGACAGTAGTCCAGCCAAGAAACTTGAGGACAGAAGAACAAGGACAAAGCTTCCAACTTCACAAAATCTGTTATTTCTTAAAGTAGTAGAGAGTGTTGCTGGGCAAATAATACAGAGACCATGCAAAGCCAAAGCTCACTACAAGCAAGGAGCCAGGAGTACTGGGCAACCAGTACTCATGCAATGCATCAATAGATGGAAAGTTCTGCATTTGCTTGCAGATAGTAGCCCCCATTGTAGAAGCAGATGGGCACCTGTATAGGAAGAACATGATATTCTTCAGAACTACTACAGAAATAGGAGAACCAAGCTCAAAACATGAAGAGAAACGAACAGTTACTGCCAGTGCAGATGAACTGCGGATGAGAACGTGAATGCAGTTGTATTAACTCCCTCTTTTTCCACTGTCTTTGTTTTATTCAGTTCCCTTTCTTTTTATAACATTTCTCCTATTTTAACCTGTTCTCATCACTTAATATTTTGGGATACTAAATTGCTCCCTGGATTGAATTGTTCCCCCACCTACCAGCAGTGATGGGAGTAGAGAGCTTGTAACTTTCATACCACTATGGCAATGTTCCTTATACTCATAGTCTTTTAATACTGCTAAGCTAGTAAGCCAGAAGATTACTGGTTTGCCCAATGAGTCCAGTGGAAGTAAAGCCACCAGATGACCATTGGCAAAGGAGGGAAAGTATTATGCTAAGGGCGAAAATTACGCCTAACCCCAAAGTGATGCCACCGTCAGCCCTGGACTGACCACTGATACTGGGCCAATGTGTTAATTGCAGAAAACTCTTAAATGACAAGGCCTAATTTTGATCCCAGTCTGATAAATGAAAAACAAAATTTGGACTTACTGCCCCTTAAGGATCATTTAGCCATTGCATTACAAATTTCAGTAGTCCTTTTTGTCCATTCTTTAGGCAAGTTTTTTTTTTTAACTGAAAATGTGGTTTTCTGAAGTGCTTTTTTTTTGCTACGTACCGAAATATTTTAGGTTGCAAACTCCAAAACTTCTTTCCGCCTTTGTCACTTTGTCGTTTAACTATAATTTTAAATCCATTTGTGTTTTTCCGTTTTTGTGCCTCGAATGTAAAACTTTCAGCTTTTTTTAACCAACATTATTCATTTTGTTTACTACCTCTGGAGCATCAGAAATATTTCTGTGTCATCTAAAAAAACTTAGGATCTCCTCTTACAGACTTCTTTCTGTACCTGTGTCTTGTCTGACTTGGCAATGGTCTCGGCTGGATGACGGTGACAAACGCACAGACAGATATAGTATGGCTGAAGAATTTTGGCAATGGAACAGTTAACCCATTTAACTGAAAATGAATGTTCTGGGCAGAATTCAAAACTACTGGCAGAAAATGAAATACATTTCCTCGGAGAATATTTGCTCCAAACTCTAAGTGAAAACATTTACTTCACAGCCTGTCTGGGCACTTGGAGCTTTTAGCGAGCATCAGAATAAGATTCATATCTATTTAATCTCTGTCATTAATCAGCTCTGATTCCTGACTGAGTCCTGGGTCTTTTCATGTTAATGAAGACAATTATTCCCCCAAGACAGAGTCCAGATTCCTCTCTCCTTGTCTACAATCACTATAATATCTCTGGCATCATTTGCCTTCCAAATATAACTCATTTTCCATCTTACTTGCAAGCTATGTGATGTAGGAACTATTCTGTGTGGATTGTAGAATACATAAGAAATAGCCTTCAAACTGCTCTTCAAATAGGAAATATGTAATTATGGTACAAGACTGCTGTATTTAATAGCATTCCTTTTTTTTAGCATTTTCTTTTTTTCTTATCTTTCTAATGACTCTGCATTGATACAGAGGTTTCCCTGCCATTTTTAAATCTTGGTTAATAAGAAAAATCGATTGACCCATCCCCAAGACTCAGGGATGCCTGAATATAAGCGCTTGGAGGAAACGGGTCAATTGACCATTCCACAAGTCTATAGACAAATTACATTGCAAAAAAAACCTCCTTTTTTTGCTTTAAATGCTATTAAAGGTATTTACCGATTTACTTAATTAGATATCTCTCAAAGATAACATCGGTAATATTGAATATAAAATAATTAAGTTAAATTCTCATTACGCAACTTAATTAATCAATTGTGTAATATAATATGCGCAACTTACAGGCAAGTAAAAACAGACTCTGTCTGATATAGGACGGCACAGAATATTCTATATCTGGTAACGATTTCCCAAAATATGCAAAACCAACAAAACCTACATTATGATCATACATTATCAATACCCGATATACATAAAATAAGCTACAATGCTGTCATCATGTTAGAACTGATTCCTTACCGTCTATATCTTGTGAAGAAAAGTGAAATTTATTTAATGTGAATGTATGTAAACGTCTTCAATGCACTCCTGCCACCCAGCATCGTTAAAAGAATATGACTATTGCATGTAGTTTTTCAGTGTAATTGTTGTAGAGATATGTACGTTAAAGTTTAATGACCATTTTAACTTAACAGAGCTGAGTTCTATATGTGATGCTTAACTAGTTAACTTCTTGACCTGAATTCACCTGCCTTCTCCTTATCATCCTTCTAAGGATCACAGCCCTTACCCCCTTCTACCACAAGGGTGAAATAACATCCCAGAGGTATTTAACATGGCTTTGTATGTTTATTTATGGGCATAAATTGTGATCCTAGAGCAAAACATAAACGTTTGTATCTCAGTGGATCTCATGGTTCGTGAGACTCTTGACCTTTTGAGCTCTGTTTCTGTTTGTTTTCAGACAATGGCTATGGACCAAGTCTTATTCCCATAAGCCAATAGGATGTTGCCATGTCATCTAAGCACACAACACGAACACGGAACATCTCAATGGAATATTAAAATTCGATTTTATACAAAGTTTAACCCACAAACTCTTAAACCAGAGAATACACTGACTTTTTTATAGGAACACTAATGGATGAATCCAGTTTAGAAATAAAAAAAACTGACTCTTTTTTTCCCTTTAAATATTGGAGCTACCATTCCCTAGTTAGAAAAGATTACTGAGCATATTCTGATTCTGCAGATTGACACCAAATGTTCCTTAATTAGCTCTGCCAACATTCCTGTCTTTCTAAAAAGTGGGAGAAGATGAATGGTGATGTCTTAGGGGGCTGTCAGCAGATCATTAGAAGGAAACTAGGCAACAAGAACACTGCTGGCTAGAAAAGGGAGAGTGCGGGCAGCAGAGAGATGACATAAAATAAAAGGGACATTACACAAGCGTGTAATAAAAATTGTATATTGTATTAAAAAAACATTCTGATCTGATATGACCCCAGTAAGGCTTTTGATATGACCTCATGGTCATGTATGGAGCAGTTCTTCAAGTATCATAACTCGGTCTCCCTTTTGAGCACTTCTTTAGAACCACTTTTTATGGTAACTGTGATCGGCTTAAACTCTTTATCTCTTGTGGGGATAAGACAGAGGAGCGGACCTGTCCGTCTGACTTGCACATACTGAAACTCTGAAACAACACATCTTCCTATTGATGGACCTATCTACCTACTGATGCTCTGCTCCAGGAAGCCCCCGTAATTAACATTGCTGTACTCTGCGCTGTAAGGTAGCAGAACAAGGTGACAACTTTAATTAGCAGCATTGGAACCCAAAAAAACATACGTAAGTGATTATGCACTATTTTCTAGCAGAATATGGAGGACTACTTGTTCCTATGCCCAAAAGTCAAATGAAATAAGAATTAGGAAACACTCACCCAAGAAGGGATCATATTCACTTATAAAACGTCTGGTGAGGAACTTGACAGTTAAAGCTGCAAAAAGATACAGTGTGGTTATATTATGTCCTATTTATCTAAGCCTCTTGGTCTATGCTTGCCTATTACATATTATGAAGTAAATTTCACTGTAGGCCTTGGTTCTCTTGTTTACATTTTATAACTGTGGAGTTAATATGATATTTTGTTTTACCCATTGTCATTCTGGATTCATATGTCCCACATAAGATAAAAGGTACAATATGTGGCGTGAGCCTATAAAGAGGAACTTACAGCAGCCGTTAGCATATTTAAAAAGCCAATTAGTGTAATTGTTTTGTAAATATCTAGTGTCAAGGTTTGCCATATGTAAAATTAGATCTTACGGCTGTATATGACCTAATCAGTTTCCTCTTCTAAAGTCCCTACCTTCTCCTTGAACCTTTCAAGGGGAGAGATAATACAATGGGGAGGAAAATCCATGCAGATCATTAGAACAGGAAGTTAAGATGGCTGCTCCCATGGTATACACATGATTTCTGATATATATATATATATATATTTTTTGTTAATACCCTATATCATATGCAGGGAGTATCGTATATTGTGCTATAAAGGCTTCTTCAGTTTCCTGCAACACTCCTCTCACCTGATTTGCCAGCCCCGCGACATCCCAGAAGGACAAGGTTACATTCGGAGTGCACGTTGCGTTCATTAGTGGCGGAGAAGTTAGAAACATTGAGAGCTCTTGGTTTTCCAAACATCAAGGACATTGTCTGCTATTAACAATGAAAATTCCATTAGGGAAAGGAACACACAGGAAAAGACAGAACACTGTGATGGAAAAAAATGATTTCTAAAGTACATATTCACTAAACTTCAATTTGTCTCTAGACATTATAGAGCTGGGTGAAAACGTTTGAATCTTGAATTAATTAACCTCTACGGAATCTGAAGGTGTTCTATAAATAAAATATAATGTAATAAGTGCCCATGAATCAAAAATGGAACTGGATAGGGATGGACAAGTCAGCTGGGGATACAACACAAAGCTTAGCCAAGGCTGTGCCAGGCCCAGGGCTTGACTTGTCGACACAGTCACCTTAAGCATTACAAAAGTCCAAAATAAGACTAAAATACCTTCCCCATCAGTTTTTTACTCTTCATGAACTGGGCCAAGCCAGGGTTGGGAATTGTTGGGTAGGGGGGTGTGTGTAGGTTGGGCAGTGCCAGAGCCAGTGGCAGATTAACAACGGGGAAAATGGGGTGTTTGCCCTAGGACCTGGAGCTACGGGGGAAGAGATACCATGCAAGTAGAAGCTTGGATCTGTGTTTATGGCAGTCAGTGCGTATATATTTACGTGGCCATATCTCTGCATGAATGTATGTGGTGGGGCCACCAGGGATGTTCAGGGATGTATTCTGGCCTAGGATCCTGGCCTAGATAACTTTGTGGGAACAAAAACTATATTTGTGTGTAATGATACACACAGTAGGCCAGGTAGACACCAGGTATCCTATACTATGAAAGCTACGCCAGTAAGGCAAAGACCTTCATTGTATAAATGGGATGTTGCATCTTTGATCTCCAAAAGTCACTCATTGGGTAGCAAGGCACCAGGAAGTCTAATGGACAAAATGACAATCTAGCACTGTTTTAGGACACAGGGGCTGATGCCACCCTGGATACGCTGCTCTAGGTGAGTTTATGCCTTTTGTATTGGCGTTGAACCTTCTTGTTCGCCTTCTTGTTTAACTATAAAAAAGTAAAATTTTAATAACATATTTTATGGTTGTTAGCCTACGTTGCGGTCACGTAGCCACAAAAGTATTCCGTACATTGTTATTATGTGTTATTCAATACACAGTGAGGCATTGTGTAACAGGCAAATCTGAAAGGACTTGTATGGCGGCATCTATTCTACTGCATCTGAGACACACTTTAAATACTTCATTCTCCTGCCTTCTTCTAACACTTTCTTTGTTAAGACAATATATGATACTAAAGCCACCTGTGACAGTCTTGGTGCTGTGTATGAGTAAATCATACCACCTTCAACAGAGAGAAACTTCTCAAAGGTAAGAGGTAAGAGAGAAAGGAGAGGGTGCATCTGAACTTCTCAGGGTTTTCTTCATTTAACTGTTTCAGATATAAGGTCTGTCTCTGTGTGTTTAAATCTGCATTTGTCAGTAAAACTTATTGCACGGCAATGCTGTTAGAGCTATATCAATAAAAATATGCTACATATCTGCATACTTTACTGGTCATCATTGCATTATGTAATAATATTTAATTAATTTTTAAATATATAAATATAAACATAGAATTTGATGACAGATAGCCCATCTAGTCTGCCCATTTTACCTGAAATGACTGAGATCTTAATCACTCCTTGGTCTTTTTTTAGATTCAGGATATGTTAAGCCTATTCCACCCATGCTTGTTAAAATTTGCTCACTGTATTAGTCTCTACCACGTCTGCTGGAAGGCTGTTCCATTTATCTACCACTCTTTGTGTAAACAAATATATTAACATGTATGTGTGTGAGAAATCTTTTATTTGCCTTTTCATGATTTTGTTAAGGAAAATATTTATAATACTGCAGAAATATGCTGAATATTATGGGTGTGATATATAAGTATCAAGCTACACATAATTTTCTGGGCTGGAACACGTTGTCAAAATGCATAGGAATTCTAGGAAACAAGTAATTAAGAAATATGTCCTTATACCAGCATGTAAATTTTAAATAAGTAAAATATGATAATACAGCTTAGCATTTCAAAGTATAAGCAGAAAGCAAAGACTTGATGTCCTTCACCTTGCATGGGGTGGGGAAAGAGAAGTCCTGTTTGAGATCCCTGTCTCCAAGATTCAATTAACGTTTTGTAATCCCATCAGCAGTCTGGGAAGGAGCATTCTGTAGCTGGAGGTTCACACGCGATCTGCTGTCCTCTGGATAGAGAAGGTCCTTCTAGATCCCACAATAAATCGACTTCTGCAGAAACCACTCTTAATCCTCTCTAATTCCGAGTTTCGGAGACTTCCTGATGATTTCGGCTGCCGCAGCAGCATATGCTTTCTCTTCAACAGCTGGGAATAAACACACACAACTACACCAAACCCTCCTACTATCTGCAGCTCCTCCACCAGCTGATCTAGAACACTGTGCTGGGTTCCTGCCTCAAACCCCCAGGTCACCTTATAAGCACCGAGGCTACCTCTTGTGTTCTATACATAGGTTTTCCAGAAGCTGTGTGATGATTGTGGCCATTCTCCAAGTTATAAGTCCACCAGAAGACCCCTACACTTCATTGTTCCTCTTTGTGGCAAGTCCCACTACCTCCCTTTATATAACCCTGTCCTGTCCTGGTCCTTTCTCACTGTCTTTCTCCCCTTCTCTCTCACTCCATCTGCAGCTGGTGAAATACTGTTCTGGTCACACTGGTTGTCTGCCAAATTCCTTGTACGGGAAGTATTTCTCAATGCCCCAGATAAACAGATTGAAAATGATCTTTCTTCTGTCTCAGATCATCCCCTGACCCTGAGAAATGTCCAGAAACTACTACAACTATGTGAAATTCATATTTTTTCGCTTTATGGTTAAACAATCTTAAATACCCCCCATTTATACAAAGACTGCCCATTTCCTCTCATTATGTGTTATGTATCGACATCTTACTTGTAAAGTCTTAAAATATCGTCAGTAATCACAATTTTTAACAATGCATTTTAATATTTGCCACCTTGTCCTGCTTCATTGGAGAAACTAGTCTTATCATCAGGCCTTGGTTTATATGTGAATTATAGCTATTTAAGTAAAGACTTGTAAAGGATATAATTACTTCCTTTATTCCCTTATTTTACCTTTATTATTCATTTTTTTCACGTGATTTTTTTTACTTAATATTTGTAGAGGATATAATAAATCTAATATAGTGGATAAACTTACACATCAATGTTATAGATGCATTTTACATGCTTTTTCATTTTGTTTCTCCCCCAGCTCCTTCATTGCCTCTTTGCTTTTCTGTGATAATTTTTAATTTATAGCTCTAATGGATATCACATTATCACTCATTTTGTAGGTCTGGCAAACTATATTGTGGTAAAATTTAAGCCTGCTGAGGATTTTTAAACCTGGATAGGTATGCGTCTAAGTATTCAAGAAAGTCTGAGAAAGATCGAGGCCATGAAAGCATCTTGAATGCATTCCGGGTCACAAAGGATCATTAAATGTGTGGAAATATTACTGAAAATGAATATTTTAGTGAAATGGTACTTTGATTTTTTATACTTTTGAGATAAAAATATCTTTCTGTTCCTTTTGTTTCACATAAACTTATTGTCATGCATTGTTTTGCAGGAGTGGCCTTTAGTGGTCTATCTGCTGGATACATGGTCAACCGTTTCATATTGGAGAACTGGCATTAGGGTACTAGATTGCTCCAGTTCTGGTCACTACTACAGCCTCACTCCATATTTTAAGTTAATGTTTTTCCAGTACAATGCCTAACATGAGATACAACCTCAGCTTTATTGGACATCAAAGCCTATTCTTGTATTATCCAGATGCAGAGCTAATTTGCTAATAAAAACTGTCTTTACACCCCATAGATGCTACGTTTATCTAGTTTTAGAACACAACTTTTTAATGTTACAGGTAACTATTTCTGGGCAAGACAATGTTCCTTCAGCTCTACTGTCCTGGTAAACTGGGTCTCTTCAGGGGTCAGTAATCATTGCTGTGTCTCTTAGTATCAATTAAACTAGTTCTGCCTCCACTTTCCAATCAAGGTGGATCACAGCTGGCATTTTATTGCTGGGTATGCTGGTCTGCTGCCCTGAGAGCTGCTCTGGGTTGAGGACCTAGAGCCATTCGATGACCCTTTCTGCTTGTGCTTTAGTTAGACTTAAAGCAGTATTTTCTGAATAACTGGATCCTTTATATGCTCCTTTTGTGGACTTTGTGGTCCAAAGTTTGTGGTGTAGAACACACAACACTAGCACTTGCAAAGTATGGAATCTGTGTGTATTAATATAGGAAGAAATGCTTGAGTATACTTTAGTTTGTCTGTGTCCATTTGATCCATATCCATCGTTATACAGTTGTTTTTACCGATTGTAGATGATTTTCGGTGTGTGTGTCAATGATTATGCATTTTTATTAGTGTCTGTATTGAAGAGTGTCAGCCTATGATTGTGGTGGAATACAATCCTCTTATCATTGCCACATAAATATTACAGTTTACATTACGGTAATTTACGTTGGTCCATCATAAATCACAAATGCAAGCAGCAGCAGATGAGGCCTTGGATGTTAATGGCTCGAGTACTGAAGGAAACAACGCTGAACAGATTGAGGAGAGAACAGAAGTATGTAAATGTTTATACCATTTAAGTGTTTCTCACAAAGAAGCCCTTAAAATAACTAAACGGTTGATGTGGGGGTGTGACTTTTGTTTGGATAAATCGAGCTGTACCCTGGCAGTAATAAGAACCTGTGCTGTGAGTTGTATATTTGACAGTTGTGGAAGTGAGATGCAAAAACTGGCAGCTATTTTTAATTTCATGTTAGCACACTAACTCTAGAACAAGCCGGGATATTTAGTTTAGGCAGTGCCTGAAAGGGTTAATGACTATACGCCATCTCCAATTGCAGCTCCGCTGAGATTAAACAAGAAGATGGGGGGAAAGTAACACTGCCAGAGATTTGGGTCAGGATACTAGGGATTCTAGGATAAGCTACAGTCTAAACAGGCTTCTTAACTGCTGTTTGGAATGCGTATCTTCTTTAAGGTGCTGCGCTTAACTTGCCCGTTTGGTAAATTGATGGCATGTTAAAACCTGGAAAGTGAAAACCTCTTATTTAGCTATGGAGTTTCGTGCACGAATGTGTTGCAGAGAAGAAGGGAGTGCTGATAAGTGATACTGCTAACAGTAATAATAAGTATTGTTAATGTTATTATCTAATAATAACAATAATAACATTCTCATTCTTCAAATTTCCGCAAATGAAGACCTACAAGTGCCAGCTATAAAAGTTTATGAGCCTTACCTCCTCTGTTTTGCCTAACAATCCTATCACCCGGTCAACACATATTGTGTTAAATTTGACACAATCTTGTATTATAAGCAACTCCAAGTAGCCCCAAGCTGTCCCCTCCATGGCCACTGTCCTGATGATGTGATGTCCCAGCGCTCCATGTCTTAAAGGCACACGCCACTTTGTAGTGCATCCTACGGAGGCTGTGCCGACTCGGCACAACCTCCATAGTGTAAATGAGCCGGTTGGAGAGATCCCTTTTTTAACCGGCCCATTAAGCAGCGGCACAGTGATGGAGCTCTGTTTCCTGGTTTTGCGTGCAAAGTTTAATTTGTGGTGTTATTACCATAGCAACCAATGGAGTAGTGCTGTTGATTGGACCATTGCATTGGTTGATATGGTGATAAGATGAAAAATAAACTAAGTTTCCCTATATAACCTTATAAAGAACCCATGGAGAAATTCAGCCAAGTGTGTGGAATAATGTCGTAACATCTGGAAAGCTTAAGCTTCTGTACTGTTCCTGCTGCTTTAAAAAATAAACAAGCTGTTTAGAGGACAAAAAAAGCGGTATGGTACATCACCAAGGTTTAAAAGAACAACACGGCGTGCGTTTTGAAGCTAAAATCTTTATTGACACCAAATCATATTAGTGCAACAGAGCAGGAGAGTGCAAAGAAATCAAATTTAGACCTAACCACCCGTGCAGTCATGGACGAACACCCTTTTCTGCTTTGGCACAGTGTGCGCTCCCATAATCACTGAATTTTGAGTCAGAACAGACGGCCTTTTTGGCGCATGCTTAGAGCTCAACAGCCATGCTTGTCGTTTTTATATGTATTTTGTTGGTGTCAGTCTGGCAGCATAATAAATATAAGCGCACTATAAATATATAGACTGTATAGGTGAAATTGTGACGCAATAATGAATACTCCTTTCTCAGATATTCAAGACAGGTGCTGTGTTTGAATGTACAAAGTGCATCATGTTTTATTATACTTGCATTTCCTTTTACTGGCCATGATAATATGTGTTTTACTTTTCAATTCACATACCAAGTTTCCACTGCCTCTCTTCTGGCCACTTCTGTATGGCTGCTGCTTCTCTCTTGGTTAACTGCATTAGATGACGTTGGAATATACTCTTTGACAGCCTCCTAGTTGCCATTTGATTTACATTTTTTGTAGCATGTTAAGGTAAAAAAGTAATCTCCAATGACTTATGATATCCATCTAAAGATGATGAGCTGGAGGTTTGCGAAACTCTGTTGTTGTTATACATCTGTAATTGTTGTTTAAGAACCTGCTTAAGAACAAAGCAAAATGCCATGTAATATGTTGCCACTGGTGTATATGAGTCTGTGCTAAGTTAATGAACGCAAATCACTTTTTGACCTCAATGGACGAGGCATTTTGTTGAGTTGATTGACTGTTAGCTGTTTCTTTTCAGGTAACCTGAGGAAGAACGTATGCAGTTGTCCTCCCTTACTAAATCCAGCTTTTTCCTTTGTCGGTTTCCAAGTATAATTGTCTACCTTGTAGATCAGAGTTAATGCTCTGTTCAGGGTAAAGACACTGTCCCCACGAATCACAGCTGTAAAAAGGGCTCCCTTGCTGTTGACATACTGCCCAGGCAAAGTTGTCCACTGCTGTGTTGTAAGGTTGAAATTTTCAATTGAACAACGGAGAAAGTCATCCGATGGTCCATTCCTCATAATGTACAGATTATCCCTGTGTCCTACCATACAATGACCATAACTCTGCACCCTCTTTAGGGAGGTCACTGGGATCAATTCATCTTTCATGGTTTCGTACTCATAAATGATGGTGGTGTCTAGTGGCTTCCATAGACAAATAAAGATCCTACCCATTGCCTTTGTGGCAGGTGGACCTGCTGCAGACTGAGGTAGCTCTTTTCCAAAAGTCCACGTTTCAGAAGATATACAATATTTCTCCACAGATGCTATAGGAACTCTTTCATACTCTCCTCCAATGGCATACAGGTGTCCCTCATGTCCTATAAGCGTCACCTCATATCGAAGCTGATGTGGACTATCAAAATCACTCCAGCTTTGGTTGTCAGCATCATAGCAGAAGCTTCTTTCTACCACTTTCTTGTTGGCTCCTCGGGCACCCCCAACAATATAGACCTTGTTTCCCAGAGTTGCAACACCAGCTAGGAAAGTGCTGGCCTCTTCTGGAATGCAGGCTAGACTCTCCCAACAGTTCTCTTTTTCATTCAAATAGCACATGGTACGGGAGACGTCTTGAAGAAACTCAAGCGCTGGGGTGTGTGCGCCCACAGCTACTAATTTACAAGGTAACAGAGAATCCACATACTCCAGAAGATCAGAGGGTAGAAAATGCAGCTCTTCTTCTAAATATTCATAAATGTCTCGGATGTATAAAGCTGCAGCATGGAAGAGATCAAGAAGTCCATAGGCAGAGGCTGATTGGTACAGCACTAGACAATTCTCTGAATCTATTAAGTTAACCAAGTGTTTGGTCAAAATCTCTACATGCAGAAAAGCTGCACATTCCACAGCTTGCACAATTTCATCACAGGTTAGAAGTGGTCTTTCACCTTCCATCACCCTGAGTGTGATCAAGAATCCTAAGGCACCCAAGTTCTGGAGATGGATTTCATCCTGCGTGCTCTCCTTCATTCCAGACTCAAAAAGGGCACGAAAATATTCACTGTGGGTCACGAGCAAATCCTTGTCCGTGTCAAATAGTGTCCCTTCCACCTTCACATGCAGTTTAGCCATAATTTTGGCTATGTTATACTTTTCAATGTTCGAGCTTTATGGGATGTCTGCTTCTTTAGGTCACTGCCTCATTTTCCCTGTTGTGGTCTTCTGTGTTTGAACTTCAGCTTGGCACCTGTTACTTGTCTCTTGCTAAAGATAGCACTGCTAGTGTTGTGGTATTTGCCAAGAGAAACAGGCAGCTGAATACGTCGTGCCTGTCATTCTGTTCATCAGATATCACTTTATAATAGTCATGGAATCGGGATGCTTCCTTACACATTTACATGAGTGTATATACATTTTTATAATAATAATAATTGACCATTAGAGCAGAACCTGAACATGCTTTCATTATAAAGCTATAAAAGTTAATTCATCTTGTCTATATTTGCGCTCTTCATATGTTGAGGTCCCCGTTGGCCACAAGTTAAAATGGCCAGCATTGTCCAAAAGGACAACTGTAAGCTTATCTGAGCTTAGTTTTTCCATTCATTTGTTCCCTTTGCTTAATGCCAGAACAGAAAAACCTCCAAAATTAGGCGTTATCGAGTGGGACTTTCCCTAGCCTACAGAAGAGGGGTTCTTATGTGGAAATAAAATTAAGCTATTCCGAAAGTGGTTGAATTTTCTCTTTATGAGGCCCTACGACTTCTGTGACTCAAGTATCAAGGTCACACACGGCTATGTGAAAGCTTCCCCGTGGCCATGTAAAAGCCTCTCTGTAGCTCAGCTGAAACATAAGAGCAAAATATTTGGAAGGCTGTGGATATGAGGGAGGTGCTAGACCTCAGAACACTGAACATAACGTCGTCTTCACAGTGCTTTGTTTTATGCCGTTGTGGTTAGAAAGGCTGTTATTTTGCCTTTTTCCATAATATGAAACAGTGATAAATAGGAACCTTACACTCCATACACATTCAAAAGCTAAATCAAATGGTTCTGGCAATGTAACAAAATGATTAATACCGTATTTGCTCGATTATAAGACGACCCTGATTATAAGACGACCCCCCAAAATCTGAATATTAACTTAGGAAAAAAAGAAAAAGCCTGAATATAAGACGACCCTAAAGGAAAAAAGTTTTACCAGTTAATGTTAATTCATGTAAACTATTTTTTTAAATAAAAGCTATGATTGAGAAAAATATTTTTTTTGTTTTTATTTCCTTGTATTTTCCAACCTGTCCCCCAGTTACGCACATCTGCCCCCAGGCTTGCCACACCAATATGGCACTGTGGCCCATGATATGCCTTTTAACCCTCTATATGCCACTGTGCCCCATGGTATGCCTTTTGACCCCCTATGTGCCACTCTGCCTCCAGAAATGCCTTATACCCCTATATCCCATTCTGGCATTTAGGGGGTTAAAATGCATATTATGGGGCAGAGTGGCATATAGGGAGGTATAAGGCATTCCAGGAGGCAGTGGCATTAAGGGAGTTAAAAGGCATTGTATAGAGCACTCTATAAGGCATTTCAGGA
Source organism: Sceloporus occidentalis (assembly GCA_023333645.1). Lineage (NCBI taxonomy): Eukaryota > Metazoa > Chordata > Lepidosauria > Squamata > Phrynosomatidae > Sceloporus > Sceloporus occidentalis. The sequence goes on along the minus strand of JALMGF010000026.1, from coordinate 6,531,657 downwards.
GGCAGAGTGCTCTATTAAATGCCCCCTTAACGCCACTCTGCTTCCTGAAATGCCTTATAACTCCCTATATGCCACTCTGCCCCATAATATGCCTTTTAACCCCCTAAGTGCCAGAGTGGCATATAGGGGTATAAGGCATTCCAGAAATGCCCTATGTCCCCCATTTAACACACACACGCACACACACTTACCGGTGCTTCCAAATTCCTGCTGTATTGCCGGGGCAGCGGGTTGACGTCTCCTTCCGCTGCAGCCGGAAGGAGGTGGAGTTGGCAGCGGGGGGTTGTCTGCGTCCGTCGCGGATACCTTTCCCGGCTGTCAGAGATCAGAGTTCCGGCACCTGTGCGGGGAACTCTGATTTCTGACAGTCGGGGAAGGTATCCGCGACGGACACAGACAACCCCCGCTGCTAGCCACACCTCCTTCCGGCTGCAGCGGACGTTGTCTACGCGGATCGCGTAGACGTCAACCCGCTGCCCCGGCAATACAGCAGGAAGCACCGGTAAGTAAGTGTATGATGGGGGGGGGAGACAGGAGGATCCAGGTCCCCTGCAGCGGTGCGGGGGATCTGGATCTTAGTCTCATAATCAGACCTCTATTTGAGGTCTGATTAGAAGACGACCCCGATTAGAAGACGAGGGGTATTTTTCAGAGCATTTGCTCTGAAAAAAACCTCGTCTTATAATCGAGCAAATACGGTATTAACAACTTTCATTGTGCATACATTGCATTTGGAGTGTATAGTAACTTGCAAGTCCACCACTCCAGTGTTACTGATGCAGAACTGGGGGGTTTTCACTTTCCACAAATATTACATATTGCTATTTAGTGCACTAAATGAACCCATGCAGCGACGTTTACAGATTAAAATAAGCAATGCGTATGTATAGAACTATATATATAATCGAGCAAATACAGTAATTTATATAGTTCCATCATGTTCTGCAGCGCTGTTTAGTAGGTAAAAATGACTTAAATAAGCTCACAATCCAGGCAAGGGTGGCAATAAGTTACACAAGAGGTGAAAGTGTAAATGTCGATCAGGTGCGCACCTACATCCCGGTGATGACAGAAGATTTATTAACATGCTAGTTTCATAGCTTTTTTTTTGTGACTTTTTATGTGACTTTGTGACCCATTAATAGGGAGAATTTTCCCTTTACTGCTCTGTGTAAGAGGTATGAGGGGGCAACAGGAAGGGCGAGAATACATAGAGGAAAAACCAGCTGCACATAAGTTGGCCTGGCCAAGATAGCATGGAAGGTGACAGTAGTGAGTGGAACTTGCATGGAGGGCGCTCATGGTTAAACCACTTCCCTGCTTGGGGTTAAACCCCCCTACCTGAAGGCCTGGTACAATGCATGACATCTAGAAACTCTTTGGGTGCTTCCTACTGATCTCCGAGTTAGTTTCTTCTTTCTTTGGGTAGAGAAGTGGGAGAGCTTCAGGTAGTTTACCTAGGGAAGTCTATTTAGGTAACTATTAGGTAACTGGGTAAGGCATTTAAAAGAATAATATATATTTTATATACAAGCATAATTTCTGCTGTTTTGAGCACATTTTGAGAGAATTGTAGCCTTAATAAGTTATATTTTGTTGCGTGGCTCTGTGCTATCTTCTGCAGTCTGAAAACGTAACAGTGTATGAACTTCAAATAGGTAGATGTGGCAAGGGATACTGTGATGCTGTTTATAAAATTTATAAACAAGATCTTAAGGATCTCAGACTTTGGAATAATGAACTGATAAGTTATTATTTATCCTGGATGCACACCATGTGTGCACTGACTCGTTTCGCTTTAGAGATAGAATTATAATTTTTTCGGGTTCCAGAAAATAATTTCCAGTAGGAAATCTGCGCTTAACTGGTGGGAAGCACATCCACAAAAGGGCTTACGATTGAAAGACCCATAGGACGCGGTCAGCTGCGGGTTTCCCAAGGTCTGCTATTCTCAGCCAAACACACACAAATAAATCGTATCTATGGACACAGACTCTAAACCCACAGGGCTCCTCGTCCTTCTTACTTAGTAAAGGTTCTTCAACTCTCATCGGGTTAACTATTCCACTGCCAACAAGCACATTTAAAAGACAACAACATAACAGGTTTTTTTGTCTCAATTACTAACAGTAATATGTCTTAATATAAACATCCTTGTATGTGAGACTAGAGGAAAACACCAAAAGTGTGTGTGACCTAGGACCATATTATAAGCTGCTTAAACTCAAATTATCCCCCCCCCTTTACAGTATGTTTATGTATACTATAGTATGCTTTCAAATACAATAACACGTTTAGAGAGCTAATGTGGTGTAAAAAATGGTATATTCTATATCTATCAAATATATTTTGTATTGATTATTTTAATGCATGAGATGGTCTGGGGCTCATGTAAAGCTAAGTTCCTCCTGTCCTTTCCCCAACCCTAAGCTTGAACCGCTCTACCATGACCCAACTGAGCCCATGGGCAAGCCTAATTTTGGCCTCTGGTCAGCTCTCTTTGAAAAATGAGGACTGGTCCGTGGTGGCAATTGCCTCCCGGCCACCTGGGGCAGCCCGCCTCTGGTGAGATTTCTTGAAAAGCCATATAAACCCAGACTTCTGGCTTATCTCTTCTTTTCTTCTAAAAACTTCCATGTTAGTGAATGCACCCATTTGCCCTGTTAACAGCATCTCATTTTCTCCATTATTCTTCATTATTTTTTTTCCTGTAGCCAGAATATTTCTCATCAGACCTAGTAACCGTTTCTGCTTCTTTCTGCCCACCATTTACGTGTTGGTCCTAGCAGTGGCCCCAACCACTTTTTTAGGACATAAAGGTACATACTGAGATTGCAAAGGTTAAATAATCTGTTTGTTATGCTCTGTAACAAACTGAGGGTAAAATCTATTTTATTATCATATCTTATTTATAATGAACCAGCAAATTCTGTAGAGTTGTAATCGTACCTTGGAGCTTCTAGGCTTTGCCCCTGGGTAAGTGGGCACATTCGTAGGGACAAACATCTATACAAGTCTAAAGTTGATTTATGCTTTACACCAATGTATTGCTATTAGCAGTAAAAACTGTGCTTTTATCATTTGTATGTTACAACTGAATGTCCTGGTTAAATACAGGGGACTTAATTCACAATATTTTTAGCTTCTGAGAAGTAATGGTTTTTAGACAGTTACTGGACGGTCACCATTGGTAGGCACCAACATTACTTATGGTAGACATTTACTGGGGTCTATGGACGACAATTTAATGATGTTCTATGGACCTTCACAAACCATGTCACGGACACTGGTGTCCTTGTACGGACAATTTGCCTATCCCAGTCAGCAGGTAGCTGAAATACAATCTTAGGAATAAACTATTAAAGGGTTAACATTTGAAAGAATCTTAAAGGTCAGATAATTCTAAGGGTAAAGTTGCAATGTATATGTATGAAGGGTACCTTGGCACACCTTTAACGGGTGGTGGTAAGAAACACACCATAGTGGCTGCCATTAATATGGTAATACTGCCATAGTTTTCATTTTATAAATTGGAGGTCTTCTCACCATAATATAATGCAATCCAATGGAGTGAGTAATATGATTTTAGAGATCTTCTTGCTATCCAAATCCATAACCACTTTTGATTAAAAAGTTATACTTTGTCTCAAGGGAAAGACTGAGAAGTGACTAACTATTGCTTTATATTACGTTTTTTTATTAACAAAATCAAGGCTTTCAAGTATATGAGTTCTAAGAATCTGGGAACCCATCCCGTGGCTTTGACATCTGTTGACCTGTATCTGAGTCATTAACTTTTTTTCTTACACTAAGATGTCTCTAAGAATCCCTGAGAATACGTCTGTCCAAAATGTGCATAGGGTTTAACATTGTCATCAGAACAACTGCAGAGGATGATTATTATCCATATATAACATTTATTAAATCCATGGGAACTTTTTTGTCCTACAGCTGAACTACCGTATTGGCTCGAATATAGGCCGCACTTTTTTCCCCCACTTTAAGTCTTTAATGTGGGGGTGCGGCCTATATTCGGGGTCTAGCGCCCGACGCCCGGGACATGCAGTTCCGGGCGCCGGGCAGGCAGCAGGGTTAGGATACAGATCCCCCGCAGCGGTGCAGGGGACCCGTATACTACTCTCTGATACCCTCGGGGGGATGCCGGCAAGGGAGATTGTCTAAGCGCATCGTGCAGACGTTCACCGGCAGCGGCGATGCGCGTAAACAGCCTCCGCTGTCGGCACGTCTGCTCGATGTGCTTTAACAATCTCCCTTGCCGGGAATTCCCACGGGGGGAGTCCCGGCAAGGGAGATTGTTAAAGCACATTGTGCAGACGTGGCGGCAGCAGAGGTTGTTTATGCGCATTGCCGCAGCCGGTGAACGTCCGCACGATGCGTTTTACCTCTGCCCTCAAGACTTACCAGAGCAGACTCCCGGGTGTCTCCCGGGGCCGGCAGGGGACATCTACGCAATACGCGTATACAACTTCCGGTGCCGGCACATCCGCTGAGTACCGGCACCGGAAGTTGTATACGCGTATTGCGTAGATGTCCCCCGCCGGCCCCGCAAGACACCCGGGAGTCTGCTCTGGTAAGTCGGGGGGGGGTGCAGAGTGGCAGCATATCTCGGGGGGGAGGAGGAGGACAGTGGCAGCATATCTCGGGGGGGAGGAGGACAGTGGCAGCATATCTCGGGGGGGAGGACAGTGGCAGCATATCTCGGGGGGGAGGAGGAGGACAGTGGCAGCATATCTCGGGGGGGAGGAGGATAGTGGCAGCATATCTCGGGGGGGAGGAGGAGGACAGTGGCAGCATATCTCGGGGGGGAGGAGGATAGTGGCAGCATATCTCGGGGGGGAGGAGGAGGACAGTGGCAGCATATCTCAGGGGGGATGGAGGAGGACAGTGGCAGCATATCTCAGGGGGGATGGAGGAGGACAGTGGCAGCATATCTCGGGGGGGAGGAGGAGGATAATGGCAGCATATCTCGGGGGGGAGGAGGAGGACAGTGGCAGCATATCTCGGGGGGGGGGAGGAGGAGGATAGTGGCAGCATATCTCGGGGGGGAGGAGGAGGACAGTGGCAGCATATCTCGGGGGGGGGACAGTGGCAGCATATCTCGGGGGGGAGGAGGAGGACAGTGGCAGCATATCTCGGGGGGGAGGAGGAGGACAGTGGCAGCATATCTCGGGGGGGAGAACAGTGGCAGCATATCTCGGGCGGGGGGGGACAGAGTGGCAGCATGTCTATTAAAAAAACTTTTTCTTTTAAAAAGCACCAAACTTTTAGGGTGCGGCCTATATACGGGGGCGGCCTATATCCGAGCCAATACGGTATATATTGACCCTAGCATATACCGGTAATGTTTTACTTTTAAAATTGCCAATTAAAAATGCTGTTTTCTTTTTTTATATGACCTTTACACATTAAACTTTGGCCAGCAATGTTGCTACAATGTTATTCAAGATAAACCTATAATTTTACTGAATATATTTGTGCTTTGTTTATGTGAACTTGGGAGGAAGGCTATTATGCAATATATTATGTTTTGTCCCCCGACTCCATGTCATCTGTATTTGTTATTTGGGATAGGGTTTTGGAGCACTTATCCAGATGACTTCTTTAACCAGAGGCACTTAAAACATGCATCATCCAAGACAACCCTAAAATACACAATTAATGGACCCATCTTGCCACCCTGCTCTAATGTGAGTTTGATTGACAGGTCGATGTGAAGGCGTACATTTTTTTTCGCTTTGAAAGAACTAAAAGGCCACTTCGGGCGATATGGAGGAGGAGAAATTAGAATTAGAGCGGGATTCGTATAGATGCGGCTTCCATTCTGCAGCTGAACCCACAGCTCTGAAAATATGAGTTCTAAATTTAGACTGAGATTAACTGATTTATCCCTTAAATGGGGAGTAGACTCGTGGCATAATTGCTGATTGTCTTCTGAAAGGACAGACTTTATATCACGTTTTATATTAACATAAAATATTACTTCTGGGAGCAGCCATCTTGTTTTCCAAACAGCGGTCATAAACAGACCCATAATGTAGGGATCAAGATTATTATTATTATTATTATTATTATCGGACTCAATGTATATCACTGTACAGAAAACAAATAAACTGCTCTTTATTTAGGTGATGACACAACGCACTCTACATTAAATGTGCCGTTTCACTTAGACAAAACATTAATTGCACCCTCTATCATTAACCTGTAAGAAATTTAACCTGCAATTTTATTATTTTCTTTTAAGGTCAAATTACATAAAACACAAAACAAAACTTGAATTAAGCACATACCTAGTGAATACCATTTTTTAAAAAAACCTATCTAAGGCATAAATATTGGGGATTTCACACTGTATGGCTATATATTGCTCAACCCGCCACTACGTCAATGCTTGTCGGGCACTAGCTAATTTTTCACTGCATTTTAACCCAAAAGAGACTCTCAAGCCATTTAAACCTTTCCCTAGACACCATTACTGAGGCACCTGTGTGGCAGGAGAGCTGCTCAACCCAAAGGTTTGGCCATAACCTTGTGTTGCTGCTAAGTGGAACAGCACCTTTAACCTTACACAAAATCTGCTGCAACATCACACATTAGTTGAATTTTATATCCCTTTCTTTCTGTCTCATTCCACTCAACCTACTAGATTGTAAGCTTACACGAGCAGGACTCGCAGGTCCTTCTTCTTCTGTACCAATGCGTCTTAGCATTTGTCAATTCTTTATGCTGTCAGTTTCGAAGTTATTGTTTCTTCTCACTGTCTACCGATTGTAATAGCGCTAAAGAATTTGCTGGCACTTTGTAAATAAATGTCATGTAATATATCCAACAATGTTGCAATAGCACCAGTGGCAGAACACCCAATTTATTTTGTAACCGTGATAAGACTTTAATCAGTAAGTAAGTATCATAGAGTTGCTCACAGTTTACTGGGGAGAGATTGTGAGTGGAAACAGGAGTATTTCTGGACAAAATCTGGTAGACAACTATTACTGAAATTAACCCATTTGTTACAGGTTTTGGTGAATACCTAGTGGCATGTACAGAAAGGACACAATGCAAATAGGTCTACTATCACCTAAAGAGATGCATAAACTGTTTGTTCGCCTTGAGATTTCAGACCAATGCTGCACGGAGTCAAGTGCACACTCACTTCATCTCTATGCGTATAAAAGGCTTATTACCTATTGGTACAGATTAACAGGTAAATACATAAATTAGTATGGAGTGTATTTATATTAATTTATATAATTGGATAAACAATGCTGTTTCTATACACATTATTGTGACTTTTACATGAGGTTGTAAGGGACATTAACCATATATATAACAACCAACATAAACTATTCCTATATAAATAAAACACAAACACCATGCTTGGATGAAACAGGCCGTGGCTTTTATTTAGTTTATCAAACATACAAACTTCAAATGTAGCGAACTGATTTGCAACCATTGTAACAACATAATAAGCCCTTGGCACAAGCCCAGAGCAACCTACTTAAATCACTTAATCTTGCCAGCCGGCATAACTTAAACTTACAGTTCACCCTAAAGCTATAGGATAACTATACCCCGACAAAAGCCACGACAAAGAAGAGGATAAAATACAGGGAGGGTGGGAGGGCGCATCTTCATTAATTGCTCCATCGCTTCTTCAGCTTGTCAGCTTCGCCACTGCTCACCAGACTCAGAGGTCAGTGCAGTATCGGCTCCGCTGAAAGCCAGGTAAGTGAAACCAGTCCGTCAAAACAGCCTATTTATAGGTGATTTTCCCGCCCATTGCGCCGTGCAAAGCACCCGCGAGGCAGGCATGCGGCCGCACGCGACACTTAAAAAACGCGGCAAAGCGCTAGCGCATGCGCAAACGCAAACAAAATTATATAAGCTTCACTTTTTTTTTTTTTTTTTTATTGAACTACCTGACCCTTCAATGACCCCACAGCCTATACTTAGCTATTATAACAGTGACCTTTATTTGCCCCCACAACCTCATGCCGCCCTGCCCTATGGTTGCAGGCCTTATCAGAAGTAGAATTCTAAGCTTGTACAAAAGAGGGAGGAGAGAGGGACAAAGGGGGTTGGGGGACTGTCTCTTCTAAAGAGGGACACTCGGGATGTATACACCTGTGTGAAATGTATATTAGTTTGGAAAATTGATTCTATGTATGCGGCATCTGGTGATCTAAGACACAACATCTACCCAGCAGAACAAATTCATCACAGGCTCACCTTAATTAAAAAAACATAAGACCCTGAGGGTCCAAAACACCCTCCACTGTCCATTTGTCCCCTGTTCTGCAAAACAAGCCAAGAATTTGACACGTTGTGAAGAACAGTATGCATCGCATAAATATAGTTTAAACAATGAGTATTTATTAGTAAATTCATTTTTTACATAGTGTTCTCAGTAAATATTTATTACATAATTTAATGGAAAAACACTGGAAAACAGTTCCTAGATTTCAGCTGTAAACATAGTGGTTATAATTGCACAGCGTGCGGTAAATCCTGGGCCTTTCTCTTTCAGAGCTTCATCTAAAATAGATTTTAAGCTTCTCTGGGGGTTATTTACGGATGCCTCCTGGCTGCTACAATATAATTAAACTTCTAAATTAATCATACTACACACAAGACATCTTGATGCCTCAAGATTTATGGGCCAAGTACGTAGGGCCTGGTCACTGCATATAGGGCTGGTTGTAGGGTCTCAACACCATAAGGTGCTGTCTCTGGAGCCCCGTCCTACACGCAGTTGCTCCCTGATGTTATAGTTCACATGTTCCAATCAAAAACTTTTCATTTTCAGTTAAAATTATTCCAACTTCTGGTTAGAATGTAATCCAAAGGAAGAGGTCACTGCCCAGTAAGCAAAATTAAAATTATTCCTGAAATCACCAAAATTGTTTACTGAATCAAATCGTCAATAAAGCTAGCCAATTCCAGGGTTTTGAAAGCACTAGTGATGTATAGCCACATGAAAGCAGCTCCTTCTGCCCTTTCCATGCACCATGATGCAGTCACAGAAATAAGAAGAGGAGGTGGTGGTGAGGAGCAGTACATAACAAGCAGCTGGTGACAAACGTGCCATGAAATAGGTGGCGAGGAGGAGGAGGAGGAGGAGGCGCAGGTATTTGCTACATGTTACCTAGCTCTTATCTCTTAGTGATCTAATATCTGCATGGTATTTTATGGTAACCTTGGTTTAAACATTTCATTTCTCGGTACTAAAGTGGTGCTCCAGAGCCCCTATGCAGCCCCACAAACCAAGAACTCATATTAAAGTGGCGTGGAGTGGAACCTTATAGAGCACCTGTGCAGTGGCAAGCCATCTCCTGCAAGGTGGGGAAAGAGGACAATGTATAGGGGATGGGAGGTTCTGATAAATCCCCCCATACACTTACAAGGGAGAACAAGCATTAATGTAACAGAGACACAGCCATGATATGCACTACAGAGCACATAGCAGCTGAATTATGAAGAGACATTACAGGCCAGAATAATCTTTTTCAGCTGTTACCCCCCACAAACACAGTAAAAATAAAAGTATACCTTTAACCCAGCAAACCTTTGCTGATGGACCTCCTGTTGAACAGAGCGCGTGTTCTTTAGAACAGAAAGTGGATGTAAAACAGACTGTTAAGTTCTACTTCCCAAAATCTAGGGAATCTGTGTTATTTTCCAGGAAGAGTAGGACACAATTACATTACTTCTGGAAAAAGATATTTTTATGACTTTATTTCAGCCGCACGGCATTACATAGGGGCAGAGATGTCAGTGAGGAAATGGTTACATGGCACATAACCGTCTCTGACAGCAGTCTGTTAAAATTCAACCTGTGCCTCGCTTTTATCTCCCTGAAAGTTCACATGTTGAAACTATAAAGAAGTGACCTCATCTTGGCATGAAAGATGCTGAGACTGGACTGGCCATATAAGGGCCCAAGCAATCCTGACACGGAAGGAGGAAAAGTATTCTCATTTGGGGCTGAGGAGGAGGGGGTACAGAAATCAGCAAATTCTTCAAAGGAAACACCATCGGCCAAAAAAGCACAAAAATTCACTAACATTACTATCAGCCATGTCTCCTGGAAATAACCGTGTGCTGATCATTCAGCTGGATTCATTTATGTCCTTGAAGATGCTAAAAACTGTACCTCTGGTCACCATCTGAGGATTATGGGAGTTGTAATGCAACAATGGCTGAAAGGGGTGTCCTCAATTTTAAGTTTTTGGTCAGTATTTGATTGTAAAGTACATATGTCACTTATTTATGTAGGAGATGTACGGAACAAGATACAATTTTTATAAAAAAATATATATCTTCTTAAAACAGTGTTTTGGTAATACTGCAGATGTGGCAGATTACTATGTAATGTCTTTATTAGCAGATCAGGACTGGCCATTTGATATATATAGGGCAGATTGCGGGTGGGCTGCTGGCCATCTACCCCATACTCACCCAATCTGCCGCTCTAGCTGGCATTAAAAGTAACTTGCGGCCGAGCATTTCCAGCCATTGGCCACTAATACTTCATCAAGCGGCTGCTGGACTTAAAGTGCCAGGAAGACATCATGATCGTCAATCTGGCCCTGTTTGTAAGAAAAGCATCTCTGACAAGGAATGCTTTTTGGATGTTTGCTGTAAACAAAACTTCACCTGACCCTAGAGCTGGGACTAATAGGCTAAACCTATTAAACAAAATAGCATTTGTCCCAAATTTAAATGACCCCTTTAACTGTGCAATGGTGTTTCAGTGGCATTATCAATATAGAAGTTTCAACCTGTTCACTTGGAGAATTTAGTAAAAACAATGAGACTCGGACACTTAATTCCACAGAATTTTATTTAATAACAATAGTAAGCTATTATTGTCATGGTAGTGCATATACTGATAGATAGATAGATATATATATATATATATATATATATATATATATATCCACCGATAATTTGAAGCACTCACGCAGTAAGCAATAAAATTGCTATTATTGATACAAGACCCGTGAGTGTTTTTGGTGGATATTTTGTTGCTGTTTAAATACATCGGGGCACTGAACATTTAAAGCAGGAGTGCTGTGAATATGGGTTGATATATATATATACATACAGTCAGTATATATACACAGTATATATATATATATATATATATATATCTAGATGCATAGTCTAAGTCTTTACATCGGGGAAAATAGGAAGGCTAGATGGTCCAAATGGTTCTTATCTGCCATCAAATTCTATGTTTCTATGTATATATATGAAAAGCAAATATTCCAACATAAACAGTGCTAGTTATAGAGGACAGCTCTATACATTTGTAGATACAAAGCTAAGGAAAGCGTGTGATTTTCCTCATTAGCTTGCTTTGGCTGATGTTCTGTATATGTCCTTTACTGCCATCGTAATTCACTGAGCTGTCCTCCTTCTCCCAGGGTGGTGTCTGCAGACAGATGCTGGGGATTCCTGGTGCTTACTGAGCTCTCATCATGAGTTCCTCCAGAGAGCGGTCTCTGTGATTGTCATAGATCAGGAGAACCTCTTTGATGTCATCCTGTTGGAAGCCCATGTCGTTAAACTGGAGCAGGAGACGCAGGAACTCCGCAGCCTGTGAAGATCACAAGGATTATTCAATTTATAAACATCCGTTTCACACAACTCTGTTTAACAAACTAAACAATCCTTTAATCTGATATGGCTGTGCAAGTGTTATGTTATGTGCATGTTATGTGCAGTGATTAGTACTGGGCTGTCTCCATTCTTCAATACCTAGTTCCCATACAGTGGTCCTCACATAGCCCCCAATGAATTGCCTATAGACAGTGCAGACATACTGGTCCAGAACTGGTCAACATAAAGAAGGCTACACGAATATGAAAAAATACCTGCACTGCACACTTATGAAACTGTCATGACTCCAAAGCAGAACATTATTCGCCTTAATTAATAAGGATGGAGGTCACTTACATGATTTGGGTTGCATGTATTCATGTGAATAACTGCATGCTAATGATGTAGGAATACAAACAATAACCTGGACCTTTGAATAAAAGTGAAGACCCCATATGAAGATCTGTTGGTTGGGAGTTGTACATATAAAGCATTAACCCTTAAGTGTAGCGAAAACGCAAATTAATTGATTTACGATTTGGGAATTCTTTCTTCACTCTGCATAAATTTAACCCATGCCTCCAATTGGCATAACCCCCCCCCCCCCATTTAAGATCACGTATAAAAATGGGTCCTGATGCAAAGTTTGAAAAATGGTTGTATTACCATCCAATATTCTTGCTGATCATATCATTCCATCGGTTGCTATGGTTATAAGGCCCCTTTTAAAATTGTGTCATTTTGGTGCAAAGGTTTAAACACAGTCATATCACTATAGGAATCAATGAAGTATGCCAGATGATTGGAGTATTCTGATGGTTCCTATGGTAATTTATACTTAACCAATATGTGTTGAGAAAGTGTCCCTATACACTGTGTTGGCCAAATATATGGATGGAATAGTATGTCACATCTCAAACATTTCTAGCTCTATACTGACGTATACATCTCTCTCCGTTACATACACCCGCCCCGCGTTTCATACCAGCGCTGTCTCTTCTGAGTTATTCTAGGTTTCTTAGAAAAATGCTGTTACTAATATTGGAATGCAAACCAATTCCCTCCACCACCACCACCCTCAAACTATTTTAAGTAACCCTACAAAAGCCTGTTCTGGAAGCATTTCATTTGGGAGGGAGTAAACCATTTATAGTTTAAGTTACCAAATCAAGACATGTGCATGGCTGAACGTTAACTCTTGAAGCCATGCAAAGAATATATGTGTAAACATAAACCTTGCAAATATCAGGGTCCTCTAGAAGTCTTGGGGTTTCAGCCCAATAGGTTGTAAAAAGGAGCGAGGGGCGAGGATGAAGTGGTGCAGTTTTTTAGGCTTTTAGGGGCCACAGACAAAAATATTTGAGGGGCTCTCCTACTGGAGTTTTGATAAAAATATTATATATAAATTAAACAATACTTTTTTTCACATTACTGGCATTATATCGGTTCATTTTTATGGGAAACTTGTCACAGTTGTAAAGTCTCCCCCCAATGTGTGCTTTGTGGGGGCATCACAAGACAGTAAAGTACAATAAAGCAGCAGGTATCGCTGCATGATATCTGAGGTTCCAACATGTCTGCTTGAAACTTATTGAATATTATGCAAAAACATTATTTTAATTTTAGATACATTTGTTAGCGTTTCTCCCCAGACGCTCCTGGGGGTTTAATGTAATTTCTGTATACCCAGTATAGGTATTTCTGCCAAATGAGCAGATCAAACATCAAAAAAACAATTGTTCGAATAGACCATGAAAAAATGGCTATGGTAATTTAGTATTATTTTATGTCAGTATAACTTATAAAAAGTGAGCATATGTATTATTGTTTTTAGTTGGCCCCCGCAAACCTCTTTACTTCAGCCACCTAGAGTAGATGGATATTATTTGCGCCGGGCTTTGCTCTGTCTCCCTTTCTTCTATCTGTGCTGTTGTTTCTGGATGGCAGCAGGTTAAATCCTGGCTGAAGTCCCTGGATTTTGGCTCTAATGATTTTCTTGATGGACGGTCTCTTTATAATAAGTAATAAGTCCGCTTCTAATAACAGCACTGAGTTGGGGATACTTTAATTGTGAGTCATTGTGCATGTCTGAAATATTTTTAACTGCTTATCTTCTGGTTGCTCTGTAGATCCAGGACCATCTACCCTCATCATGTTGTAACCCTTTCTTATTCTTATCATTGATATACTTCTGCATTGTGACCAGGGGTTACATTTTTGAGGTCTGGTCACGGAATCACCAATATCAATGCAATCCTGACCTTCCTTTTTCTGTCATGCCTGGAGGGTCTAACACATACTAGAAAGAGCCCTTTATGGTGTCCACCAACTAGATTGTAAGCTCGCCAGAGCAGGGACCTGTTCTCCTTTTGTACCGGTTTGTTATTGTGTGTGATTTTAAATTATCCCGCGGGATACAGTCCTTTTTCAATCAGCTAAAGCTAATTCAATAACCTCACGTTGCGGGGTGGGATAAGTTTCCATGAGATATGGGGCCTCTCGCACACCATCTGCATTTCCATTCTAAGCTTGACCTCGGATTTGTGCTTCACGCAAACAGGAAATGAACATTTTTCCCACACTTGTCATCGTGTCATTAACCAATCTGACACAGGATGATGACACCAAAGACCGAGAAACTAGTATAAAAAAAGTCAGCCTAGGAAACCACGATACAAATCAATGCTTCTAATCATATAAAGCTGTGCAGGATTTACCAACTCAAGAAGTAGGGTTTTCATGAGCGTAAATCTGGAAATCCTTTATATAAATCTATTTTAAATCCTTTATAAATGAACCTAGTTACTGGTTACTTGCTGGAACAGCCTCCCAGCATAAGGGGTAGAGGTTAATAGAGTAAGGGAATTTAAACATGCATGGGATATGCTTATGGCTATCCTAAATCTGAGAGGAGATCAAGGGCAGATTAAGGTTTGAGTCTTAAGAGCAGAACAAACAGGCAGACTAGATGGGTCACAGGGGTCACAGGGGTCACAGCTGCGGCGGGGCCCATGCCTCTAGGGGGCCCGGTGTAACCCTAGTGACCCCTTGTTCCTGTCTCCTTGTACCGGTTCAAAATGAGCCCATCTTCAAAACATGGAGGTGAAGGTTTTTTCTAAAATATTCCAAACATGGTTGATAATATTACATATGCTTAGATACCTTTATCTCAGAATTCTGAAACATTTCCATAGCCTCTTCTACCAGAGCTTCTCCATACCCAAGCTTACAAAGGCGGTCAGTGGCTCCAAGGTACCCTAGGACCTAAAGACGCAGAGAGAGAAAAAGAAACCTGCGATCAGACTTCAGTCCTTGAGGGACGGTTACAATCAAGATTTCAGACTGCTCCATCGGCCAGGAGACAGGCAGCGTTATACAAAAGCTCTTTGATCCCCGTGACATTTTACTGCATGCAACGTGGTATTGAGCATATCTCTGTACACTGTGTCATAAAACCCAGATAAAGTTTTTGAGGGACCTACCTTTAAAGGTGTTGTCCCATTTTTGTCTGAAGGTTTATACACAGAAAACAGCTCATCATTTTTGAGAAGCCTTTTCAGTTTCTGTGGAAATTCACTACATTTTTGTTACATTTTGTTTCTAGGCATAAATACAGAGTTAGCATAAGTTACGCCTTTGGAGTATGGATCTCAGATCTTCCTTTCTCCCGATTTATCGTGATTAATAGGTTGATCACCTATTGTCCCAATCCCACCCACTCAGTGTCTTTCTGTTTAAAGCTGGATCACTAACCTGAGATAAAACACGGTCAACGGGCCTTAATTGAGTATGGCTACTAACCTGTTCAAGACTCTGTCCTCCCATTTTCTGTAATGCAAGCATTGCCCTGCGCAGTGGGTATCCAAACGATGTCACAGCCTCAATGACCTCTTGTTCTTCCTGGCTAAGAGCTTGCAAAACATCCCCTGAAGTGTCTTGGAGACTCTTCCTGGTAGGTGGTAGACAGCAGTATGGGCTGAGGGTCTAGAAAACACCAATAATTTGTTATCTTATGCCACCACTCCTAGAGTAGAATATCACTCAAATTAAAATGTATCCTAAGGAAACATCTTTATGTTCTGATTCCTAAAGTATCGATAAGGGAGTTTAATGATAGAAAGATGTATGCTTCTCAACAACAGTTTGAAAATTCAGATAATCTGCATAACAGATACATTAGTGGCCACCAGTGTCATCACAATAGGTTTAAAGCATTGTTTTTACCCTGTTTAGTTACTAATGCCCCGGTGCTAAATTGTGTGCATAACACCTACTTCTCCTTTCCTCTTCTCTCTAACTCAGGAAATATGTTGACAATATTCTTGAGAGAGAGTTTAGAGAAGGGTGCTAAAAATGGAGTGAACAAGGGATCTTAATATGTATAGCTTGGAGGAAAGAAGAGTGAAAGTATAATAGAAACATTTAAATACTTAAGATGACTTAAAGTACAGGAAGGAATAATATTTCAAAGGAGGAGAAATGCTGCAACAGGTCACAGTCTAAACCTCGAAGGACAGAAGCTAAGGTATAATGTAATGAAGTTTCACTGAGAGGGTGGTAGATAATTGTAACAGTCTACCAGCATAAATGGTAGAGGCTAATACAGTGAGAGAATGTAAACATGTATGGGATAGTCATATGGATATTCTGATTTTAAGACAGAAAGATTGATTTTGGGTTTTTAAAGCAGGTTCTTATCTGCTGTCAAATTCTATGTTTACTTAGCTGTGCATAGTGTCTACACCCAAGAAAAGTTCACTTTTCACTTCTTGTGAAAGAAAATGGATATAGCCATAAAGATCCCACGCAAGAATCTTTAATTAGGACCTGTTACAGGATCAAAATGGGGAAAAAATGCAGAAGGAGCCTGAAGACAGGGGTCCTGAAAGCTTATGTGATAGTACACGTTGTCTCGATAAAAAAAAATGTAATAAATTAATGTACCCCAGTCTGATTATAATAACTCGATAATTTTATTTTTTTTATCTCGGAAACAAACACAGGCCATTTAGCCTAACGGCAAAACCAGTACTGCCAGTGAGTCTGACTACACATCTTACCATGGTGGTGGGTTTGTGGCAGCGTATAGGTGGGATCGAGCCAGCACTGTAGGGTCTTTTAGAACAGCAACAATGAGGAGGAGGAGGAGGTGGCAAGGGTGTGAAGGACTGCAAATAGCGGCTGCTCCTAGTGTGTTGGCTTTGTGTAAGCCCCCTTCCTTCTGTGACACCCTTGTGGGGATGGACCAAAGCTGCAATCCTTTCATTAGCTGCTTCAAGCTCACTCTTGGTGCTGTTCAGTAGGGTTATTGACTTCCTTTTCTTTTTGTTGCAAGGTGGAGATTCATGCCTAGGGCAGCGGCATTTGGATGGAGGGCTAGGCACAAAGGGAGACGTTTGAGGCCGTGGTGCTCTCTGTGGCTGGGGACTCGACTTGCAAACTCTTGATCTGGTCTCTTTCTGCCGGGCTTCTAATTCACTGTCCTCAGAGGTAGAGTACTCGTCATCCTCGGAGTACCCATCTTCCTCAAACATTCCACCATTCTCTAAGCCTTCCTGTGTGATCCAGCTATTTCTTACATGGATAGGATGGACATCTGAAGCGCTAAAACTCCTGCATCTATGCATGGGCAGGACCGACCTCTGTTGAGGACTGTTACGTCTAGGTGGGGTGATGCCTTTTCCATCTTGGACCATCCAGTATGGTGGAGCTGAGGGCCTGACATCAGTGGTGGGGATGTTTCTTCTGTAAATGCCATGTACCCAGTCCAGCACCTTTCTCTCCATTGAGAAATCAGGCTATAAATATAAAGACACATTTAAGTGGTAAATGATAGAATCACTGAACAGAAATATTAATTGAGATAGTTCGGTTAGACATTCATCATCATGTCTGCTCCAAAAATCCTACATTTTACGTATTAGTGCCCTTCATATGTGTAAATTAGTTGAAGGGTGAAAGGTAGGCTTCATACATCAGCCACGTTTTCATTGACCACCACCTAAAAAATGCTTCCCACCATTATGATGGATGTATAAACTCACAAAATTAAATCACTTAAACAAGTCTATTCATCCATCATGCAGGGAAGTACTTTATAAGTGAGTGTCAGCAACATGTAGAAATAAAATCGTTCTTGGAAAAAGTGGCCCATATACCAACCCCAATTAAACCCTCTGAATTCACAGTAGATTACAATTTGCATAACATAAAGGCAAGTTGTAGGGGACACTGCACATTTTATCAAGGACATATATTTCAATCTAATGTCCCTGACAGCAGGAGGAGCTTTGGAGAGCTGTGTGTTAACTACCATGAACAGCATATGCCCCAACATTTCAGAAAGGGACACTTTTGTTTTTCTGGGGCTGTAATGACTGGTTAGGCAGGCAATGCTTTACCAAGAGATTTGAAATGTGACTTTGCGACTTATTACTAGTTACTTATGCAGATAAGACACATAAAAAGTATTAATGTATTTTATTTCTAAATATTTTCTGTTTTTTCTTTACACGTTATTGTTACTTTTAGGGCTGTAGAATACTTATATCCAGTAGCCTGTAAGCTTGCCAGAGCAGGGCCCTCTTCTCCTTTGCACCAGTCTGTTACTGTATGTGTTATTGTATGTGTTTCTAAATTGTTCTTCCGACTGTAACAGCGCTAAGGAATCTGCCGGCGTTTTATAAATAAAAGTAATGTAATGTAATGTAAACATACTGGGCTAATAAAAAAGTGGGATTTCACGGATTTGGAATAAAAACATACATTATATCAGTTAAACCATAGATGTTGGCATCGTGCATTCAGAATAATCGGATGTTTAGTGACCTACTCAACCTTCTATGAAAGAAAGGGGAAAAAATCACTAAAACACATAATCTTTGTTTTCAAAAATTACAATTAATTACTATTATCATATTTTTCCTGGAAGACATACTTTTCATGTATATTATCTCAAGCTTAGATTCTTTTGTTTACTCATTTCAATAACTGACAAATGAGAATTCTAAAAATGGTCAGCGAGCACAGATTATGCCATCCTTATTTAATGTAAGCATGATGGCGCCACCTACAGGTTAAAATGGCTGTAAAAAATACCCTATTTAATAAGTGTCTGTCTAATTGTGGCAGTTTAAAAGGAGCAAATAAATATTCAGGCTTCACACTCCAAGAATAAATATAAAGTGTTTTAATGTGCAATAAGCTGCTGGTATTCACGCATAAGTAAGAAAGAAGAGCACACAGCTTAACGTATTTCAATGTCCTATCCTAAAGTCACCCCCACACATACACACATACACACATACATACACACACACCTTCTCAAAAGCAACCAACACCAATATGCACTTTGATAACAGGTGAAAGATCACACGATCAGAAAGAACCTGAGAAAGTTAAGATACCTTTCACCAAGGTGGCATTAAAATTCAGTTGTTCAATTTAGAGGAAACCTGAACACTCCTATATGTAAGTTATCAGCTGTTATTAATGCAGTTGCAGGTAAGCATGGACTCCACAAATTTCAGCTAGCCAGTGAATATACCTTGCAGCAAGTGCTTCTGCTTTCTGTGATTACCACAATAATACCGGTAGAGTAATAGGAGCGTTAGCTGGCGTGCAGAAAAAGGTTCCTAATAGTGCGCAGTTTTGCTCACTCACCACGGTGCAATCTAATATCTCGCTGCAGTCCGGCACATTGATGTCCAAAGGGGATAGAGACCGGTCTTCAGATGAAGAAACCTGATTAAGTCCATCATGAAGTTTGAACGGGACATCATCCAGGAAACTCATCTGAAATCTAAAGCTGGACATTGAAAGAGCCCATGGCAGAACGCCAAGTATACACTTTTATACATTTTGACACCGTAGTATCGAAAAATGATCAGTATAAGGATCAGTGTAAGGACCACATAAATGTTAGAATTGTAATGATTGTGACTGGCAATATTCACCAGCTTCAACAGCTCAATGAGAAAATAAATGACCTTCAGTTGACTGCATTACCAAGATTGCTATAATCAATATGGCAATGTCCTTGACACCCAATTGACATTATTGGTGACATATAAAGATCTCAGCAGATCAATTGTGTCAACAATAGTTCAGGGCTCATCATGTATGAAGGTCTATATTTCACTACCTCGATATTACAGGGAAATGGTCTGCATTCTGTTTTTAAATGAAACCATCACTAAGCAGTAATCAGACACTCTTCACAGCTTGACCTAAATGGGGACACCACTGGGAAGCTCATCAAATGGAAATGTGCTTCCTATTTAATAGCAACAATATACAGTAAAAATACATTGGACCCCAATGGAATCAAATGCCTATAGAGATCTTTCCAACTTTTTTGACTTAGAGAAATCTAAGATACTTAATACATCCCTTTCATATAAAGAGGTGGGACAGATACATATCGATGGTGTGCAAGTCACATGAAATTTAAGATACTGTTGACGCATGTCGCTCAAAGAAAGATAATAAATGGAACAGTCTCACATCAGGCCAGAAAGTCCTTTAGCGTATATCATTAGGTCAAGGAGTTTAATATAATGCAGTGTTTTAAATGAAATTAATTCTCATGGCCATGATCATAAATAAAGCTTTCCTTGTCCTGACATGCGTGTGAACAGGCTGCACGCTTGGATGTGGAGTTCTGCAATGGTGGACTTACCTATCTACTTAATTAAATATATTGCGTGTGGAGACCTGTGCTGATGTGAATGTATTCCTGCAAAGCTATTGAGGATTTGAGGGCCATCCCTTTAAGAAAATATGCTTAGATTTCCTCAATCAGTGAGACGGGCAATTGTTGTTAATAGAGAAAAGATGCTATTTACAGCGTTAATGTCGTATTTGGGAGGAAAAAAAGCTTTACATACCCTTTGTAATTTCTTGGTAGGATTGCACAGGGCGGCTGTGACTGTGGATTTGCTAAAATGTTGGAATCAGAAAGCTAGGTCTCTGCAGCACTGAGACCGCTCATCAAGGCTGCAGGGTACCTTCACATAATAAGCAGCCTAAAGGCTTACCGGGACCATGTCACAGCCACGTGTAACCTGCAGGAGCTCTAGCAGATCACACAACACGGGTTACGCAACCTGCTTTTCAATAATAATCCTATTAACATGACGCAAACAGCATGGAAAGAAAACGTGACCAACGTGATAGATGAACGAGTCCAGAAACGCCGCTCGCTGGAGAGGAGAAAAATGGACTGACATTTTAGATTGATCACAATTTTACTAAGATACTGTCTTGTCGCCATGCGATTACCGTATAAAAAGAAAATGGGTAAAAATATTAAAAAAAAAGAGGAAAGGATGCAGCGAAAAAAACACTACCTCTTACGTAATAGTGCAGAAAGAATTGATGAGCCTAAAGGAGAAAAAAGTTTGCACCAATAATTAAAAATTATAATAATAATAAAAAAGAAATAGCTAAATAAACCTGACCACTCTTAGCTTCAAATCCCCCATAGCAGGAGAGTAACTTGTCATCAATATAGTGAAAATGTTAAAAAGTGCATTTAAATAACTAAATAAAAGCTAACAAGCAAGTACTAACCAATTTATAGCCATAATATGAAAATATGTAAAAAAAAAAAAAGCCTTTATATAAGAATTAGCAAATTCCAGAAGGAGACATGTATTTATAACAGTGTATTGATGTTTACGCTTCTAAATCTACATACTTATTCCCAGCATAATCCTTTCCGGATTAATGCAATCTACACCGCAGCGTGTTCTGCCTGTGATTTAAGGAACGCTCAGGTTTCTGTAACCCATATATCACTTCCAAAGAGAGAATGATTATCAAGTTTTGGTCCAACACAGATAACCCCACAGTCCAGAACAAGGAAACCGATGTGAAAAACTGATCTGTGAAAACATCTCATTCCTAGGAACCTCCAGTTTCTTATTTGAAAGCATAAAACATACATCATCTGTATGTAGGGCTCATAAAGCAGCATATACCTAATCTGACGGTGTTAATATATTGTATCTTCCTACATTATAGCTTCTCTATAGTATGAACTAATGACACAATATATGAGACATTGTATATAATTGCTTGAGTGTCATGTACCTTTTGGAGGAAGAACATTTTTCACACATGGGAAAAAAAAAAAAAAAACATCACATTAATTTTTGTGTAAAAAAAAAAATACCCATCCAGCAGCTGACTTTATTTTCCACTGAGTACATATATAAAAAATGGTCAACAGAATCCAAATACGGAATAAATTAAAGGCACAAACATTATTGTATAAAGCAGTATTGTCAATACACAACAGAACGAGTCCTTTCCAGGCTAGTTTGCGTTTATTTACCTGGAATACAGGTAGGTTTTGGCCATGTAAAACATATGCTTTCAGTCTAAGAGATGGTGGATGAAAGAAACAGCTAGCGGGAAAGCACCTATCCTAGCCAATGTTTTCTTATGAAGACTTAATATCATGGGGGGCTGTTTGCAGATCAGGAGCGTCCCCCTTTCTCCACTAAACAAGCAATATGCAGTACTCTTGAGCACCAGACGTGGATTGCTACTCTGTCTTCATTCAGCCTGCTGCACAGCTGTTGCCCAGGTATCACTGGATGGAGACTTGGGGAGTACCCATCCTCGGGGAATACTGCTGGCCTCAGGGTGCTCAGGGGGGACAAGAAACTGATCCCATCCGTGCCTGAAAGATAAGCAGATCAATTAATACTCTTAGGAGCAATAGCATGTTCTGCATCGGGGTCCATTTACAATGGCAGGCTTAGGAAATACTCATCTATGGGTATTCATTGCTCAGCTTAACACCTTCTTTACCAATGGTATGTTGTTCTTAAAAACCTGGAGCTTTTCGGCATTTTTACCATATGCTTGTTCATCAACAAACTACATCACATGACATGTTATATAAATATATTATATACATACATACATACATATATATATATATACACATACATACACACACACACACACTGTATATATAGGGATTGTGGCTTTGCAACCCATCTGGGGTGTCTGGCCAATACCCCATTTAACAGGCATACTAGATTAGGTGAATGGTTATCTTTTGTCAAATATGATTTTTATTTGCTTCACTAATGACAGAGGAAGAATATACTGAACAGCAGGATCCCCTATAACCACTAATTTATTAAGATGTATAAGAACTCTACCAAAGCAGTTCTTTAATCCACACTCACCGAATCTGGACTAGAGACACCACTGAATGTTCCGCTTGCAAGTAATACTGACGGAAAGGTTGAAGAGGGTGCAAAGGGGGCAGTGGGTCTAAAAACACAGAGAAATGTGACAAGCTGAATTAGAGGAAACGAAAACACATTTTCATATAAAAAACAAAACAAAACAAACAACATTATGCTTAACAAACATCTATGAAATGTATTAACCCCTTCATGACAAGGTATTTTCACACTCAGGGCCATTTGTACCATACAAAGCGCTCTTGCCTCTGTATTTTCTTACTTATATTTGCAACAGTCATAAATATATATGATATAAATATGCTCTCGGGAGAGCTGCTTACATAAACATCATCTCCAGAGAGCACTACATGTGAGAGGTTCTTGGAAAGGGTTACACTCAATGTTCCATCTAATTTTTCTTAGTTGGCGTGCGCAGAAAATTTCTCTTGTGCAAACATTTTCACAGAACAAAAATTTTGTGCGCACAATATCCTCGCCGCATAAAGTTTAAAAAAAATTATAATTTTGTTCTTTTTTGGGGAAAAACTGTTGTGCGCACAATTTTTGGACGTGTGCGCTCTCTTAAAAAGCTATGTGCGCGCGCACAAGCGCACAGCTTAGAGGGAACACTGGTTACACTCTATACGAAGTCTCAAATAACCAATACATACCTGGGTCTCCAAACAACATGCAGTCCACTTCTTGCTGCAGCTTGAGATGCTTCTCTTTTTCCTTCTTCAGCCTCTTCTGTTTTTCTCGTTGTCTCTCTTCTTCTTGTTCACCCTCTAATATAACCCTCAAAGCTCTCTCCTCTGCATCATATAGAGCTGTGCGCTTCTGCACCATGGTACGAAGCCTATGAATATGGTCTGCAAAGGTTTCATCAGCAGAGCTTGGTGGAAAGACACCTATGAAACAGAGAAGACATCTGCGTTAAAGGGGCACTCCAAATAGTCAAGTTGGAAAATATATATAAAAAAATTACCTTAGGGGGTAGCTTCCCTCACTCTCCATGATGACATTTTGTGCAAACGATTTGCTGTGTGAAGCAGCCGAAAGCGCTCCTACTGGACTCAATGGCAGCGCTTTTCACGCGCACACAGCGGTCTTATTAGACCCCTGCCTAGGGAGTTCGACAATTCTAACAAATCTACTACACGGAACATAGTTGTGGTGGGCAAAGGGACAAATGCATACGGGCGAAACCTGAAGAACTGCAAGAGGGGCAACATATAGATTTAAAGAAAGCTATCATATAAGTCCATATAATGGCTGGACTGCCCCCTTATCAACTCATTCAATTAACTCTTAAAATACAGCACCCCCCTTTTACATTCATGCATATCCTCTGGGCTGTCTATTTCTTTTAGCATGAAGACACTGTGTTCCCTGGTCAGCAGACAACTCAGATAAACGACGCTGCTGCTGCTTGCAATTTCAGTCTAAAGCAGAACTAGTCCTGGATGCTGCATTCACTCGTTCTCACCTTTCCTTGCTGCTGCCTCCTTTCTTAGCTTCCTCAGTTTCTCCAGGGACCGCAGGACATCTAACATTTTCTTTGTGTCTGTTTGCTTTTTCCTCACCTCAGAAAGCACACTGTCAGCAGTTGCTTTTAACTCTCGCTCCTTAAGATATGAAAGTGTTTGTTAGGCTCTTTCTTATAAACATAAAATTGTCAGATAAAACAAAACACTGTTCTGAGCCTCAAGCTTCCAAACTGTCAATACCCACCCGTTTCCTTTCTTCCACTTCATGGATACGCTGCATCCTCCAGCGATCAATCCTCGCCTCGTTCTCAGCAGCACGTTCAGCAGCCTCCTTATCCTCCTCGGTCTCTTGTCTGCCCTGTTGCTGGCGCAGCCGCTTCTTTCTGGCCCGCTGTAGTTTTCTTTGAACACCCTCAATACACCCAGGTTCCTCCAATGCCTTCATTCTCCTTTCTAGCTCCAAGCGGATATTTTCTGCCTTTGGGAAATCCTGGGCCCATGTCTCTGCAGATTCAGTGTTACACTCCAGAGATTGACACAGGGTCTTCAGCTGTGACACAAGACGCAGAGCTCCATATATTAACTCACGTGCCTCTCCTATAGACAAAGACATTGTAGAATCTGATTTTGGAGGCAGCTTATTTCTTCGATGTGCTAGGAATGAAGACAGCCAATGCTGAAACATATCCTTATCCGATGGCCCATTATCCTGAAATGTCCTCATGCTAGCACTCTGCCGATTCAGGTTCATATCAAAACTTTCAATTTGTAGGTCAGGTCTTCTTTGGAGACCTAAGTGGTCTTCCTTCATGAACATGTTACTAGAGGGTACTTGAGGGCTTACTTGGTGCACTGGTAGCCTATCATAGCGCACATCAGTACCATCACCTTGTAGAGGGTCCATTTGAGTTGGAGTAAATGAAGAAATAGCAAGGTTTCTATGCATCTGATTAAACTCTGTATTAGTATTTGGTTCACCAACATGCATACTATTTTGAATAGGAAGAGTGTGCATCTGGGCAGTCCTATGCTGGAAAACATCAAGGGGAGGTTGCATGTAGTTAAAAGCACCTCTCTGAGTCTGTGACATGCCAGGTGGCACATTATCATGCTGTGATATGCTTGACTGGCCACCGCCATATTCAGAAATGACCTTCTGAGAACTTAGAAACTGAGGAAAGTTTTTCTCTGCTTCTCCAAGAAAGGACATGTCAGTCTTCAAACCTCCTCCCAGCTGGGGGCCTGGGTGCTGGGGCATGCCTGGGTGCTGGGAGCCTTGATGCTGGGGCATGCCCGGGTGCTGGGAGCCCTGACGCTGGGGCATGCCTGGGTGCTGGGAGCCCTGATGCTGGGGCATGCCCGGGTGCTGGGAGCCCTGATGCTGGGGCATGCCCGGGTGCTGGGAGCCCTGATGCTGGGGCATGCCCGGGTGCTGGGAGCCACCACTGAGGTGGGACATGTTTGTCTGGGGGCCACCATAATGGGTGAAATCATGTTGCTGCCTTCTGTGGTGAGGAGGGAGAGCAGGATGCATCCTTCCATGCATTAACCCCACTTGCGAGGGCATACAGTCTGCTCCAGGTTGTAGCAAGTCATTCCAAGTTCCCGGGTACGGTGGGCCCCCTTGATAGAAGGTGCTGAGCTGATTAGAATTAGAAGCACCAAATCTGGGCCCCTCGAAATTTCCATGATATGAGAATCCCTGAGATGGCAACCTTCTGTCCATGACAGCAAACAAATGACCTGGAAGTGATAACAGGCTTTCAGTCCCAAACAGCGAAACCTCCTGCGTAGAAGTAAGAAATGCGAAAGAAGTTACAAAGAGACTACAGCAGGAGTCAGTAACAACATGGTGCGACAGCACATCTTTCCTACGGCTCCAGATTTTTTTTCTCATAAGGGAAAAAAGTAAACAAAATATGAATACAAGTTAGCAAAAAAAAACAGTGAGCTCAGCGTTGTCATTGAGGCATCCCTGGCATACATAAAGGGTAGCGGCTAGTTCCTACCCAGTAGGACGACTCTGGTGATGTCAGCAGACCATGTGACTGTTTGGTCACATGGTACAAAGAACTACAGGAAGATGAAGAAGCAGCAGCGCGGGACGTGCAAATGGGCTGTGCTGGGCTGCTGTTTCTTTTTCAATAACGTGGGCTGTGAGGATGAAGTTTTAACAGAACTCCTGAAAATACAGAATATTATGGAGGCAGAAGGAAACGTGAATCTGTGAAATAATTCACAGTGAGTCTCTCTCTCTCTCTCTGTGCCAGTGATTCTCTCTCTCTCTCTGCCAGTGAGTGTGTCTCTCTCTGTGCCAGTGAGTGTGTCTCTCTCTGTGCCAGTGAGTGTCTGTCTCTCTCTCTCTCTCTCTCCGTGCCAGTGAGTGTGTCTCTCTCTCTCAGTGCCAGTGAGTGTGTCTCTCTCTCTGTGCCAGTGAGTGTGTCTCTTTCTCTCTGTGCCAGTGAGTGTGTCTCTTTCTCTCAGTGCCAGTGAGTGTGTCTCTTTCTCTCAGTGCCAGTGAGTGTGTCTCTCTCTCAGTGCCAGTGAGTGTGTCTCTTTCTCTCTGTGCCAGTGTCTCTCTCTCGGTGCCAATGAGTGTGTCTTTCTCTCGGTGCCAGTGAGTGTGTGTCTCTCTGTGCCAGTGAGTGTGTGTCTCTCTCTCGATGCCAGTGAGTGTGTGTGTCTCTCTCTCGATGCCAGTGAGTGTGTGTGTCTCTCTCTCGATGCCAGTGAGTGTGTGTGTCTCTCTCTCGATGCCAGTGAGTATGTGTGTCTCTCTCTCTCCCTCTGTGCCAGTGAGTGGTGTCTCTCTCTCTGTGCCAGTGAGTGTGTCTCTCTTTCTCTGTGTCAGTGTGTTTGTCTCTCTCTCTGTGTCAGTGTCTCTCTCTCTCTGTGCCAGTGAGTGTGTGTCTCTCTCTCTGTGCCAGTGAGTGTGTGTCTCTCTCTCTGTGCCAGTGAGTGTGTGTCTCTCTCTCTGTGTCAGTCTGTGTGTCTCTCTCTCTGTGTCAGTCTGTGTGTGTCTCTCTCTCTCTCTGTGCCAGTGTGTGTATCTTTCTCTCTGTGCCAGTGAGTGTGTGTCTCTCTCTCTCTCTGTGCCAGTGAGTGTGTCTTTCTCTCGGTGCTAGTGAGTGTGTGTCTCTCTGTACCAGAGAGAGAGAGAGAGAGAGAGACACATGCTCACTGGCACAGACAGAGAGCGAGAGACACACTCACTGGCACAGAGAGAGAGAGAGACAGACACACTCACTGGCACCGAGAGAGAGAGACAGACACACCCACTGGCACAGAGAGAGAGAGACAGACACACTCACTGGCACCGAGAGAGAGAGACAGACACACTCACTGGCACCGAGAGACACACTCACTGGCACCTCGAGAGAGACACACTCACCGGCACCTCGAGAGAGACACACTCACCGGCACCTCGAGAGAGACACACTCACCGGCACCTCGAGAGAGACACACTCACCGGCACCTCGAGAGAGACACACTCACCGGCACCTCGAGAGAGACACACTCACCGGCACCTCGAGAGAGACACACTCACTGGCACCTCGAGAGAGACACACTCACTGGCACCTCGAGAGAGACACACTCACTGGCACCTCGAGAGAGACACACTCACTGGCACCTCGAGAGAGACACACTCACTGGCACCTCGAGAGAGACACACTCACTGGCACCTCGAGAGAGAGAGAGCGTGCGCCTCGAGAGGGAGATTTTTTAGTGAATAGACTCATTTGTTATAGACTAAATGCCATGTCTGTAATTGAGACCTTCACAATGTATATGAGAATGTGATAAAATAAAGCAACAGCTGTATATGTTTCAAAATAATAGTAATAATAATAATATATGTTCACCAATAATTAAATGAACATAACTAGATGTTTATACTGTTTTCTTCTTCTACAGTCTATCTCAACCACTCACAAAACATTAACCTTTTAGTGACATGGGTAGATTAATAGATTACGTCCTCACGGTGGCGGCTTTTTGGAATAGGAGCCAGGCATAAGATGTTGCCCACAGAGTATTGTGCAGCGGACAAGTGCAAAGGTAGTGGGAACCGCTCAGCTGTGTGCGTCGGACTGCCATACACAAGGGAGAATATCCAAGAAAGGCTCCATTGGATGTGTCTTTCTCCTGCTCAGGTGATTAGGGACCACACAGGGTTAAGGTGTGAATCCAGGACAGATGGAAGACAATTGGAGTCATAAAAAGGACACATCGGTACCCATTAACACAACAATTATTAGGAATATCTATGGGCAAGACTATGGAAACAAGATTTCTCACTATGAACGGTCTAGTTCCTATTCCTGTAAGGGACCTGTGTGAGCGGGAGGTATGAAAGTCCTTTAGCTGGATGGAAACTAGATTTCTCACTATGAACCGTCTAGTTCCTATCCCTGTAAGGGACCTGTGTGAGCTGGAGAGATAAGGGTCCTTAAGCTGGATGGTAACTAGATTTCTCACCATGAACCATCTAGCTCCTATCCTTTAACAGGACCTGGCCACGATTGAGGAAAAGGTCCTTTACAGGGATAGAAACTAGCTCTCTTTACACGAGTTGGATAGTTCCTATCCCTGTACAGGACCTGACCACTAGGGGGCAAAAGGTAATTTTGCTGGATAGAAAATAGCTCACACACACTGAGCAAGCTACTTCCTATCCCTGTAAAGGACATGGTCCTTCTACCGGATAGCAACTAGTCGCAACCATACATAAAGGGATCTCTATAAATATTGCACTGAAAAAGCCCTGACATCTCATTACCTTGCACTACATCAAGCAGGTCGGTTATTACTTACCTTTTACTTTTTTTCAGATCCTATCGTCAGGAAGCCATGGCAACCGATGTCTTATATCTCTGGGAACAAACTGGATAGGAAAACTATTTGGAGGGAGGAAAGATTAGATCACCAAGGTGATAAAGCCAGGATCCCCCGGCGGCAAGTTAGGTGTTCTGGTGTCCACACCGCGCCGCCGACCTCCCTGCCATACGATTCCCATCTCTTCCCGTATGCCCGCCGCACTTGCCCAGTCGTCCAATCCTGCAAGCCCCCTTCATTCTAGTTCCACCCCACTCATTACCCGCTCCATCACCGCGGACCCACCAGATCAGGAGGTTCCGTTCGTCCACCACGCGAGACTTCCGTTGTCGTCACACTAATCGTAACTTCCGCTAGGGGAGCCACTAATGCCCTACATATATACGATACATTTACCAAGGGAGTACAATAGGTTATTTATATAACATGCCATGTGATGCAGTTTGTTGAAATACATATCAAAACTTTATTTCTTGTCCCTTTTCCGGCAGTACCTGGGATTTGGTATAATCTCCAGCATGGACAAATGGCGCTGAGCAGCAGCTGCAGACCTAGCAAATCCAACATGGCATAGTACCTGGAGGAGAGGGATCGGCTGTTTAGACTTGTGGAGGCCAGCTGGATGAGCAAACTCTTGTCCGCATCCTCTCTTCAATATTTTGCTCCACATAAAAAGTCCCTGAACCTCTACGGTTTAAGAACAGTATTCATCCTTTTCTTTGCTCTGTTTTGGGCAATGTGCTAAGATGTAATAACCAAAATATACGGATCATTTGTATTTTGATCAGTCTTATAACTATTATTTCCATGTTTGTGCAGTGTGAGTTAAACATCGCTGAAGGTGCTTTGAGGGCATTGCCAGACTGGCTCTAGCTTGGAAATCCGATGGTAGGGGCCCCCTGGTCTATCATGGTAAGCTATATTCATTAGTGGAGTTCTCATTAGTAATGATGTAATGTGAGGATTGTGTTGTATAGTTTACAATGTGAAAGAAAAGTGTCCTGGACGTGGAATCCTAGTGTCCAAATGTAGATAAAGGAACTACTGTGGATGACCTCAGATAACCCCAGACTCTGCAGAGCAAAGGCTTGATTGTCTCTATTATGGACGAATCCATGTAAATATCCACCCTGAACAAACCCCGCCTTACCTTGCATTTAATCCACAGTGCTGCCATTTATTCATTTTATTTTTGATCCAATGGAAGCTACAGACAAACCTCTATAAACATTGACCTTTGATTGAAGTGGAGACATACAGTTAAAACTTTGCATATTGTCAATTGCTTTTGTACAGTAAAGGGATGGTTAGCTTGGAGGAAGGATTGTATGATGTATGCTGCCTAAACATTTAAAACTAGCACGCTAAAAGAATCCCATCTTGCACAGTTAAGGCACAGCGTATCTTGATACCGTACATATGGATTACATATGGGTTCTTAAGTATATTTTCTTACTTCCTAGGAAAAACTACTCCTGGAACCAATGTTTGAAGTTCCCAACTCTGACATTGTATGTGTGGAGCTGGACCAGGATGTAGTGGAAGGGAACAAGGAAAAGAAAAAAATGTCGGTGCGCTAAGCTAGTCTCAGGCTCAAATAATACAAATGTATAATATGAGGCCTACCAAACAGTGTGAGCATGCTGCAAATACAGTGTGGTGGCTGTACAATGTATACAAAAAACAAAATACTGTCTGCGCTTCTCACCCTAATAAAGTTGGCAACAAATATATAAACATAATATAAATGAGAGGTTTTGGCTCCTCATCAGTCTGGTTGCAGCTTGCTGTCCAGGGCTTAAATGGGAGGAGGTTTAATTGCACCTCCCCCAACACATTAATTTGGTTTTGGTAGCAGTATAAACTGCTTTGTGTGCCCACTATGTAGGAGGTGAGAGTAGGTTCTCACCCTATTGAGCGTGTGCCTTGACGTGGCGGGTGAGCTTAATTATGCTTTGGCCAATTCATATACCCAAAACCTCTCATTTATATTATGTTTATATATTTTTTGCCAACGTTATTAGTTGCAATATATTACATTTGTATGGGTTCTAGTTATTTGGGCCCAATCTACTACACAAACACCCCAGAACCTCTTCATACTGTCTGTGGACATTACAAATACCCATTCAGAAGGGTGAAAGACCTGAGTATCCAGCCCCCAGAGGAGGCCAGATGGGTCACGTAATACTAAGGTGACCCCACTGTAATAAAGGATCTGGCACCCAAAGCATGAGCAGCACTGAAGTCAGGCCTCTGCAAGATAACAGGTGGGGAGTTAGTTCGCTACAGCCTGAAATTTGCAGGTTGAATACAGGTACTGCATTCAACCATGCAAGTCAATGGAGCCCAGCTTTCTAATCACAATGTGATTAGTAAAATATTCAAAAAAAATTAAAAAAACGTGCTAACATTTAAAAATAATTATGCAGTGATGTCACTAGAGGAACCATCCAGTACCAGCAGAATGTGTAAAAAAAATATAAAAAAACGTATTAAATAAAAAAAAAAAGTTTTTTGAGCAAGTGCTAAAATTTCTCAAAAATCTCAACAGAGTTAAAATAAAAGGACTTTAAATACCCAAGGGGTGTCTAATATAAATAAAAAATAAATAAATTAAAAAAAAATGGCTGATGGGTAAATTGGAGTGGCCGAGCTCAAAGATACGGCATAGGTACAGACTGACCAAAATGGAGAAAAAAAGCGCACTTCCCAAATGTGGCATTTTAAATCTCAAACAACACGACAAACCCATGCATGTGGGGTATCACTGCACTCAGGAGATGTTCCTGAACACACATTGGGGTGTTTGACAGTGACATATACCAGAACCTGTATGTCTATAACTAAAGTACAATTTGTGTGAGAAAAAAAAAAATTACTATTAGGCTAGGTTTCCACTTGTTAGTGAAAAAACGCAGCAGCCAGATGTTAGCTGTTCTTCAATAGGAAATCGCAGAATGCCATATCCACTTGGCGTTTTTTTGTTTGGCGTTTTTTCAGTCCTCTCTGGCGTTTTTCTGCTTTTTTGGGCTCTGTGGCAGTTTTTCAAAATCGCAGCATGTTGACACTCTGGCTTTTTTTGCAAGGAAATCTTGGCGTTTTTCTCCAATAGAAGTCTATGGGAGAGAAAAAACGCCATGAAAAAGCCATGTGGGTTTATTGCCTCGCCGTTTTTTATGGTGTTTTTTCCACAGTTACAATGCAGAGGATGGACCCAGTATCTGTGTGTCCTACGAGAAATAGGCTGGAAACAAACAGTTTCACACAAAACAAAGTTCATATTGAATTCTACACCATTTGGAACAAACATGCCATTACAAACAAACATACGCGACGCATCAACTGGATCCTGCGTGCCAAAAGCAACAGCAAACAATTTGCACCATCATTTGGGGCCAATCTTCCTAGAGGAGCAGACATTCGGAATAAAGCATGCCTTACAAACCACAGAAAAGAGACAAAAGGGTCCGCCGGGGCGTTTAAGTAGAACTCTACCAAGTAAATGACATCAGGAGGCAGATACTTGCCATTTATCCTAATCCCTTTTAGCTGGGTGAAACTTCTAACTTGTAAAGGCTGGAAAAACTGCCTAAGGTCAAAAAAAGCAATTTCCACAGAAAGGCTAAAACGCCAGAAAAAAACGCCAAAACGCAGGAAAATGCAGTGGCAGTTTTCTTGGCGTTTTTCATCAAGAAAAAAAACGCAGGACAAAAACCCAAATGGAAACCTAGCCTTACAGCGTTTGACAATGTGTGGTTGTATAACTGTTGCATGGAAAGGGTTAAAATAACAGCATTTGAAATACCCTGGGGTGTCTAGTTTTCAAAAATATATGGTTTGACGGGGTTAAATTGAGTTAACCGGCTTCAAAGATGTTCCAAAGAGGAGATGGAGGCAGACTGACCAGATTTGTTTAAAAAAGGTTTGGAAATCATAAAACACTGCTTGTACGTATTGCCCTATAACTTACAAAAAACAGCAAAAAAACATAAAAACATTGGGTATTTCTAAACTCAGGACAAGTAGTAGAATCTATTTAGCTAGTTTTTTTACTTGCTTTTTTTAGTTGAGTAAAAGATTTTTCAAATAAAGTCATAAAAATTTGTTTTTTTTTCAATTTTTCACCATATTTTTTTTTTTATAGTAAATAAGATATGATCAAAATAATGGTATCTGAAGAAAGCCCATCTTGTCCTGAAAAATATATAACTTATGTGGGTACACTAAATGGGCGAGGAGAAAATTACAGCTGGACACAAGCACCACAAATGTTTTAAAACAGCCTCGGCCCCACAGGGTACAAAAAGAAATGAGCCCGGTCCTTAAGGGGTTAAATATATAGATTTATGAATCAGTTTTGTGATAAACAAAAAGTTACCCAGCAACACTATTAAGATGTATCCAGCATCTCTACACTATGTCCAGCTCCTACCCTCCCCCTTGTTTGAAGAGAGTTTACAGGCCCAATAAACTTCATAGAAAAAAGTAGCCTATTCACAACCCTAGAAAACCAGAAGCTGCCATTACTGGTTTACATATTGAGGATTCCTCTTTATGCATGTGCTCTCTGCACACATCCCTTAAACCAATTTTTTTTTTTTTTTTTTTTAAACGGTGCAATAATATTTATCAAGACATTTTTTTCAGTATTTGTTTAATTCATTAACACGAACTGCAAAGAAATGAAAACGTTGGATCCTTAAATACCAAACAAACATTTGGCTAAAAGGAACGAAAATGTTTATTCAAGTGTGTTATTGGGGGATCAACAAACATCTCCACCTGCCTGAGTGAAATTCTAAAATGAAAAGAGAAAGCGGACAAGCAATTATCTATAACTTAAAAGCAGTCCATATCACTGCTGTAAGGCCTGTCCTTAATATATATTTTTGACAAGTCTCACAGCAGAGGGATTTATTACAAAATCAGCCACGTATGATTATATAAAGTTAACCATTTCATCCATGTCACTCTGGCTTTAGGAAATTCAACGGAAGAGACTTTAAAGTACATTTGCTGTACATAACCTGTTTCTAGAAAGGAAAAATTATCAGGGTGTTTAATATATTGGTAATGGATTATGCTAAAAATCAAACCATTCCAGTTTTTAAACAAGCTACAACCTTTTAAAAATGGGTGTAATAAAATAGAAAGAAATAAAAATCACATTAACCCTTTATCTCGCACCCCAAATTAAGGATGCCCATTTGCATCTTCAATATCAAATTCCCAGATTTTTTTTTTCTCTTAATGAAAATATGCTCAATCTTAATATCCTAATTGTGGGGCTTTTAGCAGCATTCAGGGACTTAGTTATTACCTTGTCTCCTCTGGACTTAAAACGTCACTAGTCGCTGCAAAGTATACTCTGGGGAGAGAGAAGGCAGGACTCCAACTCAGGTCTGTTATCCTGCATTGCTTGGAGGGGTGTGGGATGATATTTTACATGATAAAGGGGGTTAAGTTAAGCAGTTGAGAGATTTAAACAAACATATTTGTGGACATGAGGCACCTGGCAACGCTCTAACCAGTCTGCACCTTATTTATGGGTCGTGGAATTCCGCATCCTCACTGCAGAATATAAACAAAATATTTGCGTGTGTTAATCCCGTAACTTCAAATGAAATCCAAGAACAGTTAACAGAAAATGTCTCTTTAAAAAAAGCCCCCAAAACGAATTGTACATTGTAACCACTGGACAGAGTATAAATGCTGCCCTGGACTGTAAAAATTTTAAGTGTTTTTCTTAAAATTGCCTTGTTTGGTATATAATTAAATTTTTATGTTACGCTTCTGGCTAATAAAACAGTTGTTTATTCTGTACTAGTGTTAAGCTGTGTGTGGGCGATCAAAAAAAATCAAAAATGTTTTTAAAAAAGGGATAACCAGTACAGGGTTTAATTGTTTGCAGCATCTGCTTGTCGAGGCCACCTTTCCTCTTCTACTCCCGAATCATACTCTTCTTCTGTTACTTCCTTGTTTTGAGCTCTGAAAGAGAGTGCATTTGTAAGCCAACAAATTGGTACAAGAAAACGTATAGAAATAAGTACAATAAATTCCAATATTTCCACACAGAAATTCACTCTATTACTAGTGAGCTTACTATATTTCATTTGGAAAAGAAATACAATGCACAAAAGAGAGGACTGTACAACTGGAAGGTTTAAGATGCTATTTTAATTATAGTGTACAGATGTAATATTTTCTTAAGCCATAAGCAGAATATAGGATGAAAGGCAAACTAGAATCATTCCACTGTATCCCGTTTTCATTTTTTCATGCACTATAAGCTCACAGAATATCAGACACTGAAGAGTATAGCAACCTTTACCTGATATATCTAGGCTCCTTGTTCCCTTCCACTACATCCTGGTCCAGCTCCACACATACAATGTCAGAGTTGGGAACTTCAAACATTGGTTCCAGGAGTAGTTTTTCCTAGGAAGTAAGAAAATATATTTAAGAACCCATATGTTATCCATATGTACGGTATCAAGATACGCTGTGCCTTAACTGTGCAAGATGGGATTCTTGTAGAATGTTCAACACAATCCTCACATTACTAATATAACTTACCATGATAGACCGGAGTCCCCTAGCACCGGTTTTCCGATCTAGAGCCAGCCTAGCAATGGCCTTCAGAGCACCTTCTGTGACGCTTAACTCGCACTGCACAAAAAAGAAAGTATTTATAAGACCGATCAATCATACAATAAATCCAGATGTTTTGTGTATTACATTTTAACATATTAACCAAGAAGAAGCAAAGATATTAAATGAATAATGTTCTTAAATTGTAATGATTTAGGAACTTTATATGTACAGGGTGGCAGCTTGTTCTGTCAGATGAGACTCTAGAATACAACATAAGTGTTCAGCAGTAGAATTTTTAGGAGGCGTGCTCATTCTGACCCTTCATTAAATATTTATTTTCTGTCGCTGCACAAGCTGATGTACGAGTAAGCTACTAGACAGGTTCCTGTACTGGACGCCGGCTTTCTAGAAAACAAAAAACATACCTTATCCATACTAAAGAGTGCCTGGTACTGCGGCACCACCGCATTGCGCGGCTCTGTGAGAATGCGGACAAGAGTCTGCTCATCTAAGCTGTGGAGAGGAACCACTACAGGCAGACGGCCAACAAACTCAGGGATCATGCCAAATTCAATGAGGTCCCTGGCCTCCACATGTCTCAGCAGCCGATCCTTCTCCTCAAGGTCTTGTACCGCATTGGATTCCGTACTGGCGTTTGCTAGGTCTGCAGCTGCTGCTGCCCGGCGTCCTTTGCCCATGTTGGAGATTATACCAAATCCCAGGTACTGCCGGAAAAGGGACAAGAATGAAAGTTAGGTTCCGTTTCTGTGAAGAATCACATACAGGGTTCCAAAAGAAGATGGGTTTTCTCCCGACTCTAGATGTCACACATATCAGAGCTTCCCGTTTTTCTTAATACATACAGTCTCTATGTTTTTGCAGATCTTCCAAACCACAGTAAGCAAGGATAGACAATCTCAGGAGTCCAACATTTTAAGATCACACTACTATTTTATAAGTAAACACTTCATGAAGATTAGTATGTTCACCTCGGGTAATACAGCTAGATTAAATGCTTGGAAATAAAAGGCATAGATCCTAAATGATTTTTTATAACAGACTTAAACCTAACAGTTATAGGACATTTGTAGTTAATAGCTTATATAATTGGATTTCATTTTAAACAGATATTTATTCTATTAAGACTGGTACTGATAACCGAACCCCATGAACAGTATTCAGTTAATATACAGGTACATAGTAGCAGT
This sequence comes from Sceloporus occidentalis, assembly GCA_023333645.1. NCBI lineage: Eukaryota > Metazoa > Chordata > Lepidosauria > Squamata > Phrynosomatidae > Sceloporus > Sceloporus occidentalis. The sequence continues at coordinate 6,494,691 of JALMGF010000026.1, read as the reverse complement.
CATTAAGGTTAAGGGGGGGGGGGGGACACCAAGTTCAACACCATAAGACTGATACAGTTCGAGAAATACACAGTAAGAACCAAGTCTAACCTTCTCATTTTTCCTTCTGCTGATGATCCTGTCGAGACCATTAAATGCGCCGGATGCCACAAAGAGAATATTAGTTGTGTCAACTTGTACAGTTTCACCTCGCAGTTTTCTAGAATTTTTCTCTGGAACATTCACAATGGTGCCTTCCAGCAATTTCAGCAAACCCTGTTTCCAACAGATAATATAAAAACACTGCAGCTCTTCTGGTGCAAAAAGACCCATAATCAAAACCACCAATCAATGACCTGTGACAAGGTGGGGACTAGCATTTGGCTGAATACAACAAATAAAATGTAAAAGTCTGATATAGAATAGTTCATGTCCATAAACATTCAAAAGGTGCACACAGTTTACACTTATGGTTGTAGCATTGTTCGATGGATCAGTGTGTTATACCTTACAATGGAGTTTTAAAGAGTGTTATTTCTGCACGATTCTATTATAACCCAAACAAATTACCGTATTGGCTCGGATATAGGCCGCACCCTAAAAGTTAGGTGCTTTTTTTTAGTGAAAAAGGTTTCTTCTCCCCCCCCCCCCCCCGAGATATGCTGCCACTCTGTCCCCAAGATGCCACCCGACTTACCGGTGCAGACTCCGCGGGGCCGGTGGGGGACATCTACACAACACTTCAACTTCCAGTGCCGGCACTTCCGCCGTGGGAAGTACCGGCAAGGAAGATTGTTCACGCAGACGTTCACCGGCTGCGGCGATGCGAGCAGAAACAACCTCCGCAAGATGGGCTTTACAAATCTCCCTTCCCGGGACTCCCTCCCCCCCCACGCGGGAATTCCCGGCAAGGGAGATTGTTAAAGCACATCGAGCAGACGTGCCGGCAGCAGAGGTCGTTCACGCTCATTGCCGCTGCCGGTGAACGTCTGCGCGATGCGCTTGGACAATCTCCCGTGCCGGCACTCCCCCCGTGGGAAGTGCTGGCAGGGGAGGCTGTCTGAGCGTATCGGGGAGTAGGATGCAGGTCCCCTGCACCGCTGCGGGGGATCTGTATCCTAACCCCACTGCCTGCCCGGCGCCCGGGACTGCATGTCCTGGCGGTCGGGCGCTAGACCCCGAATATAGGCCGCACCCCCACTTTAAAGACTTAAAGTGTGTGTGTGGGGGGGGGGGGGGGGGAGTGCGGCCTATATTCGAGCCAATACGGTAAATCACGTAACTCCCTTTTCTGCATATTCAAACCGCGCTTACTCCAGTACCGATGATTCGGGACACGCACCTGTTGAACTCCTTCTCCTCCAACGTCTCGCAGCTGATGGATACCTGGGACACTGCCAATCTTGTCAACCTCATCCAAGAAGACAATTCCTGCCCAGAAGAACAAAAAAGGCATGTGAAGAGCTCATGGATCGCTATGTCTACAACAGGCAGTGCAAAAACAGCAGCAGTTGTCTACATCGCATCATCTGGAAATTAGCTTTAATTACCTAGCAGCCTCATTTTCTGATGTACAAATGTGCAACAGCATCAGATTTCAACCAATACAAATGCCCATGTGAGATTATTTATAACTCGGAGGCAAGTCCACAGACTTCTCTTGTTGAATACATTCTGAAAAATAAATGAGTGGGCCCATACCAGAACAGCCATAAACACCACATGGGCTGAGGAGGGTTGTCCATAAGGGAAATGGAACTGTGGGGCAATATAGCTAAAGATAACACTGTAAGCAAACTTCTCCTAGTAACTGCTGCCAAATGCTCTCTGCTCACACACATACCTTGCTGTGCCTTTTCCACATTGTAATTGGCATCTTGAAGCAGTTTGGCAACCACAGACTCGATGTCCTCGCCCACATAGCCAGCTTGGGTCAAGGTAGTGCAGTCACATATAGCAAAAGGGACATCCAAGCATTTCGCTAAAGTCTGTGCAAGAAGAGTTTTTCCTACAAGATAACAGAGTCCATCAGAACAACGTCTTATTTACAATTTCACCCCGCATGTACAATTATTTTTGTCATGCAATACCGTGATCAAATAAAACATACGGTATAAGAATTAGGCAGATGATGTTCAAAGTCTACAGACGTTTGTCAGCGAAAACAAGTAGAGTTCTCTAAATAGACCATTTCACAGACAGACACTTTAAGAGTTATTTCATTGTTTACATACTGTATTTAAGCACCCACAGTAAACCTAACACTTCTATAAAGCTGCGGATAACACTGAAAAGATTTAGTAAATATTTTGAAAATAGTTTATAAGGTGTACCATGCTATTACTAGAGGCTTACAAGTGGTTAGACCGTTTAAGTTTTAATGCATCTCCCCATAGGCATAAACCTTGCTGCCCCGTAGCATTGCCATATAAACCCCCAGGGGCCGGTGAGCCCATCATACCGGAGCCTGTCGGACCCAGCAGCAAGATGTTGCTTTTCTCTAGCTTTATGTCATCGTTGTTTGAGTCGAGCACTTCGCCTCCTCGCCTCTCCTGCGGCATCTGCTGGTTTACTTGCTGTTGCATGGATGCACCCAAAGCATTGCCATGTGGATTAATTCCAGCAATCTGTAGTAGTTCTGATAAACAGGAACATGTATGGTGGTTAATGCCAAACACACAATGTAGTTTCCAAAACTCACTGAGAAACCCACAGAATAACCACACCGTGAATCCAATACTATTTGTATTTTTGTCACGTCTTCATCCATGGACTGCAGCCAAAAACACAGCAGTATTTTTGTAAACCATAAAGCAGGATTCATTTTGATGCAAAGCTCTGTTAGTCTTATAGAGAAAGCATTAAGCTTAGGGCTCAAAAACTGCTGACCGCTGCATAAGAGTCACAGCGTAATAGTGACATGTGTTTAAGGAATCAGTCCCCAAAAAACAAACCCTAAAGAAATAAATGAATTGTAATGATTTTCTAATTTACGTTCACTCTGTACTAGAAAAAAAACCCCAAAAACCCATTCCAGAACATGCTCTTAACAGCATTAAACATTCTCAACAGAAAAACAGTTTGGATAAAGATGCAAACAAACAACAAAGATGCTTGAAATATAATCACATATTTATTAAAGTGCTCTTAATGCTCTTTATGTAGCAGGACATATTGAGGTAGAGTATATCGAGTGGCTTATTGATTCCTGTGAAAACATTATCTTGGATTTGAATAGGTGCGTGACCTCCGTCCCCTTGTGAATTGCTACAGGTTTCCATATACAAAATGTTTTCTGAACAAATAAGATTTTTTTTATTAAAAGAAAAACAAACAAAAACACACAACAGTAAGAGTCAAGTGAACCTGAGTTGTGCTCCAAACGCATAAGACTCTACCCCAATCTTAGAGTAGCTCATGTCCTTAAACACATGGTTTTGCGAGTAACTCTGTGTGTACCAAGTCATTCTCGGAATAAAGTTTTGTGTTTGCACACAAACATTTTTCAACTCCCCAGCGGAAAGCCATATGTAAAACTGAGACATCAGGTTGCTACAAATAGGCCTGGCCTGGCTCATACCAAAGGCATTAGCAGGTCATATCAAGTTCATTACCACTCCTGTTTAAAAGCAATCACCAATATACTTGGACAGATGCGGTTAGTATTTTTTCCCTTTTAAGACAGAATTGTGCAAACCATATATTTTTTTTATAAGACGTTTGATTAATCTTTGTAAAGAGATTAAGTAAATAAAGCCCCTGTAATTTATATGCCAATGCTCATTTCCTCCTGGACACCTTCAGGTCCATACTGCTCTAATGAGATCCTCACTTATCAATGGGGGTCGAAGTGAACAACAAATTCGCTATAGTTTACAGGAGAGAATGCCCCGCCCCTTGGCAATTTTAGGATGCCGGCAAACAGACACCAATCCAAACACACTCCCCACCCATGGCCGGCCCGACAATGGAGCCGAGTGGGGCAACCGCTCCAGGCGGCACTTTTGAAGGGGCGGGACTTTGCCGCCCCAAGCCCTTTTTTTTTTTTAAAAGCGAAAGAGAGAAAGGGGCGCCGAGTGGTTTTCGCTTACCAAGCTGTCAGTACCCGCTCGGCGCCCCTCTCTCTCTCCTCTGCGGCGAGTCTCCCTGTTCGGTCTCGGTGCCAGCTTGTAATGCTGAGTGCCGGAAGATTTCCGACAGGGAGACTCGCCGCAGGACTGCTGAAAGGTAAGTACAAGGGGGGCGGCGGCAGGGACGGAGGGAGAGGAAGGGTAGATAATGGGGGGGGGCGCGGCATTTTAAAATTCGCCCCAGGCGGCATTTTGCCTTGGGCCGGCACTGTCCCCACCACTGAGATCTCAAACATACAAACCATGCTCAGTCACGCACACTTTCCACGATCAACGTACTCTTTAACAAGAGAACACCATCCATTGCAAAATATGTGGACTACCCACCCTGCAGAGCTCTGATACTGATGGAAGAGCCCAGATGCCTTACATGGCTCTCTTTCAATATAGGCGTATGGGAACGCTGCACTCTTGCCATTATTCTATATGACTACATAACTGCAAGATTCTCCTATTATAATACAGTTTTAGGTGCATGATATCTAGAGCCGGTCATCTATGATTTCATATGCCCCACCACACTCAGACCAAGAAAAAAAATCTTGCCTGAGCCATACTATCTATATTACAAGCTTCCTTCACTACCGTAAGATGTGTTGCAGTACTGTTGCCGCTATCAAACACTCAGATGTTACACCTGCATTAATAACATTTAACCCTTTTTGCATCAAATCCTATTACACCTGATACTGGTGTATTTTCATTCTTTTCATTCTTGGCAAACTGGTCTATTGCAACCATTCCTTCAGCATTTCCCGGCTGTAACTTCCCATTTTCAAAAGGTACATTCCTTCAGACCAAAAATCAAATCCATTGAGCCAAGTACCATACAGGTAGTTTTATACAACATTTAAATACCTAGTTTGGTGAATCATGACCTATACCACAACCATACTATCTCACAAGCTGGCAAGTGTTCGGACGGATCCTTATTACTTAAAGATATCTAGGAATAGATGCACTGGAAACACTCCACACACACAAGAGAAGCATGGTTCGTAACTTTAAGAGCATCAGAGCTCGATGTCTGTTGGAGCTTTATCAAGGCCAGTCCTATTGTTGAGTAGTGTGTATCAAAAAAATATATTGTTTCCTGCTTTATAATTTGTATAACCATTTACATGATCAAGCTAAAACAGATAAGGAACGTGTCCAATCTGAAGGTTTGTGCTTCTAACTCTTATAAATATGTTAGGGCTCCACAGAGGTGATACATTAAGAGCTCGGTGTAATAGAGGTGCCCTATGCCTTGAGCAAACATGAACCCCAAGTGATCAGAGGGGGAAAGGCCTGTAGTGGCTCATCTAACGCTTCATCTAGCAGGAAGCATGGAGAGTCTGGCTAGATGGAAGTGTTCGACGAGACGGACACCGTGAAAAGGATGTGAGATGAGAAGCCACTTACTTGTGAATCTGTACTCATCCTCCCGTCTTCTCATCTCTAACTCTACAGAGAGGGAATTAAAACAGTGATATGAAGAGAAAGTGAACTACCTGGTTATGATACAAAGTTATATTTACAAGCTCCTGCAGTCTAGTGTGGCTTCTTCCCTATACAATTTTTACATGAAATGGGGTGGGAAAAAAAAAAACCAAGAGTGGCCTTTTGTAATTTTAATGCTGATGCAGAGCGATCTTTATGAGTGATGGCTCTCGTGTCACGAAAACTACCCTACACTAATTAAGGCTGTGTTTAAAAACCTATACATTGTCACATAACATACAAGGGAGTGCTACTTTAAACTAAAAATCTGCACATCAAAACATACATATAAAAAAGTGGCCCACTGTTCAGATGACCCTTCAGTTACTATGGGAACACAATTATTATTTTTTTATTTTTTTTTTAAATAAAATATATAACCTTCCACTAGAATCACTTTGCATAGATATTTTGAATGTTTTGGGATCTTTATGAAGACACCAATACACTGAATACAACATTAAAGTACTTTTGGGTCTCGTATCAAGTGACAGCAGAAGGAAGGTTAGATGCTTGACTTTGTTGTCACATGAAAACGAAGTATATTAATAAACTGATCTGCCTCTGCTCACATACAGTAAATTAAAGTATCACATACTCTTAAACAAGTTTCGTAAAGTCCATCTTCACGGAAGGAACATCGGACTTGGCATTGTCACTGAACGTGGAGGCGGCCACGCATTGAAGGACCAGCATATAACTGACCAAAGATTAAATTCCCTTTCCACATGGACTACATCTGTACAAACATCATGCTTGTTTGTCAATCTCAGAAAAAGGATTGCCATACATACATGAACGGTGGTGCGAAAAGGGAAAAGAGGCATCGATTCACTAACCTGCCTACATTGCCGAAACATTTCCTAAAGTGGTTCAGATTGTGTGCCTGTCGTAGACCTCCCTTGCAGTTTTGGGGAGGGAAGCAAATTGATTCCACTAAATTATCACGCTAGAGACTTCAAGTTTTCACACTTATTCGCCCCACTATGTATTTCAACACACAGCAAAACCCAGTCATCTGCCAGTATGACCAGGGGCTCACAGAGAATAAGCATGCACGGATAACATGAGCAAAGGTTAACTGGGAAAGCACAAACCGTTACACACTACAGGAACCTCGTATACGTTCTCTCCACATTAGCTGAAACTGCATTATTACATTATAATTATTTTTTTTTAGCATTCGAGACTTTTTTTGGCGGAAATAAAAAGAATCGAAGAACAAAGATCCAATGTATTTCTGAGATGGCAATCCTCAGGTCAATATTTTGTTCAACTTTTGATGAACACCAGGCAACATGTATCTATCAACATAATCATTTTGTTCTTAACACAAACCTTGAATTTTAGAATTTTTAAAATAAATGTAATGTATTTTTTTTTTTAGACAATATCTTGGGGGGGACAATGTCATATTACCTGTATGTTCTCCATGCATATCTATATATACATACATACACACACACACACACACACACATTCAACAGTATTATAAAGATTTCTAGTTGATATGGTACTTCCTGATGGCTTGTCAAGCTATGGGGGACAGAATACACGGTACCCACACACAGAGTTAAAAAAAGTTACTCAATGTATGAGAAACTTGTATTAATAAATATAGCAAATGCTGAACACCTTCAAGATGGTATATAAAAACTGTAAAAATCAACCCAGTTACCAGCACATACAAACCAAGGTACCTGCCTTTTAGTCCGAAATACCCAGAAACAAAACAAAAAATGCAAATGTACAATAACAAAAAATGAAGGGGTTAGGGTAAACAATAGTTAATCGAGACATTTGAAAAATGAGTGTGCAATACAACAACCTATTCAATTTAATGTAACATGACCCAGAAGTGGCATGATTTGGACCACTTATTATCGGTATTATACAGGATCAACAAGGGCATCTGGTTAATCTATTTACCTTTCTAAACAGCCTTAAATAGTGTAAAACGGTTTTCAGCTTAGGTTAAGTGTTAAGTTATCAGTGTGAAAAACATATGTCTTTGCTGTGAAACTGCATTTCTATCACACCTGAGTGAAACCTATTACACAGCTTTAACCCCTTAATGACAAAGCCCGTACATGTACGGGCTCCAAATGCATTGTTTTCAATGGGTTTAGGGACCACCCATTGCCCTTAAGGGGTTAAACAACGGCCCACCATTACATTGTAACAGACAGCACTAGATTGTTCCACGCAAAACATGGAAAATTCTTACACACCATAGAAGCTTGAAGTTTAAAGCAATTTACACAATGATCAAAGCACCATTTAATAATATGACCTTTAGTCAGCTTTCCAGGTAGAGTATATGGATAATTTTTTTATACATAAAATACCAAATTCTTAAAAGCTAAAACCAAAATACCGGATGAAAATATCAGATGAACAGATTGAAGCCAGGTTTCAATCACTTATCGATCATAGAGGTCCTTAAACAGCCTACGGTTAATTGCCAGTAGTAGGGAAAGCACAAGTACCTCTTGGGGTTAAGGAGGCCTGTTTCTCCACCTCTGCTTGCTGTCTGATGGTTGCCGGGATATTGTTGTATATTCGTTTATAATGATTGTACACTGCCACAGAAAGCACCTTCTTTGCAAAAGACTGCCCCACCACGTACTTGTCGAGGTAGTTGTAGATCTACAGAGGAAAAGCAAGCAGATAAGAGAACGTGTGTGCAGCCGGTGGATTAATACTACGTAGAACACGTAACAGTCCATTAGCATGCATGAGAAAATCATAGCTTTTCACAAACAACTGGCACAAATAAATAGATCTCTACCACCTTGACAGTTTTGTAAAGTCAATATACCCTTCCTTATACACAAGAGGCAAAGGTTTTAGCTAAATTTATTTAGCTGGCAAAAAGACATTTGTTTGGGGTTGCTATGGTAGTAAAGCCACAGGAAATCTCTATAGCACTTTATGAGTTTTCATCCAAGATTAATTCCCATGTTGAACGGCAGAAACCTTAAGTTCTACTTACCGAGAGCTTCTTTTCCCTGCCAATCCCTGGTGACACTGATGGGAGACTCCTCCTCCTCCGTACCCGAGAAAGGACAGGACTCAAAAGGTTAAAAGGCCCCTCCCCTCCTAGCACCCTCAGTGAATATCAAAGACCACACAGGAAAACAGAACTGCTGCAAAAAACATTTATTGAAAGGAAGGGAGGGAACCAAACGTGTCACCAGGGATTGGCAGGGAAAAGAAGCTCTCGGTAAGTAGAACTTAATGTTTCCCTACCATCCCAGGTGACACTGATGAGAGATATAACAAAGAAGAAGGGTGGGAAACAAAGAACCTCAGGGGGAAAGAACAGCCCCAAGAACCGTACGACCGAACAGCGCACCCTCCTCCGCCATCTGATCGAGTCTATAATGTCGTACAAAAGTACTCAGAGTTCCCCACGTAGCTGTCTTGCAGATGTGTTCAGGCGAGACGAGACATCGTTCAGCCCATGAAGTGGAAACTGCGCGGGTAGAGTGGGCACGAATCCCGGGACGGGGAACCCCGCCATCTGCTGTGTAAGCTAAACAGATAGTTGACACAATCCATTTTGTCATCGTACGCTTAGAAATGCTAAGACCTCTACTGGGACCAGAAGAGGCTATAAACTAGAAGATTTGCGCAGAGGCTGCGTACGTTCCAGATAAATTGAAAGACATCTTTTTAAGTCCAAAGTATGCAGCGCTTCTTCCGCCGATTGAGGGGATGAGAAGAACGTAGGCAACACAATTTCTTGGTCCCTGTGAAAAGCCGTCTGTACTTTGGGTGAGAATTCTGGGGGCAAAGCGAGGATGACCTTATCCGGAAAAACCCGCAGGAACGGTTCCTTCATCGAAAGGGCCTGGAGTTCACTAATACGCCTCGCAGAGGTAATGGCCACCAGGAAGGCCGTCTTCAGAGACAACAGGTGTAGGGAAACTGATTGAAGAGGCTCAAAAGGTGGTAACATGAGCCTGCGAAGGACCAGGTTCAGGTCCCAGGGCACCATCTTGGAGACAGGGCGAGGACGAATACGCACCATAGCCTTGGAAAAACACCTGATGACTGGAACAGAAATCAAATCGAAGCCAAGTAAAGCACTGATGGCAGCAATCTGGACCTTGATGGTAGAAGGCTGAAGTCCCTGGTCAAACCCCATTTGTAAAAATTCCAGAATGGCAGCCGGAGAACTGTCTGAAGGAAGAATTTTCCTGGATCCACACCAGCTACAAAACTTCTTCCACACTTTAATGTATCTGAGGGATGTGACCTTCTTATGACTGCGAAGAAGAGTTTCCGTAACTGACTCAGAGAAGCCTTGAGACCTCAGAATTCTCCGTTCAACCTCCAAGCCATCAGCTGAAATACCGCAGGATTTGGATGAAGGAACTGACCCTGATGAAGCAGGTCTTTCCAGGCCGGGAGCCTTAGGGGCGGTGCGTGGCTGAGTGAGACTAAAGCCCACGTACCAGACACGTTTGGGCCAGTCTGGGGCTACCAGTATAACAGACACCCGGTCGGACTTGATCTTCTACAGAACCTTGGATATTAGAGGAAACGGAGGGAAAACATAGGCGAGGCTGAAACTCCAAGTCTGGGCGAAGGCATCCACCGCCAGTCCTGGTCCTGAGGATTGAGAAAAGAACGCTGGAACTTGAGCATTTCGGGCATTCCCCACCGTTGGGCAATCATGTGGAAAGCTGCAGGATGCAAAGCCCATTCGTTGCTTTGAACGGAAGTCCTGCTCAGAAAGTCAGCTTGGGAATTCAAAGCCCCCTGTAGGTGAACCGCGGACAAAGTCATTCGACGCAATTCTGCCCAAAAGGAAATCCTGAGAGCTAGGCGCAGCAGGCGAGGACTTCTCGTACCTCCCTGCTTGTTGATGTAGGCGACTACCGCCCGATTGTCGGAACGAAGCAGGATGTTCTTGCCGAAGAGCTGCTTTTCCCAGCGATGTAGGGCATTCTCCACCGCCAGCAGCTCCAGGCAGTTTGAGGGTAGGAGCTGAGTGGCAGGCGACCAGAGACCTTGAACAAAGCTGTCCCGATAAGTGGCTCCCCAGCCTGTTCTGCTTGCGTCCGTGGTAAGAAGCTCCTTGGATGACCAGGCCCATCCTCTTCCTGAGGCCAGAGTGTCTCGCAGGAGCCACCAGGAGAGGGATGCTTTGACATGCGGAGGAAGACGAACCAGTCTGTCCAGGGCGAATGGGTTCTCCTCCAGCAGATGAAGAATATGGTTCTGAAGGACCCTCATGTGAGCCAGGGCCCAGGGAACTGTATACCTTGCTGAAGTCATCTTGCCGAGAAGAGACATACATAGCCTTAGTGGACTTTTGCGTGCAGAAAGCACCTTGTAGGTTAGGGAATAAGTACCGCTGATCTTGCTTGAAGGAAGAAAAGCTTTTCCCTCGCAGGAATCCAGGCGAAGGCCGAGGAACAGCAATTGTTGAGTAGGAACTAAGTTGGACTTCTCCCAATTTAGAATCCAGCCGAGATCCTGAAGCATATGGACCACCCGGGAAAGGTGAGACTGAAGGAGAGCTGCTTAATGAGTGTGAATCAGCCAATCGTCTAGGTAAAGGATGACCGAAATGCCCTGACGTCTGAAATGGGCCACCAACACTGCAAGGAGTTTTGTAAACACTCTGGGGGCTGCAGACAGTCCAAATGGAAGGGCCTGAAATTGAAAATGTCTGATTCTTGAACCCCAAGGAATAGCTATCCGCAGAAACCGTTGATGGGAGGGGTGCATAGGGACATGAAGATACGCATCCTTTAGGTCTACGGAGACCATGAAGTCTCGAAGGTTTAGAGAGTCCAGAGCTGATCGTACGGTCTCCATCTTGAACCTTAGGAAACAAAGGTGACGGTTCAGGAAATGTAGGTCTATAATGAGACGAAACCCCTTTGGTGTTTTTAGAACCCCCCAGGCTTTAAGCCATAAGGCCCGTCTGGCCGCCACAGAAAGTGCAGAAGCCCTGGCTGACATCCTGACATTTTCAATTGAGGCATCGCAGAGAAAATCCACTGCCAACTTGAGAGCAGCAATGTTCTTGAGGATAGTCTCTCTAGGCGTTTTTGCTGCAACATCTTCCTCGATCTGCCAGATTTTTACAGCTCGAGACACTGAGGCAGATGCTATGCCAGGTTTAAAAGCAGAAGTGGAAGCTTCAAAAGATTTCTTAACGGCTGCTTCAGCCTTCTTTTCCATTAGATCCGAGAAATGAGAGCCATCCTCCAGCGGCAAGGCAGTCTTTCTGGAAACTTTCATCACCGCGGTGTCAACCAGCAGGGTTGCACAAAATTTGGCAAAGTCCTCCTCAAACGGAAAAAGGCATTTTACCCGCCTGGACAGGTTAACTCTCCTCTCTGGATGGTTCCATTCCTGCTTAATGATGTCGGATAAAGCAGGGTGCACAGGAAAAGAAGGTGACTGCTTGGAGAAGCCGGAAAAGAAGTGATCCCTCTTAGGTGTCGCTGTATCCTCCAAGTTCATGGCAGACTTTACAGCAGAAACGAGAGTATCAATTTCTTTCACCGGGAACAAAAAGGAACTTTCCTCCCGGATTTCACCTTCCGCTGAAGAATACTCCTCCAGCTCAGGGTAATCGAACTCGGAGTCAGAGAACTGCTGGTAACCCAGGAGAGATGGTTCCGCTACTGCCGGAAGATGAGAAGGAGCAGGAACCGACTGACGAAAGGCAGAAAAGGTGGACTGCATCTCTTAAGCCAGGCTAAAAACTCTCTCCCACCAGAGGCTTCAGAATCCGCAACGGACTTTAGACAGGCAGAACAGAGCTTTTTCTTGGAATCCCTGCAGAGGCCTGTGACAACCACAACACTGCGCATGCTTGGTTTTAGCTAAAAGCCTTTTTAGGTCTCTCCTCAACAGAGGGAGGCTCAGAATTATCTGGAGCAGATATAATCAGACAGAATGCAACAGCACTGTTAGAAAAATATATAACAATCCATTCTCAACTCACCACACCGCTTAAATAGCTCCATACCAGGCTACAAGCTGCAACAGCAGCAAATTTGGCGCCAAAATTTTGAGTTGACATGAAAACGAGGCTAGGAACGCATACCGGACATGCCTAGAAATCCTAGCCGGAAGAAGCAGAGACGCCATCTTGAAAAACACCGAGACGCCGGACCGTGGCGTCTAAGAATACAGAAGGCACCGGCGGCAGTGGAAGCAGCGGGAGCTGAGGGAAGGAGGCCGGACGGACCACCGCACAGCCAAGGGAGAACCGGCTCAACCTAGAGCCGTATAAAAATAACAAACGGTAGACGAGTCCTCCCTACCTGATGTAGGGCAGGAAAACACACTGAGGGTGCTAGGAGGGGAGGGGCCTTTTAACCTTTTGAGTCCTGCCCTATCTCAGGTACGGAGGAGGAGTCTCATCAGTGTCACCTGGGATGGCAGGGAAAAATTATGTCATGGCCTGTTGAAGAAGACGACTCCTCAAGGTATACGAATTCTTGAAGGTAGTGCTCGTACCATAAATACATTGCAAAGCAAAAGGCGGAACCAGCAGCGCCTATCGCACCACACGTGATGCAGTCTGCAACGTAAACATGTACATTTTATGCCTCAAATAACCGTCGTATTTAACCCCTTCGTGACAAAGGCTGATTCTATTTTTTGTACCCTTCGTGACAATGGCTGTTTTATCGTTTCTGCGGTGTTTGTGTTTAGCTGTAATTTTCTCTTAACCCATTTACTAAACCCACACAAGTTATATATTGTTTTTTTCAGGACAAGAAGGGCTTTCTTCAGACACCATAATTTTTTATATATGATGTAATTTTCTATAATAAAAATAATAAAATATGACGAAAAATTGAAAAAAAAAATAAATCTCACTTTTATTTGAAAAATCTTTTATTCATCATAAAAAACTACTGAAAAAACCTGCTAAATAGATTCTACTATTTGTCCCGAGTTTAGAAATACCCAATGTTTTTATGTTTTTTTGCTTTCTTCTACACGTTATGGGGCAATAAGTACAAGTAGCGTTTTGCTATTTCAAAACCATTTTTCTCTGAATCTGGTAATTCTGTCTCCATGTGGTATTTGGGGCATCTTTGAAGCCAGCAAATTAAATTTACCCCACCAAACCATATATTTTTGAAAACTAGACACCCCAGGGTATTTTAGATGCTGATAGTTTAACCCTTTCCATGCACTAATCCTACCACCAACCCTTGTCAAAGTTTGTGATAGTAATTGTTTTTGCTGTTTTTTAAACATACTTTGTACTTCAGGTGTAAAATTACAGCTCCTGGTATGTTGCTGTCACACAACACCCCGATATGTGTTCAGCAACATCTCCTGAGTACATTGATACCCCACATGCATGGGTTTGTCAGATTGTTTGGGGGCAAAAGGGCCAAATTTGGAACATGCCTCCTCAGCCGTATACCGCTGCATGGCAACAATTGCAGCAAAAATAGTGGGGAAGGAAAGGGTTAATGGCTCTAATAAAAAAAATTTAAAAAACCCTAAAAGAAAAAGTACAAAAAAAAAAAAAAGTAAAAAAAAATGTAAAAAAAAGAACCCCAAAAACAATTGCCACTATGCAAGATCACTGTTTATGCAGTGATCAATGGCAATGAAGGGGTTAATATTAAATGGGTGGCTCTTATAAGAGCCTTTGGATCAATATATACATATATATTATTGAGAATACCTGAAAACACACTGATCTGTCTCTCTCCCTCACTAGAAGCAAGTGAAGGAGGGAGGCAGATCCAATACTGATCAAAGGCAATGTTTAGAAAACATTGCCTTTGATTTAGCAAATCATGATCACTCTTATAAGTGATCTGACCACTAGGGGTGTTAATCACTGGATGTCCATGACATCCAGCAACACCCCCCCCCCCCCGATGATGACAGCAGGCTCCGCCCCCTGGCTTGATGGGCGCCGCCATCTTGAAACACCGCGTGTGTTTTGAAGACGCCGGTACCGGGAAGGTAAGTTAAGCATTTAGGAAGCGATCGCGGGTCGCTTCCTTTGCTAAACAGGTGTTGCAAAGATGCCTCGATACTGAGGCATCTTAGCAACACCAGCTAAGCAAAGGAAGCGACTCGCGATCGCTTCCTAAACCCGTTTTTCGGCGGCGGGCGCCGCCATGTTTGAAAGACGTGCAGTCTTTCAAACATGTTTTTTTATTTGCTCCTAGGAGCGATCGGGGGGGGCCGGGAATGTTTTTTTTGGTGTTGCTCAATGCCTCGATGTCGAGGCATTAGAGCAACACCGTTTGAGTGAAAAAAAAAAAAAAAAAAAAAAAAAAAAAAAAAAAAGACGTCTTGGCACGTCAATTGTCATAATCGTCACGATTTTCGGTGACGTGCCCGGACCGGCAATTGTCATCAAGGGGTTAAAGACGCATTCTGGTGGTTTTGCAGTAACAATCGCTCTAGATTCACATCCAGAGGTTTTGAAATCTGTTCAGTCAAGTTCTGCCCCTTAGTATCTAACAAAGGCAACACTTAACTGTAGCAAATGTTAGATGTACTGCATGTAAATCGCATTGGAAAAGCAGGAATTAAGGGACACATGCAACGTTTTATATACACGTTCCTGCTCTTCTACTAATGCGTACTTCGCTCACATTGCTGGACGCCCATGCTGACAGCTACAGAATATGGAAGTTTTTGGACCCTGGAGGGATGATTTCTGCATTTAACACATTGTGTGCGTTGCAAGCTTAAAATATAAATGAGCAATCCGCAAAATGTTTAGTAGTTTCAGATACCTAGCTTCCTGCGGTCTATTTAATCCATTATAAATATTTACCTGTTTTCTACAACGATGCAATAAATCCAAATTTAGGAATTAGTAGTACATCTCTTGGGCCGCTTCTAAAAAGGACTGTGTGCTTAAATGGCAGCTTCCTTAAACTAAAGAAAACCATACAAAGGCCACTAAACGATACTGCAACAGCAAAGGGGGGGGGGGGGGTCGCACCTTTTTTGGTGGAGGTGGAGGTTTTTGTTGGAACGCCAGTTTCACAGCTTCAGCAGCAGTCTCTGGTTCCTTGTTGATTGTTTTCTTTGAATCCGATTCAGAAAGGACAACAAAGAAATGATGACATTTCTCACACTTTACAAAACGGGTGGACGCTGTAAGGCGAAAATAGGGGAGATAATTAACGTGTTGTAGTCATTGTAAGTAGCAAAACAGAGAAGTTTACCAGCAACTTACAGACAAATGTTTCCACATTGGTGCATAGGTCTCCACACTTTGGGCAGCGCAACTGATTTCCTCCTTTTCCAGAATTGCCAGAAGACTTCTTACTGCCCCCCTCGCCCACAGATTTCTGGAGATCAGAATGTATTATTTTATTATTTAAGCGTTAATTATTAAGGCTGGCTATGAGAAGCAGATCATCAGAACAAGTTACCTTATCTCCGGACCCATCTTTGCTGGCGCCATCCTTAGCTGAGAAGCATGCAGCTGTTGCCGAAAAGGTTCTCAGTGTTACCTGCTGCAGGACGTAGGTCTCGAAATGTCTTGATTTTCTAACCACAGACACATGACCCCTGCCACATATGATACCTGAAAGAATAGGTATTTAAAAATATATTTTAGACCACATTCATGTCCAACTCCTCCATTTACCCATTGGATACCTACTGGCCATTTAAAATTGCATATTGCAGGTTTATAGAAAATAATATTTACAGTGCATAATGAGAATTGCTTCCCGTTTATAACCGATATAAAAACACCATTGTCTCCTAATAGCATGTAACTGATATGCAGCGTTATCTACAGCTGCTACAAAGACAGATGAGCACAATTAGGCAGGTTGTATTTTTCAGGATTAATTATTGAACAACTACAGTGCTCTTGGTCAATCCAAAATGTTAAGAAACCTTAAGCCTGAATATTTAAGTAAAAGCGCGGTTTTGGCTGTTTTAGGAGAATATGTACGTGTGCAAAATTATTGGGCAACTATTAGTGCACACAATTATTATGCAACTAAATGAAAAACGACAATTTTCCCATCTTACCTGTTTATTTTCATCTATTACAAGTGAGTAGGGCTGCAACTAACGATTTTAATAATCGATTAGTTGGCCGATTATTTTTTTTAATTGGATAAAAAAAAAAAAAAAAATGCACATTTTTCATTTAAAATAATGTAACGAACAAACAGCAGAATAAAAAAAAAAACTTCAAATTTACACTTTCATCTCTTTATCACAATGGCCTCTCTCTATTCACCTTATTTTACTGACATAATAAAAGCTACAAGAACCCAAACAGTGTTTCTCAAACTAGGTTTTAATACTTAGTTATTAGTAAATATTAATTCATATGTTAACTATTTTTTCATATTTAATAAAAACTGAGAAAAGCGCCTCTTGTTTATATATTTTCTTTTATTTGCCAAACTGCCCCCCAGTTATGGACATCTGACCCCCAGCTTGCCACTCTGCCCCCAGATATGCCTTATACCTCCTATATGCCAGAGATCCCACTGTGCCCCTGATATGCCTAATATCGATATGCCTTATACCCCCTATATGCCACTGTGCCCCCTCTTAAATGCATTATACCCCCCCATGTGGGGGGGTGAACCGCATAGCACAGACACGCACCAGCTGACAGAGAGGATGATCCTCTGCAGGAGACCTGGATTCTCCTCTCTGTCAGCCGGTGAGGGTCTGCACGATGTGCACAGACCGTCTCCATTACTCCCCTTCACTTCCGCTGGGGCTTCTACAATGGAGCTACGACGAAGGTTATGTGATGCTGGCGCTGCATTGTACAAGCCCCAGCGGAAGTGGAGGGGAGAGGCGGAGGTTGTCTGTGTGCATCGCACGGACACCCACCGGCCGACAGAGAGGGGAATTCAGGTCCACTGCAGCACTCCGGGGGATCTGGATTCTAGTGTTATAATCCGATCTCTTTTTGGAGGTCGGATTATAGAAGGAGTAGTTTTTTGGGGGAAAAAAAACAACTTTATAAATCAATTCGACCAATCGATAATGAAAAACGTTAACGGTTTTCATTATTGATTTTATCGATTCGTTGTTGCAGCCCTGACTCTAGTGTGTTTGTGGAGTCTGCTTTGAAACATTATGACATGTTAGTATTGTGTGTCTTTATTAACCACCTTCATAGTTGCCCTATGAAACCACTGTAGTTCTTGCCATCAGCTTGTGGATTGTGCTTAATTATTTTATTCGCACACAGATATTCTTTGCCACAGTAAGATTCTGAAACGTTCTTATCCGACTTATAACGGGTAGTCGCAGGTCGATACTTGGCTTGTGTGCTCGGCTCATGTGGGATTCTGTATTCTGCTGCAATGACACTTTAATTCCACTACGGGACAAAGCAAGCGTCCTCGCACAGTGGAGGGGAAGAGAAGCATCGCTTGGGCAATTTGTGTATGCACATTAATAGTGTTTAACCCCAAAACAGTCAAACAATAAAGGTCATGGTAAACCACACCTAAAACTGCATTTTGGTTTTAATTTTTTTTAAATCAATGATCACCTCCTAAGCTGAAAGGGTGTCGCTGAAATGCCTCGATAGCGAGCACACGAAAAATTACTACCACAAACTGACACAAAGGCTGGTGGTAGAATTAGTGCATGTAAAGAGATAAAATATCACCATTTGAAATACCTTGGAGTGTCTAGTTTTCAATAATAGATTTAATGGGATAAATTGAACTGACTGGCTCCCAAATGAGACATGGGGGTAGAAGGACCAGATGTCAAAGTTCCAAGTTAAAAAATCTGCTCTTCCCAAGTGTGGCCTTTTACCTCCAAAAAACCTGACAAACCCATGGGCAGTATAACTGTACTCAGGAGATGTTGCTAAACGCATAATGGGTTGTTTGACAGTGACGTATACCAGGAGCTGTACATCCATACCTAAAGTACAACTTGCGTGAAGAAAAATAAAATGGCAAAGGCTGGTGGTAGAACCTCACGAATGGAAAAGGTTCAAATACCAGCACCTGATATACCTTGGGGTATCTAGTTTTTTTGATGGGATAAATTGAATTAGCCAGCTTCAAATATGCCCCAAATAGCATATGGAGCAGAATGGCCAGATTTGGAAAACAAATTGTTTCAACATAGCAATATGCTACTTGTACTTGTCATATAACTTGCAAAAAAAAACAAAAACAAAAAAAATAGGACTGCAACAACAAATCGATAAAATCACTTATAACCGATTATGAAAATAGTTGTCAACGATTTTCATAATCGATTAGTTGAATCGATTTATAAAATAAAATAGAGATCGGATTATAACTCTAGAATCCAGATCCACCTCAGAGCTGCAGGAGACCTGGACCCTCTCTGCCACCCGGTGAGGGTCTGTGAAAAACACGCAGACATCCTCCGCTTCCGCTGGGGCTTCTATTACTGAACCCGGCGTCACGTGACTTTCCGGTGTGGCTTCCATCATGGAAGCCCCAACAGAAGCGGAGGGGAGAAGCGGCTGTCTGCGCGCATCGCACAGACCCCTACCGGCTGCCAGAGAGGATCTAGGTCCCCTGCAGCGCTGCAGGGGATTTGGATTTTAGTGCGCGATGTGCGCAACCTCCGCTACTTCCCTTCACTGCCACTTCCACCTGCCCCTCAACAGAAGAAAAACAGGAAAAGTAAGCACCATTTGCCCCGTCTATATTGTCTATATTTATTCAAGCATATATTTTTATACCTATTTTAGCGATGTCGGTTTTTCTTATAGCCGAGGGGCATAAGACATATCAGGGGGCACAGTGGCATAAAGGGGCTATTAGGCATATCAGGGGGCACAGTGGCATAAAGGGGCTATAAGGCATATCAGGGGGCACAGTGGCATATAGGGGTAAAAGGCATATCAGGGTGCATGGTGGCATATCAAGGGTAGAAGGCATATCAGGGGGGCACAGTGGCATATCAGGGGTATAAGGCGTATCGGGGCACAGTTAAACAGTTCTACAATTGCACTTTTTTAGCCCCTTTGCACTAGAATTGATGGCACCAAGAAGGGCTGGTTTGAATAAATAAAAAGAAAAAAAAAAAAAGGTTATAATGCAGACTTCTATTCACCCACTACACAACTAAATACGCAAGTAGGGGAGGCATACATTGTGAAATCTGTTCATACAACGTATTAACACACAACACAGACTGCAAATTAAAGTAAACTACCTTTGTACAGCTCAAAATGCCACTTGGCAAATATAGAGATCATACAATAGCATCTGACACAGCAACCGATGACAGAACTACGGACACGGACTATATCATACGTCTGCTTATTTCAACAAAACATACCCATATACACGCACACACACACACACACACACACGGCAGGGTGGGACGCACTGTCCATTTAATTCACTCTGCGTATGTATAGATCTTAACAGGTTATTGATTTAATAAAACTAGCGTGTCATTTTTGTTTTTCCCATTCCAGTATTAGTGTACTGGAAAGTGTTTAAAAGTAATGTTATGTCCGTGATAGATCTCCTATGACATACTACAGAACACAACGCTTTGTCAACGTGATTGCACAATGCTCTTAACGCTACGGTGACAAGTCTACTGTAGCTTTCTGATGTTTGAAACTTTTTTTTTTTTTTTTTTTTTTTTTAGCTTTTACTATAAATAAGGGGAAAGCACTAAGTTTGCCAACAGCCGCTTTCTATCCCTGAACTCCTCAATCCACATTGCTAAGACTAACAGAAGACTATTAAAGTAAGCAGCGCTAGGTCTCTGTCCACCCTCTTCCCCTGTTACCCTATATTTATCTGTAGAGCGCTAGTATATTTTATAGCACTGTTACATACCATCACTGTCCTATATGTAACAAAGTCCACTGAAGATAACATGTTAAGACATGTTTGTACACAAGGAGACGAGGGACACCCTTTCCTTTATTACTACGTAGCAAAATCTGCTGGCATTACATAAGAGAAAAAAAACGCCAATATTAATAAAACAACTAACTATTGCCTAGAAACTTAATGGAATATGTTCATGTAACGTCTTGAACAAGTGCAAGATTAGGATTTCATTTCTATGGCCGCTGTATTTTGAGGCTTAACATCCAAGTTCTAATTTCCAACTAAATATTGCAACACTATAGAGAACCTCCAGATCTCAGCATCAACTGAGCATCTAAACCTCTGGATCATCCTTCGCTTCATAACATGATTAACGGAGCAATAATAAATAAATAATAATACTGTCTCTTCCATAAGACTAAGTGGGAGGGGGCATTCTTATACACAGAACTTTATACCGTACTTTCTGTCTACCGCTCTGATGTAACACTTCAGCATTTAAGGGTTTTTTTTTTTTTTTTTTTTACATAAGCTCGCTCGCCTGGTTATCTTCCTCGGTCAGTTCTAGTTTTGTCGTACCTTTGGGTGTTTGTACTGTAAGAAGGGCTGCGGAATTTTTTTACGCTATCCAAGATATGATAATAAATGATAACACGTACAGAGTTAAGGAAGTAATGTGATTAGCACTATATCGTTACAGAGTCAGAGCGTAAACGTATGACATTGCAACACAACAAAAACCACCATGATGTATAAAGTTAACCCCGTGCGCATTAACAGTTATAAGATTGATAGCGGATAGAAAGATTAAACCAATCCAATCTCAGGTAAAGTATTTATTAAACTGGTGGAATATTAGCAATATTATCCAAGCGCCACGGAACTTGTTAGCGACATATAAAAAAAAAAACAAGAGAATATTCTAAACGGATAAGACCATTTTGGTTGTTTGCACAACCTGTTAAGTCACCTTGACATGTCATACACACGTGAACGTTTGTTAATATGTGTCAATGAGCGTTAACAAGTGTCGATGTGTGTTTGCGTGTGTTACAGCGAGCGAGTATCTCAGAAGCCAGCGATTTACTTTCCCTCACATTTCGCGATAATTATCAGAGCGCATGCAGAGGAACCGCTAGCTCAGCAAATGTGACAGCCCCTCCGTGTTAAGCGGCTCCCCGCACGGACTAATAGAATGCGAGGGAGGCCGCGACCCCCAAAACACTCACCTCTGTGTAGCGAGCAGGTGATAATCCTGGCAGCATAGGAACAGCCGGGGCCGGGCATGGTCCCGCCGCTGCGCCCGAACACCTGGTGGAAAGCGAGCGGTAACGGTCCCGGGAAGCACTGGGTTCTGTTTCGCTATCGCCAAACTAGGTTAAGCGACAAAAACAGGGAAGAAGTCGCCGTAGGTAAATAGCAGGGCCCAAATAACAACCTAGAGTGTCGTCAGCCAGGCGGACGACAAGCGAATAGCCAATCCTAAGGCCGGCACGGAAAAAAGTGACGGGACGTCTGCGTCTCACGCCTCAATTTCACCTCTACGTCAAGGCGTTTAAGGAAGCGTGCGTTCCACGAAATAACCCGTCCGAGAGGCCACTTTGAAGATACAATATGGAGGGTGGAGGCCATTTTTGTCCCTGGTAAACATAGCGTCTGGAAAGTTATATCGAAAGAAAGCGGGGAAAGACGATATTAGCTTAATGAAAACATGAAGGGATGTCATAGCTGCAGTAGAGAGCCTTTATTTTTGTTACTGGCTGTAGGTTTGGGTAGGGTATACATCATGGTATGAACTCCTTCTCAACAGCTTTCGCTGTCACTGTGATTGTGCCAGCATCAATGATGGCCACAACGGCTACATTGTACCTGCTATGTCTCCCCTTGAAGTTGTGACAGCTCCAGTCGCAAGGCATGCTGGTTATCGTGACGAAAATAAAGTGGTTAAAGAGATGGAAAGATAGAATTTAAAAGCAGAAAAGAACAATTTTGCCCATTTTCCCTGATGCAAAGACTCTTAATCAGTCCCCAGTCTGGTCTTAGATTCAGGATAGCTTTATTCCCAACCTATGTATGTTTAACTTCCCTGAAGCATTGTATTGGCTTCTACCACTTCTGCTGGGATGCTTTTCCACTAATCTGCCACCCTCTCAAATGGAGATGCAGACTTGACGCCACAGGCAATGGCTGCTTTTTGCAGCACACCTATTTGGTGCCATGCTAAATAAAAACTACCAATTGTTTCTTACCACGTTAACTCATCAATTTAGTGCCACGTTAGAAAAAAAATATATATATGACTCCATTTGTTTTGGATATTGTAATACCTCCTCTACTCGGAACAAAAGGAGCACGCGAGCAAACTACTCTTGATTTGTTCTTGTTTGCAACAGATCATGTTCAAAAATTATGAACCACGTAAATGCATACATGTACACGCTGTGCTTAAGTCAGTGTGTATGTTGTGTGTGTGTCATTACCAGGGCTGGCCAGACACGTTTATTTTTAACCTTAGATAGAATTTATCCAGAAAATAAAATAGTATGTTTCAGAGGACTGAACCAAATCAAAGATGAAACAAAGTCTTCCTTTTTATCCTGTTCTGGGAGCTCAGATATTTTTTTTACGGACATAGAAGGCTAGTTCATGTGAGCATAAGCATCGCTGACAGCGAGGAAAGAGGATTTCAGGTTCAAATCACGAGATATAATATGTTCAGTATTTTTGTGAGATGTCGTATGTACAGTATTTTTATTAGCGGCTGTTGTAGGTTTGGGTCGGGTGTACATTATCTCGTAACCTGTTTTTGGAGCTGTCGCGGTGCCAGCAGCAAAGATGGCTGCAACAGCTACATGATTGAGTAACTTCAAGCCCCTCCCCTTGAACTTTGCTTCAGTTTGGATACCCATGTGTTTGGAGTTGTGACAGCTCCACTTGCAATGCATGCTGGGAATTATGATGAAACTAAAACAACAACCTTATGGTAGAGATTATTATTATTATTTATTGTTTTATATAGCGCCATCAAATTCCGTAGCGCTGTACAATGGGATGCCCCTAATACTTCGTGTCTGAGTAAAAGTCACATTTACCGATCGTCCCCTACTATACGATACTTACAGTAAGTGTGAGTGCATGTACACACTCATTCACTTCACAAGTGGAGGCTAAGCTACTATTTAGAATTAACCCCTTAAGGAGCATGTTTTTACTATGTCTCTGTTCAGCTGTAATTCCCCTCTTACGCAATTAATGCACCCACACAAATTAAATATTGGTGTTTTTTTCAGCACAGGTTTTTTTCTTTTGAATCCATATTCATAAATATAAGACATTATTTTGCATAAATAAAATCCCCAAAAAGGCAAAAAAAACTCCGAACAATTGTTTTGCAGTAATGCATGTATAAATGGTACTCAGCCAATCTCTTCCAAAATTTGTGATAACTTATTTTTGTTTTCCCGCACAAACATTGCATGTTGCTTTTTCATTTCTTGCCGAGCAAATAAGCAGAAAAAAACTTTTATGTATCCCTCAAGAAACGAACTGTCCCCAAATTACCCCATTCTTTTTTTTTTAAGTATTCACAAAGTACTTTTATATGCATTCTTCTGTAATAGGGTAGCCAGGGGCAGTAAATGCACCCGTAAACCGATGAGACGGTGATACGGTTTGAGCACCATGGAAATTTCTAGCAGGAAGTAAAGCGGAAGCGATAAGCATAACTCCCAGCCTCAAAAGTATATCTTCACACTCAAGAGGTTCAGCCCCCCCTCCAATAAATAAACCCACCGTTCTGCTCACACTATACGGACTGAGAGCGGGAATATTACCGCGTATTAACACTATCCGCCCCTTGTGTACACAAACACTTCGCATACACGATTTGCAGTATAATCTGATTAGAATGCCTCCTGCTGTTTGTATCTACATGAGCCATACCAGCGCATGACAAGTCACGTGATTGCCCTCAGCTCTCTAACTGACGTCACTCGCTGCTAGCAGCACATGACAGAACCCGGAAGTAAGCGAAAGTAGAGAGACGGGGTGGTTCGTGATCCGGACGGGACCGGGAAAGAGATAGCGGAAACCGAGCCAAATCTGACGCCGATTAGGTAAAGGACGACATTGCGTCTACGTTGTATGAAATTACGTGTTTGATGGCTGGGCCGCGATGCCGTGTATTGCATGTTCTGCATTGTACGTAGTGAAGTGTTATTACTGGGGCATCAGGTGCATCGCAGGGGTGTGTGAGCATGTGCTCCCGGTGTTTGGGATAGTTTGTAAGGCTGAGCTTGATATGTGATAAAAGTGGTTTGTACTTTCTTTTAAAACAATTTGGGCAATATGGTAGATGAATGGAAAAGCTTCCCTCAGAGGTGGTAGAGACTAATGCAGTGAGGGGACGTACTAAACAGCATATTGGGGATGATGGGATGATTGGCTGCAATGTTCAGCACTATCAATAGGTGTCAGTATACTTTTTACACTCATGGTAAATCAAAGTATGTTCTTTTTGGTAGTTCTTGATACTAAGTTGCAACGAATACATTGCAAAAATAAACTGCAAATGTTTAACTATTTACTTGCTGAAATATATACAGTTTTATAACGGAATCATGGTAAATTCTATAGAAATAATAGAAACATTTTAAGTAATCAACATATTGATATAATATGGTACATGTATGTGCAAACACCATATTTTACCTGTTTTGATTGGCGCAATATGGGAATATATATTATTATTATTTTTATATGGGGAATATGGGTGGAATATTATAGTTACACATGCTAAGGAACACATTTGACCCATTTCTGATAAGAATATGGGTATAATTATTTTTTTACATGGGGAATATGGGTGGAATATTATAGTTATACGTGCTAAGGAACATATTTGACCCATTCCTGATAAGAATATGGGTACAATTATTTTTTTACATGGGGATTATGGGTGGAATATTATAGTTACCCATGCTAAGGAACATATTTGACCCATTTCTGTTAAGAATATGGGTATAATTATTTTTTTACATGGGGAATATGGGTGGAATATTATAGTTACACATGCTAAGGAACACATTTGACCCATTTCTGATAAAACTATGGGAATATTATTATTTTTACATGGGGATTATGGGTTGAATATCATGGTTACAGATGCCAAGGAAAAAATTTGACCTTTTTCTGAAAGGAATATGGGAGTATTATTATTTTTATATGGGGATTATGGGTGGAATATTATAGTTACACATGCTAAGGAACATATTTGACACATTTCTGATAAGAATATGGGTATAATTATTTTTTTACATGGGGATTATGGGGGGAATATTATAGTTACACATGCTAAGGAACATATTTGACACATTTCTGATAAGAATATGGCTACAAATATTTTTTACATGGGGAATATGGGTGGAATATTATAGTTACACATGCTAAGGAACATATTTGACACATTTCTGATAAGAATATGGGTATAATTATTTTTTTACATGGGGATTATGGGGGGAATATTATAGTTACACATGCTAAGGAACACATTTGACCTGTTTTTTATAAGAATATGGCTATAAATATTTTTTATATGGGTGGAATATTATAGTTACACATGCTAAGGAACATATTTCACCCATTTCTGACAAGAATATGGGTATAATTATTTTTTTACATGAGGATTATGGGTGGAATATTATAGTTTCACATGCCAAGGAACACATTTGACCCATTTCTGATAAAACTATGGGAATATTATTATTTTTACATGGGGATTATGGGTTGAATATCATGGTTACAGATGCCAAGGAACAAATTTGACCTTTTTCTGAAAGGAATATGGGAGTATTATTATTTTTATATGGGGATTATGGGTGGAATATTATAGTTACACATGCTAAGGAACATATTTGACACATTTCTGATAAGAATATGGGTATAATTATTTTTTTACATGGGGATTATGGGTGGAATATTATAGTTACACATGCTAAGGAACATATTTGACCCATTTCTGATAAGAATATGGGAGTATTATTATTTTTATATGGGGATTATGGGTGGAATATTATAGTTACACATGCTAAGGAACATATTTGACCCATTTCTGATAAGAATATGGGAATATTATTATTTTTATATGGGGATTATGGGTGGAATATTATAGTTACACATGCTAAGGAACATATTTGACCCATTTCTGATAAGAATATGGGAGTATTATTATTTTTATATGGGGATTATGGGTAGAATATTATAGTTTAACATGCCAAGGAACACATTTGACCCATTTCTGATAAGAATATGGGAATATTATTATTTTTACATGGGGATTATGGGTTGAATATCATGGTTACAGATGCCAAGGAACAAATTTGACCTTTTTCTGAAAGGAATATGGGAGTATTATTTTTATATGGGGATTATGGGTGGACTATTATAGTTACACATGCTAAGGAACATATTTGACCCATTTCTGATAAGAATATGGCTATAAATATTTTTTACATGGGGAATATGGGTGGAATATTATAGTTACACATGCTAAGGAACATATTTGACCCATTTCTGATAAGAATATGGGTATAATTATTTTTTTACATGGGGATTATGGGTGGAATATTATAGTTACACATGCTAAGGAACACATAATATTCCACCCATAATCCCCCCGTAAAAAATAATTATACCCATATTCTTATCAGAAACAGGTGAAATACGTTCCTTAGCATCTGTAACTATAATATTCCACCCATAATCCCCATGTAAAAATAATAATACTCCCATATTCCTATCAGACAAAGGTCAAATTTGTTCCTTGGCATCTGTAACCATGATATTCCACCCATAATCCCCATGTAAAAAAACATATTTATAGCCATATTCTTTTAGAAAAAGGTCAAATGTGTTACTTAGCATGTGTAACTATAATATTCCTCCCATAATCCCCATGTAAAAAAATGAGTACACCCATATTCTTATCAGAAATAGATCAAATGTGTTCCTTAGCATGTGTAACTATAATATTCCACCCACAATCCCCATGTATAAAATGAGTATACCCATATTCTTATCAAAAACAGGTCAAATGTGTTCCTTAGCATGTGTAACTATAATATTCCACCCATAATCCCCATGTAAAAAAATAATTATACCCATATTCTTATCAGAAATGGGTCAAATATGTTCCTTAGCATGTGTAACTATAATATTCCACCCATAATCCCCATGTAAAAAAATAATTATACCCATATTCTTATCAGAAATGGGTCAAATATGTTCCTTAGCATGTGCAACTATAATATTCCACCCATAATCCCCATGTAAAAAAATGAGTATACCCATATTCTTATCAGAAATGGGTCAAATGTGTTCCTTAGCATGTGTAACTATAATATTCCACCCATATTCCCCATGTAAAAAATATTTATAGCCATATTCTTATCAGAAATGGGTCAAATATGTTCCTTAGCATGTGCAACTATAATATTCCACCCATAATCCCCATGTAAAAAAATGAGTATACCCATATTCTTATCAGAAATGGGTGAAATATGTTCCTTAGCATGTGTAACTATAATATTCCACCCATAATCCCCATGTAAAAAAATAATTATACTCATATTCTTATCAGAAATGTGTCAATTATGTTCCTTAGCATGTGTAACTATAATATTCCACCCATAATCCCCATATAAAAATAATAATACTCCCATATTCCTTTCAGAAAAAGGTCAAATTTGTTCCTTGGCATCTGTAACCATGATATTCAACCCATAATCCCCATGTAAAAATAATAATATTCCCATATTCTTATCAGAAATGGGTCAAATGTGTTCCTTGGCATGTTAAACTATAATATTCTACCCATAATCCCCATATAATAATACTCCCATATTCTTATCAGAAATGGGTCAAATATGTTCCTTAGCATGTGTAACTATAATATTCCACCCATAATCCCCATGTAAAAAAATAATTATACCCATATTCTTATCAGAAATGGGTCAAATATGTTCCTTAGCATGTGTAACTATAATATTCCACCCATAATCCCCATGTAAAAAAATGAGTATACCCATATTCTTATCCGAAACAGGTCAAATTTGTTCCTTGGCATCTGTAACCATGATATTCAACCCATAATCCCCATGTAAAAATAATAATCCCATATTCTTATCAGAAATGGGTCAAATATGTTCCTTGGCATGTGAAACTATAATATTCCACCCATAATCCCCATATAAAAATAATAATACTCCCATATTCCTTTTAGAAAAAGGTCAAATTTGTTCCTTGGCATCTGTAACCATGATATTCAATCCATAATGCCCATGTAAAAATAATAATATTCCCATAGTCTTACCAGAAATGGGTCAAATGTGTTCCTTGGCATGTGAAACTATAATATTCCACCCATAATCCCCATATAAAAAAAATAATACTCCCATATTCTTATCAGAAATGGGTCAAATATGTTCCTTAGCATCTGTAACTATAATATTCCACCCATATTCCCCATGTAAAAAAATAATTATACCCATATTCTTATCAGAAACAGGTCAAATGTGTTCCTTAGCATGTGTAACTATAATATTCCACCCATAATCCCCACATAAAAAAATATTTATAGCCATATTCTTATCAAAAACAGGTCAAATGTGTTCCTTAGCATGTGTAAATATAATATTCCACCCATAATTCCCATGTAAAAAAATGAGTATACCCATATTCTTATCCGAAATGGGTCAAATATGTTCCTTAGCATGTGTAACTATAATATTCCACCCATAATCCCCATGTAAAAATAATAATATTCCCATATTCTTATCAGAAATGGGTCAAATGTGTTCCTTAGCATGTGAAACTATAATATGCCACCCATAATCCCCATATAAAAATAATAATAATATATATTCCCATATTGTGCCAATCAAAACAGGTAAAATATGGTGTTTGCACATACATGTACCATATTATATCAATATGTTGATTACTTAAAATGTTTCTATTATTTCTATATAATTTACCATGATTCCGTTATAAAACTGTATATATTTCAGCAAGTAAACAGTTAAACATTTGCAGCTTCTTTTTGCAATGTATTCATTGCAATTTAGTATCAAGAACTACCAAAAAGAACATACTTTGATTTACCATGAGTGTAAAAAGTATACTGACACCTATTGATAGTGCTGAACATTGCAGCCAATCATCCCATCATCCCATCATCCCCAATATGCTGTTTAGTACGTCCCTGCAGTGAGAGGATTCCGGTAAAAAGATATCCTTATAAGAATATAAAACCAGGCCGAGAGCAGATTATGGTCTGAATCCAAACATCAGGAAGCTCTGTGAAAGTATTATTTGAGTACAAGTTGTAGATGTTCAGACTTTTTATCTGGTATGTTGACCGTGCGTTCCTTTATTTCATATATCGATTTCAAAACGCTCCATACTGCTGTATACCGGGGATAACGCACCATCACCGCTATGGCTGCAAATGGGGTACGCTGGGATCTTATACCCTCTATGTACGTTGGATGCTCAGCATGTTCACGGTCTTGTCTTAGATTTAGGATAGCCATATGCTTGTCCCAGGCATTTTTAGCTTCCCTCACTCTGTTACGCTCGGCCACCTTTGCTGGAAGGATGTTCCATTATCGCCAATTTATTTCTACGTTATGTAGAGTTAATCACATTCTGAACTCCCCTACATGCTTGTGGTTTCACATATAAGCCCCTGTGTCACAGATGGTGGGGAGACGGTTCGGGATATTTAAGGTTCCAAGATGAGAACAACCTATTATATATACGCAGACCGTAAAGCTTGCAGGCCAGGCGTCTTGGAGTATTATTGAAGTAACAAAGAGCGTTTTGTGTGCTGCTGCAGTGTAGATTGGCTTGATAATTTTTCATCAGCATTGTTGCATCACATTTACTAAAATGTCAGTAAATGGCCTGAGGCATTGCAGTTCATATTCGTAGGAAATTTTATGAGTCCATCATCAGATCTGTTTTGGTTCTGGATTTAATTAAGTTAATTCCACGTTTTAGAAAAAAAAAACCTGGTAATAAGAAAACCCCCCGCAAGACTTGGTACTGTTAACTACTTCGGCCCACCGCTGCTCTTCATCTGCTGCCCGCTGTGCCAGTCCTACCACTGGCTCCTGATGTCCTCCAGAATTCCGTTTAAACTCAAATAACACCAATAATAATAATAACACTAATCGGTTACTGCTATAGAAATAGAGGAACGATGTATGTGTTGCTTTTTGTGGGATAAAACCTTTTTTACCAATTGTACATTTAAAATCATTTCAGAATCCCACGTTTCATCTTTGCTTTGTTCTCATTGCTTTCTGTTTTATATTCATTATCTACTGTTTAATGCTTCAGTGCTATAAACTTCCATCTGGTCGTGTGACCCTTGCCCAGTCTGGCAGATGTTCTAATAATTCAACCATGATTTTGATTGTTATATTTTTTTTTATATTCATGTGTATATGTATTTGCGTTTATATTATTATTTTTATATAGCGCCAACAGTTTACGCAGCACTTCTAACAATAAATACATCCAAAAACAACTAGAGCTGGCAGGCTAAGACAAACCGCGATATTCGGTAAAGAGAGCTCAATATTCCTGTCCAGTGCTATATAATGTACTTAAAACATTTATTTTCTTTAACAATAACCCTATGTCTTCATCCTCTACTTAAGATGAAGTCCCATCAAAATGATATTTTTCTCCCTGTGTGATCCTGTATATAATGTGTAGTTAAATCAGTGAAAATAAATAGTCTCCTTACGCATTGAGGTTCAGGCCGAAGAGATCTGATGGTGTCGGCCCTTCCTAATTGATAGGGAAGTGAAAGAGTTAAAACCACAACTCTCATGCAAATAAAGCCCAATGTCTTTTATGTTAGAAGATCTACGTCACTCCCATATGAATCGATAATTACATTGACTAGAAGGAAAATCTATAATGGATAATTAATATATATAATATAATGAATATAGAAAAGGTATGTTACAGAAAGTGATTAAACAAACCTTTTTAAGCGTTTTAAGAGCCATATTTGGACCCTCCTGGCCTCCGTACTTCTGGAAGTAGAAATCAGGCTGCAGAAAGTTTACATCCTGGATAGAAAGTTATCTTAACAAAACAATTGTGCAAACCTTACTTTTCACAAATAAGATTTGCTTAGTTGTTGTATTAAATGTGAAAAATCGTTTACTGCCTATTTAAATGGCGCAGATTACCTATTAAAATCGATACGGTATTAAACCTCAGAGCTCCGTGCATTATAAAATCCTTTTATGGTTAATTATTCCTCTGGTTTTTGTTACGTCCTGTGTTCAGGGAAATTAAATAAACAGAGATATTCATCCTTTAATTTGCACAGGGAGTTTTACCGAAAAGAAATAAACTCCAAATAATTACACTACAACTTATAAAGACATAAGAATGCAAAGTATCGGCTCTACAAAAAGACTTGTGTGAAATAACTTTTATAGGTGGATTAAGAGTAATCTCTGTAAAACCTCCATGTTAGTAGAGTTTTTATTTTATTAGAAATTTTTTTCATAGACACTCCAGTGCAGCCTTGTTTTATAGAATAATATGTATTAGAGTATTTTGTAATTCCTTAAAATTAACAAAAATTCTATAGTAATAATAATAATACTGTTGAAATAATTGGCGGAGCTTTCTTGCACATCTCCCCCTGTAAGCATTTGGCTATCATCGACTAGATTGTAAATTGGCGGGAGTAGGAGAGCAGGGCCCTCTTCTTCTTTTGTAACAGCGCTACGGAATCGGCTGGCGCTATATAAATGTAATGTAATATGCGTTAAAAAAAAAATTAATACAGATCACCGACCCTATTGTATTAACGGGTTAAGATCTCACATGGTTAAAAAAAAATTTTTCACAAAACCTTTGTCATGACTCAGAATGTTTGCGGTTTGTGCGTCAGGCAAATATACCTTTAATCTCGGGTCTCCTGAGCGCAGATAAGAAAGAAGGCTTCCCGAATCAATGGAACAGGCCCTCTTTTGTGTGGATAATTGGTAACATTCTCTTTCTCCTGAGCTTGACGCATCACATGCCTGCTCTCCTCCCAACAGATCTGCATTACCCTCTCCTCGGCAGCATGGGAGCCATCAAGATCTCCCCGGATTACAACTGGTTCCGTAGCACGGTTCCTTTGAAGAAGGTACGTGACTGGGATGATTTTGCAACCATTGGCATGTCTTCCCGTTTTGTTAGTTTAGTTCTCGGCTGACTAGAAAGCACATTTTAGAATGACCGTGATACCATCGTCGACCTTCAAACCGAGTTGCAGACGCCTGTCGCTATTTTTGTCGGATACAGAGCGTTGTCTTGTAACGAATCAGACAGACTTTAGTATATCTTCAGAAAGACTGTGCGAGAAACTGTTGACAACTTTTAGTTTAAGCAGAAACTCCACAAATCCAAAGGGTTGCTAAAAGTAATCATGACATCTGTATTAAAAGGGAAATAGCTAACCAGGGGTAAGATTCATTTTTTACTGTACACCCCCCCCCGGGGAGAAAATAAATGATATACTAAAGATCTGCAGTCGCTGATGGGGGGGATAAAAGGTAATGAGGGTCCCATTCATGTTTTGGAATACAGTTGTTAATGTGTTAAGATAAATGGGAGAGAATAAAATTAGCCTGACTGGCCCAGGGTGAGAAGAGGGTCCTGCTTTTGCAAGCTAAGTGTCTGTTATGAAGATGAAGGTGAGGGACTGCTTTGTCAAGGTAGTTTTCAACATAGGAAAGGACAAGTGGAGAAGTCACCTGAAGATCTTGAAGTTTGAATGAAGATATGTTTTATTAATACCTTTTCAAAATGTTCACACTTCTTATCTGGGGAAAGTGCAACATGGCTAGATATCCGTTGGAGACCTCAAAGATCTTATATAGTTTTGTTCTCTTCTCGATTTAATCTTGCTCTGCGTCTGTTGTCCTGATCTGGACCAGGCCTTTATTCTATGGACCATAAATTTGGGTATTCAATCCCTGTAAGAGCTCGATGTATCACTGAAGCTGTCAGCTTGGAGTCAGCAATGCTGTCTATGAGAGTCCAGGCATGAGCCCAAGGTCTGATCGCTCAAGTATTTGCAGAGAGGTCTCCCTCCAAAAGTAGTGGTTGCTCCATTTTCTCAGGACAATTATAGTATTCTAAGGTCATGAAGGGTTTAAGAGGATGGAATGTATGCTTCTCTGAGCCGGGATGTTTTCAGTGAGTCTTTAAGACTAGAAAAGGAGACAGTGGGGGAGAAAGTTAGGACATTCCAGAGAATATGAGCATCCAAGGGTGAAGTCCTGAAGAAGGGAATGAGGCGAGCTGAAAGATGAGGGCTGTTTCAGATACGGAGAAATGTAGGCTGTGAAATGGCATTTTAAGTAAGGAGTTTTCAATTAGTGGGTATCGGGAGCCGGTGAAGAGACTATTACAATGAGGCAGCAGATGACTTTGGTACTTCATAATCTCACTAAGGTGGGTAAATACTTGGGCAGTCAATGTGAAAGGGGGTTCTGGCACAGCAGTCTGTACTAAGCTCACATAAAAGCTGGGTACATTGAGTGTGTTGACTTTGTGTTTTCTTTAGATCATCGTGGACGATGATGATACAAAAGTG
This sequence comes from Sceloporus occidentalis, assembly GCA_023333645.1. Lineage (NCBI taxonomy): Eukaryota > Metazoa > Chordata > Lepidosauria > Squamata > Phrynosomatidae > Sceloporus > Sceloporus occidentalis. The sequence continues at coordinate 6,460,612 of JALMGF010000026.1, read as the reverse complement.
TGGTCTCTGTATGATGCTGGTCCCCGCACTGTGCGGTGCCCCATTATATTTCTTCCCCCGGTCAGTGGCACAGCGGACATCTTCTTCCACCAAATTTTGGCCTTGACCGGATGGGGTTACAGAGTCATCGCTGTGAGTAAGCAAATGCGGAAACCCCTTCTCCTCCAATGAAAATGCTGACATGAGGTCAAACTGATACTTTTGATTTCCTCACATAAGATCCGTGCGAGGCAGTACCAAGATTATGCAACACAAAGGCACAGATAAAACGTAACCTTTTCCCATGGATATCCATGAATAAACGCCCATTGGCGTCTTTATCACCTGGGTGTTCCATATTATTTTTCACTTAATTATTCAAGTAGATATTGCGTTATACTAGGACTTTGATCATAAACAAAGTTGTATACTTTGATGGTTTAAAAGTAATGTTTTTTATAATTATAGGGAGCGACTGTGTGTTGTGTACTAATGGTATGGATATGTCAGAATACACATTTTTTTTCCCAGTATTATATGCTATGTACACTGTCTTAATGGATACATAGTTTACCCCTTAAGACCTTTATGATGTTCCATGACAGCATGACAAAATGTTCTAAAAAACCTATCATGGCTGCATAGAACATCATGATTAAAATATTGGATCTGTACCCATCAGCCGCCTTGGAAAAGTAAAAAAAATAATAATAAATGCATTTTAAAAAAGATTGTTGCCTAAAGGCAGAAATCATTGCTTGGAGCAGGCACAAATGCAAAGAAAAGTATATAAAAAAAAAAATCTTAATAAAAAATGTGTGTCGCAAGCTTGCACACTGGGGGGGCGTCTGATCCTTGCTGTCTTGCGAGGGACCAGAGATTATGCCACAGCCTGCCCCCCTGCCCCTTCAAATAAAATAAACATCATAAATAAAAAAATACCCTTCAGTCACATTTTATAAACATATTTTTGTTTGAATTATGTGTTTAGTAAATTAACCCTTTAATTTATGTGTGTCTAGGCATCTTTATTCCATGTGCCAGTGCACATTGAAATGAGCACTTCTTGTAGTGTACAACATTTTTTTACAAAAAAAAAAAATAAAGTTAAACGTTTGGAGTTTTCCAAAATCAAGACACGTTTACATTGTGTGGTATTTTGGTCACTGAACTAGTTTAGGGACAATTATCATTGGAAAATATATTTTTTTAAATATCAATGTATTAGTGATACTAAATGTCGAACTATACATCTAGGAATATCTGTCCTTGAAAAAACATGTGATTTGTGTGGGTACACGAAAAAGGATTTTGGGGCACAAAAATACCCTAAGTAACCAAGGCGTTGAGGTATCTGGGTGTGAAAAGTTAGACTACTGAATTTTCTTAATGTGTTGTGAGCGTTACTTATAATGGTGTTCATCCACCTGCAACATAAACTCATATTTCACCCCACATCATCACAGCTTCTTTGTATACATTGTTTCACCTTGTCTTAAAAAGTGCCATTAAGTCTGCATCTGTGCTTCTTTCAGCTGCAGTACCCCGTGTACTGGGACCTCCTGGAGTTTTGTGATGGCTTCCGAAAACTTCTGGATGACTTGCACTTGGATAAAGTAAGATCCAGGGCCAGATGTAAGATTTTGTATACCGTGTGTGTGTATATGTATGTTTGTGTGTGTGTATATATAAAATAAATAAAATTAACCTGTTGCTACTAGAATTATCTACTCTGAATTTGAGTGTGCCTGTTTGTGACCTCTGATTCTTACCCAGGTCCACCTTTTTGGGGCATCTCTTGGAGGCTTCTTGGCCCAGAAGTTTGCAGAATACACTCACAAATCCCCACGAGTCCAGTCCCTCATTCTCTGTAATTCTTTTAGTGACACCTCTATATTCAACCAGACATGGACAGCAAACAGGTGAGCTCAAGTTTATTCCCTGCGATGCTGAACATTCTTGGGCCCGAGTGCTCAATTTTCTCCATGAGGTCAAGTTGCAGACCTCAGAGTGCCAACGCTGCATATTAAACATGGAGAGGCACTTTTTCATTCACACAATTATTAATTCTCTCACTCATTCGCACAAATCATTTACACATTCATGAATGCATTTTCAAAAATTTTCAAAAATCATTCAAGTAATCCATCCACACTTAATTCATTATTTTATTAATACACAATTCACTCATTCAAACAATTCCATCCACATATTAATTCATTAAATGCCGGCACAGTGACCAAGATAGAGGCCTCGCTCGCCCACAGCTGCAGTCAGGGCAGCACTGAGGTGGGTGGCGGCAGGGAGCGGAGGAAACAAGGGTGCCGAGCGGTTGCTGAAAACTTTTTCATGAGTGACTGCTCGGTGCCCTCTCTCCTCCCGCACACCCCAAAGGCCAGCCCTGTCAGTCGGCAACCTGGCTGCGTGCCACAACTGAAGGTTTCACATGCCATAAGTTCGCCAACACTGCCTTAGTATGACCATTCTTATGCTCCTGGGTTTTTTTTTTTTTACTAGCTTCATTATTTCTTTTACATACAGTTGTGTAAAAAAGAAAGTACACTCTTTAAAATCTTTTACATAGTCTAAAATAAATTCCATCTCAGATCAGCAACAACACATGACATATTACACCGTGCCAGGATTTATTCAACAGCAATAAAAACACGCTTGAATACTCCAGGCCAGCAAACGGCTAAAACGCCGGCTTTTATAGAGGTGGCCACACTTGCTGATGGTCAGTTAATCAAGGGAATTTGATTAATCCCTACGGAAGCAGTAAACCTGTACTTTGTTTTTCACACCTGGCTTCTCTATTTTGTCTTTTTTTTTTTTTATGTCATGTTGTCGTGTTGTTCTTCATCTGAGGTTGTGTTTACCTACTTTTTAGACCTGCAAAGGAACAGATAATGATGTCCTAATATGTAAAATATTTTTATGCAACTAAACATAGTACAATCACATTAATAAAACAGTAGCTTTGCTTTCAAACGGCACTTCAGTAATCTGCTCAGTGTGGTGTTCTGGCTGAAGAGAGTAATATGAATAGACCGAAGAGCAGTGAGCACCTTTTTTTTTTTGTCTTCCTCCAAGCTTTTGGTTGATGCCAGCTTTTATGCTGAAGAAGATTGTCTTGGGGAACTTCTCATCTGGTCCAGTGGATCCCGTCATGGCTGATGCAATTGATTTCATGGTAGATCGGGTATGTATCCATTATTAGATTAGCTTGTTTAGTTTACTGCTTCCCGAGTCGTATAGCTCAAAGATCCTTTTTTTGTTAACCTGTAGCACAACCTTTGGTTAGGGACGCATTTCCAGGAAATGTGCATGTTGGCTAGGTTTAGAGATCTTTGTAGAACAAAAAATGAATATAGGCATCGGCTATCCCTTTGGGCACAGCTGGAGCTGGCCTGCATTGTTAAAATTAATTCATAATGCCCCTCTTTCTGTTTACTTACCAAGTAAGACCACGAGATAGAAACTTCAGTGTATTTGCCGTTTACTTGCATGAGCCGGTGTAGTCCCTATTCTGAACTGGTGAGATCTGAAGAGAGAGCTGACTGTAGGTGGAACGATCGTGGATTCCAACCTGATATTGATATTGGCATAAGCGTTGTTTTTTATTCTCAAAGGCTCAATGTGGCCGGGTATTCCCAGGCCAGGTGGCTTCTAATGCTGCCAGATGCCCCTGGTATGTTTGGTTACGATGTTTCTCACCTATATACTTTGTCCTCGTCTACCTTGGTATATTGACCCTGTGTTACACTGTTCTGGCTTGTAAATGGTTACGTCTGCTTTTTCTCTTGGAGCTGGAGAGCCTAAGTCAGAGTGATCTGGCTTCCCGCCTCACGTTGAACTGTCAGAATTCCTACGTGGAACCACACAAGATTCGGGACATTGCAGTCACCATCATGGACGTAAGTCTGTCCTCCTGCACATCCACAATTGTATAGTTTTGGAGAAAACTATATATATGTATATGACATAAATTTTACGCATATAAAAGTAGACGGCTGCTCCACAAACCTTAAAGGAAGTAAATGTGACAATATAGAACGAAAAAGAAACACCTTCACAAGTGGGTGGGTCTTTAAAAAATGAATATAAAATAAATTACAGTACCCTACAAATCTTGCTGCTCCCGCTGATCAACACTCCTCATAAGTGTTAAAACAAATGATATGTAGGCAAAGGTCGGGGCGCATAGATATGTGGGAAAAAAATAAAAACAAAAACAAATATAGTGTAATAAGTCAAATGAAAAATTATAAAAGTAGAGATGTTGGTTGCACTCACAAGTGTATAAGAAATTGAAAGCTCGTCAAAAATCCATATTTTCTTTCGTCTTAAACGCTTCTGTGTAGAAGATAAAGAACGAAATAGTGCAGTAAAAAAAGATATTGTTTAATTAATATAGATTAAAAACTTACAAACGAGTAGGCATAACAAATGGGTTATGCGTAAGCGCAGTGTCCTTTATAAAATAAAGTGGATGGTTGTCAAGTCCATGTATAGTCCAGATGGTCAATAATGGTGAAGTTATTTCAAAATGTCTCAACGGAAGTAAATGTGAATCTGAGACAAGATAGTCATGCAAACAATCTATTCTGGTTTCGTTTCGGGAAATGTTATATACAGCCTACGATTTGTTTCCATTTAAGAGTGCAACTATAGTTCTTTAGTGTATCTTATGAAAATTCTAGAATGCTTATGAACAAATTCAATTTTACCTACTTTCATCCATTATACATAAAACGATGCATGCACACACATTTGTATAATGACTTAAATACCTTATGTATCGCTATAGATCTGTTTAGTGTGGAGGGTCATTTGCCGGCGGCACGACTTCAGTTTAGGTGTTTGGCATTGGTATACCTTTGCTGTGTGCTACACCTACCAAATGCTTTTAATTATGTGTGTGTGTGTGTGTGTGTGTATATATATATATATATATATATATATATATATATATATATATATATATAATATTATTGTACACCATGTCAATAAATATCCTGCTCTGGTGATAAACATGTATTTAGTCTTTTCCATCACTGGCAGAACGGAATCAATTTTATTGTGGAATTAACGAACCAAAGTTATACGTTTTGCTCCTTATATCTTGTTCAAGCAGGTGTTTGATCAGAGTGCTTTGTCCATGGAGGCCAAAGAAGAGATGTACAAACTGTATCCCAATGCCAGGAGAGCCCATTTAAAAACCGGAGGAAACTTCCCTTACCTGTGCAGGAGTGCTGAGGTCAACCTGTACGTACAGGTAGGCACCATCTCTGTTTTGTGTCAGCCTGTCCATCACACGCTTGACAAACGCAGTGCCATGATCCCAGTGATGGATTTCAGACAGGGCATTTCTGAGTAACATTATTTTGCTTAGCTGGAAGTGTCTTCTGCGCATGCGTGGTATTGTTAGATAGCCTGGCACTTTTGTGCAAAATGGAAAATATCACGTGTGTGCACTTTGGCAATCAGGAGACGTGTGTCAGTGTATGTGCGAATGTTGGTGAGAGTGGCTTAGTTGGTAAATACCCTGACTGCAGAGTCTGGTTAAACCTCGGGGTCGCGGGTTCAGATCCCCACTTAGTCAACTCAGCCCTTCATCTTTCAGAGGTTGATAAATTGAGTACTGCTGATTGTTAAGCTGCCGAATCGGTCTATTCCGAGAGTGTGTGACAAAAGCGCTATATTCTCTTCCATTGGGAGAAAGGCGCTATATAAATACTATGTTCGGCTGAACACATCTCCTGCTAGCCAAGGAGTTGAGGAACGAGGAAGAAGCAAACAAGTAGGGTAAGATTCTGCAAAATACTCACAGCATTTGCAAGTTGGAGAAAACAAAAATTTCAAGGAGTACCCGCTCATTTGTGTGCATATGATGGCTGAAGTGTCACTTATAAGAGTGAATGTAGCAATAGCTACAAGGTGCTATCTTAACAAATGCCCCTCTCATCTGGGAACACTTAAACCATGGGGAGTTTCTTCAAACCCAACTCATCGATCTAACTATTTATTATGCAGAGCCATCTCAGCCTTTCTTAGGAAAAGCTCAAGTAAGCATACAGGGGAGAAATAAAATGCTCCACAAGGCCAGTGTTGTTGGCAGCAGTCATAAAATAATGGTTTATGTGTAATGGGATAACTGATCAGCTTGTTCTTTTGGGGGCAGGGAAGCAAATTACAAAAAATAATCAATGGGTTAATGCTTAGTAAATTTAATATACTCTAAATCCCAACACTGACCTGCCCAAGTTTGTTACACTTGCCGGTCCATTTCAGTGATTCAGCAGTAGGTATTTTGAGTGGCAAGCACATCTGAATAAAGGATCACATTTGCCACATTACTTCTTTTTTATGCACAATTAGCAATTGGCTCATTTTTTACATTTAGACACAGCCTTTAGTAGCCATATTCAGTTCACGTTACGGGAATTTCCATCTCCCCAAACCATCCCAATACTAGTATGCCTCGGCTTAGCTGATGCAGTCAAATTCATTTTATCTGTTTTCACTGCCTTTCGCTAACCCTCTGTTTGTTGCTCTGTACCCATAAGAATGAGGAAGTCCAACTGGTGTAATTAAAATAACTGCTTGCCACATGACTTTTTAATAATTATGTCCTAATTGTTCCCATTTCTTTGGGGCAGCTGTTGACAATGTACATTGATCTCATTGGGTTTTTGGCTATGAAATGTTGTTTTCATCTCCACTTTACTTTCCTAGATTCACCTACGGCAGTTTCATGGCACCAGACATGCCGCAATAGATCCAGCCATGGTGAGTGCAGAAGAATTGGAAGTGCAGAAAGCATGTCCCACACCAAGCGCAGAGCTCGAGGAGAGCTAAGGGTGTCTGCTGAAAAGAATAGCCATCCGCACCTTTGGACCTTAACCAGACCCCGTCTTCCTCTTTGCTGGGAGATCTCCTTTTTATACGAGTTAAGGAGAAACTGGAGAGAATTCACAGGGATAGAGTAAACTGAAACAAAAAACTCAAAGCGCTAAACCTTTCTTCAGGATCAGACCTCTTCTGGAGCAAATGGACACTGTGCTCCAGAAGACACCACAAATGGCCCATCTGCTAACAGTTTGATTATTTCAATACTAACCAGGTTATCGCCATCATTTTTCTCTCAAACGTGAGCAGTATCTGGAGAAGGGTTTGAAGTTTCTTGTATTTGATGCTTCTTACCGAGTGTTTTTTATTTTTTTTTGTTTGTTTGTTTTGATTCATTAATGATTTCATAATCTCATACCGACAGTATGCCTTTTAGTTGTGCTTGCTGGCTGTGCACATTTGTAAATTACACAGTCCTGATTGTTGTCATTGAGATTTTTCCACTGTGTAAGCAGTACAAGTTTTTGGTATTTTTCCTCCCTGTTGACCTCTGTCGCATATTTTTTTTTTTTTTGTAGTGGCTGAATAGGGAGGTAGACTCAACAAAATACTATTGCCACCTAGCAGGTATTACAGGTATTGTTTTTGATACTCTTTGGGTTTATTCACTAAAGGGAACATTGTGGCTTCATCATTTTGACTTCATTTTTCATTATGAAGGACCAATCCCAGTAAGCTTCTGCTGTAGATCAGCAGTCATTCCCCTGATACTCTTGAAGGGATGAATGTATTCTTCTTTTAGGAAAAACACGCTCATATAGAAGTTTAAAAAAAAAAAAAACTGTGCCATTTGTCCTGGTCTGGCACACGCACACGCGCACGCTCAATAAATATTAGGCTCTTATTGCATGGTACAGAAGGGTCGAATTCATTTCCCTAAAATCGTACGGTTTGAGTGCCTTATTGCGTCTGTCATGTCAATGTGCCCACTGTACATATGGTAATTGTATGATATATAGAAATGTGTTGCTTCTGTAATTTAGGTTCTTTTTTTATGTATATATTTCAAAGTGCCAATATATAAATGTCTTTTGTTCGTTCTTTCTTACTGAACTATAACAGCAGTGTTAAGGTGTATAAATACTTCTGTAGTTCAGAAAACTGTTAATAGTACAGTACTATGTTGAGTTTTGAATAAAACTGTGATCATGTAAAGATTTTTAGTGTCCGTCTCCTTCATGGATGTATTTAAGGCCCCTAAGGCAAAGAGTAAATCCTTTGAGTCTGCAGGTATGTGACTATTGTAAATGAATTTCTATTAAGCATAGTTACCGATATGTGACTAACGCGCTGGGATTTCCCCTTTGGTTTCATGTATAACAATGCATTATTATATTCCGCCATTGTGAGCTTTAGTAAGCGCTTGTCTAACCGGTACTGAGGTGCTTTAATAGCAGAGTCATTACAGCAACGCAACTCGTGGCCGCCTGTAATGAGCCCGGGGTTTCAGTTACTTCTACAGGTAACCCAAACTCTGCAAGTGGTTTCATAACTTTTCTTTTTTTTTTAAAAGCTTGGTTACTTCATTATGTACTCAAGGGACAAGAGTCCACTCATTTTGTTAATAAAAACAATATATAAAGTGTGCTAGCCGAGGACAGGGAGGCGGTATGGGCCACTACTTGAACCCTTTTTTGTGTATTTTGATTGCAATTCCACATATCTCCAACTGGGCGTCTAAAATACCATGACATTTTGGCAAAGTTTGCATCGGGGGGAAATTATCATTTACCACTAAGAGGCCTCCTCTTAGGTTTTGTTGAAACCTCTTTCATGGTTCCAAGTTTCCTCTACCAAGCACAGAAACCAGAAGAGGGCGAAATGTGTCCAGATTCATACAGTAAGGGAATTTCAAACATGCATGGGGAATTTTGCCAAGTGCTGCCATTTGTCATCTTCGCCCTCTGAAAATTCCATGTTCAGCTCAGAGTTCCTCGGGCTGTCGTCTCCTACACTCTGATGCTTTTGTAATTCTTTTCTACCTGTGCTACCTCGATAGTAAGGACAATGGAGAATAATAGCAGATAATAGTAGGCTATTTATAAACTCCTTTATCTCCCAAACAGTCTCATGTTACAATCCATTAGGGCTGAAACAACGAATCGATAAAATCAATAATAATCGATAACGGAAATCGTTGTCGACGATTTCCGTTATCGATTAATCGAGTGATCGATTCGTTGTTGGAGCACTCGGCTCCTTTTACTTACCTCCGCGAGCGTTCCCCGCTTCCGCTACACGCGCCTTCTTTTAGTTGCGGTTCGCTCTGTGCGAGTGGCTCCGTTCGCACAGAGCGGTTCGCGGGGGTGGGGTTTCAGGGGATGCAGGGCAGAGTGGGGGTGGGGGGGCAGGCCAGGGTAGGAGACTGAGTGCAGGGCAGGGTGGGGGTGGGATGCAGGGCAGGGTGTGAGTGTGGGGGCAGGGCAGGAGACTGGGTGCAGGGCGGGGTGGGGGTGGGATGCAGGGCAGGGTGTGAGTGTGGGGGCAGGGCAGGAGACTGGGTGCAGGGCGGGGTGGGGGTGCAGGGCAGAGTTGGAGACTGGGTGCAGGGTGTGAGTGTGGGGGCAGGGCAGAATGTGGGGGCAGGGCTGGGTGCAGGGCAGAGTTGGAGACTGGGTGCAGGGGCACAGTGCAAAGTGCTGGGTGCAAAGTGCCAGGGCTGGGTGCGAAGTGCCAGGGCTGGGTGCAAAGTGCCAGGGCTGGGTGCGAAGTGCCAGGGCTGGGTGCAAAGTTCTGGGTGCAAAGTGCTGGGTGCAAAGTGCCAGGGCTGGGTGCAAAGTGCTGGGTGCAAAGTGCCAGGGCTGGGTGCAAAGTTCTGGGTGCAAAGTGCCAGGGCTGGGTGCAAAGGGCTGGGTGCAAAGTGCCGGGTGCAAAGTGCCAGGGCTGGGTGCAAAGTGCCAGGGCTGGGTGCAAAGTGCCGGGTGCAAAGTGCCAGGGCTGGGTGCAAAGTGCCGGGTGCAAAGTGCCAGGGCTGGGTGCAAAGTGCCGGGTGCAAAGTGCCAGGGCTGGGTGCAAAGTGCCGGGTGCAAAGTGCCAGGGCTGGGGCAAAGTGCCGGGTGCAAAGTGCCAGGGGTGGGGCAAAGTGCTGGGTGCAAAGTGCCAGGGCTGGGTGCAAAGTGCCGGGTGCAAAGTGCTGGGTGCAAAGTTTCTTGAACAGTAATAGTCCACCTCTTTTCAGAATGTTTGGGGTTATTTTGTTTCATAAATATTGTGTTTGGGTTTTTGTACTTTGAAAATATTGTTTTTTTATTACATCATAACAAAATAAGAATGTTAATGTAAATTTTAAGTTGTTTTTTAACATCCAGTTCATTAAATTATTTTAAATAAACAAAAAATTTGCATATTGTTTTTTTTTATCCGATTAATCGATTAATCGAAAAAATAATCGGCCAACTAATCGTTAGTTGCAGCCCTACAATCCATCTTCCCATCATTTGAAAACATTGTAATCAGATCATTTACATCGTTCACTTTTGATTTGCATCCAGCTAGTAGTAGCGATGTGACCGTTTTCATGAATTAATGTCTTAAGTTTCCTTTTCTCCGATAAAGGAATAGCTGATGCATTGTAAATGTGTTGTGCTTCTAGAAGTGTGAAACATTTTTTGTCGTATTTAAAGGAAATATGGCTATGGATTGCGCTTCAAAAGAAACTGGGTTGAAAAACCATGTTTTGTTCCCACTGTACTGTAGTTAATGCTTCATCCACTGGCATTATCAGCAAACTACAACGAAGAAGCTTTAAAACGGAATGTGTTTATATATGATACATACACTAAGTATAAAACGAGTCAACTGAAAAATCAATTCAATTCATTTTGGCACCAGAATTGTGTTTAGATTGTGGGTGTAGAACATAGGAAATAGGTAACTTGAATGCAAGCAAATGCATAATTCTAAAGGGGGTGTCCAGTTTGTTCCTTGTTTATGACATCAGCACATACAATTCACCATCCACAAAAACAAGAATGTAAAATTCCCCAGTTTAATTATGCATTAGGAAGGGCCAATGGTGGCTAGTGTAAAAAATACACTAAAGATAAGGTGGCCCTGCAAACTGCATAATGAAACAGGTGAGAATTCTGGCATGTCTGCTAACCACAGATTATACAGGATCAACACAGTCCAGTGTTACCCCCTTTATAACGCAAAATTAATGTGGCGGACATTTATTCGTATCGTACCAAACCCTTACTAAAAATCTTATAGCAATCAGTCCCATTTTACAGATCACTATCGAGGGCAGGGATGTGGGTAAAAATGTATGTTATTTGCTGAGTGCAGAGGTACCCTCATAGCCAGCCTTTGAAGGCATAGAATTGTGCTTTAATATTTTCATGGAATATAGCACTTTTTCCATCGATTACTTGGACATCCTCGGTTGTTCCTGTGGCATGCAACACGTCCGAACACAGTAATAATCTATGTTTTGAAATTTACATTGTTCGTACACAGAGCGGACTGGCTCATATTCAAGACCAAGCATATACAACTGGACATATCTATGCCCTATATGTTTGGACAGCGTGTGTCATTTCATTTTGACAGTCTATAACTGCATGTACCAGGTTGTCTCTTTAAGAGACCCGCCTGTAGAATGTAAAATGAAATAGTATCTGGTTTTAAGCAGCCTTTCTGGAAACCCTTCTTCTAATCCTAGCTTTGCAATAGTAGCCGGGTGAAAAAACGGGTTAATTATTATTTCCCTCATAATCAGCTGACTAAAGAAAGTTGCATAGAAGCGTCAGCACAGAGTCAGGATGTCCCTGTAAAGCACCACGAGACTTAGAAAGATCTGGCACTTTAGGCTGGTTATTATGGAAGTCAGGTTAACCCTTATTGTGCTTCAATATCAGGATATTTAGAAGGTAAAATGCAACCTGCTTGTTTTGAGGCATTCATTTAAATAAATAATATCAGTGTGCAATATGCAGATTTGATAAGATTAACACAACAACGCGTTGCCGCTGTTCTAGAGTGCTTATTCTTAAAGGTACAGCTCTTATTTAGTGTTTGCAGCGGGTATGTACTGAAATGTTGTAACTTGACAGATTATCAGTCTCTTGTGAAGCCGTGGCACAGTGCACCAACACCCTTTCCACTTTTCCATGTAGGTTAATAAAGATTAACGCTGCCAATGGCTTGGGTGAATTACCAGAGTCTGATGAGACATGGCACCACGCTGTTATTATGTAGTCAATGTATTTTTTGTTCCCGGAGCTCTTCCAGCTTTAGGAAGTAGAAGGCACGGAAGGTTTTTCCTTCGTGTGCAATGTAACTAGCTTTAAAGGTCTTTCTAAACTAGGTGTGCCAGGACAGACTATTTAAACCTTACACCTATGAATTTAGCATCTGTTTGACAAGCGCTGAACCCAGACGTTAAATTCATGTTATAAATTATGTTTTGCTACAGTTGCCCCAGATTGTCCTACAGCATGTAGAATTTACAGATGGCCGGGTTTATGTGACTGATTTGGGCACCCTATCTTATACAAGGCATGTACCTTTAAACAGTATCTTACCAAGACCAATTAGGGCATTTTCTGCTCAGTCTTCAAAGGATATATAAAGGTCTTAAAAAGGATTCTGTTCCAGAATATAGGAAATTATTCTTAATTTCTCCTCAAATAAGTAAAAAGCCACAAGAAAAACAACTGCCGCTTCTTATTGACACCGGAGATTTGTTTGATCCCTGCACTGTTGCTACAACGCAATGCTTGGAACACACCAAAGACCGCAGAGTTTGAAGCTGAGCCACACGGCAACCTTCTCACATGGCTCTGCCCCACTCAGGTGTGATTTAATTAAAAAGATATAATAATCCTTCTACATGTAAAAAAAAATCCTAGTTAAAAACAAAACAAGACAGGTAAGAACCTTGGCAAACCCATGACTGTGCCGACGATTCGGGAACACAACTCACTAGTGCATATTTATAGATGTTTTGAAAAAATACCTTAAAAACAACCTGCCTTCGTGGCAGTACTTTGCACAAATTTCAGAGTAGAGAAAAGTGCTACAAGCGAGCAAAAACCCAGATTTACCTCTGGATGCTCAATGATGTCACACCATGGTGATTATAAAGTGATGACCCCTTTAAAGTGACACTGCAGGGTATTTTTTTTGGATTTAGTATCAGCCCTTAAAGCAAACGTGCGCTGAGACGTTTCTCCTTCACTCCGGAAGGCTTGTAATGTGGCTAGCAGCGTCCTCTCTCTCTATTAATGTTAACATAGTGCAGGCGATCACATGGCTGTACATGTCTTCGGTGAGGAATCATCTGCATTTGCCTTTTTCCTGATGCTTTCTACACAAGAAAGGAGAAAAGAAATAAAGTGCCTCTTTACACCAAGGTTCTCTGTTACGTTACTCTTATAGGTATTTATTGCATTGTGATTATGTCTTACGGATAACGACTAGCACAGCAGGTGCTACATGTAATCTACAAATACTGACCTGCCAGGTCTCTCCGACCAATGCCCACCAGGCCCTCGTACAATCCTTTCACTGGGTTTTCACCAGCCATCACTATCCCGTGCAGCCAGATCAGCAGCATCCTGTGACCATGGTCTCGATAACTTTTAGACCCTGATAGAGACAGGCGGTTAGATAGAGGGGTAACTATCTATTACATACCTTGTTTTAATCTGTTCAGTGATATCTAGCATCACATATTCTTCTAGCCAAAGCAATGTGTTATTCTTCCATTGCCCCATCATGCGCATACCACCCTGAAAGATGCTTGGTACCTGTCCACTGGTGCTCTATAGCCCGGATGTGGGCATCTGTGAACTTCCAGTACTGGGCCAGTTTCTTCCATTCACCGGGCTTGAGATATTTTGTGGCAAGTCTCCAGAGGACTGAGCGGATGTGCTGTGTCTCAAGGCGATGGTCCTGCTTAAAGGTCAAATGCCTCGCCATCCACGAATCAGAATCACTGTTCATATTATCCTGGAATAAGAAACTTACATATAAACTCATCTCTGCCTTGTTTATTACCAATGAGTTTTTATTTTCAGATACTGTATATTGCGTGCATAAGACATAAATGTGTCTTGTCAGCATGTTAATAACGTACCTTCTCCCACTTGTAGAATCGATCCGCCTTGATGATCATATCTGCCAAATTGATGTGATTCCCACGTGCAGCCACATCAAGTGACGTCTTCCCTTGCTGAAAAGCAAAACATAAAACAAGTTGGATATCGACAGGATAAATAATGCAACACATGCGCCGTATTCATGAAAACATCAATCCACAGTGACTTTTAAGCTATGCAGAAGGAAAGCCATAAAAGAAGATCACACTGTAATTTCAAAATGATTTTGTCACAAAATGCACTGATATAATCGGGAAAAAAACATTGTCTTTTTTTTTTCTTGCAACACTTATGCTACCTTACAGTACAAACACGCCTTTTAATGCTCACATAACCCTTTTTCACCGCACCTTATCCTGCAGCTTGAGGTTAACTCCAGCAACGAGGATCATCTCTGCCATGTCTTGCCGGCCATTCTCTGCAGCAATATGAAGAGGAGTCTGAAGCCTCTGTAGGGTTACAAGTATCTTGGTTATTTGCACAAGGTGATGTGGTCGGGTGTTACAAGCGTTTAGCAATGCTTCTGCTGGATCTTGGTGTATCCGATCGCTGCCTCTTTCTCCATGTAGTAGATTCGAATCGGTCTACCTTGTGTAGATGTGCGGTTGTGAGTCTCAGCATCCCTGTCCAATTCACACGTGTGTCTATCTCACCTCCACCCATTATAGTTTCATTGTAAGGTTCCTAAATGCCACTCAATTTTCTACATTATACATGATCAGCAGAAGCTCCTTTACTTACATAGTCAGCAATATCCAGATCACACTCACAGTCAATAAAAAGCTTGACCAAAGATGGAAAGTTCTGCAGAACTGAAATATGCAGAGCCGATGAATTTTGCTGCAATTAAAATAAAAAATATATCATTAGATTGTAAAGTTCCATGAGCTGGGTCCATTTCTGCTTCTGTACCAGTATGCCTTATAATGTGCAAATGGTATTGTAAAATCATTTTGAATAGTGTACATTTTAATGTTATTGTTAATTTTCACTCTCACCTATTGTAATAGCGCCACAGAATCTGGTGGCGCTCTGTAAATGAATACAACATACTCACATTGTTTACAGCATTAATATCAATTCCTGCATCAATAAGTGCTCTTGCAATATCCTCGTGTCCACGGAAGGCTGCATAGTGGAGGCAGTTCATTCCTTTCTGGGGGACAAAGACAGCTGTCACTATACATTAACACCTTATACTGTATATATATATGTGCTATTTAGGCTCTTAGTGGTTGTATATGCACCACTTATAGTGCTAATCACTTATCAAGTTACTTGGGAAATAGTTCATTCTAGCCTATAGTCTCTCTATGTGGTACATGGGAAAGGTATCGTTATTCTAGTGCCATAGGGAAAGGGCTAATTGAAAGAGTCAGTTTTGTTTTAATGTGGATAAAACTTTTTCCTTTGAGGTGAGAATTGGATGAACTCAGCTGGTTAATATGCTAGATCCCTAAATATTTTATATATATATATATGTAGGACAGCTGGCGACCATAAAATCACCCTGCAGACTGCCTCCATGTAGTAGGCCTCAACACAGAGAGACCTGCTTTATAGTAGCTGGAGGTGACTTTGTGTCGTATATAAAGGTTCAAGCTCCAAACTTGGAAAACAAAACAAAGAATGTGACCACCTGATGGCAGGAGTTTGTACAATGGGTATCTAGGCCCGCTGCACACCAAACATTGTTATTAATTTTTCTTGGTCTTCACTAAACCTGACTTTCCTTTTTTTAAATTTGTTTCTATAAAAAAGGTAGATTTTTTTTTTTCAGAAGACGAATAAAACCTTTAAATCCCTGCATAAGCTTCCACGTTAATCCTCGCATTAAATATGCTGGGATGCCTTTCCTTTTACTTATTAATTGATAAAATACCTCAGTTTGTGTGTTTACATCACAACCAGCTTCTAGAAGGATTTTCATACAGTCAAAATATCCACCTTCTGTAGCAAGATGCAAAGCGGTCAGGCCTTCCTGTAAATACACCAAGAAATGTACCCGTCATCTCGTACATTCATCATACCCAACACTGGCTGGTGGCTTACATTCCATCGCTTACTTTTCATTCATTAATAATTTCTCTTCATACGTTTAATGGCTATACTTTATAGAGTTCATTGTGACTTGGTGGTGATCAGAATCATTTGTTATTTGTTTAAGCATGAGCTTTATTGTGTGCGATGTGCTGAGTTTTACACACTTGACTACTGGCAAAATAGTATTGGTAACTAAATGGCACAAGGAATCACTTAAAGAATATACTAACCAGGTTTTTTTCATTAAGGTCCACTCCAATTTCCACAATCTTCTGCAGAACCTCTGTGTGCCCATTCTTAGCCGCCAGGTGAAGGGCTGTGTTGTTCTCCTAAATGTAATTAGAGATATTCAGGGAAACGTTTGAACTGAATGCAAAACTAAAATCATTTTGATGTTCTTCATATTGGCTGCAAGTGTTGCATGTACTGCCTACTCAAAGCTTGAATTCCATAAGTAAGCAATTTGTTATAGGTACATCTGTCTACAGTTCCCCATTTCGAGAATACTCTAGGCCTCACCCTCACTACTAGCTCCCATTTCACCACCATATTGAGTCAACAGCATGTTAAATACTTCCTCGCTCAAGATTCTTCTTGATACTGAGTTCTAAATTAAGGGTTTACTCTACATGTACTATAACAACAGTGAATTGTATCCGCCTTCAACTATGGTATCACCAGTATGTCCGAATAATAATCTTTTGACCGTCAGATAAATAAACTTACCTTGTCCTTTAAACTGTGCTGGCAACCAGAACCGATAAGAAATTCCACCACTTCCAACTTCCCATTTTCTGCCGCTAGATGAAAAGCCGTCCTCCCTGACTGTAAAGGAACAGAGAGTCTATTAAAAACGCAAAATGGCTCAAACTTTTATATCATTACAGAAAAGTCAAATTCTTCAGAATATTCCAAATGCAATGCAGATACTTTGGTTCAAAATAATTACGTCAATCCATACCAAAGTAGATCTTTACAAATAACACATGAATGTTAGGTATAAAACACGTCAGGGGCTGTAATTATAAAGATCAGTTCTAGGGGCACAAATGTGGGCTATGTCCGAGTGTCCACAAGTAGCAGTTTGTCCAAGAACTGATCTTAAAAACGATGTCTGGCTAAAAGGAGACATTCATAAAACAAACAGTTACAAATGTAGAGGAGCTTTGCAGGATCAGGCAGGAATATCCATGGATTTAGGTGTTGACGTTGTTTGCTCAAATAAGGATACCCCAAAATCCTTGACCTCTTCTTTTTAGGAGGAGTATAGAAGGGGCTGACATAGGGCGATAAAGGTAACGATCTTCTTGTATACCAGCAAACACAGAAGCAGCTCTGGCAAAAGAGCATTTTTTCACATTTACATATATAAAAGTAACAGATAATTAGTAAAATATTGGTTTTCTTCTTGCCATGCTAATGGGATTCAATAAATTGGTTTTGTTGAAAACAAAATTCTTTTTTCATTATATTTACATGGGCGCATGTAAATATTGCTTAATGGGTAATAATAACATGGTTCTCTTAATAAGGTAACCTGTTTTCTTGACTATTTCAATTCAATGTATTTAAAGCTGCTTTTTTTCTACAGTCAAAGTCTCCGTAAGTCAAACTATCTTTGTGCTTAGAATGCCCGAGAATGGCATGTATGTGTTTAAGGGTTAAAAAACACTATATTGTTTAGGAAGGTGTTTATATGATTTTGGCTGGGAACAACTAATTGTCAGGAGTCACAAAATCAGACACTGATATACACTTGTTGTTATACGCTAAAAAACAGTTTTACCATTATTTTTAATGCAGTTCTATAACTATATTTTAAAAATGTATTGTTGGCTAAGCAGAGAGGACTTTGGGGGCATAACACAGGCAAAAAAAAAAGTGTTATAAATATTGGGCTGCCACGAAACCAAATAATTTTAGCAGTAAGGGTGAAGGAGTTATTGTATGCGCCATTATGCTTCCATGCAGCTTTGTAATGTTTTGTGAATTACCAGTAAGGCCTTCCATGGTTTCTAGCAAGGTGAATGTTGACATATTCCAAAGCAATAGAGGCTCTAATCTGACCAGCCCTGGTGATCAGTTAAAGGTCTGGTCCTTGTCAATGACTGGGGTGAATGTAGTGTTTATGGGAGGTGAAGTGTTAAACATGATCCTGTTTTGCGCCTCTGGAAAATCAGGTTCTTTTTTATGATGTACAAATAATTACATCAAACAGCCAAAACGTAAATACACTTAGTACTTCCCCACCCTCTGCTAACTAAATAGTGTTTCATGGACACACGCAGGTGACTTTTGTGATGTGGAATTTACAGAATGTTGACAGCCTTCCCGACATGACCCTTCCTTTGAATATCTGGACTTGATATCAGGCTCCCTGTTAGAAACTACCCCATGACAATATGTTGGAAATACTAGCCAGCTTTGGAGGGGCATTGTACCCTTGAGTTAGTATAAAGTTACCTTCACAGTTTCCAACTAGACCACAAAATTGTAAGCCAATTATGGTAGGACAACCATTAAACTACTATAGAAACAGGGTTCTCCTTTTAAAGATTAGTAGGGGTACAGTTTCTTTCCTCTTCTGTGACCAAGCTCTTATCTTCCCTGTGTGACACTGCCCGGTTTAAATCACCGCTGAACACGGATAGACTTACCTTGTCTACCTTGTCTAATTTAATGTTTTCAAGATCCTCCATAATAAACTCCATGACCTTGATGTGGCCTCTCTGTGCGGCACAGTGAAGAAGATTCAAACCATTCTGGAAATCAAAGAAGGATATTTTTATTATGCCAAGGGAAGCTATTAGGAAGGAACATAACTAAAATTATGTTTAATTGAATGAACAGAGAGAGGTAGGTGACCCAGCTAGTGGGCTAGAAGAAGCTGAGCTGTGGGCAAGTCAGACCCCAGGTTCCGCTCTTCAAGCAATACAATGAGTCCTTGTGAGCATCAAGGACAAACATACTAAATGATCCATACCAGCCATCACTCCTTTACTAGGCTGTATTAACAGGTTTGGTTGGGGAACATATTAAAAGAAAAAGTAATACATAAAACATAATCCAGCTATATAAGTGGGGCATCACATCTACAACATATTCATTGTTTGAGCAAATAACACAAAATCATTTAATAATTGTAAAAGTGAATGTTTACAGGTGCTAGTAGGGAAACCTCAGTAGGGTAGAGGGCCTATATGTGAAACTACTTCTAAGCTGCTCATGGTTGTAACCAACAAGGAATCATGCAAAGGTGTTATTATCTTATATCTTCTATGTAATATCATTTAAGATGAGTAAATCTGACACAGACCTAAAATAAAAACACGTTTCCATTTTGTGTTCTTGTGTCTAGACACAGATCATCCCTCTAGGTAACAGTTCTCAATAGAACCATAGGTGGTTCTTTAATTAAAAATTGCAATTGAGCTTGAAAATGAATGATACACCTCTGGTCATCCGAGGAGATCCTTAAAACATGCAAAAGCAACATGGGGATTGAAACTTAGACTCTCTAAGTAACTTATTACAATGATCTATTATGGCAAGATCTCTTAGCAAATCCCCCGAGCTTTCATAGCGTATTTATTTGCAAGGAAACAATTAAGCCACATTAGAATTGGTAGAACAATCATTACCTTATTAATGCAGTTAATCTTGGCTCCAGCATTGACAAGAATCTGCAGACATCGAAGATGTCCAAACCAGGCTGCCAAAAGCAGTGCATTCATTCCGAACTAGAAGCAGAAATAAATCAGAGAATTCAGGTACTCAAACAGTTAAAATAGAAGAAAGTATTTCTCCAAAAAGAATGATATGATACTGTCTGCCTTGCTACCCATTTTATTCAACAGTAGGGATATATATTGAGAGGAACTCCTAGATTTGCTGCAGTCATAGCGTGCATTGTAGTTCAGCAGTAACCTGATCATCTTGTAGGTTTCCCTGTGGCCTACTGATACAGTGGACCTGCCACTCTGTAAACTACCCTCCTGGAGGTAAAAACAGATTGCTATGGATAACATATTTTGTTTAGGGAGTAGGGGAAAGTAGGAAGGATCACCTGGAAATTGAAACACATACATTGTCCTCCTCGTCCACAGGCACATCATGGTCCAGCAGAAGCTTCACTGCCTGCTCATGTCCAGCTCCGGCTGCCCAATGTATGGCTGTCCTGTCTACCTGAAACAGCAGTAAAAGGACAAGACGAAAACTTGATCAAGGGCTACTGCTACTCCCGCTGATTTCAGTACGAGTGCTACATAGCATGTGCAGGAAGTATATTTAAGTATGCTTCCTGTATACACTTCCTGGTTTGATTAAGGGAGAGGAGGGAAATGAGACAGAACTCTACATTTCTAACAAGTTAGACCTAATAAAAAATAAAATGTTTCTTAACCACAGTAATCCAAAAGGGATACTGTACCTACACTGTTCTTGGCCCTGACGTCCACTCCTTTGTTGATCAGTTGCAGCATCTTCTGTATGTTGTTGGTCTTTGCTGCATTGTGAAACTCTATCTCTGTACGCAGTACTGAAACAAGACAAGACTGTCAACAAGAGGAACAATTGTAGAACTTTTCTGAATAAGCCTGATACATTTACTGTTCTGGTAAAGGCCAATAGTGCACTCTGGTCTAGGACGACTGGCTCCAGAAGGATGTCCCTGTCCTGTTGGGCAACAGGATTATCCATTGGGTTGGGGGATAATCGTATCAGAGATCATCCTAGAAACAGGCCCATTAAATCTACAGAGATTTTGGTCTGGCACAGAGCTCCATAATATATTTCACTTGCTCTCCATGACTGTCCAAGACATGCACAGCTTGGCCATTTTAGTAATTCTTGGATATGAAGGAAGCGCCGCGATGATTTCAGAGAATTAAAACTTTGTGTATAACAACGCAACTTAGGCTGACCAGATTCCTCCTATAAAGGAGAAATGATATTGAAAATACATACTGCAGGCCTGTATTCAAGCCCCTTAAAGAAGCCATCTGGTCATCTAATTTACCTGTCAAACACAAGAAGTAAGAGATGAAGCCTAACATCCTATAAGAGATTAGATCAGATCTTGCTGGTAAATTCTTCATTGAATCTTGTAGACTTGCTGGGTAACAGTATCTGTCGGAGACAGAAGCTCCTGATCCCACACTGGGTTCACTGTTGCAACATACCTATTAACACCGATACCTAAGTTATCGTCTTTTATAAATCAAATTCCACGTCTGTTTGGGATCGGTGCCAAGGAGACACAGATGTTGGAATGTGATTTTCATGCTTGGCACACATGAAACTGTGGCTCTGCCATTTATGTTTTACACCTGCAAAGGTTATTGCAGGACACCGAGGCCCCTTTTTACTAAGTAGCATTTCTCTACAAGACATTATAGCCTATGAAACATGAGAAAAATACAGAAAATCTACATAGGGAATAAAAACATCTATTATTCAGCTGCTGGTTCGGTTAATTCCGAGAACGTGTGCTAAAAGCGCTTTGTACGTGTGGATTTTTTTTTTGTGAAATTACAAAAAGCCAGCGTTTTACTTTGCACCAATTCGTTTGTTTGTGTTCCTTTTATTTTCTTAGTAAAACAACTTCCAATTAATTTGTTAAAAAATTAGTATTAGCACCCTTTTTAATTAGCACAGTGAGTGATAACTTTTGCATTATTTTGCCATATTTTTAATATGTATCTGTTTTATCAGTGATGTATTTTGGCCTAGACTGGCTAGGCCTAGAGCATTAGGGCCAGTGGGGCATGGCAGGGAGACAGTTGCCCTATTGGTGCCACAGCTCAATAGGCCAGCTAAAAGAGATATCAGCCCATTAACCCTACAGAGGGCTGTGCCAAGTCAGCACAGTCATCCATAATTTCCTTCCGCTCAGTGCCATGTGTCCTTAAAAGGTGGTGTGCCAGGATATGATGCTATAATAGTAATTATATGGAGCATATGGTGGCGCTACCCTTGGTTGGGCTTAGGGCAGCACCGAAGGTAAATATGCCACTGGCTGGAATATATTGTGAAATGTGAAATGTTCAATTGTGATTTCATGCTATGCCTTATATGTTATTTGCATTATTACACACTGTATTTATATAGGGGGAGGACTTGCTGCATCTATATCATCTGCTTTGTGAGTTGGCAGATTTAGATGCCCATGGGGATGGGCCTAGCCATGTGCTGGGGCGGAGGAAGCACCAGACAGCGTTAAAGGGCCAAAATATCCCTGCCACCCCCTGTACAGTGCGTATGAAAGTACTACCATTTTAAACATTTTTTAAAAAGCACTTACCTGACACAGAAGAGCCCGCCCTGCAGCAGGAACTGCTCTCCTCTTCGATTGCCTATTCTTGCACTGATTGGCTGCTTCAAGCTGCCAATCAGAGGCAGAAAAGTGCTCCCTTTACAGTCAATGGTAGCACTTTCCACCCTTGTGCCCCTAGCTTTTTTGAGCCAGCACTGGAACTGGTTGGAGGTGAATGTATCACTTCCAGGCTGGGAGTAGCAGGGGAAGTTTATCATGTCAAATTTTGCCTCTGGAAATGTTTAATTGTCATATGACACAAATGCACTCACTGAAAGGTTTTTACCATGGGAACTGAGGCAGATTATTAAAAGTTCCTATGTTGGTTTTTTTAAGTGAAAAAAAACTCCAAAAAAGCAATAAAAAGACAGATCTTCAAAGTGATCGTGCTAGAGAACTAATATTTTGTTTGTGTTTTTGTTCTTAAAGCCTTCTGCTTTCGTTGCCATCTGTGTTTTTATTTACAGCCGCCACTGTAAAATAGATTAACCCTCGGTTCTTCAGACGTTTTATTTTCCCCATTATTTTAAAATTAAGTTAAAAAAACTGAATATAATTTCACACTGCTTTAACCATGCACATGCTGATAAAGATATAAGCAGGACATTTTAGCTCTAAACACTGCCTGACCCATATTTCTTTCCATGCACCGGTTCATCGGACGTAGTGACAGCGGGCAATCGTCACAATTAAACCCGACAGCCTAATGTTACGAGGCAGGGCTCCAGGGATACGTTTAAAGCAGTTTTATCTACAGCGAGTATACACCGTACCCAACTCTCGTTTAGAAACCCACAAAAATACAACAATCTATTCATACAATCACCTTATCAACTGTATATATCACATGTATATTATTATTTATGAAGCTGAGGCAATTATATCAGATAACACTTATTAGAGGGCCTGAGCCATTTAAGGAACTTTAGGGACACCAAGACTCTTTCTGAGAAGACCTTTCAGACCATGATCACATATTCTATGTTACAGAAGACGCTGGTTTGAGAGTCCAAACAATGAAACAGCAACTCCAGCCAGAACATTGTGATTACATATATTGGCCATTATTATAATGACATGCCAACAACCACCATGGAGTTACCTCCTGCAGTACCAACTGTAGTGGGTCTCGGTATCCTAGATATAGCCGCTTAAGTCAGCTTCCTCCCCATCAGCCACTGAGCCTCTCGCTGGTTCCTGGTCGATACCAGAATATCAGCCACTTAAGTTGATAAAGTTACCCTCAAGAACACTAATCTAGAATGCTTGAGAGTCAACCAGGAACTACTCATTTTTATTAGGGAACATGCACACATATTTATACCAAATCTTCTCCCAGATAAACAGTACAACAGTACAAGTCCCAAGAGACAAATTACATCAACAAATCAACAAACTGGGTTTTTTTGCCTTCTTTTGGATCAACAGCAACAAATTAACAGATATAAGAAAGGCTGAACTTGATGGACGCATGTCTTTTTTCAGCCTATATAACGATGTAACTATGTAACAAAGGTCTCACAGGACAAGGTTTTCACACTCCAGGAGAACAATAGTACATTGGGTTCCTGGCACCTAGCAGCTGGGAAGTGGTAAAACAGACTAGTCAGATTTTACAGGAACTGGTTGTTTTCTTACACCTGGGGTTATCTCGGTAACCTAATGATAGTAAATACCAACAATATCTAATGCCAAGAGACCTGTACAATAAAACAACATTTTACCAGGCTCAAACAGTCTGAATAAACCCCTTTTTAAAAACAATTGTACCCCAACTTTGTATCTGAGCTCCAGTCTGTAGTAATTCAGAAAATGTAGCACTTCTACCCACCTCCCCAAAAACAGAACCCCTTCCAAGGCCAGGGCCCATAATCTTTAGGGAGGAGGTTGGCCCCCAGGCCCCTCCAGGCTCCCAGGGCATGGAGGCTTCAGTGACACACAACCATCACCCTACCTCCGTCCAACTGTTCTCCATTACCCTTATAAATGCAGTTATTAAATGGAGTTATACATCTGGGAGTTCCACACTATTGGCAACCACGGTCTACCTCTCACCAACACTACCCCATCATTCAGGCTTTGCCTACTTTCACTCAGTGCTTACTAGAACAGTCCAATTGTCTACCCCCCCCCCCCCATGCTATGCTTCAGTTCTTGGTAGTTGCAGTTTAATAACAATTTAAAGGTTACAGCGCTGGGGGTTTATAAATAATCATTTATGTACAGCAACAGCAATTTCACGAGCAGAGGACATCCATAAAACAATGAAGTGCAGTAATTCCTCTTTAGGGTTTGGCTTCACTTATTCCAATAAAAATACACACTAGAGGAAGATATATGTCTCCATACCAGGAAACTAGCTTCTAAGCGACTGTAATAACATGATACAGAAATACGATCTGCCATTGTATAGTGCAGGACATGCGCATTAAAGGGACCCTCTATATGCACTTTAATGCATGTGATAGCTGAATACATTTCCATGGTGCCCACCTTGCAAATGCATGGGGGGGGTTCTGCAGAACCCTCCTATATGAATTTGACTTTGCAAAGTAACACACTTAATGTAAAACTGTTTTTTTTTTGTTATATACTACTTTTTTCTTGTCTATCCTTTGTACAGCGCTACGGAATATGCTGGCGCTATATAAAACAATAAATAATAAGTACCCTGGCTGGATTGATTAAAGACATTCCAAGCGGTATCTATTCTATAGAACGGGCTGAGAAACATGAATCTTTTCCCAAATTAGACCAGAGTAACAGGCGGAATAACAGTCTGAGTACACCGACAGGCTTCAAAGCTCCGGAGCGCTGCTAGAACTGCCACGGACAGGAGTTCTACCTGCGTGGCAGGAATTCTGCGCCTCGCCTCTCAGATAATATTCTCTCATAAGTCACATAATTAATGTCAAAAACACAGAGCCCAGCTTTACAGGGCAACTAACCACGGCAACACACCTTATCAGCCAGTTACAATGTCAAACATAAGAAATTCCTTCCGCTCACCCGCACATTCCAGCGAGAGTTCAGTATGCAGCAAACAGAGGGTTTGTACAGATTACAGCCACTCACACCCATCACGCTAGGACAGCAGCAGTAGAAACCTCACTTTCTATACCCTCATCTCCCTTTGTTTCGTTATGTTATACTCTACTGATATCCTATTTACCTGTTGTACTGCGATGCTGAATATGATGGCGCTATATAAAGCAATTAATAATATAAATATGGTTTATGCACTCTTTTAACTCGAACCTCCTTTGCTCATATCGCTCAATCAGGTCACATTAGATACTTTTGCATTGCACCTTATGAACTCTTATCAAGATCTATATGCGAGTAAACCGGTAAAGCACCTTCTACATATATTAATAGAAAGATACAGCAAATGCCGGCGACACCGCGGAGCTTTACAAGTTAAAGCGATTAGACGTTACTCCTAAAAATGATACCCAGAGAGAGCAGGCGGTATTTTATACGGAGGTTATCACAGAGGTAGTGGATACACGGATACGTTGGGGAATTCAGTACATGTAGACAGCCCTTCGCTGCCAAGTGGAACTCCCAGCCCTTCCTTCCTCTCATTGTCTGTGTAACGATGTCATGCGCTGGGTTAACAGAGGCTTATACAGAGAAGTATATACAGAATATGTGTGTGTATATGTGTGTATAAATAAACATATATATATATCGATATAAAAGTATATACAGTATGTGTGTGTAAATATGTATTTATATTTGTGTGTACATATATATTGATATATGTGTGTGTGTGTGTGTGTGTGTGTGTGTGTGTGTGTATATATATATATATATATAATATACATATATAACATACATTTTATATATATATATATAAAGATACAGATTGCACTCTTCATCGTATTAAAGAATACAGCACAGCGTGCCACGGGACTAACCTGGGAGGTGGGAGGCGGTGGCGGTCGCTGCCCGGGACTCAACCCCGAGACCCCGCAATGACCCCCCCCCCCCGGTGTATCCACCCGGTCTGCACATGGAGCAGACACCCCACCGTCACAGCCCAGTCCCCGGTGTAATTGGCACTTACAGATCTCATCATCACACAGCAGAGCGCCCTCCATCCCCGCACCGCTCTCATCCAAGCCACATCACTTCGGCTCTCCCGGAGCCAGCCCTTCTCGGGGCAGCCTGCGCCCGGCGAGGGGAGGGGCTAGTGTCAGTGCGCAGGAGCTGGCCAGGGCCGGCCCATGACGTCACGGGAGGGGCAGAAAACGAGAGGGCGAGGAGGATACGGAGAGGACGTGGTTCCGACAGACCGTGACACAGGGGGGAATAGACCTTCAACGCAGGGGTTACTGCAACACCCAACGCTCTCCTCCATCCGGGCTGAGGATGATAGGAGTAATAACACAGACTTGGGGTGCCGCAGTTACCCAGTCCTGAATTGACTCATACCGTTCGAGTCGGTGTACAGCCGGTATACTATGTTATAAAGCACCCCCATTTATATTATATACACCTCCGCAGAGCACCTGCTATGATTCGGGGATTCTGGGGTTAATTTACTAGCCGGTACTTTACTGCACTTCAAATACAATGCAAGGTGTGCGGGTGTCACAGGTGACCTGGGGTGACCCCGACAGCGCGTGACTCCAAGGTGAGATCTTCCCTCAGGGAGTGTGTGCCACCGAGTTTGCCGTCACTCCTGTCTGATTTACCGCTTTATTATATATATTATATACACAAGGTATAACATTATGGATAACAAAGTGTGTGACAATAAGACTTACCGCTTTATTATATATATTATATACACAAGGTATGGATAACAAAGTGTGTGACAATAAGACTTACCGCTTTATTATATATATTATATACACAAGGTATGGATAACAAAGTGTGTGACAATAAGACTTACCGCTTTATTATATATATTATATACACAAGGTATGGATAACAAAGTGTGTGACAATAAGACTTACCGCTTTATTATATATATTATATACACAAGGCAAACGCTGTGCTACGTATTTAGTGCGCCTTTCCTGAAATGTGAAAAGAGGGTCTGGCCACTCCTGCTTCTTTATGAAGTGAAATAAATTCAACTATTCATTGCATGGCATGAAACGAAAAAATTCGAAGATATTCCAGGAAGTGTTCAGTATGATTTATTATCCATACATGCGCATTCCATGTGTTTATTGTATTATATTTCATAGTTTTTTTTTATCAATTAAAGTCTAACTAGTAGCAGATAATTTTCCATAGATCTGCTAAATATTTCTTGCCTTATAGGCTCAAATATATTGGCCATGTTGCAAACCGGTGCCAGATTGGGGAAGAAAAACAGCCCTGACTCTTTAATGGCAACAGCCACTAAATTATTAGTATTAATTGTTTTATATAGCGCCATCGTATTCTGTAGCTCTGTAGAATGGGTAAACAGGACATGACAAGTAGTATGTAACACAACAATTAGACTTACAGAAACAAGCTCAAAGAGCTTACAATCTGGAAGAATGACATACATATGGCTGAACTCTTTATCTTGTGCATGTTTACAAGATTTATGGTGCAAGTCACAGCCAAAGTAACACACCTATGCCATCTAGCACTGCCCACACACACCTAGACACTCACACTAACACAACCAGACACACACCAACATGCCCACCACACATACTAACACCTAGACACACATTACCCATATCCCTAAACTCGTCCGCCCAAGAATTTGCCACTTGCCACAAAATTGACACTATCGGGGATGACATCCTCCCCCGTGGTGTCAATCACATGGTACCTCGGCCTCCCTCCTCATCCGAAAGCTACCTTCAACTCCCTCAGTCTAGTCACCCCTTCCCAAATATCTGAGGTTCTTATCGACCAACCTCACTACCTCCCCCCTCGACCCTGTACCCTCGCACCTCCCATCATCCCTTTCTGGTGTTCTTACCCTAACCAACATCTTTAATCTCTCTCTTTCCTCATTTAAACATGCCATCATCTCTCCCCTCCTAAAGAAACCTTCCCTTGATCACCATCAATCCATCATCCCTTCTCATCCACGACTACATTTCTCTCTGCACACTCTCTGCTTGCCCACTGGCCTTACTCAGATCTGCCCATTGGGCCACCAAGCGTTTGCCCAGATTAAAAGATGCCCCCCACAGACCTGTACACAACGAAAAACCACAGGGGAGCTGTCATGCCATTAACCCCGTGCCCCCAACATACACAGACCCTCATACACGCAAAACTCAGATCTGTCTCTTACCAGACCTAAGGGCGATGACTTTGGGACGGAAAATTGTTTATTTTAGGAAGGAAAATAATATATATGCTAGGTCTGTCACCGTTTGCCTCAAACCCATGCAATAAAATAGTATTTTAGTATTAAATGCCATATTTTCACCATAATTTATGCTAAAAGCCATGAAGGAGGCTGTTTTCCTGTAAGCTGGTTTTATCCTGCTGAGCCAGGGACCTGTTTGGAGCCTGCATTGCCCAACCGGTTATAATATAAACAGAATTTTTACCAGAACTCTATGCAAATGGCCACAAGGGAAAAAAATACTCCTCGTGTTAAAACAATTGTTTTTTTTAAATATATTTTTAAATATTGTTTAAAATAATACAAGGTTCAGATTTCATAATTGGCCTTAAACATGCAAATATTCTTGTTCTCTACAGTGCCTGGACCGTGTACCTTGTCTGTAAAATACAATTAAGAAAGAAGTGGCTTCGGGGACTAATTAACGAGGAAGCATGCAGGGTCTTGACTGCAGCACTATAGTGTATGGAAGTGATGGATGCAGGTTGGCGTCAGTGTAGAAGGATTTAAGAGTTCCAAAACCACCTAAATCTCCCTCACATTTACAAATAAGTCATCATTTTAGCTGAACATATCTACCATGTTTTGATTACAGTGAGCAAATTAGTAAAATAATATAAATTACTATCACGCATAGAATTCAGCATTTTGAAAGCATTATTCTGGCTGGAAAAAGAAGCATCCATCAGAAGGTATTCTACTTTTGCAGATGTTAACAATAATTCACAAAAGTTTAAATTGTACAGAATAAATTGAATATTACAGGAATTAGGTTATATTGCTGTAAAGATATATGGTTTCTTTTCTTTTCTACAATCCTATCGGGAAAAGCATTTATATGGTGAAAGGGGGGGGGGGCAAGCAATAAAAGATTATAAAATGAATCCAAGCAGATACAGTCTGAAAATCCTATAACACCTGTGTCAGGAATAAATATATAGGGGGTTTAGTCACGCTGTAAAGGTCCTATTTGGCCTAGCCTGCTATTCTGTTTACCAGGGGTGTTTTTTACGCTTTTTTTTCCGTGTTTTTGCTGCCTTTCTATGACCGTTATTTCTCTTTCATTTACTGCACCCACATAAGTTAATTAAAGGGCTATTTCTTTGAAAAACATATTTATATATTATTTACTATTTTAAAATGAAAAAAACACATTAACAATTTTACAGGGATTTGTTTCACATTTATAGTGGAAAATACAAAAAAATATATTCTTTAACTTGCCGTGATTTGAAAACCACCCCCATATTTCTATATAATTTTTATTTATTTTAAGCTTTCTAATTGTTTTAGGGACCAATGGAATCATCTATTCAGCTCACAATCACAGTGAAAAAAGAAGAGAGACAGAGACAGAGGAAGAGGCAGTGCTTACAAAGTAGCGAAGGAGTTGAAGTACCCCAATTTTGCCAAGTCCTCTCTAATTCTATTGGACTCAATTAACTGAAGTACCTTTGTGGTGGGACATCTGATCAGAACTTAAAAACATACACAAAACACACAAAAAGGGAAGCACACACTCAACAAGCATATAAACATTTTCCCATGCTCCTGAAATAGATCTTTGCTCTCCTCAACCGGCCAATTTAGGCTCTACCCCCATAGTCTGCATTAGAAGGCACTGCGCACCTTTAATACATGGAGCGGAGGGATATTGCGTCCCCCGACGAGGAGGGGGCGGCTTGGGCCTTCATTACTTATGGTATATTAAATCCAAACATTAGCGCTGATGGGGAAGATCAAATTTTATTACAAATTGAAATGGCTGCAAATTTGGGTGAAGTTATGATCATGGGAGATCTTAACTTCTCAGATGTAGATTAATGCTGTGGAACAACTAGTTCAGCTAAGTGCAGCAAGTTTCTTAACCTGATAAATGACAAATTTATGTCACAATGAGTAGAGACCCCAGCCAGAGTGGAAGCCTGTCTGGCTCTGGTTATAACCATCAACGAGGAGCTTATGTCAAACATCCAAGTAAGAGAACACTTGGGGAATAGTAACCCTAACATGGTTTCTTTGAGAGACACTTAATTTTAGAAGGGCCAACTTTGGCAGGCTAAGGGCATCTGTTGAACACATCCACTGGGATGGATTTTTTTCTGGACAGGACACACATAACAAGTGGAATACCTTTAAGCACACATTACAAAATTAAACATTAAATGCATACTTTTGGGAAGCAAATATAAAAGAAGAAAATTCAAACCAATGTGGCTTTAACGTAAAACAGGAAATACAAAACCAGTAAATTTTGCGTTTAATGCCGGCATCAGCAGCATCATTTATAGACTACAAAGGTGCCAACAAAGCCTGCAAAAAAGACGACTAAAATGGCAGAATTGGAAAATGAGAAAGATTTTTTTTGTTTGGAAATGGAAAAAAGCTAAAAGCAGAAAATGTTGGTTCTTTGCTATCGGAAATGGGAAATTTGGTTAGTGTGGAAATAGGGAAAGTAGTTTATTTAACTTTCTTCTTCCGTTTACACCAAGGAAGAACTGATGGCTAAGCCCCTGCTGACTGATCTTACAGAAACATTGCAACAAACATAGGATTGGCTGACACAGGAAAAAGGGGCTTAAGTAATTAAACACTTTTAAGGTAGACAAGGGCCAGATGGTATAAACCCAAGGGTACTTAAGCCTTATTCTGGCCAGACCATTATTTTTGATCTTTAAGGATTCTTTCAGTTCAGGTATAGTGCCAATAGACTGGCCTAAGCCAGATGTGATGCCCATATCTAAAAAGGACAGCCCGGCAATTAAAGGACAGTGAGCTTGACATCTAAAGTGAGGAAATTATTTGAAGGGTTGCTATTCATTCAAGAATACATCTTGAATCAAAATATAATTAGTAGAAGTCGACATGGTTTTGTGAATGACAGGTCCTGTCAGACCAACTTAATAGCATTCTATGAAGAAGTCAGTAAAAATATAGATCTAAGCGGAGCAGTAGATGTGATCTATTTGGATTTTGCAAAGGCATTGGATACGGTTTCACTGCACAAATTGTCAGAAATAGACTTAGGGGCAAATGTATGTACTTGGATTAGAAATTGTCTAAAGGAGAGAATGCAAAGAGTTGTTGAAAAAGAAAAGTTTTCCAACTGGACCAATGTATTAAGTGGAGTACCCCAGGGGTCGGTCTTAGGCCCTCTTCTTTTAAATTTGTTTATTAATGATCTCCTATATTGCATTGAGAACCATGTCTTAGTGTCTGCTGATGATACAAGATAAGGTAGGGTGATACAGTCTAAACTTGATGTTTCTTCTTTGCAGGCAGATTAACAAAATGAAAAAAATAGCTTAATTTGGTGTATTTTTGGCTTTCTTTTGGATCAAAAGCATGAAAGATATATATGATGGTTGAAGGGTTGAACTTGGTTGACTTAGGTCTTTTTTCCAACTTAAATTACTATGTTACCTGCATGCTCAAAGATGTGTTTACCTGGGACACTGACCTAGACATGACCCTGATCAGCCCCCCTCTGGAGCCGCTGTCCTCACTGCTAAGTGCTGGGATAGGACCTCATATCCCGGTGCTACATGTCGGCCTATCACAAAATATACTTTTTGGCACTCAAATTAAAGAGGAAATAAGCCTGTTCCTCTATGACGTATAGTGCCCCGTGCAGAGTATTTCTTGTTTTAGTTCTCAAGATTGTAAGCTTGCGAGCAGGGCTCTCTTCACCTAATGTATCGGTTTGTCTTAGTCTGTCAATTCTTTCTTGTCTTGTATTAAGCGCTGCGTACATTTTTGGGCTATATAAATTAAAGATAATAATAAAAGGTTAATGTATTAGTTGGTGTTGGTTTTCTTCAATCAAAGTGGGTTGTTTTATGTATGATCACTAGATGGTGCCCTCTACGTGTTTGGTACAGACATGTTGTAGTCTCGCTGTCGACAAGATTTTTAAGGCTTTAAGGGAGCCTTTCAGTAAATTACAGGAACAGTGTTGCAAAAGAAAAGTTACATGAAAAATATTTAATTAAGCGTCAAAGAATGTAATCATTTATTATCATCAATTTTTATTGATTTATTATAATCAATATTATTATCACTCGTTATAGCAAGTGGAAAGATACAGAAAATATAATCTCTAGTAGCATTCTAGTCACTGGGTGTTAGGGTAAATAAACACCTTAGCGATGTAAAGGGGGGGGTATACTGGGTTCCTGAACTGTAATTAAGTGTGATGTGGTATTCTTTGCCCTTTCTGACGTATCTGAGTAATAAACAACCGGGCAGGAAAGAATGACTTCCTGACAACACAGATTCATCGTGTGGCAGCTCACAATATGTCAAATTAGAGCAAAACAAGATCACTGGCGTCAGGAGGCTACTGAATGACGATTTTCAGGATAACGTAGAAAAAAAGGTCAAAAATTATTTTTAGGTGGTATAGAAGACCAACCATTGCAGGGTAGATACCCTGCTTCATCATGTAATGATATATTACAGAGAAATAGCCATATTATGGAAAATCTGGTGGGTAATTGACGTCACCGAGAACTATCCCAGGAAGCTCTTCCACTTAAATAAAAGAACTAGGAGGTGTAAGACCTACAAAGTCACCACACTACCATACCCAGACACACAGTCACCACACTAACATACCCAGACACACACAGTCACCATGCTAACATACCCAGACACACACCGTTACCGCACTAAAATACCCAGACACACGCTGTCACTACACTAACATACCCAGACACACGCCGTCACCACACTAACATACCCAGACACACACCGTCACCACACTAACATACCCAGACACACACCGTCACCACACTAATATAACCAGACACACACTGTTACCGCACTAACATACCCAGACACACACAGTCACCTCACTAACATACCCAGATACACAACGCCACACTAACATACCCAGACACACACAGTCACCATGCTAACATACCCAGACACACGCCATCACCACACTACCAT
The DNA here is from genome assembly GCA_023333645.1 of Sceloporus occidentalis. Lineage (NCBI taxonomy): Eukaryota > Metazoa > Chordata > Lepidosauria > Squamata > Phrynosomatidae > Sceloporus > Sceloporus occidentalis. Next base: position 6,426,990 of record JALMGF010000026.1, on the reverse strand, counting down.
ACCCAGACACACAGTCACCATGCTAACATACCCAGACACACACAGTCACCACGCTAACATACCCAGACACACACCGTCACCACACTACCATACCTAGACACACAGTCACCACACTACCATACCTAGACACCCACAATCACCACACTAACATACCCAGACACACGGTTACCACGCTAACATACCCAGACACACACCTCCACCACACTAACATACCCAGACACACGGTCACCACACTAACATACCCAGACACACACCGTCACCACGCTAACATACCCAGACACACGGTCACCACACTAACATACCCAGACACACACCGTCACCACGCTAACATACCCAGACACACACCGTCACCACACTAACATACCCAGACACACGCCGTCACTACACTAACATACCCAGACACACACCGTCACCACACTAACATACCCAGACACACACCGTCACCACACTAACATACCCAGACTACACTAACATACCCAGACACACACCGTCACCACACTAACATACCCAGACACACAGTCACCACACTACCATACCCAGACACACAGTCACCACACTAACATACCCAGACACACACAGTCACCATGCTAACATACCCAGACACACACCGTTACCGCACTAAAATACCCAGACACACGCCGTCACTACACTAACATACTCAGACACACACCGTCACCACACTAATATACCCAGACACACACTGTTACCGCACTAACATACCCAGACACACACAGTCACCTCACTAACATACTCAGACACACACCGTCACCACACTAACATACCCAGACACACACAGTCACCATGCTAACATACCCAGACACACACAGTCACTGCACTAATATACCTAGACACACACAGTCACTACACTAATATACCCAGACACACACAGTCACCACACTAACACCCACCTGCCCACAGAAAGAAAGAAATGACTAGAGACCAGGGGAAGTAACTCTTCTACCGGAGACACCAGGTATGATTATGGGAGTTGTATAAACTTGAATAATTATTTGATTTAATTCCGTGGGTTTATAGATCCAACATCCTGAAGGTTAACACCACAAGTGGTGGCCAGCATCATGTAAAAATCAGATGTGTGCAGGAAAGCTTTGCCAAACTTTGGCAACTAGCTATTGATAGGAAAATGGCTCTTACTCATTTTGCTGTATTTATGATCAAAGTATGACGAAGTTATAGACAAAGGAAGTGTGCATTACTTTTGGTAGAATAAAAAGTAAATGTATACATAATAAAGGAAGTATAACAAGCGTGTTTTGCCTGAACTTTGTTTCCCTATTTTTTAGTGGGATCAAGAACAATTGGAAGGTTTCATACAATAGTGTATTGGTAATGAATGGGAAACTGCAAACATCTATCTTTTTTAAGTCTGAAGCCATATAATAATAACAAAGACCTTCTTGACAATGGTTAACGTAAGTGATGGTTTTGAGCAGCTGCATTAGTGTAACCATCAGGACATCTGCATATTAAGCTGGGAGAGCAGGAACTTCTACTCTGTGACAATTATACCTTCCTTTTTAGTCACTAACATGGACTTACCCTGTAGATTGTAAGCTCGGTTGAGCAGGGCCCTCCTCGCCTGTTATCTCTGTAAGTCAAATTGTTATGTTACATACTACTTGTTATGTCCTGTCTACCCATTGTACAGCACTACGGAATTTGATGGTGCTATATAAACAATAAATAATAATAACAATTGCTGAGATCCACGCTGTTTAACTAGCGCCTACACAGCACAAGTGTCAGACATTCTATAGCAGAGTGTCTCGTACATATGGCAGAATACATTCACAGGCTTGCATTTGCGCAGCACAATATGCAAGCAAATCACTCAAACAGAATAACCGGGTTACTTCCAAAAATCAGATTTTCATTTATTAACAGGATAAGCATTGCAGCTACAAAATCGTTCACACTTTATGGTTTGATTGTGCACCGTTTTGTTCATATAACCTGACAAAATATTGTCGCAATACCATTTACACATTGGTGCAATCTTAATTTTACCCTTTTTTTTTACACCTGTCCATGATACATAAGACCAATTTGGTTTAGTTATAAAAATGATTATTATTTAATAAAAGTGGCCTTATAACCTCAGTAACCAATGGAACTATACCATTAAAATGATTATTCCATTGGTTACTATGGTTAGAAGACTACTTTTGCATTTTTTAACCTAGTGTATTTTAAAAACAACGTTTTTGTGAGTAATTTTCCTTTATGTAATAATTGGACTTGTGAAATTTGGTGTACACCATGTTATCAGATCTTTGCATGTGACCGATGACTATACCCAGCAGATGTGTATTTAGAATTTTTACACCATGATAAAACCCCACATCCAGGATATTCTTAAATTTGTGTAACTATATACAAGTTGGGCAGCATAAGCTTTTCCCATGCAATGAGTTCATGTGACTAGTTCCTTATACTCAGTGATGTATCCTGGCCTAAGCCAACTTGGCCTAGGTTAGCACTCATACCAAGGAACTCTGGGTTTTGCACATGTTCCTCTGCACAAGGGGCCAGTTATTAAGATGCCATTAAAAGGCGCTGCGCACCTTTAAGACATGGCGCTCCGGGATATGATGTCTGCATTTGTGAGTAATTAATTTACATAAATAAAAGAAACTACTACATAATTATGGCAATACAACCTTTTATAAACAAGACGTTATACTAGTAACACTAGTGCACAAGATAAAGAAACATTTCACAAAAAAATCACACAGGATCGTCCTGTGCCCCAGACTGGACACATCCGCCCGTCAGCTCCTTCCTTCTCCCAGTTAAGCGGACACGCTGTGGCTGTCCGAAGAAAGCAGTCACAGACCAGCACTTCCCTCAATCATGAGACAGGACTTCATGCTTTGAGGTTAGAAACAGAACTCTCTTTATTACAAACACACAAAACTTATATACAATCTACATTCACTGTGCACCGAACCCAATCCCCAATCCTATCAGCCACATCCCATGACAAATCCCATCAGCCACATCCCCTCACAAATCCCATCGGTATACAGGGGATGTATCAGGTGAGGGGATTAAGGGATACAATGGCTTCCCCCACCTGTGTTATCCCCCCTGTAGTGCGGGTGCCGTCTGGGCAGACAGAGCTGTGCTGGCTGATTAAGAGCCCCAGCCAGATTATAGGATCGTCTCTTTGAAGGCTGGAGCTGCAGCCACATTCAAACAGGGTACAAATAAATATAATAATAATAATAACAGTGAAGATCAGACATAGGTTCTTCACAATCACCAAATTCAAAATCTATGTTTGGACCAGTTTGGTAGAAGAAGCTTTTACACCTACAGCCACTTTATGACTTTGTAGCCCAAATGTTGAAAGATGTGGCCTCCCCACATTTTGATCACAACAAACAGTTTAGTAGTAAAACCCTTCAAGGAGTGGCTGCTGTAGTTACAGATACATTACGTTTTAGAATATAAGGGGAAATATTAGGAACATTCTCTTAATGAAGTATTTGTAATTGTGTCTTGTGAAATGTGGTGGACACCATGTTATCAGATCTTTGCGTAAGACCTATGACTATACCCAGTGGATCTATATTTAGAATATTTCCACTGTGATAAAATCCCACATGTAGGATATTCTTAAATCCGTCCATGTCATTGTACTCTGGTTGGGCAACGTAAACTTTCCCTGTGCAATTGATGTGACTAGTTCCTCATACTGAGAAACCCGTGGACTTCCAGGAAACATCCCCTTGTTTGGGTCACCAGGGGACGGATAAACAGTTTATTTAAAAGAGATTGTTTGCATTTTCTTTTTCGTTATATGACATTCCAAGTTCAAAATCAGAGAAAACTGTAGAATTGTTTACATTTTTTTTTACTATTTCCCTTTACTTGAGGAAGAAAATACTATTCCAAATTACTCATTCCTCTTGTGTAAATGTGTGATATAAGTTTTATTAAGTCCTGCTCTATAGCATTATCATTTGGCTTTGCGAAAAGGACAGTCTAGATCCTAACATTTTTTTTATTAAATATCAAAGTTTATTTAGCTTGGATTGCAATGCATATTACTGCATTCAAACTAGGACGTGTAAGCAGGAAGCATTGCTTCAACGAGTGCTTTTTGAAAACCTTGATGCTAGTGTCAGTCAATTGCATGTATACTTGTTGAATATGATTGATTTCTATTCACACTTTATCTCACCCAACCTACACATCCATGCTCGCACACACAATTACACATCCATGATCACACACACACAATTACACATCCATGCTCACAAAGTACACATCTATTCTCACACACACATCCACGCTCACAAACTCACAAGTACACATCCGTGCTCACACACAATTACACATGCATGCTCATACACACAAGTACACATCCGTGCTGAGATACACACAAGTACACAACCATGCTAACATACACACACACACAATACACACACAAGTACACATCCATGCTCACACCCACACAAGTACACATCCATGCTCACTTACATACATATATACAAACACTGTGCGGGCAGCCTCGGTTTCACTGCAAGGTCACGTGACCCCAAAACATTCCTGTCTCCCCGTGCCAGTTCAAAGTAGTTTAGAAGGGGCCCTTCTGACATGGATCGGTGCGGTCCAGGTCGGAAGGGCCCTTTTTAAACAATTTTGAACTGGGGAAGCAGGCGTGCAGCAGAGTCATGTGATGTGATGTAAATTCACATGACTCCACTGGGTTCCTGCATTCCCTTGGTGGTACATGAGACATTGTAACGCACAGGAAAACAGCAGACCCCCTAGAATGGCTGCCCTGGTTGTAGACGGCCCTGGTGGTTCTGCGGCCACATTGGCCACTTCGGTGCTCCCCTACTCCCCTGACTGGGCCTATTTTCAGGTAGGGGTCTGGAGCTGCAGCTCCATCAGCCCCTACGTTAATCCAGCCCTCGTCGGGATTGATCCAAAACCCAATTGGTGGGGTACAATGCATTGAGAATATGATAGACCAGACCAACAGGGCCCTACAATGCTAAAAAATAAGTGTATTCACTCAAATTAATGTTTACACTATAGCTGGAATTCCAGCATCTTTACTGCATGTTTTTAAAGGCTAACCCCGTTGACATTCTGAAGCAAGCGGCATTTTCTTGAAGATCACCTCACTAATTGAACTATCCATTATGCAGGGCCAGCTCAGCCATTTATAAAGGAATCAGCAGTGTATGAGTAAAGATGAATAATATCCAACACGTTCTAGAGCAGGTTCATGAAAAATGAAAAAATATACCAGATGACTGTACGGAACATGGAGAAACTGCCGGGTTTAGTCACAACCACAAAGAATCACTTCACTTTTTTGGAAGAAAACTACCGGTATATTTAATAGCAGAATATCATCTATCCCTATACAAAAAATGCATTTCTTCATATGATCCAAACAAGGCCCTGAAATCTACAGATTGTGAATTTTGTTTGACAGTCCTTTTAATTGTTTGGGGACCTTTGGTTTAAAGCTCGACTGCTTAGAAGCTGAGATCTGGGTGGCAAAGAGGAATCCTTAGCAGCCGCTTCATTGTATTCACTAACGCATGTCGCATTATATATAACGATCCCTCGGCTGCTTGGCTTTTTATTCCGGTTTACTTCAGTGACTTATTTTCTTACTTTACATTTCTTAGAGGATGTACAAAAACCAAACGTATTAACATGCAAACCACTTCCTGCATGCACTAATATTGCATCACATACCAACTAGAGCAACTGAAAACTAAGCTGCGCTGAGATGAAAAATGCCTTTTATGTGAATCGATTTTGCATTATGCATAGGCAGTCCAATACTTCTTGCAGGAGACCCTTACCAGTGTCAGCCATTGATAATGATAATAACAGCCAATTGTACAGAGGCCCGTGACACAGTAATTGCCTTTTAAATGCCTTGTAATTGGGGTGGCAAAATGCCTTGTAAATGGGGTGGAATAAATGTTTTTTATTTAAACATTAAATGTCCATCCCATTGCCCCGCCCATGTTCCACCAAATACAATTCTCCCATAAGCATAAATTCTGACAGGAAGGGAGGGCCTAGGGTTAGTTGCGCCTAGGTGCAGAATTTCTGTGGGGCCCACCCATAAGTAACGTACATACATACTAACACGCAAACTTGCCCTGACACCCACTCACTCTAACATTGCACACTTACATAAGCACACACATTCCAGCTCCTCCTTCCCATCCCCCAGGTGCCATTAACCCTAGGCTTGCACCTGACACTCCAACACCACATGCTGACACCAGCAAATACATGCTCACACCACATACTAACACACATACACACTCATGCGAACATTCTACACTAACATATACTTACACACCATATGCTCATGAAAACGCATGCTAACACTATACTCTAATACAAACACACTCTCTCTATATATAAAAATATATACTATATATAATGCACACACTGACTCTAACACTTTTCACACACACTCACTCTGCAGTACAGTACACATGTATACATACACATACTTACACAAACACACTACTCCACCTCCATCTTACCTCACAGAGTCCTGTCTCACCTGCTCAGCTGCTTCTTTCAGTCAGATCTATGGATGTCACATTTAGTGTAATGCTGTTTGGTGGGCAAAGGTATCACTAATGCCCTGTTTGGGCCCACATGGAACTGACAAGCTGTTTAGGCACAAAGATGGCACTGTGGGAAGTGAGTGACATGTTACATGTCAGGGGGCCCAAGGAGGTAGAATAGAGAATGGGTGTGGTTAGAGGGGGTTATGTTTGTTAAGGGGAGGAGTTAGCAATATTGTCACACCCACCTGGGGGGTGTCAAACAAAATTTCTCACTCAGGCATTAGGTGACCCCACTTGGTGCCTCAGTTACTGAGTGCCTGTGTGCCAGCAGGGCCTGGTGCACCAGTCTCTGACATAAAATTTCCATAATCATGCCATACATCTCGTAGTGAATATACACTAATACACCACATTTCTTAATTTGTGCTTGTTTTCTCTTGTTTCTGAGAGGGCGATCATCTTAACCATTTTTGACCCTTATGAAAATGATTAAGCAAACCAACGTAAGGTTTGCGGAACAGTTCCCTTCCTCTTGTCACCTTTCTTCTGTTCTTCTTGTTTTGTTCATATTGCTAAACTTCAACCTCACTGTTTAGCGTTCATCAATGAAACACTTAAGGGAATGATTCTACAAACTTTACTTGCTATATTAGTAAGGCTTCCTTGATCATTTTCATAAAAAAAAATCTAAACGCATTAGGTGGGAAACAACATGGTATCAGTACTACATATTTTGATGATGTCCAGGGACAAATTGTATGCTTTATTTGTATGATTTGAAAAGAAAGTAATGTTTCCATAATAAAGGTGATGTAATAAAAAAAATCAACCTGTTTTTTTTTCCTAATAGAAACACACCTTAAACATTTTTCTTTACATTCAGTATGATACTTTTAAAGAAACCATATAATAAAATATATTAGCTGTGGAGATTTTAAAAAAGTCATTCCTATGATACGTATATAGTCTCATAATGGCATTAAAAATAATAATTTGCATTTGTGAAGAGCTTTTGCTGGCTGAGAGTGATACTTTTTACGGTCTATTTCCCCACAAGATTTCTTTGAATTTAACTATGATATGGGGCTTCTAGTGAGAAGAAACCTGCTACAATTTAACTGAGTTGGGGTTATTTGTTAACCACATTTGTACTAAAACTTTTCTTATCCAAGGAGACATATTCCCCTCGCCCTTAATAATGTGTAATGTGTGTGGCCTTAGAACAGAGTGACTGTGTCTCTGTCCCTACTTGCTAGGTATGCTGTGCACATAGTACTGTCCTAAAATTGGTTCTACCCAGAAAGACCCCCTGCAGTGCCAACAGACTGAATCCCAAGAACCGGCGGAAGTAGATGAACTCCCTCGAAAGCTTGCACTATTTGCCTTCTCTCTCTTTTGCGAGAGAGAACATATAGTTTCACTTTGCTGAACATATATTTTAAAAAACAAAAACACACATACTCTCAGGTTTAACACTGTTGCCTACGGTCATGTTTATTGTTGTGTACATAGAAATGCTTTACCTTATCTTATATTGTACATAATCTAAATATTGTGTGTAAAATAAACATAGGAAGTATATATTAAAAACAAGTATAAAAAAATAGAATGCTTTTTTGGCGTGTCATTTTAATGACAGACATATACACTAGTTGTAAATAAACTTCTCTCCATACTTGAGAACTTCCCAGGGCCGGCTGCCTGGACCTTCCCCATCTCCTGCTCCCTACAGGAGGCAAGAAGGGGATGTGACTGACAAGGGGCCACGGCTATCCATTCATGGGGTCAAGGCTAGCCCCAGTTTACTTATATATATTGCATTCGGATTTTATGCATGTATATCATTTGAACAGGGCAAATCTAAACATACAATAATTATTTGCAGGATACAGAAGAACCATTTTGCTACACACTATTGGGTTCCCCCCAAGATCTGTAGTGGGATTGTACTACATCATAGGAAACAAATAAAATAGTAGCATGTATGTATTATTCATGTGTTATGTTAAAGGTTTTTTTCCCTGTTAAGTTTATTGCATTTTAATTTAATGGTTATCCAATTAATCAGAAGACAATAACAGCCAATAACACCCTTTCTACAGTGTAAATCACAATACATGCGGTCCTCATCAGAAGCTGAAAAAAAGGAAAAGAGAAAACATAGCTACTCCTCAGCACTTCACAGGAACCTGTAAAAACCTAAACCAACAAACATTCAAACCCCAAAATAACCCCCCCCCTAAAAATTTATAAAAATAGAAATTTCCATTTTCTCTTCCTGTTTGTCCTCATACCTTTAATTGAAAAAAAAGCTTCAGATTACCAGCTCAGTTGTAGATTGTCACTTATTTGAATTACCACCTTTGCTCTTCCATCACAGCCTCCACTGTAAAAAGGAGATGGAGCGAAAACCACATCCCCGAGAGCAAAAGAGATCTCCGGCCCTAACACTCCATTGCATAGACACGCTTTGAGGAAGACATCTTCAGTATCAGATGCCCTATGCGGGTCCCTAAACAGGCCATGCCCCAATACTAAAGAGATCATTTGGAACACTCTATTTCACTAATGCTATCCTAAAACTCCAGCACTTGGAAACCAGTTGAATGCTCTCAGTCCCAACCTAGTCCTCATGGTCTGAAGGTCCAGTAGCTCACCCCTCTCCAAAATATCTCTAATCCTATGTTTTTTTCAGCATTGCAACACTTTGTGATCAAGGACTCCAGAGTAGCAGCTAACAGAAAAGGCTTACATTCTTTTGTTTCTGTTATTTAGCATGATTAATGATGTTGATTTGGGCATCAAATAATTTCTTAGAGTAATAACATGTATGTCATACCCCATCCAATATTTAAAATACTGGGTAAACTATCAGCTCTGTGTTAATAATTATATACAGCATATGTGTACAGAATATATACGTATAATGAAAATCAAATTATCAAAATTACCAAAATTCACACCAAAGTGTATCTTCTCCTAACACTAAGGATAAAAGTATCCAGTAGCAAATTGTGTCCCAAAAGGCTAACAGTAACCTGCTGTATGGAGCTCTGTTGAAGTCTATATGCCATTCCTTAACACAGTGTATAAAGACTCTTTGTTGCTGGCTCTCAGTGCCCTGGCAGAGATCACACTGAGCTGCTGTTCACCATGTTATTGTTGGCAGAGCTGCCAATGTAGGGGGTGAGACATTCCATTGCTGGCCCACATCATCTACAGACAGGATGAGGGATGTGCGAATCCTCTTGGACTGGATGGGTGCTGTGTGTCACAGCTATGTCCTCCTTCTAATTTGAAGACAAGTAACTAGAGGGGCAGCACCATGTACTCTAAGAACTGTCCCTGTGCCCCGTGGGCATATACTCTCCTTTGCTGCATGTTAAGCGAAAATGGCCCATAAATGCTGCATAAACCTAAAGGAGTTGTATAGATATAGGGCTGCTCTGTACACGTGTTACAGCTATGTATTAATGAATTACTGTGCCAGGGTGATACAAAGCTCACACACCCATTACAATAAAGCTTTAATGGGCACTCTTAAGAAGCCACGATGAATCTATATATACTCAGATGCACCAATAGGCTTATTGATATTTATTTATAAAGCACCAATAATCTGCAGGACATTAAAATGGAGACAAAGCATACAAAAATAAAACACACATAAAAGTTACAAAGGGAGGGGAATCCTGTTCCCTGTTCCCACAATCTACTACTAGTTGTACTGACATTTAGATAGTTGTACAGTCCTGTTAAACGTCTGCAGTACAAAGCTGGCTTCATTAAGACTCCACAGATATTTTTTGATTGTAATTCCCATCATTCTATTATTGATGGACAGCTAGGGTTGATGGGGATTATAGTTCAAAAACAACGTGGACTATGATATTCATGCTGTAGATTTGAGTGAACTATATGGGAAGATGGACAGATTCCAAATCAGGACTGTTCTTGCTGTATTCAGTTGTGGATATGTACGGAATTTACAGGCCGGTATATGGTATATAGAGTTGGACTACCATCTTCCCCAGGCAGAAAAGTTTGCAATGTGCATAGATTATATTCATAAAGTGCCAATTTATCCTCCTCTAAAACAGAAGATTAAGTTTTTACTTAAAAAGTATAATTACTATATATTATACAATGCTCCTTAATCAGAAGGCCACCAAAAATAATCAAATTGCTCTACATGATGCCCATGAGTGGTCTATATTGTTATTATATAATTATAATACATGGCATATTTAGATGTATTAGTCCACATCTAAACATTAAAAAGGAAAAATAATAATCTTTGCAACTAATTACTTTATTTACACTAAAATATAAAAAATGTTTTAGATTATTCCTGATTAAAAAAATAGAGACAGTATTCCACTTCAACTGGGAACACTTATTAAACATATATACTTTGTAACTTCATTAAAATCACTGTTGCATTGTCTCACGTATGTTTTATAAGCATCTATAGTTATAAAAACCATCCGGTCTACCTATAGTAATAAGGGGAGAATGTGTGGTTTAACTGGTGAGTGGTTTTGTTCCCAGCTTTGCTCTTTGACAGTACAGGTGCTACAGATACCCACAAAAATGGACAGATTAGCACAAACGGGTCCTTCTCAAACACCGCCTGTTCTAACATTTAAAGACACTGAAAACCTGAAAGGACTTGATTCCGAAATCAAAGTTCATAAACAGAAGAGATGGCTCATAGAAACACAATGGAGGTTCCTTGTCCAACCTTAGCTTTACATTTTCAAGTGTTTGCTGCTCATTAAATCTATACTTTAGTTTTCCTATATTTATGCCATTGTTGATGACTTGATGATCTGTTCCATTCAGGCAGGTACAATCTTATGTTAGAGAGTCATAGTAACAGCATTCAGCTAGTGACATGTGAGCTCACATGAGTTTACATGAGCTCACTTACCATGTTTAGGCCAATTACACATGGATTGTGAGTGAGACACAATATAAAACTGGGTAACATTTCACAAACACATTTGTTATATTAAGCACATACAGTTCATAACATACACAAAATGTACATGTTACACAAAACATATTATATCTTGACCGGAGAGCCCTAACTATTTTTTTATTTTATTTCTGGAGACAAATTGTTTTCGTTGATCTACACTGGTTTTGGAGTGTTTGCCTGGGAGCAAACACACTGAGATTTGATGGAAGCTGAACCACACACAGCTGCTGGAAGCTTAGGGAGGGAGGAGGGTGACAAAGAGTCTACAAGGGGAGGAAATAAACAACAATGTATCTCGGGAAACTGGGAAAATTTTCTGGAAATAGGCCTAATATACAGTCTGGCGTTTTAACCCCTTCTTTATTACAGAGGAGCCAACCAACATTTTTGCAATCGAGAACCTTTACTGAATACAGTGGTTTCTGGAATGACACTATGTGTATATAGCATTGCAATTAATTTATAATTCTGTCTGTTTAATAGAGGATGGAAGGTTGTTAAGTTGACAAACCTTGCACTGAAGATTTAACTGTAAGTAAGCTGCCTTTCTAATTAAAAACCCTTGCAAGTGTGGCCTCCAAAAGTAATAGATAAAAATCCAGAACAGTTTGAGAAGAAGGGTGTCCCCAACCCTTTGAGATGAACAATTAGCAAGGGTATTAAGGGACACTCCTCCTGTAAAGAGTCAGTAGTTCCTTTGTCTTCTCTTTCTGATTGTCAGTCACTGCCTCAGGAATATCTGATGCATTACTAGATTCTTTTATCTCTTGCAGCACCATGGATGCTTCTCTGAGTTGTTTCACTGCTTCATGCAGAAGAGTCTCTGCATTAATGTCTGGCCCATTGGCTTCAGGGCTCTTTACCAGTTGCCCTTGCAATACTTGGTTTAAAAGGCTCTCAGTATTCTTCCTTCCACGAGACAGCTTCATCTCTACTTCATGGAAATGGTCCTTAGTGACATGTAATAAGTAGCTCTTTTGCATAGTCTTACTTTTACTATCCATGCTGAATTCACACAGTAGGTTGCCCATGGAAGATGACCTTGGTTTTGTGTCGGGAAACCTGGATCCTTCTACTTTTGGGGAATGTGTATCCTCATCTGAACCTTCATTTGGTAAAGATTCTACCTTCTCATCTGTTTCTGTGGCTTGGACATCACTTACTTCAAGCTGGTCTTTTGTTTCTGACTTTGTATTTGTTTCTTCTTCTTTATCTTCTCTGGAGGGTTCATTAAGACTATCTCCATCAGTTAAGTCCTTATTAACCACATCGTTAGGGACTTCCAGGCTCTCACCTTCCACATTGCTCACACTATGTTCAATCACTGGAGCTTCCGCTTCCTCAAACGCTTGTAGAACAGGACTATGTGATGTTTCAGGTTCATCAGACTCAAATTCTACCAAGTTTTCTTTGCTACCGTTATCATGTGATTTCATACTTTCTGTTTCCAACATGTCTGAAGAGGATCCCATCCATTTAATCTTCATTCTGTCAGATAAAATCTTCGGTGGAGGTTTGGGAGGGGTATATATTGCTTCTACTAAATTTTCTCGGCTGCCACTATTCGGTGTCTTGATCTCATGTTTTCTTTCCTCAGCCTCTGACAAAAACTTTTCTCTGGCATAAATACTTTCCTTGGCAGTTTTTGGAGGTGGAGATGGCGGATGAGGTATTTCAGAAACACCCTCTGAGTTATCTTGTTGATGCATTTCAGTGGAAATAGAGGAAGATGGTTTTGAAGGGGGCATAGGTATCTTTACTGGTTCTTTCTGTGGTTGAAGTACCCTTTCCTCAGGTCCACGTGGTATTACTGTTAAAACTTCAGTCTTCAGAGTATCCAGACCTAGCCTTAAAGAATCATCTTCAGCAGCTTCAGCAACCTGCAGAAGAAACCGATATTACTGATGGACATTTTTAATGCTACTGTTGCTTAATATTTACTAAAGATCAGGGGTGTACCTAGAGTATTTGGCACCCACCCCATCGGCCCCTTGTCCAACCCCTTCCCTCGGTAACTCACATACACACTAAATTTACACACGCTCGCACATTTGCACAGACTTACAGACTCATGCCAACAAACATGCACAAGCATATACTCACTAACACACACTTACACCCTCCACCCTTATGTTAACACATATTCCCTCTCACACACTTACACATCAACCCACATACACATCTATGCTCACACATACACATTCATGCTGATACACACTTATACATCCATGCCCACACACATTCATGCCCACATCCACATACAAATCCATGCTCACACACAAACACTTACACATACATGCTCATACACAGCTTGTATTATATAAACAGTTATGCTATATGTTTTCAAATGTTTCCCTTTATAACACTCTGCCCATAAGCCCCACTTTTTTCATTGATATGATAAATTACTCTGCCCAGCAGGCTAGCATGTTAGTGGCATGGGCAAGACACACCTTGATTCCATCCTAAACTAGGATAATATGTTGTAATGGTGTTCAAAATGCCTGTGCACAGAGGAATGTTACTGTCACATGAAGGATGTCAGCTAGAATACAATGAATAAGAGAACAATGGAATTTCACTCAAACAACTATCAGTGAAGTTTCTCTATTTGCTTGAAAATGGGTATGCTGCCCCTTCCATGGAATCAGGTGTGTTAACTCTTTAACTGTATGTAAAAATATACCGTTACTTGCAGGGCAGTTTTACAACTTACTTCTTTAAGGTGGATTCTGGTGGGAGGTCTTCTCTTTGCTGCTCCCATTCTTGCTCTGTCCCTGGTCACATGTTCTAATGAGATGGTGGTGTCCACTTTCACCTGCAAGAAGACAGCCTTACATATCAGAGCAATTGTAATAGTTTATGTTACAGAATTGCATTATATAACTAATATACATACAGAGGCAGAATGTCAAAAGGTAATTATTATGCTTGAAGCATAAACATAAATACAAATCCCAAAAGTACAAGGGGTTAAAAAACCATCAAAATATACACTGTATCAACAAATATAAATCCTGGAAGAATCCCAACCTTTATCTGTCCTTAAAATGTAATTATTTGTACAATACATGCTCTGATATATAAAACAGTTGTTTAGCTATCTCTAAAGTATAACTTGTTGTTACTGTAAGTCAAATTGTTATGTTACATACTACTTGTTATGTCCTGTTCACCCATTGTACAGTGCTACGGAATTTAATGGCGCTATATAAAACAATAAATAATAATAATAATAATAATAATAATAATAAGCTATTGATGGCATAGCTTATAGGAATCTGAAGCTCATATTTGTCCATGGTGACCAATGGTAAAACTTTAACCAACCAAAGCTTAATATTGCTTTTGCTTCTCTTATAATGTTGTATATACAATACCATAAATAGAAGCAAACAATATTTTCCACTTCAAATATTGTATTTGTGATTTAATTATCCAGTACCTCATCAAGAATTGTGTTTTTGCCTCGGTTTATTCCATCATTTAGTGCCTGGATCCACGTGTCCCTCTCTTCTGCATTCCTTGCCAGAAATTTCACATCTTGCACCTAAAAACAAAAATCATCAATGCTGCTCTTCCTCACTAGTTGCTCATCCCTCCATTTGAATCTTTTTGTCACTTTTTGTCTTTTGAGTCCCACTGGCTGTGCATGATTAAATAGTCAAATTAACCTAAAACACAAACATGGGAAGGATTCACTTATCCAGCAAAAGCTCAATTTTGGTGCATTTTGTTTGTCCTCTTGTCCAATATCAGTGCTTGACCTTACAAGTGCTCTACTGGATGAAAGGACATAAATTGCCACAGACACACTCCAAAATCTTGTGGAAAACCTTCCCAGAATAGTGGAAGCTATTCATATCAATGTCTATGTATTTAGAATGTAATGTCCTAAAAGTCCCTATTGGTGTAATGGTCAGGTGTCCAATTACTTTTGTCCATATAGTGTATAATACCCTTGACCACTCCCCTCCTACTACCCATCTACTAAATTCCATGTCCGCTAGAAGAGTGTCTCTACCCTGGGAAGTCCCTGTTTTGTATAAAAAGCCATTATTGTGCAGAAACTTATATGTAACGCAGTGAAGTTTTACTTGACATTACCAACATGTTATTAATGACTGCCCCACCATTACCACTTGCAATTGCATAAAAGATCTTATTACATAATTCTCAGCTGTTGCCTGGGTCAGACCTCCTTGGGTCAAAATTATCACTTAGATGGACAAAACATTGTTCATATGTGGCACACTCCCGGCAACACACTGCTCATAAAAGGCAATGTTTATGCCCAGTCCAAATGAGTGTTTCATTCTCCGTTGTGTTTGTTAACCGAAGTTCCTTTCCCAAACACTGATGTTGCAAATCAGTCATACTTCCAGTCTTAAGTAACCATTTTATCTTTGGTTGAGCAATGTAAGGAGAAAAACACTATAAGGCACCAGACACGGTTGATCATGAGGGACAAAACCCTGCTAGATATATAACAGACACATCTGTAAGGAGCCTGCAGAATTTGGCTCTGTAATTCAGTACAGAAACACCAAACTGCAAACAGAGCTATAACGAGTTCTAATTGGGATTAAGAAAGAAAAAAACCTTTAAAGCCCCTTGAAAATGCTGTCAATTAATGTATGTGATTGTGTCTATGGCCACATCTAATGGTACTAGGTGCACAGCCAGAGCAGGCCCTCATCGTCATTAACATGCTTATCATTATCTTTGCGATACCTCCAAAATACCTTGGGCTTAAACATTATTTACAATAACTAAACCAACTATATCAGTGTCACATTGCCTCCACTGTGGGTTTACAATGCATGTAACAATAAAAAAACAGAGAAGACCGTGTAGTCAATACTAGTGAGCATGGGCTTCTGCTTAGCTTAACAGTTACAGTTTTATTCATTTAATAGGACATGCCCAAGGCCCATCTGACAGATCCCCGTGTGATCCATACATTTTAGAAATGTTGGACAGTGAACACATTCGAATATTATTATTCCCCTAAGAGACTGCTCTGGTTTTGATGTTGTGTGCAGAGAGTGGGTAGATCTTGTGCTCATGGCTTCCTGAAGCGCTGCCTGTTCTGGGAAGTCGCTTCTTCACTATGAGTCAGAATTTGCAGAAGGACCTATGGGACTGTGTAGAGTTAACCCTTTCTATTATGTGGTATCGTGATCTCTGTATGAGGGGGAGGGCACAGACAAAAAAGCCAACACCATATCTGCACTTTGTGTGTCAGACATTCATGCTTACAAATGATTGATTGACAAGCATAGGCCACCCATGACGTTTCGCAATATACACCATAGTGAAGGAGTACACCTTTCTCTTCTAGTAAAGTAATACATGTATATTAGACTGCAATGTGATTGTTCTACCTTGGTGCCTGGTGATGGGATTAGGGTGAAATGCCTTTTGCGCTTGAGGAAAGCTCTCTGATCCTGGCACCGTTCATAGCTGCTGAGCTCCAGGGTCTCCAAGCATTTCTGTTCATCCTAAATGTGTAAAGTTCATGGGAAAACATGTCAGCAAGTTCTGGGAGCTGTGTCTGTGTACTATGTATTATTCAATAAATCCCAGTATATGTTACAATGATACCTATGATTGAAGAACTCCAGGTACAAATCCATATCCATTGCTCAGCAATGGAGCCAGTTAAGATAACTTTTTTTACAGGCTGAATAGGTGGGCTTTACAATAATCGGTGGGCTCCATATCTCCCCAAAGGGTTGATTTTTACCACCCTGTCTCCTGCACAATGGGGAAACTCATAGGTGGGTCCCATGCCCCCTAAGAGTGTTCATTGGATTTTAAGACTCTATCCCTTGTTTAAGGCTCAGTGCCTCTCGTAGGGTCATCATGATTTTTTGACCCCCATTCCACTGAGCAGGAGGTGTAGGTGTGCTCTATATCCCTCAAAAGAATAATGATTTAATTAATAAATACCCCCTACTCTACCACACAAGAGTAGGGAAAAGGGTTGTGATCACACATAGGCCCCATGTTTTAGCCTTTTCTCCTTTTATTTTATCAGTGCTTGGAGTAAACCTTTGCAACTTGTAAAGCAAAGTATGGGTTAATTAAACTGTAACATGATTAATTTTGTCAACTTACATGTTCAGGGAGTAGAACTTATTATTGTTGTTATTTTTTTTTCAATTTTAGCCATTTTTGACACCTTCCTACATTTTCCTGTGTATTTTTCCATGCATCAGGAGCTCAGTTTTCTGTGAATAAAACATTTCCAAATCCTGTATGCAGATACACATGTGCCCCAGTACAATAGTTGAGTGGAGCAATTACTGAAAACAGCTGGCACATTACCCAGAACTGACAGGTGTCAGCATAGCTTATCTCACATACCCAAGCTTTGCTAAAGAAGATATTTTTCCACACTATTCTTGCCAAGTTTCTTCTTAGAAAAAATATGTTTCTTGGCAGAAGTCGCAGGTGCCTGAGATTCCTGGCAGGCGGAAGACCCATGGTGACAGCACAGGAAACTCACACCCGCTTCATGGGAGCCTTACAACTTTCGTTCTTAAAATGTATCCCTAGGAAGGTGCATACCTAGAGCATTTGGCACCTGGAGAGGATCAAATATTTGACAACCCTGTCCCCCCCCACACACCCACAATCTCACAAAGTCTTACTCACTCTCTCACACACTCACTCTCACTAAAAGTCTCACCCACTTTCTCATGGCTTCTCTCTCAGTGTGTCCCTACTTTCTCCACTGACTGCTTCCATGTCCCTGTTTCCTTTACCGCAGCTTATATTTCATGGTCCACTTCTCCCTGTGCCTTCTTTCTTCGTCTGCTTCTTTGTGAACCAAGCCTCCCGAAGTACCCTCTGGCTCCGCCCTTTTGTACTCAGAGAGGCCATGAATCTGTCTGTGTTATTCTGGCCTTTCGGAAAACTTCTGCAAAAAGGTCGGAGCCACGGGGACAGTCTCTCTAGCATTTCTCCAACTGGGGAGAGGGTGTGCCCTTTTGTGGAATTACTCCAGGAGGCGTGGTTCATAGAGAAGAGGACGAAGAAAGAAGACATTGGGGAGAAGTGGAAGAAGGCAGAAGAAAACAGAACAAGACGAGACAAGAGAAGAAGCGGAGCTGTGGAAAAGGAGACAGGAACACAGAAGCAGTAAGCAGAGATGGTAGGGAGACATTTAGAGAGACAGAATTTCCGGGAGACTTAGGACCTTAGTGTGCCACCTCCCTGATGATTGGCACCATCGGAGGACTGCCCCCCTAAGTACCCCACTGTCCATCTGCACCAGAACATAACATTTATTCATGGTAAAGCATATTTTTACAGATTATATAAGGATTATAATGGCTTAAGTTATAACATTGCCACAAAAGGTAAATATGGCATCTGCAGTCACTGGGTATGAGATGTCACTCGCTGTCCTAGAATTTTGCTCCCACCAGTTCAGTAACACCTTCTACTCCATTCTGTTTCTACCCCCGATAACATGGTGGCCAAAGCTAGGTAGCTACAAAATACAATGTTGGGCACAGATATATAGTGTGCCACTAAAGAGATTTTTTTACATTATTCCAATAAACTCGGTTTGTCTGAAGCTTGCCATTGTAGCAGTCATGTGATATTCTGGCTTTTATGGCAATGCTGATAAAGTCCACTTCCCACTATGGTTGGATTTATCTGAAAAGAATATTTCTGGAAATGGCCCTGCCTTGACCTTGCAATATCAAAGTGACTCTTATCAACCTATTTTCCAAAATACAAGAGCAGTGAACTGAAAACTAATAAAAGTACTTATCAGAAGGGTCCTAGTCATGATGCTCATAAACATTTCATTTAAGAGCTAAAAGTGTTTTTGTTTGCATAAACGTTAAAGTTTATGCCATGTACATGTCCCTGCATCTAAACTCTATTGGCTGTACACAGAATAGGTGTAGGGTTAAACCTGTTTGTGGTGGGTACTGGATGTGCAAGCCTCACCATGCTCAATTCTCGTATGGATTCATCTCCCAAACGTTAGACCAGACAAGATCATATCGACTAATGCAAACCCTTCTCTGTTCTGGAATAATGTACCAGTGTGATCTGCATTTATATTGACAACTATACTTGTACTGCAGTCGGCAGAACAAGGAGTCGTATGCAAAAGGCTGCTGCTTACCTCACTTTCGCACACCAGCAGCTTGGTCTTCAGTAGTAGAATATAGCGATCTTTCCACAAACCTAGGAGGCCACTGCTTTTCTTTAACCAGCCGGCTTTGAAAGTAAGCCGAGATGCTGTTGAGGTATTGCTATTCCCTTTTACACCCTGTTGACAAATAGAAGAAAGAGACACGAGCATTAATATCTAGCTTGGTAGGACTAAATCCTCAAAGCCTCATAGAAACTTTGGCCCATCTAGTCTGCCCATTTTTCCCTGATGTAAAAACTCAGACTCCAATCAGTCCTTGGTCTTGTCTTAGATTCAGGATAGCTTTATGTCTATCCCATGCATGTTTAAATTCCCTCAATGCATTAACCTCTACCATTTCTTATGGGAGGCTGTTCCAAGTATATGGTCTTAGAGTAGGTGTGTGTAAATAGGTATGTGAAACAGTATGTTGTTAGAGTGTGTTTGTGTTACTGTATGGAGGTAGCGTGTGTTTGTTTTAGTGTATGGATTTTGCATTTTGAATGTGTGAGTATATGCTGTTGTGTTACATGTGGTATTAGAGAGTGTGTATAAGCGTATGGTGTTAGAATTTGTGTATGGGTGTTATATGGTGTTAGCATGAGTGTAATATGGTGTAAGTGTTTGTGCGCATGTTATTTATGGGTAGAAATGTTTTTACTCTAAACTCACTAAACTGTTAATGTGAAAATGACTGTTGAAGCCACTGCATCATTTTAAAATAACTGTCCTGTTATTCAAATATCAGTTGCGAATAAACATAGTATATAAACAATAAGAATAATGCACAGCACATTTGTTGCTCAACACAATCAACGAAACGTCACACATATGGCTAGAATGAGCTTTAACCAATGAATGTATACCCTTGACGAAGGCTTAATCCAGCCAAAACATTATTAGTCTATAATTGGTAGCATTATTGCAGTTATTCTGTGGAATATCTTTTGTGGTTACGGCTGTAAAAAGGAACTTGTTTTTGTTTTACTTGAAAGGTTTATTCAATAATAATAAAACATACTATGCATTGGAATAATACTCCACGCTACCAATGTGCTCTGGATTTTAGTTACACAAATGCTATTTTTGCTAGGGGCCGATTGGATTGGCCAGTAAATAGAATAAATGCTGTCTATACAAGTGTACAAATTATTATCACGTCAGATGAGAACCGGGATAGTAATATCCCCCCCCATTTCAAAAAGCCAAACAGAGATGCTTTAAAGAAAGTGGGTGCTTTAAAGAGACTTTAGTTGACTTCAAGATCTGTTCACTATGATTTAATGAAATGAATAAGTCATATTCTAGAACAGACACTATCCTGCTGTCTCATGTAGCTGCCGCACAGCGTAGTAAGATGTGCATTGTATTATCTTTGTAAATACAATGTGTAACGACAACTGATTCTGTACAAGAGTGAAAGGGAAATGAGCAGGTAACAGGAACCACATGAATTTACACAGAGGAAGTTAAGACACAATGTGATATCACTGAAATAGAAACAGGGAGCAGCTCTATAGACAGGCAAAAACCAATTCTGTTTTCTTCTGTCATTTACTCAGAAGTGAAATTCTAAACTTCCCAGTCAACATGGAATTTTTAGCCAAAGTGTAAGACATGTTACATTTCTTTATTCACTAAAAACGTAAATATCAGTTGAGTTAAGTGTAACATCTACTGACGCTTTCTATGGCTATCCCATATTAATGAATATATGAGTTGGTTGTGAGTTAATGCGAATACCTGTGACTTCATACTTACATGCCCTTGACTACGACTGGCAAAATCCACCCACAGAGACATAAATACATTTAAAAATAAAAGACACTTATGATGAAAAGGCAGGCATAGAAACATGTTGCCCTAGAAACTATGAAAACTTCTTAAACATTTCTGTGTTGCTTCTGTGATTAAACCTTCAGACCAGGAAATAAAATGATGGATCTGCTAAGGTTTATTTGCTTAATATACTATAGAGTGTACTTAATGTTTTGTCCAAGTGGAACAGCATCTTTAAAATGTTGAATTCACAAAGATCCATATGTATTATGATGGGCCAAGCTTGATGAGTATCTTCTGCAAAATAATCTCAACTAACCCCATGATAACTAATCATGATTTTAAATGTCCCTGCTTAAGCAAATACACCCCAGAGGAAAAAAAAATAACAAAGCTAATCACAGCAGATCAAGTAATTAATTTGAAAATGTATACTTCAGGTTTAGCCTTCACCAAGCCCAATTCAAGGACAGGCTACAATAAGGGTTAATGGTTCTCTGCGCCTCATATTAAAAATTAGAAGATGTTTCCAAAAGGATAGAGGTGGTGAGAGAGGTCCCTAAGAGCACATGTTTAATTTTATATTTATTTGTTACCTGAAGGTTCACAAAATCACCAATCTGGTAGCAACCTGAGGTTTTTGCATTATGGAGCGTCAGGAGCAAGGAGCGAAAAAGTTAAAAGCAGCGATGCAGTGTTGGAAGGACCATATAGAGTAAAACCAAGAGATACAATAAAGGGTTTTAGGATGATGTACAAGACAACACTGGTTTATTCAAGCACTTGCCTACATCGTAGCAGTAACAAAGTATCTGCTGCCATGTTTACAGTTAGACTAGAAATGGGCCATCTGAATCCCTTTGGAGTTCAAAAAGGGACTCAGATGACGCCATGCACACCTGGTATTTGAACATTGTTTCCAAAGTAAGATAAACTCGGCACTTTGCCATAGACTCACTTAACAGAACAGGAAGAAAGATGCCAAGGGATTCTGCTACCTTAATTATAGTCCAAATTTATTTTATGGGACACCAAGGTTGATAACTACATGATCTATTCACTAAACATGAGTTGGAAGGAGAGCTTGCAGGAGAGTTTTGGTTTCAACTGCTTGAATTTACTATTCATTGTTATCAACAAGTCATCTCTAGAAGAGTTATCTCCAAAGAGGGCTGAACTGGCCTTGAATAATTCATAGTTCAATCAATGAGGTGGCTCTCACTGATTGAAATGTGCTTCATACATGGTCATCCAAACTATTCTTGGAACAGATAATCACTGAGGTTGTACCTTCATAATGTAAGGAGAAGTCTGTAAGATGAAGCCACGATTCAAACTTCCTCTTTAGTGAATAAACTCCAAAATTACTCTCTTTGGAGCAATCACCAGACACCTGCGGAATGTTATTTATAAAGCAGCATTTAAGCCAACAGCAGGCAGAAATGCAATATATTAGTACTGAATGCGATGCAACCTTCGGAATATGTTTTAAGATACACTATAACATATTAATACGGCCGGTTCTGCAGAGGACAAACATACCATGAATCTCATTTCATCATAGATGTGTTCTACATCACCAACATTACATAGTGAGGACGCATGGAGATACAGAATTGTTTATTGCCCTTTATTCCCTTACATCCTTGCTGAGTCTTTCTTGTGTCCTCTGTTTCTTACATATTTCTAGTTTATGATGGGGTACCAGTAGAACCCCTAGCTATGTCGCCAACAACTGTATTCATTCACATGTCTTGCATTATGAGATCATAATAAATAATAAATCATATTTATGTTTTATTAAAAAAGAAAGGAAAACGGATGTTGCAGGGCCACCATTTCTTGGACTTTTTAAAGCAAATGTGGTGCAGATGGTAACCATGGAGGACTGTAAATATAAATTAGTATAAAATAACTTTTTAAAGGGAGACCTTTTTATATTTATCTTTTTATAAAATTGGTGTAATTATTTTGTTAGAATATCTAAACAATTTCCAGTCCCGAACCAATCAACAACCATATTAACAAAAGGGAAAAAAGATAACTTAATGGGGAGGAATAATCATTCAGATGCTGAGAACATGAAGTTAGGATGGTTCCTGCCAAGCAAAGGTGGGTTTATAATACACATTGGTTATTTTAATAGGGATACACCATTGCATAGCTTTACTTAGTGGACAGAACTAAAATGTCAGAAAAGTGACCTTTAATAAGTTGCTGTGAAGATTCACCAACTGCTCACTCCATGATTATTATCTCTTATTTCTATAGTACAAATATTATCTTTGCTTAGAATATATAGTATCCCTTGGAAAGAAAGAGTTAATTTATAGGTTTTAATAGAATGAATGGGTTAACATGTAAAGTGCTCTTCTACACGAGAGCTGGAAAATTTTAATCAGCTACAAAACATTTGTGATTTCAGAGCGCAGTCCTGGCAATGCAGAGGAAACGACACCAGCTTGACACACAGCTGTTACCGCATTAACCCCCTCAGTGCAGTCAGGAACGTATTCCAGATGAGAGTGGGTGGGAGCAGCGTGTAGCCCACCTTCCCAAGAAACTGTATCGCTAAACACCCATAACCCCTAGCCAGACACTATAATGCCACATCCGCCACTACCTAAAGATTCTAAGACTTTATCTGCTACCTTTACTCAAGTATCTCCCACAGATGGTAGCAGAAATCACTGTATCAAATTATTATATGGGGAAACATAAAAAAAGTACAAGAAATTACATTTTTGTTTTTAAATATTTTCCTGTTCTTTTTAACTGTTTTGTTAAACACGAGGATATGAGGCAAACTAGTTTTACGAGCAACTCGTCATTTTTTGCTAAATCAGGCTCCTTGGGCTAAGTTTCCACAGAGAATCTCTGATCTCAGCATCTTTGGGTCACTGGCAGTAGAAGAGTGCGGTATCCTGGCCTTGCGGTGGAAAAAAAAAAAAACGACACCTATTTAACTGCTTCATCTCTGGTACAACTCAAATGTAAGATGTCATTTCATGTCATCAGTTTTATAGAAAGTCAGCACTAAACAACACGTCCAAATCTAAATCCACCACTAGGTTTGGAATTTCTATACCTATATTTACTATTCAAGATAAAGATTCTAGCTTGAACAATTTTAACATCCAAGTCCAAAATTGGCATTCGGAAAGTAAAAGCACAACATTCGTAGGTTTAGTTTGATCTGCTTTAAGATGAGTGCAGCCGTACGCCAAAAGCTATGTTAGTAGTACCACTAGCTGTCACTATTGTGCTAAACAGGCTTGCCAGCTGTGAAGGGGTTAATACCCCCCACATGCCTACTAGAGTTACTGCACGGACCGTACAACAAAGTGACAAGAGTCTGCAGAGAGGACAAGGAGTAACTTACATCTTCCATGGTCAGCTTGTCCCCTGGATTCGCTTTCCCAGTCCTGAGCCTCTTCTACAGGAAGAGAAGCCAGATGTCGTCCTCCATGCACCCCCTTCCCTGCACACCCCACCCACCCAGGCTGGACCTTGGGCCCTGACAGGCTGAGCAAGAGGAACCTTCCTAGTCTCAACTCTCTGCTCTCCTCCCTCTCTTCTGTTTGATTCCTCTTTCTCGGCTGATCACAAAACTCTGTCGAAAAAAGTTGGGTTTCCGGTGGTTGAGTTGAAATTGAGTCCGTGAACACAGTTTTTATATTTGCTGCAATAGTGTATGCTAACGTACTGACTGCATTGATGCAGAGCATCGGCGTAGGACCATATACTTAACTGCATCAGTGGAGCACCATGCTAGAAGAGCATTTAATGTAGAAGACAGTGAGATAAAAGTACCGAATAAACCGGGATTCTCAAGGTGAATTATCACTTCGACTCCCTGACTTCACTATGCATTACGATTGACCAAACACAGCAGGCTTCCCGTGTAAGAAGAGCTAGGTACTAGGAATGATGTTAGAAGATGTAAGAAGGTAGCTCTTCTTACTCTTCTTCTAGGATTCCTAGTACTGTATTCAACAGTACTAGGAATGCTGTTTCTAATGTTGGATATAGTTATGTTAAATCCAGCAGAGTAGATGGAACAGCACCTTTTATAAGGGTAGAAATATATCTCACAAATGTAACTATGCATTATGCGGGGTCATTGATATGAAAGAGGCGCAATGGTAAACTTACCTGCAAACTCCAGCTTCAGCGAATACACCCCGAAGAAAAATGCAGTTACTACACAGGAACAAAGTTATGTAAAGAAACAATATATGAAAAGAGCACAGGAACAATATATGACACTGCCAAACAATTTACAGCAGCGCTCAAGACTGATATACTTACCGTCCCAGGCAAGAGTATACTGACCCGGCAGCAGACGTACTGAGAAATGTACTTAGTCCAGAAGTATTACTTTACTTGATATACAGCGCTGCAGCATAATGTACTTTCATAGCAATAAAAGTCACTGCGTCAGGGTAGAACTATACACTAAACACAATCAAAATGACTAAGTAGTGAACACAATAGTGCAATATGCATGGTGCAGAGCACCACGCGGAGCAATGAATGTGCTGCACGGTGCTGGAAGAGGACATTATCATAATTAGACCAGTACTTCTCCTGCAAAATGTGAGCACTTTTACCATGCAGGAAAAATAAATACAATTCATACAACTGTTTTAATTTTAAATATAAGATCACATCTTTACAATATTATAATAGACGGGGATGGTTTGTCTTTGGCTAAAAGCTTATCTGGGTAGCTCAGACATGGCATCGGATGGTCCGGACAACACAGGGCCTGGTTTGGACAATACAGGGCCTGGGGGGAACAATGTAGGAGCTGCACGCTTAAATATAGCTGACTGCGTGTTGGAGACCACATGTAGCTCAGCCATTGGTTACATTAAGTATTGCCCGAACCTAAACATTGAGAAGCCTCATCATCAAGCTTTGCAGTTGTATGTAAGGTGATGAGGTTGACCTTTTTGTACCTCATGTAAGGGCAGCAGTACGTCAGTGACATCTGCGAGCCTTCTGCGCATGTGTAGTACATTGCGTGAGATTTCCCACTATCCTTTCCCTATTATCGATGGTATACATACTGAGTTTCTGTTGCAGTGTGTTACGTTCCACTCGTTGCGGTCTTGTCAAAGTGCCATCATTTCTGGCTCAAAAGTTTAGGTTATATAAAATGCTTAAAAGTATGTTTATTAATAAAAAAAAAATAATTATAAAAATGTATATTTTTCTTTCATTATTGCTTGTATTATATGAGCCACAACATCTGCCTGTTTCTTAGTCTGCCTACGACAAGCAATTAATCTTATTGTAGGACCATGAGGAGTCAGAAAATGTAATTAAAAAGTGTAAAAAAATGTCCCAACATCTTGTATACTTTAGAAGAAATCATAAGCAAATTTGCATTAAATGTGTTATTTTCTTATATATATATATATAGATATATACACACACATAAATATATAGGATTTGTTGTCTTCCTCTATCAACAGCAAGGATGTACATGATGGATTTGTTACTATGTTTAGGGTCCAATGAGCACATTCCATTGGTTACTATGGTGACTAGACACCAATGTGTCAGATACGAAGTCCTTTTTACAACATTTTAAGCTGAATACAACCCATGCGGGATATGTACATTACTATGTACAGGATGTCCTATCGGTACTCAGTAATACAGCCTTGGGCACCTAAGAGCTAGATGGAGCTAGAGTATTCCTTTACAAATATACAAAATGGGGTAGATAACATAAAATTGGAATAAAAGCAATCATAAAGCTTTCTTCAGATGGGTTTGTCCCTGTTCCATTAGCAGTATCTATTGAATTGTTTTTTATGAGCCTAACAATACTAAGCCATACCTTTCCACATTTAAATAAGATACCAGTAGCTGCATTATTTATACAGATTCCGATTTTGGTGTTATCCTTACATAATGTTTATTACATGCATGGCCACATCACCTATAGCTCAGTGCTGCACCCTTGTGGCATGCAGAAGAGTTGCACAGTTGGCTAGACTGAGTAACAGAGTGGATTAGGATTTACAAATGTGGCAATTTTCCTGCTAAAAACTTTTTTCTGATCACATTTTAGATACATTTCCTATTCCTCTGCTCTTTAATTGCCACGCTGTCCCAGGCGCTCGGCTGACTTCCCATACCTTCCATAATTGAATTAATACTTTTGACGCTTACCTCCA
Organism: Sceloporus occidentalis; assembly: GCA_023333645.1. Classification (NCBI taxonomy): domain Eukaryota; kingdom Metazoa; phylum Chordata; class Lepidosauria; order Squamata; family Phrynosomatidae; genus Sceloporus; species Sceloporus occidentalis. The sequence goes on along the minus strand of JALMGF010000026.1, from coordinate 6,399,279 downwards.
GAGTCCTAATAGTGCTACACCCCCTATATCTTTGCTCTCATCGTTAAATACATCTTTAACCACCCTCTTCATTCTTCCTATGACTTGCATCTCTTTTTTACCATTATTACTTTTTTCCACTCATATCACATTAATTGAAGTAGAAGTAGAAGGGTAGATCGGGGTGTTGTAGAGGATGTAATCTACTTGGATTTGACACGGTTCCACACAAAAAGGTTAGTATTCAAACTGAAAGAATTGGTCTAGATGCAAATTCTTGTTCTTGGGTTTAACATTGGCTAGAGTACAGAGACTTGTCATAAATGGTACATTTTCAAGCTGGACAGAAGTGGTAAGTGGTGTCCCTCAGGGTTCTGTTCTGGGACCAATTTTATTCAACAGATTTATAAATGACCTTGCAATAGGCGTTGAAAGTCATGTTTCCGTGTTTGCAGATGACACTAAACTCTGTAAAGTAATACAGTGCGAGCAGGATATTACTTTGCTGCAGTTGGATTTAGATAGACTGGGGGACTGGGCACACAAATGGCAGATTAAATTTAATGTAGATAAATGCAAAGTTATGCACTTTGTGGTAAGGAATGCACAAGCAATTTACACCCTAAATGATTGTGAACAACAAATGAAAATGATTTGGGAATTGTTATAGACAACAAACTAGGAAACAATGTGCAATTTCAGTCAGCAGTTGCTAAGGCCATGAAGGTATTGTCATGTATAAAAAGGGGCATCCATTCACAGGGTAAAAATATAAATGTTTTTACCATTTGAGTGCTGAGCCTCTGCTTCTTTATTTTGGCTGTTCATTTGGACTTGGGCAGCATAATAAGATGAAAGAAAACAATGTCACAATCAAAGGGACCGTAATGCTCCTTTTGTTCTTCACCTTAAACAGTGCTTCATTGATGATCCTCTTTGAGTGAAATGAGTGATGTTTTATTCAACAATAATGATATAGCTGACTATACTGATTACGTATAGTTTTACTTGTTCTGCTAAATTTCATATAGCATTAGAAACATCATTCATAATACTGCTGAATGTCCAGACCCTTCTTAGAAATAATTCTTTGTTGTTGCCCCATTCTAAAAGGGCCACTTCAGCCATCATATGCAATTCATATAAAAGCTGCATGGTCCCTTTAACTTTTCATGGTGCTCCCTCTTGCAAATGCCCCCCCCAGATCTTTTCTAAGCAGAAACACATCAACCTGCACATGATTTACTTACCTCCAATGGATCGTGGAATGCTACAGTTGGCGATCTGTTCTGACCCCTGTGACATGGGCGTCTGGGGGGGACAGCATTTTCCCCCATCAGATCCCCACTTTATCCCCATCTCTCACACTAGGAGTCACACTCCTATCATACCCAGGCAGCCAGTACATGCTGGTACAGGGTGGCTGTAAGTGATGTGCAGACCCCATATTGCTGGCAGCATCAATACACAAGGGGGCAGCTAGCTAGGTTTCAGCATGTACTGGCTGACTTGGCATGATAGGAGTGTGATTGCTAACAGCAATCACAGTCCCATCATGCCTAGGTTCCAGCACTTACACATCCAACCAGTAAATGCTGGAACCTAGGCATGATGGGTTAGAAAGGCATTGCTGTTAGAAATCACACTCCTATCATGCCAAGTCAGCCAGTACATGCTGGTACAGTGTGGCTGTAAGTGATGTGCAGACCCCATACTGCTGGCAGCATCAATACACAAGGGGGGTAGCTAGCAAGGTTTCAGGATGTACTGGCTGACTTGGCATGATAGGAGTGTGATTGCTAACAGCAATCATAGTCCCATCATGCCTAGGTTCCAGTACTTACACACAGGGCCGGCCCTATAATGGGGCAGACTGGGGCAATTGCCCCAGGCGGCACTTTAGAAGGGGCGGCACTTTGCCGCCCCAAGCGCTTTTTTTTTTATTTATTTTTTTTGAAGCGGAGGAGAGAGAGAGGGGCACCGAGTGGTTTTCGCTTACCCGCTCGGCGCCCCTCTCTCTCTCTCCTCTGCGGCGAGTCTCCCTGTTCGGTCCCGGTGCCGGCTTGTAATGCAGAGCGCCGGAAGTGACGTCAATTTCCGGCGCTCAGCATTACAAGCCGGCACCGTGGCAGCGCAGGGAGACTCGCCGCAGGACTGTTTAAAGGTAAGCACCGGGGGGGGGGAACCGTAGATTATGGCGTCGGCGAAGTTTAAAATGCCGCCCCCCCCCGGCGTCGGCGGGGGGGGGCGGCGTTTTAAACTTCGCCCCAGGCGGCGTTAAGTCTTCGGCCGGCCCTGCTTACACATCCATGCTATCACACACACACTCATTCATTCATATACTCATTCATTCACAGATTAATTCCCTCAATCACACATACTCATTCAAACACCCTCCCCACCCCCTTACCTGCACTGCAGCTCCTCGATGCCGCTCACAGACTTCAGCAGGGGGCGCGGTCTCCCTCTGCGTTCTCTGGTACTGTACAGAGGAAGCAGGATGTGATGGGATGTCACGTGAACTCTGCTGGGTTCCGCTTCCTCTGTGCAGTACAGAAGACCCTCCCACAGGTAAGTAGCGGCGCTCGAGGTGCGGACCGTGTAAGATCTGTTGTCCTGGCTGCCGATCTTACGCGGGCCGCGTCTTGAGGTCTCGCGGGCCGCATTTGCGGCGTTTCTATTGGGGGGTTCCTACTGCCCTGGAGGGGATTTCTTCATTATCGGTCCCCCCCGCATGAGTTACTGGGGGGGATCTGTCCCCCCCGTCCCCCCCGGTTCCTACGCCCATGCCCTGTGAGCATGCATAGCAAGCGTCCCCAATGATTTCAATAGCTGTGCTTTCCTATCCCTGATTGGCTGTTTGAAGCAGCTAATCAGTGTCAAGAAATGTCATACCATGGTGGCAAGAAATGTCATACCATCTAGGTCAGGTAAGTCTTTTATTTTGTTTTTACATTAATAAGTGCTAACAGAGTTATTTAATATATACCAGTATTATTCTTTAATGGGGGTGTTAAACTGTCCCTTTTATGTTATTTTTCCCATTTACTGCAGTTTTTTTCCAGTGTATTAGGCATTGCAGTTAACATGTGAACATGGTGTACGTGCTATACTTCTGGGTGTGAATGTTGGTCATATTTATTTTTTATAAAACATTCCATGCTGCATTTTTGGTACTTTTCCAGGTTTTTTTAATAATTTGAAGGCTTGAAGCTACATTATTACTCATTGTTGTTTGGGTTGGGATTGAGCAATCCAGGGAGTTACTTTCTCACATGACATTGTGTTTTTTTGTGTTCGGTATTTTCTCACATTGAGCTACAAGCATCTACTTTGGTTGTTTTCTCCCCCAACAACATTGGGAGGTAAAGAAAATGTTTCCTAATATTATATTGTTACATAAGCAAATGCAATGAAGTTTAGTTTTTAAACACCTAGACTTCTGATATATTTTTCTACTAACCACATAAATGATAATATATCCCACTGCATTAAATTTGGAACCGCTTGTAAAGTAAACCTGAAGCTTATATTCAGGCAATTACGATATATCTGTCTTTGTTTATAATAATGTTAGTTAATTTTTTTATATATTTGAATGTGGCTAAAAGAATTCTGATTATGTAGTTAAGATACATTTTTCTTTGAAAATATATATTTTTTAATTCAAAATATTTATTATTATTATTATTGGGATCAAGATCTTATTAAGAAAACAGTTAACCTTTTTATAACTAATAGCCAAGTCAAGTACCAGAAAATAGAAATATTAAAAATAGAAATTTGACGGCAGATAATAACAATTCAGCCCATCTAATATGCCCATTTTTCCGGATTTAAAGATTCAGACCTTGATTAGTCTTTGGTCTTCTCTTAGATTCGGGATAGCTTAATTTACATCCCATGTATTTTTTAAATCTCCTCACTGTATCAGTCTCTGCCACTTCTGCTGAGAGCAGAGGCGTACCTAGAGTATTTGGCACCCCGGGGCACATCCTGTCTGTGTCACCCCCCCACCAAAAAAATTAATGTTGGTAAGAATATTTATTTCACACATTTTTAACCATGTCATCTGACAAAATTAATTATTAATTTATAAATAAATTAAATAAGTTTAAACAACATTTACTGAACAGATATAGTAGAGCATAACTCCTATCACTATATACTGAGTCAGACATTGACGGTAGTGCAGCATAACCCCTATTACTATACACTAAGGCAGACATTGACGTGGTAGACCTCTGCCCCTAAAGCAGCCTGCCTGTACCACCGCTGCCCCTTTAGGACTAGAGCAGGGGAAGCAGGAACCTGGGCGGAAAAGGGTTTTCTCCACAGTGGGCAAACTCCACAGTGGTAAGCTCTGGGCCCATGTTAGGCGGCCGTTGGGGCACCAGGCACCCCCCTAATCAGTGGCATCCAGGGTGCACCTCAAACCCTCACCCCACTTTAGGTGCACTACTGGCTGAGAGTCTGTTCCATTTATCTGCCACCCTCTACAAATACCTTCAGAAAATGTGTATATATATATATATAGGTCTGGTTTGAGTTGAGCATTTTGGTTTTTTAGACTACCTGTGTCTGTGCAAATTTCACAAAAGATGTGGGGTTTGAGAATAGTGAACTCATAACCTATTGTAATATAAGATATACATCGTAAGGCATGCTTAACTGTTCACGCCATATTCATAAGACGTATGTCTTATACTTGTTTCCAAAATATTAATTTACTTTGTAGAATTACTTTTGCATTCTCTGAATAATTTTACTTACAATTTCTTCACGGTACAGATACCTTTTGTTTTACATCCGTTTCATTTATATTCTTTTTTGTGAAATTGTTAATGAGATCCTTGAAAGTATGTATTTTTATTTCATGCGGAATTGTTAAGAAATGTCGGCTTTTCTCTGGCACTTTTTGAAGTATCATTCCAATTAATTTTTTCCCAGCCACAAAAAAAATAAACCAGCTGGTAATGTGATATCTTTTCTGCTGGGTAGAGCACATTTCTAAAGCTTCATGTCCGTGTTATTTTGAAATAGTTTATGCAGAGAATTCTACATATATATATTCATTGTTAGCTGGAAGCTAAACTTCATTTTAAATTCCCTGGAAATGCAATGAATAGAATGCATAATGTAAATAAATTCATATATGTTTCACCTTGCTTGAAATAGGTATGAAAGGGGTTTTCTTGATAACCCAGGAGTTTCAGGAGAATTAGATGTTACAAGTTGCCAGCATCACCGTGTATTATTAAGGGCCGATCATAGCCCTGCACAAAAGGGCTGAGTTAGTTCTGCAAAATGGTCAGATAAATAGGTGAGATTACTTTTTAAGAAATATTTTCATATAAAATAACGTTTTGGAGGGTATGCTATGCAATTATGTACTTGGTAAGCCTTAAAAATACATTCCAACCTGCAAAACAATGTAGTTTATACTCTGCCTTCGGCAGCCTATTTACAATTGTCTCCCATCGGGTATGGATTGGTTTACTTTTTTCCTGTCTGTTCTTTTGTTTGCAGCTGGCTTCTTTTAAATTCTGTTTTATTTTTTGGATGGCCCCTATTCCTGAGCTGAAGACAGGGAATCAGGGCCATTGTTTGACAATGATGGATGGGCCTTTAAAAAGTAAGTGTAATATATGGATTGAACAGGTAGTATCATTTGAGTACCAAAAAGGGGTGTACAGTTATAGACTTATGGGCCCTTTAACCCCCGACTCTAATGAGCATACGAAGGCCAAATGTTTTTTATTTTATTTTTCACTGGATGAGGTCTTTGAAGTATTAGAAGCCTGTGTTGCGTCGCCATTGAGTTGATTGGGCTCCTTCAGGTCTATGGAGCCCATTCAAGTCAATGGAGACACTGTATATACTTCTAACACCGATAGCTCTGCTGGTTCAAAGTTTATAAAATACTACATAGCAGCCAGTAGCCACTTTTTTTAGCTTTAGATATATATATATTTTAAATCCCTCCATTCCCATTAGCAGTAGATGGGAGAAGAGGGAGGGTATGTAAGGTCATATATAACCCAAGACTTATTTGTGCACAGGGTGGGGGAAGGTGGGAATCATTGATTTTTCAGTGAACTCAATGGCACCCCTTCTGAACCCTCAGAGGTTATGTGGACCGTTATTTTCATATGCCACCAAATATTAGTATTTAAAGGCAAATGTTTTATACCGTTTTTTTATTATAATGCTTGAATTTGAATGTTACCAAGAAAGGGAAAAGCAGTAGCGTACCTAGCGGGGGGCGGCAGTCTGCACCGGGTGCCGCTCATCAGGGGGGTGCCAACTTGCCGGCACCCCTCCAGAGACGGACAGTAATGTCCGCGGCTGGAGGAGAAGGCTCGCAAGGGAGCGGTATAGGAGGTCTTTAACAGACCTCCGGCTCATGGGCGTAGGAACCGGGGGGGACAGATCCCCCCCAGTAACTCATGCGGGGGGGACCGATAATTAAGAAATCCCCCCCAGGGCCGTAGGAATCCCCCCCCCTGGTACTTACCTCTGGGAGGGTCTTCTGTACTGCACAGAGGAAGCGGAACCCAGCAGAGTTCACGTGACATCACATCCTGCTTCCTCTGTGCAGTACCAGAGAACGCAGAGAGAGGCCGCGCCCCCTGCTAAAGTCTGTGAGCGGCATCGAGGAGCTGCAGTGCAGGTAAGGGGGTGGGGAGGGTGTTTGAATGAGTATGTGTGATTGAGGGAATGAATCTGTGAATGAATGAGTATATGAATTAATGAGTGTGTGTGTGTGATAGCATGGATGTGTAAGTGCTGAAACCTAGGCATGATGGGACTGTGATTGCTGTTAGCAATCACACTCCTATCATGCCAAGTCAGCCAGTACATGCTGAAACCTAGTTAGCTGCCCCCCCTTGTGTATTGATGCTGCCAGCAGTTTGGGGTCTGCACATCACCTACAGCCACCCTGTACCAGCATGTACTGGCTGACTTGGCATGATAGGAGTGTGATTGCTAACAGCAATCACAGTCCCATCATGCCTAGGTTCCAGCATTTACTGGTTGGATGTGTAAGTGCTGGAACCTAGGCATGATGGGACTGTGATTGCTGTTAGCAATCAGACTCCTATCATGCCAAGTCAGCCAGTACATGCTGAAACCTAGCTAGCTGCCCCCTTGTGTATTGATGCTGCCAGCAATATGGGGTCTGCACATAACTTACAGCCACCCTATACCAGCATGTACTGGCTGCCTGGGTATGATAGGAGTGTGATTGCTGTTAGCAATCACACTCCTATCATGCCAAGTCATATTGCTAATTCTTTTGTCCAATTGTGGTGTGTTACCTACTTTTATTAAAAATTAGAGTTTTTATTATTATTTTTAAAGGTGGGGGGTCATTTTCTGTTTTGGTCCAGAATTTTCATTTTGGTGCATCCCTAGAATAAATAGAACTATTTCATTTTTAATTATCCTGAGTCCTGAATTTGTAGTCACAAAACTTTCTAGGCCCAGAAATCAGTGAGAGGAAAAGTAAAGGTTTTGTGTCATTTACTTTATTTTAATCTGCATATTTTATTAAAGGCCATATTTTCTCACAGCGAAAAATGAGTGCTATGGGGAGAGGGTAGCTAGTGAGAAGGGAGGGTAGGGAGAGGGTAGATAGTGTGAGAAGGGAGGGTAGGGAGGGGATAGATAGTGTGAGAAGGGGGTAGGGAGAGGGTAGATAGTGTGAGAAGGGAGGGTAGGGAGGGGGTAGATAGTGTGAGAAGGGAGGGTAGGGAGGGGGTAGATAGTATGAGAAGGGAGGGTAGGGAGGGGGTAGATAGTAAAAAAGGGGGAGAGGGGGTAGATAGTGGGAGAGGGGATAGGTAGTGGGAGAGATGGGGAGAAAGTGGGGATCTGATGGGGGGGAAATGCTGTCCCCCCAGATTTTTAGGGGTTCCTACGCCCATGCTCCGGCTCCCTTGAGTGATTTTAAGCCGGTTCAAGGGAACCGGCTTAAAATCACTCAAGGGAGCCTGAATATAAGACGACCCTATAGGAAAAAAAGTTTTACCAGTAAATGTTAATTCATTTAAACAATTTTTATTAATAAAAGCTATGATTGAGAAAAATATTTTGGTTTTATTTGCTTCTATTTTCCAACCTGCCCCCCAGTTATGCACATCTGCCCCATGATATGCCTTTTAACCCTCTAAATGCCACTGTGCCCCATGATATGCCTTTTAACCCTACATGCCACTGTGCCCCATGATATGCCTTTTAACCCTATATGCCACTCTGGCACTTAGAGGGTTAAAAGGCATATTATTTAATATAAGTTTAATACACTTAGATCCGAACTATCACAGTGACACAATGCCGGACTATGCTCCTCCGATTAGGAACCCCCATCAGCAACAAGATCTGCTGCTAATGGCTCCTGTACTCATTTATTAAGTGGTATGCACATGATATAATATTATATTATAATATAATCACCCATAATTGAGTAAAGAACATTTAGAAATTGATTCAAGAAGAGCTTTAGTTCTCTTAGTTCTTCAGATTAGAAGTTGTTTCACTTGCCACAAGGGGGATCCAGAGACAGAATTTTAGGATCAGTTTTTTTCCATTGCAATCTTACCTGATTGATTTTTAAACCCACTTGGCCATGGCCATATCCCTAGGCCAAAATAAAGAAGCAGAGGTTCAGCACTCAAATGGTAAAGTGAATTTATTTCACACAGACGTTTCGACACACACGTCTTGAGAAACGTTGCCTGTGTGAAATAAACTCACCTTACCATTTGAGTGCTGAGCCTCTGCTTCTTTATTCTGGATTTTTTGAAGGACTTGGGGATACCCTGGCTCGTACACCATCTCACAACTGAGTGCTGCATTCCAACCTTTGTTTCTGTATATCCCTAGGCCGAACCGCAAGGCACATGGCATGTTAGCATAAACTAGAGTATAGATCTTTAACTGTGCTGTACATGTACAATGGCTAAAAGCCTTATCTTTAAATATAATTTTTAATAATTTACTAGATCTTGATAATTTGGGAAACGTCTATTTTCTATGACACTAGTTGGATTGTGTGTAAATAATTTTCTAATGCTGGCAATGAATGAAAAACATGTGCTGAATCAAAGTGAAACACAAGTTGAGACAGTTCAAGAATAAATGGTGACCCAAAAGGCTCCCTGGTTGCTGCACTGGGTGGTGAATAACATGTTGGGAGGCCACCAATGCTGAGTGAGTCATGGGGCAGCCGGAGGATTTCCCGGGGGCTACACCTCTTTCCAGTCCTCACACCCAACGCAGGAATCCACACACGGCCTATGACAGCACCAGTGCTTGCATTAATATTTTTTACAACATATGGTATTGCAGGTCTTTCTAGCAGCGGGAAGTGGAAAAGTTTCAGGATTTGTATTAAGAAATATTTGGTGAAGCTGAAAGTAATAGCACACAATAAAGCAAATATCAGTAACCAGGTAAACTATACTAGCAAGTCAAGAACTACTGTTATTAACCTTTATTTATTAAGCATTAACATACTTTGCAGGGCCGTACAATTAAAAATGGTGTGTTTAAAAAGTACGTAGCAAGAAAAAAAAGTCGCTGATACCAACAGACACAACAGGAACTGAGGACTGAGGCCCATACGATCCAATCCAGACTCAAGGTACTTTCCTACAAAGTTTCTGGCAAGAACGGTTGGCATTTGGGGGGCCTGCTTGTGAGCTTACTTTCTAAAAGGGATTCTATAGGTAACTGGGACAAAATGATGGATAAAAAGAGTGGTGAAGCAGTAATTACTGGTAAGTGGTTGCAGGGTGTAAAATTAACTATGAATTCAACAAACAAATGTCGGGGTAACACAATATATACACACACACCTGGGAACTTCTTAGCTCCAGCTACCCGAAGCCTACCCTTGCCGGACACGGCAAGGACTGCCCACTGACATCAGTGGGCGGTCCCGCTGATGTCAACAGGTGGTCCCTTGACGCCGGTGGGTGTTCCCGCTGATGTCGGGGGTGTTCCTGCTGGCATCACGGGAAACACCCTCATTTAAAGGGGAAATGGGCTGGGAGCTGGGCGTGTCAAGATCCCGCTCCCACGACCCGGAGGATTCGGGTGTTGACCCGGAGAACCGTAGAAGCGGTGCTTCATCTGGAGATCTCCAGGTCAAACCCGCAGAAATTAGTTTTAATACAAGGAATACAAATTTATACTTAATATAAATGTGGCAGTTTCAGTTTGAAACTTCTACTATCAAGAGTTGGATTTAAAGGGACGCGCTGGTGTTCCAGACTGGCTTTTAGAGAAAAAGAAAAATAAAAAAAAAACATTGCAAGTACTTTAATTGCAATGAAGTAAAGCATGCATCACATGTTTGTGATTGAATGTATCTCCCGCACAGAAAATAGCTGGAGTGTAAGGAAAGGGGCAAAATACCTGGAGTGTAAGGAAAGGGGCAAATGCGTTTGGAAGGGGTCATCATGAAAATTTAAAGAGGTCACTCAGCTATCAGCTACATTAAAGTACATAGAATGGCTAAAGTATCCCTTAAAAAGAAAATAAATACTTTTTGTTAAGTATAGTATAAAAAGGTCTCATGGGAGTTAAAGCAGGTACATAGATGAAAGAAGAAGAAATCTAAAGATGACTTCCCAGAGAAACATTTAATAAATCAATCAATATAGTATCTCACTGAAAACACTCAACTGATATGCAAGCGCTCTGTACTCCACTGAACCGTAAATGAAGCGTGGGGCATTATACTGTATATAGAGTATGGTGACCAGATTGTTTCTTTAACCAAGAAAAAATATGAATAATGTATCATACAGGACAGCAACCCCTGAAAATAAAGAAACGTTCTGTATGCTTTCCTGCTTAAAGGAGCCACCTGGTCATAATTCTGATGCAGTCAAAGTGCTAAAAGTAGCTTCAATGTTATGAACCAAAGGAATATTCCTGATCACTGCTTCACGTTCACCACTGATATTTATGGAGAACTAGTGTCTGAAGTGCCACCATGTTCTAGTTCAAGTTCTAGAGAGACTGGCAAACAACTGCCTCTATAGTCTTACTAGTGGACTATCCATATGAGCATGACATGATGGTTTTCATTGAAGTGGAGAATTGCTGATGTGGATGCATCTAGTGCATGATGTAAAGAATCAGGGGGCCTCAAAAACTTTCTTGGTTTCCCCCTCTTCATGATCATGACAAGGAGAGGTCCACTATCAGCAGAAGACCAGGTGGAGCAAAACGTGAAATCAAGTGACCTCCTTGCCTGGAGGACTGGAGCAAGTAGCAGAGGTGATACAAAAAGTTTGTATTTTGAAGATGGATACCCGTTTCAGAAACACAATATTAAGGAGATTTTATCAGTTTGAGGAAGCTCGCTAACAGGCTTCAAACTTAATACTATTCTTATAACTGCACTAGCATGGCTTACAGTTATATAAGCTAAAAAGGTTCCATGCAACAGCTATGGAATAATTGTTTTAATTATAGTACAGGTCACACCATACTCAACATTCTAAAACTAGTGAGGTCTGGCTGTTATCGGTAGACCGGTGGAACCATGGCTATGGAGTTGCAGAACAGTTAGAGACCTGCCATTTGGCTGCCCCGATGTATATTTCCTTAATGCAAATATATGCAAACATATGCATACATGTTTGAGCCAAATTGCACAAGTAGGGGCAGTAGTGCTAGGTGTGATCAGAGTTTGTGTGATGGCATTATTATAGTATTTTTATTCATATCCCCATTTTATTTTAGTGAGAATTGCAAAAAATATATAATTTAGTTGTAAATAGTGTGTTTGTAGGGCATTTATGTAGCAGATTTAATATAACTGGTAGGTGTATGGAAAAACCCACACAAATTTGAGAAATTAATTACAAATGTCCTATTCATTCTAACAATTTAGAAAATGTTTCCTGTTTACAAATACATTCTAAAATATGTGAATGTCTGATTTTTATGGCAGAAGCAGATTTACATTACATTGCATTAATTTATAGAGCCCCGCCAGATTCTGTAGGGCTATTTCAATAGGGGTAAAGTGACAATTAACAATAACATTAAAATTGACAATATGAGTAACAAAAGTCGGCTTGTTTGTATAGGTTTTTGTGTGATTGATGTACTAAATATGGTGTTTTTTTAAGGTTCTATAAGGCTTGTGATGCTGTCATGACCTGAACTGTATTTAGCAATAGGTACATGATCATGTGTCACTTAAGCTATATTCCAGGGCTTGTTTATGCTTTCTAAAAGAAAAGGAATATAATCCATATGTCCATATGTGCTTGCACTATCCTTTCCTGTTTGTTGACGATGGCACATATATCAGTGGATGAGCTTCAGTTTTTATGGTAGCTTCACGTAGAGTTACCATCCCCTTTAAATTCTTTTGCACACATCTTGAACTTTATAACAACCTATATCATAAGTGAAGCTGTGTTACATTTGTAGATGGATGACTGCCAGACTTCCAATGTCTTCAACAGTATGCATTACACTTCCAATCTCCACCAGATCAGAATCCTCCTGTAAATCAGATGGCTAGTATACTTGCAGCTTTATATAGTGTTTACAGCAAATGTAGGATAAGGTCCTCTTCACTGTACAGGCTACTCAGTAGCTCTTGGACAGAGGAGGAATGGAACGCCTAACAAGAAGACACAAGAACCTTGTTTATAGTTCATATTGCCAGCCCAAGGATTGGCTGCCACAACCCACTTCATTCTGCCCTTCATTACCTCTCACATCCACAAATAGCATCCATGGAGACAGCTAAAGCCACAAAAGCTCCCGCTTCTAAATTCAGAAAGTACATTAATTCACAGGGACATCCCAAGTTCTCTGTAAACACTGCAGTTTATGCAGCACATGGTTTGCAACATCTCAAATCCATTTCTGTATGTTGAAAAAGGCAAAGTAAATAGATATACCTCCTCTTGGACATTCCAGGGAAAACCGTAAAGATTGAGAAAGACCTCAGATCTCTGGTCACCCTATGACACGGAAACAGATAACCCAGTAGTACACTCCATATGTAGCTTTTATGTCTGCATAAATCACACTGGTGGCCATATAAATAACGGCTCTTGGGGTAAAACTGTGTTATGTAATACACCATGGTTAATTGAGCCCCCAATGTGTGAGGGGTAGAAACCTGGTGTGTTTGTATACAACAGTCAGAAAATTGCATATTGCCGTTTCAGTTCAAGAGAAACTTTCGTTTTCGTCAATGTTTTTGGGGCAACATAGAGATTATATAAGCTTTCAGAATCTCAGACTTTTCTTCAGATAAAAAAATTAGGAAAGACAATCTAACTTGATAATGGTTTCTTTGTATGCATCATTATCACAACAACATGGTCTTCTAGTACATTATCTTAAAGGGATACTCCAGCCACCATTTTCACTAAGTGGTCCCTTTTTTGTCCTTGTGATGACTCCCTTGCAGATGCTCGGAATGATTCCGCAGAATCCCCTCTACACAGTTGCCCACCTGGTACACGTTGCCCGCAATGCACTAAAACAAAAAATTGGCTTTTTTGTACAATATTATGTAGTAGGACCTAGCAGAAGGTAGGGTAGCTATAGACCCCTTTTTTGTTACATAGAGTAATGCTTACCATGTTGGTAAAATGTAATACTGAAATACAATTTGTTGTATCTTTAGGAGAACCAGTATTTTAGGTTATGATTCTCTTGCTGTTGTGGGATAATTATAATGGCTGGAGTCCAAGACTCTCTTCAGCAGGACAAACTAAAATTATACATTTATAGATACAGTGCAGAACTTCCAGCTGTGCCAGCGGGGTGTACACTTTGGCAGTGCTGTGAAAAAGTATTTGCCCCTGCCCGATTTCTTCTTGCATATTCGTCACATTTAAATCTTTACAATTATCAAACAAAGTTTAATATAAGACAAAGACAATGTAAGTAAACACAAAATGCATTTTTTAATAATGAATTAATGTATAGAATGAAAAAACATCAATCTGGCCCTTTGTGAAAAAGTAATTACCCCCTTATCAAATTACTTAGTCAACCCATTAACCCAATGTAAGTGATAATTGGGTTTAATTTCATTTGATCCTCAAGATGTTTGGGGTATTATTCTCTGGAATGATGAGTGGAAGACATGGGTCCTGTTTCATATGACATAAAGCTAACACATTATTCCACATGAAGAACATCATACAGCTTTGTTGATTCAGGACCTGGGCAACTTGCCACAAATGATGGAACTGTGAATTCTGCTCCCTACTAGAAAATCCAGCCATCAGTTTGTGACCTAAAGTTCAAGCGCGGTTGCGTTATGTAGCAGGACAAAATGGCTCAAAAGAAACAAAATTAATGTAGTGGTCAAGTCAAAGTCCTGACTTGAAGCTGTTCATAACCTTAAAAAGGTAGTTCATGATCAAAAGCCCTCCAATATGGCAGAATTAAAACAATTCTGCCAAGAACAGACAAATTTCCTCCACAGTGATGTAAAAGAGTTGTTCCTGCAAGCACCAGTCAGAGGATTAGGAGAACATGTCACCGCAAGCGCCGCCGTATTGCCCTCAGTTGGCGCTTTCAGTGATGTCCGATTCCAGGATCACAGAGGATGCCAACACAAGTGCAGCCCTTTCGGCGGAAGCTCCTGCCGGGTTATGTCTGTGGAGATGCAGATGAAAAAAAACATAGCAGGGAGAAGATAGAAGATGATAAAGATGCGGAAGTGGTCGGCAGAAGCTGAAGTGGTCGGCAGAGAAGGTAGGTAAACATTTAGAGAGCATGAGAGAATGAACATGAATGCGAGTGTGAGAGAGTGAGGGAGTGTGAGAGAGTGTGGACACAAATTTCACACAAAAATTCTAAGCTTTTTCTTTGTTTTCATTCAATCTCTAGGCCTTGTTTTCAGGGCTTCAGACAAATTGCCAAATTTCCCAAAATTTGGTCAATTTGTAATTCGTACGAATCTGAATTGACACCACTCTTTCACCAGTAGAATGTTTTGATCAAAAATGTAGCTATTTTAAATGTACTTATCATTGTGGCCCAGGTGCTTTCTATTGTCGTTTGTAAAAGGGTGTCCCCAGATAATGCATGGGAGTCACACTTGAACGGATTTTTATGTGATAATTTTCTCTTGCAGTACGTTGGCTGAGCTCACTGTTCTTTAAACGACTTTGACTTAGTTCTTAGTTTCTGACCTTAAAATACTCAAATGTCTGTGTGAACCTTCTTCTTGTCTCTTCTCATGTATACACCACGCGCATAATTGGTACTGAGTGAATGCCTGAGTTGTGTAACTTGGCTCTATCATCCACAAACAAACATACAAACATGAAGAAGGGCCATTTATAGGTATGTTTCTGTAGCAATCACTCTTTCTGGTTGTATAAACAACATTCACAAGGCAGGGCTTCGCTCTGCAATAACATGAAAAAGCTTTACTTTTTCTATTCCACTTGTGTTACGATCATATACTGCCAATATTAATCTTCAAATGTCATAGACTGGATTTATCATAAGTATAAAGTATTACATGTATTACAAACACTGAACACGTTATTATTCTGATGAATTATGTGTTTAACAGTTATGTTCTCAAAGTAAATCATGGGGACCAAAATTGTACTACTGTACAATAATTTTATTTTTTAATGTGACTGTGGGTCTTACACCCAGAAACAAAATAACATGTTTTTATATAAAATGTCCTTGCACTGAGTATGTGCAGAAATGAATACCTCTACATTGGGGATCTCTATACCTGTATGGGTGACAGATCCACCTTAAAAGATGGAGTTTTATTATGAGGCATATCAAATAAAAATGTACTTTTTTTGTGGTATTTGTCCAACTGCCGGATGACAAAGGCAGATCCAGGGAAGTTGGGCCTTGATATGGATCCAATAATCATCCTTACGAAAAAATTACTGCAGTTTTTCTGAAGTAATACTGCAGTTTTTTGGACATGAAAAAACTGCAATACTGCACTTTTACTGCAGTTTTACTGCATTTGTACTTCTCTGTACTGCACTTTTACTGCACATTTATTGCACTTTTTTTTTATATTGCAAACCTACAGTTGTACTTCAATGTACTGCAGCTTTATTGAATTTGTACTTCCGTACAAAAACAACTGCAGTAAAAGTGCAGTACAGTGAAGTACAAATGCAGTAAAACTGCAGTAAATGTGCAGTAATACTGCAGTAAAAGTGCAGTATTGCAGTTTTTTCATGTCCAAAAAACTGCAGTATTACTTCAGAAAAACTGCAGTAATTTTTTCGTAAGGGATGCAAGCAACAAGAGGTCAGCAAAGGCAGAAAAGGCAAAATATTTTCAAAGTCAGGATCTAAAACAAGGATTATACACACACAAAAAGATAAACTAAGTTTACACAAATGAAGGAGGCAAGGATTACTATCCTCCTTCTCACTGGAGTGGTTGTGATTCTTGCATCAGCTACTTCCATAAGGTCTCTACCGTGTTTATTCACTGCTGTTAAAGCAAGTGGAACTGACTGTTCTCCAAGCTCATTATCGCACTCACACAGTCAGTAAGAATATACAGTACGCCAAATACACAGTTAAAGAGGGGAGTCATTCCTTTTTATGTGGATCAGTTAAGAAAAACTTTCTTTTTTTTGATTCACTGTCTCATGGTTTTTTTCTCTTTAAGACTATCAAACTAGCTTCAGAAATGAAGTCTGAATAGGACATGGGTGCCAGGAAAACAAAAACATAAAGAGCATACAGAGTATACTGAAAATGAAATGAGAATAAGGATCAATACCAATTTTTCATTGTAAAAGCCTCATGTCCATTCCCGCAACACAATGAGCAGATAATTAAATGCTGTACACCCTGCTGTGCTTGGGGCACATTGAGGTAACGCATTGTGGATCCTTCAGAGGTTCTCCTGACACTCCAGCCATCATATGCACCTGATAGCTGAGAGATCCCTTAAAATTTCAGTTGTGTTCCCATTGTTAACATGTTGGGGGATTCTGCAGAATCCCTCATATGCATTTTCCATACACATCTCCATGTAGGTCATATACTCCCCACCAGTCAGCTTCAGTGCTGCCACTGTTGGACCATGGAGGAGGAGGGAAGATGTAGAGCTGCAGCTTCTCCTGTAGAAGTACTCACAGAGTTCTTTAATACAAATTCTTCTTTAATGAGACTGTAAGGGACAGTAAATGTTTAATGTTAAAGAAATATGAACATTTTATTAATAGGGCAAGAATGACCATTTTGTCTTTCCACATATAGTGAAGCAAACTATGTCTCTCTGTCTCCATCCCTGTGAGGTGGGAAGCATTGCTCTTGAACATTACTGTTTAGTTATTTACTGGCTCATGATGTGAGTCAGACAGACTGCTGTGGATCTATGTTCCTGGTGCAACCCCCTCTCTTATAGCTAGATTAAGCAATGAACTCCATGGCACTCCTTCCAGGCTGCTGGCGCACTAAAATTAGACAAGGAAAGCACAGGCGCTTAGACAACATTCAAAGGACATTATACATAAAGGGTGAATTCTATGCAAAGTCTGCAAATTTGTCTGATCATCATAGCCAACCAATTTTAACCAATAGAATTGCCTGATTGAGACATTACAATTAGTTGCATTCCATTTTTTTTTACATTGTATTCCTCATACAAACACTATACGCTGAATGGAGGAGGGATCAAAATGTAATAAAAATGAGAAAAAATTGAGGAATTTGGGTTTACTGTTAATCTAATACAGCTGAGACTGCATCACTACAGTTTTGTTATTTCTTTGTTTATAGGGGCGACCTTCACGCACAAAAACGCAGCTCCCTCAAACATGATGGTAATAATGAAAAATACATTTAAAGACCTACTTTATATATAAAATCATTACGCAAAGTAACAGAGGACCGTAACATTTAAATACTTAGTAAATGAAAACACAATGGTCACGCAGAGGATTTGTTCTTTAATAGTATGTACAAAAACACACACTAAGGAAATCTGGAAGGGCGTCCAGTATCAACACTGACAAGCTGCGGGGCATTCAGGGACAAAGCCACATGTAACAGAACTATTGTGTCTAAATAGTACAAGTAAAAGGATTACTATGTAGATAAACTGCTATGTGCAAATTGGTAAAATCAGAAGGATATCTAGCTTGTCCCAATTAGCACATTGCAATTCGGAGGTATATGTGTCATTTCCCAATTACCCAAATTATACATAACGACAACGTAATAACTAGGATCGAAAGATAAAGGGATATTATACTGGAATAAGAAGAAATACCCGCAACGATTTCCAGGTGCTTTCATGTTCCCTAAAATAATGCACTATAGTAATTCAGTTGGTAGCATTTTTGGATGGAATGGTCAAAATTACCAAGAGTAGAAAGCATATTAAGGGGAAAGGTGATACTTTTTATGTCCCAAATAACTTAGTGACAATAGACTAAAGGCGCTGATAGTAACCCCATACTTTCTATAGCTTTCCCTGCTCTCACCAGTAAACTAAACAAGTGGTGTTTCTATGTGAGACGCTAAATTAGTACTAAAGCAGGCATCGCTAAGGCAAATATATTTCCCTTTAAGAATTTAGATTTATACCCTGGTGCATGCTAAATTGACAGTTCCCACATATGGACAACGTTCTTTCCAGTAAATGTGTCCTAGTGTGCCAGAAACATTCTGTAAAAGCAGGATAAAATTATATATTTAGTGGCACACTCCATTCACATCTGCATTTCATTCCTTGACATCTGGATGTGCTGCCTTGGTAGTTTTTTTTATTTACATTCAAACATAAAGGTATAGTAGAAACTTGTTTTTCATTTGAACCTGCTATAAAGCTGTAACCATCTATGGTCTAGAAAAGATGCCGAGCCACTTAAAACATGTTAACACAACTTTTACATATCTTACTCTGTGTTGATGAATGTAAAAACGCTATCACACCTTTAAACACTGTTCCCATAATTTATATGTTTAAGTATAAGGTTTGTGTAAAGTCTGCATACATTCAAGTGTTCCACTTAAAGAAGAAGTTTATTGTTGGAGTCGAAATGAAGACGTAACCAAATCCCACAAAAAGTTTTGGTAAAGCCTTTTCAAAGAACCCTTAAAACTAAAGTGCCCAGTTTAAGCGAGGTATAAGCAAGGGCGGCGTGGCTCAGATGGCAGAGGGTCAATTGCCCCAGGGCCAGTTCTCACCTGGACCAGCCCACTCATGGAGGAAGGACCGCAGTGTGCGAGCAGCTATAAGGTTCAGCTCCAGGTAAGGGTTAGAGGTGTTAGGGTGTGTCTATGTACAGTGTATAAATGGTATAGTTAGTGTGTATGTGAGTGTGTGTGTGTTAATGTGAGTCTATGTGTTGCTGGGGCTGGGGGGCCCTGGGGTTCCAGTCCTCACCTGCATATTAGTTTGCACTTTATTCTAATGCCTTACAAATGTAATTGTTCCAGGACAGTTTATACATCATACTGCCAGGAAGGTTTCAAGTGCACTGAGAATGTTCTTCAATAATAATTCTGAATGAAGTAAAAGGTCTCACGGTATCTACCCTTTTGCTTTTTTTGCCTACTAAAGAAACTGCCAAAAATGTTTATATTTGTCCTTACAACTTGACTGTGGTCACACTATAAATGTTTTATGCTTTTGAAATTGAAAAAAAAAAAATGTAGTAAAAATCTGGTAAAGCACATAGTACTGGTAATGTTTTAGGTTTATGACATATTCTATAAATTCGGCGAGACTGACATTTGGGCAATTATAGAACAGATTATATTGATGCCAAAACCACAATTTTTGTTATATCTTAGTACAAGCCATATAATATATCATCACAGGTTATATTTACAGTATACAGCAGTTCTCTCTGGCTGTTGATGGGTTAAGTGTTTCAGGATGTGTGCTTTTTTTCCTTGGTATCAAGTCATGCATAAATCTCCCCAGTCCTGTGTGCCTCCATGCGATATTTTTGCATCCATTTTTATAATGGGAAGTTTAATTAAATTCCATACATTTCAGGCTGTGTCTTTCCAGACAGAAATCTCTTTTCCAGGATGCTGCAGGATATTAACTCTTGCATGGTTTCTCTGCTCTTTAAGGGCTTTAACCATACCACTGCCAGTCTGATGAGGCAGGGACTTAAGTCAAATAATAAGCTAATTTCTTTCTGTAAAAAGGTATATAGAACCATGAATTATGATTGCTAAAACCATCCTTATTTATTGATTTGACTTTGTTACATCTATGTGCCTGGATTTCTTATGGCTTTATATAGGTTGAACAACATTGTGCCACTGAATGGGTTAATAATCCCTGACCCTTTTTTCTGATAGCCCTGATACTCCTCTCTTGTAGAGGGGAAAAGAGTGGATCACGGACATTCTCAGATCTTTGGATTGAATGTGCCATTCAAGGATGAAATTGAAAGCATTTTTCTTTGTCTTGGGAATGACATTGCAGACAGAGCCTGAGGCAGGTCCCGGTCTGGATGTTCAAGTATCTACACCTTGGTATTTGCAGAATGATATTGTGAGGCTTTAGGTTGATGAGCAAATCTCGCAGATGTAATGTTTCCCAAGAAAAATGAATGAAAATCTGAGTATGGCTGAGTGGCGCCAAGACATAGTAAAATGCGATGGCCCCTGTCCAGCTACCTAAACCACTGGTACATTTATAAGCCGTTTGTCATGCAATAGATGAGTAGATGATGTGTACTGAGCACTATTCAGCTGGTAAGAGACAGCCTTATTACATTCCTCTATTTTTTCCAGTGGCAAAAGTATTGATGATTTTATCGTAACCAGGATGGCTTGAGAAAACAAGATCAATCTGGGTGAGGTGATGTACTAAGGTCTGATAAAAATTAAGAACCATCTCCAGCCAGGGAAAGCAGTAGACTTGTGCACGCAGAGCAAAGTTTTAGTTTTGACTTTGCTGTGTTTCGGGCAATGAATTTCATTTTCCAGCTGTTTATTTTTCGGATCCAGACTTGATTTTGCATTGCAGGACCACTATCGCCAGTAATAGCAGCACTGCACCAATCGATACACACATCCAGCAAAATGCTATGGGATTCTGCCTAATTGGCCACCAATATTGATAATGTATTACTTATTTTGCATTGTCCACAATACAGAGGTTAGATTCAGGAACGGTATTTCAACAATTTCAAGTAGGGTGAAATGCTTAATTTTGTCACCAATATTTTCAATTGAGTTTTTGCATACGTTTATGTTTTAAATAATAAAAAAAAAAAAGCCCTAAAAAAGTGGTAAAATGTCTGCTGCAGTCCCCATATATAAGTGGTAGAGGTATATAAAACAAGATAATAATAATATTAATAAGGCTGTCCTGAATCAAAGAGGAGACAAGGAACTGAATAAGGTTTAAGATCATCAAAGCTGGAAAAATAGCATATATTTTGACATATACTGGAAATTCATAGGAAAAATGCCTTTTATTATTATTATTTTTTTTGGGGGGGGTGATCCATGTGCAAACTGAGCCATGCTTGGTTGCTACATAAGGAAACTAAAGAGGGTCCTCAAGAGTATACCTTCATCTCCTAAGTGAGAGGAAATAGGCCAATGAAAGCATTGAGCTTGAGGGTATGCTGGCATATGGGGAACGCAATTTGGGGAGGACAGCAATGGCAACTAGCAACTATTCGCTGTGTGTTATTTAAAGTATTAAGCCAGTATCACAATCTCATGCTGATGAGTCCCATTAAGGGCAAAACAGCTGTCCATGAGCGGTGATCTGGCTACTGCACCTCTTCCCGAGTTTTGTCTAAAGGTTTAGTCTTGTACAGCAATTACTTTCAAGGGGTCCATGTATAAAGTGGATATAGAGGCAAAAGGTGATAATTGTTGACCTTCATGTGCCTACCCAGAATCCCTTGTGGTTGTGGCAGCACCATGAGATTTCTAAAGGGAAAAAACAAGTCTTCTGGCTTGTCTGGTGTCTGTAGATGAGTGTTTAATAATGCTTCTACTACCTACTTATTTAAATACATACAAAGCAATTGGCAACTCCGCTAGTTTATGTGAAAATCAAATAAAGTGCAATATCTATACATAATTCATCATATTTTCAATGCAGCCTTAGAAACAAAGCAAGGTTTACTGTGCCATAAACTGTATATTTACTTAAACGCAGCTGGTGGAAGCGGCAAAATGTTAAATGAGCAATTCATTACAACCATGCAAATCTGTTTACAAAATGTCAATTCTAGTTCATCTCAAACAAATATTTAAATGTTCTTGTATTTTTTTCTGAGTCACTTGAGTTTTTTGTACAGTTCAAAACAAATCAACCCTTTTAAAAATGGAGTCCAAATTGCGGAGTTTTCCTGTTCATTCATTCTCAAACACTTTGACCCCATATATTAATTTGAAGAAAGCAATACCTAGGTACATAGCGCAGAGCATGCTTTTTTTGCTAATAGTTGCAGCATCTGATCTTTCCTACTAACTTACCTGGACGACTATGGACATGATACCCAAATCTACCTGTCTTCTCCTGATCTCTCTCCATCTCTCCTGTCCCGTATTACCAATTGCTTGTCTGTTATTTCTTCATGGATGTCACAACACTACCTGAAACTTAATCTTTCTAAAACTGAACTCATTATCTTCCCTCCCTCCATCTCCACTCCACTACCTGAATTCTCTATCACCATTAACAACACGACTATCTCTCCTACTAACCAGGCCCGATGCCTTGGGGTCATCCTTGACTCAAACCTCTCCTTCATCCCTCACATTCAGTCCCTCGCCAGATCCTGCCGCTTGCACCTAAAAAACATCTCTCGTATCCGCCCATTCCTCACCCAAGAATCCACAAAAACCCTGGTTCATTCCCTTATCATTTCCCGTCTTGACTACTGCAACACTCTTCTGGTTGGCACTCCACTGTCTCGACTCTCTCCTCTACAGTCTATCCTTAATGCGGCTGCTAGGCTCATCTTCCTTGCACGTCGCTCCTCTTCTGCTTCCCCCCTCTGTGAAACCATCCACTGGCTCCCAATTACCTTTAGAATTAAATTTAAGATCCTGGTACTGACATATAAGGCCATCCATAATACTGCTCCTCCGTACATTTCTGACCTCATTAGCAAATACTCTCCTACTCGATCCCTACGTTCCTCCCATGGGCTAAGGCTCTCCTCCTCACTCATCACCTCTTCCTTTTCCCGTCTACAAGATTTCACTCGAGCTGCCCCATATCTCTGGAATCTTCTCCAAAGGAACCTTCAGCATTCTCCCTCCCTCCCAACATTCAAGAAACATCTAAAAACCCACTTCTTCAGAGAAGCATACCATCTTAGCTGCTAGAACTTCCTTGTCATCGATACAACCCCCACAATACCTCTCACCCTTTCTCTATGCCTTATGTTTGTCACCCCATTTCCCTCTAGATTGTAAGCTTGCGAGCAGGGCTCTCTCCACCAAATGTATCGGTTTGTCTTAGTCTGTCAATTCTTGTCTTGTCATATCCCTTGAATTTATGTATTGTATTAAGCGCTGCGTAAACTGTTGGCGCTATATAAATAAAGGATAATAATAATAATAATAATAATACTGTCCTTAATACTGGTCTTCACCTATGGCCACAGCGGTCATTATGTAATCTGGAGCAACATATTGAAAACAGTTCAGCAGGTAGGAAGGATTCATAAGCTGCAATTTGTTATTCTAAACTGGAGTTGTTGTCTATAAGTAACCCACCAGAAGGACAGCAAATTAAATATATAGGGTTTATTTAATTAAGGAGATCTGATTGTAAGCTTATTTGAGCAGCGCCCTCCACACCTGTTGTTTCTATATGTCATCTTATTATGTTATATATTATACTACTTGTTATGTCCTGTCTACCCTTTGTACAGCACTGTGGAATCTGATGGCACTATATAAAACATAATTTAGCTTTCTAACATCACTATTCATGATGAAGGGCCATCACTGGCAAGTTTCTCTAGCACAAATGGCTGAGCTGGCTCTGCATAATTTAATATGTAAGGACACAGAAAAAATATCATGATTTAACTATACATTATAAATGACCAGCCAAGCTCTTACTACAGCAAAAGCTCACTGGTATTAGACATAATGTAACATGAAGTTAATGTGCTGGAACCACAACTCTCCGTTTAGAGAATAAACCCCATAGATTTTACTTTACATGGGCAAAATCCGAGTACTTTTTAAACATGAGATACATCTAGTTAACTTGGACCAAAAGCTGAATGAAGTGGAAGGATTTCACAGATGTTAATAGTTATACTTGTGTTAAAGTCCCAACAAGGGGATTACTTAATTATTAATATTTATCAATTACATAAGAAACATTGTTAATATGTATGCTTTATGTATGTATGCTTTATGTACAGCATACCATGGGATGGGCTTTAAAATGTGCAATGATGTGCTGGAACTTACATCTGATCCATTAGCAGATACATCCGAAAACACATCAGTGAAACTCAGATACGGCTACTAAAGGCTTATGTGTTTTTCTACCTACTATAGCTAAACCTATGCATGAGAAATAATCTATGGATACATTTATAAAACATGTACCGATAGACTTATTAAGTAACATAATCCATGTTCTATATCGAATACTGGGGTTCTAACTGAATTATTACATAATGTTTGTACCCTTTAAAGTTTCTTCGTGTGGCTAAACAAGCCTTGCTATCATCTCCTGTAGTCAATATAACTTTAAGACAATGCAACCATAAATCTAGTGCCTTGATACACTATATGGACAAAAGTATTGGGACACCTGACTATTACACCAAGGGCATAGCATTGTCAAAAATTTCTTTGTATGCTCAATGGGACATACCAAGACATTTTGGAAAATGCTATGCTTCTAACTATAGGAATAATTTGGGGAAGCCATTTTCTATTCCAGTATGACTGTGCCTCAGTGCACAAAGCAAGATTCATAAAGACATGGTTGGATGAGTCTGGTGTGGAAGAACTTGGCCGGCCCAGAGTCCTGACCTCAACCTCATCGAACACCTTTGGGATGAACTGAAACGGTGATTGCGAGGCAGGTATTCCTGTCCAACATCAGTGACTGACCTCACAAATGCTCTACTGGATGAATGGGCAAAAGTTCATACAGAAACACTTCAAAATCTTGTGGATAGGCTTCCTAGAAGAGTGGAAGCTGATACAGCTACAAAGAGGGCTCCAATACTTTTGTACATACCGTATTTGCTCGATTATAAGACGACCCCCTAAAATCAAAATATTAATTTAGGAAAAAAACAAAAAAGCCTGAATATAAGACTACCCTATAGGAAAAACGTTTTACTAG
Organism: Sceloporus occidentalis; assembly: GCA_023333645.1. Classification (NCBI taxonomy): domain Eukaryota; kingdom Metazoa; phylum Chordata; class Lepidosauria; order Squamata; family Phrynosomatidae; genus Sceloporus; species Sceloporus occidentalis. Next base: position 6,373,965 of record JALMGF010000026.1, on the reverse strand, counting down.
TAAATATTAATTAATGTAAACTTTTTTCATATTTAATAAAAGCTATGATTGAGAAAAATATATATTTTTTATTTCCTTTTATTTGCCAACCTGCCCCCCCCCAGTTATGCACATCTGCCCCCAGGCTTGCCACTCTGCCCCCAGAAATGCCTTATACCCCCCTATTTGCCACTCTGCCCCTTGATGTGCCTTTTAACCCTCTATATGCCACTCTGCCTCCAGAAATGTCTTCTACCCTCCTATATGCCACTGTGCCCCATTATATGCCTTTTAACCCCCTATATGCCCCTCTGCCCCATGATATGCCTTATACCCCTATATGCCACTCTGGCATATAGGGGGTTAAAAGGCATATCATGGGGCTGAGTGGCATATAGGGGGTTAAAATGCATTTCTGGAGGTATATATATATATATCTGCTAACAGCAATCACACTCCTATTAAGCCAAGGCAGCCAGTACATGCTGGAACCTGGGGATGATAGTAGTGGGATTACAGCCTCCCTATGCCATGCTACAACCCCCCCCCCTTACACATCCATGCTATCACACACACACACACACAAACATTTAAATACTCACTCATTCCATTAATCACACATTAATCACAAAAAACCTCCCCCACCCTCTTACCTGAACTGCAGATCTCCCACTCGCAGACTTCTGCAGGGGTCTGGCTGTGCGAGCAACTTCTCTGGCCCCGCCCCCAGAGGAAGGAGGGGGAGGCAGAGTTATGTGAGGACTGTGCTAGCTTCCTGTTCTCCTGCAGCTAGTAGGAGCGACGCTGCTCGCGACCAAAGCCCGGTAAGCAGCCTGGCCCCAGCAGAATGAGGTCTGATTATTAGACGACCTCGATTATAAGACGAGGGGTATTTTTCAGAGCATTTGCTCTGGAAAAAACCTTGTCTTATAATTGAGCAAATACGGTATATTGTGTGTACACAAAATAGAAGACAGAAAGAAGAAGAAGGTAGCAATCAACAACAGGAACACATGCTACTCCTGGAACCAGCTAGAGATAATGGCCCAGGACATAGGACCCAGGAAAAATGTATTTGGCTGCCAATACCCTGGTGGGGGTGACGGGCATAACTAACATCAAATTCTCTGTATCTGTGTTACAATTTGTTATATTACCCATTGTACAATAACTTGTATTATCATATATATTTCAACCTAGTAATGAAGCTACTTGTGGAATGCAACAATACCCTTTTTGCTCACTAGCTCATTTAAAGAATGGCTTGCATATAATCACACACACTCAAGAATGTATAATGATAGCGCATACACACCATTCACTATATTTATTAAATTATTAAGGCTCTATTGCAACCCTGCTCTATCGCCATGGTAACGTTAATAAATGTCATTCCAGGATTTTTTTTTCTCCAGCTGATAATATATATTTGTTGAGGTAGTTGTATCAGCAGCTGCATGAACAACGGATGCTTCAAGGTGTGTCTGAATTTTAAAGAATTTTAATTATTTCATTCTTTCATAAAACATCTGCTTCCAGCCTATATATTCATTGGTTGATTTTAGCAGGATTAACTCTTTTGCTTTAAGTAAAAATCTACAATGAGTTTTAGTATAATTATTTAGTTGCGGCAAAGGCAGTTTTCCTATGGATGTGGGGTGAAAAAATAGGAACAACTTAAAAATAACTTTAAAAATAAAAGCATTTGAAATAGGAAGTCATGTTCTCTTTACCATCACTTTCTCAGCTCCCCTGGGAAATATCACAAAATTTTGTCCGTGCTATATAAATTTTGCCCTTTTGTGTTTATAATTCTGCTGGAATTACATTTTGTTTCTCAGTTGCACAGAGCTTCACAATAAGTCAGCACTTTAATATAACATAATATCTGTGCTCCTATATTTGGAAGGAGATTTCCTTGAAATAAAAATACATGAAGTGCTGTCGGTCCCTATGTCTTCTGTTCATAAATATATATTAGCAACTTCTCATACGAAAAAAAATCTCAAATGTGGTTAGGATTCCAATAGTAAAATTTATTTTGCTCTGCACACCTTAACCCTTTGCATCACTAATCACACAGCTGGAGTGGGGATGAAAATAGGCCCTATGGATTTAAGGCATGCTCTTAAGCTCTTGCAGTGTGCGGCCACACGTATGCACATTGAAGGATTGCATCTGCTGCTGGTCCGGCAGTATAGGTAAGCATGGGCCACCATCACATTTGCCAGGTTTTGCCAATTACATTCCATGTTCTCATGATTTCTGAGTCACGCTGTACTGGGCTGCTTCCAGTTCAGGGGACTGCTTTGCAACCAAACCAGTTCCACAGAAGCCAATAACATACTTCCAGGCTATATGTTCACTTTTATAAGGAAATCACAGTGATTGCATGTAACACGATCCCTTGTGTCGTGACTGCCACGTCGTCTTACCTTACCTTCGGGGGTCTGGAGGCGCACTTGTGGACTACTTACCGGGCCTCCTCAACAGGTCCTTTCCTCCGGCAAGCACGTCACCCGCCACTACACAATATAAATCAATGCACAAACACGGGCATGACGTCACCCACCAGCGCACTAACGCTAATAGACAGCCCAGAAAGGACTAGCAGTGCTTAGTTATTCCAGCACCCCAGTGGTAAGCGTCTCAACACCCACTGTTCCACTTGCAGCGCATTCTGTATTTTGTTTCTGGGCCACAATAGTTGCCAGCTGCCACAAGCTTTACCTATTTAATGGTTATGAACCGGAGCCACCGTTCTTGACCTTTTGACCACTTTTCTGTCTCTTACCTGGTGCCCGCACATCCAATTACCGACCCTCGTGCATCCACTTCTGTCTGTGCTGTTCTACTATCTTCCAGACTGCTCGGGTCAGCAGTGTTTAGCAAGGGCTCTGATGATCCTGGAAGTTGTCTGACACCTTGATTTAATAATCACAACAGTCCCAACTGCACAATCAGCAATTTTTTTTTGTAGAAGTGGCTTTTTTAGTTATAGGTTGGAGGAATGGGAGTTACAGGGTGTTTGTTGAATGTAATTGGGTATTAGCTGTTTACTACAAGGATAGATAGTGAGTCAGGCTTGATCAGTACTAGATTTTGTAATCAAATGACTGTAGAAAGATTTCATTTAGTTAGCAAACCTTACTTATTGCATATTATTACCCACATACAATACAATAATCCGGCACATTCATAAGAACACAGATCAATATATCTCACCATCAAAGGGACACTCCACGGGTTCTGTAGGAGTAATATATATATATATATCACACACACAAGATGTGTTTCCCAGGACACATCTCATCATATGTGATAAGTATATTACAAGTCAGCTCCAGGGCATCAGGGAGGGCTTCCTAATGAGACCCCATGTGCAGAAAATGCTCCTAGAAAATTTAGTGGCAGGATTTTCCTGCCACTGATTGGCTACTTAAAGTTAAAAAAAAAGTATTAAATTAGAAACCTGGAATTGTGCCATCACACGAGATTGATGAGTGTTCACGCACACACCGCGAAATTGCGATGATAAGGCAGACCTGCCGCTTTAAAACCAGGGGCCACAGAGAATTGTGCGTTGGGTAGCAATATATTAAGGCATTATACAGCCCCAAAACTCATAATAATGCTCATGCAATAATTGACAATAATAAATACACCACTCACTCTCTAAATACCCTGCACAGTAACTAATTAACAATAAGTCGCTGTATAAGAGCTGTATTCACGCCTTGCCATATCCTAATGTGATTCAGAAGGGTGTCACACCCAAAGTAAACATCATTGCTGATTTATCGAAGATAATTGGTTAATATATGGACTCTGATAAGGTGCAACTGTATACGGGACCCACATACGGTCTGCCGACGCATCGTCACGTCTCGTTCATTAATCCGAACGCCCCGTACATTCCGAGGGGAGATGCGTTCCCCCTATTAATAGCCCCAACACGCATGACCACGCCCACAACAACTTAGTTCACACCCTACTGTCGCAGTAGCCACGCCTATTCCCTCACCGACCGCAGGTTGGGCCCGTTCTCAGCATCCGATTGGCTAGAGAGTTGACAAATAGTAGTGAGCGCTGCTCTGCCCTAGCAGATGTCCGGAGCCGAGAAGTTGAAGGCTGCCAGTCCGCCCCCCTACGCTGTGTAAGCGGGCAGCGGACCCCGCGCACTCCCCTGCAGCTTCCCAACATGCCATCCATTGCCGGCCCTTTCTTGCTTCTGTTGCTGCCCGCCTGCTTGGCATCTAACCCCCGCACCGTCTACTCCAACCACTGGGCTGTAAGAGTTCCGGGGGGACCCGAGGTGGCATCAGAGCTGGCTGCTAAATACGGCTACCTGAATCTGGGGCAGGTGGGCATCCGGAGCTACACTTCTTCCCTGCACAGTGAATTGTTAAAGCGGCAGATCGTACTGATCACTGTGTGATGCGCAGCGTCCAGTCTAGAACGGAATTGTGCTTTATCTCTTTAAATATTTTGAGCCGATACAGAGATGCGCTTTTTTGGTTATGCCAATTTCTGCTGTTCGCTAAAATATCGATTATGCCTTTTTTGCGCTGTATATTTCGTTTGATCGCAGTAGTTAACTCTAATACTACCAGTTGCTTTTATTTCTAATTATTCCAATAACTTTTATTCCTTTCATATAGTTATTGATTTCTGAGCCAAAAGACTACAATTCAGTAATCGATGACCCTTTAATGCACTTTAATGATAGAAGTAGAGCGACCATTCCCTATTACATTAGCTCACCACTGCAAGAACGTTTTCAACAACCATTCTACAAATCATCTGGCATAGTATCGTTAACCCTTTAATACTTGAGTGATATCTTGCCAGATACCCCCACTGGTAGTTAATGTGTTAAATGATTGTATTGCCTCTTTCATAGTTGTACCTGTAGGCACTTGGTGTCCATGAGAATTGACTAAGCGTTGACTAAGCTTCATTATGTTGGGTGTGTGATCATCTTGTTTGCTTGGGGTTGTGGTGTCATTTCTTGTCACTGTATAATTACATGATGCTGGAAATGCCTGCTGCTTTTGTTTTCTCATTAAGAGCACTGATTCAGTGTCAGCCCAGTAAGATCTCAACTGGTTTTCTGCTTTGACTGGCAGTCATAATCTTAATGGCTCTGCACACCTCATTACTTCTGGGTATTATGAGTTATTCAAACATTTATGGAACAGCTCCTGGTGCTCATAGAGCTCTCATATCTGCTATAGTATCAGCTTTGTTATATTCTGTAATGGATATGAGCATCGTGTCAATAGTTTAATGTAGTGTTTTGTTGTATCGAGTACTCTCAGGATGTAGGCTTAACCCTTCGCATCTTGTTTTGGCAAAAATATTTATTAGAATATTGCTCATCCCAGTGTTATTGATTGTTTACATGTGTCTATTAGATCTTTATATGTGTGTACATATATTTTGTTACATCTTATATGAAACAATCTTATATGAATCTGTGTGTGTTATATACACACACATATATATATATATATATTATATATTATACAATTTAAACTATATAATTATGATATATATTAATATATTATAAAACGTAAACGTTATAATTATAATCCCTTACATATTCTCTTATAATACTAATTACAAATGTTACATTGAACTTTAGCTCGAAACGTAGTTATTAACGTGACATTGGTTTTATTCTGGTTAAATGTATTAGGGAGTAAAAAGCTGTTGCAGACGGTAGTAATATTTGGGGAGCTTTAATGCTTTTTAGGTGAAGTACAGGCTTTTATAAATGGCATCGGGGTGATTTTGGCCCATAGTGATTGTCCAGGATGGTAGACAATGCTCGTGGGCTGCGATTTCCATGGATCGCCAGCGATTCTCCGTTATTGCTTTTATCCTTGTGCTTGGGATCCTTTTCATGCTGAAAGCTGAATTTAGTCTCAAGCTTTGGATTTTTTTCTTGAGCAAAATAAAGTAGCTAACTTTGCAGAATTCCTCTGTATTTTTGCTCCATCTATTCCTCCGTCAAGATGCCCAAACCCCGCATGCTGCCGACCGATAATTCACTGTATGAAATGGTATGTTTTGAGGCATGTTCGGTGTTTGCGCCACACCTAGTGCTTTGTGGTTTGCCAAAAAAGTTTTAGCACAAAACATTATTTGACCGCAAAACGTTATCTCACACCTCAGCTGGGGCACTTATTCTTTCTTGAAAACTCCAGAACAACAAAATCCACACCTCGTGTATTTAATAGGATCTCTCAGCTATAAGATGCATTAATATGTGTGTGATGGCTGTATTGTCCCTTTAAATGGTCTATTGGTAGATGCCAATCGTTGGGTAGTAATGGCCGCAATAGGATATTTTAGTTAATCTGTGTAAATGGAACTGTTTCAGAACACATGGATTAAATACTATTGCAAGTAACGTAGTTTTTATTTAAAGTGTAGTATATCCTTTGGATTGCCAAGCATGCCTGTGATATGTGGTTGGCCAAGCAGACCCTGGAGGCCATCCGTGTATCCTATATGTTGTGGCACTCTGAGCTCCTTTCTCTATGATAAAAGGAAGCTAGGCATCTGCTCCAGGAGAAGAGAATGCTGCTGATTCAACAGCTTCTCATCATACTATAAAAAAAGAGATTAGATACATGTAGGTAGCACTACATATACTGGATAAATCTACCGAGGGGCTTGAGCTTTCAAGAAAAGTGTGCACATTTTATCACTTTAAAGTTGTCCTTTTGGGGGGGGGGGGGACACAAAACCATTTAATTTTTTAGTTTTGTTATTCGAAAAATCCTTATGTCTCACTAGGTAAGTGGCTTATAAGGTTATCACGTAAAGGTATTTCAGGAAAAACTGAAGATTGCCTGGGGGTGGCTGGACCCCCTGGTACTAAAACTGTTAACATTGTATTCACTGTAAATAGCCTAAAATATGTGTACTTTTATTTCTTCATAGTGTAACGTGTGGATAGCTGCCTATGAAGTTAGGTGTTATGTATTTTTTTGTTTTTAAGGAGTTTTAAATGGGGCAACAAATTACCTTGTATGTAGGGTTTAGGCACTAAAGATGGAGTGTTTCATATGAACCGTATACTCACAGTACACAATGTTCTTCAGTTAGAACACACTTCTGAATGGTTGGTACTCTGAGAGGCGATATGTGTAGCTAGCCACACAAGCTGCATTTGCTATAACCTTTCCTTTTTAAAATACAACATCCGTATAGTAACCTGTAGCTTCTGCTAGTATAGCCTTTGTATCCATGTTTTATGCAGAAGTAAGTAATTATAACAGGTCTCCCAAGTGCTTTAATAGGTGTGCGTGGTTGTATGGCTAATGTAATGTAGGCTTGTGTTGTGTTCAGAAGTTTGCTATATAAATTGTGATATACTTGTCGCTCCCATATGTTCTGCTTTCTGTGTGTTTATTTGAAAGCGCTCGATGTAAATGCCAATCAATAATTTGCGGTCCACTCATCTAGTCAAGTGTTATTAATTCAGAGTATTACTGTTTGGAGGTGATTCAGGTTATTGATAGCTCACAGCAACATAGTGCTGTGTAAAGAGGTATTTCTATTAACACTAAGCACTCTGTTAATTCTCTGCTGTAATAATTAGAGGGGTCCTTAACGTCTATTAAATGGGCAGCTATTATGGTTAAATTAGTGCAGATTCTGTCTAAATACTGGCTGGATGGACATAATTATCTATAATGTGCAGACAACAAGAATTCAGTTACTTGTAGAGTTTAACCATTCTAGAATAAACACTACGCAAGTTAGCATGTCCCAAAAAAGCAAATTATGGTACGCTTCTTACTTTTTATACCTTACTTTCTTCCAGTTATTAGAATGACACAGGTTTATGTTTAACACACTGACAGCTGAAAGGTATTGTGACCTAGAAAGTTTTTAGTTTTTGATCTTATTTTGGTGTATGCTATGTGACATAAATGAGCCACTTATTAAGCAATTATCTATGTGCGCTGTCTGCTTTTTAGACATTCTGTCCACCGGTTCAGTCGTAGTTGGTTGAAATAAAAAATGCCAACTCTGTTGATCCAGGAAAAGGCAAAAAAGGCAAAAAAAACCCAAAGAAGAATCTTGACCCCAAAGGCATTCAGATTTTTCTCTGGATTTTCGTATAATTATATACAATACAATATATGATTTTAGAAAGTCATGCCAGATTCACAGCTGGAATAAGGCATCAAGAGCCCTTTCACCAACCATCTGAGGGCACTGGGCTACAAGAGAGGCCCATGGGTCACTTCCACAATCTCCAGTGTCTCTGCAGCCCCACAAGGTTGTTTTAACCATTTAAGTAAATGGTTTTTGGTATTAAGTCCTATCATGGTGTATATTAGTGTATGTATGAATAAATAGACAATCCTATAGTATTATTATAGTACCTTGGCGTTCTCCACTTGAAATTCATTGTGGCTCATTTAGTTTAAGCAGAAGAAATAATACACCTTTGGGAAGAAAAAAACCAAAGCAAAAAACAGTTCTTATAAAAATGTTTTACTAAAAGTGAGATCAGTTGTTTTTTTTATATATATATATATATATATATATATATATATATATATATATATATATGGCACAGCTGCCTTTTCAAGCACTAATCATTTTTACACAAGTGCAGACAACACCAGTTTTTAAGAAGTGTTAAATTACCCCTCCTGGGAAAATTTGTTTCCGCTGTGCTGTCCACCGACCCAAAAAGCATTAAAAAAAGTTTTCTGATTCTCCGCAATGTAAAAGGTCTTTTGAATGTGTGGTATTACTGTGCTTGAGGAATGTTCTTGAACATAAATTGGAAATTCTAAGCAAATTAAAAAAAAATATTTTTCCCCTGCTTATTATGTATTTGCTGATTTGTGTTGTATGTATGAATATTTTTTCACACAGGATCCCTACTTGTCTTTTGAAAGTGTGTGTAAGTGCGTGGCTGCAAGGGCAAGCGTGAATGTGTGTACTGTGACAGTTTAAAAAAGAATATAGCAACTGTGAAAATATCCATCATGAACTGTGTCTGTGCATATCCTTGGTTAAAATGAGTGTGTGTGACTGTGGTTGTCAGTGTACAGGGTTAACGTGTGTGTGGATGAGCGTACAAATTAAACAGTGTACAGCATGCAGGGCCGACCTTAGGGGTGTGCGACCTGTGCGCAGGGCCGGCCCGACAATGGAGCCGAGTGGGGCAACCGCTCCAGGCCCTTTTTTTTTTTTTTTTTTAAAGCGAAAGAGAGAGAAAGCCCCTCTCTCCCTCCTCTGCGGCGAGTCTTCCTGTTCGGTCTCGGTGCCGGCTTGTAATGCTGAGTGCCGGAAGATATCCGGCGCTCAGCATTACAAGCCGGCACCGAGACCGAATGGGGAGACTCGCCGCAGGACTGCTGAAAGGTAAGTACAAGGGGGGGGGGGGGCGGCAGGGACGGAGGAAGGGTAGACAAGGGGGGGGCGGCAGGGACGGAGGGAGAGGAAGGGTAGACAAGGGGGGGCGGCATTTTAAAATTCGCCCCAGGCGGCATTTTGCCTTGGGCCGGCCCTGCCTGTGCGGCCGCGCAGGGCGCCATGGCAACAAGGGCGCCTGCCCGGGACTTAAATTAAAGCATCGTTTTTTTTGTTTTGTTTTGTTTTTTACTTTATTTAATATCCTCCATATTAAATAAAGTTTTTTTAACTTTATTTAACATGGAGGATGTTAAATAAAGTCAAAGCAAACAAAAAAAACCAAAAAACCCGATGTTTCAATTTAAGTCCCGGGCAGGGGCGCCGAGCGATCCCTCGTGAAGTTTTTAGCGACCGCTCGGCGCCCCTCAGTCTCCGTGACTCCGTGGGAATTATTCCGGCGCTCAGCTGTGAAGCGCGCACCGCGGCAGATCGGGAAGACGGGTGCCTCCCGCTCCCACCGCAGGACTCCAGCAACGAGGTAAGTAAGTATAGGGAGAAGGGGCAGTGAGAAGGGCATGGGGGGGGCGCCAGAGGTGTAGTCCGCACAGGGCGCCAGAACACTTAAGGCCGGCTCTGACAGTATGTGTCAGTGCACAGTGTTAGTGTGTCAGAATATAGTGTATGTGCGGGGAGTTTCTGTTCATGGTGTTAGAATGAGTGTGTGTTCGTGTACAGTGTTTCCGTGTATGGCGTTAGAGTGTATGTGTTGAGGTGTCAGTATACTGTGTTAGACTGGGTATTGTGTCCACGAACAGTGTGTTGGTGTATGTTAGACTGAATGTGTGTATTTGCAGTGTTAAGAGTGTATGAGCCAGAGAGGTGGTGGTGAAAGTAGAGCACTGAGTATTTAAGAAACTGTACAGAGTATGGGCCAGAACAATTTCCTGTCCCGCGGTGTAATGAACCATGTGTACGTGGATTAGCTACCCCAGCATAAAAATAATTGCTCTGCACCCTACTTTGTACTGATCCCTCACTGCTCCATCCTCCCAGGCTTTGAAAAAAAAATATTGGCATCTATGTAAAAGAATAATGGATGCAAGAGAATATCCTTGGCTGGGTGCCACTTGGTCTAGGAACGGGCCCTGGGCGCCACTAAAATTAAGTCTAATCCAGGAGTATTCAGGGTTGACTAGGGTTGCGCAACATTGAGCAAAACGCAGTTGTAGAGTGTCTACATTGAAGAAGGCAGGGTAAGTGAGTGTGTTTGAATGTTGTGTATCTCTGTATGTTATTGTGGACATTTGTTCTTGTAGTTATATTAGTGTGTGTTTGGATATATGATTGTACGTGTGTCTGAGTGTGTTAGTGTTTTATGTGACTGGGTATGTTTGTTAATGTGTGTGTTTGGGTATGTTATTGCAAGTGTTAGTGTGTGGGTATGTTAGTGTTTTGGGTGTGGGGGTGTGTTATTGTGAGGGTTTGGATGTTTTTTTCGTGTGAATGCCCCTCCCCAGGTCAGGTTCTTGACCGCGAGGTTAGCGTGTCAGGCGCCTTAGACAGCGCCTTCAATACCTTGTGGTAATACCTGTTGTTCATCTGTGTCTGTAGGCTGATGTTGGTGCATAATTTATTTTATTTTATTATTTTTAACTTTTGTATAGAACCAACCTTATTGTAATATTTCATGTATTATATTAACTAGTGATATGTTGAGATTTAATGCTCTGGTAATACCCCTGATTAATTTCCAGGTTATTCTAGGTTATTATTTGGATATGTCTTCCATGCCAACTATACTCCCTCCCACATTGATTTATATATATATATTTATTTTATTGTCCATTAAATAATAAGTTAACATATGTTTGTTTTTTTTTGTGGGTTATCCAAGTATTATGCTTAATGGTGCTGACCATTGTAGGAAAAGAAGAAAAAAAAAAAAAAAAAGTCTTTCATTGCCTGGGCCTACCCCTTGATGGTACATTAGCCTGTTGAACATGGAAAGGTGCCTTAAGAGTTCTTGGGGATGGCGGGTGCTATGGGTGTACCATAGCAAGTCACTGGGAGCAGGGGCAGTTTGAGAACTTGGTGTCATAATCTAAAGTGGGTGGAGCTACATTATGCTAATTGTGTGCGTTTGACAGTGGGTGGCGCTTTGGGCAGTGGGTGTGGTATATTTTCCAGTATGTATTTGATAACTGTGCTGCAAAGTGCTCCTGGAAATGTTTTCCAAATGTTGGCAGCTATGTCTTATGTAAAAACTTGAACTGTGTTAAAATAGGAAAACTACATAATATCTGATCTGATACCAGTAAAAGATACACAAGGTGTTCCTCTTGCAATTCTACATAGCGTGTTAAAGCCTGGCTGTGTAACCAGTGTCTTTGCCGATCCAGATTATCTGAGGCAGCAGTGGACTTGGGAACATGTCCTTGTTCTCTAGGATACGCAGATGCTTGTATTATGTTAAGTAATTGTTGGATTATTAATAAAAACTCTTTATAGTGCCTTAAAATAAAAAATGTGAAATGCAAGCTAATGCAATTCTCCTGTCGCTTCAGGCACCAGTATGGTTGTCACAATCCCTGGATAGTGTTTTACCGGATGCATGTGAGCATTAGATTTTTTGATTATTATGTGAAATGTCAGGTCCGGGACCTCCAGAATGCCTGCAACCTGCTTTCAATCAATATTTAATTTAAGAAGTGTACAATTTTTCAGTTAGTCCGCATTTGGATTTGTTTTGCAGGCAGTGGGGCTGATTAGCCAGAGATCAAATAAGTCTGCTGTCGTCTTGGTTAAAAAGGCTGACATAGAAATCCACTTTGCATGTATTTGGCTTTATCTTCTCCTATGGCCCCTTTAGTTTGAGTGTACCTTGTTAACCGTGTGAAGTACGTTACAAAATTTCAGAAGTTGGAGTTCGTTGATTCAGATTTAGGAATGTGCCCCTCTACATGGTTCCAGGTTTGCCCTGAAATTTGTCTGGAGTCCTTGGTACACCCTCACATTGACCTGCCTCCTTCGGTGGTGGTCGTGGATAGAATGTTCTGTGCCTCTTGTGGTCTCTAGCTGCAGATCCCAGGAATGTTCCAGGTCAGAAGGGAGAGAAAGAGGCCGATCTGCGCCATGGTGTCACATTGCTCCACTCCCTTGTGGATCCCACTTGTGGGCAGCCTCCTAGAAGAAAATCCTCCTGATCTTGTTCTGTGCTTGCGACACAATATGTCCAGTAAATTGAGGGAAAATGTACCTTCACAGTCTTTAACAGATGAGTGTGTGTTTTATATATGGGTATTCAGTAAGAGCTAGCAATTGGAGGAGTATTGGTACTCTAGGTGACAAGTTTTGCCTTGTAATTGCCTTTCATGAAAGACGCCGTTATTCTGAGATAAGTGTCGGCTCATATTGCAGAATTATTCTGCACAATTTCCATTTTTAGGTTTGGTACTGTTGACACTCACACAAAATGTAAAACTATGTATATCACTGATAAGGAACCTGGTCCAAGGAGTGTTTGTAGTGACATTGTTTCTCTCATCTTCCATGTTTGCATTTTCTCCTGGTTTGGTGGTGCATTTGCCACTGTGATGTGGCGTCCCAACCAGTTGTCTAAGGATGCTGCTAATAATGCCAATTCATTTTATGAACATATGGGTATTGTGCTGTCACAACGTGATTCAAAATGTTGATTGGTATTTCTCACCTGCCCTATGAAGGAAACGGCCTTCAAACAATGTGGAATTGCATTTTCCAACTTTGAAGAGATATACACTATGGAGCTGCAGGATAGTGTGAAGCATCGCAGGCAGTTATTGTCAGCGGATTTACAGTTCTTGGAGAGATGTAAAAACGTGATTATGTTTTAACAATAACTTCAAGAATTGTCTGATACGGTTCCCCATTAGGAACATTTCAGGGGGTTATAATGGAATCCCCAGCATGCATACACAGAAACAAAATGGAAATTAAATCAATTGAAGCTCTTTCCTGCCAGTGATTGGCTGCTTTAAGCAGCCAAAAGTGTAGCGAAAATCAAACGACAGAGGGCAGTGCTCTTGCAGCTCTAAAGCTGTAGCATCTGCAAAAGGTATGCAGGGACTATGGCATCAACATCTGGTGCTGATTTGATTTGACTTGCCATATGTATTTATTTTATATTGGCATTGGTTTGCAGTTCGGTATATAAGGTAAACCCATGGCATGGCGTTAATAGCTGAAAATAAGCAGTTTATGTGTAAGAGAAATCCACCTTGTGTCCAGCAGCGGGAGAAGTAGGCTTCCTACACTGTTCTTGGGGGCTCTTTTATTTTTTCTTCTCAAGTTTCTAACCCGTTTAGAAATGGGTTCCAAGTTTAGACCGGCAATTAAATGCAGACAGGAGAGTTCCTGTCAGGCCATGTAATTAGGGATCAAAGTTCCAACATACTTTATTACTGAACTGATCTTCATTGGTGTGCAAATTATTCATGTAATCATTCAAACGCAATAAACCATTTTAAATGAATGTGCGTTTGAGATCAGCACAAGTCAATAAGTCTCTTCTCCTTTTCTTGTAGCTCCGAATGGTAATAAGTCTCTTCTCTTTTTCTTGTAGCTCAGGATGGTTGCTTGGTGTGATTGCATCAATGTTTTACAGGCCTAAAAGTCAAAATGTACACATAAACAACAGAAAACTCACTTAGGAAAACTTTAATGCCTTTATACGTTTTATGAAAGACAATGTTCCATAAATGACCATAGAAAGCCACCATATCCTTTGTTCTGGAGCCTGCCTCTAAGGTCATATTGTTTTAGGCTTCAAATCTTTTTATTGAAATTTGTTTTACAATAAAATAAATAAATGTTCAATAAAATATCCAGAAGAAGAGGAAAAAATAAAAAATAAAAATGCGGGTATCTGATCATCATAGTTGCTTGAATACATATCGACCACTGGACACCTGAATATAATATGCAGGATAAACAAGCAGATCAAAATAACAATTTTTTTTTTTATTTAAAAAATTATCCTCCAGGTCAATCCAAAAGTCACAAGAATCCAGGATTTTTCACTCTGAGCAATGCATATTGTGATCTTGAAATGCAGGTATTAGATCATACCTTGTATTTTAAATACCCAATGAGTCACTTTGTTGTTTTAAGGTCTGAGGTTGACATTGCTGGCACTGCTGACATGTCCTTTTGTTAAATGTTTATATGTATTAATCATTTAGTATTTAGTGTTCCTGAATGCTGCGTTCACTCTTGTATTCTGAGCCCCTCACCATTTTTCCAGTTAAACTGTAGGAGGACAATAATAATGCTAATTAGGTCAGAGCAGGTTTACCCTTTATTATTAACCATGTGTTGTACCACAGGGAATAGGTTTGTAACTTTCAGCAAAATCCCCAAAAATCTATATACCAGGTTTGTGCAACCCCAGTGCTTGAGGATCACAGGTCGCAATTTTGCAATATCACAGCATGAACAGAGGCATCAAAAAGAAATGCATTAAACAGCTTGTTTTCAGGCAGGAATAGGCGGAATTACTGGCATGTTTGTGGCCCTCAAGGCCTGGGGTTGTGTAGCCGAGGTTTAAACGTCTATGCTTAAAATTAATTAAGTTTATTCACCAAAGTGTTGAGTGGGCAGTCTAGTTAAGGGTTAACATGACTAACCAGTCTCTACTTAAGTTGCGTGCCTTTGCATGCTACCGTTCTTTTGTTCCCCCAATGGCATTAAGTGCCTGTAACTTTAGGTTTCGTGAGAAACAGGTGCGACATGCAGTTCAATGTGAACTTGCATGTCCTTGCCTATAACTTGCAAAATTCACCACCTTCTACAGTAAAGAAGTACAGAAAATGGGGGGAAAACAGGGGTCCCAGGACTCCCTACCAACCTGGGGGAGGGGGCAACAATTGCTCTTCTTCCACCACCTTATGCGTGCATGGTGGGTATATGCCCCTTTATACCCCATCCGATGGTAATGGGGATGAGCAGTTGACTAAAACCTTAAGCAAGGCAATGGGACACCCAGTCGTCCCTTCCCATCACCCCCCACCCCATTTCTAGTGGAATTGGATAGTTAACATTTAAAGAATGACCCTTGGGGGCCTCTTGAAAAATGGTTGCAGGAACATTGATATACTCCTGTGTACCAGCCTGTATTGAATTTTCGTTAAGTCTAAAGTTCCAGCTCACATTTAAAGTTTCAGGCAACTCATTAGTGAATTTGCACGTTTCCTGGTGTTTTCAGTTTGCATATACTATCTCTTACTTTTGTGGGCTTTAGTTGGCTTTAGTGAATTTGCGAGCTGAACTTTTGCTGCAGGCTTGCATTGTTTGCCAGCTCACAAGCACTGCTACTTTTAATGAATAGAATTGCCTGTTTACTTTAACAAAACGATCAGGTGCTCCTTGCCATCCTCTGTTCTGCAGATTGATTGTGTGCTGGTATGTTTGTCTATTTAGTAGATAGGTTGACGCAAGGGTCAACTCTTAAACAGTGTGAATAAGGGTTCCTAATGCTCAGGGCCAGCCCGACAATGGAGCCGAGTGGGGCAACCGCTCCAGGCGGCACTTTTGAAGGGGCGGCACTTTGCCGCCCCAAGCCCCTTTTTTTTTTTTTTTTTTTTTTTTTTTTTTTAAAAGCGAAAGAGAGAGAAAGGGGCGCCGAGCTTACCTAGCTGTCAGTACCCGCTCGGCGCCCCTCTCTCTCTCTCCTCTGCGGCGAGACTTCCTGTTCGGTCTCGGTGCCGGCTTGTAATGCTGAGTGCCGGAAGATTTCCGGCGCTCAGCAATACAAGCCGGCACCGAGACCGAACAGGGAGACTCGCCGCTGGACTGCTGAAAGGTAAGTACAAGGGGCGGGGGAAGGGTAGATAATGGGGGGGGCGGCGAGGAAGGGTAAATAAGGGGGGGGGGGCGGCATTTTAAAATTCGCCCCAGGCGGCATTTTGCCTTGGGCCGGTCCTGCTAATGCTTGTGGACAAGGAAGCTGCAGACCAAGAAGTGCATGATGGAGTCAAATGTCTTGTATAGTATCAGGTGGAGGGATCAACCAAAGTAACTGTTTTGCTGGTTCAAGTTAGACACAGTTCCCCTACAATTTGTCATTCCAAAATCTATTCTTTGTCCCACATGCTGTCATTAGATCGCAGTAAGTGGCATACTGCTGCATTTACCCAGTCATTTGACAGTTTCATTTTTGGGACCCATGTAACCCTTTCTACTTTTATAATGTCATGACAATCTGTTCTGTAAGAAAAATCAATTATATTTAGTTGGTATAGTTTTATAATATACTGTACATTTGTTTTATGACAGTTTTATACAGACTAGATTATTTTTACTTGACGGAAAATAACCTTAAAAATACTATTGGCACTTTTCGTTATCTAAATGTCATGCTTATGTGGAAGAAGTAGAAGAATGGCTCGCATAAAGATGACATTCTTTCCTTTGCAATAATTTGAAAAGTAAGAAAAATAGGGCGGTTATGGTGATATAAATACATTTTTGTTTATGTACCAAATAATTATGGTAATGTGAATTTTTCAGACTGTCCACCTCAGATGTTCCAGAGATAAGTTTAAACTTGGACATCAATTGCAGGCATAAGCTGTGTGGTTTTATTTAGACTTTCCTGCATGGTATACATTGCATGTCTCTCCATCTTTCCACCAAATGTTAATTTGTTGTTGTTTACTTGCTTACTTACACTTTATAATGCAGCAAATGTTGCAGCAATAGAAAGCACAAGCGTAAAAGGGGGGTTAGAAAAGTCCATACAACATGAAAGGAATAGAAGTCCCCACTAATTTTAAATCGCTACTATAGTGGGATGTATCCCCCACCACCATTGGAGCCTTGCATCCACACGGGAGCCTGGTGATAAATGTACAATGGAATCAGTTACCCCCAGGGAATTTATACAGTTACTATAGAGAGTGATCAACAAGGTTCAGAGGAAATCTTATTTTTTTATGTAGTGAATTAATGTAGCTGTGGCAACATTTATCTTTTTTAGCTGGTTTGATTGATGCTAGCTTTAATATAAAGTAGCTACAAGGGGGCTGGTTGCATAGGCTCAGATGGCAGTAAGATCCAATGGTTGACCACAAGGTTCTAGTCCCATTTCAGAAGTGCAGTCTCGGTCTTTACCTGATTACAGCCACCATAACCGAAGGGTAACTGGCTAGCTGGAGTAAAAAGTCTTCTCAGGGCAGGCATCTGAATCCCTTAACATTGCATGGTAAGGATCCTTGTCAAAACTTGCTTGAACAAAATCTGTGGTTTGAGTAGTATAGAGGTGTTACAAGGAAACACCTAGTGAAAAAACACAATTACAGAACACTTTCCACACAGCAGAATACCTCAGGATATATCTTGACCATTCTGGTAGTCAGTTTTGCATACCATAGAGACCTTGGCCAGTCTTGAATGATCAGAATGGCATTCTGATCATTCAATTTGTGTCATCATAGGAAATGGAGGGACAAGTTTGGTCCATTTCATAGTCAAGGTATCCTGAAACACTTCCTGGTGTAGACTCTGTTGCTTTGGATGTTGACTTTTCACCAATGGGTTTGATGAGCTTTTGAAATCTACTGCCACCAGACATGACAGGTTTGCTTTTGGATGAGATTTATTTGTCATGCTAGACAATAGTGTCATACTAGCCTTGTTTTCTGCCTTGTCTGTCCAAATAGTCTAATGTTGTCAGTCTCGATCAACAGTGGCACACCACTATCTTGTCCAGACAGTGCCAGCCTTCGAAGACTCTGCCTTGCCCTTTAAGCTTCCAGCAGCTACAGGTAATTGATATATGGCTGTAAGCGGCCAAGATCCCTGAAATGAATGCCCTAGCAGGGTGGCATATGTGGCAATGATAGTCCAACATGGGGTTAACAGGATAGATCTGGCAATTTGTAGAAATCATGGCTGCAAATTCAGACCCACACAAAACAAGATTAGACCAACGAGGTCTGAGATGAGATAGGGTCAGAGAGACAAGCTAATCTGGAAGAAGCAGGATCCCAGGTCTGATGCTGCAAATAGTTTCTGAGCAGAACCAACTCTTGTGATATCACACTATGGCCCCCTCCATGTATTAATAGAGATCACAGGCCTTTTACTTTTATTAATGCTTCTGAGTATTTTTAGTATAAGATTTTCATACATTAACATTTTTTATTGTAGCTTATTTACACTATATAAATACACATACTAAATCAGTTCTTAACCACCCATACCTTTTTAGTCACTTCATCTTTTAGAATTGAAAGAAAACAATAAAAATATGGATTTTCTTTTGGGAATAACATCCATTGACTGAGACATCGAATCACAAGTAAAATTTCATAATATAATTTATAGAGAAATTCACATCTGTGCCAGTGAGTGTTGGCTCACAGTTACTGTATATTGCATTTTAACATTGTCAGGTTTTTTTTTGGGGGGGGGGCTGGTGGGAGAAGTGCTTTGCTGTTCTTTTTATATAGGGCATGGACAGAGCCGGGAATCGGGAGCTGATCTCTCGGAGTCTTGCAGAATACTAATTTATGTAACTTTTACACTGGAATTTTATGTATTTGTAGTGACATATTCCAACTGGAGTCATATAACTGGCTGCTTGCCATGCCTAACACTTAATACTAATTATGTCTTTGTTAGTCTATTAAATATACTGCTACATAGTAGACCTCAAACTATATATATATATATATATATATATATATAATATATCTGGAATTAACAGAGTCACACACTCCCGCTCAAAATAGAACCCAAAAAAAAAAATTACTTAGATTAGCAAAAACTAAAGTACTAAACTATTATAACATTTTATCCAATGAGTCTTGTGATTTTTGGAGAAGGTATGTGTTGTTTTATGTAGCTGCCTTTCCTGAGTTGTACTGAAAACCTTTATCGATCAAGCCATTGTTGGGCCTACAAGTTATCATCAAACGCAAAGCCAATTTGACCGCGTTTCCCATTTGATGCGATTATTCTTTGGAGAAAGTCTTTTGAGGTGTCTGCTTCTGAGGGATGCGTGGTTACTGGAAACATAAATTTATGGCTCTAAGATTTCATCTGTTGTCATACTTGTCATATTCCTCTCTCATACACATCATCCTTCCTTTCCGACTCAGATTTAAGACCAGGGTGGTGCCCTATAGGGATAATGGCGATGAGTCTATTAGCAGTTATGTGATTTTATTTTTATGGGATGTGTTGGTGTGCCGCAAACATTACTTTATTTTCCTTGAGAAAGATGACAAAGAGCTCATAATAAATACAGGTAGCCCTTGTCCAATTTCTTTAAATATGATAAATGGTTGTGTGGTATTGGGCCTTGCAGCAGTTTAGATGTTCACACTTCACAGGAGCAAATTGGATGACAATTGTTGCCATGGAGACTAGCCCCATCAGTGCCTTTAGTAAAGTGATAATGGCATTTAACTTGCTGATAAAAAGCTTCTTTATTGGTTTTCATATCCTGTGCGCTTTGGATTTTCCAGAGGTAAACTCTACCTAAATAGTTATAGGAAAACTAATGTAGGAACTCCTTAAACACTACTGACCTCCAAGGTCTTATAACTGTTGTGTTAAAATTGTGAGCTGTGTGAGCAAGTACTCAATTTGCTTTAACAAATAGTAAATATTATGTGTGACTTTTGGGGAACTAGTGTAGTTTTTGTCTATA
This sequence comes from Sceloporus occidentalis, assembly GCA_023333645.1. Classification (NCBI taxonomy): domain Eukaryota; kingdom Metazoa; phylum Chordata; class Lepidosauria; order Squamata; family Phrynosomatidae; genus Sceloporus; species Sceloporus occidentalis. Next base: position 6,353,900 of record JALMGF010000026.1, on the reverse strand, counting down.
TGTAGAATATTATAATTGGCAGTAGGGTGCGTAGCAATATGTGTCAAGTAAGTTTCTGTTACTTAAAACAGAAAAACAAGAAAACTTAGTTTTACGTGGGTGTCTCGGTTCCTATTTTGCAACTGGGGACTTATATGCAGTACATTCGTTGTTCGCTGTTGAGTGTCACCTTTTATAAATTGAATTCGAACACTGAGATGCCGCGCCGGCTTGGGCTGATGTCAGAAGTGCCATATGTGAAAGCTGAGGGTTATCGAAAATAGACACATTCTACTGTTTTTTACAACCACATGTGTTTCGTGTAAGGACATTTGACTTCATTTGTGGAATAAATACATATGTGTAGAGTATGGGACAGAATGGGTAAGGTGCAAGATGGTGAGGGCCCAAGTAAAAAAACAAAAACAGGAATGCAAAAATTTATATTGACGTCACTCTCGGGGAAACTCATGTTGTGTTTTGAGGCTGTTAATGGATCTTGTTTCTCATTTGAAAAAGCTTGCTTCCTAAACCAACTACTTAGCTTAATGTTCTATGTCCTGTAACTTTACCCTTTACTTTGGCATACGTTTTCCAGGTCAAGTTGAGCGAAGTAAAGCTTCAGTCTAACCCTGATAATGTGGTACAGGTTGAGTTTATTTATTGGAAAATCCCTTATCCAGAATGATCTGAAACTTTCTTTTCAGATAAAGAAAATTTAGGTAAGCGATACTCTTGACTGAGGAGGGACAGGACCACGAACAGGAAGTGCTCTGGGTTGTTTAAATATCCGTGTTAAGTCTCCATGACCAAAGATCAGTTGAAACCACAGCTTCTAAGACATCTTAAATTTATTAAAGCATAAGTATACCTACAGCACCACTCAATGACCGATGATAGCAACAGGATAATTGAACTTGAGTGGTCTATGCACTTCTTGAAACGATGACAGAGAGAGTAGATGTATAGGGGTAGAGGTGGTCTCCATGTCCTGTAACGAGTTTTTAAACCCTTTTTTTTTTTTCTATATTGGTCAGGTTGAAATGATTACATTTTACAGCATGGACAAATCTATAGATTACATCATCTTTTATAAAGCTTTTTTTTTTTTTTTTTTTTCCCCCCTTCATCTGCCATATGATTACAACACATGTTCCTGTCACTCATGTTTCACTTGTAACTAATGTGATGAGGGGTTATGAATGTAGATGGGTTTACATACCTTGGAGCTTTTTTCTCTATCCATCAACCATCTACTAAGTATTTGCTATAATAAGTGCACTTGTAGATGATGTTTTATAAACAATGTAATTTTAGCAGGTAAGCCTTTATTCTTCAGAATATGCTAATTGATATTAAATGAGTCTGTATTAGTTTATATTAAACAACAATACTGTTCATCGGGTCTTGGGTGTTCTGTTGTCGGTATTCCGTTAGAATACAAAAGTGTGTAATGTTTAAGAGATTGTGCACTTGGCTTTTCTAATTTTGTGCTTTATTACCCAGTGCAGACGGTCTAGCTAGAGGTTACTCAAGCGTGTTTATTTTTTATTAAGTCTGCTTTTTTTTCTTTACCAGGGAAATGCCATAGATTATTAGACGGAGAGGATTTTGGCTGGTGTTTTTATTTATTTCCATTAGGATGTAGAAATGCGGCTGTTACTCCTTAAGATGAAGCATGCTATTTAGTTCACCGAAGCAGAGCAAAGAAATGATATGAAGGTGATCAAAGTGCGTCATAACTCTGAAGTCTGAAAAGTGGAACTAAAAATATAGTGAATTGTGGGGCGCAAGACATCTCGGCTTAAGCATCCTTATAAAGAAGAAGATTAGTCTGAGCAATAAAACATCGGAGCGATTGCTTCAACAAAATAAGTAGCTGATTATTCTGTATTGCACGAGAAGCGCCAGGGAATATGGAGTCTCTGAAAGATGATGGATTCTACTTATTAGTGAATGAAACCTTGTTCTGTATAGTCAAGTGGTTTGCAGATCTCTCTCCTGCTTATAGCTCATTACACTGATACAGTAACAGCTGACAACAGCAACGATTGCAATATTATCATATATCGCAGTTTGGTCCATAACAAAATAGAAAATATGCTTCATGTTCTAAAGTGTACCCTAATGTCACCGAAAGTCCAGATCGAACACTATAGCATATAGAACTGTTATCTTGATCACTTCTTCCGGTTTGACTAAGGCAATTATACCCAACGTAGGGTCCTGTATTACTTACCTAAACATAGCTTCTACTGCTGCCCAGTGAACAATGTAAGAGCTTTTAAATGGCCTAAGAGATTCGCTTGATTTCTGGTGCTTGGTCTGAGGTTTGGCAACAGAGCTGTATTTGTTAATACTTTTATAGGAGCATCAAGATCTAGTGTTTCATTTACAAGAAATTAATATCAATATCTCTCGGAATATGTGGCAGAGCACAAGATATATGCTGAATATACAGTATATCCTGATAAGGATGCTTAATACAAACATCGATTTTTGACAGCAGTTAAGAACCATTCGGCACATCTAGTCTGCCCAAGTTTCCTGATGTAGTGACTCAGACTATAATCAGTAATTGGTCTTAGATGCAGGTTAGCTGTATGTTCATCCCATACATGTTTAAGTTCATTTAATGTGTGGTTGGAACTTGGAATGTACCTTGCAGTCTTATGAACCCTATGCAAAATCAATAAATGCCTTTTAGAAGACAGCTTCTCTGGGATGACCTGAGAGGCAACCACTTATATATATGGAGTGCTATTCTGCCGGCTGAGAATCATCAGAATTGTCACTCTCCAACAGCTCGACGCGGAGACAGCTCTTGGCTACCCCTGTTGAATATGTATATTCACATGCCTAGTTTGTCACAAAGGTTACTGGGTAGAGTCATCCTTTATAAGAAACTTGGTAGAGACCTGCACCAGTAGTAATTGAAAGATAGAAAAGAGAAAGGCAAATGTAGAAAGCTGCATTAAACACCCACTAGAGCTGTTCCCAGAGCTCAAAAGAAATTGTATAATGTATGAGATGTGGTGTAGGTGCTAGAAGAAACAAAAATGTCAATACCAGGGAATGTCTAAAAATAAGTACATTTTTGAATTTATACATAAACATATTTATAAGAAATACATGATAAATGCTGCAGGAAACAAATGTTTTGATATGAGTGTAAACACATGTGCATTATTGTAGATGCCCCAACACGTTTTGCTGAAAACGCTTCTTCAGAGGGATATCACACAGAAATACAGATAATAGCGTAGACTTTGGTGCTGGAGTATACAGGTAATTATTCTTAACTAATATGGTACAAACTCATTTTGCAAGTTTTGACGGGCCAAAATTGGTACTAAGATTCTAGAGTCAAAAGACTCTCTGCTGTAATGCAAGTCCTTAGGTTCAGCGTTGATGCACCAAAGAATCCCCTAATAAACTGAGATTATTTGGATTTATAGCTACAAAAATGTTGGCACATGAGAAAGGATGATTGTCTCTGCTAGTGAGGCAGTGAACACCATTGCTAGTGTCAGCTGAGAATAATTATCTTGCTCTACCACCGTTTTAGTGTAATAACCATCTGAAGAAGCCTTTTCGGCGAAACGCGTTAGGGCTTCTAGAATGACTCAAGTGTACTTACACACTTATGAATGTGTATCGTTATTTATGAATTAAAAATTGTACTTATTTTTAGACATTCCCTGGTATTGCCATTTTAGTTCCTTCTATTACATTATGCAGTCCTGTTAATGTCTTGGAAAGCTGATTCCCGTCAGCCTGAGTGACACAGTTTTTAGAAATAAACCCTTCGTTATTAGGTATATTTGAACTGGGCAGTTAAAATTAAGTGAGACTTCTAATATTTTCATCAGACGGCAAACTGAAAAAAATGTCGCCCCTTGCAGCTGATGTTTAGCTAGTCTGTATCAGGCACTGTTACTTAGTAGAAAGAGCCTAATTCACTTTGGAGGAGTCATTTTTCCCCAATGTAACGAAGTGCAAATTTGCAATTTAGGACAAGTTCACAAGATTGTTTAATTTGGTTATTTGGTAGCTCTCTCATTGGGAATCATGTATTCAAAGGCAATTCTGTTGCTTATAAACCTAAAACCGCAGGAATATTTCTTTGGTTGCTCTAGTGATTTCACGACTGCTGCTGCTTTGCAATGAATGGCTTTTCATACATAACCCCGTTATTTTACATGTACCGGAGCTAATCACATGTGATGATACAGATCTCTTCTTAATCTTAAAGTGATTTGTTGAAGAATTGTGCCTAATTCTTTGGAGTCCGTTACCTTAGTGTTTAAATGTATGGTAGAGCAATTAGGCATCATTTTGTAACGAGCCAATCTAGAAAAGTGTAGTTATCGCTATAGCAATCAGGTGATTGGTTGTTATAGCGGTAAGACTGCTTTCCCTGCTTCAAAACTGTTCTTTATAAGTAACCCTCACTGTACTGCATCAAGCATTGATTGGTTAGAAATAAAGAAATATATACTTTGCTTTGTATGAATGTTGTTGGCATTAATCTGCCCCATGGGATCCATGAGCAGATGACTTAACCATGAAAATTGATATACAAAGTATAAGAAGGTACTTATATATAGATGAACTCTTGACATTTTTTCCACTAGTATTAGATTAAAAGTATTTTGAAGTATTTGTGCGTTTTCTTCTTTTTTTTTTTTTTTTTTATATATTTATTTACATAATGATTTTGGACTGCTACGTTTTAGCCCCAAACTACTAGACAGATAACCTGACTCCTTATCATACTGCATGTGGTGATCAATAGAGTAGCTCATTGTTAGTCACCGAGGCTCCAAGCTTAGTTTGAATTTCATTTTCGACTCTGATCTTCTGTCACACTTTCTCATTCTCTCACACTCTGTCACACTTCAATGTCTCCCTAGCTTCTCCATCTCCTTTTCTACAGTTCCACTTCTTGTTCTTCGTTTTTCTCATTTTTGTTCTCTGCATCTTCTTTCTTCTCCGGTAAGCCGCTTCTGCTGGTTACAAAAAACAAAAACTGTCTGCGCTTCTTACCCTAATAAAGTTGGCAACAAATATATAAATATAATATAAATGAGAGGTTTTGGTTATATGAATTGGCCAAAGCATAATTAAGCTCACCCGCCATGTCAAGGCACACTCTCAATAGGGTGAGAACCTACTCTCACCTCCTACATAGTGGGCACACAAAGCAGTTTATACTGCTACCAAAACCTTATTAATGTGTTGGGGGAGGTGCAATTAAACCTCCTCCCTATTAACCCCTGGACAGCAAGCTGCAACCAGACTAATGAGGCGCCTCTTGGTTACCCTGGCCTCCTTAAACGTTTCTGTATCAAGATGGACCCTCAGCGTGCAACATGTGGCCCAATTCTCCTTTGATTGGAGGAATGAGGGGGAGTTTGCCCGTGTGCTGTGCAGAGGGTCCACCCTGATGTGGAAGTGACTTTTCTCTGTGGATCCCTTTGCATTATTCTGGCCTCCTGGAGCACTTCTGCATCAGATTGGATCCTCTGTTCGCACCAGGGGGACAACATCCAATCGAGGGAGCAGCTGTCCCATGGTGTGTGCAAAATATGCTCCCCCCTGATGCACAGGTGCCAGGACACCAGGATAACACAGAGGATCACCAGAGAAGCATGAAGGAGCAGAGAACAGGAAGGAAAAGGAGAAACTGGGCTGTAGAGACACTGAAAAGGCAGGTAAAGAGTAAGAGGGTGAGTGAAAAAAAAAAAAAAAAACCTACCGAGAGGGCAGGAAATTAAATTCACTGTCCAAAAACGAATGGACTAAAAATAAAACAAAAAGATTGTCCACTTCGTTTTTTTTTCCAGGTGCACGAGTGTAATATGTGTTTAATAGACATATACATTTAATATTAATATGTGTTTAATATATATATCTTTATATATAATATAAATGCAGGGTTCCTCAGTGAAACCGAGCTTTCAGTTTGTAGTTCTTCTCTTAAGTCAAGCTGCCAGGGCTCTGGACAGTTGAGACTGTGCAGAAGCTCTTTGAAGTAAAGTGGTTCTGTAATGTATAGCGGATGAAAGGAAAGTTTCAGGGAACGGTTTATTTGCTAGCAATTTGGCTCACACTATGTAAGGATGAAGTGTTATTGCCGTCTTGAAGTGGACTTTATCACTCACTTGCTTGTCAAGGTAACTATAAAATTTATGTTGTTAGTCATGTACAGGGTAATTCTTCATAGGTTTACGGTGTAGTGCAGACTCGGATTCATTGGTATAATGCGTCTTGGAAGATCTGCCCAAGGTTTTTGTTATAGTAAATATGTTGCATGCCTCAAACTTAGAGTTACCCATCTGGTGCTTAGATTTAATTCCTCAAAATATCATCTTCCCCCATTCCCAAGATTTCGTTAATGTCACATTGCAATAAGGTAATGCCACTTCGCATTCTCTCGTTGCTTCATTGTTTTAGGTTTAATATTATAAAATGTTAATAGGGCGCTGTGGAGTTTTCATTTATATTAAGTTGGGTTTCTTTTGTTTTTTTAGGTAGGTAATCTGGAGAATTACTACCACTTCTATCACAGCAAGACAATAAAAAGATCCACATACAGCATTCGTGGGACACACAGCTTTCTCCAGATGGATCCAAAGGTAAATGTGAAATCTGTACGTATATAGGTTTTAAAAGATGTGATGTCATGTGTTAAACAAGTTAACACAGTTGGCGTGTAATGTCGTGTGAAAAACGTCAGATAAGGGTTGGTGTCCCATGGAAGAGTGTTTTGTTCTCCCTTATTACCGTATTTGCTCGATTATAAGACGAGGTCTTTTTCAGAGCAAATGCTCTGAAAAATACCCCTCGTCTTATAATCAAGGTCGTCTTCTAATCAGACCTCAATTAAGTTGCCAGGCTGCTTACCAGTGCTTTGGTCGCGAGCAGCGTCTCTTCTTCTAGCAGCAGGAGAACAGGAAGCTAGCAGAGTGTCACATAACTCTACCCCCCCTCCTTCCTCTGGGGGCGGGGCCAGAGAAGTTGCTCAAACAGGGTTTTTGTGATTAATGTGTGAAGTATGTGTGATTAATGGAATGAATGAGTATTTAAATGTTTGTGAATGAGTGTGTGTATGATAGCATGGATGTGTAAGGTGGGTGGTGGTGGTGGTAGCATGGCATAGGGAGGCTGTACTCATACTCCTATCATCCCCAGGTTCCAGCATGTACTGGCTGCCTTGGCTTGATAGGAGTGTGATTGGTGTGTGTGTGTGTGTGTGTGTGTGTATGTATATATATATATATATATATATATATATATATATATATACACACACACACACACACCAATCACACTCCTATCAAGCCAAGGCAGCCAGTACATGCTGGAACCTGGGGATGATAGGAGTATCCAGAAATGCCTTTTAACCCCCTGTATGCCACTCTGCCCCATGATATGCATTTTAACCCCCTATATGCCACTCTGGCATATAGAGGGTTAAAAGGCACATCATGGGGCAGAGTGGCAAATAGGGGGTATAAGGCATTTCTGGGGGCAGATTGGCAACCCTGGGGGCAGATGTGCATAACTGGGGGGGGAGGCTGGCAAATAAAAGGAAATAAAAAATATATATATTTTTCTCAATCATAGCTTTTATTAGATATGAAAATTTTTTTTACATGCATTAATATTTACTAGTAAAACTTTTTTTTCTATAGGGTAGTCTTATATTCAGGCTTTTGTTTTTTTCCTAAATTAATATTTAGATTTTAGGGGGTCGTCTTATAATCGAGTAAATACGGTATTATTCCTCTCGGCTGTTTGTTATCCGATTTCAAGAATCCTCATGTTATGGGCCTAATTTAAGTGGAATATGGGAAAGTTCCAAAACAGGTAGTCCTGGGGAAAGTGAGTTGGTAATGTCGATAGCTCCTATACCCTTTTTGAATTTGAATCTCCAATGTGCAAGACTGTGGTAGCCCGGCTGATCTTTGACGTTTCTTAACAAAAGACCTTTTAGGTTTTGCCAGGGTGACCTCATCCTGTGCGAGTTGCAGAACTGACATTTTTGTTTTTCATATGACTAATAATATAGACAAATTGAAGGCCCCTGGCAGGAGATGCCTTGTACATGTCATTTCTATGGCATGTTAACCTTTCTAGCATGCTTGAGTGCTGGTTTTGGGGACAGGTCCATCAACACTGCTGCTGTTTGATCAGTAAAGCAAATTCATGTAGCGTCATACGATGGTACCCAATGATGATTCCAAGTCTGTAAATGCCCAGAAGACAATAAATCATAAAAGCAAAATCAGATTGTCTTTCTTGTGCTTTCTCTTCAAAAAAGCTGTTAACATCTGATGGGTTGTTTTTTAGTGCAATGTAAGATTGGTGGTATTAATTCTCATGTGTTATTCTTAAAGCAATACTAAGATCTTTTTCAGGCTTGTGATGCCGCTTTCCCAGCAGCATGCAATACATGCTCTGATTCTTTTTGTTATTGCTCTTATTATCACTGTATGTTTTTGTATCGTTTTGACTGTAAGACGTGGCTATTACACTGTATTGCATCAGTTTATAAGAAACTGTATAGAATACTGATGTTTTCCTACAAAACAAAACTAAAGGTAGGATTTGTAGCCACCAAAGACCTTTATTGTGCTAGTGGTCTAAAAGTGTACCAAATACCTAGAAACCATTTAACAACCTAATGTATTACAGATATGTGCTAATACTGATTGATTTTGCCAGAGTTATTTACTATATACAAAGTTTACTATTTTTTCCACTAATTTCCTTTTGAAACAGGGTATTTTTTCCATATTTCTAGGTGGGTGGCAGTTTCGGTGATCTTCACATTGTTTTACCTCTGGGGTTACATAGTTACATAGTTATATAGGCGGAAAAAAAGACATGCGTCCGCCAAGTTCAGACTTTCTTATATCTGTTAATTTGTTGCTGTTGATCCAAAAGAAGGCAAAAAACCCCAGTTTGGCCCTTTCCAATTTTGTACTAACCAGGGAAAAAACTCCTTCTTGACCCCAAAATGGCAGTCAGATTTCTCCTTGGATCAATAAGCCATTTCCCCATAATTAAAGATTATATCCCTGAATATTATGGTTGACTATATAAAGTAAAGTGGAGTTGAAGGGGCAGTGTCGCTCTAACGGGTCTTTTAACGACCCGTAGTATGTAACTATTTGCAAGGGGTTCCCACGTGTTTCGATATGTCTTGGACTCGTCCAATCAATCTTGACGCCAGCTTTCAAAAGTGATCCGAAATGTCTGACCGCATTAAAATTGGTGAAGCTCCAGGCCATTGAGATTTTGGAAAAGCCAATTTATGTATGTTTATATTTATACAACACCATACTGTGTATTTTAGTTTATTAAAGTATGAAATGCAGGATTTGGAAATGTGACAGGTCTGCTTTAGGACATGAAGGCAGAAAAACCATGAATGAAGTCAAACTGTGCATATTATTTAAGCTGATTGCAGAACGGTTATTATATAAAGTGTTATGGCAACAAACAAACAAAATAACAATGCGTTCCTCAGACATTTTATTCTCTTGACTTGGCAAGGACGGGTGTCAGCGCTTAATCATTCCTTAAGTATTTTGCCCTCAGCCCCTGGTAGGAGAGGCCGCGTGTCACTTTAACTACCTGTCCCCGAGGACAGCTGACTGTGCTTTACTTCGCTTCAGTGATGTTGCAGATAAAATGACAAATGTTAAGAAATTCTCAGGTGCAAGTAAAAAGCCCTTACCAGCTGTGCCTGAAAGAAGAGCAATTATAAATTAAGCTGCACCCAGTGCCTTGTCACTGTGTGAACTTCTACAATTCTTCCCCCCCGCTTCTTAAATTGTGTTGGTGGTCATGCTTTTCATGTGTAGTTCAGTCCTAGAAATTATTTTTTGCGTTATAGGGAAGGAATTGTTTTTTAAATGTACATGTTAATCACTTTAACAATCTCATTTTACGGATTTAATCCAATTGAAGACAATCTGTGGTTTTCCTATATGGTCCACTGACTTTTTACTCCCGCGGACATGGAAACATGACTGTGTGGATCAGGGTCTACGGTTCTGGCAGATAATCAACATCCAGTTTGTGGTCTCTGAATCCCTCATGTTTCATGCCAGCAGTTAATCTTGGCTCTCGAAATTAAAGCCTTTTATTGTTTATATATTAAAAAATATATATTTGAACCCAGAGTCCTGTCATTTGTCATGTATTTTTGCTGTTGGACATAAAGGTGTATGGAGACTGATGAAAATAATGAAATGTTAGAACGTACCCATGTCTCCGCCTCATTGTATGTGTTACATTTAACTGAATCGTTTCCCCAAATGCTACATTTTCTACATTAGTTATTAGTACACAGCAGGTTATTTGTTATGCAGGTTCTTGGCATTCCAGAAGTCAACATATTGTTGCCAGAAAAATGACTCCCAATTGAAAAACTAACATTACAGGGTGGAAAATAAGGGTGGTTTATAGCCTTGATGATAAACAATGTGGTATATGCGGTACAATTCTGGGCACCGGTCCTCAAAAAGGACATTATGGAATTAGAAAAAGTGCAAAGGAGGGCTATGAAATTAATAAGGGGATTGGGTGATACTAGTTATGAAGAGAGACTAAAAAAGTTACAATTATATACACTGGAAAAACGGCGTCTCAGAGGGGATATGATAACATTTTAAAAATATATGCAGGGCCAATATAAAGAGTTCTTCAGTGACCTGTTCATTAACAGAAATATACAAAGAACAAGAGGTCTTTACAGTGAGGACAATAAAGGTATGGAATTCACTTCCAAGGGAGGTGGTGTTATCCAATACATTAGATACCTGCAAAAGGGGCCTCGATATTTTCTTAGAAAGGCATGACATACAGGGATATAAATAGAATAACATTAATATTTTAGAGCTTCTTGATCCAAGGAGAAATCCGATTGCCTCTTGGAGTCAAGAAGGAATTTTTCCCCCTGATGGCAGAATTCGAAGTAGCTTAATTAGGGGTATTTTGCCTTCTTTTGGATCGAGAATAGGAAGGTTAGGTAGAAGGGTTGAACTTGATGGACTTAGGTCTTTTTTCAACCTTACAAACTATGTTACTATGTTACCTGTCAGTTATCATGTACGTTAAAGTGAGCTGGGAGTAGGAGAGAAAGTGGACTTGGGATCTGGTGGCCCTTAAGGGTGGTGTGACGTAAAGGAGAGGAGATTAATATGCTAGTTCTGCTGCCTTTTGCCCAAGACCTCAACTTCACCAAGCTATAGTAACCCCATATTTTTAAACTATATATCTTCAACAATTACAATTCTAAACAAAAGGTAGATGCTGGCATTCAGTGCGATTTTTGCTTCAAAACAGAAATGTTGGTGATTGGCTGGTATGACAAATACACTTTAGTTTAGTTAATATTTTAAACAACATTTCTGAGTGGTATTAATAAATCTAAAAACTAGAATTTCCTTTTTAACTTTATCTCCTCCAAGACCATAAAGGTGCAGAATTATGTTTAAAAAAAAAATAAAATATGTGAAATATAAACTTTTAGACCAAGCACAAAAGTGGTCTGGAACAAAACTGATGCGGCATGTCTGTAACTATTACCGAACCTTTGCCCGTGTGTTTTGCAGATGCTTTTTACTCCATGCTGCATGTACTGTTAGGTGTTCACATCCAGCGATTAGAGTACTTTTGGCCGCCTATCATGTCTCCTTTCATCTTTGCGTGTCATGGAAGGCTCAGCAGCTGCAGGGCGGTGCACGGTTAGCTCGATGCTGCTTCACATGGCCTTGGAGGCTCCGGAGGGAGCGAATAAGCGCTCACGGCATTGACTAACACTAAGGGTTGTCTTCTGAAGATTCCTTATTCATAGACAAACATACAGAAAACCATCTTTGCCTGCAAATACTGTAGAAAGTATGTTCTGTAAATATTGTAAAAACTGTATTTTCATTTCATTATATGATGGGATGTCTATGCCCCTGCCTTCCCATGAAGCCCTGCCATAAGTTTTCTTTCCTTATATATTTTTATTACATTTTGTTTTTCTGCAGCGATGGATTGCCGTTCTCATGTAATAGATTTCCGTATACATTTTGTTCTCTATTTAGTGAGCTGGATTATGGCTATATAAATCAACCAAGATCTAACAGTGAATTCTGTTCTGTTGGCTTGTTGCAGGGGAGAGGTTTTTCTCACCCATGGAAATCTCCAATTGTATGGCCAGAATATTAGTGTAAATATTTTTTTTTTAGTAGGAAAATTCCAAAGTTGTGGTAAGAAGCCCCACCACAAAATTCCCAGCTCTTTTGGAACAAATATTGCCGCAGGTAATCTTCCTCCCCTTCGATATTTTTTTTGTGTTCTTAACCTGCGTTTTTAGTCCGACAGCAGAACTCACCATATTGTGATCTTGGTTTTAGGTTGTGTGGTTGGCTGGAGGCAATTACTGGCATCACTAATCCTTTCCTAATCTCATTCACTATTGAATCCATGATCAGTTCCCCCAATAAATATGCTATTTTTTTGACCCTTGAATTATCCATACTTGGCAACCTTTTCTAAAACTTTCAAGTGCTTGTTTTAATATTTTTTTTTTCTCACTTAAGCGTACGCTGTCTCATTCCATGTAGATTTGTATAAATCAGTTTCTGTTCTGGAACTTTAGTTACGTATATAACATTAGGGAAGTTATCGTTTTAGTCAGGAAAGCAAATCTCACCTCCCTTCCCAGGCATGTTATTTAGTACTCTGAGGAATGGCTCACACCTGCCCTTTCACAAATCGGCAGCTAATGTAATGTTCTGGTACCTTTCAAATGTCACACATAATACGCAGACGTAGACCTGGCTACTCGCAAACAATATGCATGCGTTTTTGTTTCCCTGTGATTATAAAGTGACAAAACATATATTTGGTTGCATGATTTTCCCTATATTTTGCTTTGTTACATGAATTATTAATATCTTACCATCAAGTTAATATTTGTTTTGAAATAAAAGATGTGAATTTCTGGAGGGGAAAAGGTTACCCGGAGTTACCTCTCATCTCTTATGCTTTAAATATGACCAAGGACTTCTTTAAACTAAGCATGTTTTTGTTTTGATTTATGGAAGCCTGAGGTCAGTGCTTCTCTATGAAATAAGAAGTTTTTCTTATTTTCTTTGGGGGTCACACCTACCAAAGCGGAGGTATGCAGCCCATTCCTTCCCTACCCAGCCAGAAGGCCTGCAGGAGAGTTGGAACTTTGATGGTCTACTTGAACTACTGAAATCATCAATTGGGACTATGGACATAAGACTTTACTTAGCGCCCCCTCATCAGAAAAACCAGGAACTTTTAGGGGATTTAGTTCTACCATGGCATTTTTTATGTAAGCAAGCTATCCCTTCATCTTAGCCAACTAAGAAAAACACTATAGATTCCAAAGCTTTGCAAATAAAGTTGCTCAACACTCCAGTAGTTCAGTAAGGTATATTTCATTCAGCAACACGGGCAACTGACGTGTTAGTCACATTGTTGTGAAATGCATGGATGTTTGTGTGTATGAGCATGGATCTGTGTGTATGTGTGTGTGCGCAAGTCTGTGCAAATGTGAGTGTGTGTGTGTGTAAACATGTGCCACTGCATACAGTATGTTACAAGGGGAGAGGCAAGGAAAAGATGCCAAATATACTAAGGGTAGAGATAGGGAGAAATCGAAAGAGATAACAAAGATCAGGAGATATAAGGGACAAAGGGTAGAGATAAAGAAAAGGAGATGGAGATAAAGAGGAGGAGAGAGATAATGAGAGGGGATAATGAGAAGTGGGGAAGAAAAGGGAGAGAGAAAGTAAAAATCAGAGGAGAGATAAAGGGAAATGGAAGATATGAGATAGGAGGAGATATAATGAGAAAGGAGTTCAAAGGAAATGAGAAAAGAAAAGGGAGACAAAAAGTGATATATAGAAAGGTGAGAGATGGGGAAAAACTTAGGTAATAAGAAATGGGTGATAAAGAGATAGAAAGTGGAGAGAGAAAGAGGATGTGGGATGAGAACAAAGCAAGAGAAAAAAAGATAGGGGAGAGGTAGAAATGAGAGAGAAGAGAGGGGAGATAATGAGAAGAGGGAGACATAAAGAATATTGAGAGATTAAGAGAAATGTGGAGAAAATGGAGAGAGAAAGGAAAAGATAACTAAAGACCCAAAGGGGAGCTGAGATAATGGGAAAGGGGAGGATCAAGAGGAGACCAGATACTCTGTGAGGAGACCACTGTGGGTGCAGTTTGGCTGCTGGAGAAAATCTTGTTTGATGTCTAAAGCAAATAGACATGGTTGCATATTCCACAGAGTTTGCTGGAAATGAAGAAATCAGAATTTTGTTAATTTAGAAATGCTTTGCAAACATGTGCAACGTGCAGAGCGAGCTCTCCCAAAGCGCACACCACTGCTATCAAATCTGCTGTAGGCCCCGGATCTTTTTAAGGCCTAGCAACACCCCTGGTTAATGTTGCAAGGTTATCTTCGTGAAAATCTTGCTATTTTAACTATGCATTGTTCGGGGTTTAACCCAGCCTGTCTCACAGGAGGGTAATGCATAATTAAATAAGGGTGGTTACCACAGGCTAGGTGGCAGGCTGGAGGTGCAACTGACCCATGGGCTGCTCTGCTTTGAAGATCACAGACACAAGCTTGCTTTTCTCTAATGTGTTCAGCATCAGTGTGTCTACAATTAAAGGCAGCATTTGAACAATGACTGGGTCCTTTCTGTGCACCTTTTGTTGGCTTGTCCTGTACATTCTTATGAAGGTGTATTTGGCAAGACTAGTTAATGTAAATGGAATGCTATAATTCACCCCCTCCTCCCAGGTTAAAGGTTGCCAGCCCTAAATAAATATTAAGTAAAATGAAAAACCCGTAATGAAGAAACCCAAGGCCAGAGGCTATTATGATTAGTAAAGATTTTCAAATAATTATTAAAAATAACTTAATAAATAGGGCTCATGAAAACTATTGAATGTTTGTATGCCAAGAACATTAACAGCTGAGACTGAAACGTGGTTGGACCTCGCCTTACACAAGTAGTTCATGATATATGCAGTTTAACATGACCTGACATATCACACAGGGTTCACGATCTACCCTTGCATGGCGGCCATATGACTTATTCAGTCTATTTCCTGACCTGGAGTAAACTTTTTCTTCTATCCATTGCCCTATATATAAAGTAATACTATATGACTTTTTCCATAGCTGTAGGTGACCCCTACCACCTTGTTCAGGGGAGTTTATGTAATTCCAGCAAGCAAAAGCAATATCAGTAATACCGACGCAGCCTAAAGGGTCTTTAAAACATCCACAGTCCTGTGAGTTGTATATCACATTGGTTTCCCTTGTAGGTTGTAAGCTCATTTTGAGCAGTGCCGATATCACCATTTATTTCTAGTCCAGTCCACGTTGTGTGATTTACTGCTTTTGTCCAGTTTGTATAGCTTAGCAGAATATGATGGGGTCATATAAAAAAAAAGTAAACAATAATTTGTTTATTTTCACTATGCAGAGTTACTTCCGTGCAACTGTAAATGATGAGAGAGTTGTCCTAGAGGGTGCTCATTTCGATGTGTCTTACGGCCTTGGTGAATAAGATCTTGCTGCTACCTCAAATATTATTTTAAAGTGACTTGCTATGGGGTAAATATGTATGTTGAGGCAGACAGAGGGTCTGTTCACGGACTTTAAAAATTGAGGAACACAAGGCTGATCTTTTTTCACCTTACGTAGGCCATGAGCGGCATCAGCGTGTGTGTGTGTGCGCATGTTATGTGTGTGTGTGTGTGTGTATATATATATATATATATATATATATATATATATATATATATATATATGTATATGTGTGTGTGTTGTACCAGTTTAGCAACAAGCCTTGTATTTTAACTACACAATCAAATTGTTTTGAAACCTGCTCCAATTCAGGCCTCTTCTCCTGGGTCCCAGGAGAAACATGGCTTCCTTACATTGGATCGCTTGATATTTCTTTGAATGTTGTATTTCTTTGAATTGCTTTAAAAGTTGCTGGCATGTAGTACGACTTGTTGTGTGTTTGTTTCCTGCAGGTTGAGTGGGTTCAGCAACAAGCAATAAAGAAAAGGGTTAAGAGACACATACGGGCAGATCAAAACCTTTTGTACTTCAATGATCCTACCTGGTCCAACATGTGGTATCTGGTGAGTACACTCTTCTTCGTGGCCTTGATACTTACTGTCAAGCCTCTGCTGAAAGCTCGGTTTGAAGGTGTTCCAGGAGACTTAATCAATGACGTAGACACCACACCTACTTGACAGTCTTGGAAACATTATTACTAATGTCTGAGTAAGACTCCTGAAGATTTAAGGCTCAAAAGCAAGTTCCCTTACCAAGAAGTTGTTATGATTAATGTAATAAGTTTAAGTATTGCAGAGAATTGAGCATTTAAAGGATTGAACTTGTCCATCACATTTCCATTTTTTTCAGTTCTAGCATTTTGTTTCTATATCTTTTTTCAGCACTGTGAAAATAAGAGCAGCCGCTGCAGATCAGAAATGAATATCATGGCTGCCTGGCAGAGGGGCTACACTGGGAAGAACGTGGTTGTCAGCATATTGGATGATGGAGTGGAGAGAAATCACCCAGACCTTGTTCAGAATTACGTGAGTATGTGTGTGTGTGAATTGTGATGGAATCACTGTGAAGCAATGCAACCATGTACATTATCTTGATTTACTTTAAATTAGTGAAACTTTCATCAGTTCCATTAAAAAAGTCGTTCAGTTAAATACTTTGATCGCTAAAACCCCGTTCCCCAAAACTTGTTTGGCGTGTAGTTTCTAGCAGCCATGTTACGGGCCATTATTATGTATGAATGAGATTTTTATTGTAGCTGTTCCATCATTCATTTTACAATTGAGCTGCCAGTCATTTATTGAAAAACTAAACAGCAAAGACAGCAGCAGAAGCACCGCAAAAATGTCAATGAGTAAAAAATATGAAAAATGCATCTTGGAACGTGTGGAGTAACCCCTTCGCTGTGTGTATTAAAAATACAAAATGCTACTAATACAAGGTAATTTGCCCTATCAGAGTTACTGTTTGCAAACTTTTTTTGCTTCATCAGATGCATATCAGTGGTTTTGAGTAAACTAGTATCTAGTTTTCCTGATCTGAGCTTGCCGTCCTTCACCTCACCCTTATCAGAGGAATAACTTAACTAGCAAATACAGCCATCATTAAAATAACATATCCAAACTATAACTTCAGCTTTTTTGAGCGTATTAACCTTTTCACAGCAAATTTGCAAAACAACTGGGACTTTGCCTCCTGAATGTTGCTGATGCTCCAATTCGCTCTGTTTTTTCTCCCCTGGCATTCCCCTCGCTCCAATGTGTGCGATTGCAGATCCAAGACAGCAGGGCTCTCATGACCACGGTGGCTCCTGTATGTCCCACATGGGCCTGGAATGCTGAGCCCGACAGGGTACAATCATAATGCAGAATGTGCATGATTGGACCTTGGCTTTATCTCCCATCCAGCGAGACTGACAATTCCCATTTTACCATGTCTTTATATGTATAGCGATTGTGCCTAGGCGACACTGGAATAGAATTCTACTGAATTTCTTACACGTGCATTTTGTTTACTTGAAATTGACCAGCACCATTTATGTATGCTTATGAAAATTGCACAACCAAAGCAGGTGTGATGGTGTGAGGTTGATTTAAGTAATATTTGTTGCGCATGTAAAATATCAAACTGATGCCTCATCAAAGAATTGTGGGAGAAAACTCACAAAGTGTCTCACATCATGTCTCTTATTATGTCTCTTCAGGATCCCTTTGCCAGTTATGATGTGAATGGGGATGACCAGGACCCAAGCCCACGATATGATGCCAACAATGAAAACAAGTGTGTGAACTCTTTACTTTTTATCTCTTACGTATAATAATATATATATTTATTTATATACCGGTAATAAAAAATATCACATGCTAAAAACATATAATTAGTTTAAGATGGACATTTTTGCTATTGTTATCCCAAAGACAATTTCAGCTATTTTAAATATGCCATTAATTGGTTTCTGTAAATTACCAAACCTTATTAAATAGACCCTAATCTGCTGTGCAAAAGAAAAAGCACTTGATTGAGAATTTGACATTGTCAAAAGCAAATTTATTTTTTTTAATTTATAAAATATAAAAAAGTTGTGTTAAATAAATTCAGTTTAAACATTTGATTAGGGTAAACCGTTAAAATTTTTTTTATCATGTAATTCTTATATGGAAGCATTAATTTGCGATGTGAAACCATTCTTGGGGTACAGTTGACATTAAGGTTCTTAATATTAAGGACAATGTAAATATTGGTTTTTTTTCACTAAACAACGCGTGGTGAAAGGAAAGTATTCACTGTGAATATAACCAATAGTTCATTTTGTTTCAAGCCCACAGTGACAAAGCTTTTATAAATAGCAGAGAGCCATAATTCAGCATTTAAAGGGAAATTTGATGCTTCCAACTTGAAAAAGGTGTTTTGTAACATAACAAATGTGAAGGGTTTATGCGAATGAATGGGGCTGTGGATGCTCAGCTTATGTGGAAGCAATGTTCTTTCAACAAGGATTGCGAAGCAGGAGGCAGGGGATGGTCCAGCCTTCATAGCTTTTTTATAAGGTTACTGTTTAATTGCCACAGTCATGCTTTGCCATAAAGACTGAATGTGTAAACTTCTTAGTCCCAGAGCTGGGGTCTGCTGTGACATTAAATTTGATATAACCCCTAGCCTGTGTTGCTGCATGATGCATGATCTTTTTTAATGCAAGGGACAATGTAAGGAATATTCCCTCCACCGCTTTTAGCAGAACTAAATACATTAAGCAAAACTACCAATAGTTCGTACTTTTTGATTTCCAATCAATATAATTGTTTTGGAGATATTTTGGATAAAATATAATGAGCTGTTTTCCCGCAAAGAACAACCTCAAATCTCTGGCCAATTTCTTGTCTAACACTTCTCTCCTTTCCCCAAAACACACTACGTTACAAAAGATTCCTGAACCAACCTTCAACAAACAGCAGTTTAATAGGACAGATACCTGAATAGGGAAGAATAATCATGCAGTTCCTGGGAACAAGAAGTTTAGATGCTCCCATAGAATATACATGTTAGAAACTCACTTTTGTATGTCATTTCATTCTAAAGACACCATTGTGTGAATTTATTCTATAGAACTGTAAAATCCAATTTAAAGACCAAATATGTTAGGGAGATTGTCATGGGACCTAGTGTTGTATGCCCACGTGTGACAAATTACATTATGCGCCCTTTTTTCATCCTTTTAGACATGGCACTCGCTGTGCAGGTGAAGTAGCAGCATCTGCCAATAACTCTTATTGTATTGTGGGCATCGCGTACAATGCCAGGATAGGAGGTAAGTGGGATTATTCATAGAAGGGCTCTTGCCCGTTCATAGAATTCCGATATTCCGAGTTCAGAGAGGCGGTGTTGTTATATGTGGCGCTATGCTTTGCGGCTGACACGACCTGCTGTGCTTCTGTGCTCATGTATTAATGTGTGTATTCAGTGATTTGAAATGCCCAGAGTGAGAGTAGATGTAATTGTAAATTTCATTATTCTGTGTCGCCCCCTCCGGGGTAACTGCGATAGAATGGCCATTAGTCACACTCAGATGAGCTGTAGCATTTTCTCCTGTTCATACTGAATTGTTCCGTGCTCTTCACGCACTGGAGACCTAGCAAATAATTGTGAGATCCATGCCAGCCAGATAGTGGCCTCAGGTTACTGCCGCACAATACTTATCTGATGAATACTGAAAGACTATGCGGGTAACATAAGATTGAGGCCTGGATTCTGCTTGGTGAAAAATTCCATCTGGACCCTCTTAAAGTTTGCAGTGCGGCTATTTTAGCATTCATGATATGGGCATAAGGCTGTCCTGAATACAATTCAAGGACAAAGGCCAAGTAAGGTTTGAGATTTTCCTGCAGCTGCTGAAAGGGACAGACTAGAGGACTAAATTGTTCTGATCTACCATAAAATTGTATATTTTTAAGTACTATAAAAATTGACTTATTGAGGGGCTTGAGAAGGCAGACATCCTAAATTGAGCAGAATGTTTTTATTAAAAAAAAATCAAATAATTGCATGGATAAAAAAATACTTCTTGTCTACAAGCACTACTTGATGCACTTTACAAAGATGTCGCTTAACCAAAATTATTGCCCACCGAGATGCCTAATCTGAATAATTCATATTGTATCTTAAAATATTACAAAATACTCCATAATGCTGTTGTATTAATGAATGTATTTAAGTCTAGCCACAGTATTTCTTAAAATTGTTTTTGGGGCATTCTAAAAATATGAACAATATGTTATACATTTTTAGTTGTCTCCCCTTTTGTGAACTGTGTTTTTTCTCTAATTTTTCTCTAATTTATGGGTTGCGTTTGAGATAAAATAAGGCGAAGCCCAGGCATCGGTCTATTAGGCTACTGTGGTCTGCAAAGCCTGGTGGAGAACTTTATTCTTACATGGTCTGTGCAAGCTTAAAACTTGATCCAACGTACAAAATTTGTTTCTTTTAGCAAAATAATTTTTTTTTAAAGGTGCCCTTTGTGGAGGAAATAACCTCAGGGATTTCTTCCTATACTGCCTCAAAGTTCATCCTCTGAGAAGTCAAGTGTCTTGACTGGATGACTTTTGCTCTTTCTGCAGTGACATTAATAATTTCACTTTGGGGGAATTATAGGCGATCTTGTTAAAACAGATTATCTCTGTAAATTTTGAGTGAATCAGTGTTCACTGTTGGGGGAGCAGCAGCAAGGGACTGTCCCCAACCAGATTCTTTGTCTGCTTTTAGATTAAAGGAGACTGGGTCAGTGGTGGAATAGAAACGGCTTAGAACCTGACAAGCGCGGCCTGCTTTCTGAAAATTCCACATCTCAAAAGTAGATTTTCTAAAATAAGTTATTTTTAAGACTTGATGGCTCCAAAGGAGGGCTGGAGAAAGATCTGTTTCCTCTGATAGAGAACATCTATAGTGAGCTTGTGTCATGTCTGTAAGGGGAAACATGTTTTTTTTTTTTTTACCCCACATGAAATTAAAGTTGACCAAATTAGATTGCAGTTGTGCATCATTTAAAAATTGTTATAACTGCAAAGTTTAAACAAGAAATGCTCATGGATCCTCCTGTAGCAAAGGTTTAGTGTATGTTCCTTATTTTTCTTCTGTAAGCGCATAACATTACATTTTTGTACATAGAAACCTATTTTCCATTGAACATTCACGGTTTTTGTCATTTAGGTCAGAGCCTTCCACAGTGACTAAATATTGACTAAATATAGACTTATACGTCTCAGAATATGGGAAGCACCTTGGGGACCATTATTGAAGACACCGGCATGGCCAAAAGTGTTACTTGGTATAGATGGGTTGATTTAGCAAACACTCCCCCATTTACAGCATAGAAAATGAAAACCCTTTGTGACATAACTCTGCCACTCTTGCAAAGGTCTCACTTTTTTACATACAGTGATGTGAAAAAGTACTTGTCCCTTCCCAATTTCTTCTGTTTTTGCTTATTTTTCACACTTAAATGATTCATATCATCAAACTAATTTTAATATTGGACAAAGACAACCCAACTAAACACAAAAAGTCATTTTTAAATGATATCATGTATCCAACCCTACTTGGCCCTATGCAAATAAATAATTGCCCCTTAGTTACTAAGTTAATCAATTTTCATTGATAATTGGGCTCTATGTTTCTAGACACACCCAGGCATGATTACTGCCAGTCCTGTTGAATTCAAACATCAATTAAATAGGACCTGTCTGGCAAAATGAATTGGGCTAAAAGGTCTCAAAAATCAGCACATACCACAATCTAAAGAAATTCAAGAACAGATGAGAAACAAAGCTCTTGGACTCCAGCCAACCACGGTGAGAGCCATTATCTACAAATGGAGAAAACTTGGAATAGTGGTGAACCTTCCCAGGAGTGGCCAGCCTACCAAAATTCGACAACTCATCCAGGAGGTCACACAAGAATCCAGACTAACGTAAAAAGAGCTGCAGGCTTCACTTGCCTTAATTAAGGTCAGTATTCATGATTCCACAATAAGAAAGAAAGAGAGGGCAAAAATGGCATCCATGGAAGAGTTGCAAGGCAAAAACCACTGCTGACCAAAAAGAACACAAAGACTCGTTTCACATTTTCCAAAAACATCTTGATGACTCCCAAGACTTTTGGAATGATATTCTGTGGACTGATGGGTCCCGTTTCATCTGGCCTAAAGCTAATAGAACATTCCACAATAAGAGCATCATACCAACATAGTGGTGGTAGTGTGATGGTCTGGGGCTGCTGTTCTGCTTCAGGATGTCAGAAAATCCTGAAGGAGAATGTCTGACCATCAGTTGGGTTATGCAGCAGAACGATGATCTGAAACACACAAGCAAGCACACGTCTGAATGGCTCAATATAAATATAATTAAACTTTTAGAATGGCAGAGTTGACTGATTAAGATGCTGTGGCAAAAGAAGAGCTAAAATTCATCCACCATGTTGTAAACGACCCATTGCCAGTTATTGCAAACATTTGATTACAGTTATTGCTGGCAGGGGTGGCACAACCAGTTATTGGGTTTTAGGGGGCAATTACTTTTTTCACATGGATGACATAGGTTTTGATTAACTCTTTAGCTTCAATAAATGAAATGATGATTTAAAATCTGCATTTTGTATTTACCCATGTCTTTGTCTTTTATTAAAAGTTGGAAGATCTGAAACATTTAAATGCCACAAATAACCAAAAATAGCCTTTTTCACATCACTGTAGATGTTGCACACTTTTTGTATGGCTCTTGTTGATTTTCTTTCTTACGGAGAGATTTAAGTGATTTTGTCTAACTGAACAGCACTTGGTGCCTCTCTCTCCTTGTTTGCATAATGGTTAAAATGTCATCGAGAAAGTGTGTACTGAAATGGGTAGCCTGGATATGCTTTTTAACTGTTGGGTCACAGAACGATTCACTTAATTTCATCTCTACACAGAGATCTCTGTATGCAAACAACGTGCTAGATATCTTAAGGATGAATAAAACCGTTGTCCTTTCTTAAAATTATGGCAGCTAGAGCATGGCTCATCTTTTATCCCTTATGGCGAGGCGATATTCATTGATCTTTTGAGTGCCGACTTGAAGTGCAATAGGAAAATGACTTCACAATATTAGGGTTATTGCATCTGATTTAGACTGCGCAGAGTCTGTTGTGTATATAATGTGGATACATAATGTAAATATGTGTATATATTTTGACTCTGTCATGCAGTTCTTATAATCCCTCCTTTACTTAATTTTATCCTTATGCACTCCTTTAATTAATTTTACATTGGAAAACTAAATTCTCACACAAACACTACATTTCTTTAGTATCTGATCTCACTTTAGTAGGGCAAATAGTCAAGCATACAAGCATACAGAAAATAGCTGTGTGGTATATTTTGCGTATGCTTAGGGAATTCTGTAGAATCCCCCAAATGTATTATACATGTGTTGTTACATGACATGACTGTGACACCAGGCATTGACCGTTCATGAGATAGCCATGCCAATGTCTATATCTCTTTATGACATTGTCAAGTTGAAAAAAACTCCAAAAACTTCATCAGTAGAGCATATATTGTGCATATCAGGCTAACGTTTTAGTATGCCATATGGCAGTTTTATTAGCAAATATCTTTTTAACAGTCTTCCGCTGACCTGACGTAAGATTCTGAGTACTTGTCAACAGCAGAGATCTTATTTTCTGCATTGGTTACAAACAAAAATGTAAAAAGCTACTAAATGAGCAGCAAGTCAGGAAAGGGTATATTTATAATAATAAAAAAAAATAGCTCCACATCTAGTCAGTGTTTTTCATGCTGAATTGGGGTAATGTTTTGTTCTGTTTAAAGCATTCTATGTATTGAGACCTTTGTTGATAATTATTGCTGTTCCATTGTCTGGGCCATTGGTTCTTGTTTGTCGTAAGTGGAAAGCGTTTAAGCTTCTGGTGGAATGTCCATGCTGACTGGACCATTTGTTATAAAAAGACCACTTCCAAAACTTTGTAAAACCGTTCACGGCATTGGGACATGAGTAAATCAACATTTTGTTGACAGTCTGGTGTATATTTGGCAATATTTTCACTGGTGGGGTAAAGTGGGCTTAAGTAATAGAAAAGTTTGTATAATTGAATATACGAAATAAAATTTAAAGCCTCCTCTGGAAATGTGTTCCTCAAGCATAAAGTACATTAGGCTGTGCAGGACAGAGGAAACAGTGTCACACAAGGAGAACTCATTTAATTGGCTTAGTTACTTAATTAAATTGGATATGCTTGATATTTGTAAGCATGGACTTGATGTTACTGATTATGTGTGAGAGAACTGTGCTGCGCTTACCACTTCTGAAAAGTAACTCAGGCAAACATAATTAAAGTTTTCTGCTTTCACAGATAAAATATTTGGTTTATGCGGTTAAGGGACATTACAATCCAAATCAAAGAAACCCTCACTTCTAAGCAAAAACGCGTTGCGTGTATCAGCTCCAGCGCAATTTTAATTAAATGCTGTCACTAATGATTAACTGGGAAACTCAAGCAAAAAAAGGGACAAAGAGCCTGATCCCGTCTTCTCCTCACTTCCAGCTTTGCTCATTACTGTAGCCACTACACTGCACCATTGTTCAGAGCTTTGCATACTTTTTATGAGAAGTCTTTCCTTGTTGTTCCATTCAACAAAAGCTCCTGGATCTCCAGCGATTTGCCCTTCTATATGCCGTAGTTAAACTGGAACTGTTTTCTCCTACTTTCAGGAATCCGCATGTTAGATGGAGATGTAACAGATGTGGTGGAGGCCAAGTCACTGGGCATTCGACCTGACTACATTGACATTTACAGTGCAAGCTGGGGGCCTGATGATGATGGAAAGACCGTGGATGGGCCAGGATCTCTGGCCAGGAAGGCTTTTGAAGATGGTATTAAGAAGGTGATGGAGACGTAACTTATAAGTCTGTGTTGGGAGGTTGAATTTGGGGAGAAGGGTGAGCAGGGATGGAGTTATCTCTTCCTCATCTGAATTTGGGCTCAAACGAATGTATTTTTTAATCGGTTTCTGGTCGGATGATTTTTAAGTGTTCTGGTTAGACAAAACATTAGTATACTAAGCAGATAAACCTTAGCAGATATATTTTGTCCTCTGAAGGTATATTCAGATTAATACCATTTAAGAAGCAACAACTTATAATGCTTTTTTCTGTATGGCATTGTGTCCCTGGCAAAAAAAAAAAAAAATGAACATTTTATTATGAAATCATTATTTCTAGGAAAGGTTTGGCCATTCAATAGTACTAGGAGTGATGTATCTAGTGCAGAAATTACCTAAAAATATTTTATTCAGCACAGCGGGTGTCTTTTAAGGGTGCTTTCCCAGCTAGACAACAGCACACGTTCCCTCAGTAAATCTGTGTTGATAAAACAATTTATATTTTTGAGTATTAGTATGAGAATTTAAGGAATGATTAAATTTAGTTTTGATACACTCAAACACAGTAAAATAAGTTTTCCTGCCCTTGTGTTATGTTAATAAAGTCTCCCTGTCCTTGGTTCCCAGTCTTTCCGTTTTAGCTACGGTTTCTAGGCTTGACAGTCTTAATCTCATCAGAATGGCCCTTTATTTCTAGAGGGACGAGCTCAGCGCAAGGTCGCTATGAATAGTGCTAGATATTAATAAGCAATGCCGAGTTCGTTGTCTAGAAATTGATTGTGTAATCATGTTTTTGCCACAGAGGTATTGTGATTGAATGAATCATGTTTCTTTTCCATTACATGCATCCATATGGTTTGGGTGTGAGTACAGCTGACACGCATGTGTCACATAGTTCAATATTTTGATGTGATAACCGGCATTGAGCTGCCCATCCTCATTATCAGCCAAATAGAAGAGACGCCATCAATGTAGTCCCAAGTCTTCAGCTCTCTGTGGAGAAAACACTTGCAGCTGTACAGCGCTGGTATCCTTCCAGAGCGATCAGGCTTGTTCTGGCCAGGAGCCATCAGGCATCAGGACCTCTCTCGCTTCCCCTCCCTTTTAGTAATTCTTGGAGACTCTACATAAGAAAAGCATAGAGATTGCTTTAAGGATGTAGGAGTAATGCTAAGTGAGTTGTCATTATAAATTATCACACTGTTGAGCTGAGATTAAACATTGTCACATCTTTTGACAGATGGTAAGCCCTCACTCAATCATTCTATTCAAATCAGATCTTTGATATTTTGGGGGGGTTTTCTTTTTCTTTCAGTGAGTCCGTAGGTTGCTTTTAATAGCTGTGCGATGTCTGGGTAGAAAGTTATCTAGTGTTCTAATCGAGTCTTTTACATAAACTATGAATTGTGCACAAAATCTAAAATAAGATTTTAAGCAAATTTGGTAAAGATGATACATTTAGTGGCTTACTGAAGTGTAATAGACTGTAAGCTTTCGAGACAACCTACATCTCTTCTTCCAGCATATTATACCTGATGAAATATTCTCAGAAGCTAGCAATCTATTACTTTTTAATTAGTCATTAAACATATAATCTTTACTAATTTTTTGTCTTTATAATTTCTTTTCTTTCCGCAGCTAAATATATATACAATTACATACCTCTTGGGAAATTTTTGGGCAAAAAACTAAAATTCAGTGTTAACTATTGTCACCTCTGTTAGGATGGCAAATTTCAACTCGGTGTCAAAGCTCACAAAAAGTAACTAATATGGTCACCAGCTAGAACCCCAAGGATGTGGGCTACTAGAACAAGGACACTGCGTGATGGCACTTGACAGTAATTGGCCTTTACTGTATAGAAAACCTAATGAAATACCCAGACCTATCAGTGATAGAGGGCTACTTAAAGGAGACCCATCGCATCTGAAAACTATCGCTTGTTTTATGTTATATTTTTCAATTGTTCAGTTCAAAAGATCCAGAAAAAAAAACTTGTGTTTTTTAATGTGATATTAACAAAATGTCTTTGGCAAATCCTTGAATTTGAAGGCGGCAGCATAACAGAGTGGCTGGCAATACCGAGTGAGTGGGTGAGACCGAGAAGTTGGAGATAAGCTGTTCTTATGAGACAGACTTATTGATGGATGGTATAGCTGGACAGAACACCAGTCATGAACAAATATTAGATCACAGGAGTAAAAATATCTGCCATCAAATTCTCTCAGCCCACTTAGTCTGCCCTTTTCTGTTGACATAGAGACTTAGACATTAATCACTTCTTGATATTGTCTTAGATTCGGGATAACCACATGCCTATCCCATGCATGTTTACATTCCCTCGCTATAGTAGCCTCTGCAACATGTGTTGAGAGGCTGTGTAAACTATCCACCACACTCTCACATTGTGATCCCTTAGTCTGCTTTTGATATGTTTCGTCCTGCAAACCATTCACCAAATAAGTATCTTTTTGGAAATGGGATCTATGGAATCTAGGTGAGGTCTGATCAGAGATCAGTAATGATCATGTATGTAATGTATACATAGCTTTATATGTCTTTGCTTTGAATAGTCTACCTTTTCTTTTGAACTTTTCTTGCTGCTATCTTGAAGGCCATAAGTCTCAAGGCACCCTAGCTGCTGCTTTCCCTTGGAGTTAATAAAGTAAAATTACCTGCTTTGTGCCATCAGGTTCTTCCAGTTCATTTGCCTAATGTTTTGAAGTGACCCCAACAGTGTAATGATCTCTAACTAGGTACCCAAACTCCCTAGCGGTCAGTTTAATCATCAAAAGCTTTATAAGTGATGGTTAAAAGCGCATGAATACAGGGTAATTGGCAATAATACTGGGCATAAGTTTAGACTCTATTGTCATTTAGTCTTTTTGTTGCAAGCTATTCATCCTTTCAGAGAACCTAGTAAAATTATTAATTCATCGATGCTTGGCTTGATATTATTGAACCAATGCCAATTCATTGACATGTCTTAATACATATTCTCTGGATCCTCTCTATGTAACCTACATGCATTACTAACCCATCTTTTAAAAGTTTGTTCTCTGGGAGAGGTATCTATTGCTAATATTACATTGTAATGCACCACAGGGCCGCAAAGGACTGGGTTCCATATTTGTATGGGCATCTGGGAATGGTGGTAGAGAGAGGGATTATTGCTCCTGTGATGGATATACCAACAGCATCTATACCATCTCCATCAGCAGTACCACGGAGAATGGGTACAAGCCATGGTACCTGGAGGAATGTGCTTCTACGCTGGCCACGACCTACAGCAGTGGGGCTTTCTACGAACGGAAAATCGTAAGTTGCAATCGACTACAAAAAAAAACCCACTTTGATTCACATTCTACATAATGACATAAAAAAATAAACACAAATCTGTCCTCAAGACCATATATTGGGGGCTACAATTTAGTGGAGAAGAGGTGGGGTCAAGCATTGAATGCAACATAACTCCAATCAACGTCATGCTCTTGCCCAAAAGAACTGCACTCCCAAGACTTTAGATTGTCTCCACCCAGTGTTGGCTTTTTGTGACATTTATTCATTTTATGGTAAATATAACCGATCTGTACACCAGTAATAGAATTAGGTTATGAGTATTTAATACGCTCAGAGCATTGGTTAATTCACAGGCCATTCAGTTTGAACTTAGCATATCACTCTCCCACCATAAATTGGAGAGATTTCTATTGTTGCTACTCTGAACAGCTTGACTTTCTCGGAAAAAAACAAAACAACTCTCTACAGAACTGTCCCCATTGACTTAACATGGGTACATGATTTGAAATAAAGGAAAATATGCCAAAAGATTTGGCAGCAAGTGTTTACATGCTGAACTTGGAGAAGCCGTCGATACGCTTATGCTGAACTCCGGGTGGTCCAAAATACATTTTTAGTTTTAAAGACTTGGCTGACGTTTTGCCAGCATAAAGGTTTGTGTTATGCTTTAAACATCTGTTCAAATATTGTTTTGGTGGCATGTTCATTTTAAGTTATGCTGGAGTGCTGTTGATGTTCCCACAAATCAGAACATGCTCACAATTGCTGCAAGATATGGCAGAACTATATATGAATTCATTCACAATATAATATTGAGGAAGGGATACTCTTGGCCCAAAACTGTTTGTGGATGGGTGTTGTTTGGTAATGGTGTTCATCTGATTGGGTTGCGTGCTGTTGTGTTTTTGGCCTTTTAGTTATTTCTTGAAGGTGGAAGTATGTGTTAGAAGTTGTGCACAGCGGCATTGTCTTGCGTTGTGTCATTGCACACGATATATTTGGCTAGATCCTCGTTGCCTCAACCTCCCCAAACTCACTGGGCCCATAGCCAGGTGCCTAGGGGATTTGGTTCTAACTCAGATCTGGTTCAGTAAAGCTGCTTGTGCATCGGCTACTAATGTTCTCACTGCATTGACTTCAAAAGCCAGCATATAGGTGCGGCTTTTAATACCCAAAAGCCAATTACCGTTGGATAAAGAGGTGACGAGCAGCTATTACTATATTGGAGTTAGAAAACGGGGCATCTATCTCGTTTTATTCCTTCGCTGCGCCTGCATTAATCTATGGAAGGAAGTACAATGGCTTATGCTGGATCAATTTGCAGGTTCATGTGCTGGTCTCCCCATGATATCAGTAGGAGTTTAACTGGTGTGCAAGTTCGGCGGCAACTTAGTACATCCGCTTGCAAGTTGAGCCGCTGTATTTTACTGTCCATATGCTGGAATTGTACTTAAGTACACCGCTTCATTGGATTTAAGCTGAGGCAGTGGGAAGTAAGACTGAAGTCTCAACTTCTAACTTAAGTAATTAAAAAAAGATATGCTTTGATTTGCCTGCTCTAAGATACATCTGGGCTCATGTAAAATGTATTTTACTAATTCTAATGGCGGAAATACTTTAACAGGGGGGTGTAGGATTCATACCGCTTTTTAACATACTCTGCACAAACAATTAAACTTTTCTAGTCCTTGTTCATCCCATTCCGTCTTTAGGACACATTGGCTTTAGAAAAATAAATTAAAGTCTGTGCTAATGTTGCTCTCGATGGCACAATCTTGAAATAAAGAGCAAATTTGCAATGACATTGCTATAACTATGCAGGTCACAAATCAGAGTGCTAGCTTTTAGTGTGACAAAGCTTACATTTAACATAATGCTCTGAATTACTAGAGGGGAACAACTAGGATTGAGACAGAAAAAAATTGGTAAAACAATGCAGAATAAGCCCAGATGTATTTATTTTTAACACTCTCACTTAACGACTTCAAAAGACTTCCATTTATTCTCCATCTCGGCACAGCGCGTGTAGCAAGACTGACATCCAATTACCGATCCCAGCTTTCTGAGGCATTTTCACAGCATTGCCAAGTATGCTGATTTAAATATTAAAAGGAAGACTTCTTCTAGACTTTGTGTGTCTCGCTAATTGGCCGGAATGATCCTGACTTTTTGAGATAATTAATGTACCTGATATTTCAGGTTTTGTGCGCAGACACAGCATGAAATGTATTATGTCTGCAGATAACGTATATGCTTGGGTGGTCTTTAAATGTGCAATATTCTAATAAGTTATGACATTTACATTTAACCTGTGGCTGGAGGCTATGAGCCTTTTATTCACTTGAGTCCACACCTCAAGAATGTTACTCTTCAACAATGCGGGGAGCCTGCCCTGCATAATGCATAGTAGAATCAGTAAGGTGGCTATCAAGAAATCTCATAGCCTTTTTTGCAGGTGATGATCATTGGAGGTTGGCATTTACTAATGCATAGTAAAGTGTTGAAACCGCCAGTCGCCCACATGTTCTTATTTTAGCAAATAAAGCCACTAGGATTCAACCTACGTGGATCATGGAACTGAGTACCTAGAGCATTTTATTCTTTATGCGTTCTTCAGGAACGGATAACGTGTGTTTCATAGCTGCCATTGTTGTAAGTTATGAATGTGAACGTAATTCTGGAGCAGCCATTCTTGTGGGTTAAAGCTTTTCCAAGACATTACTATAAAGGGAGCTGGCAATATGTCTCGGGATGCAAACAATACATTTTCATTCTTATTTTTTAGGTCACCACAGACCTCAGGCAGCGATGCACAGATGATCACACTGGGACTTCTGTTTCTGCTCCTATGGTGGCTGGTATCATTGCTTTAGCCTTGGAGGCAAAGTAAGTTGAATAAACATCAACAAAATGAAGACTGTTACACGTCTCTCGTCATCACATACCACAGTTTCCTGGGTCAGGGTTGGTCTAGACAAGAAATAATTACCAGCATCTCTTGCTGAGTTAAAATGTTAACAATTGCAAGGTAAATTTGTTCATGGGGGATTACCAGAGCCCAACTGTGCTAATCCAGCTAAGAGCTGCACACTACACTTCAGCACCCGACTGGCACAAGGGAGAGTATGGGGGGGGGTGGTGGTGGTGTCGTCCAGTGCCCCCCCCCGGCCTGGGGGTTACCCATCATATTTGTGAAACTAGAAACTGACTGTGTTTTACATACACGATCTAATATTTACTTTGCGTTAACCAGAATCGCCATATCGCCATACATTCTATCCATGTTCTTTGTTTCAGTTGTCATTTGTAATCCAGTTTATACTGTAGTATGTGAACATGTACTTAGGCACATTTGGGTGCTGTGGGAGCGCTGATTTAAGCCAGAGCTGCATGGTAAAGGCGGTAGTTTCCTTGGGTGTAGTGATGTGTGTGGTAAAGCAGATCTGTACTTGGAATTCCTGTCTATAGTAGCGGCTCTGTGTGTTTTGCGAGTGTGAGGGAAGGTAATTATCTCAAGCTTTTAGTGCAAAAAAAAAATAACCAGATGCAGTGGATACTTTCTGTGCAATGACTGGCAAACCAAGTAATTACTAGACTTGTACATTCTTATTCGTGCGAACATGAAAACAAACATGAAGGGTGCATTTTCGTTGTTCAGCCCGAATACCGAACAAAAAAACATGGTGGCGGCAAAATGTATACGAAGACACACAACACGAAGAATCTTCCTGTTAGTCTTCGTGTACTAATCTCCCTGGTCCCTTCCCCATCTCGCCTACCTTATCTACGCAGCATCGCAGGGGTTAATGTCAGCAGAAATTGGTTGATGCCAGAGGAGGCCCCTGCAGGCGACCAATAAAGTTGCCCTCACAGCCCTTTGACTCCTGACGGCTGAACTGGACTCTATTGGTCGTTCGTACAGACCTTTAACTCTTGGAGCGGGGAGACCAGTGGTCTCCCCCGGGCCAAGTTGCGGCACCAGGCTTTTAATAGTCTGTACGAGGGACTCTATTGGTCGCCAGCAGGGGACTCGTCTGCAGTCAACCAATGAAGTGCAGGTGCACTTTATTGGTCGATGGCAGAGGGGACACCTGACAGCGACCAATAGAGTTGCTCGTACAGACTTTAAAAATCCTGGTGCCAAAGCTGCTGCGTAGTGTGTACTGCGTTAACCCCGTATTAACCCCTTCTATAAAAAAAACAGAGAAAAAAACGAACACAAAGAATGTACCCAAATATTCGCCCGAACCAAACACAGCAACGGGTGAATATTTGTGGAATACAAAGATTCCCCCCCCCCCCCCCAGGGAGATGAACATGAAGAGTTGGCCCAAGTCTAGTAATTACCTACTACCCTCTAGTATGTGTGCTATGAAACTGCTAAATAAGGACCTGATAGACATCTGGATGTAAGCCAAAGCCTTTTGAGAACATTTGCTACCAGAAGACCCAAACTGTTACTTTATCATTATAAGAGTCTATGAAAAATAACTCTGGTTCTTTACAGTCCATTGCTTAATTGGAGAGATGTCCAGCATCTCCTGGTGAAGACCTCTCGTTCTGTCCATCTTCGAGCACCTGACTGGAGAACAAATGGAGCAGGACGCAAAGGTTAGCAATTAAACCAGGCTTGACGTTGGTTTTCCATCCATATTATGTGTTCTCCCAATGATAACTTGATATCGTATATAGCAGCACTGATATTTTTTTCCACTCCTCGGGATGATAATGTTGTACATATTATATTAGAACAGGAAGGGATATTTTACATAAAGCTCAGCAGTGAACTCCTGTCTTTTTTGTATGAGCCTCAGCTGATAAAATATTGTCGTTTCCAGAGAGCTCAATGTGTGGCCTCTGACAAGGTCACACGGAGCTCATTCAGCTTTGATTGCATATAAATGCACATTCCTGGGGTCTCTACAGGTGTTGGCCCTTCTAGCGGAGGCTTTGTGCTCAGGCAGGAGCATTTCAATGTTGATATATTGATGGAATCTTTTTGTTGAATAGCACATTGTAGAATGCGGAACATAGTGGTAACTAATATGTAACTTTACTGACAGTGTTGGATGCATGGAGGTGATAGAGACAAGGCCAGAGATCAAGTAAGGTTTCTGGTCTGCCAACAGGTGTAAAAGTGCTCAGAGTAGAATGTCTGCCATCAGGTCCTATGTGTACAATAGCCTTTGAAACGGCAGGGCTTGGGGCTGGGTCGTTGGCCAAATGCAGAATGTCAGGCTTCTATTCTTTTCAGTCAGCCATCTGTATGGCTTCGGCTTGGTGGATGCTGAAGCTATGGTTGTGGAAGCCAAGAAATGGAGGACTGTACCAAGTCAGCATGTCTGTGTAGGAACGTCGGACAAAAGGCCCAGGTGAGCACATTGTTAGTGTTTGAATAACATAAAAATGCAACCTCCTGTTTATTGCACTGATCAATAATACATATGTATAGACTTCAATGCCCCCTTGGTTTTGCTGTGTTCCTGCTTTGTGTAATGGCTTTGTACTTAACCTTTACTGCAAGGACAGGACATGTGGTTGTCGTTACTTTGGCACTTGCAAGGTTAATGACTAAAACCCTTTTTTATTACATGAAAACCTGTATTCCATTTCTCACATAGTCGACACACCAGTTGGCAACTTCAGAGCTTATTCTGCTGCATGACGCATTATGACCTTCTTTGTCAGTGTTTTAAAAATGATAGCTCGGTGTTTTTTATGACCGTGCGTCTCATTCGGTAGACTTGCCTGTACGCTATAGCCTATGTAGGGCAGGCGTAAGCATCAGACAGAAGCTTGGACATCTAGAACTGGCAGCACTAAGTGCCATGGAACGAATGGCCCTTGTTCGTGTTTACTTCTTTGAGCAGAATTGGCGGCTGCTTTAGCAGCGTCTGCAGCCTGAAAATCCGGATAGTGATGTGTGGAGCGCGAAAGGGTTTCTTGGCTGGAGAAGAGTGGATGAGAGTAGCAGATGCAGCCACGCTGTGAACTGCCTTAGGTGTTTACTGGAAATGACGGAAATACTTACATTTCATGCAGTGCTTTTGTTCTTTGTGATTTTTCTCTCTTACTTGCGGTGAGTATGACTCCAATAAAAAAAAAAGCAGGTTTGTTTACCCCGGGGAAAAATGATACTTCAGAGGCAGTTTCATCACTACATTCAAATACGTAAATCACAAGAGTACCAGTTGCCAAATTATATTTCAAAGTCCACTTTTCACCAACAAATATGGTAAACTGTATGAGGAATAACACCACCTATCCGAGAAAAGTGTGAACTGTCGGAAGTATTTAATTATTCTGTCCGCTAAGGACCTGTCAATTGAAACAATGAGAGAAACCGCTTCGTAAAGAGCAAAGCATGTAGAAAAACACAAGTGTTACTGCACAAAGCTACGATAAGCTTATTACCTGAAGGTTCACAAACTGAGCGTATTCACGTGTCCCCGGATCTGTATGTAAATAAAATCCGAAGGTTTCTGGAAATCCCTTTCCAAAAAGGTCTCCCCAAGAAGGGTAAAACTATAAAGTTTTATTGTATCCATTTAAAAGTTTAAGAAAAAACATCCACAAACAAAAATGGCCATGGCACTTCAATAACTCCAACCAATGGAATATGTGGAAGATCACTACAAGGCCTTTTCCTGAGTAAATTATAAGAGGAAGAACAGTTCCATCTCCAGCAGGGGAAAGTCTTTTTTTTTTTTTTACAGTACGGGCAGTAAAACTCTGGAGATGCACTACCTAAGAAAGCTCATTTCATTGAGGCCCTTCTTTATCTTTTGCCTTTGTAAGTCAGAATTGTTGTATGATAGAAAAGGTTTTTTCCCCTAACCTCATACACTATGTAACTGTGGGATCTAATTCTTGATATGCTGCATATGCTGATCGGCAGGGACCGCGGTGATGCTTGGGGGAATGTGGTCTCTCCATCCAAGTGTTAGCACTGAAAGTTTCACACAATAATACAACAGATTTCCAACGCAAGCTCTTGGTATCCACTGCTTTGGCACGTCATGTCGTCGCTTTTCCACTTTATGTATTTTCAAAACCCAATTTAAAGCACGCCGTAATACAGTTAGTCACGATTACAAGCAGGGTGTTCATGCTGCTGTCCTTACTGAGTAACTCAAAACTATGCTTCTGAAGAAATGCCTTCCATAAAGTTCACCCAGAATGATGGTTCTGTTTTTTTCCCATGGGCCATATCCTCACGAATGTGTCTTGCCTCACAAAAATGTATATATTTTTTAGTGTTTTTGAAATTATGAATGTCTACATTTATACAAATTACAATGTTTTTATTCTCAGTTGTTACACCAGACCCGCATAGTAAAACCATAAAGCGGTTTGTTTCCTGCAGATTTATCCGAGCTGATCAGTTGATCCGCACTACAGCTCATACGAATGCCTGTGCTGATCGCGGTGGGCAGCACGTGGCGTATGTGGAGCACGTGGTTGTCCAGGTCACCATCTCTCACCCACGCAGAGGAGATCTGCAGATCAATCTCATTTCTCCCTCAGGGACCAAATCCCAGCTCCTGGGCAGAAGGTACAGTACAACATATGTAAAAGAGCGTAATATCAGCATAATTCAAAACTGTATGGAAAACTCCCCCCTGTAATGAATACTTCGTTACTCACAGCGTTATTTTTAACATGAGTTAGAAAATGCTAATGGACATCAAGTTCTGCAATGCCACCACAGACGCAGAAAACATGTCTCAGAAATGTGTATGTGCTATCAAGGGGCACATATTCAGAGTTTCTATTAAAGATCTTGAAAAAAATCAGTCTCTGTAATACTAAACTTTATATTCCTTAAATCAGTCGTGAGGATCAAAGCGGATGCTTATTCTTCATGACTGGAAATTACATTCTCAAAGTAGTAAATTACTCTGTGTGAGATATTCTAAGATTATTTGCAAACCAGAATATTTTCAATTTTCAACTGACTTTTCAGAGGCAATTTGTATAATCCAGATGTTGGATGGTTGTTTAGAGTTTTAACTTTGGTCCTGCTAAAGTACAGGTCCTTGTAGATTTAAGAAAAGCTTGATGGTATTAGTGTGGCCACTGGTGTGTGTATGGCACGTACTCTGTCTTGTAAAATCACTGAAATGATTGAAGTGCCCTGGAATGGATCCGGTTTAATGTATCACCGCACAAATGAAAATATTTGGAAGCGTTGGGGTTCATTGCCCTGCATGTCTAGATGCCATGAGTGTAGTAGTCAAGGAAGCCTATTTTCCAGAATGGTTTCTTGTTGTTTTTTTTTTTAATTATTAAATAAAGCAGGCATTGTAATTCAGGATGAGAAACTGCAAACAGACATTAATGATATATGGTAACATACAGCTGCTCTTCTTACAGGACATTTGATTATTCTAACGAAGGCTTTAAGAACTGGGAGTTTATGACTGTTCACTGCTGGGGTGAAAAAGCAGAAGGGGAATGGACACTAGAAATTCATGATATCCCATCCCAGCTGCGCAATCCAGAAACACAAGGTATGTTGGCATATACCGTATGTAAGATTCAAGCATAGCCTGACTGACATATACTCCTACGTATCGACCTAATTAGCATTAGTGGCATGTGCAAAATACAATGTTCTCATCTTTTTGAATTCTGAATACATCTTAAAGTCACAGGCCATGAATTTTATAATTCTTGAAGTTTTATAAAGGTGTTTTTTTATAGGAGTTAATGACAGGCAAGAACAACTTGGCCCGCCAACTCAACCGCTTCCTTCCAGCTGTAATATCTTGTACCGTACAAGATCCTTGGCTTTCCTTTTTACTCAGTATAGTATAATACCTCCCACACTGAGATGGTCCAACTCGTTTCATGTGGAAATCAGGAAGTTTCTTTTTGGGGTTTCATCTAGAGTTTTCAGGAGTTCTACACCAATGTGGAGATTGTCAAGGTCACAAAGTCTGGACCCAACTCCTCCTTATGCTGATTTAATGATATGTGAACATGCCAATCGGAGATTTTGTTTTGGAATATCAAAGTTGAAATTCCTGCTTGAATGAGATTTTTCCTAGCCATTCACTTGTTGGATTGATGGCATTTGTAGTTTACTGAACTTGACAACCATTTGTTTCCTGCAAGTTGGATAACGGTGTAGAGGAGAACTTGGAGCTGTGCCACAGTTTCCTAGCATGTTATTCAGTGTGTTAATTTGGGGGTGTCAAGATCTCCTCCTTACAAACTAGCTTGTGTTTACTAGTCTAGGAAGAAGAGGCAATCAGTTTGACATCAGCTGAATAGTTTTAGACAGTTGACTGTCCCTGGAGGTCTCTTTCCACAGTATGCTCTGGTGGATGGCGAGAGTGGCCAGCTTGTAGAGTAGATGGAGCATTATGAACATGCGTGAACATCTGTCACTGCCCTGGATGGGTGAGGATGAGAAGATCAATTATACGATAAGATAAGGGAAATTATTCCAAAACCCACAGTTAGTGAATTGGTAGGAACTCTTTTTCTATGGCATCCTTTGTATAGAGACTATAAAACTGTGTGTTGTGCCCTTTAAGTAGTAAGGACTGTGGCAATAATATTGTTGGCTTTGCTAAATTTGGGATGATTCATGTAATAGCATTTTATCATGTACACATTGTACACACAATTTTATTTTCGTTTTGTGCCCTCATGTTCCATGGTACAATACACTCATGTACCAGTAATACTCACCTGTAGTAGGCTTATTTTTTGACTAAATGCCAAAAAAAGTACAAGAACAACCCGTGATTCCATCTATATAGAGTATGTATGTATGTATGTGTATATATATATATATATATATGTGTGTGTGTGTGTGTGAGACCCATTGTGACATGAAACCCAGGAATCATAACTGGTCAAATTCAGAATCTGAGATTTAATATTGGTAAGTCTGTGTTTAAATAATGAAATTTATATGAATAATATTTTTAACTGCTGGATACATTATGGTACTTGGCAAACTGTGCAAGGGGTGTACATTTCAGAGAAAAGTGCTGGAGCTGTCTGCTTTGATAAAATGATTTGTGGGTTCTCCACCAGTATATTCCATTCAGCATGGAAATTTGGAGAATCATTAAGTAACTGAGCTGTGTGATGCAAGACTCATTTTTCACAACGCTCATATTCAGAAGACCGAGACAAGTGTCATGAAGAATCGTTGATGAGAGCCTTCTGCCACTTCTGGTGGAAAGCGTTTACTCCACCCGGTCCGAAGCGTGCCTGGTTAGAGCCTCACCTTAGCGGGTTATGTAAAGTTGGCGTCTTGTTTTTCTGCTACAGGACTTTTTCTTGCTTTTGAGCTCTTGGGTCTGTTCCAGTTATGAATCTGTGCCTCCTAAATCATGTGGACGCACTGAAATTTTATAAAACCCTAGGATGCTCCACACGAGCAGAGATACTTTTCACGGAGACTTTAATCGCTCTGATGGCACCAGCACGCATTTATACAACCCTCTGAAATGATTCTTGCAGTAGCTACAAAGTGATAGAACAGTTATTGTACAAAGCGTTCATTTGCAAATCACACTGCAGTGGGGGAATAAAGAACATTTCTTTGTCTGATTGTATTCCTTAAACAACTTTTCTTCTGGCTAGTATAACATGCCCTGAACCATATATATGCATCAGAAAAGAATGAAGGTCCTTGTGACTCGGAGGTCAGCAGATTGTAAGGAGCCCTAAGCCTCATGGCTCTCCCTGGGGCCTTATGATCTTATGATAGCCACTAATGGCCTATGGGCAACATTTGGAGAACAAATAGCAAAGATAGCAGATAACTCTCCATATGTATAATGTGCTACTTTTACCGTATGTTTTCCATGTTAACTGTCTGCTGCCTGTATTTCAGGGAAGCTTAAGGAGTGGACTCTCATTCTTTATGGAACAGCTGAGCATCCATACCATTCTGCTAGCTTTCATCATTCAAGATCTAGAACCCTGGATATATCGGCTAGTGATCTGGAGCCTTCTAAAGCAGCTGTGTTCCAGGGTCATCTGGAATTCATAGAAGAGGAGGATGAATATATAGGTTTGTACCTTTCACTGCAGAACCAGATTTCAACGTGTATAATGTATCTGTATTATTCTTTGCCAGTATGTCAGTATACACAGCGCTGTTGGGAAAAATACACTGCTTTGACAGCATTTGACCAGCATGTACTGGTCGAGGACTGTTATTCCTAGAGCAAGGTATGTTATAAAGGACTGAGCCAATTTGCAAACCCCTGCAACCCAAGTTCCTGGCATCTAATTAGAAGCAGGAGAATATAATCTGCCCCCAGACCATAAGGGACAACGAACTATGCCGTAGGGATCAGCATTAGAGATACACCAGCTTTTATGCTCCCTTGGACCTATTGGATATATTAGTGATTCACTGATATTTTTGATTGTATGTGTTTGCTGTTGTCGTATAGTTGTAATTGGAAGTAGTAACAATATATAGCTTATTTCAAATTGTGATTTGCAAGCTGCATATTTTTACAAAAAAATAGCAAAATGTGTCTTTGCGATAAAAGCCTAGCTTCACGAGCTAGCGTTGCCTCTTAGTTTCCGAAGGCTGGCTTGGATGTCTGGCTTATAGGAGCTACAGTTGCTTTGTTCTTCCTGATTAACACATCGTACCTTCTGTAGTTATAAGGGGAAAAAAAAGAAAATGAATGTTCCTTGGTCCAATTAAAACAAAAGTCAAATATCCGTAGTGCTTGCTGTTAGTCTGAAGACTAAGATTGGAATTCCAGCAAGAGATTTGGTGATCTTGAATGTTCATACGTTAGACACCTGTATTTGTTGAGGGGTTTACATCATCAGCAATATTTTTTACATTATTGAAATTGTGGGATTATAGTCTTGTCTGATCTACCTGAAGGTCCATGTTTTTCATTCCAAGGTCCATGCCACCCAGAGTGCGGTGACCGGGGATGTGATGGCCCCAGCGAAGAGCAATGCCTGAACTGTGTTCACTATAGTCTGGGAGGTGTCAAAACTGGCAGGTAACATGCCATATATCTACAGACTGACACACACACACACACACACGTTTTAACCCTATTCATGCCAAACCGTCCTAGCCTTTGTTTGTTAAGCCACCTGTAGCTTGTACTGTCTGTATTATTTTGTAACAATTGTAAATGTTGAGAGGATATTTAAGTAATTGCGTTTCGTACTGCAGTAATATTAACATTAAGTTAATCATGCAAAACTGGATGAGAAGAAGTTAAGGTTACCTCCATAACCCCATAATATGGATTTTTAGTAAGCGTACGGAATTGTAAAATGTAGGAAGGCAACATGTCCTCTAAGTACTGTTTGGATCTTAAAGGAACCGTTCATGCATGAAATCCCGGTGCACCAAGTCTAATGCAAAATGAGTAGATTGACTTATACAGTATCTTGATGAACGAGCACGTGAATAGGCAGTGCTGACAGTCAGTTTTGCAGATTACATCTTTTCTGTGCTGCAGCTGGCTATCCCCAATCTACCCTGTCCTTTACACTAGACCCTACGAAAGGTGCCATTGGAAATAAACGCAGAAGTGATTAGGAGCAGTTTCATGATTTAGGTGACCGCCGCTTTATTACTATTGTACGCAGTGAATGAGTACCTCTTCAGCCATTCAGTGATCCTTTTTATATACTTCCTAATGGCATAAAATTCATTCAGCTCTGGCATGGCGTTGAATATTGAAAATGTGCCATTTATTGTGTGCCCGTATTCCGTTGCATTATGTAGTGGGCCAGTGAACACACGCATTCGGCTTCACTGATTGTAAAGAGAACCCACAGCTCATGAAATGACATTTATACCAAGGACAGGATGTTTTCCACGGCTAAAAGCAACTGCTGCCTACTGGAAGGTGATTTTCAGTAGCATTAATGGAGCCTAGCGGGAAAGCATTGCAAAAGTTCATTTTTATGAATGTTTTGATAAGTTTGACCTTACTTGTATAAGTAAAGGCTTCCCTGGGATTTATTCTGCTATTTGTGCAGTGAGATGTAGTTAACTGAATGCACTTTTCTCTCCCTTTGACCTTCCTTTTCCCTGGTTGTTGTTCAGAAAATGTGTGAGTGCGTGTCCCTCTGGCTTCATGGCAGATGTGGCTAGTCGAAGATGTCGGCGATGTCACAGAGGATGCGAAACGTGTTTTGGTCGAGGACAAAACCAATGCAGTTCCTGTAAGAGAGGATTCTACTTCCAGATGGAAACCAACTCCTGCACCATATCTTGTTCAGCAGGGACATATGCAGATGATAGTAAGGAAGTCATATGTTACACGCAACTTTATTGTAATGAAAATTGGCTATAGTGGTTTTGTGTGTTAGAAATGGCAAGTGTGATATCTTGTGTACAGTATTTTATTGTATAGTTGTCATTGAGATTTCTTTTGGATTCTACAAGGTCTGAAACACTGCCTCAAATGCCACCAGAACTGCAGGAAATGCATTGGTTACCCAGATAGATGCGTGGTCTGCAAAGATGGGTTCAGGTATGTCTGTTTCATTGAGTTACTTTGCAAACATGCGATCTGTGATGTGGATTTAGGTAAATAATCTTAAATGTGATTGTCAGGGGCAGGGGGGCAATTGCTCACGGGCCGGTCCACATTGTTCAAACTGGGCCAGTCGTGCAAAGTGTCTAAGTTTAGGGATGGTTTGCTGCATCGGTAACTAGACAACATTCCATCATGGAAAGATCCATGAATTTTGCATTGCATTGGAGAATTCTACAGGATAAGGTAAGGACATCCATCTGTCAGCAGAAGAGTAAATGGGTCATGCCCTTTAGCTTCTAGGCTTACAGGAGATGTTTGGCCAAACACATCTCCCACTTGCCACTGGGTGCACAGGGGATTACTTTTGTTTTGGCTATTATAACCTATAGTTTCAAATATATGCAACAAAGCAGGAAGTGTATCTTATTTTTACGTTTGAAGAAAAATGTTGAACAATTTTTTTCATTTTTTGGGGGGTTATAGCATTAGTTTTAAACCCCAGGTAGCTATTTCACCTGAGAAGATTGCCACTAATCTCAAGGGATTATTCTTCAACCTGACCTGTGAGTGCAATGATTTACTCCAATATATATCTGATTAGTCTAGTAAAACTGATAAAATAGTCCCTTTAATATACTTTATATACCAGCAATGGAAAACTGCAGTCCTTGTAGGACACATAATATCAAATGTTATTTAATATCAAATCTTATTAGATTTAGGAAGCCATCAGGAGCCTTCTCATGGATTTTGTTAATTTAGTCTTAAAAAAAGTGTGTATTTAGTTGGACTATTTCAGGCATTCAGGTATGTAGATAGGTTGGTAAAGAATAATTTTAGCAAATGTATTTTCTATTTGATAACATTTTAAACTTTGAAATGACTAATCTAGAATAACCTGTACAAACACTACTGTAACTCAGAACGAGTAATACAGCTTTTAATGAACAGGCACCCAATTTTAGATAAAGACTACAACAAAACTTTTGTATTTTGCTTTTATTAAGATTTTTAAAATGTGTTAATTTAATTTATAAAATCGACATTAGAACATGTATTAAATAGAATAATAGTTGTAACGCAACACTTCTGATTTAGCACTTAAAAAAAAAAAAAAAGTTATTTATTTATAAATTACGGTATATATTTTTAAGTTATTCATATTTATTTTTCAGCATTGCTAGAAAAAAATCTAGAAAGTTGTAACATTTCCTGAACTTGGGAAAGCAAGCATTTTAGGATATGGCATTTGACAGCAAATTGGTTCTTTTAAGTTAAAACACACCATAAAGCACAACAAGTACAAAATGATTAAAGGGACAGTTTTATAGGGAGTTATTCCAAATAATTGTGTACATTGAAGTACTTTATGAGTGCTTAAATATACATTCTTCATTATTTTTTTGTTACTTATGTGGTCCAATGATTTGTTTCACTGATTGAAGCCGCCAATCAGTGGTAGGAAAGAGCTCCCAATGAATTCTGCAGGGTCCACCCATGCATTTGCAAAGGGGGCATCATGAAAATATAGATGGATTAAGTGCATATGGTGGCTGGCAGTGTGTTCCTTTTAATATACTGTACATAGCAGATGGGACATGGGGGTAAAATACAACTGGTGATACTGTGGAATAACCTTTTACAAACATAGTATGGAATAATATTTAATTTAAATTCTATGGCTTTAAGATGTTTGGAAGTCTTCATTGTTGCCACATACAGCCTACAGAAGACTGCACCCCATATAAGAGAGCTGCACCCCATATAAGAGAGCTGCACATTTTGGGTAATGTTCACACACAATGAAGATGTTTTGAATTAATGTGTCCTCAGTGCACCTAGCTCCTAACGTTTGCTTCATTTATTGTGTTTGACTAGGTTTGTGAGTTCAGTCCTGTGTGTGATAATTAAAAACTGTCAAGATCTCCTTTTAATTAGCAAGGTGATATTTAAAAGTAGCAAAAACACAGCGCTGCCATCTGACTTTCTTCTTGTAATGGCCCAAATTCAGCCAATGTGACTGATGCCGCCTGACAGTCTGTCACTTTCTTCAGTCTACCCACTAATTACGAAACGCTTACTCCAGTTAGACCTCAATCTCGTTTTTTGCTACAGAAGCCCAGTGAAATATTGTGCCTGGTCTAGGAGTTGCCTGAGGTCCCATTAAATCATTAGTAGTTTTGATTTTAGAGTCTTTTCACCCTGTAAAACTTTGGTTCCCAAAACAAGAAGTTTGTTTTCAGAAGACAGGATGCCTGTACTTTCAAAGAAATAAAAACATTCACGTCCCTGGCATGTGTAAATATTTCCATG
This sequence comes from Sceloporus occidentalis, assembly GCA_023333645.1. NCBI lineage: Eukaryota > Metazoa > Chordata > Lepidosauria > Squamata > Phrynosomatidae > Sceloporus > Sceloporus occidentalis. The sequence goes on along the minus strand of JALMGF010000026.1, from coordinate 6,309,733 downwards.
GAGCTGAATAAATAGGTGATAGAGTAGTGGGTTTGAAAGGTTCACTGTGTTGGACCTCGGATGAATGTTATATAGGTATAGGCTCAGAAAACCTAAACGAAGGTTATCCTTTGATCCGCTTAGCATGACGGTGGCATATTCATCTACGGTATATACCGTTTCTTATTTGAAGAGTGGTTTCGTGTTGCCTTGAAGTGTTTTTTTCTATATGGAGGCAAGTATCCTTGTAATGAGGGTGTGGGGTACCATAATCTGCAAATAATTCTGCATTTAAAAATATGGCTCCTCTCACATGCATGTTGGTATGTTAATGGACGTTCGTAAACGTAAATTCTAAAAAAAAAATAATGCATGCGTATGAAATTTAAGGTTTTTTTTCAAGGGCACACAAGCAAGAGAGGTCATGGGCCAAGAAGAAGACACAATTACATTTCACTTTAGCGTGATAAATCTCCATATATCTTCTTGATCCATGACCTCTTCTGCATATGTCAGGTTGAGTTTTCTATCTCTTTTGTGGCACGTGTAGGAGAATGGATGGGGTTTGTGTTTGCAAACGTACTTCCTCTAGTCACCTCTAATGAATTCTCCTGAGGTGTGGTTTGTTTTACTGGATGTGATATTGCCAGGACTGTCACATTGAATCAGGCCAGCTTTCTCTTCGCTTGTTTGGACGCCTATTGGGACCTGAATGAAGTGTCGTGGCTTGGTGTGACCATATGGATTGTCCTTGTGTAAACAGACCCTTTTATGCAGAAGTGAGTATACTATTGGGGAAATATATACATGTTATACATGTCACACCCGGACTGGCCATCTGGAAAATGCCTGGTGGGCTGCTGACTGACAGGCCACACTCGCCAAATCTATCGCTCTAATGGCTGGACATATCCACCACAGGCTATGTGAGCCAGTCCGGCCCTGGTACATATATATAACACGCAGTTCTTTTTGCTCTTTCTACGCTGTTTACCCACCACCTTTTCTTTGTTTTTAAAGCCTTTGCTTTTTTGACATTTTATTAAACCACGATTCCCATTTTCCACACAAATTAGACGCTTCTTTTTTTTCCCAGGGCAAGTAAATGGCCTTTTTTGAAACCATAGAAACACATAAAATGTAATAATGCTAGTATGTAGAAAAAATAATTTTTGTACTTTGTGCTTAGGATTTCTTCTACAGAGCTCTGCTGATTGATAAGAGCAATTAGTTTATTGTAATAACTAGTTTATTGATGCCTATGAATAAGTGTTAAGTGCCCCGATATACACCTGATGTGGGCTCTGCGGTGGATTACAAACTTGGTGAAGCAACTCTGTCTTGTACGAGGATGCCATTTATCAAGAATCCCTCAAAAGAATATAGAATTGGTTAGACCAAATAGTAAGCATTGCTTACTGGACATGCCACTTTGATGCAGATAATTATAGGAAGTGTGTGTGTGTGTGTGTGTGTGTGTGTTCGTTCTGAAACCTTAAGGAGGTCATGGAAGTAATAAGAGATATTGGATCAATGAAGTATACTGTGTATTCTCTCCAAGATACCAAATGTGTTGATTGTGTACATTGATTTAACAAATGTTGGGTGCTTACTGTCAGGTTTTCAGATGCGCTGAATCCTTTTATCATGGTTGCCAAATTGGACCTTGTTATAGCTTCTCATTTAAGACGTCCACTCACCTTTGGTATATTAATGCAGTTGATGGATTTGACAGTATGCCTTGTGGACTGGCTACTAAATGGTTTTGTGATGATATTTGTATGTACCTGAAATGGAATAGAACAAAATGGTCTTCACGGGTGGCGAAAGATGGACCAGATTTTCTTGTAAATGATGGGCCTGTCGGAAAAAGTTGAATGAGATGAATCGGCTTTTGAAAGCCGACTAGTGTTTAGAGTTTGTTTAACCTCGGCCCAGCTTTAGTTATTATGTACCAATACAAAGGACCACCAAAGATCCTTAAGTTGCGTTCATTTCTTGTCTGTCCTTAGAGTTAGTTTTGTTAAATTGTGCATCCCTAATGATCGAAGGGGTGGTTATGTTAAAATAATGTCCTAAGGACAAAATCCCACAAAAAGGCTGTGTTTCTGTATGGGTTCAAACTACTTTTTTCCCACGTCTTACTGACTTTGAGATACCGTCTGTTAAAAAATATACACATTATATCCTTAAAAGTTGTAGCAAGTGTGACTTTCTGATTAGCCTTTCAGGATCTATGTGTGTGCCAGATTGTGAACAGGGGACCTTCTACAATCCAGCATTTATGAAATGTGACAAATGCCACTCATCGTGCCAAGCTTGTTTAGGTAAGTCATGGACCTCCTGATGTTGTTCAGTGTTAATTACCTTACCAAATCAAATATATTCTGCTAAAACATAAATTGTCCAAATTTCTAATTCCCAGAATTTTTTTAAAGTGCTACAACTGCTACAAGAAATAGTCTTCTAGATTCAATAAACAAATATTTAGCCTCCTGTGTTTCTCCAGCTCAGATGTTCACAAGAGACAGTTACTGTCCCTTGTAGCTGGGACTCTAGTTCGGCTTGTGGCTTTGCCACACACATGGTGTAGGCCGCATCTGGGTGGCCAGTGACATGGGCTGAAATGCCAGAAAGAATGTGAGGTGTCCATGGATTTTACTTCAGTAAGGAAGGATAGTGCAATTTATATTTATATACAAACCACAGACTTTCTATAGACAATTGGATCCTTGATTCCTGACAGCCGGTGCTTTGGCATGTTGAATATGTTGACCTCGCATGAGCAGATAGATGTCTGTTAGCAAGTTTTTTTTACTCAAACCCATGATCAGGGCTGGTGTTGCAAATTTGTAGGTCATTTGAGTCTTTGGAAACCAGTGGTAATTGCACATTAATTTAACCACTGGAGAGATAAGCTGAGATATTCTGTTGTCCTCATCCTCGCCTGTTCCTCAGGTTCTGGGAAAGACCAGTGCACCCAGTGTGCCAAAGACTTTCACTTGCATGACTGGCGGTGTGTACCCTTCTGTGGCCAGGGCTTTTACTCTGAAGAGATTCCTGGGCTGCCACATAAAGTGTGCAGGAGGTAAGTAACTGTATTACAAGCCTGGGGACACACGTTCCTCACCTTTTACTTATTGTTATTATAGTTTATATATATATACTTATAGTTATTGTTATATGGGGGAGATGTGAGCAAGATGCCAATGACTTAAGTGACAGAAGTTACAAATGTGAGTGATTCCCATCTTTATAGGAAAAAATGCATAATAGACTGAAAATGCTAACATTTTTAATATTAAGTATTTAGTTGGCTTACGGCAGTGAGTTATACAATGAAACGTTCTAGGAAGTGCATGGTTTTTAAGGCTTTAAATGACTTTAAATAGTAAATCACTGCTGCTGCGTTAATGGGAACTGTGTTCTATTTGTCAAGTCTTCAGGCTTTGTAGTATGCAAATGCCAAGATTTAATAATGCCTGATGCTAGGTTAGGGAGACCGAAGGGTTCAGCTGCACGTTCCATTTCTTCTGCATAGAAAACCAATGGAAGACCCCTATAATATAGCCAGCCATTCTGTAACCGCTGGTTATATTTGGTATTGTGATTAAAACACAGAAAAATAGTCTTAAATAATGAAACAGCCATTCAGAGAAATATTTGCCCCTTTACAGAAGGTAGTAGGATCGTGGAAATTTTTTGTGTAGACATAATACCTGTCTGATTTTCAGATGTGAAGAAAACTGTGTAAGTTGTGAAGCCACCGGGAAGAACTGCGTGAGGTGCAAAGAAGGTTACAGTCTGCTGAGTGGGTCTTGTGTGACAAACCACACGTGTAGCAATGGTGAGTCCCACGATTACCATGTTATAATACATGGGTACTGTATATACCCGCAGATAAGCCGAAACATTCACACTAACATACAGACACGAACATACAAACACACGCTACTCCTTTACTCTCTGAAGCCTAAGGCTATGTTCAGTGCATCTCGCAGTCCCAGCTGCTGCACTCCTACTGCGGGGTCATGTAACGTTACATGACCCCGCTCATCCCCTCTTCCTCCTTGAAATTAGTCTATCCCCAGATAGTATGCAGGGGTAAATATACTCCTTTTTTTAGTATGTTTTTTTATTTTATTTTTTTTTTAAACCTAAAATTTTCTACTTATCCATGAGTATATATGGTAAAAGAATAACACCCCCACTAAAACTGTCTTTACAGCCAGGTGCCCCCTATAAACAAAGAAAAGCTTTGCGGATGCGGGATTGAACAGTTAGAGCATGTATAGACATGGCAGAATAAACATGCCCACACGCCTCATGTCTATCTATAAAGCTCTGTTTGTCTACACCATGATCTTTCACTTTTATGTCATATTAGAATACTTGTTGATCCTTATCTCTATTACCCATTGGGTGCTTGTGCTGTTGTATTCTGTGCAAGCCTCAACAGTCTGTTTTACACTAATTGTGCTTAATTTATGCAGTGCTTGGCTTGACAATATATCTTTTTTGTTTCCCGAGCAGCTGATGAGATGTTCTGCGAGATGGTGAAGTCCAGCAAGCTGTGTGAGAGGAAGCTGTTTATCCAGTTCTGCTGCAGGACTTGCTTGTTAGCAGGATGACAATACTTGTACCTGATTATCTGGAGCTTGGCCCCTGTCCTTATCTTATGGGACTGACCCCCAGGACATGCAATGAAGGCAGTGGGGTAAATAATGATAGCATTAACCTCAATTGATAGAGGAGTTTTCTGCTTGAAAATCCCAGCATCTTCATCTCCGGATACTCTTCTTTCTGCTGCACAGTCGGTTTCCAAGACAGAACACGATCTGTTTTTTTTTCTCATGCTGAAGGTACCATGCCTTATGTGTAGAAACTTAAATACACAAGGCAAGACCCCTCTTCTCATTGATTGCTGTTTGAAACCTCCTACACCCAAAGATGTGATCAAGGTGACAAACGAGGATTGCCTTAGAAGTTAACTTGGTGGAATTCGACTAATTAGACAGAACCCAATACAACATGAACTGTTTGTTCCCAATAAGACTAGGGTAAAAATGTACAATATCGGAGTGTGATATTGAACAGTACTGGACATAGGTGATTAAGGCACAATTACTGCTCACCCACTAGTGGAGTAATGAATGAGTAAAGATTTCTCTATTTTATTGCATAAATGTTTGTAGTGATGACATAGATATTGTGAAAACGTGGCTTTATTACCCCTGTATTGAATTTGCAAATATTGGTTGTGCCAGCACATACTAGCCATAGGCACAGTGGTCCATTCGTAAAAGGTGCTGATGCTTTTATTGGCCAAGCTGGGATCTCGTTTGCGGCGTTCTTGATTTCTCATTTTAGACATGTAACTATACAGTTACTCCAAGAAATAAGGAAACCGAATTTTAGTTCACACAAGAGTTATGTTTTTTTGGTTTCATTTGATATAGTGATGAAAATAGGGCATTGACCCAAGATGATGCATTCTTTTAAGTATTTTGAACTAACCCCGGTCCCTAAATCCTTAACATTTTAACAATTCTCAGCCTTCAAGGGGGTCTTCATGGAAAAATCCAATAAGGACCTTGGTTAAATGCAGAGCTTCTTGCTGGATTTAACACAGAGGTTGTAAATACTACAGGAGCCTTACATATGCAACATGTATAGAAGTCTGTGGTCGACAGAGGCGGATGCTACAAGAGATAAACTGTATATTTTAATGTCAGGATAAAAGGAGAGAAGGGGGTTTAAAGGAGTCAAAGTTCAAGCTGCAGATACTGATAATAAGAAATGTAACATTTATACAGTAGATATTAGTGTCTGTTCCTAAATATGAAATCAGGGATCCCCTCAGATTTCAGATTTACATATCCATATGTACCTTTGGACCAGTATAGCTGTATTAGACTAAGGCAAGTGTCGTGGTTTCAAGTACTTGGCACTTATTTTTATATGTATTTTTGTTTTAACTTATGCTATGATCATTGTGTTAATTTTGTTTACCTAAATGTCATTTTGTATAAAATGTGTTGGTCCTGTGTTTATAACTGGCCATTGTTGGGCCTGCCTTTCAATAGGTGTGCAAAAATTGTAGATATTTCTATGTTGCATGTAATGATTTATACACACACACACACATATATATATATTTTTAGAAGATTCATATTTTAATGCGTATTGTAGGCTCCGTTAAACACCCACATGGTGCTGAGAAAAATGCAGAAAATACTGAAAAATTTTGGTTTTTGCAGCATAATACAGAGCTTTATAATGCAGCTTTTAACAAATGATATTGAAATAATCTTACAGATTAATCATATTCTTAAATATATTTTTTATCATCTAAATGGTGAATGTGTAATTACTACCTACATATCATCGGCCTTTCTTGGCTATAAACAAAAGGGAGACTATTCTATTACCTCCGTCTGTAGTGTTCTTCAGAGTCTGAGAAGCAGCTCCCAAAGAACTTCCAGCCTATCAAAAGTAAAATACTTCCTTCCTCTAATGTGTCTGTCTGTCTTTATCGTTACAATATAAAGGTATAAAACATGTGAAGAGCAGCTGAACCTGTGAGCCAGTGTCATCTGACATACGCCAAGGGTACCTACCTGCATGGACCTGAAAATGAGAGGAGGCATTAGATTAAAAGCCAATTATTTCTTTATATTTTTCATTTTAACAGCAAAAATTGAAAGAGCATTGAAGAAATACACAACTCGTTCCACAGAACCTCAAAGAGTTAATCCCCATTTCACAATTTTGTGCAGGAAGCTTACTGAGAAGACGGGGTTAAGAATTTTTTCTGAACCGTGTGTGTGCAGTCCTCCATGGGTTAATTCCTTCTTACATGTATGTTTACAAGTTACTGCATGTGTTTGAAGCACATGCCAAGAAATTCTTAACATCTGGGAGAAGAAAAACTATTTACATAAAGCGTTCACACCATAGGCATGTCCCAAATATTCACACCTTCCCTTAACTCATTTAAAAAGCCTGGGTCAGCCAAAACAAATGTGGTGCATTTGTTAGTATGATAGAAAATATCATCAAAGATTTTAGAATTGATATGGTATTTGGGTATTTAAATCTGTCCCTTTAAAGCGGATCAATCACCTTCCCAAAACCTGCCTTTTACAATTCAGTACAGCCAAACCTATGGAGAGGTTGAAACATGATCTACCTATCAAAAATAAACTTACCCCTATTACCCGTACCTGTTGGTGGCCCTAATGGTGTTTAGGAAGGATGGTGGAATGGAGCGAACAGAAGCTTTTATACAAGAACTGCTACAAATCACAATTTCATTTTCTTCCCCCTGAAGCCACTGACCGTTATCCCTTTTTATTTTTATTTAGTAAAAATAGAAAAGTACAGATAAACATCTGTGATATTACTCGGCATCTGATACAGTTACAGCCATTGAGAAAATGCAGAAAAGAAACCGCAACGTTGAAACATAAGATAAAGATGTATTGTCCAGTGTGCCGCGATTCCCTGATGGTTTGTCATCCCATTCTACATATATTAAAAGCCACCTTAGTATATAATTCCAATCAGTTACTCATACAAATCATGCATAAAGAGATGCCATCAATGCATCATCATAAGGCTATTGCACTCCACAGGTTGCTGCCCATTGAAGAAGAAAAAATAAAACCCTAACATAACTGCCACCACATAAAAGTAAAAAGAAGGAACAGGGAAGGTGTACCTATCCCCAAATGCCTCCAGCAGTACAAATTGTACTGTGCCCCCCCGCCGCCCTTCCGTCATCTAGACCCCCAGTCCGCCAACATCCTTGTCCCTCGCATCATGAAAGATGTGTTGGTGGGTTAAATTTGTATAATTTGTATAAATTTGAGGGTTAAGGGGAAGATCCAGTGTATTATTATACTGTTTCCACAGCTGGAAAAAGGTTTTAGCCACCTTGCCTTTCGCTTGGGTTTCCTCCACCCAGTCCATGCTTACTAGGGAATATATTTTTTGGTAAAAATGCAACGTAGTAGGCGGGTTGGTGCGTAACTGTGTAATTGAAGATCAACAAACTAAAGAATGGTGATTGAGGGGAATTTCTCCTGGCGATTTTGTAAGGTAAAGAATGGAGTCTGTGGAGAAATCCAGAAAATATGCCAGTAAGTCCTCCCTCTCCCATTTGGTAAAAGGAAAGTAGCACTTGCCATTCTGGACTTTAGGATTATTGGTAAGTGGAAGAAAAAGCAAACGTCTCCACAAGAGTTTCAGTTTAAGTCTTGTTCCCTTCCATGCTTTGATCACTGAATATAACGGCTGGAAGCTCTCTATATGGAGTATGCAAAAGTGTTGTCAACTTGACTTGGTAAAACTGTTGATCCAATACTGAATCAGTAAATCTTTTGGGTCGCCATCAACCAATCTATGGTGTGCCTCAAGGGAGAAGCCCAATTATATTGTTCTAGATCCGGAAGATTAATCCCCAAGCGTTTTAATTTAACTATACTGATTCTCTTGCCAAATACAGCTGCTTTAATTACAGTTAATACGGTTATTGTATTTGGGTTTTAACAACAGTGACATTGTGTGGAATGGATACAGATGGATAGGGGAGAAGATCATTTTGAATAAGTGAATCCCCCTGTAAATGTTAGGTTCATAGTAGACCAGGATTTAATTTCACTTATGAATCGCTGTAGTAACGTTAAGATTATACATATCTTTTAGATTCCTAGGAAGGCGAAGCCCCCAGTATGTAACATTGCTAGACGTTAATTCAAATCTGGAGTATATGGCAGGCACCGTTTCCTACCCAGGTGCGAGGCCATTGGGTTTTTTAGATTGATTGTGAAGCCAACAACTCTATGAGACACAAGTCCATCAAATTCAACCTTGCTGTTGACAAAAAAGAGGAAAGAATGGCAATCTGATATCTCACTGGATCAACAAGTAAGTCACCGTATGTTCTTATTTGCTAAAAATACAAAGGCATCAAGCTTGTATTTAAATGATCTATCATGGAATTTGATAGCACCAGATCTACGGGTAGCGAACTCCATGTGTTTATTGTTCTTGCTATAAAAAACCCTTTCGCTGCTTTGAATGGATGACCTCATGTTCTTCGCACAGTCCTATTAATGAACAGGTTATCAGAGGGCGGCTGGCATTGTCCCCATATGTATAATATCACATCCCCTCTAAAACGCCTTTTTGTGTAAACAAATTCAACTTCTGTAGCAAGAAAAGTGACATATGCTGGTCTTATTTAATTGCATTTGTCCACTCTGATTATTTGTCGCAGAATTTAACCCCATAATTTAAACTAAAATTGTACAGCGCTGCAGAATATGAATATGATAAAATGAAATTAAGGATTTTTGTGAAAGCATTACTGATAAAGAGATAATGTGCTGGAAGACCTAAAGCTCTTAGTCTTACCCTCTGTGCTTAATATAATAACACTGACACACTGTGGCCGATAAGGGAGTTACATGAATGAAACGATTGAGACTATTATTATTATCTTTTATTTATATAGCGCCAACAATTTATGACAAGACGAGAATTGACGGACTAAGACAAACCGATACATTAGGTGGAAAGAGCCCGGCTCGCAAGCTTACAATCTTGACATAGCATCACGAGTCTATACAAGGATAGCATTTGTGTATTTGTGTACGCAAAATACAAAGAAACAACAGTAATCGTATATACAGTAAAAACAAAAGTCCAAGGGCTGAGGGAACAAGGTGAGTAAGGAATGGGGAATAATCCTCCTGAAGATTATTAATGATGGAGTCGAGCTGAGCATCAGGCTACCTGTTCCCTACTGAGGGTCTGCCAATTCCTGGCAAACCACAAAGATTCCTTCAAACTACACATTGGGCACCAGATTCTCTGCACACCCAAAAGCTGTGGTATTTATGAAGCACCAGAGGGTTCTGTCATGAAAACAACGACACTAAAACTGACAATGTGCACGGTTTTCAAATGCATCTCCATCCGTTAAGACATATTGGTACAGAAGAAGAAGAGGGCATTGATCTCGTGAGCTTACAATCTATTAGGAGATTGAGGGGAATGAGCGTGAAGGAGAGGGACTACTTGGGTGGAGAAGTCAGTGGCCTGGAGATCTTGACGGTGGAGGGAACCGTGGTACTCCGAACATCTGTATCAATGCATATTTTTATATGTAACCCAACTTAACAGGATTAAAAACGATCCCATACACTTTTTTGTGCATTGGGCCCCAATTAACAAGGTGCTTTTGTGTACTATAACTCTCATGATCCTCAGCCAAAATTACAGCCATCAGTGTCATAACCCACAAAAAGAGGGTTCACTACTGGGGATAAAAGGGGGTCATTTTCATTCTTCATATACCTGAAAGTGTGTTTTATCCCCTCGTCATGTTTGTTATGGTGTAGCTATGGAATTTAACTGCTTTATACGTTTGCCTACCCTGCATTATATCGAGCTGTGTGTACGATCTACTTGTGTGCAGACAAACATTTATTGGACGCATTTATGCAGGGAGGTTGGGGCTTTTTATTGCTTTTACTGTTTGGTTTTGCATATACAAAGAAATAATAAGAAAAGGCTTTATTTGCATGTTTTACCATTCTAACATGATATGATGCATAGTTATCTAGGAATATCTTAACTTGGCCTGCAAAGAAAAAATTAGAGTGAAATTGGTGTAAATCAAGAAGAAATATATAAATATTAAAATTGTAAAGTCTTAAATATATATATATATATAGTTTTTAATTGCGTATTTAATAAAATGTTTGCTTTTTTATTGCTAATCCCAGGGATTCAGTTCCCAATTTGTTGATCCTGCCCCAAGTAGGTCTGGTGGTAGTTGTGTCTGTCTAGGATTTTGCATTTACAAGAGGATACCGTGATTTCCTTTCGCTCCTCAATGTACAAAAACTGAAGCTGAAGGAAGATGGGAGTGGGCTTGACCAAAAGCCAATGTTTCTTCCCCGAAAACCATTTAGAAAACCACTAAATGCAATAGAAGAACCCCTTGCACTGCTGCGTATTGCGATCGCATATTCTTAGAGTAACCTCACGTTGGTGCAGCAGTAACTCGTGCGGACGTGTATGATCTTTGCTGATTATTGCGGCTCTGAAATAGTGGGATATTCAGCTCTTTGAGCTGTAATGATAGGTTATAGGGATTAGATCACCCATCCAGCACTGTGTATAGTATTTACATAGAAACAATGCTTACTTCTCCGGATATAAAGACTGAGACCTTAATCAGTACTCGATCTCGTCTTAAGTTCAGGATAGCTTTAAGTCCCTCCATGTTTTAGCATCTACCACCTCTGCTGGGAAGCGGTCTCACTTAATTACCACCCTCTCAGTAAAGCAAAACGTCCTTACATCATATCTAAACCTCTTAGGGCCTCTAGTTCTAAAGTTTCGTCTACATACCCCTCTACCTTAGAACCTTATGTATTGACAAATACAAAGTTAATATTGGAAGAGTTTAATTGCCGACTCAATTAACTGCCATAAAGTGGAAAAAGACCGAAGCGGAACCCTAATAAACATGCCGAGTGTAAATCTCGCAGACCATTAATACACTTTAATTTGAAAGCACATAAATGATTCCCAAATCATGCGATAGGTAGCTTCTACTATCGATTACTTTCGCCTAGGTCAGTTTGTAGCGAGGTATTATAACACAGTTCGCGATTGGACAAAGTATTTTCAGAAATGATGGTCTGATTGGCTGCGAAAACCGAACGGAAGTGACGTTTCAAGGCCCAGCAAGTGGAAGGCGCAACGCGTGGATCTTGATTTTTTAGTGTCGCTTTCTGCTCCTTTATTTCGGGGGGGAATCATGGTAAAGCTCACGGCCGATTTGATTGAGCAGGCGGCACAGTATACTAACGCCGTGCGGGACCGGGAGCTGGACCTCAGAGGTAATTAAGAGTTAATGGTGCTATTGGGCGCGGAATGCGTTTGTGGTAATGGGTGAGGGCTGAAAATGGGCAGCTGTGGTGGTTAGACGGGAATTATCGGGTGTTGTTAGGCCCGTGAATAAGCAGTATGCCTATGGAGGGCTGGACAATATAACCCGCGGCTGGTGTTAGTGGGTTTTCTCTCGGGAGCCGTGGATTCCCGGCTTGTGAGTTTGCGCAGCTTGGTCTGTGAGGTACTTGTGACTGATTTCCTGGCGTGTATTAGAATGCCTTTTATTGCTATCGTTCTGTCGGTCAGTGTGATTTCTTTTGAGAAGCCCTTTTCCTATCGTCCGTGAGCTCTGCATGTGTGCTGGGTTTGTATGTAACCCGTTTAAACCGGTGCAGAAGTATGAAATTGGCTTCAGTAACCTGAAGGGAGTCCCACGGAAAAACTTCCCCCCTCGAGTGTAAAATCCCACGCTATATGCTGTCAGGTTACCGATCCCTCCAGTGAATCTCCTGGAGGCTGCCATTGTTGTCAGTGATGACTTTCCCTGCACACTGACCTCATTCTCTATGTTAAGTCTATTCCTCCATAGACTTTCATTAGTTAGAAAGTCCAGATGGGTGATAGACCGAGTCACTCTATTGCTTACCCCCACACACACTACGAGGAAGAGTCTGGGCCTTCGTCGAGTAGATTGGGCTAAGATAACTAGAACGCATAAAATTGGCTATTGTTTTGCTGCATGAGAACATTATATTATGTAAAAGTTAGCACTTTTTGTGTTTCTTAACCTTTTATATTAGTAGTAAAAATGCTGGGTGTCCTTTTTTTTAATGTGTAACAAGAGTTGTGTGTTTCTTCTTAGTCCTCACAATGCGGCATTAGTTTATATTTTTTATGTTAATATTGTGTCTCTGTCCTGTTCCAGGCTATAAAATCCCAGTCATTGAGAACCTCGGTGCCACGCTGGACCAGTTCGATACGATTGATTTCTCGGACAACGAGATTAGGAAGCTCGACGGCTTTCCCCTTCTTAAAAGACTGAAAACCTTGCTGTTAAATAACAATAGGATATGGTGAGTATGTCTGTTTGTCCTACACTTCTGGTTTAGTGCGTAGATTAAATTGTCATTAGTCTGTTTCCAGGCATTATTTGGGTTGGTCATCAATACATTTTAGATAAGATCTTCATCTTTTATTTTGATCTGTAGTATTTCCTGTTGGACGAATCTCTTCCGACGGTTATGTTTTTGGCTGTATGTGATTAATATAAAGTGTGTGTGTGGTAGAGAAGTGTTCATCTGGGGAAATCAGGTTTTTTGGTTCCCTTTATTCTTCAGTGGAACTACAGATTAAATATTTTCTGAACAGTTTATACTGTATACAGTTTGGTATCCAATTCTCCCTATTACCACTAAATTGCATCCAGTATTTTAAGGTATGGCAGACTGGAAACTTTCCTTTTTATTATGTTCCAGTTTACTGCTTGGCTAGTGGGGTCAGGAACAGCAGGGGGGGAAAACACATAATGGTGCTAGTACAAACTGTAAGACTGCATCATAAATTACTTTCAAACGGTAATATGCTTTTCTTTGTTCTCCCAAATCTCCAGTCGCGTAGGAGAAGGCCTTGAGCTGGTGTTGCCCAACTTAACAGAACTGATCCTCACAAACAACAATATTATGGAGCTAGTAAGTGGTTGCTACCTTTCGTCATGCAGTTTGAAGCGTGAAACACATGACCTGTTTATTTTTCGGCCTTCAACGTATTTGTGTTTTAGTTGACGAACATGGTGCATAGTATGAGGTACTTGACACAATTCACATCTCATCAAAAGTGATGTTCGTAAATGTTTATAGTTTGGTCATCAGTTGATTGCCAGATATATAGTTGGTTATTTTATTCTGCAGAGTTATAGAGCTTTGGGAAAATTGTATCTGATAGTGTGTAAGTTTTGTGATTTGTGTCGTTATTCTACCGCTATTTCTTGTGTACGACGTATCTATTTTAATAACAAATTTGTATCGTTATAGGGAGACCTGGATAATCTGTCGTCCGTAAAAAATCTCACATATCTTTGGTAAGTTGCTGGTATTTATAATGTGCAGGTTAAATATTTCATATTTAAGGGTTGCTGTGGCATGTTTTGTATGCATTTTCATTTTTGGATAAACTTGAATGCATTGTTAATGGGTTTTTTTTTTCCTCCAGCCTTTTACGGAATCCAGTGGTTAATAAGAGGCATTACCGACTGTATGTCGTATACAGAATCCCACAAGTCCGGGTACTAGACTTCCAGAAAATCAGGCTTGCAGTAAGTAGATTGGGGGGGGGGGGGGGGGGGTTGTCCTGTTTGTTGGCCTCCTGATATGTTGCGAAGTAGTGTGTTAAGGTAGCTGAATATTTTCTTGCCTCTTAACAAAGTCAAAGGAACATAGTATACAAAGAATTGTTTTAAATTACACGCTTAAAACTTGTCCTGTTTGATATCTCAGATTAATGCATTGTAAGTAGAGACTCCCTCACCTGAAAGCTGTCTTAGGGAAAAGCAGTTTTATGTCCCCCCAAATCAGCGGCTGCTTTTAATATAAAAGACTTGTGTGTGAGTTGCAGTATGTTTTTGTTTTAAGTATATGTTAAATATATAAATATTCACGGGTGCTTTGCTTGACATTGATGTAAAGTGAGATTTCTGAGTTAAAGGGCTATTATGCAGTGTAGGAAATTATCTTGCGCACATAGGTGCGATAAATGGAATCCTATTCATGTTATTGGCCCCGTAACACTCTGCTCCTGCCTCCTCAGAATATTCTGATCAATGCAAGCATCCCATCCTAACCACTTCTACCTATCCTGGTCTTTCTTGTATAAGGGATTCCATATTTTTTATGCTATGAAGCCTATTTTTAAACTATCTTCTGAAGAAAAGACCACTGTTCAGCTAATGGGGCAGTATAGAATTTGCTCTTGTTGGTCTTCGTTTAACTCTGTGTGTGATATCGCTTCAGGAGCGAGAGGAGGCAGCGAATATGTTCAAGGGCAAGCGGGGTGCACAGCTTGCAAAGGATATTGCCAAGAGATCAAAAACGTAAGATACGAATTCCTATCTGAAAACCTGAACTCTTATTCACAAGCACCTTGTAGTTATGTAGGAAGCTTTATATCTGCTGCTCGCACTTAATGGACTGGGTGAAGAGAGTTCACACATGTGAATGGGATTTTGCTGGTGTGGTAGATGAAGTATCACTTCGCAAGTAGGGGATTAAATGATTTTGCTCGGTGTGTCAAAGATCTTTGACCCCTTTTCTTTCTGGTTCCCAATATGAAAGAGAACGCGGGTGTCACTTCTATCATAGTGGGCCATCAGTCAGAACAACATGATGGACTGAAATTTGTTTCAAACAAGGTGCTTCTGAATAGATTTCTTTGTATCAGTTGTTAACAAAGATACGATACTACACTGATTTTGAATCTCCTTCGAGGTTATACTTTCGAGAGATGAGAGAAGCACACACACAATCACTGCTACTAACTGAAATGCTTTTTGTACTTCCAATCCTAGGTTCATACCCGGTGCCGGCTTGCCAACAGAAAAGAAGAAAGCCGGTCCTTCCCCTGGTGATGTTGAGGCCATTAAGGTACAGTATGGCCGATAATTTTTTCCTTTTGAGTTCTGGTTTACCCTCAAAATGCCTCAGTATCGCAAAAGTACAACATGTTAGCTGGTAACAAAGACCTGAAATAGTTTCTGCTGATACTCACATTGTGTTTTTCAGAATGCCATTGCCAACGCAACTACACTAGCAGAAGTAGAGAGACTCAAAGGCTTACTTCAGTCTGGGCAGATTCCGGGAAAAGACAAAGTGTCAGGTATTGTATATTCTGAAATAAAAGTATCAAACCGTATCCATATTAACTAGCGTACGGTGTATTCACTAATCTTGGTGGGCTAACTGTGCTAGCGATATCGCTGCGATTTAGGGTAACCCTCTGTTGCATGGTGATATCAGAGTTTGAAGTCCTCCTAGAGGCTTGCAGTTTTCTTAAAATGGCCTTTTGTGTTGTTTTTGAACTAGCCGAGTTCTGTAACCAGGCATTTGGTTTCCATGTTAAATGCTTTTGTATAATATGAGTAAAGAATAATTATTCCTTTAAAATACATATTCTCTGTAAGGACTTGGAGGAATATGCTGACCTTACTTGCTCTGCTTCAAAGCATTTGCTTCACCTTAGCGTTGGCTGCATTTCTTAAGCAATGTGTTCTGTTCACTTCAGGAACATCCGAGGAAGCCGAAGAGGAGATGGAGGAGGATGTTGTTGAAAACGGGTCCTGAGTTCTTTTTCTGTATGGTTTGCTGTTAATGCAGAACACTGCTCTGTTTGCAAATGTAAATGTTGTACTGTAAATTTAAGTCCAATAAAGTCGCTTTTTTGTATTTTAATAATGGAGCACATTGTCGTTTTTATATTCTGATTTGCTTGTCCCCAGCTTTTTGTAAACTGTTGAGTAGGTGGTTTAGTTTCTCAAATACAAAAATGACTCAATGAAGGGTTATGTATGAATATTTGACTGCTACAGTCATTGCTTCACCACAATTGCTCTTCATACGCCTCACCTCAAAACATCTCGGGACCATGCTGCAGTCACAAAATATCCTTCTGTACTCCTAGTGGACTTCATGTTTAACAACAAGTGCAAATCCCACATGGGTTTAATATTAATGTATACCTAAACCCTGTCTAATGTACAGTTGATTTATCTCACTCCTATTGGTTAAGATGTTTCTAATTTTAACCATGATTCCTGTAATTACAAAAGGGTCTATTCACTAAATGGGTGTTGGCAGTAAGGTTTGCAGGACGGTCATTTCAATTCCCTCGGTTCACTATAAGCTATCAAGAGGGGGCTTGAGCGGGCCCTGTATAATGCATAATTCAACGAGTGAGGAGAATTTAGTAGAATCTCAGCGATTTAACAATGTTATACAGGGCCAACCAAGCTTTCTTCAGAATAAACTAATTGAGGATAGGTTTTAGTGTAAAATGAAGTCGAGTAGTTGACGCATTGTCCCTTTAGTGAGTAGGCCCAAAGTTTCTAGCCTGGCAATAATAAATGCACGCAAGATGAAACTAGCAATTTAAAATGTAGTAATTCTCAAAGCAATGATCAGTGGCATGAAACGGTATGGTGTGTGCATCGGTCTCTGACTTGTGATTGTGGTCTAACAGCCTTCAGGATTTGTCCTGCGTCCTTTTTTCCATCATGGTAGCGTGCAAGTCAAATGTACGGAAAAGGGAACGTCCTGTACAGGGATTGGGCGCTTGGAGTTGATCTAAAACATTGCATGCTCCAGGCATTGGTGATTTTGTTTGGTGTCTTTAACCAAATTCTGCGTTCCAGGACCAGTTTTTGTGTTTTGATAATGCAGAGTACATTGTAGCACCAAGTATCGCTGGAGGTTGTGTTTTTTTTTTTTTTATTGTGTATCATCTTGCTGCCTTAGGAGTCCGAGATAACCGCGGGTTGGCATAAGTTCACAGATCAAGTGCCCAAAGCTCAGCCCCAGCCCTCAGAATCTAGAGAAGTCCTGTCATATGCCTAGAGAGAGGTAGGGGCTGCTTTCTGCTCGTGCTCAGAGACGTGATGTGGATCTGGGATTTATTCACATCCTTGACTTCCCTATGCATCATGAAGCCTTGACTGCCCTGTATAGTTAAATCAATAAGCCCTCTTCAGTCTCTTTACACATGAATTTAAACCGGGCCAGCTGCGTCATTGCCGCTAGTGTTGGCCCCTCGTGATGAAATAGTTGCCTCCTTTCCCGTTAGTGAATAAACTCTAGTGTGTGAAGTTCGGCGGTATTAAACTGTCTACGCACGGACACCCGTTTCAGCGGTAAGGCCGCGTGGAAGTCCGTGGTAATAAGGGGCTCTTTATTATTATAACCCCTATAGCTAGATCGATGAGTAGCCAGTCCTGGCAGTTCCTATGCATGTAATCCTATCCGTGTTTGACCTTAAATTAACTCGCTACAAACAATACGTTCCGGTTCTTGTCCGCTCCTCGGCTGCTGGCCGCTCTTTCACAGTAACAGGCCCGTCTTCTATAAGGCAGCTTGGATGTGGCAGGACGGCGGTAACAAGTATGAGCAGATACACGGTAGAGGGTTATACAGGCGCTTTAACACCCGCTGCATTTAACTCCTGGTCAAATCGTCTTACGCAGAGCCGTTCCCGATCAGCCGTTATCACCAATCCTATTGAAGCATCTAAGAAATCACTGCGAGGCTTGGAACGCGGAAACAATCCTTTCGTTCATTGGTAGCTTAGTGCGAGCCCCCGTGGGGACACGTCATCCAGAATGTTTTTGAGCGGCGCGCTGTAAGCAGCATCCGGCTCCCGCTGTAGCGGTCGGACCTAGAACGAGTAGCATGGAGCAGGAGGGGAAGGTTTTAGCGGGGCCCACCGAAATGGAGCGGACCTGGTTCCTGTACCTACAGGAGACAGGTGATTATGCGGTACAGCAGGAAGTCTGCGATTATAATAAATACCGACACAGCAGCCGTTCGCTCATCGGTTTCAGTGATTCCAAAGCGCTTTAGGGGTGGTCTTAGTGCTGTAGACGACTTGCTGGTTAAGTACCCAGCGCAAGAATATGCTCTTTGTGTGTGTGTGTGTGTGTGTGTGTGTGTATTGATTGTTTGTTTGTGTGTGTGTGTATTGATTGTGTGTGTGTTAATAGGGATAAAATCTGTGTGCTCGGTATAAACCAAATTTGTCAAGCCCTGATCTGCTAAATGCCTTGCATGTCCTTAACACTTAAACACTGTTTGTAAGGTTGATGAACTACAATGAACACAAATCTCTTTTAGGCCTTTGCAGAGCCCTGATCACCTCCTAATAGTGCCGGTCATCTGCTGGTTTATTTGTAACCATATTGAATAGAATGACAGGTTCTAAATAATAAATAACGCTGATCACGGGAGAAGGGAAAGTCGTGGTGAGTGATAAGGTTTTAAGTACGAAGCAGGATGGGTTTGTTTAAGTGTAATCGCTTGTCCCCGCACAGAGGTTCCTCATACACCGGCTGTTTCTAAAGTCAGGGGGTTATAGCTGTGTTGAAGGGTCCGACCTAATTAGTAATTTTAAGGCAGACATTTACATTTCTGTATGGAAAATACTTTTATATAACTGTATTGTTGGAAACCGGGGAGCGAGTAGTGATGTGTATACCAGCAGGAGTCTGTATGGCTTTCATGGAACAAATGTTATAATCGCTCAAGTCAAACAACCATAAAATGTATAGATCTGCAAGCAAGTAAACATACATTGCCTAGTACAACCTATATAGAGCCTTTTCTAAGCGTCACAGTAACAGCGTTTGGGGCTCTTTCATGTTTTATTAAGTCCTGTTATGACTCTAATTTTCTTCTTGCTTTCTTGTTGAAACTGGTAGTGAGTTCAGAGTCAGTAGCTTATTTTTGCCACAATTTACCGCAACGTTTGGCTTCACGGAGGCAGTGTCTAATAACGCCCATAAGCTATTAACCTTATTGAATGGTACAAGCAATAGGTAATTTTAATAAAGGCTTTGCTAATGTCTCAAGCTGTACCCTGACTGTTCCTCTATAACACAGTTTGACAATTTTGTTAGTGTAGCTTGTGTGTTCCCAGGCTGTGCAACAACTGAGACTCGCTGACTGGCACGCGCTGGCTGGCGGCTGGCTGACTGGCACGCGCTGGCTGGCTGACTGGCACGCGCTGGCTGGCGGCTGGCTGACTGGCACGCGCTGGCTGGCTGACTGGCACGCGCTGGATGGCTGACTGGCACGCGCTGGATGGCTGACTGGCACGCGCTAGCTGGCGGCTGGCTGACTGGGACGCGCTAAAGCCATCGCATTACCAAATACCTAGTAGTTTGGCCATAGGCCACAAAAGACATCGTAAACAAACCCGCTACCCAGCAAAGCTCTATGCCAATACTTGTATAGTTCAGCATGTAACAAAAAATGACACATTGGTAAGAGCTGTCATTTTTTTTTTTTTTTTTTGGAAATGTGTTTTTGTCAGATATGGCTTCATCCATACTTTCCATAAAGTGAGCTTTTGTTGTGTTCTAGTTTTTACGGCATCGACGGGCTGCTAGATGAGAGGAATAGGCTTCCAGCAGAAGCTCTAAAGGAATAAAAGCATGCATGAGACGGGCATAAGACCGGGGAGAAAATACGCTTTGAGGTTTTTACAGCAGGATAAACATGGGCTGAACGGTTCTGATCTGCCTTACAGTCTTAGGATGTGGGTTTTCTTGCTGTTAATCCTAAATGTGAATGGCCTTTTCTCTGTGTTTTAGAAGTGAGCAGACAATTTAATGTGTGATGTGTTTAGTCCGATGGCGACTGATGCGCGTCTCTGATGCGTTTGTCTCTTTTTTTTGTAGTGGGCACTGTTTTCTCTCATTATGGCTGGTACATCTTGTTTGGCGGTGTGGCTTTGATGCTTCTGAAGAACAAGCTGTCTCCGAACATCAGACAGATTCTGGGAACCAGAAGCGGACCAAGAGCAGGTTTTGGATTTGATTCTTTTTGTTTTTTTTTTTTGTTTTTCAGTTTCCCCAATAATAGCAATTAGGTATCTTCTGATTGTTTTGGGCCCCTGTGGCTGTCGCAGATAAGTCTGTGAATTTATGGTTCTAATAACAATGTTAGATTTACTATTTGTTTTTCTGTCCTGCTCCTTCCTTTACTGTTTCTCCACACGCTCCCTTATCCGATTGCCTCACTTTTTTTCCAGGGGAGAAAAGACAACAAAGCTAGTTTTTTATTGTTTTTCCTTACTCGTGGAATAACAGGAATGTAAAAGAGGTTATATTTCCACTCCACCTATTTTTCAGAGTGATCTTACCATTTTATCCTAAAACAGATTTTCAAACTTTGTGACCTACGTGTTTTTGGGTAGAGCAATAAATCTGGGCGGTTTCCACCAAAGTTGACTCCTTTCGTAGTTCGGTTCATATTCTATGAAATATTATCTTTTTGAATTCCAAGCAGTTATCAGGATCATAGAATAACAAGGCTTTGGGTGGGGTGACTCGTGTGCTTCCAGCTTTTTACACTGCAGTTCCCGTCCTTGCTTTCTGGCTGAGGGTAGCTTGTGTTGCAGTCTAACATTCACCCGGCTGACTTTTGGTTTTCTCTCTCCGTTCAGATCCTGAAGAAGTGGTGAGACGGCAGGAGGCAATGGCTGCAGCTCGACTGAGGATGCAGGAGGAACTCGATGCCCAGGCAGAGAAATTCAAAGAAAAGCAAAAGCTGGTAATGAGTTTCACGGAGCGAATCCCCAAGCTGAGTGCGAATGGACCAGCAGTCCCCCATCATTGCTAGATATGTATGTGTATTAAGGACTGGTTTTGCATCATGGTGAAAGAAGAAAAGGTTTCATTGCCATGCCTTCCCTATGTGCACAATTTATTCAGCAAGGCTGGGTAACATTTATATTACAGGCACACAACACGCTCTCACCCTGCTTGTTTCCAGCACAAGTGTATCCCCGGCAGGACCTATGTTCCTGGTAGTTTAGTTGTTCAGACGTTCTGTTCAAAGAGGAAAGGGGCAGTTTTAGTTACACCCCCAACTAAATAAACTTCTTCATTAGTGTAAACACCATAGGACATCTTCCTTCATTTTTCGAAATGTATTTACCAATAGTTTGAAGTTGTCCCTCTCCATCGTCCTTTCTTCCACCAGGTGATAGCATTAGACGTGCATTTATTTAATTTACTATGGGACTTTAGGACTACAATATAAGTCTACCCACTTTGTAGAGTATGTTTCACCAGTTCATTGCGGCAGCTTTTGCTGAAAAGCAGCTATGATAGCGGAAGCTTTACAGCCATTGCATTCTAAAAGCTACAGATATGGCCGACAGATGGCAGTGTGCCCCGTGATCCTCTCTGTCGTGTCCATGGAGAGTTGTTAGCCAATTTAGCTGCCATATGAATGAAAAGTTATCAAACTTTTCATATATACGCTTGCTAGTAATAATTATCTGCAGTGGGCGTAGTGAACAATACCTTCATGACTTGCTTTATTTTCCTGCCTTCACCAACTATAGATATTAGATGACTTTTAGATTTTTCCAACTGTTCTTTTTAAATAAAAGTTCAAATAATGTCATAGTTGCGACATACCAATGCTAATGTCTAAATAGCGGTTAATTTAATAAACCATTTGATAAAACATTTAATGTCACCGATTTGGATTTTTTTTTAGATTTTTTTTTTTTTTTATAATTTTTTTTTTATTTTGGTTTTCAGGAGCTTTTCCCAACAAGTTTGTCCCGTGCACAGGCCTAAACTGCCCTTTGCACTGCGCAGTTGGTTATCTTGCCCATTTTAATTATAATCTAGTGATAAATTGCCACTTTAACCCTTTCTGCAGTTTTGCAGGGTTTGGCTCTCTATAGTTATTATGCAAGTCATGAAATATTTAATTTAATCTGCAAGTCCGTATTGAATACATCCCTTTCTCATGTGTTAACTGGTAATCATGTTGAAAATTCTGATTTATATATATCTAACGAGTGAGTGAAGCCTGGCCCCATTTCTCACGCACCATTTCATTAGTCCTGCTGGGAGAGACTGAAATTCTGGCACCGTCACCCAAAACAAATACTGGCAGCCACTTCTTGGCAACTTTCTTTCCTTGGTGGACCAGCCATGGCTGTGGGAATCTGAACATGACTCTGGTACATGCCAGAGATAATACATCATATCTCAGCATGACTCCTACCGAGGAGTTTAGTTTTTGGACAGATGAGCACGCACAGCGTGTAGCCACCTGAGAAGTCTTGGCACCATAGGATGAATTGCAGTAATTTGAATCAATAACACACGGGAGGTGTTACTAAAAACTTTAAATCTTTCGCTGCTGTTTTGAATGTAAGCTACAATGCAGGACATACGTATTGACCATAGTTGTCATTTTGAAAACAATGTCGCATCTAAGGTGTATTTGGTGGAAATATATAAATTCTCACATTAGAAACTAATCATCACTTTGCTTAAAAATGGCACATCTTGTCTTGTGAGCGCTATTTAGATTTCAATGTATTCCTCGTAACGAGATGCAGAATAAAAATCGGCAAATCCCTCCTGCATGAGCGAATCGTCCTATGCATTCCCTTTATTGCTCACGAAACATAATCATTTAACTTTACCTTACCAAGCTGCTACTTTAACAAGGAGTAATTTATGTTTAATCTCAATCTTGTCTGTAGTGTTTCCCTCACATTTGTTTTATTACACTATTAGCTGGAAGAAGAGAAGAGACGTCGGAAGCTTGAAGGATGGAAGAGCAGCAAAGTGACCTACCACGTCAACCAGGTGAGGCCGTACAGACAGCAGTTATTCTTACAGCCTCAGGCATTCCTTGTGGATTAACCACATACAATGTATATCCTAAACTACCATCTTATAGCTGCTGGACTGTATTAGGGTTAGGGTCTAGGGTTAGGTAGGACAAAAAAAAAAAAAAAAATTATATATAAAAAAAAAATATGGATAGGTTTTATACGGTGGAAGAGGCATATAAAATATTGGCCTCAGACACTGACACTGCGTCAGACTCTGCAACTGACACTGCGTCAGATTTTGATGTGGGCCAGTTTAGCAGCAGCTCTGATGATGCTGCACCCCCAGTTAAAAGGAGCCGTGTTGCTTCTACTAATATTACTAGTACTCCTCCTGATCCCTCTGATGAGTGGATCCCTGCAGCTGGCACTTTTCCAGATGTTCCCCCCTTCACTGCCAATTCCGGCATTCATCTAGATGTCGCAGAATATACCCCATGCCAGTTTATGGAGCTGTTCATGGGCAATGAGTTTTGGGAAGCGTTAGTTTTGGGTACGCTGCCCAGGAATGTAGAAATAAAGTAAACAAGCAAAAGGCATGGACTCCCACTGATGTGTGCGAGTTAAAAACATTCTGGGCACTCACCATGATAATGGGGATAATAAAAAAGCCCACTTTCAAGTCGTACTGGAGCACAGACCCCATTATTTCAACCCCAATTTTCTCCAACACCATGAAAAGGGGAAGGTATGCACTCCTCCTCCGCTTTTTACATTTCAATGACAATACCCAGTGCATTCCCAAAGATGACCCCACATATGACAGGCTTTTTAAAATTCGCCCCCTTATTTCTCACTTCCAAACTAAATTTGCTGCCGTTTATACCCCCAAGCGAGAAATTAGTATTGATGAGTCCCTAATGAAATTTAAAGGCCGGTTAGGGTTCAAGCAATACATTCCCTCTAAACGCTCCCGGTATGGGGTAAAATTTTATAAATTATGTGAGAGCAGTAGTGGCTACACATATTCCTTCCGGGTTTATGAGGGGAAAGATGCCAAGCTTGACCCACCAGGTTGCCCAGACCATCTGGGCATAAGTGAAAAAATTGTCTGGGACCTTGTTTGCCCCTTACTGAACAAAGGGTACCACTTGTACATGGACAACTATTATACAAGTGTCCCTTTGTTCAAGTTGTTGTTTTGTATGGACACCTTGGCCTGTGGCACAATAAGGCAGAGCAGAATAGGGGTCCCAAAACAGATTAGAGAAACCAAACTAAAATATGGGGCATCCTTAGCTTTACGCCAACAAGAACTTTTGGCTGTAAAATATAGGGACAAGAAGGATGTGTGCATGTTAACCACGATTCATGATGATGCCACTGTTCCTTTTCCTGTCCGGGGCAAAACTCAGTTCCAAAGAAAGCCTACCTGCATCAAGGCCTACAATAGGCATATGGGGGGGAGTGGATTTGGCCGATCAATTATTGCAGCCATACCTCATAATGAGAAAAACCAATACGTGGTATAAAAAGGTAGCCATTTATATAATGCAGATTGCAACTCACAATGCATTCTTACTTTTTAAAAAAATACACCCTGCCAAAACAAACACATTTTTATCTTTTCAGTTTTTGTTACTCAAGGAAATCTTGGCTCCAGCAGACTAAGGCCCTTCAGCGTCTCTTGTAATTCAAGAAGAACATTTCCCCTTCAAATTCCCTCCTACCTCCAAAAAAACCAAAACACAAAAACGGTGCAGGGTGTGTTATGCCAAAGGGCACAGGAAGGACACAGTATTTTACTGTTCTGGTTGCCCTGATAAGCCCGGTCTGTGCATTGGCAACTGTTTTAAAGAATTTCATACAGTTGCCAGGTACCAAAAATAATTTAATTGTTTCTTAATCTTTCTTACAGTTGCCAGTTACAAAAAATTATTTCATTTTTTCTTAATCTTAATCTACTGTTCTTAATCTACTGTTCATAAATATATACTATTTTGGGGTACTTTACAGTGGGGGGCTTCCAAAATGTCCCAAATGGGATATGGGCCCAGTAAACCAATTCCTGAAAACTTGCGCATGTTCCAGTTATGGCCTCATGGCTTCCTCAAAAAATGCATGAACCATGCATGTGAGGCCTTGTTGGAATCGGGGGATGTTGGTGAACAAAATGTGGTGTTTTCTTCCACTGTTGCACTTATGGTGTGCAAGAAATTCAGTGCAACATTGAAATGTATGCGTTAAAAACGCAATAAAATAATTTCCCTGTGAAGTTTGGCAGACATCAGTGAAGAAATGGCTAGCTGAAAACTGTCAAAACTACCCTAGTTGAACACCTTGACTTGTCTACTGTTCATAAATATATACTTTTATGGGGTAATTTACAGTGGGGGGCTTCCAAAATGTCCCAAATGGGATATGGGCCCAGGAAACCAATTTCTGAAAATTCCAAATGTGAAAACGAAAATGCGCATGTTGCAGTTTTGCCCTCATAGCTTCCTCAAAAAATGCATGAACCATGCATGTGAGGCCTTGTTGGAACCGGGGGATGTTGGTGAACAAAATGTGGTGCTTTCTTCCACTGTTGCACATATGCTGTGCAAGAAATAAATTTTAACATTGAAATGTATGCGTTAAAAACGCAATAAAATAAATTTTCCGTGAACTTTGGCAGACATCAGTGAAGAAATGGCTAGCTGAAAACTGTCAAAACTACCCTAGTTGAACACCTTGACTTGTCTACTGTTCATAAATATATACTTTTAGGGGGTAATTTACAGTGGGGGGCTTCAAAAATGTCCCAAATGGGATATGGGCCCAGGAAACCAATTTCTGAAAATTCCAAATGTGAAAACGAAAATGCGCATGTTCTAGTTTTGCCCTCATAGCTTCCTCAAAAAATGCATGAACCATGCATGTGAGGCCTTGTTGGAACCGGGGGATGTTGGCCCTGCTGAAGAAACAATATGAAACGGGTAGATGATTTCTTTTAATTGACTGACTACATCAGTGACAAAACCACAGGCAATCTGATCATTATTATAGATCTATGTATTTGTATTGACACCAAGAAGCAATTACCTCCAAGGTAAACCAAGTCGGTAAAATCGTCTGCTCAAGGACTCGATGAGACTTTAAGCTTTATAATGTTCTTCATTTACAGTTATTGTGAATTAGCAGGCAAACCCCTCATGGGTTATTAGAATTGGTATCATGTTGTTACAATGCAACTCCTGACAAATGCTTAGTGATCATGATCCGCGTCGGCTCATGTTTTCAGGACTGGGCCTGGTGCTTGATGGAATAGGAATGAGCAGATGATGTTTCCCAGTGTAGGACCTAGCATAACAATTCAGGTTTATGTCTCTCATTGATGAATGTTGACTTTGTGCCTCTCATACCAGCATGGCTACATCTTGCTGCCCCAGTACCCAGCTCATTCAAGAGCTTGTCTCTTTTATCGTCTTCTTTTACCTGTGGTCTAAATATAAATGGTTTCTGCCGTTCTTTTTTAATTCCTTTTATATGTGATAGTCTATGATAGCAAACACAAACCATCCTCACTGTGTATTTGGATGTAGTTGTTGTTTTTTTTCTCTTCTCAGACCGAGGAGCCAACTCCCAGCACTTCCACATCATCGTCTGTCCCTAAGCCAAAACTGGAAAGGAGGCCTCTTCGTGGGAGCGGTCAGTACATACTGTGGGCTTGAATGTTTCATTTTTTCCCATTGTCTTCAACAATCATGTTTAGCAGGTTTGCTCGACTGTGAAGCAGATATTCTATAATGCATATGTTTTTTATTTGTCCCAGTAGGATATAACCCGCTGACTGGTGATGGAGGTGGTGCCTGTGTGTGGAGACCAGGCAGAAGGGGTCCCTCGGCCGGGGGATGAGGTTAGGCTTCTTGCTGGTATTTTCCCCCAAAGTACCAGCAAGATTCAGTGAGTGTGTCCACCCTCAGAAGTATCTGTAATTTCAGCAGCCCTTCTTCAGCTCTCATGTGGAGTTCAACCTGGACATGAACTGGATCACCATTCCCTCTTCTGAAAGGTGCCAAAGAGCCAGCCACCTTGTTTTCAATGACTGTGTACTTCTTGGGGGAAAACCTGGTGTCATCCCTGGTTGAATGATGAGACTGTGGACTTCTGGCACGATTACTGGATGCTGTGAATGATGTCACCCTTAAAAATGGCTCTGTAGCCAATGAGGATGACTGATATTGCGTGGTGGATATCACTCTGTACATGTTCTATTTCTATTGTGTTTGCTGCTTCCATAGATATCTTGCACCTCAACTTCATAGGGGAAGTTCTTCGTGGAAGGACACCTTTCCTCTTCAGCACAGCAGTGTCTAGCATCTTCTGTCCTGTCTCTTTACTGTACAGGGTTTCTGTATTGTACGATCGGTCTACAATGCAGCATTCCAGACCTTAAAGTCTCTGCAATCAATAGAAAGTTCACACATTTCCATATTAATAAATGCTTTTACTATGAAATGATCTGGAATGGTTTTTTTTGTTTTTTTTTCTGTCTTTTTAGCTGTTAATGTTTGCACTTTGTCCCCGGGCTGCATAACGGGCCTTATTGTCTTTAACTGGTCTTGTATAGACACAGAATTTGAAAGCATTGGCAAAAATATAAAGGGTAGGCAGAAAGTAGCTCCTCGTTCCTGCAGAGCACCGCGTTGCCAACCATTATGTTCTTTTATAATTATTTATAGGAAAAAATATATTGGCAGAAAAGTTTCACTAAAGTAAGTGTCATGCCGTTTGATATATGTCGGATCTTGTGTTCTTGTTACACCAACAAAATGTATGTAAAATAAATCAGAATAAAACCCCACAGAATGACCAGATATAGAACAAGAAGTGCTTTCTCAATGTTTTATTTAAAGAGCAATTCCAACCGGTTTTTTATGTTACTAGCATCAGATTAAAAATACGTTTTCAAAAATACTGTGCTTTTTTTTTCTTTTTCAAAACAGTTCTAGATTTTGCATATTATATTCGCTGATGTGGTCAGCGTTAAAATGATTGTCTTTATCATCCATCTAGATATTATAATGAAATGAGTATTTTATATAATATACTATTTGTATTAAAGCACCCCAGTCTTTTAATTGAGCTGGTTGAAGGAAAGAAGCTGCCTTACACCCCAACATGTGCTTTCATTTAGGGCTGCAACTAACGATTATTTTCATAATCGATTAGTTGGCCGATTATTTTGTCGATTAATCGGATAAAAAAAAAAGAATGTACATTTTTCATTTATTTAAAATAATTTAATAAACAAATGATGTTAAATAAAAACAGCAGAATAAAAAAAAACTGATAAAATGCATTTCTTGTCTTTATTTCCCAACCAGCCCCCCCAATTGATGCACATTTGAGCACAGGCTTGCCACGCTGCCTCCCCGACATGCCACTCCACGCTGCCTCCCACATATGCCACTCCACGCTGCCTCCCACATATGCCACTCCACGCTGCCTCCCACATATGCCACTCCACGCTGCCTCCCACATATGCCACTCCACGCTGCCTCCCACATGTGCCACTCCACGCTGCCTCCCACATGTGCCACTCCACGCTGCCTCCCACATGTGCCACTCCACGCTGCCTCCCACATGTGCCACTCCACGCTGCCTCCCAGACATGCAACGCTGCCTCCCACACACGTCACTGTGCCTGATACGCCTTATACCCCCTGATACACCACTCCGTCCTCCCCAGACATGCCACACTGCCCTCCCCACATATGCCTTATATACCGTACATGCCTTATACCCCCAGATATGTCACTCCATCCTCCCCAGATATGCCTTATACCCCCCAGATATCTCATAATCCCCTCATAGAGTCACAGACCCGTTCACAGCACACAGACACCATACTTTTATAAATAAGTACTGGGTTAATCTTCACTGCCCCCAGGATTTAGATTCCCCTTAGTCTGCCCCCCCTTTATCTCTAACTGCGCCTTAAGTTAACTATATTAAATTAATCAAATTAACCCTCAGTCCTCATCATTGAATTAACCCTAAACACCCCATTAACCATAACTACCCCTAACTTAACCCTAAATACCCCATCAAAACAACTACCCTAAATTAACCCTAAAAACACCATTAACCACAACTGCCTCAAATTAACCCTAAAAACACCCCATTAACCACAGCTGCTCCTAAATTAACCCTAAACACCCCATTAACCATAGCTGCCCCTAAACACCCCATTAACCATAACTGCCCCTAAATTAACCCTAAACACTCCATTAACCATAACTGCCCCTAAATTAACCCCCACCTCCCCTAACTTTCAGCAGCCCAAATATTAATTTTATACTTACAGTTAGATGAGTGTCACAGCCATGTGGTTCTGGCCTTCTGGGAGAAGGAAGGGGGCGGGGCCAGTTGTCACAGTGATTATAGGGAGGGACTGGTAAGTAGGAGCTGCTGCTGTGAGTCAGACTAAACGGATTATATAATGAGGGGTATTTTTCAAAGCGTTTGCTCTGAAAAAACCCTCATTTTATAATCAATAAAAATCGATTCAACTAATCGATAATGAAATTTGTTGGCAACGATTTTCATTATCGATTATTATCGATTTTATCGATTAGTTGTTGCAGCCCTACTTTCATTCACTCCTGTGCTAGCTATCATGTATATCGCTGTATTTTTCCCTACGTTTGGTGTCCCAGCTGAGTTGGGGATAAATGCGAGACGTTGATCCAAGGCTCTAACCCAAGTCCTGTAATGCAAACTGGCATTTGCATGTGATATGTGAACGTACACGTGTGTAAGCAGAGAAGCAGCTTGGGATCATTTGAACTGATGGCTTTTCTTTCTTTCTTTCTTTTCCTGGAAAAAGCTAAGTTATTTTGAGGGAATGAGCTTTGTTTTATTGGAAGCATTAAGTATGAGCAATCCCTTCTGAATTGCAGGGAAGGTAATGTAGCATGTGGTCTACGGTAATGTCTCGACAGTCTGTAGCAGCCCAGTGCCAAGAGAGCTACATACAAAAGAACAGCGAGCTTATAGGGCCACCTACCCATGTTTGTAGAAATGCCTCTTTGGTACAGAGGAACATTTAAACCCTAAAGGAGCGCGCAGCAAAGATCCTTGGGTTAGAGCCACGTTAAAAATAATTCTGCTGAACTTGCAACATCAGATTGTACAGAAGTTAAGTTTGCCTGAACTAAGATGATCTGTTCTGTCTCGGCAGCCTCTGAATTTGTGCAGATTTATTTCCAAACCGGGGAACGCTTTTTAAAGCCTTGACTGTGAGTCAGTGGAACACATTAAGGGCCCGACAGATATGTTCTATGGGAAAATCTAACTTTTCTGTATTTTTATTTTAGCAGAATGAAATACCCTTAACTAATACAGATATGACTAAGACATAAACGCAGGCAACCCAAGGCATGCTAATTTTGGATTCCTTACCTATGGTTACATAGGATCTCTTTGGCTTATGCCAGTTGCTTAAACAAGGCTTTAGTGCACACCACGCGGTATCGTTAATGAATCGGTGAGATTAAGAATAAATTATGTGAGGAAGTGATTAAAGTGAGGAAGCCACAACTCTCTCCCTTTTAATGTATAGACCCCAAATACTTCCTCTGCCTTTTCCTCTAATTGTTATTGCAGATGAGGTTGTCTTCGCTGATAGATGTCCTCACAAGGGTCAGTACCATAAAAAAAGCATTTAAAGGAATGAAAGAAGCTATTTTATTAACATTACATCACAATATTTCCCATTTTTGAGATGCAATATCTACCACTGCAGTAATGTTAGTAAGGGGTTAAAATGATGGTTTCTTTGCATATAGACAGGATCTTTATATGATGTACAATTTAAGCAAAGGGTAGCTCATTGTGTTATTTGTGTAGCTATATTGTCACACTTGATGTGTATGTGAGTATGATGTCATTTCAGGCTGAAAGAACTCGCTCTCTGCCTAAACTTTGTTACCTTCTTGTTACACGCCTGCTACATTCCCCTGTCACAGCTCTTGTAACATTTCCTGGCGTAACCCTATGTGTTCTAGAATTTATAGATGGATCCATTACCTACTGGAATTTAGAATATGTTATATTTTCTTATAGCTTGGCTGTTCTCATGACATTTTAAATAACGGATCTGCCTGTCTGTTGTATTAAAAAATTGTGATTTTTGTCATTATCTTTAATGTTTATAATGTCTTTTACAGTTGGGGACCATTTGGGGAAGGGCAGCTTGATATGTTCGTAATGAGATCCACAGCACACACAAAAAAAGTCACGCTGTGATAGTTAAGGTAAGATATTCACGGGGAAGGATCCTTTTAAGGGCCTTGTTTCTAGGATTTTGTGAGATTTTAAAACTGCTTCTAGGATATCGGCCAAATAAGAAGGGTAGGGTGGGCTTCTATCCCGTGCTTTGCATGGATGTTTTATGAATCAGTTTCCTGCAATGTCTGTACATTAGGCAGATCTGGTAATGATCCAGCTATGTGGCTATTACCTGTCTACAGGGTCACAGAATTCTTCAAAATGTAATTTGGAAATGGCTTTAGTGATTTTTCTTTCTTGAAAGTCCCCCAAACTTCTTGCTCTGCCCTTCTTTCGGGGAACATGTCCTAAAGGGCTTCTTTTAAAATGCATAGTGAATTCAGTGAGTTCCAAACTTTTCTGCCAACTCCCACTTTAGTGAATAAACCATAGATGAGTCAAGGTCAAACTCCAGTGAGCTTCTTCTGCAAGAGGGTCTGGGATGCCCACTGCATGATGCTAATATAATGTAGTGGATTTCTTAAAACTGGTATGCACCACTCTGTATTTTTATTATAATTTCTTGGTCAGGGTGTTATTGAGGATAGCTGCATTAGTCCAGTTGTATCAATGTGATAAAATACAAGTATTACAATATTCTATGTTTTAAAATAGTCAACAGTATGATTTGCCCCATACCACACAGTCGTATGGATACTTTACTATATATTTTTAATAGCAAGGTAAGTTCTATTTGCTTTGTTTGCCAAAAAGTGTCTCCCTCAGCCAGTTTCTAGCAGAGAATGATGTGAGTTGTAGTCTACTGCTGCTGCAATGTCTGAGGTCACTCATCCATCAATCTACTAAACAAAGACTTCCCTTTCTTTGTTCCTCTAAGTGTCATTGCACAATGTAACCAGAAGGGGGAGTCTTTCCTCACAGATCACTCCATACGGGTTTCCCAAAGCCTTTCTTCTGCTGAGGTCATCTATTATTTTAGCCAAGAAAAAAAAACCTTTGGTCAGGATTCTGACCTGGAAACCTGACATAATACAAGAAACCAATGTCTCCGTCTTCGAGACTTGAAATGATTTCCCTTGAACTCAACGCATGCAGCAGACAAAAACATTCTGTTTGCTCTTCTGTTTTCTGTAGGAAATTAGCGGACTTCAAGATTTAGAGGACGAGAGTATTTCCTTGTACGTTCCCTCTAGATCTGGGGGACCAGTTATATTGTTTAGCATTACAAGTAACCGCGTGATGCACTTTGGTGGCGGTGAAGAAATAGCATTTTCCATTGAAACCGTTGTACTTCTATGACAAATAATAATAAAAATAGCCCTTTTCACCTATCATTGTCTTACTTACATCGGTGTTGTTTGGGTTATAAACCAAGGCCCACGATACCTTGTTACCTTTGTTTATTTCAAAGGAGGATGAATGTTAGAAGATTGTAAAACTAGAGGGTCAGAGATTTAGGTGCAATGTAAAGAAATTTTGGTTTACTGGTGGTAGATAGGTAAAATAGCCTCCCAGCAGAAGTGGTAAAGACTAATACAGTAAGGGAATTTAAGCACGTATGGGATAGGCTTAACGCTATCCTGGATCTAAGACGAGACTGAGGACTGATTAAGGTCAGAGTCTTTATATCAGGAAAAATGGGCAGACCAGAAGGGCTGAATGGCCTGTATCTGCCCTCATTCTATGTTTAGTTGTCATTACTGTAAAGCTCTTTGGAAAGTCTGTTGAAAAACATAAGAATATTTTTAATAACCGTAGATGCACCCCCCCCATCCCCCCCCCAGCAGAGATATGAGAGAATAAACCGATATGCCGACAAAGCTCTCTCCAGCCAAACCCTGCTCTTGGCTAGTACCTACTGCGTATGATCTCTTCGTCGTCATGTAATGTACACGGTCTGTATTTCATACATACTGCTTATGTGCATTCCCTGTACAGTCTGTATGCTGAACATATACTCTGTGCTAATGCCTCAAGTATCTAGAAAACCATAAGGTGATAAAGACCAAGGATCTCGCATTTAAATCTGCATTTAATGTGGTTATTTGTCTTATGAGGGTATATGAGTTGTGTCCACGTGCTATGAATTTCTGTGGCTGCGCATGATCTACATGCAATAAGCGTGACGTTTTATTATGTTTCTCTGTTTATTTTTAAAAACCAGGTTAACGGGAAATAGATTTTTTTTTCCTGGCCATAGTGGCGTTGGTGAGACTTAACACCTTGGCAGATGGTATTCTGTTCTAGTTTGGGTTGGGTACTGGCAGGGGGATCTCTCTACTTTGGCTGGCACCAAAGTCATGTAAGTGCATAAAAATCACACACACGCATAGTCTGGAGGCCGGCTTCCCAGTGTCAGACTAGTATTGAGGGGTCATGTAATGTCACAAGCCGGCCTGGACTGGCCATTTGGCACAATGGGTACATTGCCCATACTCATGTGATCTCCGGGAGTAGACTGAGTGCTGCTGGCAGCTGGGTATGCCTGCCGCCACTTTGTGAGCAGAAAACCGCGTAGTGTTCCGTCCAGCTTTATAGTGTTGGAGCCGCATTGCCAATGCCAGTCCTGGTTACATGACCCACTGAGCTCCCAAGAGTCAGACAAGGCCTGCTTTACTTTAGGAATTTCACACTGCTTAGTTGGCAGTAGTTGCCGCTGGAGCTCTAGGCTTTAAGTAACCCTAAGGAAAAAAAGGGGGCCAACCTGTAATGCAAGTAGCGAAAAGGATACACATAAACTAAGCAACACAATGAAACATTATTGTGGTGCAAGTTTATGGCTTCCACTTGCACTCGGGGGGGAGCAGAGGGCTAAAGAAGTTGCTGCCTCTATTAATGTGGTGCCACCTTGGGTAGGGGGCAACCTTGATCTTGTTAAAGTACCAGCTTCTGGCTCTGTACATTGTGCGCTGTTGTGTGTACGCGGCTGTGTAGTTGGTGTTGGACTACGATTTTGCTCATCCTCAAGCATACTATGAGATATGAAGATGTTAGCGGCTGTCCAGGAACCAGTTAAGCGCCACCTTCCTAAAACGCGCTGTCCCTTTCTTGTCTGAAATTCACATCAGTGTCAACTGCTTGAAGGAGCCAGTCACTGGCAGGAAAGCAATCTATAATGGAAATCCATGCAAGCGCTTTCTGCGCATGCAGGCGGAGGAAATCACTAGCCGCGTGGAACTCTTGTGTGATCCAGTGCCAGAGAGGATCCCGCGCGTTAACACTGGTAAGCAGGCGATGCCTTCAGCGTGCCATGTAACTGGGGCTCAGGGACATAATGGATAAAGAGATTGTGGCGCTTATGCAAGGAAAATACAATGTTAATGGCATACAATTGCCAGAGTTCCCCTCTGATGATGACGTCAGGGACATTTAGAAGCGGTACGTCATTGTAAGTGCTGTATAACTCAGGAACCATTCTCACCCCTCCACGTCTGATCCCTCCCGCATTCTCTACTCAACTACAACCTCCGCCGCTGAAAGTTTTTATTTCTAGCCCTTGTCACGTGATCGAGGTCTCGCTTGCTCGTCGCCAATCCTGATGCAGGGACGGGAGCCGGGCGGGTTCAATCTCGCGCTCCCCTCTGTCTATGCGCTTAAAGAGCCGCCGCGAGGGTGACGTGAGGAGCTCGGGTTGCTGAGGGTTTGAGTGGCCCGGTGGACGGGACTCGGACTGGTGCAAACCGGGGGGCACGCAGGACCGGGAGGCAAAGGATGAGGGGGACTGGATTGTGACACGAATTCCCCTCCAGGCCCGAGTTAAGAAGGAAGGAGATTTGGGGCAAGAGGGGGTGGTAAGGCCAGGCTTGGGTGAGTGAGGGGGAGCTCATTAAGTACCGGGAACAAAGAGAAACTACTCGCGGTGTCTGAGCGGGGCGGGAGTCTCTGCACATTACCGGCTATTGTTACAAGGGCTTACGTGGGGCAAGTGGTAGTGCGGGGCATTCGTGTTGGGGCACTTACTGAGTGTGTGAGTAGTGTAACTGCCCCTGCATGTTAGGGGGCGAGACGCTAGACGGAGGCTGTGTGCGAGTTCCAGGGGCAGTTCAGCGTGCAGCTGGGATACGTGGCCAGTCACTGGTTCCCTAAGCTAAAGGCAGGATTACCGGGGGCAGCCTGACGGGGAGGTGGGGAGCCCAGAACTTCCTGGACCCTCTAGCAGAGAAGGGGTGACGCTGTCCCGGGTACTCTGTAGTCCTGTCCCCCCGGGATGGCCGGCCGGAGCCGCCGCTCGTGGCTCAGCGTTCTGCTGGGACTGGTGCTCGGCTTCCTCCTGGCCTCCCGGCTCATCTTGCCCCGGGCCGCCGAGATGCAAAGAGCCAGCCGGCGAATCGGTGGCAGAGGAGTTGGAAGCGGGCATGCGGGGGTCTGCGGCCTGCAAGCCGGCTTGAGGACTGATTACGCTGCGGTACTTGGCTGGCAGCAGCCGCTTCAGCCTGATACGGGGGCCTCGAACACTGGGCTGGAGGAAGACATCCCCCAGGATAAGAACTTTCTGTATGTGGGAGTGATGACAGCCCAGAAATACCTGCAAACCAGAGCCGTGGCTGCTTATAAGTGAGTACCGGGGATCCAGCCTCATTTGCCCGTTTTCCACTCATCATCAGCCCCGTGTTATCGCCGGACGCGCCCCCTATCCGGGCTAAATCACTAGCGCCTTGCGTCCCATGCTATCTTCTATCTATCTATCTATCTATCTATCTATCTATCTATCTATCTGTGTGTGTATATATATGTGTGTGTGTGTGTATATATATGTGTGTGTGTATATATATGTGTGTGTGTGTGTATGTATATGTATATTTCTTTGTGGTTGTCAATACACCATGAGATTTCTGAGGGAAAAACAAGCCTTCTGCCTTGTCCGGTGTCTGTAGATGAGTGTTTAATAATACTTCTACTACCCCTTAAATTTAAGTGGAAGGGTTTCCATCACCTTTTACCCACCATAACTTATGTAATTATATTTCTTTTGTTAGTTACATGGTTGTTTGCAGGGATCAGTAGGGTTGTCATAGTGATGGGCTCCCCCCCCATCCCATTGTGTTCTGTAACTCTAACTCCCATCCTGCTCAACCAGCTTTAAAGCCCTGCAACACATCAGGTCACACCAGCCTCTCGGCAACATTTTTTGATTGATCTGCTAGCAAACTAGTGACATGTGGTCGCACCGGTTGCACGAGATGCCATCTCTCCGGCGTACAGGGTTTAATGTGGGCTTGTCGTTAATTTAAGATAAATACCTGTTAGAAATGGCTTTTTAAACTTCGTTTTTTCCCCTCCAGGCCTGTTTAGTGGTTAGCACATAGTCTGCATGACAACTAACATTCGTAGCGCATTCAACGTCTAGTAAACCTGTACTGCAATACATTTTTTTTTATATAGAATGTCTGTATTCTATGTAATCTCTTTCTGTTCTTCAATGTCCCGCGTAGCATATTTCACATTCATAAATCACAATGATTGTAAGAACTTTACCGCTGTAATCACAAACTTCGCCTATTAGGCTTTGCCTGTAGGGGCTGGTAATATTATGTTAAGTCATAATGTATCCACATCCTAACATTTTAATTGTCTCCAAGACCTGTTGGGAAGTCTAACGTTATACCTCTGGCTGACTCGGGTCTGCGATCTGCTCATTGACTTTGCCTAAACCTTTGGAGGAGTCTCATACATGGGGCTCGGTTCAGCTTATCATACTTTGCTGATCGTGCTAGAGGGAAATTAATAACCTTTTTCTTTTATGTCCTTAATGACATTGTAATCTCTTGTAGTGCTCGATAACTGGTCATAGAACATTGTCGTTTCCGCTTTGATGTTTCTTTATTGCCCGTTCTTCCATGGGAAATGTAATGCCTAGAGGTTCATCTAGGAGCCGCAGCAAAGCTACACGTAGAAAAATTGCTTAATATTCTGTCAAAATCCTTCAACCCTCTATAGTGTTCATTTATTTTTCTCCTTTTTGCTGTTGATCTCTAATTTCGTCCTTGGTCTTGTCTTAGCTTTAGGAAAGCCTGACGCTGTGTTCCCTTGTCCGATTAACCCCTCCTGCGTCTGCCTGTGTTAATGCAATACCTATATTCATATACCTTTCTCGTTTAATGTCACGAAAATGAAGCCACTAGACCGAGAAACTATTATGCTGTTTATTGTAAATAGATATTAACCAAGGAAGAAACTTTAATTTTTTTTTATTTTTTTTTTTAATCTTTTATTGTTTCGGAGGGAAAAACAAGCCTTCTGGCTTGTCTGGTGTCTGTAGATGAATGTTTAATAATACTTCTACTACCCCTTAAGCTATCAGAATAAGTCCCTTTTGACTTGTTACCTTGTTGAGAAGTCCCCCTCTCCATACTTTGGCAGGTGATGGCAGGATATCGGTTTTATTCTTTCACATAGATATACATAATATATTGAGTACAGAAATCGCTCTTGCTACACAGTGGCAGTCACTCAAGCGCTTTGCTGAATTATTCATGCTTGACTGCACAGTAAATGACACCCTTATCAGCGCCGGCGTATTCATTTCAAATCTCGGCCATTAACGTAGTGTCGGTGAAATGCAGAAGATTAATTTGTTGGGTAAGAGTTGGCTTGAGCTGTAGCCTCGAGCATTGTTTCCGCTCCTCGTTTTTATGGAATTAGACGGTGAAAGTGTTGCCAGTTGCGCGCGATTATAAGAGGCAGGCTGCCTTTTATGAATGGACACAGGAGCCTTGTGGCTACTGCTCTACTGCATCTTCTACAGCCCTATATTAACACTATCGGTGTTGCGTGATAGATGTGTGGAATTGCCTTCCGGCAGAAGCAGTACAGGTTTATATAATGAGGGAGCATAGCATTTAATATCAGTGTCCTAAAGTTGGGTCCGTCTGCTTTATGCATTAGAGGAATATACATTTTATATTTGTGTGATTAAAGTCAATCTTTTAAGTTGACAGATCTGGCTATTTTTAAATGTAAAACACTACAGTGTTCATTTCTCTTCTTTCTGGTCCCAGCTGCTTCTGGTGGATTTGATATCTTTCTCCAGCCAGAGGCAGTCTGAGCCCCTGCGTGGAAATGTTCCCTGTCCTGTAAAAGTATGGGTGATTACTGATGCATCCATCTCGCGCATGTACTTACAAAAGCATCTTTTAATCCCCTTAAGAAAAAAAGAAAAAACAAAAATCTCCTATCCCGCTGTGCTGGATTTTTGCTGCACATCTGTAGTCAATGCGACCTCTGTAGCTTTTTATAGTTCTTCGTACTGCATCTGCAATGTGGCTTCAGACTGAGGTTCCTAAAGATCACTTCACAACTGCTTGCCTTTTGACCATGAAACTAAAGCGACAAGCCTTTTTATCTATTCACCCTCCCCGGCCAGCACACAGGACTACATAACTTCCAAACAAGTTTTCTGTTGCAGGGCTTGTTGCCTTTGTGTGTGCGATATTCTTCCTAGGGGCCCTGAGTGTACGCTGGCAGCAGCAGCAAAGTACCTAATAAACCGCCAAGGATAAAAGAAGGCGACAGCCCCTTTTATTTAACGTTAGCAGACATGTAACCTTGGTCTGTGTGTTCGCACTATGCTTTTTGAACAACCTATATAACCGCTCTGTTGTAGGACAGAAGATTGA
This sequence comes from Sceloporus occidentalis, assembly GCA_023333645.1. Taxonomy (NCBI): domain Eukaryota; kingdom Metazoa; phylum Chordata; class Lepidosauria; order Squamata; family Phrynosomatidae; genus Sceloporus; species Sceloporus occidentalis. The sequence goes on along the minus strand of JALMGF010000026.1, from coordinate 6,270,605 downwards.
TGAAGAATGAACTAGGTGAACATGTTTTTCTGAGTTAACAAAAAATGTGCAAAACCATAATGAACGCTGGATCATTTAGCAACTTTTTTTTTTTTGTGGCAGTAAAATGTTCATATCAACTTCAATGCTCAGAGTTTTATGACCCTTATTGTGTGCTTTCTTCTCTTAAGTGGTTTAATGTCCTTCAATTTTGTAAAGCTAGCTCTTAATCTTTTATCTTCAGAACCTGGGCAACCTCCATCCCTGGCAAAGTCGAATTCTTCTCGAGTGAAGGGTCTGACACTTCCATACCAATCCCCATCATAGCGCTGCAAGGTGTGGATGACACGTACCCTCCACAGAAGAAATCCTTCATGATGATAAAGTATATGCACGATCACTATTTGGATCAGTATGAGTGGTTCATGAGAGCAGATGATGATGTTTACATCAAAGGGGATCGTCTGGAGAGCTTCTTGAGGAGCCTCAACAGCAGTGAACCTCTGTTCCTGGGTCAGACTGGCCTTGGCACAACAGAGGAGATGGGCAAACTGGCATTAGAACCAGGAGAAAACTTCTGCATGGGTGGACCTGGTGTTATTATGAGCAGAGAGGTGCTGCGCAGGATGGTCCCCCACATCGGAGAATGTATGAGGGAGATGTTCACCACCCACGAGGATGTGGAAATTGGCCGATGTGTCAGGAGGTTCGCAGGCGTTCAGTGCGTCTGGTCGTATGAGGTAAGAATTTATTAAACCCAAGACTTCATTTGATATTTAAGGACAGATGTATGAGACAAACGGTTTAAAAGGAAAAGCCAAGCTTTTTATTAAACAAGAAAATCTGTTTTGGTAATCTCTCTCCTACAATAACCAGTTCTCCAGGCCTTTTTAAGGAAATCTTATACCCCAAAATTAGTTTAATTGCTAAAAAGTGGCCACACATTAATTACATAACACATAAAGGTTACACGGACCATTGTCTGTTTTACAAACTGCTTTTCCGATAAAACTACAAAGTTGACTGATCGGTAGAGCAATTTCGGGAGGGTAGAGATGGCTGTTGTAGATGCCAGGTAGGAAAAGGAACAAAATTAGATTTAATGCTGTGATTTCTGGATTGGGCCAGCAGAATCCGATACTCTGTACTCCGCTAGGAGATGTACACAGGTACTACCTAATGGGTTTGGGCAGAAATGGAAACCTAGCAAGATGACTGAGGAGGCTTAAAGGTGCTGTTCCACTGAAACAATGAGAACATTGATCGCCTCTTAGATCTGACATTCTTTCTTTTACACAAAACACAGTCCATTTAAAAAAACCTTTCGTTTCCCCCAGTACAGTCTTTGGATTTTTACCCACATGCCATTAAATTGAGACATCTGTCTCTATACATGTGCTCGCCGATAAATGCCACCAGTCAATACTGTACATCTGTTTTAACTAGGAAAGACTTCTTATGTATACTACATTCTCTGTGAATTGGCCAAGTCAGCCTACAGCTAGTGGTTGGTGAGAATGAACGACCTTCAAGGTCACAGGTTTATTAAATGTTATGGGCGATTTAACTTCAATCTGACATTATCCGGGGAAGCCGCTTGTCTGCGCTAACTTCCTGAAAGCTAAGGCTTATTCATATGGACCTCCCGAAGACTGTTCATCTGGACGAGCCCGGCGAAAATATCTGTGCTTGGACATCATCAAAATGCTCTTAAGTTAGAATGGACCATATGTATTTATCTTCTGACATCAAAAGTTTGCAAGGCCTAAACAGCTTGTAAATGTAAACCATTTAATCTTCTCCCAGAGTAGGTCCTTCAAGTGATACACATGAATAGACCCTGAGATGAAAGTGTGTGTGTGTATATGTATATGTGTATATATATATATATTTACATTACATACACTTGTATCAACTTTTGGTGTCTCTAGTCACTGCTGCTGGAGGTGGTGGTGCATTTTCTTTGAGTTTGGTTACAATTAGATGTAGAAAACACGAAAGCAGAGATCACCAGGATTGTGTGGCAGAGCCAGCATCATCTGATCCATTTCCAATCATTATTTTATTAAGACTTCTTAACAGAAACCATATAAGTTAACAGTAGATGCCTGACATATGATAGGTAAGTTTGCCCTTTGCATTTCTGTGTGCTACTTGTTGCAAATGAATGGGGGTATTCTTGAGAGTCCCAGCCCCCCCCCCCAGCTTTTTGCCATGTCAGCTGTTTTAAGCAAAAGTGTGAACCTTTTAGAAGAGGCCCGTCGGCAGCCATGGCTGTTATGCAGTCCGTAGGACATCGACTACCATCTATGGTCAACCAATCTAATCTTATTTGATGGTGTGCTGACGCGCCCCTACCTGCACAGCAGTTTTAATAATAATTTATGCAATTAGTGTATGAAATTGGGTGTGTTTGCCATTCCCTGCCCTTCTGAGGTTCTTGGATCTCTCTGTGTACCCCGGTCGCTCCGGTGGGTGCATCTCCTAATCTGTGTGCATGCAGAGGAACGTGTCCAGGGCTAATTCTAGTGCAGCGCGCTGGAGCCTGGGTGCAGAGTTCTTACAAACAGGCCTTGTGCCCATACGGAGACTCAACAAGGCTCAGTCTGTAAGAGATATACCCTCCGAAGGCCAGCAAAGTAAACAAGCGTTTTCTCGGTACGCTTGGAATTCGCTTCTGTGCTTTTCCTTGCCGTTTAATTCCCCCAACGCTGTCCAATGAAGCTCCTCGCTTAGTCCTCAATCTGATTTCTCAATTGCTCTTTCAGGCCAGCAGAAACTGAATGTTTTCTTAATAGTACCAAAATAAACAAACAAAATGTATCGTACATACCCTGCCTTCTAGACCTAATATGCTTCCTGATCTGCTTCCTTCGTTTAAATATGCAGGATGGTCGAGCGATTCACCTCTTTACCATGGGCAGCCATTCCCAGCCCAATTTTTTGCGCCATTTGCATGTTTAATATTTATCGAGTGGGTTAAGGCAGGATCCTCATACTTCTCAGGACTACAAATCCTCCTCCGCTTCTGGTTGCGGCTGATATTGCGGGGAGGAGTATAGCCAGAAACCAATTTCACTAGAATAGTGTGTGGGGGGGGGGGCCTAATTTCAACCCTTCCAGCAGTGGCGGATCTACCGGGGTCGCAGGGGTCGCGACTGCGACCGGGCCCCGGCGGCAGGGGGGCCCAAGCCAAGGGGCCGCCCGAAATCTTTTTTACGTTTTTTTTTTTTTTTTTTTTTTTTTTTTTTTTAAATAAGGCAGGGGCGTCCAACATGCGGCCCGCGAGACCTCGAGGTGCGGCCCGCGTAAGATCGGCAGCCAGGGCAACCGATCTTACACGAGCCGCACCTCAAGCCCTGCTACTTACTTGTGGGAGGGTCTTCTGGACAGCACAGAGGAAGCGGAGTTCACGTGACTTCCTACTTCCTCTGTGCTTTAGCAGAGAAGGCAGAGGGAGGCCGCGCCCCCTGCTGAAGTCTGTGAGCGGCATCGAGGGAGCTGCAGTACAGGTAAGGGGGTGGGGAGGGTGTTTGAATGAGTTTGTGTGATTGAGGGAATGAATCTGTGAATTAATGATTATATGAATAAATGTGTGTGTGTGTGATAGCATGGATGTGTAAGTGCTGGAACCTAGGCATGATGGGACTGTGATTGCTGTTAGCAATCACACTCCTATCATGCCAAGTCAGCCAGTACATGCTGAAACCTGGCTAGCTGCCCCCCTTGTGTATTGATGCTGCCAGCAGTATGGGGTCTGCACATCACTTACAGCCATCCTGTACCAGCATGTACTGGCTGACTTGGCATGATAGGAGTGTGATTGCTAACAGCAATCACAGCGAGCACAGTCCCATCATGCCTAGGTACCAGCATTTACTGGTTGCCTAGGCTAACAGCAATCACACTCCTATCATGCCAAGTCATATTGCTAATTTTGTCCAATTGTGTGTTACCTACTTTTATTAAACATGTGAGTTTTTATTATTTTTAAAGGTGGGGGTCATTTTCGGTTTTGGCTAAGTGAACCCTGAATGTTTTGGTCCAGAATTTTCATTTTAGTTCATCCCTAGAATAAATCTAGGGAATCCTGAATTTGTAGTCGCAAAACTTTCAAGGCCCAGAAATCAGTGAGAGGAAGAGTAAAGGTTTTGTGTCATTTTACTTTATTTTAATCTGCATATTAAAGTGGCCCACTGCAGAAAAAACTTGGACACCCCTGGATTATGCCCTTTGTACATGCGCCCCTTTTTCTTTGATTATGATTCAATATGTAAATTGAATTTGTTGAATTAGTTGAAAAAACATTGTTGGGTAAAAATCATGTTTTTTGTGGGGGGGTGAGGGGGTGGGGGGGCCCTTAACAGATTCTCGCACCCGGGCCCTGAGGCATCTAGTTACGCCCCTGCCTTCCAGCATAAAACTGATCTGAAGATCAATTGCTCTATTTCTTAACCTTTTTAAGAACTACTTCTTCCCATCTTCCGTTAAACCCCCGTTCATTCATTATATGCCTCTCCTTGCGTTTTGTGTATTTTTGGCACAAATTTAATCTCTTATGACCGTATCATTTCCGGTTTAGGTACCCAAGGGATGTTTAAATGGCACACTAATGTGTCTTGGCTAAGAAGTCTGTCGGGTGCCGACCATTTGCGTCCGCTGGAATGGAGTAGCTGAATGTGAGAACGCAATTTTTCAGGGCTAAGTGGATTATTTAAGGTTTTAGCAGTATTTGGCCCATTGGCTGGTGGGCCCCTGGTCTAATCCATAGTTAATTAAAGTGGCGTGAATTACAGGAATAATCTGTACTAATCGCCATGACGGCTACTCTGCCCAGATGCGCTGCTTCAGGGAATTATATTAAAATGCATCTTAATATAGTGGGTTTAGGTTTTTTTGTGTGTGCTTTTAATCCTAATGTAGACTGGAGAGTCCCTTTAAGAAAGACATGAGAACTTTTCTATGGTTTCATTAAAGCGGAGGCTTCACCCTCAAGTGTGTGTGTGTGTGTGTGTGTGTGTATCCCCCAACCCCCCCCCCCATATAGTGCCTACATAATTGGCAGATTGCAATCTGTCATCTTCTGCCTCGTTCCTTTTTCAATTTTGTTTTAAATTCCCTGTTCACATCTGCCTTCCTTCTTTGCATTGCTTTCCCCGTTTTCTCATACCTGTGCCATATGCGGCCTGCATTTTCTTCTATAAATAACACTTTTGATCACTGCAGTTTAACCCCGTCCTGCAGAGTTTAATGAAGACTGAAGAGCTGACCCATATTGATATGAAAGCTTTTATATCTCTGTATGTAAAACAGCTCCTTTTTGTTAGAATTGTCTATATACTGGAATAACTGGCAAAGTGTGACCTTTTACATTAACCTTTTAGTGGATCAAAATCTATATTTTTGTGTTGATTGCACAGCAGCGGTTAAAAAGTTAGTGTTAATTCTTAACATTAGCTGCTGCATGTGTGTTCTACACGTTATAACGAGGCCACTATACAGGGCCGGGAAATCCTAAACGGATCCAGTCCGTGTGCCCAGGGCTTCGTGCCGGAAGAACACTTGAGCTGTAATCTTTGTGCCGAGTTAGAGACGCATGCTGACAATGACCAGCTCTGACCAGCTCAGTTATTTATACCCTCGAGGCCTTAATATTCTTGGGGTTTCATAGACATTTTGACCAAGATCCAGCATATAGACTAACGATGCTGGCAATCAACCAGCCCTGACTTTACTAGAGATGCTTGCTGGATAATAAAACACACTTTAGAAGATCTGTGGTACGGGGGAGCCCAAAACCAGTGGCTACATGTGCCTCGGGGGCTCTCTGATAACCGTGTTCTAAAGAGGCAGCTCTGCTGGCCAGAACGGCTCGGTACTCGGCATTAGTGCTGGACAGCGGAACGTGTAGCTTTCCTTTAAGGCTTGTAAGTGTTTTGTGAAAACATTGCTGCTGCTTGTTCTGGAATTTTTATTTTCCTTCCTGCCCAGTGGAAACTGTAGAGATAAGTGACCGTTATCTCAAGTGCCTGCTTTATTATACCGAATCCATGACCTTTTTACCCTTCAAGCTTCAAGGCTCCGAAGCAGCTGGTCCTCGTATTTTAAAGGGCTTACTGTGCGCCTTTAATGCCAGCGGCCAGTTAATGCCGGTTACATGGTGAGCTTTGCATCGGGATACTCGCAGTTATAACCATCTTTCATTTTCTGTTCCCATCTCCTGCCACGGCATGCCCCTCGCTGGGACAAAGTAGTCCGGCCTGTAACTTGAAGTAGTGTGCCCTCTTTTTTTATATATATACATTGCACTTTAACATTCCAGTCTATGAGAGATGTGTCACGCCTCCCTTTGAGCGAGATGGTTCTGGGGTTTCATCTATCTAGTCTTTAGATAATACGTACTTTGTTTGGCACTGTAACATGCATTCACTGCTCATTTCCTCTTTCAATAAAAAAGTTTCTATATTATATATATTTTTTTTAATATAGAAACTTTTTTATTGAAAGAGGAAATGAGCAGTGAATGCATGTTACAGTGCCAAACAAAGTACGTATTATCTAAAGACTAGATAGATGAAACCCCAGAACCATCTCGCTCAAAGGGAGGCGTGACACATCTCTCATAGACTGGAATGTTAAAGTGCAATGTATATATAAAAAAAAATATACATATATATATTTTTATTTTTTTTTGTGTGTGAAGCCATGAAGAAAACTTATGGATGTCTCACTCGTGGGACCTCCTGACCCACCCCAAATGCCAAGCCAAGGGGATTGGAAACCTCTCAAGGCCTGAAGACAAAGCCGCTCTGTGTTCTTTGTATTTTATTTATTAAAATAACTCAAATTAATAAGGGAAACTTTTAAAGTGCACCGTTTATTTTCTTCGTTTTTTCCGGTTAGCCAATGTTAGGTGTTTTAACGTCTCCTACCTCACACAATTCTACTAAGAGGCCAGACTTTGTGATACCGCCTGTGTTGTACAATGCAGCAGCTCGTCTAGGCAGACAGGGAAACCCTACGAAAGCTTGGACCTCATTAGCGTTGCCGTAAAGAATGCCAACGTGTCTTGTGACTGACAACAATGGCAGCCTGTCGATAAATTACTTTTATTGGAACAAAATGGGGGGGGGGCAGGTCTTTGTCGGTGCTAACCCGCATTAGTCAGATTATGTAGTCTGGTATGAGTGTGAACTCCCAGGGTCCTAAGAAAAGGTTAAATAAGTGACATAGAGTGCAAAGCATCTGAGTGTCTGTGTTTGATTTGTGACTTGCTGACTCGGGTCTCACACCCAAGTGAGGAACAAGATGCTCTATGAATAGCCTAATTCTTCCTCTGTTTCATAGTTGTGTAGTTCTGTAAATTAATAGAATTCCCCCCCCCCTCTAAACCTTTAGCTGGAAAAATGCATGTAAACCACATGTGTGGCAGTAACGGTTCCCCTGCGTTATAACGGTGAACTCCGCATAAAACTATTATTATTACAGAACAAAAACCAGAATAGAAGCGTTGCTGGATTCATTGGCACTCTTCACATTTACAGGGGAACTGTTACATCCGAAAAGCTAAAGCCAAACCCGAGCTGAAAACATGTGTTAGATTACCGTATTTGCTCGATTATAAGACGAAAAAAAAAGTGTGTGTGTGTGTGTGTGTGTGTGTGTGTGTGTTAGTTAAATGGGGGTATAGGGTGTGTGTGTGTGTGTTAAATGGGGGCATAGGGCATTTCTGGAGTGGCGTTAAGGGGGCATTTAATAGAGCACTCTGCCTCCTGAAATGCCTTATACCTCCCTATATGCCACTCTGCCCCATAATATGCCTTTTAACCCCCTAAATGCCAGAGTGGCATATAGGGGTATAAGGCATTTCTGGAGGCAGAGTGCTCTATACAATGCCTTTTAACTCCCTTAATGCCACTCTGCCTCCTGGAATGCCTTATACCTCCCTATATGCCACTCTGCCCCATAATATGCATTTTAACCCCCTAAATGCCAGAATGGGATATAGGGGTATAAGGCATTTCTGGAGGCAGAGTGGCACATAGGGGGTCAAAAGGCATACCATGGGGCACAGTGGCATATAGAGGGTTAAAAGGCATATCATGGGCCACAGTGCCATATTGGTGTGGCAAGCCTGGGGGCAGATGTGCGTAACTGGGGGACAGGTTGGAAAATACAAGGAAATAAAAACAAAAAAAATATTTTTCTCAATCATAGCTTTTATTTAAAAAAATAGTTTACATGAATTAACATTTACTGGTAAAACTTTTTTCCTTTAGGGTCGTCTTATATTCAGGCTTTTTCTTTTTTTCCTAAGTTAATATTCAGATTTTGGGGGGTCGTCTTATAATCAGGGTCGTCTTATAATCGAGCAAATACGGTAATTATTTCTCAAATTTCCCTTTCAATTCCTGTGATCTCTCAACCCAAATAGGATGTTATAACGCGCTCCCCGGCCGTGGCTGCGCATGAGCCTCCAGCACTATAGATTGTGTGGGACCTCTCTTTTAAAGCGTTCTCTATAAATCTTTCCAGCCAGCCTGATGTGGCATAAAGAGAAAAGTGATTAACTAGTGCGTATCGGTATAAGGTAGGGGGTAATCCGGGAAGAAAAACGCGTTGCAGGTAAGTGTGAAGGTTTTCTCATTTCCCTATAATGTTATGGCCCCTACGGATCCCCGAAAATAACTTTGTTCCGTGATACTGCAGTATATTCACAGCGTCCTCTTCGTTTTTTACTTAGCCTTTGGGTGAAGACGGCTGCTGTAATTATCTAAAGGAACTAAATCCGCTTTTAAGCCGCCTCGTGCTTTGCAGCAAGTCTGATTTAAGCATGTCTGTCAGTCAGGTTCTCCATGCGCGGGGATTTATTGGCCGAGGAGTAGGTGATTCTTTTAGGTCCATAAAAAATGTATGCGTTTCTGTTGCGTTATACTGTAGTGAATCCGGGGCTACCATTTTTATCTGAAAGGCTTGTGTATTTTGAGTGCTAATACTGTGAAGGAATCCACGGGCCTCTCGGGACTGTTTTTAAACTGATGCTCCTTTATAGGAATTCCACCCCTGCCTCCCCGACTGCTGTAAAAGGATAGCAGTCAGGATATGGCTTGCGAAGGGGGGATAAGAAAAAGAACCTTACAAAGCCCACATTGTTCAGCCCCCCTGCCCAGTTCTTGCCCCTAGGAATGGATATTGAATTCAAGTTATCTTGTGATAAGTGATGGGTTACAGAAGCATTTTCTGCACAATGGCTCAGTCAGTCAGCCGAGAACACCTTCCGCTTCCATTTAATTTGTGTTAAGACACTTTGTCATCTTCATGGAATGCTTAAAACGTTCCTCTTCGGAGAGCAGCACTGAGATCCCTTCGCCTGCCCTTTGCTGGGGATTTCTTTTGCTCCGTGGCAGGAAAGACGTGATTATGATGCAGAAAATCAAAGTGGGAAGAATTTCCAAGTATAAAGTAGCTGTACTGTAATGCATATTATATACGTGTGTAAGTTGAGCTACATGTCATGCGGACTACGTGAAGGAAGGATATGCACAGTGATTGGAACTGGAAATCTTGTTATGGCCATATGCATTTAAAATAACTTTTGCCATTGATGCTTTATAAATCACTAGCTGCTTTCTCTGGGCGTTTGGCGCTTTTTGGTTGCCAGCAGCGAGTCACTCATTGCTCCCGAATTTCCCGATTACATTGCAAATACACGTATTTATAGTAATGTATGGACTGTACAGGTTAAAGCCATGATGCCACGAGTACTGTTACAATTAACGGGAGCAGTAATCGTGTAGATCCCTGTCGATGCTATTTAGTTAAGGTTATATGCTGCGACTGACCAGTGGCTCATTCTGCTCTAGGCTGGGGGGTCCATGGTGGCCAGTAGCCCCTCGGTCACCAAACTACGGATCATTCCGTTGGAAAAACTTTCTCTAAAGCAATATAAGCAGCAAGCCGTGGGATGTGAATGGACTTCACTCCCTAATCTGGTGATAACCGCCACAATGCGTGCGGACGATGGGCTACGGATTTAATCTTTCCTCTTCCGATTCCCAGCGTCTGCTTTTTCTCCCTTTAGAAGACACATAAAAGCCAGTGTGTTTGGGTGTTTATTTTTGAGAACTTGTCGCAGTTCATACGGCAGAACAGGAAGTCTTCTGTTTTATGTACAGTTCAGTCAGTGTTTGTTTACAAGTCTACATTTATCTCCTAGCTTCTCCAGTACGACGTCGGTTAAGAATACAGCTCTAAAAGATCTTTCCTACAAGGCTTCTGTTGGTTAGGCTCGTTTAACGCATGGCTATATGGGCACATGTTCTGTGCGCTAATAGAAAGCAACATGATTTTGTAAAAAGCAAAACGTGACATATAATCCGGTTTTATAATAGTCATTAGTGTAGCAGACAACGGTTACAAATAGTACTTCGTTGCCTCTGTATTGTAGCACTTAATGGACTAAGCTGAGCAGTCTGCTCCCTACCATGGCTGATCGGTAGCATCGGACCTATGCGTAGAAGTCTAAAAGTATTGTATTTATATTGAGAGCGAGATATATGCAGTTGACTCAATTACTGTAGGCACAGATGTACAAAAATATTGTGCGAAATGAAGATTTGCACCAGAATATAGAAATTGCCTGCCTTCCTCTTGTGTCGGTCGTGTCTCATTGCGCATGGCATAGAGCTGCCGAGGCATGAATGACGAAGGGAGCATAAGATGGCGTTCTCATACACTGCGGTGTTTCGGTGGGTTTTTTGTCTCGTCAACACAGCGACTCAACAGTCACCACCGGAGTAAACCTGCGTGCGTGGAACAGCCTCGCTTCCTGTTTGCCGCTGCGCTCTGTGGTTCTTGTCTTTCCTTTTGTATACATAATTGTGTTCTTCTAGGCTGTGTGGTCGACACAAGTATTGGCGTGTGTGGAAATGGCCCATGCACACGGTCTGCTGGAACGTGTAACACATCTGGCAGCTGCTCGAAACGCACCGTGTTTACGGTTAATAGTAGTTGTGCGCAAAGCCAATAATAAACACCGTAAAGTCTGCTTACGTGATTCTGTCTTTGGAGCAAAGGCTGTTTAAACTAGGGAATCCCTGCGCGATACAGCTGGACACGCCAGTGTGCGTTACAAACTAACTCTCGTAAGGAGTACAGGGATACCTCCTTCCTTCCCTTATGGCATCTAAGAGGCAAGTCTGGTTCGGTTTATGGAAAGAAGTGATATATTTTATTTTTGTAAGACTGGTTCAGGTAGAAGAGCAGGTCCCTCCATAACTACTGCCGTTGGGTTTTACCCACTGAAGCGGGAGTTGGCTGGAAAGTTGACGCTTCAATGGAGTAATTTATATATTATGAAGCCCTCGTAATAAAGTAAAAGAAAATGGTCCCGTAGGCACATTGGCTGTCTCCTTAGACTGCCTGGAACTCTTGTGAGAGCCAGGACTACAACTGGCCTGTGAGGAGTATGGCTTTTATAGGCATTATAGTGCATATGACAGTTGGTGTCTTTTCCACGTTGGAGCATAGAGTCTCATAAAATGCTGAAAGGAATTACTTTTACTGTATGGGGATGAGCCTCTAATCCCTCAGCCATGTCTAAATTATTAGCACTGCTACCTGGCTTCCTTTAACTAGAGTATAAAGTGAAGTTATTCCGTAATTAAATTCCCATTTAGTGCCTTGTTTTATGGTCTAAGAAGGCTTCTTCGCGTGTGTGTGTGAATGTGTGCGCGTGTGTGAATGTCTCTTGCAAAAATGGGTTCATTCTGCTAATCAATCGGTCAGGAGTTGTACTGAATACTCTATTGTTTAATAGTCGGACTGTTACTGAAGCATTTTAACATGTCGGCTTCGTTTTTTTGTTTTTTTTTCCCAGCGAGTTAGAGGTTTAAGTAAAATTATTTGTTTTGGCATATGGTTAGTGCGAATAAAGGGAAGTTAGCAGCTCGTCTGTCATTAGCAATTCTATGAAATTAAAATGAAAATCCTCGGAGGCCCAAACTGAATCGAGCGAGAGATCTGCGACCAGCTGAAATCTCGCAGCATTATCAGGTATGGGCTGGGCATTAAAATTTGGCCCTGGCGTTTTAAGGCCGACGGCCAATAAATGTGGCGACCAACTGCTGGATAAAAGCCTCTGCACACTCCTCTTAACCGAGTGTAGTCGCGCACTAACACACAGGTATAGCCGTGCAAGGGGCGATAACGTAGGAGGCACCCGTTGCGCTTTTACCCAGTGTGCCAGCTTTATGGAGGGCCAAGTCATGTACATCTGGAGAAACCTTTCGTAGGGCAGTAGCTTGCTTATCTTTTTTGTGTCCCTTTTTTAGTTCTGCCAACAAGAAAAAGGGGGCTGGTACTGTAACCTGGTTAAAAACCTGGTGTTTTAGGCGCATTTAAGTTTTTCTGTGACTTGGCATTCAGTTTTTAAAATACCAGCATGTTTCTCATGCTTTCAAATGTGTCAATGATTTAGAATGTAAGTCTGCATGATGCCAGATTCATAATTTGATTATTGTGCAATTGAATGAAGATTACACTGCAATTTATCCAATACCGTTTTTGTTTTGGGCGCCTAGCCTGCTGATCTGGCAGTTTTTGCTACCTTTTATCAATGTGCTATAAAGCATTCATTGTAATCGATAGATTACATTATAAGCTGCTTAACGTTGCAAATGTTGCAGAATGTGTGACTTGCCTCACAAAGAGCCAGTCCATACCGGGATCACGAGCCAGAATGCCAGCAGGTAACGGCTTCTCTCGGAGTAAAGTATTCATTTCTGTAGCCGCTGTCAGGCTTTGGTTTAAGAAAGAAATGCCTTGCACCAACCACCTAGAAGTCTCTCGTGTCAGCCATGTTAACGGACTTCACATTTACATATACCATCACAATAACATTGGCGGACTTCATTCCGCATACATTTTAGTGGCATTGCACTCTGAACCTGTCCTTGAGTCTGATATCTCTTATCTGTTAGCAGAATGAGTAGCAATATTAATGGCTGATTGACCTGTTACTACTGTTTTCAAAAAGCTTTTTTTGTAGTTTTAAATGTGGCGTAGCTTGTGCTTCAACCAACTAGATACGCGTTGGGTATAACGGCTGAAGCCTACAGCAGTTTAACGGAGAATTAAGAGACTCCACACGGCCGGCTTACTAACTTGTGAGATGTTTCGCCCCATGGCTGCTGCTTCTCAGACTCTGCTGCTGGATTCCTGTTTTCTGGGTTTTGGGTGGTTTTTTTTTTGTTTTTTGTTTTTTTTTTTTCTTTTTCCTCATTTGAATCAGCTGATCAAGACTTAAAGGCCAATTCCCGATTAGTTAACAATTGGTTTTATGCTCTTTTATCATTTGTCGAGTAGCTCGAAGGTTCTTGAACACCATGTGCAGTATTCTATTGATCGCCTAAACAGTACGATGAGGCCCTTCCTCGCATGGCTGCATATTTCTTGAACAGACTGCAGATCTTTTTTTTTTTTTTTTTGTTTGGTTTGGTTTTGTGTCTTGGCCTCGGCTTCCTTCAAGCTTCCAAGACCCTGAGATTCAAACTGCTGATGTTTCTTTATTTTACAGGCAGTAGCCAGATTATGGCTATGATGTCAGCATTCATTTAAAGCTCCTTTATCTAAAGGTATTCTATAAAGAAGACCCTCTGTACTTCTATATCCTTCTGTTGTATTTGTACTGTATTCGGTAGTCATGTATATGTAATGTTTGCTGCAAAAAGTTGCTTAAATATTTATTCCTACATCTTGCGCACGTTCTCGCCTACACATGCGCCTCTGCTATCATATTGGAGTTGGGAACACGGCACAGATCACGTCATGTGAACAATGATGCAGCAAGTGGTGTCGGACGTCCTCACACAAGATATATAATATGTTAATACGCATCCGTATTATAACCGTACTCTGACTTTATGTACGGGACTTCTGAAGTCCACTCGATCGTACTGCCTCTTAGTGTCCAGAGTCTAGCTAGAAAATGAGACGCTTGGCCTTGGAGAACGCTGGATATGCTGCATGGAAACCATGTATGGGGAAAACCAGGAACCAAGGCGCACCCGTGCAAAATCTTATGTTTTCCTGATCTTCAAATAACAGACGTGGTGCGCAAATACCGTACTGAACTTCAGTTCTATACCGCCTAGCTCGGTGCGACAGCCCGGCTATTACTTAACACTACGTTCGGGAAAGCAAAGGATTTCTTCACCGTGGGCTGGTCAGCAGGTCGAGACATGAGTGAGGTAATTAGTCATTTACAGGTTAATCATTATTTCTTTATAGTGATGTTTCACCTGGATCACACCTGGGTGCAGTTATTTCCTGTTGGATTTTTTTTTTTCTTCAAAGGATGTTTCCTCATTAGGGCAACATCTGGTAAATGGTAACGACAGAGTAACACTTTGCAGGGAAACCACTGCTTCTGCAGTTTATTATTGGCCGGGAAAGTACTTATGGCTAATTCTATAGCATTTATGTGAACGATTACCCGCTCTGCAACTCTGCCAATATATAAATGAGCGGGAACGAATGTTCATGTAATGCACCTGAAATCTCTGCCAATGTCCCCAAGTGTCACTTTTTGCCCCGTTTTTAAAGCCCTTTCAGATGTAAAGACCAAGGCGTTTGGAAAGATCACCCTTTTACCAATAACCTGCTTACCTTTTCCGTTTCTTTTATATCAAGCCACCCTTACACCGTGTATTACAACCCTGTATATTTTGTGTAATTATATATAACACTAGCTAGTACGCTTGGTTCTTTAGAGCCGGCGTTGCAGACTCTGGAGCTGGAGGTCCGTTTGTGGAATTGTGATTTTCGGTTATCTTTCCGCAAGCCGTGCCGTTTTCCTTCCTTGTGTTACTGCGGGGTTTGCATCTTGCACTGTCTGCCATCTGTGCACCTCCTCCTCCACCCATTTATTTTCTATCTGCCATGAAACATATGCTAATCCAAAGGTCCGGAGCCAAGGAAATCTTAAAGGTCGCGCAAAGTCGCCTCACAACCCCTTTGGGTCCACAGGGCTCTAGGGGTCTTATTGTGTTTCAAGCAGTATGGGTTATCATTGACTATACGTTTTAAGAACGTTATTTTAACAGGGACCTCGGCCGCATGTTGCATAGTTATTAATACATGCCTCGATAACATGCTTATTCCATGACTAATAAAGTGTGCATATAACATATCACATCTATATCTAGAGGAATGGGACTGGCCATACAATAGTGTCTTTCAGTGAGAATAGGCAGGAAATGAAGCCACCAACTTTGTGGGAAAGTCAACACAGGACTAAGTAAAAGTGAATGGTTTCTTTTAATAGCGATCAATTCAAGAGACAAGAGCCTCCTGCAGTGCACGATCTACTCGACACCTTTAAGATGCTCGAGGATCTCCTGCCGTAAACCCGCGTGGGCAAACGTCGTGTCCTCGGAGCTCTGGAACCGAATAACTCAAATCCTTTTCAAACTGTAACTATCAGTGGGCTGGAATTTCACCGTCGCCCTTCTTTAGCAGCGCTGCTTGTAAAACTGATTCGGCTTTGTCTTGGTAATCCTTACGTGTTCAATGTGTAATATAATGAAAGGATTACACGTGACAGATTTACTTTGTGTTGAAGTAGCTTTGTGACCGAGTAAACCTGTGATCCTTCTACTAATATTTGGTGTGCGTGAGGTGCTGAAGTGGCCACGTTCCGTCAGGGGAACTGGAGTGTAAATCGGAGACCGTCCTTATTTACCGTTGGCATTAGTTAAGCTTCTTCGGATGTTTGGGAACGAATGGCTTTGTTACAAGTGTTGGGAATCTGCGTTTGTGCCGGGTTGCTGTGTATAAGCATTTTCCTTTCTAAAAGCTGGCTGTGTACTCGGTCCTGGCCGTGTGTTTATTCTTGGTGGAATGTTAATTGTAGGACCGGGCTGGAGCAGTAAAAGTAGCAGTTGGATTGTCCTCCCACAACATAGAAAACAGCATGAGAGTGGAACGCTGCGCGGCGTTATGTCCAGGAAACCCCAAATCATCTGTTTCTATTTTCACTCCAGCCTCTCTTGCTGGTCGTGAGTTAAACCCTTAATCGCTTCTTGCTGGTGGCAGATGGCCTGGCAAGAGAGGTGGCAGATGGCCTGGCGAGAGAGGTGGCAACTATTTGTCTCCAAAAGCCATTGATTCAAGAACATGGTTCTAGTTTGGGGTCGATCCCTTCCCTCTAACAAAAAAGGAACATCTTTCTTTACCGATTCCTACCTTTTTTTTTTTTTTTTTTTTGGCAGCTTAAACTTTAGAGTGAAAGTGTTTCAGAACCATTGCTGTTGGCATCATATTGTTAACCTCACGATGTCTGCCCAAATATCACACACCGTTACTCTTCCACGTATGAAACCTGTCTAATGTGTTGTCTGAATATTGTTTGATTCCGTAGGCATATTAAAACTTGGCCGAGGTGAAAGACATAATAGTAACCAGGTATTAGATGGGCAGAGGTAACGGATTTCTTGGACTATGCCTTTTTTTTTTTTTGTTTGGATGGGCCAGGCTGCTCTTTGTGTCTAAAATCTGTGGCCGTCCACGTGCCGATACCACGGAAAGATAAAGGATCCTTTTTTATCGTAACATGTCTTAGTTGTGGTTTCCCTGGGGAATTTGTTGCTCTGTTTGTAACATTTTAAATATTTTAAGCATGAAAATAAATGACGATTTCTTTTGAACACAGCTTGTGTTTTGGTTTTTTTTGTCTCTAGCTGTGTCATGGTAGATTACGTGCAGATGATTACATGAAAAGGAGTTCAATGCACAAAGTTAGAACACCTTTTGGACAGGCTCCTTCAAGAAGAACTTTTACTCCCGGCATCTAAACTTTTGTGATCTTATAGCGGTCACTATAGATTGATCCAATCTTCCCTTTAATAAAGTTGTGTGTGTCTTAAACATGGATGGACGAAGCAAAGGTCATATTTGAGGTCTCTTACAGTAGGAACGATGGTCTGAATGGGGTCTTATCTCTATACAGATGACATGCTTGGCCTCAACTATGAATAAACCAAGCCAGAGATGACAATACTGTTCAAGCTGACAGTCTCTCAATGTCACTGTGAACCTAAAAGCTGTCCGTGTGACCTGTTAGCATCTTTAAATGTACTTGGCGTTTCTCGTCTTCATGCGTTCAATCTTTAAAAAAAAAAAAAAATTGTTTTCCAATTCCAAGTTGGGTTAGGGTTTGCATTCTAAATCAAAATATTTTCAAAGTGTTCATGTGCGTGTTAAATATTAACATATGGCCATTTCTTCATACCTACTAATATGCCAAGTATATCACTTGGCAAATCAAGGGTCACCTTACTTACCCGTTTCTATCTGCCTCTGTGTCAAATAAAATGCTAGTCAAATCATAAAGTTATGAGGCAATTGATCTCTTAGTGTTTTATTGCTTTATATGTTTAGATAAGCAATGAGTGAACATTCCGATCAAATGAAAATCATAAGAACTCAACCCCCCCCCCCATCAATAAAACTTGCCGGGTATTTTTGCCGAGCCGAGTTGATCACGCATGCCGCTCCACGGCTGCCTTATACTTTTGAACCCCAGATGTACTCTTCAACTTTTACATCCGCCATTTTTAATATCCTGCTTAATTTTTTTGATTTTGCGTTTCCTAAGAAAATGCGAACCAGGTTCTATTTCTTCCGTATGAGAGCCTCGAGCTGCTGACGGGCACCGGTTTCATCTAAAATGCTTCCATATTGAAACCAGACACAAGGATGTGCGGTTCCTGTTTGCGAGGATTTAAACCCCTAAACTGGGGTGCGGCTTGAATATTTATCCCTTCTCCATTTATATACCATTATTATATGACTCTTCTGCTAAATCCTGATCTGCGTGTGTTTTTATATTTAGATATATATATGTATATGTGTGTGTGTTTTATTTACCCTCTAACGATCTGTACTGATTAGTATTGTAGATAACCCAGATAGTTAATATGAAAATATATTCTGTCGTTTTCTTTGAGGATAGTAAATCTTTTACTTGTGCACACCCAGTTATCTTCCTACTGCCGCGTAAGTGCCGTTAACCCGTGTAACCTTGTTAGGATGGGCTTGAACGTACAATTATTACTAATTACTGCTATGCCCGTACCTTTGCTTGGCATAGTTTGGAAACGGCTAAGAGCTGCAGGGAGAAATAATTTGCGACCGGCCATGTGACATGTGATTTTGGCCATGTTGTAACTCTTGCAGTCGTTAAAACGTTATCATAGATGTCTGTAGTTACCCCATATTGTGAAGTGGTGCAACTAGATCCGTTGGCTCTTAAGTGAGTAGCAGTATATGAAATGCAATGCTGGTAGGGAACTATTTCTTTTTTTATTTTAACACTTTAGGCTTTATTCCCCAAGTTTTTAGTGTTTAAGTCTTAACTCGGGCTAGTGTACATCTCGGGTATAGCCATCAATTTAGTTATTCCCCATTGGCGATAACTTTGTTGGCTTTAATTGGGTTTAGTGGGTTACCTGACTGGTGATGTCTACCCGTCTCCGCCACGTGAAGCTGCCACTGATCTGTGCGTTTGGCTTTTGTTTCCTTTGCTGTCCTACTTGTGGGGTTTGCGTCCATCTAACCTTCAGCTCTCCCCTCCCTGTCTTTTCAGAACTACGCGATTTATTCTATTGGTTCAGGGCCGCAGACAGACCAGGGACTGTGTATTCTTGCCTTAAACAAGTAGTTCAGTGAATTTTAATGACGGTGTCTGTGCCCCATCTGGTAAATACAGCCCTGGGACTGGAGTGTAACCCTGTACTGGTTCCTAAAAGAAAACTATTCTGTAGGACAGAGTGAGAACGCGGGGGCCAGATAATGGTGCGTTCCTTGGAGACATTGTAGCCGCTTGCCTGCAGAGAGCGGACACCTCTTCCAGTCTCACATTTTAAGCATACAGTGTGAGCATCTTTTTGTGTCTTTTTATTTCTTTGTACTTTATTAATTAGGACTTTAATCAGTCCTTGGTCTTGTCTTAGCTTCAGGATAGCTTTATGCCAATCCCCTCTCCGCTAGCCTTCCGCTGGTGGGAGGCTGTTCCGCGTCTCTAGTAGTGGATCATCCACTGTGGAAGTTTTGTGCGACTTACCCAAAATACCTTTTTAACTGTTAATAAAATATATATGTACATGTAGGACCTTTTATTCCTTTGTACGTAAGTGAAATGCTCTTCGGGTCCTCCCTTTTACATAGTGTAATATATGCCTCTGTCCTTATTCACTATATGAAAATGTGTCTTATGCTTGAATATTTTAAATGCCACGTACACAGCTTTGAGCGTAGTCCACACGCTGTCTTCTGGCTGCAGCAGGCTAGCTACGCGGTTATCTGGCCGGTTTTAAGCCTGTGGGTAAAGATTCATGTGGTTGGTATGGTGCAACGAAACAGCCCTTTCTGCCTTCTAAAACTGAAACGTTTGTGGCTTCCTTCCTAATTACGGCTCTATGTATATACTTCATTAGACTCGAACGTTAAGCTCGTGTGGGAAGGTGACTGTCTCGTGTCCGGTGCCACATCGCACGTTCTCTCTCGCTGTCATGGGCTGGCAGGAGAGCTCGGTGAATATTTCTACTCCCTACATCATGACCGCTTGGTTAAAAATACAGCGTTAATGATCATTTGGGATAAAGCTTTAAGTGCAAATGTTGTTGTTGTTTTTAAATATATAAGTTTTGCAGGAGGCGTATTATGGTCATGATATACTTATAAACCAGCAGTAGGAGAACACCCCTAGTGTTGGGGGTTGCGAAAGCCTGTGTGAGTGTACTCTGCACTGTACATGCTGCAGTGGTAGGGATCACTTTATATTTAGTATCCCTGTGAATTAGCTTGGCTACACCTATTATGTGTACATTTTAGGTAACCCCCACAAAGCTACATAAAACTGTTTTGCTTCTTGTGGCCCGTGTTTTATAGTGGTTTTATAATCATGCAGGCTTCACATGCTTCCTTCAGTAGAAGAATTATCGCTTTCCGTAGTAAATTTTAAATACACCCAGCAATTGGCCTTCCCTTGACTTAGCTGAAACAACATGACCTGCTCAGACCGTATAACATGCCCGTACCCCGACGCACCGTAACCGAAGACCGCGATACCGCCGCTCGTTTACACCAGCATTACAAGGACTACTGTTGGCGTTGGCAAAAATCTACAGGTACCTCTGACTGTGTGACGACCGGCATGTCTCCTTCCCACGCCAGCCGCTGCACCCTTGTTGAGGACGCTTGTTCAGTGTGGCTCTGTAGCTTATCACGCGCGTGTGTTTTGGAAGGGAAATGTTATTTTCTTAGCGCTTTTTCTGATTTCGAGATGTCCTTGCTCTTTCTTTCTGTGATTTATACAACCTATACACGATGTCCAGTAGGATTAAGTTATGTTAAACATTAATGCCTAGATTACTACGGCACAAGAAAGTCAACCCAGGGTGACAGCCTTCAGTTTCAGGTCAATAAAAAGACCAGACTTTGGTAAATGTTAATAGCAGCGATCCAAGAAATCAATGATATGCTTATCAAAGAATGACGTTCGGATGGCTCGTAAGGGTCATTGTACATGTTGTCTAAAACAGCTTTCACAAACCCCAGTCCGCATCTAAACCATTCCCCCTTTAATATGTAAAATGTCTGAACTCCATGATGGTAAAAGAAACCATCTTTCCTTATCTGACCTGAAAACGCAGACCAATAACGCCAACATTATCTCGTGACACACAGAGCTTTTTGTGTAGAAGACCCGTGGCCGAGAAAGTAGACGTGTATATGAGAGGGCCTTATATCCTTTAGGTATACTGCGTGACAGATGACTATTCACCATGTCGAATATGCAGAAGAGTAACTTGGTCTGTTCGGCCTTTTCCCAGTAGGCACGAGACGCATCTCTGATCTTTGGCCCGCGCGCTAGAGGCGTCTACCTCGAACTGTTTGATTTTCCTTTAAACTGAAACTTTCAGACATTCCGTTAATCCATCACTTTTTTTTCTGTCTGCTTAATCCACGGCTGGAATTATTTTGCACAAGTAACTATTCTTAAACCGCTAATGGTTTTGAAACAAAGACCAGTAGTTCCATTTGGCTTTAGTGCATTTTTAAGGAGAACATTACATTGCCTCGGCACAAAGAGAGAATTCTGAAGAATAGCATTAGGAACCCGTAGATTGTGCCTGCTGACGGCATCTCATTTACCACTTTGTGTCAGAATTACTAATATATATATATATATATATATATATATATATATATATATATATATATATATATATATATATATAATATATATATATATATATAATATATAAAAGCAAGCTTGATGTGCATGGTGAGATCATATCTTCTCACAATCTTTATGTTCTACCTAACTAATGTATCTTTTTATCTTCTAAAGTTGTTTGGTAAGAGTGCGAGAAGAGGAAAAACAAAAAACTTCAGAATAGCAAATGGCTTCTGTGAACATTTTTAACCCCTTTACATCCAGCACAATGGCCCATGCTGCCATTTCAGGGCGCTGTATATCCATGATGTAATCATTTTAATTTCCTTATTGTTTTTGGGTGGAGGAATGAATTTATTTTTTTTGGCCCAGATTTCACACCTGTCGTATGAATATTTCAATGCTAAATGATGGGTCATATGTATACATATCTCCTGAAAGCTCTTTCATCATAGTATAACTATATATTAAAATAGTGCATCAAAATGTAGATATGATTCCTCCTTGAACAAATGCATCCCAAGAATGTTGGTTTGTTTTTTGTGTCCAAAACGGTTGGTTATGTAGGGATTAAACCGATTTCTTAAAAATTGTCAGTTTCCCTTTCTCTGGAGAGCTGAAGAATCTCGGCACACACTAGCCACGTGGCTACTGCCATACCCTCCCTCCTTTTGGGAAGTCATTTTCTGTCCGTGCACTCCACTCCCTCGGACAGGCGTTTTATCTTCATTAAAACTCAACAACGCCACCGTCTTTTCAGTTGGACTTCCGGGTATACAGCTCTTTATTGGGTGTCCTTGCAGCTTAAAAGGCATCTCGCAGGTTATGAGTAAATATAAGCGAGACCTTTTGGCTATCTACATCTAAATGCAGTGTCTCTTAAGGAAACATAAGACCTGCCCACTACGCTTTACTGCTTTGGCTGCCTGAAAGCGTTTAAACGAATGGGATCACCAAATGCACAGGCGCTCAATGGTCTGGATGTGGGGTCCGGGGAAACGCATGAATGCTAAACGTGGTGGATTCTGATACGGCGGCTGGGGAAATGTTAATTGCAGGGTAACTCAACCATCATATGCAATGAAATGCACACGTAGGCTGGAGCGTACCTTTTAACATTTCAGAACTGCCCATGTGAACTCTGCAGAAAATATGTATAAAAATGCGATTCATTAGCTGCAGGAAGTGCCGCAACGCTTCGTGACTTGGGTCACCATGCCATTCCATGTCATGATTGTATTGTGCCGTGTGAATTAACCTTGCAGGAGATTTTGTGATATCTAATGGACTGCACTGATGGGGTGGTAGATGGAACATCCATCCAGCAGAAGTGGCTAATGCTCTGTGCAAATTTAAACATCCATAGGATAAGGAACCTGAAAAAGTACCTAATAATAAAGTCTGAGGCTTTTACAGCAGGAACATTTGGGCCGACTAGTTGAGCTATTACATTCTGTGTCACCAACTCCAAGAAGAATGATTATCTTGTTCCATATGATTTTATCCTCTTGTGGCTCTGTCATGGGCCGTGCCTGAAAGGCATCTTTGCAGGAGCTGGAACAAAATTCCAGAGGCGTGACTTTTTTTTTTTTTTCTCTATTTTAAAACCTAATCTTAAATGGATTTTATTATCAGAACTTTATTTAATCTTCTCGATATTGCGTTTTAGATAGTGTCACCTTCAAGATGTGTTTGTCAGTATTTGTGTAGCAGTGCTATACAACTCAAATCTCATATGCAGACAAGTATATAGCATTGTGCATTCTTACAGAAAACCCTTTCAGTACAAACCCCAAAAATGTTCTTCTCTGTATCTGTAGTTACTAAGTAACGGCTCTTTGCTATAGCCCCCTTTGCAATGTGTCTTATTTCTTGGAGTAGCAGAGATGTAATCTTGCCTATCCTCGTAGCCGCGTATATCGTACTCCAAAACCAGCACCTGCAATAAAACGATCTGCTAGATTTATTGGCTTCACATAAATCTAGCAGATCGTTTTATTTTTCCATTTGAAGATTTAATTGAATAAAAACACAAACTCTCCTCTCTGCCTGGTTTCGGGTCACATAATTAAACCTTCCTGGAAAGATTGTGAATAAGAGGAGTATTTGGCATGTGTAAATTATTCCCCCATTCAGTACTAGGGATGATTCTAATACCACACGTTGCATAGCTGCAGGTTAGGTGAAAAAGAATCTATATGGCACTGCTGTATAAGCATCTTATTAAGTTGACATTAATTTAAGAAATTCAGTTTATTACTCGCCTAGTGCCAGGACTAAAAAAATAAATAAATGGATACAGTATAGCTTCACCATAACCAGCCTCAGTCTATCACTAAAAGCCCAGATTCCGTACATTTTTGTGGAAAGCTGATCATTTAAAGGCTTTTCATTGGGACCGTGCTTCCCCCCCCCCCCCCCAAAAAGTTGATTTTTAAGTGTATGGACTAGAAGGTGAACCTGGAAGTTTTTTGGATGTGTTATAGCATGCCTTTGTTAATTAAAGCTAGATATTTTTTTTTTTTTTCTCTCTCAACATTGCTAAAGGGACAAAAGGTCAATACACATTCTTCTAGCCGTCAAAGAATTGAATTTGCTTTCAAACTATGTGAACTAAAATGTTGCAAGCCCACCGTGACTGAATTTTCTTTTCTTCTTAATATGTTTACAGATGCAGCAACTGTTTTATGAGAACTATGAGCAGAACAAAAAAGGCTACATCCGTGACCTTCATAACAGCAAGATTCACAGAGCCATAACATTGCACCCGAATAAAAACCCTCCGTACCAATACAGGCTGCACAGTTATATGCTGAGTCGGAAAATAGCAGAGCTTCGGTACAGGACAATCCAGCTCCACCGGGAAATTGTTCTGATGAGCAAATATGGCAATACAGAGATTCATAAGGATGATATGCAGCTGGGGATGGCACCATCTTTCATGAAGTTCCAGCCAAGGCAAAGGGAAGAAATCCTAGAATGGGAGTTTTTGACTGGCAAATATTTGTATTCAACCTCTGACGGACAGCCTCCTAGACGGGGAATGGATGCTTCTCAGAAGGAGGCTCTCGATGATATTGTAATGCAAGTTATGGAGATGATTAATGCAAATGCAAAAACACGAGGTCGTATAATTGACTTTAAAGAGATTCAGTATGGGTATCGCAGGGTCAGTCCAATGTATGGTGCAGAATACGTTCTTGATCTGCTACTGCTCTACAAAAAGCACAAGGGGAAGAAGATGACTGTCCCTGTGAGGAGACACGCCTATCTCCAGCAGACTTTTAGTAAGATACAATTTATGGAACATGAAGAGATAAACGCTAAAGAATTGGCAAACAAAATAAACAAAGATTCAGGGTCGCTGTCATTCCTATCTAATTCTCTAAAGATGCTTGTTCCTTTTCAGCTAACTGCGTCAAGGGTTGAACACAAAGAACCAAAAGAAAAGCGAGTCGACATCCTGGTTCCTCTGTCTGGGCGCTTTGAAATGTTTGCCAGGTTCATGTCCAACTTTGAGAAGACCTGCCTCATTCCCAATCAAAACGTGAAACTGGTCATTCTCCTTTTTAATTCCGACTCTAATCCAGACAAGACGAGACAAGTCGAGCTCATGAGAGACTATCGGGTGAAATACCCTAAAGCAGATATGCAGATATTGCCTGTGTCTGGAGAGTTCTCCAGGGCTCTGGCTTTGGAGGTTGGGTCTTCTCAGTTTAGCAATGACTCCTTGCTTTTCTTCTGTGATGTGGATTTGGTGTTTTCCACAGAGTTTCTTCAAAGGTGTAGAGCAAACACCGTTTTAGGGCAGCAAATCTATTTTCCAATTATATTCAGCCAGTATGATCCAAAGATTGTCTATGCTGGACGGGTACCCAGTGAAAACCATTATGCCTTCACACAGAAAACCGGCTTGTGGAGAAACTACGGTTTTGGCATCACGTGTATCCATAAGGAAGATCTTATCCGTGCAGGAGGCTTTGATGTTTCAATTCAAGGCTGGGGGCTTGAAGATGTGGACCTTTTTAATAAAGTTGTCCAAGCTGGGTTAAAGACATTTAGGAGTCAAGAGGTAGGTGTGGTTCACATCCACCACCCAGTCTTTTGTGACCCAAACCTTGATCCCAAACAGTACAAAATGTGTTTGGGCTCCAAAGCTTCTACGTATGGTTCTACCCAGCGTCTAGCCGAGATATGGCTTGAAAAGAGTGACCCAGCATTTGGCAAAACCACTCGCACAAATGACTCTGTGAGGACAGCCTAATGACCCAGCACTGCTGGGGGGAAAAATGAACATTTTCATACTGACCTAATTTATTTTTTTTCCTTTTTGATGAATCAAATTATAGTTTTTAGAAATATTTTGTTGTGTAGAGCTCGGCTGTTGATGAGCTTCTTGAACAAAAAATGTGATCAGTATTTGATTTCATATTTTAAACATAACTTGAAGTTTAATAACAAATCTACATAAACCGCATTCCTTACATCCCTGTGTACGCTTTCCTCTACCATCCAAAAGCCATAATCTTGTGCATACACCTTCTATGAAGACATTGCGATGTACCTGGCTTACCAGGATTTACAGCCCTGGTTCCCTAAACTTGTATATTCTGTGGTCACATTTTTCATTTTATAGCAGCAGACAATATGCAAAGCAACTCTTGTCCACGTATTTGGTTTTATTTTTCTTTTAAATCTGGGCTTTTTTTCTGCTGCCATATGTGCTTGGGGTTGTTTGACCTTTTGATTTCAATAGAAGTTTCTGATGTTTACACTCCACTTAAATAAAATGGTCAGATTTCGTCTAATTCTTCTCCCCATCCCATTTTGTTTGTTTTTTTTTTTTTTTGTTTTTTTTTTTAATACTGTCAGTCAATGATAATTTATTCAGGAGATGTGGACTTTTATTATGTGCTTGCACATTGTGGTAAACGGTCTAATCCTAATCTTTAAATTTTTTTTAATTATATGATATGGTACACTACAAGATCTGCTTGAGCAGAGACTTCATTATGGAATAGTTTGTACTCTGCGGAGGCTCCGTGTTGTCACAGTCCTATAATGTGCCCTTATCGCTGGTTATACTGGAATCCCGCCACCAAAGCAGTTTCAGTATTAAAATGTATTCATTTCTAACGAAAGACCAAATACTTTCACATTCCCACAATACCAGCAGATCTGGTGTTTGTCACCGTTTAAAATTGTTTTTACTATGTGCCTTATTACCTTTTTTAAAGCGATGCTCCTCGTTCCGCTCTTCAGATGTTCTCGTGTGTGTGTGTGTGATCAGACGTACTGTGTTTTTTTACTTTTTGTTAATGGGAAGGTTACTGGCATAGGTAAAGTATTATGGCAGACTGTGTGTCAAACATAGCTGTGCCACACCGTGAAATCAGTCCTTTGTTTTAAATGTGGCTTTCTTTCTATGTAGCTTTGTCCTTTTTGTTTTTCTAGACTGTAATTGAAAGTGTTTCAGTGCCTTAAATGCCTCACTTCTGCCCACTGGGGTGTTGCAATGTAACCATGGGCACTGATATTTCTACCAAATGCATTTCCTAAGCTTTTAAATCAGGGCGATAGATCAGGTCTCCTCACTCTGCTGTATAGTTAGTGATGTATAGTTTTAGTAGGGGAGGGAAATAGTGTGATACAGACAATGTTTAAATTATTTTATTTTTGCCATTAATTCCTTCTTGGAGCACCATGTCTCGATCATGTAAAATGTTTAATAAATAAATAAAAAAATTTAAACTGTAGACTTTGTCTTGTTTAGTTAACTCGATTATAGTACGATCTTTGGTATGCAAGTCTTATTTTCTTCCCATGTTGGTTTGTGTAGAGATCACTCAACTGTTTGATCCCGTCTTTAACAGGTCCACGTTAACATAAGTTACAACACAAGTTCAAGAACAAGAAGCTGTCCTAAATGGGGGGGGGCCCTCCTAAAATATCCACAGATAAGTTCTGCATCATGTAGAAAGAAATGGCAAGCTGTCATTTTGTTTGTTCTTCATGGTTACTGTTTCTTAAACCGCATTTAAAAGTTTATTAAAATACTACAAATGCCTAGAAAGTGTATTACATCACAGCAGTCCGACCACCTATATAGACTCCGGTCAGCTATTTCATGCTTCTATGTGATCCACGTCTACACAGTGACGGCCAGTGAGTCTGATTAAGATGTTCTGTATGAAAGGTGTGATGAGTTATCATGTAAAGGTAACGCCCCTTCTGTGATGTCAGAGATGGGCGGGCTAAGTATTGAAGAAAGACCTGATTCAGGGGAGTGATGTTGGAGAAAAAAATGTAAAACGTAGAACAGTTTGAGTAACTGCGCTGCAAGCCCTGCGTAGGGCTGTCCATATTTTGTGCAATGAGAGGCTTTATAGTATCAGATTTTGAAGAGTCACACCAGGAGTGCTAAGTAGTCTTCATGTATGAGCAAAATGTCCTGTGGTCTTAAAGGAACAGTTGAACATCCCGGACACCTTCACTAAAGAAGAATGCATACTAAATATTATATGGGGGAGGAAGAAAGTAAGTCCTTACATGACGACAGATGTTGCCGTCATTCAGCAGCAGCTGCACCCTCCCTCCTATGATCTGACTGTTCTTGCCACTGCTTGAAGCTGTCGGTCGACGGCATAAAATTGCTTGAAATCAAGCCCCTTCCACAAATACATATCTTTCGAGGCAATTAGCTGGGGTGAAAGAAACAGACCATGCATTTAAAGGCACCATAAAGCTATCCTATGCATTAAAGTGCATAGGATAGCTGGAGTGCCCTTTTAACACAAGGGGTTTTCAGGTATGCTGATTATTGTACCGTGTTTTGCTTTCTCAAGAAAAACCTGCATCTGATGTAAACAAAAGGGGGGGGGGAGCAAAGGTATGTCTGTTATCTATTGATTTTATATAGCCTCATTGTGATCAGCAGTACTGTCCAATGGAAAATAATCCACAGCTGCACCCTGCAGGGTTTTCAAGTTGCCGGTGGAACAATAGCTTCTGGAAGCAGACTAATGGTTCACCAAGAGGTGCAGAGAAACGTATTAACGGAAAGCCTAGCGTGTTGGCAGAAAACTGCCTATTTAAATACACGGTGGTCCTATCAATGCTGCCTAGGGCGGGAAGAAAAAAATTCCTGTCTAAGAATTTACATTTTAACATGAAGGAAAACAGGGCCGGCCCAAGACAAAATGCCCCCCCCGTACTTACCTTTCAGCAGTCCTGCGGTGAGTCTCCCTGCTGGGTCTCGGTGCCGGCTTGTAATGCTGAGCGCCGGAAATGACGTCATCTTCCAGCGCTCAACATTACAAGCCGGCACCGAGACCGAGCTAGAGGGCTCGCAGAGGAGAGAGAGAGGGGCACTGACAACTTTGTAAGCGGAAACCACTCGGCGTCCTCTCTCTCTCTTCTCGGCCTTAAAAAAAAAAAAAAAGGCTTGGGGCGGCAAAGTGCCGCCCCTTCAAAAGTGCCGCCTGGAGCAGTTGCCCTA
The DNA here is from genome assembly GCA_023333645.1 of Sceloporus occidentalis. Taxonomy (NCBI): domain Eukaryota; kingdom Metazoa; phylum Chordata; class Lepidosauria; order Squamata; family Phrynosomatidae; genus Sceloporus; species Sceloporus occidentalis. The sequence goes on along the minus strand of JALMGF010000026.1, from coordinate 6,241,887 downwards.
CTCGGCTCCATTGTCGGGCCGGCCCTGCATGAAAAGCTCAACTTTCTAAACCTTGTCATTAGCATTTGCTCCAAATCCATTCTTAGGTTATTTTAAGATTTTTTAAAAAAAATGGTAAAACAATAACGTTTGTGTGTATATATATATGTATATATATTTTTATATATATAATAGTGTGTGTGATGAGGAGGGATAAATGCTTTACACTGATCGGATTTCTGACTGTTTAGAACAGGGGTGGGCAATTAATTTTCCCATGGGGCCACATGAGAAATTGGAATGGTTTTAGAGGGCCAGACCTCTACAAACTACAAACTCCGAAGCCTTGTCCATTTTGTTAACTTATGTGCTGTTTAATAAAGTTATTCAAGCCTACGTCATTGGTAGAGGTGCTTGAATAAGTAAGGCCTGAATAACTATTAGCACAGCACAGAAGTGAACAAAATGAACAAGGCTTCGGAGTGCATACCGTATTTTTCGCTCTATAAGACGCACCTGCTGATAAGACGCACCTAGATTTTAGAGGAGAAAAAAAAGGAAAAAATATTTTGAGCTAAAAAATGGGCTAAAATATTTATTACAATAACTGAATAAGCTATGAACACAGTAAGACACACGCAGTAAGACACACACAGACACAGTGAGACACACACAGACACAGTGAGACACACAGACAGTGAGACACACACAGACACAGTGAGACACACACAGACACAGTAAGACACACACAGACACAGTGAGACACACAGACACAGTAAGACACACACAGACACAGTAAGACACACACAGACACAGTGAGACACACAGACACAGTAAGACACACACAGACACAGTAAGACACACAGACACAGTGAGACACACACAGACACAGTAAGACACACACAGACACAGTAAGACACACACAGACACAGTGAGACACACACAGACACAGTAAGACACACACAGACACAGTAAGACACACACAGACACAGTGAGACACACACAGACACAGTAAGATACACACACACACAGTAAGACACACACACACAAACACAGTAAGACACACACAGACACAGTAAGATACACACACACACAGTAAGACACACACACACAGTAAGACCTCCCTCCCTAACCCCCCTTCTCAGTATCTCCCCTCTAACTCCCTAACCCCCCCTTCTCAGGATCTCCCCCCCCCGCCCCGGTCACTTACCTTAAACTCCTGTGTTGGAAGCGTGAGGCGTTTGTCTCGGGTGCCGGCGCTTCACTGCAGATCGCCGGCGTCTGACGTCATATGCCGGCGCCCAGCGTAAAGCGCCGGCACCCGAGACAAACGCTTCCAACACAGGAGTTTAAGGTAAGTGACCGGGGCGGGGGGGACACCGGACTCATTGGTGAGTCACCAGGACACTCTTTGCGGGCCGGTCCGAGCTATTCAGCGGGCCGGATGTGGCCCGCGGGCCGTGCTTTGCCCAGGTCTGGTTTAGAACAATCAGACATTATACTCTAACAATGTTCAGTAAGCCTTTGATTGATTAAAGGTTTTTTTTATCTGTGTTTAAGGCAATTACTGATATTTTGGTGCAAAGTACAACATATGATTAGGTGTGAATTGTTATGAGACTTCCCATTTCTGCAACAGTCACTTGAAACAGAAGCAATTTCTGTGAAAACCACCTTAAAGTTTGACACGACTGGTGCTGAATGAAACGCGGTACACGATATAATGCAATATAAAACTGGAACCCGCAGATTAGGGTTATCGTGATACTTGGTACTTCGATACATAACTATTTTCCATGTCGCTGGCCGACAAACACAAGTTTGATACGGTTATTGTGTGGAATGAAAGGATTCTAAAAGAATTGAGAAGAAAATGTCAGTGGCAAGCTGGCATCTTTTGGTTTGAGAGTAAGTAAAGCTGTGTGCCACACCAGTACGTATATAATATATTCTTCTCGCACGTGATGTGAGCTCACCTAACAAGGTTACATGAGCCCACTGCGGTCCTATCTTGAGTCAGAATCGCCCTGTCTGAGGAATTTCAATTGTCATGAGGGCAATTGATGGCCTGCGGTGTGATATCAATACAATCATTTATTTAAAATCTAAATCTGTGTGTAGAAATTGTGTATATTATACATTGCAAACAATTTACAGCGCTTTTGGTCAGACTTTTTCTTCTGCTAATATGAGTGGTTGGACCTGGACCTTTTGAGCTGCTCACCAGGAGGTGGAGGAGGAAGAGCCTTATCCAAGCTGTAAGTGGAACCACGTTAAGCTCCCTCCTTCCTCCGCTGGCAGTACGCCGTTGTGGTGTCCTTTCTGAGTGTGGAATGCTCTTCATCTTGGCTTTAGCAATTGCTTTTCAAACTAGGGTGAGGGTTTAATAAAATATAAGAACTAATTTTTTTCCACCTAAATGTAGATTTGTTTTGTTTTCTCTCAATTGCTCAAAGTATAGGTTTGCATTGATAAAGAAAACCTTTAAGGGCATGAATTCACTACAATTATTTAGATCGTAAAAAGAGAGCCAGTAAAGACGTATTGGACCCAAACTCCTGAGAAGCCATGGGGCTCCACACAATGACGTCATTACTTGAAATACATGTAACATAGAGGGTATAGTTTAACATTAGGGGCCTTTTTTCTTCTTTCTTTTCATGGAAGGTGTCTTGAGCAATTAAGATAATGCACCTTCATGGACCAGGGACCTTGGCCTTAAATTTTTACAGGGTCTGGAAAGGTGTGGTTGCAGCAAAGCCACATGCTCCATATACCCTATTGAAAATGTATATTATGTGTGTATATACATGTACACACACAGATAATTTTCTTTACTTTACTTGCGCACACCAATTAGTTGTTTAACTTGTGAAAGCATCCTCTGGTAACTTTCTAAGTCCACATAGGAACGCTGTAATCTGTATTAGAGTTCAGTGTCCATGCCGTTGAACTCCCATAGCCAACCCATGATGCATAGTTTCCACTGAGGGAATGAGAGGCACATGCTGCTCCAGCCTTCACTCAATAATCATTTTAATGTGTTAGCCAAAGCAGCAGTAAGAATGCAGGAGCTAATCCCAGCAGAATGTGCTTCCGCCTTTAACAGGTTACGATTAGGATAATTACAGTATTTCTTTCAGATGTCGCTGCTGTTTGAAGTCATTCCGGAAGAATGTGTTTTAAATTGTAAAAAGTCAGTAGGATTCGTCTACAGCTGACAAAAGAAACGTATATTTCTTATTTCCCAAGAAACTACAAGAATCAAGGACATGCTGATGAGGGTTGTCTAAGGCCATTGTCTGTGATCATGAATTTATGTGGTGGGCTTTATGCTACAACGACTACCACTGAAATTAACATTGCTGTGCTAATCTTTGAGCCAAAAATATATTAATATTGAATTGTAACATATTACTTTATTGCTGGGGTAACCTTTAGAGACTTTAAAAAAATGTTTATTTAAAAAGGCTTTTCACAAAAAGGCAGGTGCAGTGACGAACAAAGAATGTCTTTTAAAATTCTTGACACTGGCGCAATGCCACTTACCAAATAAAATAAACACCGACCACATAGAAAATGAGTCCAGGGCAGAGACAGAGCCGGCGCTAACTAAACTTAAGGTAGACTCCGGCCTAGAGCGCAGATTGCTCGGAGCCACCTCTTCTGTAGCAGGCTGGTCATCCCACTGCTGGAGGAACAGGGCCTGTTCAGGAGATCGTTGATCTCTCTCTAACTGGTAGTCTGCCCAACCTCACTGCCAAGTGCTGGCATATGTAATTTCCCGAGACTCCGCAGTAACCACCGGCAGCAGAGCTAGGGAGCAATGGAACGCAAGGCCTGATGCAGTGAGGTCAGGTTTACAATGATGGCGTCCTGCAAGAAGGTTGGTGATGGGGAGACATAATTAGGAGGAGAAGAGGGACAGATAGTGAGAAGGGATGAGGAAAAGGGGATTGATAATGCATAATGGGAGAGGGAGGGAGAAATATGGAGAAAGGGAGAGATGAGATAAAGAAGATGAAGTGAGATAGGAGGAGTGCTGAGAGATAGAAAGAGAAGAGAAAAGTAGAATGGCAGATTCAAAAAAAAGTGGGAGTAATATAAGATGTAGGGGGAGAGAGAGGGAGCGATAAAGAAAAAACAGTAGGGATAAATAAAGAGGGGAGATAGACAGGGAAGGGGTGGGGAAAAGGGTGAGGGAAAGACGAACAGAAATAAAGAGAAAAGACAGTAAGGAGAGAGAGGAGGGTAAGAGTAAATGTGCATGTGTTTATCGCTAGGCGTGTGTTTTCTGACAGTCTATCCATTACTGTTCCTGTTTTGAGCGCAAAGGATATAGAAGGCGCGTGAGCCAGACAGAGAATAAATCACTGTAGGTGCTATTTGGGAGCTTGATAAATCCTGTGTATGCAATCTGGACATGTCTTCTGTTTGTATGAAATTCCGGTTGCTAAGCCAAGTCCTATGTGTGCAGTCTGGGTGGTAGGGCTGCCCTCTGGGGTGTGCGACCTGGAATCATTGCCGTTGAGATAAAGCATCAGCAAAACGGCACACCAGGTATATGGACAGCTCTAATTCTTACGTTCAGTTGAAGACATCACATTACCAAATGTTCAGGCAGCTTAACTACTGGGGAAGACAAGACAGAAATAGCCAGTGCTAACCACAGGACTTTTGTATCCTTAAAAAGCTCCAGGGCCACCAAAATTGGCAAACATTCAAGGAAAACCAAGACAGTAAACTATAATTTTGAGCTTTGCCCTGCTGCCTAATGTAGGATAAGAAGGATCCCATACCGGAACATCCACATCCATCTTAACAAGCAATGGCTTTTTTCCATATTATTTCCAAATTTGCATTTTGCCTGTTCCTAATTTGAATTCCTGGAAACTTCTCACAATAGGCTACAAGTAGCAACCCACCCAGAGGTGTGACTCTGTGAACTGTCAGGGCTAACCCCACACAGCCTGTGTTGGGGGCGAGGGGGAAGTGGGTAGGCAGGGAATGGGAACAGCCAAACACCACTCCCCTGTCTGGAGAAAAAGAGAAATGGACCTGGAGACACAGGAAGCAGCTCATCACCTGAAGAATCTGGGTCAAATCTGGAGAGTTCCTAGGTATGACAACCGGTTGTACAACATGTGGATGATTAGAAAGTACCCTATAGCCTTATGTTAGAGCAAGGGAAGCCAATAGGTAGCTCTCGACTCAAGCCAGGAAAAGGGCCGACGGAATAAGGACATTATGAAGATTTGGGGACAAAAGCATTTTGTGTTTTTCTTGCTATCCTGTGTATAGCTGTAGGGTTGTCAATGGCTGTAGGTAGAATTGATATTGTACTGGCATTGTTCTGCAAGCTGAATGAGGTGTTATATATGAAGTCAATCTCCATGACTCCCAGGCAATCAGAGTTCTTAAGGCTTACCTGTTGGCTTCCACTGTTTACAAGCTTCTCAAACAGCTGGAGTTGGGTCCTCCTGTATCCACTGCATTTTTCTTTCACATACCTGGGCTGTGGAGCTAATGCTGCCTGACGGGGATCTCATTAAAACTTTTCAATTCTAGCTTTGTCTTTAACACATGCTGTGAACAGTGCTTCCCTGTATGTTTGCATGACTGGTTCTTTTTAATTGATCCATTACTGTGTTCATAAATCATTGGTTAATATGACTAGGAAGACGAATATAATGTTTAACCCTGCAAATATTTCAAAGGGAATTTACGAGGGGATCTAGGGGTCAAGGGGTAATCCCTAACCATTGTTGCCCACTATCCCTGAGAGTTCCCCTGCCATCCACCACAGTCCATCCTGCCAAGGACCACTCAAAACCAGGCAAAGTCCTTATTTGGGAAAACATGGAGGCCTTTATGTGGTACATACCAAAGGGACCAAAAAAATTTAAAACATACAAGGATTAACATCATATACTAACACACATGCTTCCGTAAGATATGCACACTTTATCATCATGCAGGTACACACACTCACATGCACACACTAACACCCTCACTTCAACACCACACACTGTTGCAATCAAATACCTCTGCAGTGGTGGCCTTTCAATCAGCTACAAATCAGTAGCTGGCAGCGCAAGTTTTGGCAGAAGCGTACTCGATGGGTACTACTTCATTCTTTAGGGGCTCTGACACCTTCAGTTATGTGCTCAGGAGGTTGGTGCCCACCTCTGCAATTTTACTCTGGTTTGGTGCTTTGTCCTTTCCCTTGCTTCTGTTCCCAGTCCTTGTTACCTCTGATTCATTGCTTCCCTGTCCCTCCTGGAGTATTACAATTTGGCTTTGGAATTGTCTTTGAATTTTGTCTTATTGTTATTCCTGACTACAATGCTGGCTCGTTGCTGATCTCTGTCTTGCCCCAGCCTCACATTCTACTTTCTGTGCAAGCTGCTGTTCTACTACCACTGGATCACATGCGGCCCCTGGTCCTTAGGCATAACAACAGAATCAACTTGTGGTGATGAAAAGTTTTATTCTATATAATCAATTATGCATTATGAACTCCAACACAGGCAAACCTCATGCAAAACGTTCGCCCTATATCATGCAATAATTCATTGTGTCAGGAAAGTTTGGCATGTGTGTAAAACTCTCCTAAAGAATGAATAAGTAAAAATGAGTCAAAAAGGGGGCAGGCTAGTCTCATTGTTTTTTTCCTACCGTTTCTCTCAATACAGCCAAGATCATTGTATGAGCATGTAGGGTCCATTAAATCAACTTACGACATAGATGTTTGAGAAATATAAGTTGGCAACTCATATTCCACATCTCTGACGCTACATAGTAGTTCTGATATAATGTTAGGTCTGCATTATCTTGACAACATTTATCGTTGTTATTATTATTATTATTATATACCTCCTGGTTGTTTTATTTTCAGTCGTTTAAACTCTGTACACAGTTTTGTATTAGTTCCACAGTGGTCTTTTACTCCACAGTCTGTACATATAAGAAGAAGAACGGAATCGCTTGGGTAATTCTGATTTTATAACAAATTGAAGACATGTGTTAAGTCTTAACTGGATTATGTTTGTATTTTGTGGCTGGAGAGCCAGATGTATGGAGAGTACAACATATCAATGCTTAACTGTGTAAATCAGCGCTAACTGCTAACAATTAATGCTGCCATCTGCCTACCATGATTGGTATTTATAAGTCTCTTCTTACATTTATTATAATATATATATATATACAGAGCCGGCCTTAGGTGTTCTGGCGCCCTGTGCGGACTACTCCTCTGGCGCCCCCCCATCCCAAAAAAAGAAAGGAATAAAAACTTGTAACAAAACCCCAATCACTATATACTACGCCAAACATTGATGTGGTCTAGGCCTACCACTTAATTGTCTGGCTTAGTAGTAGGGATGCACCGAAACGAATTCTGGACTGAAACCGAAAGTGCAGCATTTACCTGGCCAAAACCGAATATGACCCCCCCAACACCATAAAAAAATCTAACACTTTTATTTAAAGTAAGTAACACACCAAAATAGGAGAAAACAATTAAATAATATTATATATATATATATATATATATATATATATATAAGTCCAAAAATAGTTACCGGCACTCCAGGGACTTTCCAAATAACCACACAAACAACTTCGGTTTTCAAGTCTATACATATCATATATATATATGATTAACAGCAATCACATTCCTATCATGCCCAGGCATACCCAGATTCCAGGATTTACTCGCAGACTTGGCATGATAGGAGTATGATTGCCCTATCTACCCCTTCTCACTCTCTTCTGCCGTATCTACCCCTTCTCACTCCCTTCTCCCTATCTACCCCCTTTCCCCTGTCTCACTCCCTTCTCCCTATATACGCCCTCCTAACTATCTACCCTTTCCCTCTTTGAAGTTCACTTACCTTTCAGGAGTCCTGCGGTGGGGGTGCAAGGCCTCTGCCTCCCAGCTCTGCCACTGTATGGAACAGTATAGAGTGATGGGAGTTATGATGTACTTTTAGAGCATAATTAGATCATGAAAAAGACATTGGAAATGGTACAGCATAACACCCATCACTCTCACACGCATACCAATCCACACGCATACCAATCCACACGCATACCAATCCACACATATATACCAATCCACACTTACCAATCCACACACATACCAATCCACACATACTAATCCACACATATATACCAATCCACACACATACCAATCCACACGTATACCAATCCAGACGTATACCAATCCACACGTATACCAATCCACACGTATACCAATCCACACGTATATACCAATCCACACGTATATACCAATCCACACATATATACCAATCCACACATATATACACTAATCCACACATATATACACTAATCCACACACATACCAATCCACTCTCACTGAATGCTTTCCTACCTTTCCTCTTTTCTCCTTACAGCTCCTTTTCCTCCTCTTCGTTCTTCTTTTTCAGTTCTTCTGTCTTCTTCCGGGTCAGAGGGCACTGACAGCGGTGGGCGCGGCTTCAGTGTTGTGCGCCGGGATCTGACAACAAACCCCGGCGCACAGCAGCTGTTGCCGCGCGGATCACAAGGGAGCGGTATCGGAGGTCTTTAACAGACCTCGGGCTCCCTTGAGTGATGTTAAGCCGGCTTCAAGGGAGATCCTTGAACCGGCTTAAAATCACTCAAGGGAGCCGGAGGTCTGTTAAAGACCTCCGATACCGCTCCCTTGCGAGCCTGCTCCTCCAGCGGCGGACATTACTGTCCGTCTCTGGAGTGGTGCCGGGTGCCCCCCTGATGAGCGGCACCGGGTGCCGCTCGCCCCCCCCCCCGCCGCTAGGTACGCTGCTGGCGGCAGCGGTACGCTACGGTGGCGGCGGCGCCCCCTGGAGTGTGGCGCCCTGTGCGGTCGCACAGGTCGCACACCCCAAAGGCCGGCCCTGTATATATATATATATATCTTAGGATATTTGGACCCCTTTGCAACCAGGGCTCCCATTTTTTCCCTAATGCTTGTGGTTTCTGAGGGTCCAAAATAACCAGAATGCTGGGATATGACATCAGAGTATTTTGGTGTTCTGATTCATTCAGGCCAACAGAGACCACTAGTGTGAGGGAGAGCAGTAAGTAGCAGAACTGTGGGGGTCCTTGTGAGTGCAGGGCCCAGGGAGGCTTTTTACATAAGGGTACCTTATATTAGTTCTTTATGCACCTTTTTCTCTTTATACAAAAAATTGTATATGGCAGGGGCGTCCAACCTGCTGCCCTCCAGCTTCTGCAGGACTACATATCCCATAATGCTCTTTCAGCTAAGGGGCTGGCTGAAGAGGATGGGAGATGTAGTCCTGCAGCAGCTGGAGGGCCGCAGGTTGGACACCCCTGGTATATGGTGTCACCCAACGATAACCACAACTTGATTTGTTCCAATGTTCCTGCCAGTTGCAGTTAGTTTGTTACTAAGTTCTGTCCTAACATTAATCTTGTCTTTACATAATGATGGTGATAAAACCATTACTTTTCCTTCCTTTCATCTTGGCATTTGGGAACAGACAAAACCTTTGATCCTCAGTAAACAGCCCTTGGCACAAATTTTGCAGACAACCTATTGCAAGCGATGGTCTTTGGTCAAGATTTCCATTTCTTGAGTGATTTGTCATTAATCATTTTGAATAATGTTTTTCAATGTAGCTACTACTTTATTACTGCATGATGTTGTGGTTCACCTGACTTGTGACCTTTTTTATCTAGTGATCTACAACTTCTTCCTCAAGCAGTCATCTCCAAAGGTAGGGCTGCACATTTGGAAGATTTTTGCTCTACCATTTTTACACATATCATACACTCATGTTGGTCTTACATTCTGTCTATTTTATTACAACACTTGTAAGAAATATGCCTCTCTTTGATCACCCCTTTCCAAACGCTGATATAAAGTATGGGGAATGCCTTGTTTCTGCTTGGTACACACATCCGCACAACTTACTGCCTCTATCTCTCCACACGTAATAGACAAGTGGGATCAGACTCAACCCCAGGTGCATGCACTTGCATACTATAATGCACAAAACAACTTGATTCACTATTCTACAAGTTGTTTGTGAGGGTATGTGAGTGCCTGTAAAGAACCACAGAGAAGAACATGCACAATTAGTCCAGCTTATGGTGTACTGAAGTTACAGAACCTTTAAAGGGTCTAGTGAATTAGCAATAAACTTTGCACAAGAGTTTTATTTCTCCTTAATGACTTCACTATACATTATGAAGAGCCAACCCCAGTAACCTCTGCTGCAGAAAAAGCTTGGTATGCCTTGGTATAATATATAATATAATTGTATGCAACCTAATATTGTTGTTGTAGGTCTCTCTTAGGTCATGCTACATTGAACAGTACTTTCACTGACAATGTGTTCATCATATTGACAAGTAATTAATCCACTCCTCTCTTCAAGCACCTGGGAGCTGAAGAGTGCGGAATGTCACAAATACCCTCATTTTAAGTTATTATTATTATTATTATCCTTTATTTATATAGCGCCAACAGTTTACGCAGCGCTTAATACAATACATAAATTCAAGGGATATGACAAGACAAGAATTGACAGACTAAGACAAACCGATACATTTGGTGGAGAGAGCCCTGCTCGCAAGCTTACAATCTAGAGGGAAATGGGGTGACAAACATAAGGCATAGAGAAAGGGTGAGAGGTATTGTGGTGGTTGTATCGATGACAAGGAAGTTCTAGCAGCTAAGATGGTATGCTTCTCTGAAGAAGTGGGTTTTTAGATGTTTCTTGAATGTTGGGAGGGAGGGAGAATGCTGAAGGTTCCTTTGGAGTAGATTCCAGAGATATGGGGCAGCTCGAGTGAAATCTTGTAGACGGGAAAAGGAAGAGGTGATGAGTGAGGAGGAGAGCCTTAGCCCATGGGAGGAACGTAGGGATCGAGTAGGAGAGTATTTGCTAATGAGGTCAGAAATGTACGGAGGAGCAGTATTATGGATGGCCTTATATGTCAGTACCAGGATCTTAAATTTAATTCTAAAGGTAATTGGGAGCCAGTGGAGGGTTTCACAGAGGGGGGAAGCAGAAGAGGAGCGACGTGCAAGGAAGATGAGCCTAGCAGCCGCATTAAGGATAGACTGTAGAGGAGAGAGTCGAGACAGTGGAGTGCCAACCAGAAGAGTGTTGCAGTAGTCAAGACGGGAAATGATAAGGGAATGAACCAGGGTTTTTGTGGATTCTTGGGTGAGGAATGGGCGGATACGAGAGATGTTTTTTAGGTGCAAGCGGCAGGATCTGGCGAGGGACTGAATGTGAGGGATGAAGGAGAGGTTTGAGTCAAGGATGACCCCAAGGCATCGGGCCTGGTTAGTAGGAGAGATAGTCGTGTTGTTAATGGTGATAGAGAATTCAGGTAGTGGAGTGGAGATGGAGGGAGGGAAGATAATGAGTTCAGTTTTAGAAAGATTAAGTTTCAGGTAGTGTTGTGACATCCATGAAGAAATAGCAGACAAGCAATTGGTAATACGGGACAGGAGAGATGGAGAGAGATCAGGAGAAGACAGGTAGATTTGGGTATCATCTGCATATAGGTGATACTGGAGGCCAAATGAGTTGATTAGTTTGCCAAGAGATGAAGTATCACAACCTCATGCTGACGAGTCCCATGAAGGACGAAACAGCTGTCCATGAGTGGTGATCTGGCTACTGTACCTCTTCCTGAGTTTTGTCTAAAGGCTGTCATGTACAGCGGGCAATTACTTTAAAGGAATCCATGTATAAAGTGGATATAGAGGTAAAGGTGATAATTGTTAACCTTGTTTGCATGTGCCTACCCAGAATCCCTTGTGGTTGTGAAAGCACCATGAGATATCTGAGGGAAAAGCAAGCCTTCTGGCTTGTCTGGTGTGTGTAGATGAGTGTTTAACAATACTTCTACTGCCCCTTAAATTTAAGTGGAAGGGTTTCTGTTACCTTTTACCCACCACAACTTATGTAATGATATTTCTTAGTTACCCCAAGCCTCATACTATTAAGCCAGTATCACAACCTCATGCTGATGAGTCCCATGAAGGACGAAACAGCTGTCCATGAGTGGTGATCTGGCTACTGTACCTCTTCCTGAGTTTTGTCTAAAGGCTGTCTTGTACAGCGGGCAATTACTTTAAAGGAATCCATGTATAAAGTGGATATAGAGGCAAAGGTGATAATTGTTAACCTTGTTTGCATGTGCCTACCCAGAATCCCTTGTGGTTGTGAAAGCACCATGAGATATCTGAGGGAAAAGCAAGCCTTCTGGCTTGTCTGGTGTGTGTAGATGAGTGTTTAACAATACTTCTACTGCCCCAAGAGATGAAGTATAAAGAGAGAACAGCAGAGGGCCAAGGACTGAACCTTGGGGGACACCAACCGAAAGTGGAAGGGGTGATGATGTCTTGCCAGAGAAGTTGACAGAGAAGGAACGGTTAGACAGATATGAGGAGATCCAGGAGAGAGCTGTATCTCGAATGCCTATAGAAGCAAGTGAGTCTAGAAGAAGGTGGTGATCAACAGTATCGAAAGCAGCAGAGAGATCCAGTAGAATTAGAATAGAGTAGTGACCTTTTGCTTTGGCAGAGAGCAAGTCATTGGAGACTTTTGTTAGAGCTGTTTCAGTAGAGTGAAGGGGTTTGAAACCAGACTGTAGAGGGTCAAGGAGGGAATTAGAGGAGAGGAAGTTAATGAGGCGATTGTACACAATCCGTTCAAGCAGCTTAGAGGTAAAAGGAAGCAGAGAGATAGGGCGGTAGTTAGTCAAACAGACGGGATCTGAGGAAGGATTCTTTAGAATTGGTGTGATTAGCGCATGCTTGAAGGCAGATGGTACAGTTCCAGATGATAGAGAAAGATTAAATAGGTGGGTAAGTGATGGACCAAGGGATGGATATAGAGACTTTGTAAGGTGTGAAGGGATGGGGTCGAGGGGACAGGTTGTTGGGTGAGAGGAAGAAAGAAGAGTGGCTATCTCTTCTTCGGTTGTAGGGGAAAAGGCAGTTAGTATAGTAGGAGTGGAGAGAGTGGTGTTGAGTGGTGTAGGAGGGAGTTGTAAGGAAGAGAGGTCTTTTCTAATAGTCTCGATCTTCTCTTTGAAGTGGGCAGCAAGATCTTGGGCAGTGAGAGAGGTTTGTGGTGTGGGTGTGGAGGGACAGAGAAGGGAGTTGAAAGTAGAAAAAAGGCGTCGTGGGTTGGAAGAAAGAGAGGATATGAGAGTGGAGAAGTAGAGCTGTTTGGTGAGAGAGAGGGCAGAGTTGTAGGTGTGGAGCATGAATTTATAATGAGTAAAGTCTTCGCTGGATTTGGATTTTCTGAAATAACGCTCAGCCGTGCGGCAGCACTTCTGAAGAAACCGTGTGGTTTTGGTATGCCATGGTTGGCGTTTAAATTGTCGGGGGTAACTTGTAGTAATTGGAGCTATGGTGTCGAGGGATGAAGCAAGTGTGTTGTTATAAAAAGAGGCTGCTGTGTCTGGGCAGGAAAGGGTTAACATGGAAGGTAAGAGAGGTTCAAGTGAGGCTGACAGTTGGGTAATGGTATTGTCTGGTAATGGCCTACAAGTATGAGGTGAGCGCTGTAAGTTTGTCTTGTTAGGGGTTAGCACTGGAGAAAAGGATAGAAGGTGGTGGTCAGACAGAGGGAACGGGGAGCATGATCTGGAGAAAACCAGATCAAGCGAGTGTCCCTCGGTGTGCGTAGGGGAATTAGTCCATTGAGAGAGACCAGAGGAGGATGTCAGGGAGAGGAGTTTGGAGCTAGCAGAGTTGTTAGATATATCTAGAGGAATGTTAAAGTCACCCAGAATAAGACAGGGGATATTAGGAGAGAGGAAGAAAGGGAGCCAGGCAGAAAGGTGGTCAAAGAACTGCGAGGTAGGACCTGGAGGGCGATATATGACAGCAATTTGAAGAGAGAGTGGAGAGAAAAGACGGATTGTGTGAGCTTCAAAGGAACAGAATGAGAGGGAGGGCTTGGTATATTCTGGAAGGTGCAGTGAGGTGAGAGAAGGATGCCTACACCACCACCCTTTCTGCCATCAGGCCTAGGAGTGTGGCTGAAGTGTAGTCCTCCGAAGGAGAGTGCAGCAGAAGCAGTAGTGTCATGGGAGGGGATCCAGGTTTCAATAAGTACGTTATCAATACTCTGTATAACAAAGGGCTTCATTGAAGGCAAAACTAATTAACTTGCATACTTAAATAAACATTAATGGTTGTAAGGAATAATGCTACCAAACATTCAAAATTCAAATAAACATGTAGTATCAGATTTAAAATGTAAAAAAATATATGTTTTTGAAAGCTCATCAAACTTGAGAATTGAGATACATCCACATGGATCTGCCTCTTTCATAAAAAGTATTTCCAAGCACCATTAACACTTCATAAGCTGTCTGACAAGCAGGGGCGTTGCTGGGGAGCTACTGGTGCTGGACCCCGAGTCTCAACTTCATAGCCCAGAATTGAGGGTTTTGCCTTGGTGTTTTTTATGGCGTTTTTTTCCCACAGTTACAAAAAAGGGGCAGGACCCAGGAAGAGGAAGAGCTGCCATTTTCCCAGTACTGTGGTAAAACTTTTATCTGCTTGTACACTGTGTGCTGTCTCTGTGTAATTTATTAGCAGCATGGCACCCAGAATTGTCTTTGATGTGTCCAAGCCTATTCAACTAGTGAGTATCCCTTGCAATTTGCACCATCATTTGGGGCCAATCTTCCTAGAGGAGCAGACATTCGGAATAAAGCATGCCTTACAAACCACAGAAAAGAGACAAAAGGGTCCGCCGGGGCGAGTTTAAGTAGAACTCTACCAAGGAAATGACATCAGGAGGGGGCAGATACTTGTTATTTATCCTAATCCCTTTTAGCTGGGTGAAAATTCTAACTTGTAAAGGCTGGAAAAACTGCCTAAGGTCAAAAAAGCAATTTCCACAGAAAGGTTAAAACGCCAGAAAAAACGCCAAAATGCAGGAAAATGCAGTGGCAGATTTCCTGGCGTTTTTCATCAAGAAAATAACGCAGGAAAAAATACCCAAGTGGAAACCTAGCCTAATGGAGTTAAAATAGGATGTGTAAAGCATGTAGACTTGGTTGCATATTTAAAAAAAAATTGAAAATGAAGAAATCAGAATTTTGTTAATTCAGAAATGTTTTGCAAATATTTGTGTGTATGTGTGTATATATTATGCGCAGTCTGGGCAGCGACCACTCCCAAAGTCGACTTCACTGCTCTCACATCTGCTGTGGGCTCTAACTCCAGATCTTTTGGAGACCTAGCAATGCCCCTGATGATAAGGAAACCTTTGCTGACACTTCTATACTAGTGCTTCTTCTATACATATACCTATGATAAACATGTTTGAATATTCAACAGGACTAGAGATTATGTTTTTAATACTACATTTAGTCACAAATGTGTGAAATTCAGGCGCTTCCACCATAATGATAATGATCTGTATTTTTGATTGACCTTAACTTTGAGTTTTTCAACCTAGTGTTTATGTATCACTGGAATAACGAGTTGTGATATATTTGTTCTTTTTATGAAACCTTATATATTTTGATTTTTTTTTACATGACTTCTACATTTTCCACTTACTGCTCTGCAGGGTTCACTTCTTTTGTTTCTGAAAATAAGTTGTTTTGTGGAATGTGTAATCTATCCCCACTGCTTTCTTTTACCCCGCATTCACCATGGTGGCTAGAATAAATGTCTTTACATATTTGTTATTATTTACCAGGAAATCATGTGAAACAATGGGCTTATGGGGATAATATGTCCTCGTGAGGCTGTATGAAATAAAGGGGACAGAAAACAGATACCCAGGTTGGATTTGTGAGCGCAATTATGCTAAAAAGACCTTTTAAGAGAGTGTACGATTACAACGATGTGAGCTTTTTCAAGGTTCAATGAGTTATCTGTGTGACGCAGGTTTTGTATATAAAACCACATTGAAGATGCTCCCTTATTAGACTTCTTTGTTTGACTAAAACTAGGGTTAAGTTGAAAGACATGAGAATATTTATGGAAAAACTGATCCATAAACACTGGATGGAAGTGAAACATAAGCAAGGAGTGGGAAGTTTTCTAGAAAATATATAAGTTTGATGGGAGAATTTAAAGTTAACCCCTTAATGACAAAGCATGTACATGTACGGCTCAAAATGCATTGTTTTCAATGGGTTTTAGGACCGCCCATTGTCCTTAAGGGGTTAAACTTATAAAAATATTTTAGCAATTACAAAAAGGGGGGTTGGAAAATAATTCTTGCAATACTGACTACCAAATAATGTTTTAATGCCTCTTTTAACAGTTATTTTGTTATCATTAATATTTATTGGTTATTACATTAAAGTACATATTACTTATATGCATATTACCACTTACACATGTGTGCAAAACAGTTGTAGCAATGTGTAGGGCTTCAAATACACTATATGGACAAAAGTATTGGGACACCTGACTATTACACCAACAGGGACTTTTATGACATTGCATTCTAAATACATAGACATTAATATGTAGTTGGTCCCTACTTTGCAGTTATAACACCTTTACTCTTCTGAGAAGACTTCCTGCAATATTTTGGACAAGCCAATCGAGTTCTTCCACGCCAAACTCATCCAACTATGTCTTTATGGAACTTGCTATGTGCAATTAATTTTATACACCAATGTTTACATATTGGTCACACCGCCCAGTGAAAGTCATTTTTTGAAGAGAGTCATTTCAACTTACTTTAAAGGTAAGCCATAGGGTCACAGGGAGAACCCTAAACAGAGAATGCATTTGTGTCAAAGAAGACCAGATTACCAATACTCTAAACCAAACCTGTGTTTTGCTCAAGGTACCCCATGAGGTGACTCCCAACTTACATTCAGTCTCAATATAATTGGGCTTCCAAACCAAATATTTATGATAAGAGGGCAGGATGAGAAACAGTCTCTCCTCTTCTTTGTGTTTTGAAATTCATATTAAGGGTGAAATGTGTGAGGTATATAGGACCTATCATTGATATTGGTATTTTGTCTTGGTTTAGTGACACTGAATGTACATTTGGACTCACCACAGTTTGGTGTGATATGACCACTAAAACATAGCCGAATAGTGAATAAAGAAACTCTAGTGTTTTATCGAGGCTTAACAGCACCTTTATTTGAGAAAACATAGTAACAGGTAATGAATTACAGTTGGACAAAAACTGGCCAAAGGGTAATCTTTGAAAGCATGTTGGACTGATGCTGCGGTGAATTTGAACTATACAAAAGTACTCTGCTCTATGTATAACAGCATACCTCCCAATCATCCTGTGTTTTGTGACACAAGCATAATTTTTGGGTACTGGCTCACAGAGCTGGCCCTAGTCTCCTGCTTTTGCATGCAGTGAGAATTACGGGCCAGTTGGGGAAATCTTCAGATCACGGACCTCCATGCTTTGAAATCGATGCCGCACAGACCATCATCACAACTCCCAGATGGATATCTTGTTACATATTGAAAATCAGCTTAGCAAAGTGGCCGAGTGGGTTAGGTAGGCGGGTGGTCCTGCCCATGCCTCCAACAACCACCCGTCCCCATCTCTATCTGCTCCCACCAACAAAGGTGTCCAGACCGGGGACAAGTGAAATGTTGGGGGTTACATCACAGTAGCTAGTGAACTTTGAGGAAAAAACCCAACTCAGGCTTTCTTAAAGACCTGCCGTGAACATTGCCAGCAACTCCATGGCTAAATCATCTACAGGAGATGTGTGGCAACAGTTGCAAAACTAATATTGTTTTTCTTTCATGCAAATATCTGATACATTTTCTATTTATTTAAAGAATAACATCACCAGAGCTAAAAGTCATCAAAGCCAACTTACTGTTTTGCTCATCCCCAGAGGTATCTAGAAGATATTCCAAAAAAAAGGTTTTTAACATATGTTACAAATGGACAGGAAATTGCATGTGAATGGGAAGGAGATGACTTTAAAACTATTAATCAGAAACAAACATCAAGCTATTTTAGCCAAATAATAATAATAATAAGAAGAAAATATTTACACACAGACTGTTGGCAATCACCCATCGCTTAAGGGCCTTTTCTGTTCCACTTCTGATGTTCTTTGGATAGAACCACACAGGTCTGTTAAGAGAAACAGGTTGTAGCCTTTCAGATTAGGTAGTCATTGATCATTAGTGTACAAAAGAAACCAAATTAAAAGGTAGCATAAATAACACAGGACCATCAAATCAGGACAATTAACTGTGATCAGCTTGGCCATCTGGCTCAGGAGGCTCATGCTCGTGCATATGGTGCAAGTTGGCGCACTAGTAGTGAGCAGTCGTGTTACATGCCCACATACTGCGCATGGGCAACCAGCTTGTCTTACAAACAAAAGCTCACGTTCTGGACATTCGGCAAACTGAACACAGCCCTGAATAAAAAAACTGTGGGTATGGCTGTCCCTTTAACAGGTCTTGATCGGAAATAGTGAAAACTAAAGGATAAACTGAATTCAGCAAGCTAGTACTTCTGCAAGCCGAGGGTCAGGTTTCAACTCCTGACAAATGTGCACATATGGAATCAGAAGGGCGAAATTTAACTACAATCGTTACTGAGAGACAGTTAAAAAAAAAAAAAAGTTGGAGACAAAAAGCAGCTGTTATCATCAGCATGTCTAAAGCCAACCGGCCCCCAGCCATTGCCCAAATGGACATGGAGAATGCAAGATGAAAAGATACAAACATGTATAGGAAAGGGTAGCTCCTGGGAAAAGGTTCAATTAGGGAAATAGTGTTAAATAGACAGTTGTAGAAAGCTATAGCAGAATAATTTAGAAACAGCAGGCTCCTTGTTAATGAAGGATCGTGCATTCCATTCGTGCATAGGCCATGCCAAATTCAGAGCATTCTGGAATGGTTGTGGGGAGGGCTAATAGCACACCTAGACAGGCACATAGGAAGAGTCACATAGGAGAAACACTCCCTGTTATAAGACGGACGGAGAGGCACATTCTGCTATAGGCAATGTAAGCAGTTTTTGTGTGACAGCTTTCATGGCAACTTGGTCAGGAAGCAGGGAACGTGGAGCTTTGTTGACTGGAGATTATAGAAGACTTATAGAAGAACTCTGTTTCATTCATGATATGTGCTGGGAACATTTAATTGCCACTTTATACAAAAGCAGGCACTGGTTGGTGCCATAAAATCTGAAAAAAAGTCTTAAGAGTTTCTGTGTTGCTTATTATTTCATCCTCCAGAGAAAAGAATACAATGAGAGATCTGCTGAAGTTTATTGCTTAACCTACTAGAGAGTCTAATTCATGTTTTATTTAAGGGGAACAGCATCTTTAAGCTGCATTTTTAGTGTCAATGTTTTGGAGGTCTTGGAAAGGATGCTTGTGGATAATCAGTATGTTAACCCTTTAATGACAAAGCCCGTACATGTACGGGCT
The DNA here is from genome assembly GCA_023333645.1 of Sceloporus occidentalis. Taxonomy (NCBI): domain Eukaryota; kingdom Metazoa; phylum Chordata; class Lepidosauria; order Squamata; family Phrynosomatidae; genus Sceloporus; species Sceloporus occidentalis. The sequence goes on along the minus strand of JALMGF010000026.1, from coordinate 6,222,468 downwards.
CAAAATGCATTGTTTTCAATGGGTTTAGGGACCGCCCATTGTCCTTAAGGGGTTAAGAAGTAATAAATACGTGAAGAATGTGGATTTTTGGACACGCTGTTCTTTCATTAACTGCTACTTGTGACTGGCTTATGGGTACTGAGATTTGCAGCAAGATCAGGAGCATGGAGACGGAAAAGCTGCAGCCATATCCCTCATTAATCAAAGCATCTTCCAGAGTCTCATAAGTTCAACAAAATGTGACGTTCGGTAACTCAAACCAGCGCACAGCATCATATGGAAGTAATATATATTATGGAGACACAGATACACAAGTATTGCAAAACACGCTCCTTGAGGTCCGCCTTCGTCCTGCCCATTAATTCTGGGCTCCTGCACAGTATTCCCTAGACATTTTCACTACAATTTACTAATTGAGTTAAATAAATATTCCAGTACAAGGCAAAGACATAAAGATCACTGCAGACAGCGGGTTAAATTACACATATGGTGATTGTAAGTGATGGGGTCTCACAGATAGCGAAAGTTTCCTCCAACAAAGTGAGAAGAATGTAACTTCTTGCTTCCTGTGGGAGGCCTATTGGAACTTGTCTGTTCTCTTTTGGAGGCCCATGATGTGTCTACATTGATATCCGTGTCTTGTGTCATCTTCTGCAGAAATAATCAATGTTGCAGACTGGTTAAAGCATGTTTTCTGTCCATTCCTACCCATAACTGAAATTGTGATGATTTATAAATATGACGCTTACACATAATAACATGGAGTGAAAGCATGTTGGCTTTCTAGCAAGTTGTAACGAGCAGACAAGCACAGTCCTAAAGAGGGGTGAAGCAGGGAGGCAGCTGGTATTCCTTAGTGGGCAAGATAAATGTACCTAAGGTTAAAGATTCAACATGAAATAGCAGGTCAAGTGTCCGTTGACTTAAAAGGGATAGTAAGCCACACGACAATTGGACTCGTTGGTTTTTATATATTTATATTTATATATATATATATATATACACACACACACTACCATTCAAAAGTTTGGGGTCACTTAGAAATGTCCTTTTTTAAAGAAATGCATATTTTCCATTAAAATAACATAAAATGCATTTGAAATACAGTGTAGACCTTGTTAATGTTGTAAAAGACTGTTGTAGCAGGAATATATATGTATTTAAAGCCAAAAAGGAGTTAAATATGGGTATTTTTGCATTGGTAGGTTTAAAGACCTTGTTTTCATAGCAGAAAATGTTATTTATGTGATAAATGTGTGTTTATATGCAATTCGGTCCTACATGCTGGCCTTGGCATGATACTCTGGGACCGTTGGGGTACTGTGCTCCCAGCTCGGCCTAGCCTGCATGGGAGGTGAGAGTGTGACTACTCGCTGGGAACTGCATGGCATCCAGAGGTAACTGTGTGGGCTTTCGAAGTCTGCTGGGGGTGGAATGGAGTGGACTCTCCCGAGGGTTGGGGGGTCCTCCCCAGAGTGAAGCGAGCTCTGCCCCAATTGAGCAAAAGAGAAGAGGGAGCAGACAGAAGCTGGTTTACCCAAGTGAGAAAGAGGGAGAAGCTTGGATCAACTATCAATATGGACACATGTAAGCTATTATAAGAGGAGACAACCTCAATTAGAAACCTGAGGACCTTCAATCATGTTTTATGATGCCCTGACCCTTTCGGTTTTAGTATCTTGGGTTGCACAGCCTAGGCCCACATGTGTGCCCCATACTAGCTGTAAATTGCAGGGAAGGGAAAGGATTAGAGGAGCAAATCCCACAAAGAAACTCCATTTGTTACAAGCACCAGAGCAAAGAATTGTTCATCTTGTCATCCTGCGATGAAAAATTAGTAACTCTTCGACTGCCACACTTAACAACAGTATGCTACAATGTAATGTGTGGTTTGGCAGCAGAGAGGTTAATCTATTCATCCTGACTCAGGACCTAGTCCCCCTGCACTAATGTTTTTAATGAGGACCCCTTCTGTTTTACCGATTTCTCAAAATTCCAGGAAAAATCTTTCTGGACAAGTGAGGCCAAGTTACCATGTGCACTTTTATTCATAGTGACACATGCACATCTCCAATAGATTATTCCGTTGGCATTAAACACCATTAGAGATTGCACCATTAGAGCGTGTGTGACCCGTGCAGTGACCCACTTTCTCTTGCCAGTGACCAGTTGGGCAAATATCTAATATTATGGGAATGTCCTGCCAAGATTCACCCCCCCCCAAAAAAAAAACAACCACCACAGGCTCAACTCTTTTTACACCAAATTATACTTGAGATGTTTGTTTTTGATAAGTTGTTATATATATATATATATATACATATATAGTATATATACATATATATATATATATAGACACATATCATGTAATATGTTATCTTGAAGACAGGGTAGTTACCATGCAGATCCCCTGCATCAACATATCATTTATGTGAATTTCAACATAGCAACAAACCCCTTCAAAGACTGATTGCATACAACCCTTTTTATCTCTGCCCAGACCATTAATACCAACACAGTAACCAGTGTATTCATTAGCTGTTGATGTGTCACCCTGAGAACATCATCAATTAGCGGTCTTGTTGTTGGTTGTTGTTGCAGAGCTTTCTGCTCTTGATCAGTTAAAATACAGTGTATTCCAGCATTGAGGTTGGTTGGAGTATAATGATGAGTAAAAGTGAGCAGGAAGAATCTGGTATATTGATTGGTGCTAATAACTGTTGGCATGTTACCAACTAGAACTTTAACTACAACATTGCTATTCTAAAGAAAAGACCTCTCAAGTTTGGTAACCTTATGTGACTACTTAGTAGCCTACATCTACGAAAATTGTTCCACTCAAAAGGTATATCAAACTTCTTTGGATTACAATATATATGCAAATTGTCATCTGTTAACCAGTCGTCATCGGCATAGGTCCAAGCCGGTGTGCAATGATATTTTGCCATCCTGTTTCCTGTGATTGGAACGCTGTGCTATAGTGTAACAATACACCATGTTCAGAGCAAACACATGTTTGTATCTAGAGGTTCTGGTCCACCCTCTGCTCCCCTTCTTGACCCTTCAGTTATGGAGCATCTGGTTCATTTCAGCATCAAGCTCTCTTAGAGATACTTCCAAGCTGGGTATTATTCCGTTGATGCTGAAGAGTAATGTAATGAAGTTAATGATTGTTTATTTGTGTTTAAATGTTCAGCTTATTTCAAGGGGCCTCTGGACAGGAACACAAGTCACATGTGGTGCCACCTATTCATCCCTAGACTGACTGACGTCATTAGACTTTTAATCACTAAATGCAATGTGCTTCGGGCATAAACTTCCAGGAACCATTTTTTATCCCGTTACTGACACTGTTACCCAGCTACACTCACTAACCCTAAAAGGGCATATATTAGCTGAAAATGCAATCAATACTATTATACTTCTTCAGAAAAGCTGACAGTCTCATTTGGTATAAGAAGATTGTTTAATATTGATAATAATTTAATCACAATTGTTGAATGGTTTATTGGAGTTTTTCCTTGAATTATTTTACCCCGTTTCAAACATCTGCCCCTAATTATGTCCATTTGTTATATTAAATGCAGGCTCCTTTTCATCCCAGTTTCAAGCAATTAGATTACAATTTCTGCTACATAAAGCTTGCGTAGCAAAAAAAGTTTCTTAATAGGCTTCTTTTTTGTCTACATGTTGTGTTCCGTGGGGCGAAAACTTTCTTAGATCTTCACAAGCGTGATAAACAATCACTGGTTTATAACACCAACAGAAGTTCACGATACATGTATTTGGAGCAACATGTTTAATTATGGGATGTGAAAGAACAGTGCATGGAACTGACCGACTAGAAGTTATTCATTAGCGGAAGTGGCAACCTTGAATACATTAGAGGGACAGACATTCTGTAGGACTCCTACTGAAAATACCGTGAAGTTGATGGAGAAACACCCTGTGGCCATGTGGTGATTGATGACCCGGACAGACCACTAATGTTACTTTATTGCAACGTAACAAGTCTTTCTGGAGAACTCAGAAATCTGTTTGCAGTTAGGATGCCACTCAGCAGCTGTATGGCGAGGCGCATGTTAATCCCCCTGAAAATGTGTTTCACATAAGGACAGGAAATCAGGGAATAAAAGACATTTTAAACACCCAAAACGTAGGTGTACAGAGTATTATCGATGTACGGAAATAATCATTACAGGGAAAGCGCTTTATTCATATTAATATTACTAATAATTTATGGGTAAATGTGTTGTTCAACCAGCCACGCAGTCGCTGAAACAGAGAAATAGAGGAGCGAAAACGCTACTCCCTAACAATCTAGAGGACTGGCAGGTAATTAATACACAAAGTCTTTTGTGCTTCAAGAAACTTTTTTCGCCCATCTGCAGGCTGGCAGGAATGAACAAAGAAATGATCATTCTAAAAAAATTCAGTAAAAAAAAAATAAAAAAATAAAATCTTAATACAGTAAAAATGATGCATTTACCCATATCGAGCTCCTGTCAGACATAACTTGATAAATATTATCCAACTAGACACATAGTAAAGAGTCAAAACCAATGGGCTATTGGAAAATGCCCCGCACAATAGTGACCCAACGGGTGTATATGAAGGCTGGAGTCACTCTTTAAAAAACAGTTCTGTAACGCTGGTACCAAGAGATATAAGTAAATGTTTCCATCATGCTCTTAACAACGAAGGCATATCTCCTACTAGTCAATAATGCCTAACTATTTTTATTCACAGTTACCCTTTTCTTCATTAGAGTAGTTTAAACAACTAACAATCTATTTCCTTTTTCAAAAGAGTCCATCGACAACATTCTAATTAGTCTTCCAGTCAATCTTTATCGTATATATGAATCACTGGCGGAACCCTACTTTAAATTCCAAGTACTGGAGATGCATTAGGAGCAATCACAGGAAAGTAACGAAGAACTTTCGTAACATCAGATATTTCAATTGACATATAAAGAGGATGACTCATTCTCATTGCTACCAGACGTATCTTTATCACATATAAAAAAGGCCCTTTTTTGTGAGATCTGAAGTGCATGTGATGGCGTGTATGCTATTGTCATCTATAAAAAGCTTTTACATTAGCTAACATTCCCATAATATAAAAGTTCTTACGACCCATGTAGCATTTATTTTGTCTGTGTGCATTTATCCTTCAGCGCTGTAAAAGGAAACAGCACAAATCACAGGGAATGTTGTTGAACCCAAAGGCAGAGAGGGGTGGGCAACTCCGGACTGATTGTTCCTGGCCTAATAGTCTAAGACTTAAGCCTTTTGTTGTACAACTCTCTGTTCCCTATTCCTGCATGGGCTGCGCACACTTTCATTAATGATGTCAGAAATCACATTGTCATTGCCACCGGGTGCTCTCAATATGTTTCACTCTCTCTTGTGCCAGATACAAGAGGCGATAACTCTTAACAAATGTAGAATGCAGTTGTCGGCTAGGCCTTATTTACATTCAATGGGTACCTTAGCACACAAATTATTGGAACAGAGTATCAATGTTAGGTGTTAGTGCATACTCATTTGTAAGGGTCAGAACCTTCTGAAGTGGCAGTGATCTAAACATATAATACCTTCTGAATGACAGCAATAACAATTCCAAACTATGCATTGAAGAAATACGAGATGAGGATTTCTGTGGGGGGCACACTTATGACGTTTTTATTATGTCCATGTAATGTGGGCAGAGGTGACATGACATCACATGATTGTAAAAAGTTGGAAGTATATTCCATAAAACATCTGTTTCTAATCTTTAAAGGATTGGCCGAAGTGATATGTGCCTCTGTTATCACGTATCTCTCTTGTGCGCCGTTCTGTTGGCAGCACTGTACCAATGATTGGGGTATGCGGACATAACAGTTTGGAGGAAAAGAGGCGTATGATCCACTGATGTCTCTTGGAATCAGGGGTAGGAAGGTGCTGGACCCCTCAATAATCCCACACGTTTTACTCTTTATTTCCAAATAAATCAAGACAATAGTCTGTAGAACAAATAAAAAAAAAGCAGATGATACTAAACAAGTCTAGTATTTAGGTACACGTTTTTTGATAAATGTGAGGTTTGTATAAGTGAATAAAATACTTGGGAAAGAAACTACATACATGTACATTATGTGGGCCAATACAGATGTCTGCATGCTCTTTAGCGTGTATATGATGGGGTTCCAACTATTTATTTAATGATTCATGAACAATGGGGAGATGCATTACAACTTTACAAGGATGTATTTAAAAATATTTTGATGTTCCGGTTGTATTTCTTTCTGAGGTTAATTGTGTGTGATAGATGCATACACTTCTTCTCCTCCAGGCATGGATTATGATGTCAGAATTGCACAAGCTACCCACAGCTCATGACCAACCTGCTTGGCAATGACCGGATTCTTAGAGACTGGCTGATGGCTGATGTCTGCAGCAGTCACTGTTAAAGTGTTTGTCCCCGAACCATATGATTAACCACACATATTTACTAGATTAATGTGGGTAGAGCTGCTTTACTACACGAATGGCTGGGATGCTTTGATGTGGTCGAGAAACCACAAGAAAATTGTCAGTCACTTAAAACATTGCTGATTATTGTGTAGGTGCTGCCAGCTGTCCTAATCCTATGTTTGTCTTCTTGATACAACGCTATGATAATACACGCTACCAGTTAATGGAGTCTAATCAGAATCTCAGTAACAAAAATCCGCTGTTGTCAGTCGTGCAAATTAAAGTAACAATTTCCCTTTTCATTACATCATAAAGAGGTTAGAATTTGAAAGAATACATAGAACAAAACTTTATATAAATATTTTTGGTTTACAAAGAAGAGAAGCAGTAAACCACTGTTTTATATAACATATAATCTGTAAATTTAAATAATTTAAATTAATATTAGTCAACAATGCCCCACAAAAAAACATCTATCTTTTCAATAGTTTAGTGAATTATGTCACTTACTGAAAATGTTTCTCGGTTTATACTACCCAGTGCCCATCATACCAAGTTCCATGCCTTGTAGGTCAATATTTAGACCATGGCCGGAACCATGGCTTGTTTCTGTTTGTAACAGCCCTTGTTTCAGGGTATCAAAAACTTTATAATACTTTACTTTTTTGGTGATACCTGTAGGATTTGAGGTAACTTTTACCGGCCCACTATATTATTACTACAGGGTTTTTATAGGCATATTTGGTATCTGAGAGCATTATAGTATTGTCCCCTGAAAAGCTGCACACTAAGGTCAGAGAGATTCCTTGAAAGTCACTTGAATAAACTATGCACCACAAAAGACCAGCTCAGCTCATCTTGCTGGATAAACTTGCCAAGATTTGCATTCGTAAAACATAGGATGCTTACTCATATGTACACATTCATTCTTACACACACATACATGCTCACACATACAATTACACATCCGTGCTCAAACACATTTACACATCCATGCTCACACACACATAATGACACATCCATATATAAAAACACATATACATACAGTCCGCCAACCCCCGCTTACCTCTCACCGCTCCAGCAGCTTTCTCTCTGGCTACTCGTACACTGTGCAAGCAGATCCTTGGTTACACCTATATATTCCTGTCAATTTTGAACCAGTACGAGGAGACAGGAACAAGTGGTCACAGGGGTCTCCCTGGGCCCCCTAAAGGCACGAGTCCTGTCTCACGCAGTGCGCGGGCGCCACAGCAGTAAGCTGCAGGCCGCAAAGAGATAAGGGGGTGCAGGATAGTGAATGGGTGAATTAATGAATGAATACAATTAGTGTTTAGGGAAAGAGTTGGGACAGGCAGGCTGCTTCAGTAGCAGAGGTGGCACATGCAGGCTGCTTCAGGGCAGTCGTGGCACTTGCAGGCTGCTTTAGGGGCAGTGGTGGCACAGGCAGTCTATTTTAAGGGTGGCAGTGGCAGAGGCAGGCTGTTTTAGGGGCAGCAGTGGTACGGGCAGGCTGCTTCAGGGGCAGATGTGGTACAAGCATGGAGCTTCAGGGGCAGCAGTGGCACAAGCAGGCTGCTTCAGGGGCAGCGGTGGCACAAGCAGGCAGCTTCAGGGCAGAGGTGGTATAGGAAGGCTGCCTCAGTAGCATCGGTGGCACAGCCAGGCTGCTTCAGAGGCAGTGGTGGCACAGGCAGGCTATTTTAGGGGCAGCGGTGGCACAGGCAGGCTGCATCAGGGGCAGTGGTGGCACAGGCAGGCTGTTTAAGGGGCAGGGGTGGCACAAGCAGGCTGTTTTAGGGGCAGGGGTGGCACAAGCAGGCTGTTTTAGGGGCAGCTGTGGCACGGGGAGGCATTTTTAGGGACAGCTGTGGCACGGGGAGGCTTTTTTTAGGGGCAGCGGTGGCATAGGCAGGCTGTTTTATGTCAATGGCTGGCTTACCGTATAGTGATAGGGGTTAGGCTGCACCATATCCATTCAGTAAATGTTGTTTATTTAAATGTATTTTGTTTATTTATAAGTTAATAATTTATTTATTCAGATTTCTATTTTTTCCAGTTGACATACAGTTTACGAATTTGTGAAATAAATATTCTTGCCAACATTATTTTGTGTGTGTGTGTGTGTGTGTGTGGTTCCACAAACAGGATCCGCCCCGGGTGCCAAATATCTAGGTACGCCCCTGTGTATATCCCTCCAACAGGTCACATGAATACGAATAATATTAATATTACAACAGCAAAAAGGTTTCATAATTCCTAATTAAACTGGTGAGGACAATGTTTTCCACCCACCTTCAAATGAATAGTAGGGAATAAACCTACTAAGTTTCCCAGTTGTCAGATGTGTGCATTGTTTATTCATCTTTGCAAGAAAATGCAAGTATATAGCTTGCCGTAAATATGCTTTTAATATGAGGTAATATGCTTTTTGAACAGAAGACTCCTTTTGGGTGATAGCGTTTTGACAATTTCCAGGTGTGTGGCTTCTGTATAATAACCTTGTTATACCATCACTGGGGCCCTTATATTATGACTGGCTGCCTAATAACAGGACCTAGAGGGATGAGGAGATACTGTTTGTTATCTGGGGGCGTAAGAGGCCCCCGCGATGACAGAAAGAGCAAGCAGGTCCTACTTATTAGACATTCCATATTCTACAATAGATGTCTTTAAAATGCGAACCAGGTGGCCTACGAAGCATCTTCAAAAGCCGCGAAGGTATAGCTCTGGGCTGTAGGACTGCAGGGAGTGAAGAAAATTAACACATGACTTGCTTTGCTCTTCTCTATGAAATTACACACACCGTCTGCACTGTAGCACATGTTGACTGCAAGGCATTTTATGTTTTAAAGAAGCAAGCCACCAAATTCATATTTGTACCATGCATAAGGAGTGTCAGACAAAATATCATGTCTACTCTGTTAAGATGAGGAAAAACACTAATGTTTATTTTAGGAATATATAATTGCCTTGAACCTTACCAAGGTGTAATGCAAATTTCCCTATCCTTAGCTGCCATTAAAAGGAACTTTTATAGTTTCTTTTTTCATGCATGTTATACATGTTGCTTGGGCTCCAATGCTTTTTGTTGCATGCAGATCAGAGGATGCATCCTTAGTTATTGGAGTTAGAAAGTTAGAATGGGATGTCATTTGCTTCCTTCCCTGGCTGTCTCTACTGAAACCAGGAAGATTTAGATTTAGTACATAAACTTAAACATGTACAGTAACTTCCCCAGCTAGAAGCCAACAACTCTATTTTCTGCTGACAGAGGCGATTCCAAGCTCTGACAGAATAATCCAGTGCAAAGTCCTTAGGACATGCTGTGATGTCCTTGTGGTCATCTAGCACGCTATCCTTAGGACATAATAGCACATGCAAAGGTATTTAAAGGGACAGCATGATATCCTCGACACCCCTACTACTCTGTTACTACTTTAATATGCATTCTCCCAAAATGGAAAAAATAAATAGAAACCTTACTAATCTAACACAGAATTTGAAGCCATTTTGCTGAATTTTCACTCTTTGTACAAGATCCAACATTTCTTTCCACTGATTGGTTGATTGAAGCTGTCAATGAGTGACAGGAAAGTACTTTCATTGAACTCAACTGGAGCACTTTCCTGTCACTGACAGCTCAGTGGCAGGAAAGTGGTACCAATGAAGTCAATGGGAAGACCTTACACATATGCACTGGATCTAAAAAGACCCCTGCACGCAGTGTTCAGCAGAGGCAGCACTCGAGCTGACTGGAGGCGAGTACATCACATGCAGCAAGATGCATCCGGCCACATAAATCTCCTGCAGGGTATTCAGCTGGGGTGTAGGGAAAAGGGCAAATGCATTTAAGGGGATTTGCAAAATGGACCACATGACATTTAAAGGGACCAATCAACTATCAAATGCATTAAAGTCCATATAATGGACTTAATTTAGGTTTTTTCTTCATGCATAACTTTTGCATGGAACTCTTGTCATGTAACACAAAAGATGACGCTGATAATCGGTTGCCACAAAGACTGTGTAGCCTTTATGTAGTTCATAGAATAAAGTTACAACTGCTACGTTTTTTTTCTGGTTAGCATACTTAAGACAAAAGTACAGTACAAATAATGTTTTGTCTAAGTGGGGCAGTACCTTAAAGAATCTCACAACACAAGTAATTCAAGGTGTAGACGTAGTGTCAAAAATGTGAAATGCAAAAATCCTTAGGCACTTAGCTTAAGGAAGCCAGAAGTTACTTCGTCACCGCCAGCTCAGTAAAATGCCATTAATCTGAATACTTCACTTTAGTAGATAAAGACCAGAAATTGCAAAAGTAAGCTCAATGTAGGGCGCCATCATTACCCTCAAACAGCTTGTCTGTGCCATTATTGCCCCCAAACAACTTGCCTGTGCTTTGTCTGCCCCTTGCCCCCCTACTTCAACAACTGGCATACATATGTAAACACAAATTACACATGCTAACACACACGCACTTACTCATATTCACCTACACACCCTTGCTTTCACACCATTCATGCTAACACACACTCCATCTCATACCAATTACATGTGCTAAGGTAGTGGGTACAGTGTATAGAGACTCTGACAACACCAAAAATGCCAAACAATCCTTAACAGAGACACACAAATTCTATGGTGAAAGCAGGCCACAGAGTTTATAACTCACCAATGAGAACATTTTGTTCACTGTAACATAAAACATATTAATATTTAATAACCCTGAATAACTCGTCCTTGCCAACCATCATTAACAATGACATAAAATAAGTATTCCCCTCCCCCCTTGTCCACCCACCAATCAGCATCCAATCCTGGCTTTACCTCCAATTAGTGCCAACCACTTGCCTGCTTTTATCTTGGTGGGCATGGTCATTATCCAGTCCCATTACCAGAGACTAGGGAAGGGATAGCCCCATCAACTCCTGAACCACCCTGACTGGCAAGGACACCCCCGCCAGCTGTGATAATAGCATTAGCGTACAAAACCAAGCTAGTAATAAGCAATACTAATCACAAACCATCTAGGCAAGACATGGTCAGCAATGCCTGAGAATGTATATTACCAAGCTATAAGCCACAGCAGTGGTGTCAATTAGTTTAGCCAGTGTGAAGTACTGTTAGATGAGGAGAATGGATAAATTAGAATTAAATCAAGAAAATGTCATATGAAGTTCTGGTAACGTGACAGGAATCCTATGTTCATTTTTAATCCGGTGCCCTTAGTGTTGGAAGTGGTTAATCATCTTTATTTAAAATGTTCTCCTGTCTTGTGTGTTTTTGGATTTCCCCTTCAGTAATTTTACTGAGGGTCCTCAATAGAGCGGTCCCTCTGGGTGAAGTGGCGGCCAAAGGGGGTGCAGTTATTAATTTCATTATTCTGTTAATGGTGTCTATGTAGGATCATCCTAAGGTTCAATTTCTGGTCGGTTTCCCCAATGTGACATCCGGTTTTACATTTATTGCATGGGCTTATATTTACAACATTTGCAGATGTACAGGAGAATGATCCCACTGTGTTGTATGTTTTGTAGTTGTGATGGACAGTGTTGTAATTACGGATGTTTTTATATAGTTTACAGCCACATATATTGCGTAGTTGGGTGCCATTCTCAATAATATTTTGTTCATTATGTAGTTTTTATGGACCAGTCTTTGTCTGAAAGCCAGGATAGGTGTTCAGGGAATAATTGTAGTGGTGGTATCTGGTAGCTTGGCTGTGAGGGATGGGTGAAAGTCATAGCTGTGAAGGTAGCTGCATTTGTTCTAGGTTTTCTGTATATAGATATACAAGCCTACCAAAATTCCTCCAAGAGCTGATTGAGGACATGGGAGAGCTGCAAGGTGAAAACTACTACTAACCAATAAAACACAAAGGCTCATCTCACATTTGCTGGTCTGGAGCTGCTTTGCTGCTTTAGGCCCTGGGCAACTTGCCATGATGGATGGAACCAAGAATTCTGCTCTTTAACAGAAAAATCTAGAAGAAGAATGTCTGGCCATCATTTTGTGACTTAAAGCTCAGTTGGGTCATGCAATGGCTGTATTGGTTAGAACAGGTAATAGCAATATATTACAGTATATCCTAAACAGCCTATGCAGGTCCGGCCAGCTTACACTTGCCAGAGGATACACACTGATAAGGCCCTACCTATTCCTCTAATTTAACAACCTGAGGGGAAATTCCTGGTGGTTCCTCGCAAACCAGAATTTCTGGGTTATAACTGTTTTCATTTCTTTCTTGGATTCTAAATTAATTTTGGTGGGTTTGTGGAGCATCACTTCTGAACAATGGCCATCTCATTTCTATCCTGAAGTCCTACTTTCAACAGGAGTCACAAAACTGGTCTATGATGCATGATCTTTTCATTTTTCATAGAAACTTAGACCAGGTACAAAAAACACTGAAAACATATGCCCAACAAGTTCAACCTTTCCACCCAGTTTTGAGGTAGTGCATACGATATGTATCATATTTTTGGTGTGTAAAGGAATACTTGACAGCCCCACCAAGCACTATGCATTCTTCCAAAAGAAAGAAAAGAAAAATATAGCATTTACCTACAGGGCCATCTTTAACATTGATTGGACCCTAGGCATCATGTGATTCGAGATGTGTTTGGCCAAAGACACATCTCTCGGATTTCAACCGTTGAGAGTTGGGAAAAAAGCAAATGCATTTGAGAAAATTAAAGTGGCCATGCAGCTATCCTATGCATTAATGTGCATATGGTGGAGGGAGTTTCCCTTTAAATTAGCATTGTTAAAGTTTTGTCCAAAATACCTTAGAATATATTGTACTCTGAAAGGAACTCCCAATGACGTAGAAGAGATAAAAGGCAAAATACTGAAATATTTTTTAGAGGCACCAAGTCAGTCATGTCATCTTATTATTTAAAAAATGTATCAATTACTGTGATCTGTTTCAGAGGTCAGTACATACTAAAAATAAAATGTATAAACATCAGTAAAAAGCTGAAGATTGTACCGTCAGAGACCATGTCACATAAATTGAAATAATAAAATGATCTATAAATGATGTTAGTAGTTTAGCTATGCATTCCCTAAATCCCCAAAATATAGTGATCTACAGTTTTTATTTTGCTCTGCCCTCATCAGAGGCATCGGATTCCTACTGTCCTGAGAAGTAGGAAGGATGAAGCAGGTGCAAACATCTTAGGGTTCCAACCCTTATCAACAGGTAAGTTCTGAGTCCCAGACCTACCTCTTTTTGCCCCTCAAACCTCCTGGCTGATTGCGCTTTTCAAATAGAGGTGGAGACGAGGTTCAGCGGGGTCATGCAACGGGGCCCTAAATAAGCCTGCGATAGTAGTGAGGCAGTTCGAGGTACATTGAAAACCATCTGAGGCTTCACGCAGAATAAGTGAGGTGAATGTGTGTTAGTGTGAGTGTCTGTGTTTATGTTTGTATGAGTGTCTGTGCGTTAGAATGTGTAGCATGTAGAAGAGTGTGTCTCACTAGTCTCTTCTATCTATTCTGTCTTTTGCTCTTCTCATTTTTCTTTTTACAGTTCCTAATCATTTTGCTTTTCCTTAGTATTATACATCTAGTAGCTCCCACCTCGGCTGCGTAGAAAAGATTCACTGAAGCATTTAAAAAGTTCCACTGACAAAAAGCAAACAAAAGAGGTGTCCATCAGACAAATGAGACAATATTTAGGCACTTAGAATAAACAGACGTACTATTCAAAGTATGCTAAGACTTGCCAAGACTTGCGTTTTAGAAGCATCAACGTTTTTGTGGGCTATCTAAAGGAGACACAACAACTTCAGTCTAGCAATACTATCCATAAAAACCCTATTTTATGTGAAAAAAAGAAATGAAAAGAGATAAAATTACTAATATACAATTACAATTATTAGAATTAAACTGTCAAATTCTACCTTTTGTAGTTTAGATTACTTGTTATTAAATGTGTTTTCCCACATATGCTGCTGAAATCAATATTTATTATTAAATGCAATATTATAAACATTATTTTTCCTTCCCAGAAATATTTCTTTAATTATGTCAATTGGTCCCATTCATATGTTTTCCCGGGAACACTTGTAATGTGATGCAATAGCAGGCACTACAAGATTGTTGCTTTAAAAACTGTTGTTGCTATAGAAACTTTGCCTGGAGTTTGATTTCCCATTAAGTGTTCCTCATCGTTCATGGATGCCGATTGGTTAAAGCAGCCAAAATTTGCACTGCCGTGCTTAAATAAAGGAGAAGTAAGGAGGACTAATTTTTCCCTGTCAATAAACCGAAGTAAAGTACTCATTGGAGTTCATTTGGAGCTCATTCCTGTCACCATTAACTATGGAGGTCCAACACCGGCTAGTTTTTCCAGTATGGAAGGCTGAGTGTGCGCTGTATGATACATATGGACGTTTTTTTAGCTCCTAGTCATACCGGTTAGTCAGTCTCTAATACCGGTTACTACCAGCTCTACTAGAATTTGATCTAGAAGATAGCTAGGGATAGATTGTTGTAGCCTCCTAGCTAGAAGTATTTCACTCTCGATATGACCAGGGGAATATTGGTTATATGGGACAGGGCTGTTAACCTTTAGGAGTAACAGGGATCAAACGGGAGTTAGTTTGTAGCATTCTGACAGCGATTAAGTAGCGCGATCCTACTTTTTAATTGTATAATTATTTAAGAATTCATTGTTTAACCCTCATCTTGGGGTGTTTCGATGCAATATGAATTAATGGTTAAGTTTGAACTAATTAGGGCTATTCCATTATTATTGTATTTAATGCTTTGTTGAGGGGTACAGCCTTTGTCAGATTAAGACTAAGAGGTATAATATCTAATTCAATGTGTGAGCCCACATATAATAATACATGATACAGGGCCAGACAAGCTCAGTAGGGTTGGACCTCCACCAAATATAGTGAAGTCAAGCAGTTGAAACCATTACTTTCCTGCAGGTTCTCCCTTAATTAAAACACTAAAGACTACTTTACTTGGCTTCAGTTTCCCACATTATTTCTCCTTTATTTATGGACTTTACAGAAGCGCACGCTTCATGTACTTTAATAAGTGCGTTTGATTATACTAGAACCTTAACATTAAGGCCATCAAAAAAATCAAGGTCCTTAAAATGTGATATGAACACAAAAAAATGTCATTATTGCCTTTGTGATTCAATATATATAAAAGTGAGCAAAATGAATCCACTTCTATAATCCATGTTGCATTCCTAATATTCCTGAAAAGTAAAAAAATAAAACAGTAATCTGCTTTAGAGATACTTTGCTTGTAAATTGGTTTATAAACTGATGTAAGTAAGATTAATCATTAGTCAACTAGTGTTAGGTTATGTGATTTAGGCGTAGCTTATAGTGGAACCTTTGCCTTCGCATCTTTTAGCATAATTACCTTCATTTATCAAAACGATCTATAGTTTGTACTTTTTTCAGTCACCATTTTGTAGATATTTATTCCCATATTTATTTAGAATCCAATACATTTCATGTCCTGAAGTTACCTTCCCTCTTCTATCCCTCCCATACAAATGATTTGAGAACCAATTAACAAAAATCATCAATGTGAACTCCAGAGAAAATGAACACATTCCATGGTACATAAAAATACACATATCGTTGTTTTCATAAACACATATATTGTTTATTTAAATATTAAAAAAAATATATTTGGTGTAGCAAACTGTAGAGTGCAGGATTTATGAGAAGTGGCAGATCCAGTTTCTGAAATTTTGAATTGATGCTTACTAATAAAATAGTTTAACGAGCCACCAGTATAGTCCTACATATCGAAACGCCAACACGTCCAGATTTTGTCATTGATAGTCACTGATTGCTGCCAATGAATTGGGAAGTTGAGTAGAATCCTGCAGTTCAAGCTGATCTGCACATCTTGCGAATCCTGCATGCTCTGTTAGCATTTAACCTGTTATCTCATATTATGAGTACATCGCCCCCCTTGCTAATCCCTAAACCGGCATATCTTCATTCCACGCAGGGCTCCTTTACCCCTAATCTGACCAGATCCCTTTCTCCGATGCTGATCTTTAACCAAAGTACACAATATCACACAAATGACTGATGCCTTGACAGTCGTAGGCACACAAAGCTCTGAAATAATGATGACACATTCCACAGCCCAATGTGCCCATCAAGGATCCGCGAGGCTTGCAAATGTAAACATTCATATAGGTACAACAAAGTGATTGCAAAAAACAAGTGGCAAATTCTTAACCTTTTTGATATTTACATTACAGGTGACAGATATTTGTGAGTCACATTTTCCAGAAAGCCTTAACCAGACAATACTATATATTCTACAAAGAGCTTTACATAAGCATTAACTGTGAAAACGAACGTTTTAATGGTCTGTAATGCCACCTAGTCTGCAGCCATCACTTTATGGCTATTTGTCACTCCCACTAATGTACACAAAGCCTCCTCTATATGTTGGCCGTCCAGAAACTGTAAAAGCAGGCTTTGTCTAATCCTGTAATTCTCAATTTTACGCTTTTAATATACAAGAAGTGCAGACGAGGGTCATACAGTCCATTGAAAAGCAGCACGAGAGAGAGAAGAGGGAGGATAAGTACATATCAGAAATGCATTAGCCTTAATGTAAATATTGCAATTATATTTGCTTATTTCATAATATACATTAAAGAACAATAAATCGTACAGTAAAGAACCCATATCAGAGAATAACAAGGGTTTGCTGGGTGCATGGATAGTGAGGGTATTGAAGGATATAAGAAAACATTTTTTTTTATTCTCCCAGGTGTGACAAACCCTATAGCATGAGGGCCATACATGTCACTTTTAGGGGTCCTAAGCACAGTCCTCTAGGGCAATCAGAGTCAGGAACAGCAGCTTTGAACAAACAGCGCTTTCTTTTAACCGCTTAAACCCCAAAAACCAAATCATAAAAATAAAATCTAGCTCCCAATTGGAGCCCTCTCTAACTTAACTATGCTGGTCCAGACTGACCGGCCTAATCACCCACTACCTCAACCTCCCAGCCAGACCCAGCTACGCCAGGCTCTGGAAAACCTCCCCCAGACAGCACACAAAATGTCCAGGCAGGTAATGCCTCACTTGGCTCTGGGATGGTCCTCTTGCGCAGGGCCTCTCCTTGCCCTGGGAGCAATGCCCAGCACCTGTGCCTGATGCCGGCCTCATAGAAATCCCGGACCGGATCCTGCAGACTTCTTCCCTCCTGGAAAACCTGGCACGGTTTCCACAGCATGGGGAAACGGAGCATTGGCCCACCCTGCTCTCCAATTGCTCCACCCCAGGGACCCATATGTATAATCTGCATAGCAGCTGTACCCAGATGCCATGCCAATCAACTCCCTGGGGATCACAGTCTCACACAGGGCAGTACGGGATTTTTGGTGAGAATTTGGGACTTGGAGGGATCCCATTTTTGAAAAACATAAGGAGGAATCTCTGATGTTCAGATGCGTTTATCTGTGAGCAGCTAGTCTAAGAATGTATTTGACCTGAGCCAAAGTATGCCGAGAGGAGTGTGGCCATATTTCAAGATCAATTTGTTCTCGTGTATAGAATGTCAAGTGATTTTGGTAGATGTTGTGGCATGTAGATTTTGAGCCCCCATAGCCGGCTTGTCCATGGAAGTCTGGTTAGGGCAGACCAGACTGGGTTTTCTGGTCACCCTGTGCCCCCCCAATGAACACAGGGTAACTTTGACATAAGAGGGGACTGGACAGGCAGGCAATGAGTCTCCCCATGTCCTCAGCCTCGGGGTTACTGTGACATATATCACTCAAAAATTGGTATTTATTTACTATAACTGGTTATTTATAAGTTGTTGATCCAGGGACTATCTTAACTGAGCACACAGTCCCTTCTATGAAATACTAGTATGTAGTTAAAAAGGGTTAATTGCGTTCATCTGCATTAATATAATTATGGGTATCTTGCAAAGGTGGAACTCAGTAGAGTTTTTTTCACCCTACGTAATAATGGAACACAACCCCCTTTGAGTCCTTTTCAAATATGCCCTTGGGGGACACCATTTGCCTATAACCTGACCCTGAGTTCTGCTAAATGTGGAGAGCATGGTCTGATGATAAATTAACTGGATATATGAAAATGAACATTGCAACAAAATGTTTCTTTCCTATAAGCAATATATTATTTTTTATATATTATTACTTGAAAAATCTTCCCAATGATGGGCAGTTTGTAGTGCGGTTGGCACAGCCATTGTATATATAATATTTTGCGTTTTGACAAATGATTAGGATCTGACACTATGGATTATGTAGGTTTGTATCTTCGGTGGTTTGCGCAGTCCATTAGAACGCTTTGATTAAAGTGGATTATAGAACCACTGATTATAGGATGGTAAACCACTCATAAGCAGCCTTCTGCTAACAAATTCAGCGAACTCAGATGTGGGTCAGACACTGCAGTAACTGCACATTTGTGAGAACCCAAAAAGCAAATATGACTTCATCCAAATGATATATTACATATCAAAATACCATACTTACATGGGGTTTTTATTCCAAAATCAGCTTTTGATAATAATATAAAAGAATATACCCTATATTTACAAGCCGTTACTTTAATCTAAAAGTAGATTTTTCATTTATTTTCATAATAACTTCTACATCTTACAGTTTTATACCTTAAATAAAAACCTAAGTAATTAGGGCCTGGCTGGAAACTAGCTGGGGGTTGGAGCACATTTTTTTTCATGGTCGACTGAGCTAATTACATTAAGGGGACAACCTTATAAACAGGATTGCACAAGTTAAGTTTTTAATACATACCTAGTCCTACCTATTAATATATGTAGGTATACACCGATCAGCCATAACGTTATGACGACCTCCCTAATATTGTCTACCCCTTTTGCTGCCAACAGCTCTGACCTGTCGAGGCATGAACTGTCCGGCACCAAGGTGTTAGCAGTAGATCCTTTAAGTCCTGTAAATTGCGAGGTCCGGCCTCCATGGATCAGACTTGTTTGCCCAGCACATCCCACAGATGCTTGATTGGATTGAGATCTGGAGATATTTAGAGGCCAAGTCAATACCTAGTTGTAGTCCTCAAACCATTCCTAAACCATTTTTTGCTTTGTGACAGGGTCCATCCACGCCTTCTTCCATTGGTCTGTGGTCCAGTCCAGCCCATTATAGGAGCTTTCAGCAGTGGACAGGGGTCAGTATGGGCAACCTGACTGGTCTGTGGCTAGGTAGCCTCATACGCAACAAACTGCGATGCACTGTGTATTGTGATACCTTTCTATCAGAATCAGCATTAACTTTTTCAGCACATTGAGCTACAGTAGCCTGTTGGATTTGACCACATGGGCCAGCCTTGGCCCCCCACGTGCATCAATGAGCCTTGGCTGCCTTGACCCTGTCGCTAGTTCCTTCCTTGGAACACTTTTGATAGGTACTGAGTACTGACCACTGCAGACTATAAGCAAGAGCTGCAGTTTTGGAGATGCTCTGACCCAGTCGTCTAGCCATCACAATTTGGCCCTTGTCAAAGTAGCTCAGATGCTTACGCTTGCCCATTTTTTCAGCTTCTAACACATCAACTTTGAGGACAAAATGTTCACCTGGTGCCTAATATATCCCACCCACTGACAGATTCCATGTTATAGCTGATCGGTGTATATTGATATAACAAAACATTTTCTCCCAATATTTCCCCAAACATTCTAAACAATTTACTTTTCCTTACATGTAGGTTACACATGGAGCCAATGTATGTACAATGTATGTACTCTGTACAATACACGGTAGGCATACATTAGGGACATTATCACATAATCCACATGTGTAGGAGCCTTGTCGCCAGAGCCGGCCTTAAGTGTTCTGGCGCCCTGTGCGGACTACTCCGCTGGCGCCCCCCCATCCCAAAAAAAAGAGAGGAAAAAAATCTCCCCCCTCTGCCCCTTCTCACTGCCTCCCCCACTCTGCCCCTTCTCACTGCCTTCCCCCCTCTGCCCCTTCTCACTGCCTTCCCCCCTCTGCCCCTTTTCACTGCCCCCCCTGCCCCTTATCACTATCTACCCCCCCTGCCCCTCATCACCAGGGCCGGCCTTAGGGGTGTGGGACCTGTGCGACCGCACAGGGCGCCATGGTAGTAGGGGCGCCTGCCCGGGACTTAACTTGAAACATCGTATTTTTATTTTTTTTAAACTTTATTTAACATCATTCATGTTAAATAAAGTTTAAAAAAAACCCCTGATGTTTTAATCTAAGTACCGGGCAGGGGCGCCGAGCGGTTGCTCGTGAAGTTCTCAGCAGCCGCTCGGCGCCCCTTACTCTCCGTGACTCCGTCGCGGTGCCGGCATCTCATGTTGAGCGCCGGACTATTCCTGCGTTCAACATGAAATGCCGGCACCGCGGCAGAGCTTGAAGACAGATGCCTCTCGCTCTCACCGCAGGACTCCGGCAACAAGGTAAGTGGGGGGGTAGTTTGAAGGGGCAGAGGGGGGGTGTAGTTTGAAGGGGCAGAGGCAGGGCCGGCCGAAGACTTAACGCCGCCTGGGGCGAAGTTTAAAACGCCGCCCCCCCGCCGACGCCGGGGGGGGGGCGGCATTTTAAACTTCGCCGACGCCATAATCTACGACCCCCCCCCCCCCGGTACTTACCTTTAAACAGTCCTGCGGCGAGTCTCCCTGCTCTGCCACGGTGCCGGCTTGTAATGCTGAGCGCCGGAAATTGACGTCACTTCCGGCGCTCTGCATTACAAGCCGGCACCGGGACCGAACAGGGAGACTCGCCGCAGAGGAGAGAGAGAGAGGGGCGCCGAGCGGGTAAGCGAAAACCACTCGGTGCCCCTCTCTCTCTCCTCCGCTTCAAAAAAAAAAAAAGCGCTTGGGGCGGCAAAGTGCCGCCCCTTCTAAAGTGCCGCCTGGGGCAATTGCCCCAGTCTGCCCCATTATAGGGCCGGCCCTGGGCAGAGGGGAGGGGTAGTTTGAGGGGGGGTAGTTTGAAGGGGCAGAGAGGGGGAGTAGTGAGGGGGGGCGCCAGAGGAGTAGTCCGCACAGGGCGCCACAACGCCTAAGGCCGGCTCTGCTTATCACTATCTACCCCTCCTGCCCCTTATCACTATCTACCCCCCCTGCCCCTTATCACTATCTACCCCCCCTGCCCCTTATCACTATCTACCGCCCCTGCCCCTTATCACTATCTACCCCCCTGCCCCTTATCACTATCTACCCCCCTGCCCCTTATCACTATATATACCCCCTATCCTTACTCACCTTGTTGTCGGAGTGCGGTGGGAGCGGGAGGCGTCCGTCTTCCCGCTCTGCACGAATAATTCTGACACTCAGCACGAAACGCCGGCACCGCGACGGAGTCACGGAGAGTGAGGGGCACCGAGCGGTTGCTGAAAACTTCACGAGCAACCGCTCGGCGGCCCTGCCCGGGACTTGAATGAAAACACCGGGTTTTTTTTGTTTAACTTTATTTAACATCCTCCATGTTAAATAAAGTTAAAAAAAACTTTATTAAACATGGAGGATGTTAAATAATGGTACGAAAAAAACCAAACAATGTTATAATTTAAGTCCCGGACGGCGCCCCTGTTGCCATGGCGCCCTGTGCGGCCGCACAGGTCGCACACCCCTAAGGCCGGCCCTACTTGTCGCACTGCATTGGGGCTACAACTCATCACCCTTGTTATGATTCTCAGGATGATGGCAGTTTTAGTCCTTACTTGTCATAATTTGTTGCTTTTATTTTTGTTTTATTTAAAAATAAATACTTATAAAACTTTATTAATGTTGGAGGTTTTATTATTATTTTTGACATCACCACAGCCAATCCTGCATGTAAACAGACATCAGATTCAAATCAGCTAGCAAAACGTTGGCACTTTTATTTCCGCACTCCCTTCAGCTATAAAGGGATAACAATTTTTAAACTAATAAAGAGAATCTGCCAATCTGTCGCAGGGTTTAGGGGAGGAGAAGGGGGGGAGAAAACATAAAGGAAATTAATATACCAGTTCTGCTACCATTCCTTCACACACACTCATAGAGTTCCTAGAAGTAAAATCACCTTTTGCTTTTAAATCAACTAAGATGATTGCAAACTGAAAAGCAGAAGCTATTGTGGTTTTATGAAATTAATATGGGTGCAAAGAGGATAAGACCACCTTTACAATTAATCATGATCTTGCGTGGGGGGGTTATGCATTTAATATTATATACATACATTTACATTAATGATTTTGGAAAATATATATTTACTCCAACCAATCCATCTGAAATTAAATTTTAACGTGGACATGCATATCCAGCACCAGTGGATCTGGTTGAATCCACTGAGCCTTCTTGCAGACTGCAGACATGGTAACTAGTAGTGATCTGATGGGAAAATCCCAAACAGAGCTCATTCCTTGAAAGCGTATGCCTAAGGATGAAATGGTATAGGTCTGAACCTTAAAACAGAAATATTTAATTCGAACACACGCCGCAGGCAATGAAGATGTCCACATCAACAACCAGCCATTTTGGACATCTGGTGCTCATCCAGCCCCATCCTGAAATGCAGCTTGGCGGTGATGTAAGATCTATGCAAGATTTTTTAAAACATCTCACCAAAAGATCAAGAGAACAAAAGGTGGGTGCTTTGAGTTGTTTAATTTCTGAGTGAAGAAGATCAACCCTCCAGGCCGCCTGACCCATAGACCGAGACTTCCAATCCACTCTGCATCAGATATGATTATACATCATGGACATAAATAAGGGAAATTATCTTTTAAGCATAGTAGCCCTACCCAATGGATAATCTAACTAGATTGTAAACTCATTGAGCAGGGCCCTCCTCACCTGTTGTTTCTGTAAGTCAAATTGTTATGTTATATACTATACTACTTGTTATGTCCTGTTTACCCATTGCACAACACATATGATGGCACTATAAAAACAATAAATCATACATAATAAGGAATAATTCCCCAACAGACAGATATCATAACTTGCCGCTGCATTGTAATTGTAATATGGCAGTGTTTCTATGGCGATGAGGACACGGCCACGCCATTGACGTTTTGGGACTGCCCCCCCAAGCTATTTAATATCACAGTACCCTAATGCTCAGTTGTGCGTTGCACTTGCTCCTCAGCGTCTTTCCTGCACTTCGTGTTATTTTCAATAGCCTGACATTGGCTGTGTTATCCGTTATCTGCGACCTCTGTTTATCACTACCCACAAGAGTGCCCTGTTATTCCACGTCTCTCATAGTGTGTTCCGTTCCAGTGTGAGTTTCATTCCTGCAGGGGGTTCCTCATCGTGGAAATGAAAATAGAGGGTTTAAGGCTACCTCATGGCATGTCTGCTGTATTTTGACTAATACTATTTTATTTGCCAAAGGAACTGCTGCAGTATTTTATTATGCTTCTTAATATACTTTTTTAGCATAATAGGTAGCAGTTAGATTGGAAATACTAGTTTAGGAAAGATGACCCTCGTGTAAAGAGGACATTTTCCCTGCCATCCCAGGTGACACTAGGATAGACTCCTCCTCCGTACCTGATAGGGCAGGACTCAAAAACTTTAAAAGGGCCCTCCCCTCCTACTAACACCAGTGTTTTTTTCCTGCCCTACCAGGTAGGGGACTCGTCTACCTTTTATTATTTTCTAGGCTCTAGGTTGAGCCGTTTCCCCGGGCTAAGCCCCCATTCCTGGGGGATACCTTGCACCTCAGCCTGATGGCTGGTGCTGCGTCGCCCACGCTTGTCCCGGTCGCGGCGGTCTTCGCGGCTTCGGCAGCACCGTCGTCCCTGCGGTGATCGCGGCAGCACCGTCGTCCTGGCGGTGATCTCGGCACCGTCGTCCCGGCGGTGATCGGGCCGCGGTGGCGCCGGCGTCCCGGCGGTGTACGGCTGCACCGGCGTCCCGGCGGTGATCGTGGCCGCCGTCCTGGCGGTTAGCGCGGCAACCCCTCCGGCCGTGTTTACGTTGATCCGGCGGGTTGCCGGCACCTCCTATAGCCGGGGACGCCTGCCGGTCTGGCTGTTCGGCCTACAGATGCCGCTGTTGCGGCTTACTGGCTTCGGCCAATATGGCGTCTGATGTCTTCCGGTTTTGGGCTTCTGCACTTCCGGTTGTGCGTTCCAAGCCTCGTTTTGGTTGTAATTTAAAATTTTGGCGCCAAATTCTCTGCTGTTGCAGATTCCAGCCTAATTTCAGCTCCCTTCACTATATATATATTAGAAGGTAAGTGATTTGGATGTTGTGTGTGTTCCTGCTGTTTTCTTTTGCTCAGGTGCTGTTGCATCTTTCATCATGTCGGCCCCTGATAATTCTGAGCCGCCCTCTGTTGAGGACAAGCCTAAGAAAGCTGTTATGAAGTCTAAACATGCCCAATGCTCTGGGTGTCACAAGGCTTTGCAGGATTCAAGGAAGAAACTCTGCTCCGCTTGCCTGAGGTCTGTAGCGGATTCTGAGCCCTCTGGGGGTAGGGAATTTTTGGTCTGGCTTAAGGAGGAGATGCAGTCTACCTTCTCTGCCTTCCGTCAGTCGGTTCCTGTTCCTGTTCCTGCCTATCATCACCTTCCCGCGGTACAAGACCCTGCTCTTCTGGGGCGTCAGCCCTTGTTCTCAGACTCTGAGTTTGATTATCCTGAGGTAGAGGAAGGTTCCTCAGAGGAAGGAGAGATCCGGGAGGAAAGTTCTTTTTTATTCCCGGTGGAGGAAATTGAGACTTTAATTTCTGCTGTGAGATCAGCTATGCATTTGGAGGAGGCCTCCACCCAGAAAAATGACTCTTTCTTTGGTGCCAGCTTCTCCAAACAGTCTGCCTCGTTTCCTGTTCATCCTGCGCTTTCTGACATTATCAAGCAGGAATGGAACCACCCGGAAAGGAGGGTTAACCTGTCCAGACGGGTTAAACGCATGTTTCCCTTTGATGAGAACTTTGCTGATTTTTGTGCTACCCCGCTGGTGGATACTGCTGTTATGAAGGTCTCCAGGAAGACTACTCTGCCGCTTGAGGATGGCTCTCATTTTTCTGACCATATGGAAAAGAAAGCCGAAGCTGCAGTTAAGAAATCTTTCGAGGCTTCAGCTGCGACCTTTAAACCTGGAATTGCTTCTGCCTCAGTTTCCAGAGCTGTAAAAATTTGGCTCTCCCAGATCGAGGAGGATATTGCTGCCAAAACCTCCAGGGAGACTATCCTCAAGAATGTTGCTGCCGTGAGATTGGCCGTGGATTTTCTCTGTGATGCCTCAATTGAAAACATCAGAATGACGGCCAGAGCTTCGGCGCTTTCGGTGGCAGCCAGAAGGGCCTTGTGGCTTAAGGCCTGGGCAGCTGATAATGCCTCTAAGAACAAGCTTCTTAATATCCCTTTTAAGGGCAAGACTTTATTTGGGGAAGAGCTGGAGTCCCTTTTGGAGAAGACCACAGGGGACAAGCATTGGATGCCTCAACGAAAGCCTCCTTCAAAAAGACGCCAGTCCTTTCGGCCTTTTTTCCCGGGACAATCTAGAGGCCATAGTTCTAGATTCAACCCCTCGTCTAGAGAACAAAACTTTCGAGGCAGATTCCCTCGCGGAAGGGGGAGATTTGACAGGATCACCTTCCCCAAAGCGTTTCAAGACCCCAAGAACGCTGCATGACGCCTCCTCCATTCCGGTGGGAGGAAGGCTCCGTTTTTTCACCGACAATTGGTTCTCACTCACCCGAGATCCCTGGGTGAGAGCCATTGTATCGCACGGATATCAACTTCAATTCCGGACCAGACCTTCAGACCGTTTTTTGATCTCCCACCTTCCTCCAGACCAGGCAAGGCGGTCAGTCCTGTTATCCACCATTCAGCAGTTGTCAGACCTCAGAGTCCTGGTTCCTGTCCCCTGGCCAGAACTGGGCCAAGGGGTTTATTCTCCGGTTTTTCTGGTCCCCAAGAGACCGGGTGGTCTTCGCCTAATCATAGACTTGCGTTTTTTGAACAGTCACCTCCAGTTCATCAGGTTCAGGATGGAAACCGTAAGATCCACCCTCGACACCTTATGCCTCAACGACTTCATGGCTTCATTAGACCTAAAGGATGCATATTTCCATGTTCCCATCCATCCGTCCCATCAACGTTTCCTGAGAGTGGCAATTCCTCGGGGTTCAACTGTCCAGCATTTCCAGTTTCAAGCCCTTCCATTCGGATTGTCGGCGGCACCAAGAGTTTTCACAAAACTTCTGGCAGTCGTGGCGGCCCATCTCCGTGTCCAGGGAATCTCAGTCATTCCTTATCTGGACGATTGGCTTATCCATGCCCGGTCAGCGCAGATTCTTCGGGTTCATCTTTCCACGGTGGTCAACACATTACAGGATCTCGGCTGGATTCTGAACTGGGACAAATCCTGCACCGTTCCCTCTCAACATCTAGTGTTCCTGGGTCTTCGTCTGGATTCGCTCCGGGAAAGCTTTCCTTCCGACTGCCAGAATAGAGGGGATTCGATTCCTAGTACGCAGGATTCGCTCTGCGCACCGCAGCTCCTTGCGGTTATGTATGTCCCTGCTGGGCAAGATGGTCTCCGCAACTTATGCAGTACCCTGGGCTCTGGCCCACATGAGAATTCTTCAGGGATTTGTCCTCAACCATCTGGAAGACAACCCATTGGCTCTGGACAGGCGTGTCTGTCTTCCTCCGCAGGTCAGAGCTTCCCTCTCCTGGTGGCTCCAACGGAACGTCCTTGCCGCAGGGAGAAGATGGTCTCTTGTCTCCAAGGTACTTCTCACCACCGACGCCAGCGTCAAGGGATGGGGAGCTACGTATCAGGACCTGTTTGTGCAGGGTCTCTGGTCTCCGGCTACGAAACTTCTTCCCTTGAACTGTCTGGAGTTGCTTGCAGTAGAAAAAGCTCTGCATCACTGGGAGCATCTGCTCGCCGGCAAAGACATTTTGCTTCGTTCCGACAATCAAGCAGTGGTAGCCTATATCAACAGACAAGGGGGCACAAGAAGTCCTCGGCTTCTTCATATATTGCTCAGGATTTCCTTTTGGGCAGAGTCCCATCACATGACTCTGTCTGCCATTCACCTCAGAGGAACTTTGAATTCTCAAGCAGATTTCCTGAGCAGAACTCCTGTGCTAAGCGGCGAATGGGCTCTGCATCCGATGGCCTTCAATCTACTCGTCCAACGGTGGGGCTTACCCGAGATCGACCTGATGGCATCCAGAGACAATGCTCAGATTCCGGTCTTCTTTTCCCTCAGGCCTCAGGATCATCCCTTGGCAATAGATGCCTTCTCACAAGAATGGAATTTCCGTCTCGCATACGTTTTTCCTCCGTTTGCCCTAATCTCCAGGGTCCTACAGAAGATCAAGAAGGACCACGCCTCCGTGATCCTGATAGCACCAGACTGGCCGAAGCGGGTCTGGTATTCCGACTTGATCGCTCTAGGTCTCTCTCCCCCTCTGAAGCTCCCAGCTTGGAAAGACCTTCTACATCAGGGTCCATTCCTACACCCAAACCCTGCCGTGTTCCACCTGACGGCCTGGAGATTGAACGCGGACTGCTGAGAGCTCAAGGATTTTCTTGTCATGTGGCTGAGACTCTTCTGCAGAGTAGAAAGAAGGTTACCTCTCTGCGATACATTAAGATCTGGAAGAGATTTCACAGTTGGTGTTGTTCCAAGGGGATTTTGCCAACTTCCTGTTCCTCTGCCTCTGTTCTGGATTTCCTCCAGGAAGGATTCGACTGTGGACTTCAGCCTTCTACGATCCGGGTGCAGATTTCTGCCATCAGTGCTCTCCTCGGGTTCGAGCTTATATCTCTGCCTGTGATCAGACGTTTTGCCAAGGCCATCGTCAGGATACGTCCTCGTTCGGTCACCAGGATGGTTTCGTGGGACCTGAATCTCGTCCTTCGAAGACTCACATTACCTCCTTTTGAGCCTCTTCAGTCGGTTTCTCTGTATCTATTATCGCTGAAGACAGCCTTCTTAGTAGCGATTACTTCCGCTCGTCGGATTTGTGAACTCCAGGCTTTGTCTATGAAGGAACCGTTTCTCCGTTTTTTCCCGGATAAGGTGGTTCTCTCTCTGCCGCCAGAGTTCGCACCCAAGGTTCAGTCGGCTTTCCACAAGAACCAGGAGATCGTGTTACCTACCTTTTTTCCTGCTCCTGGCTCGGATGAAGAAGAAGTTCTTCACACTCTGGATCTTCATATATTGAGCTTAATTATGCTTTGGCCAATCCATATAACCAAAACCTCTCATTTATATTATGTTTATATACTTGTTGCCAACTTTATTAGGGTGAGAAGCGCAGACAGTATTTTGTTTTTTGTATACATTGTACAGCCAACACACTGTATTTGCAGCATGCTCACACTGTTTGGTAGGCCTCATATTATACATTTGTATTATTTGAGCCTGAGACTAGCTTAGCGCACCGACATTTTTTCTTTTCCCTGTTTGCACATATTTGAGGTTGTTGGCTCCTCATTAGTCTGGTTGCAGCTTGCTGTCCAGGGGCTAAATGGGAGGAGGTTTAATTGCACCTCCCCCAACACATTAATTTGGTTTTGGTAGCAGTATAAACTGCTTTGTGTGCCCACTATGTAGGAGGTGAGAGTAGGTTCTCACCCTATTGAGAGTGTGCCTTGACGTGGCGGGTGAGCTTAATTATGCTTTGGCCAATTCATATAACCAAAACATCTCATTTATATTATGTTTATATACTTGTTGCCAACTTTATTAGGGTGAGAAGCGCAGACAGTATTTTGTTTTTTGTATACATTGTACAGCCAACACACTGTATTTGCAGCATGCTCACACTGTTTGGTAGGCCTCATATTATACATTTGTATTATTTGAGCCTGAGACTAGCTTAGCGCACCGACATTTTTTCTTTTCCCTGTTTGCACATATTTGAGGTTGTTGGCTCCTCATTAGTCTGGTTGCAGCTTGCTGTCCAGGGGTTAAATGGGAGGAGGTTTAATTGCACCTCCCCCAACACATTAATTTGGTTTTGGTAGCAGTATAAACTGCTTTGTGTGCCCACTATGTAGGAGGTGAGAGTAGGTTCTCACCCTATTGAGAGTGTGCCTTGACGTGGCGGGTGAGCTTAATTATGCTTTGGCCAATTCATATAACCAAAACCTCTCATTTATATTATGTTTATATACTTGTTGCCAACTTTATTAGGGTGAGAAGCGCAGACAGTATTTTGTTTTTTGTATACATTGTACAGCCAACACACTGTATTTGCAGCATGCTCACACTGTTTGGTAGGCCTCATATTATACATTTGTATTATTTGAGCCTGAGACTAGCTTAGCGCACCGACATTTTTTCTTTTCCCTGTTTGCACATATTTGAGGTTGTTGGCTCCTCATTAGTCTGGTTGCAGCTTGCTGTCCAGGGGTTAAATGGGAGGAGGTTTAATTGCAGCTCCCCCAACACATTAATTTGGTTTTGGTAGCAGTATAAACTGCTTTGTGTGCCCACTATGTAGGAGGTGAGAGTAGGTTCTCACCCTATTGAGAGTGTGCCTTGACGTGGCGGGTGAGCTTAATTATGCTTTGGCCAATTCATATAACCAAAACCTCTCATTTATATTATGTTTATATACTTGTTGCCAACTTTATTAGGGTGAGAAGCGCAGACAGTATTTTGTTTTTTGTATACATTGTACAGCCAACACACTGTATTTGCAGCATGCTCACACTGTTTGGTAGGCCTCATATTATACATTTGTATTATTTGAGCCGAGACTAGCTTAGCGCACCGACATTTTTTCTTTTCCCTGTTTGCACATATTTGAGGTTGTTGGCTCCTCATTAGTCTGGTTGCAGCTTGCTGTCCAGGGGTTAAATGGGAGGAGGTTTAATTGCA
Organism: Sceloporus occidentalis; assembly: GCA_023333645.1. Lineage (NCBI taxonomy): Eukaryota > Metazoa > Chordata > Lepidosauria > Squamata > Phrynosomatidae > Sceloporus > Sceloporus occidentalis. Next base: position 6,192,165 of record JALMGF010000026.1, on the reverse strand, counting down.
CCTCCCCCAACACATTAATAAGTGCCATGGAGTTTAATTTAAGTGACGGACTGTGCCCTGTGGAACTTTGAAGACGTTGAAGAATAGGAAAGAGCAAAAGAGAGAGATGAAGAAGGAGAGGGGGTCCCAAGCCCTTAGTCTGCGATAAGGGGAAGCTTCATCATCCTTCTGGAAATACTGCTTCGCAGTGTCCGGTGAGTCGAAGAAGAGGGTCTTCCTTTCATGGTGGACCCTCAATTTAGCAGGGTACAGGAGAGCAACTTTCACCCGCTAAGTAGATATAGGGGCAAAACTGTAAATATTGTCTTCTTGTCGCAACTGCAGCTGTGAAATCCTTAAAAATAACCCTTTATTATCCCGGTACTGCAGGTTTGGGGCTTCTAGGATCTTGACCTTGTCAACATAATTGAGCACCTTGAATATCGACGGTCTGGTGAAGTTTTATTGTCAGGGCCAATGTGGTATACTTGCTCAATGGATAATTTATCCTGCAGGAGATTGACTCCAAGAGATCTCTGAAGCTGCTCAGAGAGCAGAACTTTTGTCCATTTCCGGCAGGTTTATCTCAGATTATTTTATCTACTATGGTTTTCTAAATCTTCAAATCTGTCTTGTAAAGCAGTTATCATTTCTTTGAGATTTCACTGTAGTTGCCATGGTTGTATGGTCATCTTTCAACTTTGAACCTCTGAATTACAGAGCATGAATTCTCTGATTTTGTGAAGTGATCGGTGTTAAAATCTTTTCTACGTATAGTGTTAGTTTTTCCAATCTTGTGTCCAGCAGCGACAATATGATATTAATTATGTCCTGTGCTGTTGCTGGCTGGATGTCTTTGAGGATATCCACCGATATAGCAGGTTTAGGGAAAGATGGCGTCTGGCTCAACTGGACCTCCTGTTTTCTCCCACACTTTGGCTTATCTTGTTGAAGTTTTACTATGGTTCTCCGTTGATTCCTCTCCAAAGAGTCCACAGAAGAACTAGCAGGAAAGAGAGAGAAAGAGAGAAAAAAGGGAGCACCAACCACCACCAAACAAATATATTAATGAGGCAAAATAAATGCAAAAAATGTAAACTCCTTTTGGCAAGGAATGTACACCTAGGATAGGTGCAACCCCATCAAGGTAAAATTATGCAAAGTAGGTAAACAAGCAATTTAGAGGGGTGTGTGTGATATAGTGCATTCAAATATTTTAGCACTTTACGAAGAAACTATTGTTTCATAGACTTGAAAAATGAGTGTGAGTGAAAGCAGAGTAATAGGGATTTTGATCAGGGTACGGTCAGATCCCGCACAGTAGCTATAGTGACAAACTATTAACGTTTCTCTCTGAAGTCAGGGGCACACAAGCTAAAAAGCATAAAAGGCATACACATTCAGATGCCCGGGCTACTGCTAGAATAATAATGACCAACAAGTACACAAATGTCTAATAAACTGCTTAGCCTGCCACTAGGTCACTACTATTTTGACACAGTGGCCTGCTAAGCAATATATGGTCATACAGTATAGTGAGTCAGAAGCCACAATATTTATGCCTTAGATATGTGGTTTTTTTGGGTATTCACTTGAATTCTTGCTTTGTTTCCTAGAAATGTTTGGTTTCTAAAATAAGAGAGACTTTTGAGAGTCACGTATTAGGGCCGTGAGATGCAATGATCCAGGGCCGCTCTTGAGTCATTCTCCCGTTTACTGCAGCGACGCAAGGTCAACCCATAAGCGGAATCGCTGCGTTAGTCATTTTGACTTCTCTCAATGAGCAAGAAATACTACAGAAAATCATGCACTCTCAACAAGAAATAATGGAAAACATCTGCCATCTGTGAGAAATGGTACGATGAAAAGGTCGATGTTGGTGAATGTATGGTAATTTTGACAGGACCTCTTTAAAAAGCTGCCACCTCCCAGAAGTTTCTTTTAATTCTCCGGTCCACACGTTTTCTTTTTTTGTTAATAGTAAATATTAAAATTAAAAGTACAATTAGCACATCTCCAGCTTACTCATGGTTAAACAGTGAATAGACTTCCCAAACGCATATTGGATAGGTAAAGGGTCAATGGATGTAGAATGATATAGTGGAACAAAAATAAACATGAAATATTATAACAAGGTTATTCACCTAGAGACAGAGAGACTTTGTGAGCCTCCAGCTATCGAATGGCATTCATTTAATCATTATGTTCAAATTGCTTATTCTGCCACGCTGTACAGAAAGAACAACACATAGAGCAGTGTTTGAAAACTAAATCGAAACATCATTTTTTATTGTTCTCTTTCTGGAGACGGTTTTCCACAACTGGTAGCAAATATACAGCCTAGAGAGAGAAAATGACGCAGAACTTTCTGTTTGCTTTGGAAGTGAAGACACACAAAGACAGAATTCCCATTGAGACTCGGAATATTAAACGTTGAGCGCCACCAGCTGGCTAGTTTTTCTTTTTAAATACAGAAAGTTCTGTTTTAACACCAAGTAGCATTTTTTTTGCCAGCGAATGACGTAAAACTTTCTGGAATGGATCATCAAGTCTAACAGCTTTTTTCTGTTTGAGATGGTTTTTTTTCTGTCCACTGTCTGGAATACGTTGCTTTAAAATTGCATCTTTCTTGTCCCGTACTTGATGCCTCTTCACCCCGGCAGAAGTGGTAGGGGTAATAGTGCGAGGGATTTAAAATATGCTATTCTGAAGAGACCAAGGACTGATGAAGGTCAAGAGTCTTTATATCGAGAAAAAGGGGCAGACTAGCTGAGCTGGTTCCTATCTGTTCTAGTTCTTTTTGTCAAATTCTATGTTTTTATAGGGGTTGCCAGGTACTTAAAAAACAACATTTTGGTTAAAACCTGACATATTCCCATCAGGGATGTCCAATGAGAAAGATGCGGCATATAACCAAAGCTCTGCCATTTTTTTTTTTTATTTTTTTTTACAAATGTCATCCACGCAACCTGAAAACCTGTCTGATTATAAGAAAAATGAAAATTTCTCCAATGTCAGTTTCCTAACTTCCTTCTTGCTGTGGAACTATATTACATTTTTTTTATTATTGAAAACAAACTAAGTTAAATGAAATTAAAGAAATATTTTAAAGGCTTGTTGCTGAAACTGAATGGTCAGGTAATAAAGGGTCTCACTTTTCCAGGCCGTGGAATATTCTCAGGACTATTATCTTGGAAAGACTTTTCCTTGTTCCAGGAAAAGATTAAAAGAAACACACTTTTTCTAGGAAATGAATCATCGGCCTCAGTCCGGTCGAGCAGTGGGAGGTGTATGGAGGGAATCACAATTAGTGAATCAATGGGGCTTTGATGCTGGTAGAGCAGGGTCCACAAGCACATAAACCACACAAAGTTGTATTGAGTAAACCGTGTCAGGTCAGAAGAATTGGTTACAGACTTCCATATAATTGTCGGGGGTGTTGGTTCTTCTTGGAGATCAAAGCTTCTGACGTGATGGGGAACAGTGAAAGTGTGGAGTTTCTAGTAGTGTTTTGCAAGACATGAAAGCAAAATTAAGGAAGAGAAGCATAAATCTGATTTTGAGGGAAGAGTCTTTTAGTCCACGGGGGTGGATCTTCTGTCTCTAAAGACCAATTTCCTCCTATGCATGACGGTATGTAACACTGTGCATTCGACCTAGACCTACTAATAGTTGCAGTTAAGACATGCTGTAGTAATTCCACAGCAGTTTACAATCGCCTCCTCATTTTTGGACAAAGTAAGCTCAGAGAAACGCTTTCCTACTGAGGAAGGGGAAGGCACACATCTTTGCTGACAAACCGCTGGACTCTATAGGGGACGATTAACCAACATTAGCATGACTAACAGCAATATCTGTCAGTAGGTTCCTTCAAGTTAAAATGCAAGTTGCTGGTTGTGTTACACTTCGTTGTAGATATCAGAAAACTTACATCTGCTTCTCTCTAGTAAAAGCCTGGGATTGTTCAATTGGAGGATATTAACTTTGTGTTCACAATTTCAAGACTGTGTAATCATTCTTCAATACTATGCTTTTCACTTTGTGGGTTTCAGACAACTAAATTGTCATGTCACAACCCATCATTTTCTTGAACACTCTCTCATCTTGGATTCTTTCTCCTTAAATTACCACTATGTTCAAGGGTGGTTAAAACACCCCTAGTGATCACACACACACCATTCTCTTCTTCCATCAGGTTCGTTCTTTGATACCTCAAGGACCAATTTTTCTGAGCCATCAACACAGCCAGCCTCTGACACCATTCATAGACTCCTTTCTACACCCCATAAAACACTGGCTTTTAATTCATGAGTAGTATGGCAGTCAGAAAAACATTCTCCAAGTTTGGTAATTAAGACCTTTTTTTACAGCGATTAACCCCACAAACAGCTGGGCAAAAAAGTTGATTGTTGAAATATATTGGCAAGTTTATTATTTAATGCCTTGGATGCCAAAGTCACAACAAAAAAAGGATGTTGCACACCATTTAGGTATTATCCTTTAATACAAGTATTTAGACAAAAAAGAAAACAATTGTGCCCTATACATATTTATATACATATGTATATATTTACATTGTTAAGCATGTAAAAAAATCACTAAAGATTTACAGTTTTTAAATCCTTGCATCTTTTGGTGCATTCTAGGTTACTGTCACCCTGTTACCCCCTGCTTCATCTCACTCTTGTAGTGCTTTTCTAGTAGCATAACACGGGAGATAAATTAAAATTCTTTTAAAACACTGTTTTAGATCCCTGTAAGAGAAATATGACTAGATCAGAGCCAACCTGGGGCTGACTAAGCAACCGACGGAGGCACGCATTGCGCTTTTATACTCTTGCAGTCTGCGGCCACGCTAATCTAGCCGCCGGACACAGCAGCAGTAAGGGTAATGCAGCCCCAGTGTACCAGTCCAGACATGCACTAGGTGGTATAAAATATTTTTTTTTTAGGTCCACAGCCTGAAATTCCAAATAAAAACCTAAAAAAACTTGCTTTGGATGGTTTACAAAGATATCTGTGGGCGCTCATTCCTTAGGCTGTTTTGCATAAGGGCTTCTGATCATTGTACAATGCCATCAACTGTCAGGGGTCAGAGGGCAACTGAAAAAAATGTCCTATACCTCTAAAGCTAGTAGACACAGTACTGTTTTGAAGTTTGAAATCCCATTCTTGTGTTGCACAAAAATAGCTGGTTTTCTTCTAGAACACCGCAGTTCTAAGTTCAGAGATGTCTGGTTTGCCTTGATAGTGTTTTCTTTTTATGAACTCTTTTTTTTTTTTTTTTCACGATATCACTTTTGATGCCCCTATTTTGTTCTCGGCAAGTAGCCTCAGAATTCTGACAGGATGTCAGATGCAGCAAAACAAAGGGTCATTGCAAGAGGAGAAATCACCAAGCAGGCCATGTGCTACCTCCTCTTTCGCATGCAGGTTTCCAGCCGTCTCAGTTCATCTGATGAGTGATAGAAGATGTCAAATTCTGCTGCCCCCCAATTTCTCCAGACCGTCAGACACCATCCCAAAGTCTGACTCTGCAAGCAACACACAACTGAATCCTTGCAGACTGCAGCAGCTTCAAGAAAAATGCTGTAGAATAAAAGAAGGATCATGTTCTGCTGGTCCAACAAAAACTAAAGCTAAAAGTGAGTTAATAGCAGAAACTAAAAGAAAATCCATGTTTGTTGCTTGTACTTATTAAGTAGGCATCTCACAGATACAGTATTCCTCACACTCAATGAAGAAAAGTGTAATATTTACAGAAAATTATTTACTCGACTTGCTATCATAAATATAACATAATATAAAATTACTGTTTAAAGACTAATTAAATAATTGTTGAAGTAAGCTGACCAAGTATAAGTAACATTAGCAGTTCACGATCTTACCCATCATTCTCCAGCCCTTTAGCCCGTAGCACTGCCAAGACGCGTCCTCTCTGCCCCCCAGATTCTTTCTCCAGGCCTATGATGACAATGTCACCTCCACGCCTGCGGAAATATAAATAAAGTGTCAACTTGCATTGTTCTGATCTAGTTTGATCTTCACGACCGTCTCAAGTTAGTGTATCCTTCCAAACAGAGACACAACAGATGTTCATGATGCAATAGGGAGTACTGTGCTGGGAAAAGAGCACACTGACCCAAAGTGAGTACATGATTTAGATAAGAGTAACATGGTAACAAACTACAGTAAGTTGAGATAGGTTAGACAAACACAAAAGGTAGATTACAGTAACAAAGGGGCTATGCCTTTTCCTGTCACACACCAAGCCTTCAAATTGTTTCTTTCCATCCTACCTCATGTCTATTGAATGATATTTTAACAGATACAGATCATCAGCACAGTAGACCATTTTATTTCACCCCTGTCTAGCTTTTATAGAAAATGAGTTGGGTCTTAAATTTCCATATAGACAGTGTATGCAAAAAAATAACTGTGATTTATTATTTTTCTTGAGATTTTGCTCACCTCGGAACCCAAATCAAATCTTTCACAGCCAGAACCTTGACTGCCTGCACACAGAATTTCTCCTCCTCTGACGGGGGTGCTTTGCTGCTCCAGCTTTCACTAGGAATTCTGGGTCTTTGTTCTCGAGACGCGTCGGGGTCTTCACTGTCCGTGGAGAAAGGGACACTAGTGTAGCTGACTGGCGTGCTGGGAAGGCTGCAGGAGGACCTGCCACCTCCCTGAGGTATAGAAGAGCTGGATAAGGAGGACACTGAGCAATAATCCGTGACAGAATCTTGGTGGCTGATGAGCTGCGTTCCTCGCTCGTGGCTGTATATAATACTGGTGTGGGCTGGGCACTGGCTATTTGTCACAGGTAATGTGATTGGAGCCAATTCAGATAAAGATTTCACTGTAAACATATCCCTCAATGGACTGCAGTCACCACAAAAGTACCTTGCACACACCTGGTAGCTTCCAGCATGGTACATGACCAATGAGTTTGTCTTATCATCTAAACACCAAACTGTCTCCTCCTTATTACAGTCCATGCTGGTGGTCATGGAGACAATAGAAGATGGTGCATTGTAGGGATCAAGTCGTTTTGACACCTCTAATGCTGTGCAGTCCACCACCAAGATACCTGGGCCATTGCTGTACCAGACCTCCGAGCCCCCATTTGAGATCTCCATTGCTAATACTGGATATGGATTTTGCCTAGGATCTTCATCTCCTATCTTGAACATTGATCGGTTGGCTGTTCGTGAACATATGTAAGAACAGTCACCTGTGGGAATACCATTATTCACTGGGAACACGGCGACCAAACTGTCTGACATCCCAGCGAACACCAAACAGGAGTTCTGTGTGATAAAAGAAGTACAGAGTTATATAAAACGTATTACAGAGAATACTGCTGTTCTGAGGTCCTGTGGCTGAAGGTAGACAGGGTTCTCTCTCTCAATGAATTGTGCCACTGTGGTAACAGGAGTTCAATGCATTGGTCTACATAATAGGGTATGAACCTTTACACCATCAGTCTAACCCGAGAGGCAGGACGATATTATCTTAACAGCTGTTCTACAGTGATTCTCCCCCACACTATAGAGCAACAGATTTCTTCAGAACAAATATTATTTCCAGGTACATCCAGAAAAACAGGAAGTCTGTTGGCTGTTTGTTTCTTTTTGCTGTTCTACCCTCCTCTATATGAATTAAAATCACATTATAGACAAATATCAATGTCATATTAAAGTAAGGGAAATAGGAGAGTGTTGATGTGCTGTACTATGCACTTACCTTTGCCATAGTCACTGCCAGAAAACAGGTAACGATGGCTGGTGTGTCAAGAACCTTTTGTGGAGCACTCAAAGGACACATGCCCTGTAGACTGTAAATGGATATTTTCTGATCCTAAAAAACACACAAAACATATACTTTAAACATGAAAACTAGACAAAAATACCCCTAAATTCATAATACTGATACTTGAGCTAAATGTGTGTATTATTTAAAAGAGTATTTTGGAAACCATTTTTAAGTAGACTTGTTCATTTAGTTTGTACTAGCAACCATTTATCATTAACATATTTCTGTAATTCTCTGCCACAAGAAATAGTGAAGTTTGTACAAAAACATGACTGTGATTACATAATCTGTGGTTAAGTTGTGAAAGATATCCTGGTACTAGGTTTCTACATACATACCCACACACACACGCTCTAAATCTCTCACCTCAGTTGAGATCCACAAGCTATTCTGTACTTTCACTTGACTGCACATTCTCATCCCAGGGCAGCTCAACGCTCGGACCTCCACTGATCCTTTCTCAACATCAACCACTGTGTAATTTCTGCAGAGACAGATGGAAGAACGAAGTGCAATTGCTTATTGTAGTCTAGTTGAGTTGTCCAGGGGGACAAGAAAATTTGATTGTGGGCCTTGTGAAATGCAAGCAGATGAAGTTGTAAAGGAGAATTTTTCTTTTTCTGTTGAGGTTGGCTTTGGGAAAATAATAATATTTGGAGGTAATGGACTGATTATTTAATTATAACTGAAAACCAACGTTTTGTGTGCAAACACTGGAAAAAGAAATCCCTAAGGGTACATAAGAAAAGTTAGAAAAAAAAATCAATATGTGTCCCTAAGCTATAAGGGAAGCTCTACACTAAAAACAATAAGCTCACATATATGAAAGACAAATATAAGTAAAGACAGCTTGTACCTTGTTAATTCTGTTCCTACCCAGAACACAACAGTACTTTCCAGCTCTCGGGATGAGCAGAATGTCTCCTGTGCGCCTAACAGTAGCTGGTACTTGAAAACTGTAAAGCTGGGGTCATTCATCCGCCGTACGACCGATGCAGCCAGAGGACGCTGTAAGATACATGGGTAGGCAAGTTCATGTTGATTGGCGGCACACAGGGAGCCCTGATGCCCCTGGCAGACCCACACTGGTGTACTCTCTCCACATCCCTATCCCTACTTTGAATACTGATGCATTGCTTTTTAGGTCTGGTGCATGTGGAAGCTGTATTTTTTAATATGACCCTAACAGACAGGCTAGGGGTTAACAAATGTAGATAGAGGTAGTCTGGAGGAAGAGCAGAGCATAACACCTAGTGGGCTAACATGAAAGTCAAGTGAATCACAAACTGATTCTAGTCAACGGTTTCCCAGGCTTGTGGGGGAACATATCCTAAGCACACATACCTTCTCAGGCTTGGTGTCCCAACACTCCATCATCAACTCCTGCAGCCGGTGGAACTGAACTTCCTCTGGTCGTCCCAGCACCGGCCGGATTCCCTTAGACAGTTTTTTGGAGATCTGAAGCTGGTGTTGACCCAATGATGGGCGCTGGCCTGATAGCAGCTCATAGATAACCATCCCATAGGAAAACATGTCCACCTAATTAGCAGGAGGAGAATACGGTTGTTTCATACACAGGCAGACAAAACCCAAATGTTTCTATAAATCGCAGAACATGCTCTTTAAATTTCTGGCACATGAAGCAAAAGGCAACAATAACTTTAGGCCAATGGGGATAAAGATAGAGAATTGTCACTTATCTACTCATTGTGTGTATAGCTATTTCAAACTAAAATAGGGAAGTTCTTAATTCCATTTCCTATGTGGGTGGAAATTTCGTCTAAAAGACTGGCAAGTAAAGTTATTATTACAGCAGGTCAATTGCTCCCAAAGACAATGTACCTTCTTACCTTTTCATCATAGACCACACGTGGTCGAATTTCAGGTGCTTGATACCCCGGAGTGCCTTCCACTCCAAGCGCACCCTCGTGGAAAGAGAGTCGTGAGATACCATAGTCCGACAATTTAATGTTCACAGCATCCCTTACATCCAAGGACCAAACTAAGATATTATCAGACTTCAAGTCACAGAATATTATGTTCTTTTTGTGCAGGTACGATAGTCCAGAGGCAATCTGATACGAAATGCGCTGTGTAAGCATGTGTCCAAGAGGCATGAATGCAGGAGGCGCTGTGGGGAAAAATACTTATTTATGTAAAACCAAGTAAAGAAACCGACAGAACAGGTTTAGCATACATACAAAAGGCCACCAATACAAAAGAGTAATAATGTTTAACTTATCCAGACCGGTTTAACACAACATAACTATATTAAAGGATCACCGAATTCAATTTACGTAGCATTTTCATTTTTCTAAAAAATGTTTCTCTTTTCCTCTTCTTTAGTTGAGTATATACACCGATTCAGCAATTATTCATATATCAGTTTGAAATATACCAGTTTAGTTCCTTTTAATAGTTAGTAAAATCTAAACATTCCAATATCCGGAGTTCAGACTAACATCACACAATGTAAATTTCCAGTTCTTCACTTGTTATAATACAAAACCTGACAACATTTTGTTGTGGGTCCAGCCCAGCATAAACATAATTCTGAAAATTATCTGTGTAAATTAATCTATCCTAAACGAAAAAAAATTTTTAAAAAATAAAAAAAAAAGAATCTGAAGCAAAGTCTGGAACAAAGATTTTAGGGATTTTAAGATTTCAGTTTGTCCGTGTGTTAGAATAAAACGTCGGCTACATCAGAGATACTCGTGCTTAACTTTATAAGGGTTGGAATACATGTCTGATGTCTGCCTATATGGGAGGGTTTCTTTTATTAGGATTCTGGCCTTGACTTGTAATGTGACCCCAGCCTGGGGAGCGTAAATGTTTTCTTTCCTCCAAAAGTAAACCAACATTCAGTTTCTGTGCACAGAGTTATTTCATTCCATGTGTACACATCTGGTGGACGAAAACCGCTATGGCATAATACAGAGTTATTCCTGTTTAATACTGTGACAAACTACCCCATACACGCAACCTTCAAAATATGGTTTGTATGCACTACAAAAATAACCCTGAGTCTCGCTGAATCGTATTTTTAATCACAAATTACTTTTTTCATTACTTTTATTTATGTTTTTTTTATAATCATTCTATAGCAAAATGTAAACTTATTCTGTTCTAGTTCACATTCGGATGTTTTCATATGCTGGTTCCTAATGTTATAATATTGTCCCATGGACTTTAAAATCTTAACTATAAATAAGTTAAAATGTCAATAATTTATTCATGTAACAACTTCTATTAGTATGACAGGTCTTTGTCCCAACAGTTATCTACAATACAGCCTTGAACAGTTAACATGTTTAAATCCCTGGTTTAAAACATAACATTCCTTCGGTACCACCTTTAGCCAGACATACTTCCCCCATGGAATCTGAAAAGGGCTGCAGAAATAAAGGGTAAACAATAGATTCCCAGTACACTAAGTTTTTGGTGGTGGAATCCTATAAGAACAGAGAAGTCAGCTTGTAGGTAGTAGGACATATGAGCCGTAGCTGGAAGAAATGAGTCTCGGTCACCTTGTTTTTTTTCCGTGAGGACCGTATTGAGACTCCCCAGAGGTGCCAGCTCCAGGGCGAAGCACAGAGGGTGTATGCTGATCCCAATCAGCGATACGATGCAAGGGTGCTGCAAGGAGTGGAGCATGCTGGCTTCCTGACGGAACTCACAGAAGTTTCTCATCACATCCATAGCCTGTAGGTGCTTGAACATGGTGTCTGAAGAAGAAACGCTACATGAGAGACCGCACCAACCCGTATCTACGTGCACTTCATTTCCGATTTCAATTCACTCGAAGGTGATGTTTCACCTACTCCGGGAATTTAATAGTTTAAAAAAACATAATTTCTAGTAATGGCCAAATTCTTCTGGAAATGATTGCTTAATCAAATAAAACTTTGGCTGGAATACTTAATTGTCATGTGACACAAGAGCAGACACTGACAGGTTGCTGCCATAGAAACGGAAAAAGCTTCTTAAATGCTGTTGCGTTTATGTGATTAAACCTTCAGAGGAAACATTAAAATGGCAGATCTGCTAAGGTTTATTTGCTTAGCATTCCATGCATTGCAATTATTTCAGTCTACACTTAACAGCTCATCTGCGAATACACAACTAAGGCACTGCTGTATAAAATCACACATCCCGTAGAATGCTCTCTTCAACAGAAAAACAATATCTATACCCAGAGAGTCTTATCCTCTTATACTTCATTATTCGGTTTTATATAGCGCCATCTTATTCTGCAGTGTTGTACAATAGTGGTGGACAGAGAACAGTCAAAAAGCCGTTATCTTTGGATTTTGTGATTCACGTTAACCAATATCACAGACCTGCCCAATTTTATAAATGTAACAAACATCAGTGCACATTACATAGTCGATCTCATATGTGCATTACATTTTACCTCTGTAAATAAAGGCAAACGTTTTCCTTGTCTAGAAGAGTTTATGTTCTTCCAAAGCGGGAGTCAGTATGAGTAAAAGCCAGGATCGAAATATACGTTAATCAGACTGAATACCTTTGGCGATCTCTGCAGATGTCCGATACTTTTTAATTTGGAACATCTTTACAGCCACTGGCTGTTTCTTGTATACAGCGCGGTAGATGATTGTGCCGCTTCCACCTTGACCCAGTATGTTGGAATTGTCTTCTAAATACTCCAAGTCCACAATGTCCAGAAACAATCTGATTAACACAAGGACAAATGGTAACAGAGGGAAAATATATAGTTGTATATTCCTTATGCTCATCTGATAAATATAGTTCAGATCTTAAGTATGGGGATGTGTTAAAAGGAGTGACTCCAGTGTTAAATAATAACATTATATATAACTACCACCCTCTAAGGAAAGCAAAACATCCTAACTTTATGTCTAATTATTAGATGACAAGGAGAAATCCGATTGCCTCTTGGAGTCAAGAAGGAATTTTTCCCCCTGATGGCAGAATTTGAAGTAGCTTAATTAGGGTTTTTTTGCCTTCTTTTGGATCAAGAATAGAAAGGTTAGGTAGAAGGGTTGAACTTGATGGACTTAGGTCTTTTTTCAACCTTATGAACTATGAACTATGATTAATCTCTGCTTTACTTTACATGAATGAATCCAAGGGAAATGTCATTAAGAAGATTTCCCGCTGGCATGCAGCTTATTTTCACCAAATCATTTCAAAACTATCAATGCACACAGTCTTTTAGCCAAAAAAGGCACTTGAAGATATACATAATGCATGCAAAGTAGATGTGATCTACATCTCAGGGACAGGCAATGATAAGTTTCCCATCATACAGACATTATAACAATTAAGTGCCTTATTAATCTATCTTAAGTAAATATAAAACAATGAAAATGATTTCCAATGAGCAGAAAAAATTGAAGTTATGTAAGGATTCTTTGTCAGTCCCCATTCTCTGAATGCAAATATTAATCCCAGCTGTTAATACAATTCAAGCTCCCGTCTCCCTGTCTCCATAATGCAACATCTAGAATGTCATCATACACGCTCTGTATGCCATATGTTTCAGCTGACATTTGACACTTCACGTTGACCTGTGTAACTTTACCTCAAAGGGAAATCAGTCATAAAAATCTCTGGAACTAGTTCCTGAAGGGGCACAGAGACCTCCGGGTGATTAGGACACTCCACGTAATCCTTGTCCACAGCAGCAAGGACGCAGTCCTCCATATTAAAGTAATGAGGGTCTCCCTCTTCTTGTTCGCCTTCCTGTTTCCTCATCAGTGCCGTGCAACAGTGGCAAAGAACATACTGCTCCATCAGCAGGGTACCGTCGCTTTCGGTGGCCGTGAGAGCTGCAAAAACAACATTCAAAAGTTGCACAGATTGTGATCACCGTCACTGCTCTGCTCTATACTATATCACTTTACTCTATCTACTATTCTATACAGTTATAACAATTATGCAGAAGTAGCGTGTATACTGAATGATTATAGTTTGAGCAATCAGTATTCTGGGGTACCTGGAAACCACTGGTCTATGAGAGAGTTCACGTGGTCTGTGATAAACGCCATGGCGGAAAAATCTCTCATTTCGGATTGGCAAATAATCTTTATCCCGCCACTCTTCTTTTTCTTCCAATTAATGTCAGAAGACTCCACACTGAGAAAATGAAAACAGAGGTTCCTTTATTATAATTCTTTATGCATTGTATTCATTTGAAAGCAGTGGTTTACTCTGAATATCCGAGCTTCCCTGAAACATTTTTTAGGAATTGTTTTTAGCGGCTACAACCCCAAATCCCTTTGTCGCTCAGCTGTTAATAAGTCAAAAAGTCACATAAAAAAGTCTTGGTAAAGTCCCATCCTGCATATAAGTAACTGAAGGAGATCTTGGGTCAGAAATCGTATGACTAAGCGTAATGTGTAACAGATATCTGTAAACTGTATGTGCCAGGAAGCTGTAATTGTTTGTGTAAAAGTATGACCAGATGATATAGCAATGGCACAATTTTGTATATATGTTTGCCTTTTAAGTATTTTAAGTGCTCCATAACTATCTTGTTTTTTACTGATACCAGATGGGTTATGGGTCATTTAATTAAGAGATGCTTTTAAAATTAATGGAGCCCAGCACAAGCTTTATCCATGGGCCCCTTCACCAGCTCAGTTGAGCCTCAGTGGAGATGTCATATGTGCTGGGATATGATGTCATATCTTGATGCTCTCCAACAGCAGAGGGAGTGCAGAAAGCAAGGTAGGAAAGTTAGGAGGTCTTTGCTGGCAGTCGCACTGACCTCCAAAAGGACTATGGCAGCTGTTGAGTTGTCCCAAGGGACAGCTACCATGGTATTGAGGTGGCTGCCATGTTTAGCCTCTTTGGGATTTGCAGTACTGGTGGATCTTACCTGAGGTAGCCACCATCAAAGGTCACCATCAGGCCCTCCTGCCAGTAGATGGTCTGGTTCCTTTTCACTCGGAAGGTGCTGCATCTATTCCTCTGATTGCCGGTGAAACTGTAAACAGACTTCCTGTTCCTGGGTTTCGTGTTCTTCTTATTCTCAAACAACTGGCAAACAGAAAACAGGCAGATGTCTACAAAGCTATCAAGGGCACCGTGACAATGTAGATGGGAACAGAAAAAAGTAAAAGGCAAAACAATTATGGGCAATATCCTAACCTGCCTTCTACCTAGTCTTTACCAAAAAAGAAAAAGAAGGTATACAGTCACCCCGTTAAATCCTCAATACTAGGATACGAGAGCACAGTTGGCCAAACAAGGGTAAAAAATTGCAGGATGACTAAGAACATCAGAGTTTTGACATGATAAGGGGCAACCAGCAAGGTATAAAAGTCCCTCCTCTAGTGCACCACGTGAGCCAGCTAGCTGTGTTTGTAATGCATGTATGTATTCCAGAGTCAGGGCACAGGGCCTCATGTAAAAGGGCAGAGGGTAAGCAATATGTAGTGTACGGGCATGGAGATAACACAGAAAGTTAAAGAGAAAATCCTTATGACTTGCTAAGAATTAGGGATCATCATAGTAGAGGGACATCTGTAAAATGTTATTCTGAAAGCATAGCTAATAATCCATACAATCCAACTGTTGTGTAACCAGAAATATAGGACACTGAACAAAAACCACAGCATTAACCCCGAGTATGGACTCGACCGGGCAGCCTAAGGCCACTTTTCTGCTCTTGAGTTAGGAAGAAAGAACAGATAATAAAGAGTGGCTGGTGCAGATCAGGGAAAACCCTGCTTGGCTATGTATTGCCAGCAAATGTGTGTGGGGAGAAGGCTTTCAGTGGAATGGCTAAAAATAATTACAATTTGGAGTGCCCCATGCATGAAGGGACATTTCAGCTATCGGATTGTCACAAATTATTTCCCCCCCTTATTTAAATTCATAGAATTCATCAGGATCTCCTCTGTACATATACATTGTCTCCGCATCTCTCAGCTTGCAGGAGATGTGTTCAGTCCAATGCATCTCCAACTCTTCCAAAGAGCAGAACAGTCATTTTTTTCTCCTTACACATAAAGAATGCACGTTAAAATACTTTAATATGCATTCATCTTGGTGACGTTGTAAGGGCATTATACTGTCCTTTTAAAGGAGACCTGTAATTATCACAGCTTTTAATATAGCTAATTTATTAAAACTATCTACTTCTACTTGTTTGCCAGCGGCGATTGTGCCAAGTGTCAATGTGGTAAAGTTAACATTATCTGATCAATGTCCTTTCTAGAAGTTTATCTCCCACAAACCCCAACGTATTACTAAGGCTGCCTGGTCAGATCAACAATAAGCAACTTTTACACTAGGACAGAGATAACGTAATGGGCAGGAATAATCATGCAGGTTCTAAGAACAGGAATTAAAGATGGCTGCTCTCATGGCATAAATGACTGAACGAGACTGAACTTGAGCAGGGTGTCCTTTAAAGGACCCTCTTCTGTAAATCATGTTATTGTGGAATCTCACCCAAAAATCTATTAGGTTTATCTGCTAAATATCAAGCGGGTACAAGATTTCCATTACATTACACCAAAACGGTAGGCAACCCAACTCACATCAACGTGACTGCAGCAGATTATACAAGCTGCATCATCATGTGAGCTAATGCTACGTATGATGATTGATGTCAAGTTAACCCATAAAGGACTACTAGACACTTTAGTAAATAGACCCAAAAGTGTTTATGTGCCCTTAAAACTCCATACCACAATGATGTGACTGAACAGTTGGACTTTCTTTATGTGTTTGTTATACCAAACACATAAATGTAATAAAATATTAAAAGCCCATTATTTCTTTTTTTCCTGTTTGTTTGGGGTGCTTGGAAAGAAAATTGCTGGTGTATCTGTGTTTGCAGATAACAGACAGTAACCTGCTGTGTATTATGGTTATGCCAAATGTTCATCAAGGCCAACATGAAAGCATTTACTCCTCAAAAGAAGGTTCTGTTTAATCTGAAGTGAGATAAGAATCACTTGGCCAATCCAATCTACCTGTTCCTGTCCTGCTTCAAGAAAATCTGTTCCTCTGAGTAACACACAATTAAGCTCTCCAGAACATTGTGTTGCTTTTGAAACAACCGATATAGAAAAAAGGCAAAGTTTATTTATAAAGAGTGGACAATTACCAGCTTTGCAATCCCTGAAGCTTTTACATATCAAGTATTTGACCTTCATAAATTCATGTGCTTTACCGAAACACTTACCTGAAGATCCATTTCTGCCAGACTTATTAACATGCGCGCTATGAACCTTTGCCAGAATCCAACCGGGACAAAGCTCATCTTAAACACCCGCTGGACAGTGTTGCCAGTAAGCTGCCGTAAGCAGTGGATATCCAGGCCTGGTTTGCTTGGCAGGAGGTGGGGTAAGAGATAACTAAAGGGGTAAAAGTCATGAAAATACGAGATCTGAGCAGCAACCCGTGGGATAGATTTTTCAGGAAAAAAAATAAAAATAATAAAATAAACATCTGGTATTCATCACAACAATAAATAGCAAAATCTTGGCAGTAATAATATAATTCTTAGTGGATAATCCAGCATGAAATGCTAGCATTGTAAACGTGGGATAAAACCATGATCAGGGCAGGACGTGATTACTAATAATTATAGCTGAGGAGGGCTATAACTCTCATTCTGCATTTGGTTCAGGGTAACAAAACCACATATATCCATTGATACCTTGACCCGGGCAGGGAATACCCACCATTTCCAATGTCACACTCTAGATTGGGCAATTTATTTTTTGCCAGCAACTTTGGTTTACTTTGAACCAGAAGGGATTAATTGGGGGGGTGTATTTTGATTTAGAACACAGCAAAGCTATTTTAAGAAAGGTATTGCAAACAATCGTATTAGCTTTCATATCGTTTTCTAATTCCTTTTTCAATGCACGCTTAGAAGAGCCGAGCACAACTGTGTTCAGTTCCAAAGCGATTCATCTAAGACTACATAACTTCTTAAATTACTGGCTATGGGTCTGGTTTCATGGTCCAGCATTGGATGGGACAAAACTCACAGACGGCTTTCTAACCGAATGTCTACCCCCCCCCAAACAAAGCTGAACTGAATTATAGCTGCTCCAGTTGTGTTTGACAAAGCTTGCATTATAATCCAGGGCTCCGGGACACTGGCCAGTGTTTCCTCACTTACGGGCTGGTCCTTTATTACTTGCAGTACAAGGAAAAATGAGAACTATGCCAGTATTTTCTTCTTTCTAAGAACTAGCCAGAGTAATTTAACTCCTCAAAGCAAAATACTCAAAGGACAAGTGTCATATTAATTCCGACAAACTGTTATTACCTATTTAAAGTAGGGTAAACATATAGCTGAGAGGCGAACAGGGGCTGGCTTATTTAAATACCATGCAAGCCTGTGACTCCTCCATCTGTGCAATGACATTCTATTAAATGCTTAGGAACGGATGCCATTCAGGCTGTTGGCCTCTCTTGCCATCACAGACTACTCATAATACTGTAAACATATTTTATATATAAAGAAACAAAATACGTAAAAAAAAATAAGTAAAAGGATAGGACACGTGGTCACGCGTTTAGACTGCAAGAAGTTAGATTTAGTCTAAAGCAGAGGAAAGGGTTTTTTACAGTAAGGACAATAAGGATGTGGAATTCTCTGCCTGCAGAGGTAGTTTTATTGGACTCTGTACAGATCATGAGGTTTTTCTTTCTCTAACCTGTTACTGGCAACTGGAAGAGCGATCTCAAATTTTGCCAGGAACTGGAAGTACTGCTCCTCCGTCTGTCTGGTGAACCCGGTCCCAACCAGAAGCATCCGTAGATCCTCAGCTTTGATGACTCCGTTCCTGGCCACAGACTTGGAGCTCTTTATGTTAATGATCCTCTCCAAGCACTCAGACAGCCAGACCGGGTCCAGGAAATACAGGTTGCGCAGCCCATGGCTGGTGTCTGGGAAGTGAAGCAGCGTACCCGTCTCTATCAGAAACCCAATGGCTGAGAGGAACAAAACGAGAAGAGAGTCACAGAGCTACAATGTTACCTACCTACTTTAATACTTTATCACGTGTGGTATATAACAAGAGTCCGTATGGCATCGCTCCCCTACTATCTAACTTGCACTAAGAGAGGAGCATGCTTAGGTAAAAGGTGTGAGGAGTGAGACAGTTAAAAGCGCGCTTGAGAGGAAGTTGGTGTCCTAACATCAGACTATGTTGCAAAGATCAGACTAAGGTTTGGAATGGGATGCCATCATGCCGGGGAGGGAAGCCACCCGCCTGTGTGTTTGGCACTGCTGCCAGACAGAGATCATGAGTCAGTAAGATGTAGACACCTTGCTTAAACCTGCCCACGTCGGATGTTCATTTTCCTGGAAATGACTCAGTGTCCATCACTACTGGGAGCACAGAAGAAAAAACCCATAATACATGTACAGTACCTGAATGTGTGGAGTGTAACACGTTTCTGTACACAACTTTTATCTTTCAATGAAGGTCTGAAGGTAACAGTAATTGTTCCCACTATGAGAGTGTATGCGTCGGTACGCCTGCATGTATATATGTGTGCAGGATCTCTGATTACCATGCGTAAAATCCCCAGCAAATCGCATTGATTAATGTGTGTTAGTGTTATTGCCAACTATACTGTCAATTTTAATTTTATTGTTTTTTCACTCTCCCCTTTCGTAATGGCTCTATGGAATCTGTTCAAATGTAATGTAGTGAAAGAAAAGCCTGTTTTATTGAAAGTTTTTGCATACCGATTAACCAATCATTAGATGAGTAATACCTTGGAAAGATAAAAACACCAAAAACTTTTTGTACACGTCAAATGTTTGTGTGTTTTTATACACACATGTCCCCATACGCAGCATATGAGTAAGTCTGCAGTATGATTTCAGATTCCGCTGGAGATGTCTACACAATCCGAGCTGTGTCTGAAGCAGGTCCTAACACACAATCCTACTGCTGCCCTCGCCTCCTCTATGACTCTTACCATAAACAACAGAAGAATATATGTATCAGCTCCTTGCCATGCCTTCAGCTCACCCGGTCAGTGTTTCTTCCCATACCCAGTGCCCCACCACTAACCTAGCCATCTACCCTGTCAATTCTACATTTAATAGGTGCAGAAAAAAATGAATCCATTACATACATGCATACACTTAATCGATATCCGTTTACCACAGAAGGTAATAAAATCACAATTAGAGGCAGGGTAAGAATGAATACTCATACAGAAAGAAATGCTTACGTTTAAAGGTCCGTCTCTTCTTTTGTATTATAAAGAAATCCCAAAATCTTTAAGATCTATAAGAGGGGGCTGTATTATTATTTTGTAAGGAGATATACTTATACCAATAAGGGGGTCCACATAAAGGCACAGGTTATGTAAATTGTTGTTTGCTTGGCCATGGTTACATGGGCTTCCTCATTTGCGTATGTCTGCTGTTTTAGACATATCTTTTTGGCGGAGTATGGGCTGGATGCATGGGTGGAGTGTTCCACCTACATTTTTTTTAAAATCTTTTTAGAACTCTTCAGCGGAGGATAGAACCTACTATGGCTCATGGAAGTGATCTCCCCCGTGGCATCTCATACCTGTCTGCATGTCCTCATAATCTCGGATGTCGTTTCCTGGATTCTGTTCAATGATCTGCTCTATCTGCTCATCCGTCAGATACTGAACTTGGTCCTCCTGAGCTCTGCTCTGCTGCTGTGCAAGCACTGCCTCCTGAAGGTTGAGGTAGCTTCTTGGGATCTGTGTGCAGAGGAAAGCCATGCAGATTAAGTATGTTTAGATATAGTACTGGTTGTGCCCACTCAGATACTATCTCCTAAAATATACGCAGCTAATGTTAACACCTTGCTTTTCCAGTAAGTACAGTAACAAAGACATCATGCGGGGCAACCTTTCAGTATTACTTTTAGTTTTATTGTCTTTCTATGAAGTTCCTTTTGGTAAATATATGTTGAACTGGCCAGAGATACATTCACGGGCCGTATGGCTGGGCTCGCTCCCAAGACTGAAAATTGCCAGTACTCCCTAAGCACGTAGTTAGCAATATAGGATCCGATTCTCTTCCAGAAAAACTCTAACTGTGAATGAAGTAAGTGCTGAGATTTTCCATTTTCTTAAAACGTTGTATATCGAACCGTTTGAGCATCAGAATAAGCATGAGGGGAGCGGTCTTTCGCATGAGGTACAATTCATTTCCCATTTCTTATTGTTACACTGCGCAGGCCACTGCTTGAATTGGTTGGCATGATGTATACGCTATTGACTGTTTCTTTGATTTTCAGATACCCAGTGATGGTGGTGGGGGGGGAACACTTACTAGCCGTCCTACAAGTTTCTGGGACCCTATAGTACTGCCCACATCTTTCATATTGCACGCGGCTTGGAATATTAGCTGTCGTAGACTGTCCAGCCCCTCCAAAGTCTTGCACGAGAGTTCACTGTAAACAAGGATACACAGGTATAATGTGGAATAAGTAGGATTACAAACTTCATACGGGCAGAACGGATTTGTACAGTGATGCCTCCATTTACAGGGAAAACCCTTATAATCATTCTTTTGTACAGTAAATTAGAGCCCCAAACAGAGACATTAGTTTAATTTATTTTTTTTTTAAAGTGGAATTTTTTTTCCCCTCAACATATTAATATTCCTACAAGTAAGCAGCTTCTCTACCCTATACCCTATAGATTTACTAATATATCCTCAAAACACCATAACCAGAGCTCTAAAATCAGGCTTCCCTTTAAAAAGTACAGTAGGATGCAAAAGCATATGGAATGCTGAATGTGGCTTTCCTCTATGTAAAAACAAACAAACTAGCCAGCGATTATGATTTAATCGTCTTCTGGTTTTCCCAGAAAATATGGTACTCACTGTAAGTGTTTAATTGTGATATCTGGGAATCCAGTGGCTCGAGACCCTGACGGGGATCGGCACAGAGCCAATACGTAAGCACGGAGAGTAGCAATGCGCTCCAACCTGAACTTGGTCTCTATGAAGTCTAGATGTGTCCCTACTACCAAAACGGCAGCATTGGGAGCTTTGGCCTGGAAAACAAAGGTATGATTTGCCTTGCTTGGCACAAAACCTGTAAAGACTGTTTGATTTACGCTTTATTAAAATATGGACATCATAATTATGTTCCCACATCACAATTCCTGCTATTACATCTCATGTTCCTTATAATAACCTTATACTACCTCAATATTCAACAGCCAGAACTGGAGGTTAGCAACAGCCTCTTCTCCCAGAGCAAGGTTCCACACAACCACATAGAGGGCCTTGTCAGTGAAGAAGCACTGGTTTACAGCCGACATAGCAGAGGAACCTCCAATATCCCACACGTGGAACTGTACAGAGTCAACCTACTTAAACAGGAGAGAAGAGAATGGGGAAAGGGGTATGTGAAGGAAGGGTTTGGACCAACAAATACCACTGAAGAATAAAACACAGTCCAGGTAGTAAAGCAGATACAAACAGGTCTAACACACACACACTTTTAGCTTAACTCTTGGACTATAGTGAGACGGTGATGTTCAAACATGTTATATAGACCTTGCAAGGAAGATCGTACTTAAAGAAGTTTAAATTATATAGGTAACCGCTATGGAACTCTCTGGTTAGTGGGCAGTATTTGAATTCGGGTTTACTGCTTTCTTTAATTATGATTTATGGATTTATTTAGAGCCATCATACTCCACAATACTGTACAATTAATTAAAAATGCCGCACTCAACTCCCTTTTACCTTTCCACACCCAGAAAATAAAAGGTTATTCATGACAAAACAGAGCTCTTTAAATCTACAAACTGCCGAGCCACACGCTGCTACTGGCCCTCATACAAAAAAGTTTTCATGCAGGAAAAGAAAACTCAACTTTCATGTATAGGGCCAGATCCCTGCAGAATCCAAGCAGGATACTGGAAGGAACAGGCCGCCTTACATTATATAGTGCTGTTCGTTCCATCTCCTATAAAAACCGAAACCGCTAGCAAAACGAGGGATGTCCTTTGCAGAGGCAGGAGCTGATTAAAAACAGAGGCTTGGATCATGTCCCAGCAGTGAGGTCACGCAGCATCCATACCGCGTTCCCCTGCTCGGGCTACTCTTACAGGGGTTAGCATAGCAGGTAATCAGATTTTCCATCGGTACAAAAGTACCAGAAAATGTGCCTGTGCGACTAAACTTCTACAGCATGTGTAGCCAGCCTGTAGTTACACAGCCTGAAAAACAACATGATTTCATTTTCAGTTTGATTATTGGGTATACGGTATTTTTAATGTTAGCGTCATGCTGGGGTATTCATTTTAATATAACTGCACCTTAAATTAACATTCATTTGGTGTTAATAACTTCTTGTTCATCTTCACCACGAGACAGCGTCAAACAAAAGTAGAGCTTTCCAATCAAAGGGACTGCTTTCAGTCCAAAGCCAAGTAGAATAAGGCAAATGTATGCAGGAATACACGTGATTAAGACTCCATTCTCGGATTATCGGTCACCTTAGCTCTGATCCCTACAGGTTTCTGCAGCTCCCAGCGGGTAGTTCGGAGAGTGTTATTTCCCTGCATCTGCTGACAAACTTTCCCTGTCTGCAGAACCTCAAACAAGCTGGATTTCCCTTGGCGTGGGGGTCCTACAATCATCAACTTCACCAACCGGCATCGTTCTGCTTTTCTCAGCTGGGCCCGCAGGAAAGCCAGGATAGTAACCGGTCCTACAGAAATCGGACGGAAGGAGCGTCAGTACTAAGCCAAAACCCAAATTCAAAAAAGAGGAACAATGTAAAAAAATGAAGTTATTTTGCTTAATGCTGAAATCCTTGTACTCTAAAGGACTGAGCAAGGAGCAAACATTTACTTAACAAAGTCACTGCCAAGCTGCCAGTGCTTCATTGGTTTACTTACTAAACAAGACTTTACTGATGAGTTCAAGCGAGTTGAGCCATTTGCCAACAAATATGAGATTTATTGTATAATACCAACATATACTGGCCTGGATATAGGCCTTAGCTTTCCTAAAATCCATTATCTGTAAAAATAGCCATTGCAGCCTTTCAATCACAGCTTGGTAAAAGTTTTTTTTTTTTTTTACGTAAAAGAGACAAAAAAAATGTTTCTTTTGCATTTTAAGGTAATATTTGTGTACTGAATGAGCAACAATGTATATTAGTTCACCATAATTTATTTGTACAGCTTGTTCAAAAAGGACAAAAAAATACATTTTCCATTTTGTCAACATTCTGTTCCGGAAACTTTGCTATGTGTTAATCTACGGCCTGTATCAGGGACAGTGTATACTATATAATCTATATAAAATCAAACGTTATATCAAATAATAAGAAATGTTTTCATTTCCCCCCAAATGTCACCTCTCCCCATATGTGGTTTGGATATACGTGAGCCTTGTCATGGAATGGAGACAGAGAACACCCCAACAGATTCTGAATTCTTTGAAATTCCAGAAAAAACAGTCAAGCAGTCCAACCAGTCATATACTTTATTCAACAAAGTAAAAAGAGCAATGTTTCAGTCAAATGACGTTTCTTACATAATATTGGGGAGATTCAGTCCTGCTCTACTGGGCTGCATGTGCCCATCATCTGCCAGTGTCTGTCTGCCCAGGCCCGGTGCTCTACTATTACTGCTGCTGTACCTCTTTGTCCCTCCTAACTCTTGAGGAACTTTAAAAAAAACAAAACAACAAAAACAAAAAAAATATCTATAATAAAAGTGGCATTCACAAGGTGTCAAGGTCCCCTTGAATGTCATTCCAAATTTGTAAAAAATCCAAGCCGAGCAGCCTTTATTGCGGCAAAAGCTAAGCAAAAAATTCTTACTGGCAACCCTGAGAGAGCACAATGAATTCCATAAAGTACTGCTTGATTAAATTTTGTTCACATAAATCAAATTCTTCCCACTCACCTTCTTTTCGGATCTCTACAGGCACATTTGTGATGTTCAGATCCTCCAGGTCCAACTGCCAAAGTGATGCCAACTGCCCAAGCTCTGCTGGTAGCTCTCTAATGCCAGGGTTACTAGAGCAAGTAAAATGGGGGGGGGGGGGGTCAGAATACGAACAGAACACATAGGAAGTGGCAACATGTAAGATGCTACCTGAAATAAATATACATTCTTCACCAAGGCATCCATGTGGTCTATTTAATGCCCCTTAGAACTGAATTTTTATTTGAACAGTCATAGTAAAAAAAATGTATTAAAGCCAGTAGCTTGAAAATAACCAGACCATACATACATTCTATTACTGAATTTTAATTCACGTCTATTTAGAAGGTATATTAAAATCCAAACAATCAAAAACATGGCATTTCAATCCCATAGGTGGCCCCTACTATTACCTACCTCCCAAGGTACAGTTCAGTGAGGCTCTTCAAGTAACACACAGAATATGGAACAGATTCCAGCTGGTTATCATTCAAGTACAGAACCTCCAGAGAATCACTCAGGCACAGGGGAAACTCCAGACAGTACCCTGAAAGGCACAACAAATCAATGTAGTAACGCAACCAACCTCATTATCTAAGGTGGTGGTGGGGGGGCAGTTTCTATATATCTACCTGCTTCTGTCCCGGCTCTAGTTCGGCTTTTGGTAGCGAAAAAAGGCATTCGTCTCGTTCTCACGCCATCCTCGTTTCTATAGAAAAAAGGCTCACTTTAGTATTGTATCCCACCTCTCCCTGTTGATCAGATAAGTGAATCTCATGAAGAAGCTAAAAAGGGGTCCCAAAATGTCACCATCCTTTGTCACTGCTTTTGCAGGAGGTGAAGAAACACAACAAGGTTCTTTTTACTTCAAACACCATCATCAATGTAGGGGCTATGTGATTAAATACTAGAGAAAAAACATATTATATTGTAAGGTTAGTATTGTCCCTTGTAACACCAAATTAATTTAGATCAATTGGCTGACAAAAAGATTAGTTCCTGCTGCCCCAAATGAGGAAGGCATTTGAGGTTTCTAATAAACTGCAGATGGATTTTTTTGCTAAAAAATAATTGGCTGAGAATAGCGATACTAGAAAAATAACTGACTTGCTAGATACTATACAAACTGGCTTATGTTAAGTTTTATTGTTCTCCTTGTGTAAAATGTATCCCGGAGCAGGTTCCATGTGTGTTCTGTGACAAGCACCCTCTCTTTTCTGGTTTCCGAGCAGAACAAACCTTCCTAGTTGGTTCCTGGACAGATCCAGACACTTAAGATGTGTACAGCACCAGGAGTCCACGGGTGGCAGTGCGGTCAGCTGGTTTCCAGATAGCTTCAAACTTTGTAAGGCCTGAGAAAGAAATATGGTGATACAAAAAAGAATTGGTGGCACTTTATCTCGTTTCTCTCACATATGATATTCTAACAAAGAGCTCTGCTGCCCATTTTCCCAGTACTTATTTCAGGGTCATTATCTGGGAAGTTACATGAATTAAGGAGAGCACCTCCTTGTGGTGAAATGCAAGTATTACTATTACAAAACCAAACTGCTAGATATCTGTTCAAAGAAAAATTAGTAAATTGTGTTCCATTCATATGTACAGCGCATACCCAACGGGAAAGCAGATGCTGATCTTTCACGTAAGGTACCCCAGCCGTCCACGTGTTACGAAATAAACTGGGAAATTTATACATATCTTAAATTTCTAGGAGCAGGACACCCAGCTCCCTGCCGCACCACAGCGGCTTTCCCGGGTCCTAGAACTAGAGTTCGTTCCATTTCTTAACATGTCTAACAAACGTTCAATATTCAATCCTGGACAATTTTTTTCTTTTCATTCTTCACCCACATAATATCTTATTAGGCTTGTAACACCAGAATGAATGTATCAGCTAATGAGTTACAAAATTGCGTGTTCTACATAAAGGTGTCACAATTTCAAAAAGTATTAAAGCATTGAACCTTTTTGAATTATGGTATTTTCTAGCTTGCCACACAAATCCCAAAAATTAAGTGTGTAAAAGAAGAGGTGCAAAATCACGCTATATATCGTGGCTCATATTTTTGTGCCAGAAAAAAAGTCACACAAATAAATCACTGTATCCCAAGACACAATATAGCATCTGTATGTGTAAAAGCTGGTAGTTCATTTAATTCTTACTATCAGGTTGCAAGCTCCTATCGTGCAGTTCTTTATAACATTTACCCCAATGTTCTTGCCATCTTAAGCATTTGCCCAACCTTCTAGACTAATGCCTTAACCGATTTCCCTCTTTGATGTTTAATAAGCACCAATAACAAATGGCCTAGATGTATCCCACTTTAAAATGCAATAGCCTCTACTAGTGTGTTCTTGGTTGTTTCAATTTTACTTAAGCACTTTCACGTATGGGTTTTACATTATCGTCTATGGCTGATCTGTAGAGTTCTAATTTGTTTTGGGCTACGTGGGTCTCTGCTCATTTGAGTCACCATAATGCTCCCTGATAATCCCTTGACCTTTACAAGAAAAAATTCCTAAAGGCTATAAGATAAAGAGGCATGGGGTTTTATTGATTAGAGCAGGAGAAATGCTGCTTCAAATGTCTATGCATTAGGCAGGCCACACAAACTTCTTGCTTGCCAAATCAGTAGGTAGGAACCGCAACCTTTCTGCAAAAATCCAGCTTTAAACCCCCAGATTGCCTTACACAAGGCAAGTGATGTTTATCTGTTATTGCTCCAAGGTCTATTCTTTTTAGTTACCTAAGTAACACACAAAACTCTGAATAAAAGCAATACCAAAGTAACCAGCCCACAGCAAGTTATCTTTAATAGCTTTAACAGGCCCCTGGCTCATCACCTACTGCTTAGAAGTGTAGATTGTCTGATTTGTACAAGAGAACCACCATGTATCTTCTGCAACAATCACTCTCTTGGCATGTGAGACATTGAGAACATGTGTGAGGCAATTAATGCTATCAACTCCTTCTGGAAACTATATTCTCGGATACTCGGAAATAACTTCCCTCTTTACATTACCTCCAACTGGAAAAGAGACTTGGGGACATCCTTCAAGGTATTGTCTGAAAAATCAACTTCAAGCAGGTGGTTTCTCCAGAAGAGAGAGAGATTTTTAGGAAGATTTTCAATTGCATTATTCGAAGCTTTGCATATCTTCTGCAGTGGGTAAGAGGGAAGATGTTAAACAAGAAATGTAATTAATGATATGTAACATATATAGAAATTGCACTGAAAACAAATAGTTTCCCCCCCCTCACATAAACACAGGAGGGTCCCTCAGAAACACTGAGACATTTCTGCTTACCCAAGATCGTGAAATCCTGGTCTACTAAAGATCATTGAGGCTACATAAAAGATCACAAATACAACAACCTGCTTATTTTTAGTTAATTCTACTTTGGCTTTGGTTAGTTCAGGAGCATTCCAGTATCTTTTATTGTTTGAAAAGATTCTGGAACATTACAATGAAAATATACCGCCAACTCTGAGCGTCCTTGAGCCAGTCTACTAACAAGTGCTAGATGCTAACAGCAAAATATATACATTCTTATAGGAAAAATTCTAAGAAAAATAAAGCTGTCTTCCAGATAAATTAGTTGTGGCACGTAGGTCCGTCCCTCCCCAGGTTTGGCCACGTAACACGCTGCACTAAAATGGTTAAATATAAGAAGACTTTGGAGAAGCGGACAAAGAAAGAAGAACAAGAAAATGCAACATGAGAAGCAGAGCTGCGCTGCAAGGAGACAGGAACAGGGAAGCAGTTGGTGGAGAAGGTAGGGAAACATTCAGAGAGAGCGTGAGAGAAAGTGAGTGGGATTAAGGGTGAGTTGGAAAAAACAACAAAATCCCCCCAAAAAACTATTCAGAACTCTTTGCTCCGTTCATACAAATTGACAAAATTGGTAAATTTTGTTAAAATTGAAATTGGTACAAATGCACAAGTCTAATGAGTAATAATGAGTAGTAAACATAAGTGTACTTTCACATGATACTAACAAGGGGGCAGGCCCAAGGCTCTGGAAACACTTTGAGTTTGTTTCTGGACACATTTAGACGTCTCAGGGATTTGAAGCAGTGGAAGACAGAGATGGGGAGCTCAGAGATTCTGTTATCAGAGACATCCAACTCCTGTAATCTCCGCAGACCAATCCAGTTGGCACCTGGAATCGAGTCAGAATGGACAGTTTATAGAACACACAAAAAGGTGGCTTGAGAAAACAAGAACAAATACAAACCAATGTATTTAATGGGGAATGTTTGTCATGTGTTGGAGAAAACAAGGCATCATAAATATAGGAATATATTGAATGAGAAAACAAAAGGCTGACACATAAGGGTGATATGTCAAAGGTTCATACAATCACTTATGTTGCTGAGCATGGCATGACTTACCATCTTCTTTAAAAAGATTGACCATGTAGTTTCTGGGCGCACAGAGCTTCTGAAGTCTACTCAGATGAAGAAATCCAGGAGGAAGACAGGTCAGTTTATTGTTGGAAACATCGACTTCAAGCAACCTATAGTGAGACGCCAAAAACATTAAGTATATGTGGGGCAAACTATAGTTAAACCAGGGAAATTCTACCCCATATACACAAACCTGGAACAGATGATTTCTTCAGAGCTCTGCACACTGGGCAAATCACACAGCTGGTTGTCACTTAGATTGAGCTTCTGCAGGTTCAGGAGACCCCATGGCACCACAGAAGGGAGAGAAACCAAACAGTTTTTGGAGATATCCAGCTCCACTATCTGACAGGAGATGTCTATGAACCAATCTAGGTCCACCCAGGGCAACCGCAAACTTGACCACTTTACACAGACACTCTAGGAGAAAAGATGAAACGATAAAAGATAAAATATATCTTCTTTAAAGACACAGAAGCGTATTAATAATGGGGCCCCCACTTGCTGCGGTACAATTTATGTGTGTGTCTACATTTCACAGCATGAATACAGCACTTGTTGAGCTGGGTAATGTTTGACTCCAAAGGGGGAGGGGGTCCAATTCGTGCATGAGGCCAATTTTCTCCAACAGGGATATACACAGAGACACTGTGTGTGAAAGTATGATAGACTGTGTGTGAAAGTACGATCATTGGCTCCTACTTCCTGTCATGTGACAGGATCCAGAAGTTGTCACATGTTGCAGTCAGAGTAGAAGCACAGAATTCTGTTTAAATTAACATATTTATTATGTTTGGAAGCTTAGACTCTTCCCTCCTGGGGCATCCCTGCACTTCCAGTTATCTGACCCTAATAAATATTCATTACTGGCTCAGCTCAACACACTTAGAAGGAACAAACATTTCTGCATGAAGCCTTGCTTCCTGTCCCCTTAAGTTCTGGGCATGATGCTGGTTGCACCTTTTCAGTGCTGAAGATGTGAAAGAGAGAGCGGAAAAGAGGGAGAGTGTGTGTATACATGTATGTGTGAGCGTATGATATTGGATATTGTGCATGTTACTGTATGGTGTTAGTGGCAGTGTGTTTGTGTGAACAGATAGCATCAGAGTGAGTGCGTGTAGTGTTGGTGTAAGTGTGTGAATGTATGGTGTGTGTGGGTTAGAATATGGTGTTACACCAACAATGTGGTTGTTGGTGTTTGTATGAGCATATGGTGTATGGTTAGTTATGCCGGGGGCAACAAAGACATTTTGCACACAGGCTACTAATCCTAGGCTCACCCCTGCCGCTTTGACCAGACAATTATGTGAAAGGTGCCAAGATGTGCTGCTCTGCAAAATGTGACATGTGTCAACTCATGGAAGATAATTTGTTATTCAATTATACATCGAGCATACTTCAGGGCAGCCACTACAAGTACCGGTCTGCTATATATAAAACGTATGTGTGTCCTGGAAAAATGTCCACTATGGAAACCCTAGTAGAGCTAAGCATTCAATGGCGGGAACTGACCAGAGTATAATTACACAAGACTGCTTCTGTTTGTTACTCTAGGGAATCTTTGCACAATGATGTGAAAGTTGCAGACTATATGTTTTGGGGTTGGTTCATGATATAAACACAATTAAGGAAGTTGTTAGACCCAGGAGTACTGCCGAAATGTCTGGGACTTTCCTCAGTCACACTAGCAGTTGATTTGATTAATTTTCCAGTTTTAGAAGTGCATTGTTTCTTTCATAACTCCCAGCGGAGCAAACTGGAGCCTTGATACCGAGATGTAGAAATTTTAGAATAAGCAGTAATAATCTAAACCTAGAAAGCCACTTTACTGAGAGGGTGATAGGTGGAACTGCCTCCCAGCAGAAGTATTAGAAATTAATACAGTAAATGAATTTAAACATGCATGGGATATTCATAACGCCTGAATCTAAGACAATAACAACGGCCAATTAAGGTTCGAGTCTTTATAGTAGACTAGATGGATCAAATGGTTATCTGCCCCATGTTCAATGTTTCTATGAATTGATAATGATGAGAGATGCATATATAAATTCAGTGTTCGTATTCAATAGCCAGCTGGCAATACAATTAAATGGAGAGCGTGGTGTTCACACATATCACGTTTATAGTCCATGCTTGATTTCCACATTTAACGCAAAAAACACACATGTAATGCAATTTCTAAATCTGGCATCAAACATATGTAGTGAAAGGAGTCCATAAACATTTTACTTATAGCCTCAGAAAATTAGGTATATATTGGACATCAGGACTCCATGCAGCACTCACATATACACATATTTACAGGATACACATATTTACATTAATATATATCACTGGGGACTGTTAAGTGACCGGGTAGTTTCATTACAAATATGTTTTTGCATGGCTTTTGGGAACAGAGTTATTAAACCAGCTAGTGCCTTTTAATATGATGAACCAGCACTGACCCAGTATCTAAAGGTCTAGATCGGGAATACATAGGACAGTTTCTGCGTACTGCACTAAAACAATAAAGATAATAACACAGGTGCACAAATATGTGCCCCGGTCAAACAAACTAGTTCATTTGATTGAATTAGTGGTTACCCAATCAGGTCAATCTAAAAAGAACGGCATTGTTACAGGAAGCTCAGGATATGATTGAGTAACACTAAACTAAACTATACAGAAACTGAAACGTGGGCTCTCATACCGATTCCGGAGCCATCTGCTGTCGCGTCTCCGACAATTCCATAATGTTTCTTCTCAGCAGACGTTTAGTCGGCTCTGGGCTGTCCATCAAGATGTAAGAACAGAAGCCAGCTCCATTCTGAAGCAGAAACTCGGCGATATCTTCATGTCCTGACAAAAGACCACAAATCAGAGGCGTTAGATGCTGCAGGAGGCCCCCGCCAACCTGGTTTCGCACAGACATGCAGCCGCAACAAAAAAAGGAACTGCAGAAGCTTCCACTCTGCCAAGTATAATAAATACGGAAAGTATGGTGTGTGGCAGGAAACACGATAATAAACTTCCCATAAGCAATCAATGATTTGAATCATCCAATATGTAGTGCATCTAACTAAGCATCTGTTAATTGCCAAGAACTAGTTATGCAGGTTCCAGTTTGGAGTTAAAATAATCTTATAGAAGATCATACAGAGAGCAGTCACGGATTATGAGCTTTAATCAGCCCCATAGGCCACATTGTCCCTGATATAAATATGATTTTTTTGTAACTTTGAAAAATATCCCACAAATTACTGAAACTGCATTTTTTCAACGTAGGTTTTCTGTTACTACTGCATTATATTAATGCATCTTTCAGACCTTCGGCTATGGCAGCCTGCATGGGGGGCAAAGAAAATCCATTGCGCTTTCATGGTGACTGCTCTGTATTCATAACTTTGCATCTGTCAATATTAAACCTCATCTATCACTTGGGAGCCCAGTTCTCCAATGTTACCTAATCCCTTCCAGGAGAATAACATGTAGTTAGACCTTACCTAATTTTGTGTTGTCTGCAAACATCGAGATGTGGCTTTTGGTGGCCACCGCAACATCATGATTCATTACCAAACAGAGCAAATAGCATTGGACCTTGTACAGAACCCTGAAGTTCTCAGCTTACCACGTTTGTTCAACCGGGGAATTTCCTATTAACAACTTGCCGAAGCCTATCTATTCCAATTTGTACAGTAACCTTTTTATGTGAAACTGTTTTAAAAGCTTTTGCAAAATATAAACACAACAGATCCGCTGAAACAACCCGAACTATACTTTTATTCATGTCTTCATGGAATGCAATTAAGTAATTCCGAAACAATCATTCTTTACAAAATCCATCTCTCTCAGTGCAGAGCAGTATGTGTGAATGAGCCTTTGATAGACTCTGTTTGTTGTGCATCTTTCAGAGACAGGGCATTGGATTGTAACACCACCAGATGCCATCAACAACTTTTCTGGCACATCGACAGACCCCAGGCGGCAACTGCTTTGGAGTCTCCTGGGCCTACTCACTGACTCAGAAGCTCCACTCAGAATGGGCCATTAGGTATAAGCCAAAGTAACGGTCTTCTGAGACATTCATCATTGTCTTCACACTTCTCACAAGTAACGTAAATGGATGAGGAAGCAGAATTAAAGGGTGAATGCCAATGGCATAACTGATATATTAAGATTGTGATTGTTCTGGGGATATTTATTTAAAGTTTAAAAGGTTGCCTTAAGAAATCTGAATTCAGTGGCAAAATCTTGCAGCGCCAAAACCCCCCCAAAAAATCTGCTTTCTCCTCACTCTACCCTTAGAGAAGCTTTAAGTACTGATCACACACATGCATATAACTCAAATTTTTTAAGGAAAAACAGATATCCTGTACCTGCCATAATGGTGGCATAGAGAGGTAGTTTCTTCAGAACTGGAAATTCATTATTTCTTAAAGCATAGCAGTCTGGATCAGCACAATAAGTCAGAACAAGGAGTTTGACAAGGCCCATGTGGCCCTGCTCACAGGCGGTAACCAGCATCCAGTTCAGCAGCGGCTTGTGACTCAAGACATCTGGATAATAGAGCAGAACTTTAGTCAGACATCGGAATGTTATGTAGCTAGCAAGGTGTACAATTTTGCATTCGGTATACCCAAAGCACTTACATTTTGTACCCTTAATCCAAAATTATATATAAAAAAAAAATCCAGTTTCTCACCAAAATAGTTAAGACATTAAAATAATCTTCTTAACACGCCCACTTATACCAGTTCTAGAGATCACTATAAGGTGGAATCCAATAATATAAGGAGATCATGGGGTTTTCAAAGTTAAGTAACGCATATTGATATTGATATGCAATATCTCCTAAAATGCAGAGTAGTAGACTAGTGTCTATAGTTTAATGCTGGAAATAGAAAACATTAGGAAGAAAACATATGCAAGATGGACCTGCATATCCTTCAGAGATATTATCAGGAGAGGAGACAGACTGTGCTTCTAACCTGCCCCGCTGTCCTGCTTTTGGGCATCATAAGCCACTTAGGGAGATCAAAGGATTTCCCCTGACTGGTCCAATGACCTCAGAAATCGACCAAACCTCAATTACAGCTCCTAAGTGGCCACCTTTGGCTGTATTGAGCCTGAGATAAGATATTGGCATGTATAAAACAGGGTATTGATTCACAGGACGGGGATATCACCTTGCCTCATTACAGGTCAATGGTAAGTCCTCACCTTGAATATACAGTGCAATTTTTGGAACCTATCCTTAAAAATGACATTATAGAACTAGAAAAAGTGCAAAGGAAGGCTACAAAATGAATAAGGGGATTGGAAGATCTTATTTATGAAGAGGGACTAAAATAGAGACGTGGTGCTATCAAGTACAATAGATGCCTTCAAAAAGGGTCTGGATTTTGTTTTTTTAGAAAAGTATAATGTACAGGGCTATAAATAATAGAATAAACATTAATATTTTAGAGCTTCTTCATTCAAGCAGTGTCAAGAAGGACTTTTATCCTAAATTAATATGTTACTATGTTACAAAGATATGACATATGACAGTGTTCTGCTTCAATACATCATGTACATACTGTACTTTGTGAAGGGTTATAGGCAATTTTGTATATTATCAGTTTTCACTCTCCCCTTTTGTAACAGTGTTATTAAATATGCAGACGCTCTATAAATAAAATTGGCTTTGCTTGTTTTCATGTAAATATAAAATATCAGAGAATATGCTATAGTATAATTTTTAAAGCTCCAACTTTAGGATGTCCCATACACCATCTATGAAACACAATTACACTACCATAATTATTATATTGCAGAATAAACAATTCTATTTAGAAAAGAGTACTAGTTTCTGGTCTGTTAGAGTATACCTGGCAGTGAATCCAGTAACAGTGTTACGGTGTCTACATGGCCAAAATGTGCAGCCATTACAGCTGGATTGTCATCACTCGGTTCAGTGGGTAAAATCATTTGGGCTTCCTGGAGCAGAAAGCGGACTGATGGCAGATCTCCGTATGCAGCTGTGATTCTCAAAAGCTGGTACTGCACAGAGAGGAAAAAAACAACCCAAACTAGAATGATTACCCTTACAGGTAAATGTACAATGTTATTACATAACTCATGTATTCTCCAACCCCATCAGGCATTATAGGAGAAGACGCAGAGTTTTTATCTTGTCAAAGGGAGGTAGCACAAAATATTGACAAAAAGGGTACCAATAATTGTGGCATAACCATTTTAATATGTTGTTATATAACGCTGTGATGTGTTTGCAATTGTTTGATATCCATGAGATCAAAGGGTTAAACAATAAAGACAATTTTCACAGCTTTCTTTGCTCATATTTACCAAGGGTGCCAATATTCTGTTTCTATGATAACAGCCAGAAAAAAGCACTATTTGCATGTGCAAGCGTGAAAGCTTCCTCTCAAAACTGGCCCGATTCTAAATTCAACCCATGCAGTCAGGAGGTTTGCAGAAAGGATTATTACAATGCTACTTATTGAACACTTCAAGAATCCGGAAAGAAAATCATTATGTGTTTCAATTTCCCACCCAGGAATAATAATGACTTGACTGTCACTTTGGTGTTTTAAAATGACCAGAAAACTCTCACCTTCTCATGCTTCTGAATACTTTCATCACAAGCCTTCTTCACCAGATCATGTGCTTTGTCTCTCTCCCCATCACAGTATGCGTCCTGGATCTCCGCAACCACCGGGCTCTGGTTGATGGTAAGCTCTGCTGGCATGGCCTGCTTGTTTCCCATACCTGCAGAGCCTACACAAAAGACAGAGGAGGATATCACTAACATGTCAGCATTGATTTAAAAGTAAACACAAAATCAATATGAAAAATATAAAAAAACAAAAAAATACAAGAAGCACCTATTGAGCAACCTATTTACATGCACCAACCAAGCAAAAAGAACTTTATGTATTTGCATACATTACGTGCTGAGATTGTCAGCCAATAATAATTTCTAGCAGGTACCCATAATCAAACAAATTAATAGCATATATATATTAATCAGGTATTCCACCTTTTTGCCTTGCCTTACCCTGACTGTTATTCAGCTTCATTGCTGGCTGGCCTGCTTAATTAATTAATTATTTAATCAGGTATTCCACCCTTAGCATCTGTATCATCCCTTTGTTTGTCCTTTGATCTGTCAATACTGAATTATTGGTACCCTGTTAGCTATAACCCCCTCTCCCCATGTGTCTCTGATTTTATTGTGGGGTAATTAACCAATTGGTACATACCTAACAAGCAGCCAGCCCTATATCAGTAGTGACATAGGAGGCACAAGCCACATTCCATCTGTGTGCCACTTTCCATCCAAGTGCCAATTTTTCACTAAGTGCCACTATCTGGGAGTTCACCAAGGAGGACAACAAGGAAGGACACATAGGAACCAGGAGGCACCCTGCAATCAATCAATCACCCACAGAACTGTTTAGTGCTACCTACTGCTCGCTGCGCATGCCCCACTCCATTCCCATTCCCATACAATTACCATGTTTAGAATCCTCCTGTTCCTCCTTTCCCTTTCCTCTATTGTTTGTAAAATCATCATCTCTCACCAGCTACCCCACACTATGTATGCATTGCACCTTCATTACTTTCTTCTCCCCTTCTCTCATCCCAAGCGCTTCTCAACTTCACCTCCTCCCTTCCCCACCTCCCCTCACCCCCAGAAATCCCTCCGCTCACACAAGTCCTATTCCCACCTCCTCTCACTCTATTCTACTTCTTCTAGCTGCTGGGGATATCTCCCCAAACCCTGGGCCTCCTCTGGTGCTCTCTTCCTCATCCTCTCCAAGTCAACATTCCAGAAACCCAAATAATCTTGTCCACATACCCTGCCGTTCTTCCTATCCCCCATTTACCTTTGCTCTCTGGAATGCACGTTCTGTCTGTAACAAATTAACAGCCCTACATGACCACTTTGTCTCTAGTTCCCTACACCTTCTTGCTCTAACTGAAACCTGGCTAACCTCTTCTAACACTGCTTCTCCTGCTGCCCTCTCCTATGGTGGCCTACACCTCACTCACACTCCCAGACCTGATTACAAGAAGGGTGGAGGGGTAGGCTTCCTACTCTCCCCTACTTGTACTTTTCAACCTATTCCCTTTGCCCCATCACTCTCTTTCTCCTCATTCGAAGTCCATGCTATGCAACTATTTCATCCCATCTCCATACGCATTGCTGTTATATATCGCCCCCCTGGCCCGGCTAACATCTTTCTTGATCACTTTTCCTCATGGCTCCCTCTCTTCCTCTCCTCTGATGTTCCTTCTGTTGTCCTTGGGGATTTCAACATCCCAGTTGACACCCCAATGAGTCCCATGGCTTCAAAATTTCTTTCTATCACTTCGTCTTTTGATCTCCAGCAACATATTAACTCCCCTACTCATGATGATGGTAACACCCTGGGGACCTTATTTTCTCTAGCATGTGCACTCCCACTAACCTTTCAAATTCCCCTTTCCCCCTCTCTGACCACTTCCTTTCCTGCTCTCTAATCTTGCCTCATACTCGCCCCCGTGCACCCCAACCCCGCCTAACCAGAGACCTCAACTCTATTCTCAATCAATTTACTACCTCTCCTCTCTCCAATCTCAAACATGTCATGCTCTAACAACGCTACCTCTGTCTATAACGCCACTCTCATATCTGCTCTTGAGCATGTAGCACCAGCTACTACTCGCTCCTCACAACGTTCACATTTCCAACCCTGGCACACGACTGTAACCCGACACCTTCGACGTTGTTCCCGCACTGCCGAACGTAGTTGGCGAAAGTGTAATTCCATGTCTGACTTTCTGCGCTATAAATTTATGCTACGTTCCTACTACTCTGCTCTCAACCTTGCTAAAGAAACCTACTTCACCTCCCTCATCTCCTCGATGTCCAACAACCCCAAACGACTCTTTAATACTTTCAATTCCCTGCGTCGACCGATCCCTACTACCCCTTCCACTAACCTTAATGCATCTGACTTTGCCACATTCTTCAATAATGAAATTCAAACTATCAGAGATGACATATCTGCACAGTCACCTCCCTCTGACTACGCACCCCCCTTCCCACTGACCTCTTCTCCCCTCACTACATTAACTCATTTCTCTGCTGTCACTGAAGAAGATGTACATGCTCTTCTTCTTTCCTCTTGTCCTACCACATGCCCCCTTGACCCCATCCCTTCCCATCTCACCCAGTCTCTTTCATCTACCCTTGTCCCTACTCTAACTCATATCTTCAACCTCTCCCTCACTACTGGATCTGTCCCATCGTCCTTCAAGCATGCTACCATTACTCCTATCTTGAAAAAGTCCTCCCTCGACCTGACTGGTCTCTCCAACTACCATCCCATCTCTCTGCTTCCTTTCACCTCCAAGCTTCTTGAAAGAATTGTTTATACACAACTAAGTTTCTAGACTCCAACTTCCTGCTTAACCCTCTTCAATCTGGTTTTCACCCTCGACACTCTACTGAGACCGCCCTTACTAAAGTTACTAATGACTTACTCACTGCCAAATCCAAGGGCCACTACTCCATGCTAATCCTACTGGACCTTTCTGCTGCTTTTGACACGGTGGACCACCCTCTTCTCCTTCAAAAGCTTTATGATCTTGGCCTCCGTGATACTGCTCTCTCATGGCTCACTTCCTACCGCTCTGATCGTACCTTCAGTGTCTCTGTCTCCAGTAACACTTCCCCTCCCTCTCTCAGTTGGGGTACCCCAAGGCTCCATTTTAGGACCCCTTCTGTTCTCTCTTTACACTTCCTCCCTTGGCAAACTGATCTCATCCTTTGGCTTTCACGACTACCTGAATGCTGATGACACCCAGATCTATCTATCCTCCCCTGATCTCTCGCCCTCTGTCTTAGATGGTGTAACTAACTGCCTTGCATCTGTCTCTACCTGGATGTCTGAACATTTCTTGAAACTCAACCTCTCCAAAACTGAACTCCTCATCTTCCCTCCCTCCAACTCTAAGATTCCCCCATCTATCTCCCTCAATGTTAATGGTGCCATCATCTCCCCGTCTACTCATGCACGCTGTCTTGGTGTCACCCTTGACTCCGACCTTTCGTTCACACCCCATATTCAGTCTGTCTCTAAAAACCGTCGCCTTCATCTTAAAAACATTTCCCGTATCCGTCCCTTCCTAACACAGCATACCACTAAGGCTCTTGTCCATGCCCTGATTATTTCCCGTCTTGACTACTGGAACTCTATCTTAGCCGGTCTCCCTCTTAACCGTCTCACCCCTCTACAATCCACCATGAATGCTGCTGCCAGACTCATCTTCCTCTCCCATCGCTTTACTAATGTCTCTCCCCTCTGTCGGTCTCTTCACTGGCTGCCTGTGCGCTTCAGGACTCACTTCAAAATCCTCACTCTTACTTTCAAAGCCCTTCACAGCGGTTCCCCTCCCTACATCTCCTCACTCATCTCTAAATATCTCTAACCGGTCTCTCCGCTCATCCAATGATCTCCTTCTGTCCTCTCCT
Organism: Sceloporus occidentalis; assembly: GCA_023333645.1. Taxonomy (NCBI): domain Eukaryota; kingdom Metazoa; phylum Chordata; class Lepidosauria; order Squamata; family Phrynosomatidae; genus Sceloporus; species Sceloporus occidentalis. The sequence continues at coordinate 6,152,520 of JALMGF010000026.1, read as the reverse complement.
CTGATTTCTAGCTCTCATGTCCGCTTACAAGATTTCTCAAGGGCTGCCCCTCCCCCGGTCTACCCGTCTCTCCCCCTGCCTTTATTCCTTCAAAAAATCCCTCAAGACCCACTTCTTTAAGGATGCTTACAACATAGCACACTGACGGCCTCCCCTACTCCCATATTCCTTTAGCTCACCTTTCTTAGTCCTTCTCCTGCAATACTTTTACTAGTGCGGCTGGTCTATCCCTAACAACGGCACTTTTGCCTATTGCGTAATACACCCAACTCCCTCTAGACTGTAAGCTCTTTTGAGCAGGGCCCTCCTCACCTGTTGTCTCTGTTAGTCAATTTGTAATGTAACATACTACTTGTTATGTCCTGTCTACCCATTGTACAGCGCTATGGAATTTGATGGCACTATGTAAAACAATAAATAAATAAAAATAAATAATGTCATTCTTAATTTGGTGTCACACTTAAAAAAGGTCTGTGATGAATATTAACATGTTTTATATATATAATTACATATTATTCAAAACAGTAACAATCAAATAATATAGTTTTAGTACTTCGGACTAACAAAAAATAAAAAACAAAAAAAATGAAAAGTGATTAAAATACGGGATGATATGGAAATGCCATGTCCTAATTATTACCAAAATACACTGGGGGTGCATCAACAAATGTAGCTTACAGCACACAGTTGATGAACGGGATTCCTTCTTTACCTAATTTATTGGTTTGTCTTAGTTTTTCAAATCTTCTTACTGTAAGAAGTTAAAATTTTTGCCGCTATATAAATAAAATATATTATTGATGATGATAATAATAATAAAAATATGGTGGAAATAATTATACAGAGGGATATCTACCATGTTATTCTTTAATTGTAGACTAGAAACCCTTCAGTAATTTGTAATAATACCCGCAACTGAATACCCGGTTCCATGTATAGTTTAGGTGCCTTACAATTAAAACGACTGCTTTGTTTCTTTTTATAACAATATACCAATAACATAAGATAAACACTGACATGCTCTGCTGAGTAACATCTATCTGTTTCTAGGTAACAAATTCCCTTTAAAATACCATAAAACATAATCAATATTCCAATGCAGGTCTGGATAAGCAATATATCACAGGTACAAGGTTACCAAAAAAATCATCTCAAAAGATACATAAACCCCAATACTTAAGACACATCAATAGATCTTTCAGGTATTAGCTGAGCCACCAAAGTATCCGTTCTGAGCGATGATAGGAACGTTTATTTACATTTTCTGTACATGAAAGATGTATTTCAGGTTACCTAAAATGGCCCTTCCCTGGGACAAATAATGTAATCGAGCGGTTAGTTCACTTACATAATGCAGATAGATTCTGACTACCGCTTCTTGTTAATTATTCAGCAAATCTCAAGTCACACAGACATTTGAGAGCCCCCCTGGGATCCCACCCATTAGAAGGCAGTTAATTCCCAAACTCCTGAAGGGCAAATAGAATTAACACTACTGCCACCGAATGACATAGAATTATAGAATTTTCCCATGGATTGGAACTGCTCAGCCCATCAAGCCTGCGCTTTTTTTTACTGTTACAAAACTTAAAACCCTATTCGGTCCTTCGTCTTGTCTTATGTTCAGTATAGACCTATGTTATTATTATTATTATTTATTGTTTTATATAGCGCCATCAAATTCCGTAGCGCTGTACAATGGGTCTATCCCATGCATGTTTAAATCTGTATTAGCCTCTACCAATTCCACCAGAAGGATGTTCCAACTATCCACTACCCTCTCACCAATGACATGTTATTTAACTTCACATGGATGTCTATCTAAGCATGTCACCCTGACATGTTAGGCTATACCTTTTCTAAAGATTTAGCTTCCTAAATTAATTACTATAGGCATAAGCCTCCTCGCTGGCCCTTCTCCTAACCTATTATTGTTCATAAATGTGTATTTTGTAGCACCTGAAAATATACGTTTTATATCACACTTCATGTATATGCATGCAAATACTCAAATCATTTTCATGAACAGTTTTTCCGTATGATCGGAAAGTACGTTGAAGAATACGACTAATGAGAAACTGCTTGAATTCATGTAGCTCTAATAATACGTACGCATCCTTTCCAATAGCCTGCTGGCTAATAAAAACAACACAATTATTAAATGGGTAAAACAAATACAAGTCATCAACTGACCTTTTCATCGTTTGGATAAATCAACTGTTCTCCCGTCTCCCGGAGCAATACTTCGATTCTGCCCCAGTGAGGGCATACGGATCATTTAGTCACTAAAGACATCATTAGTTCTGATCGCAATGACCTTCCTACAAAATAGAGCATCTCTGGAAAGGAGGACCGTGCAGGCAGGCGGAGATAAGATAGCGGAGGGAGGATTCAGCTGAAACCATTCTGCCAATTTTCAATTCCCTGTCCCATTAGAGAGCGTAACACAAGCTTTTGACGCTTCGAAGAGGTTTCTGCAGAGTGCTAGTACTATCGTGTGACTGTGCCGAGGGGGATTACTACTATCATCCGTTTACATAGCGCCAACAATTTACGCAGCACTTCTTACAGAGGATCTTTGATTTGACCTTCAGTGGTTAATGTGCTACTGGTTTCAAAGGTTTACACACATTTTTCACAAGGCATTGAAAGGGTTAAACCAGCAGGTATGGTCTTTTTCTCTCAAGCGTAAAAAAATGAATAATAAACAAACAAAAAAAGCTGATGCAGCAAAAGGTGTTCCGGTGACATCATACAGCACAATTTGTGACAAATGGACCGAAAAATACTACAAAGAAAGCGGACCATATAGGGTCTGCCCAATCATATATTGTTTTTTACAACTATTAAAAAAAAATGTACACAATATATTTTATAAAGACTTTTTTACTCCCAAATATATATTTCTGCCTTGAATCCACAGGGCACACCATCTGTCTGTTTCACCCATTGCTTAGTAATACTAGGAGCCGGTGGGAGTGTCGGTCCAAACTAAATGCTGTAATTAGATTAACGTTCCATGACCTGGGACCACCAGGGCTGTAAAGTGGTCCTAAGTGAAAGAGACGCTGAAACGGAATATAATCCGTTTTAACCAAACTATGATCACCGGCAAAACAGAAAACCAGGAGTGTCATGCACGAATAATGCATCACACTTCTTTTATCTGCATGTATTATGCGGGGCCAATGCCGCCATGCCTGCTGGAGAAGCTGCTGAAAACGACCCATAATAACTCAAACGTAAGCATAACTCAGACGTTCATCTCACCTCCGTCCACCTGTCTAAGCCAAGACTCCATGTGCGCTCCACAGGGGTGTCGATGTTTACTCAGAGCCCATGTAAATATGTATGGGTTTTAAGACTGTTGTTCCAGGCAGCGGGGTCAAGACTACAGCCTCTCTGCCTCACAGACAGATCAATACAATAAGTCTAGCCCCCGGCAATCAGGCAAGAAGTATTATTATTAATCATAATAATAATAATAATAATAATAATAAAGTAAGCACTTTACCCAGTGAAGATCAAGAGGCTTACAGTTAGATTACAGGCCGGCAAGGCGTTTGGACATGGGGTGAATCTTGGTAAATAATATACAGATTCAAGACTTCAAAACCTCATTATTAAATTAGGAGATCTAGTCTGCCCATTTTTCTGATGTAAAGACTAAAACCTTAATCATCCTTGATATTGTCTTAGATTCAGGATAGCTTTATGCTTTATGTGTATCCCATGCATGTTTCAAATTCCCTCACTGTATTAGCCTCTACCACTTCCAATGGGAGGCTGTTCCATTAATCTACCACCATCTCGGTAAAGTATAACTTATATTCGGACTTGTGACTTGCCTTTTGAGTATTGAGTCATCTTTAAAATCAAAGAGGTTTATGCAGGAAAAGTGCAGGGCGGAAGAAAAAACCTAATTCGCTCATTTCAAATGACTCTTGCAGACATGTTTCATTTTAAAAGTGGTAATATAGGCATATATATGCTTTACTTACATCTATAAGATGTAACATATCTTTATGTAGTATATAGTTTGTTCATGTTATTGTTTCATTTTTATATTCACTTAGTGCCACAAACGATACTTACCCATGCAGCAGGTAGCCGTGTAACCGCTGCTCGACATGTCCTCCAGCAACGCGGTCTGCAGGCTTCCTGACGGTGGCTTTGTGCATGCGCGAAAGCTGGTTCTCTTAAAGGGTATTAGGGGGCTTCTGGGACTACTTAAACAACCGACACCTTTCCTAAGGTGCTCAGTTGTTGTTTAGAGTTCCTGAAAGCAACTCAGCAGTTTCTTTCCTGCTTCCCTTAATATTCCAGTTAACCCTTTCCTGCCCATTCCTGATCCGTCCTGCTCCTTGACCCTTATTCTCTGTCCCTGTACCCCTCGGTTGGATTTCTCGGCTCTGGACTTGTATTTGGATCTCGACTTCGGCTTCGTCTTAACCCCTGGCTTGCTGCTTTGCTGTTCCGTACCTACCCAGAGTCTACATTAACCCCTGGTCTGCTGTTGAAGTCTACGTCTCCCATTCGCTGCTCAACTCACTACTAGCAGTCTGCCATCAACCTGCTTGCTAGTGGGAAGTGCATGGTCCGACCTCCCCGCACAAGGTTCCTTCCCTCCTGTAAAAAGAGTAATATTTATATTTTATCCAACTTTTAATTAATCAATTACAATAATGATAAACTTCCTATCAGGGTTATTCCATACCAGAACTGATTTAGTATTAATAGAATAAGAAGTTAATTTGAGCATGACCATCCTCTATGGTTGTTTCTGTATGTAATCTTGTTATATAATATACTAATTGTTATGCAATGTGATGGTGCTATATAAAACAATAATAAAATTATTATTATTATTATTATAATAATAATAATAATATATCTCTTATGTATAGCAGTACATGAAATAACAAGTATCACACCACAGATGAGACTTATTTGATACTGTATATATACGTAAACCCCTGTATGGAACAACTCGAATGGGAAGTTAATTATTTTTAATTGATTTATTAAAAGTTGGATAAAATATAGCAATTGCTCTATTTTTTCATTCTTTATTTTTATTGTTATTGTTAATTTTAGACTCTCATGTTATTGTGATAGCACCACAGAATCTACCGGTGCCCTATAAATAAAATATAATAATAAGAATAATAAATTCCAATGTATATTTAGTGACAGTTCAGTTTATTAAGTATAGTCCTTATTTATATCATCAAGCTGTTCATCTTTAAACAAAGCGTGTAATTATTTCCCTTTCCTGAATTACTATTCTGTGATTGTAGTACAAAAGAACTGTGGTACAATAAGTCCATAGACGAGTATATTAGGCAGGCAGTCTTATAGAGCACAGTTATAATTTCATTTCAGACGTCATTCTTTTGGCCCTCTCTATACTTCCCTCTATAAACAGAGAAAGTTCTCGGCAGAAAACGTATCAAGAGGCAGCAGAAAAATTCTCCATATATTCTAAATCAAGGACAACCAGTTATTGAATTTCCTGGAATATAAGACTCAGCGCAAAACTGTTGGAACTCCGTATATTTTATTTTTAGTAGCCTTTTAGTTAAAAGGGAAATGCTAATTTAAGGACTTTCTCTTGTGAATTAACAAAAGAACCTTACTAGTTGCTATGTACCAACCTGCCAGCACATACACACATTACTCACAAGGCACATACACACATCACTCACAAGGCACATACACACATCACTCACAAGGCACATACACACATCACTCACAAGGCACATACACACATCACTCACAAGGCACATACACACATCACTCACAAGGCACATACACACATCACTCACAAGGCACATACACACATCACTCACAAGGCACATACACACATCACTCACAAGGCACATACACACATTACACACAAGGCACATACACACATCACTCACAAGGCACATACACACATCACTCCCAAGGCACATACACACATTACACATATATAAACACGGAATTTGATAAGAAACATTCAGCCTACCTAGTCTGCCCATGTTTTCTGATATACAAACTCAGACCTTAATCAGTTCTTGGTCTTAAATTTAGGATAGCTTTCCAAATTTCACAAACATAGGTCATCCCATGTTTCTATGGCTTAACAGAGCAGCCTTAGAGGAGACAATACTGGGCAGACACCGACTTTGGATATTTCTAGAACCCAAGCCATGAAATTCCATTACATATGGAGGACAGCAGCGCTATAAAAAATAGAGGAACATGTTCGGTTCATACATCTTACAGGGCAGACAAGAACCGTTGGCCCATTTTTCCTGACATTGAGACTTAGACCTTAATCAGTCCTTTATTTTGTCCTTCTCTTTTGGAATATGGCTTTTTGTTCTAACATCTCTCCTCCAAAATAAACGCCCCTCCTGTACTTTGTTAAATCCCTTTTCCCCTCTCTCTTCTTTACTCCAAGCTAAACATATTGGGATACCATAGCCTTTCCTAATAATTTACCATTTTAGATGTCTGCATCTTTCAAGCACTAATTGAAAAGAAATCTCTTTAGCTCGAGGGTCTGATTGATGAATTCTCCCATGGTTATGATCTCCCAGATTCTGTGCTTTAGTCCACTTAGCTCTTCTTTAGAAAGCAACGTGCATAGAAATACCCCCCCCCCCCCATATATATTAACAATGTATTGCTTGATCAGCATTATGAGAGGTTTACTTTTAATTTGTCAAAATGAATGTAATGATGTGACCTCCGACTTATTAGCAACATTTACTAATACACAAGGGTTATAAAGTTCAGCCTGTAAAAGAAATGTGTCTGAACCAACTGAAATCAATTGACATTTTCACTGAGCCCGGTGGAATAAATTTCCATAGGTTAGCTTTGGGATGGAAAAGGAGCCCATAAAATAACTGTGAGGCTTTTGCAAGGTTATATTTTCTTTAATGAAACCTTTCAACTTTCACACATTTTTACTACTCATCCAATGTGTCTATACCTTTACAGAGCAGTTTTGGAGGATATAGTTTTGGAGGATAATGGGCAAAGACTGACTTTGAATATTTCTAGAACCCAACCTATGAAATTCCGTGACATACAGAGGACAGCAGAGCTATGAAACAACAACTGAGACTAGTCATACATCGTACAAGAAAAGTCTATAGGGGAAGGCTGGGATCTTTCCGCACAAGATAACACCGAAACACATATTACATTCACTCTGTGAGCAGTCACTCTTCTAGCACAGTGTAACATAACATTGCGGCCCCACTGAGTGCCCGTCACAAAGCAAGTGCCAGTCCAATATGTCACACTTTAAGAGCCTGGGCCAGGCTTGCTTCAAGAAATCGGGTCAACCCTGCATGAAGTAAGAATTCAGTCAGCTCGAGTGACTGTCATGTCCATCTCACCTAATTTACTCTTCTTCCTCACCTATTCTATGAATATGCCCTTCAAACAAACCATCTGTTGCGATGTGAAAACATGCTAGTACAGGGGACATAAACCAAGAGCAAGAAACTCATTCCTCACTTGAAACGTAGGCTTTGCATTAAAATACATTGTCGTTTTTCTTATGAAATGATATATCGCATAACGCTGGAAGAAGTAGAATTGGAAAAGTGGTCCCCAGGCAAAAAAAACCATATAAAGAAGATTGCAATACACAATCTGTGCCTGCATGGGTAAACTGACCCAGCACTGGACTAGAGAAGCAAAATCAGCCTTGGCTTCAAACAACCAACCAATGTTTTTCTACAACAAATAGTTGTATATATGATTATACCCACCATTGTGAGAATCCATGCTTCCACCGCGGCTCCCAGCACATGCTTCAGTACCAACACACCAGTACATCATCGGGCTATTGTATCAGACCAGCACCAAATCATCAGACCTGGAAGGAGAATATAAAGGTTTGCTTAATTTATTTTACATGTCAACAACATATACTTCATCTGATAAAAGAAAAACGTATAGGGATGGCTCCTAATAATAATACATACGGGAAAACAGTTGAAGGGCAGTTATGATGATGGAGTATCATAGGGTTGTCATCCAAACGCAAGGAGGAATAGGGCTAAATAAATGCATCCCAGTGATTGTCTTTTGTCAACTCTTTATTATACAACACAGGTTTTCATAAGTTGTACATCAATTATTCTGTGACACAACATCAATGGAAGGCGATCAGTCATTAAAGCATTGTTTATCTGAGCATAAAGCTTACTTCTGATACTACACAATAAGAAGGGTCACTGTGGCCCCTTTCTAAAGGACTAGATAGAAGGGGGTAGGGGTAAAAAGAAAGGCCCCCCAACATAAACAGACCCATATTTTTGGTGAAGGTGACCATTCACACACTAGGGCTGATAGGAAATTATCAGAATAATCCTATACACAAGAGCAGCTAGAATGTAGACGCAAGTCAGATTTTCTCTACAGTAGAGAAACAACCACAGACATACTTTTTGGCTTTCATGGACCCCTCAAGACGCCAAGGTATTGTAGGTGGACCGATGTGTGACATTACTCATTGGGAGCCATGAAATAGGTAAGTATGCTCCTTGGTGAAAAGAAAAACCTCCTTCAACTGGGCACAATTTTCAAAAATCAGCAATTAAATACATGCCACAAAAATCTAAATGAGTACTATACTTAAGACGCATCAGCAAAAAAAAGACAGGAGGGTGGACAACAACGGTCCTGCAACGGGATCACATGGCATGTGCCGCTCCTTCTTTTCTATTTGGCATGGTAAAGAGAAACAGCCTTACTGGTCCAAAACAAGATGAAGTCTTTCGTCAAAGGGGATATCTTATAGGGCCAAATCAAAGAAAGACATATAATTTTCAATACATTTTTGTGCCTTCAGAGAAGCCTCTGAGGTCCTGACATTGCAGACACTTCTGAAGGCATCAAATTCAGTCACTTTTGTTATCTTGTAGTACAGAGAATCATGTTACATTAGGACAACCCTGTAATCAAGGAAATCCACGACCTTGAGAAAACCTCTTTTTATTTTCAATAAGATGTATTAAGGACGGGTCCAAGGCGGGCTTCCAACTCGCCCTGCGCGATGTTTGTATGAATGCACCCCCTGGCATCCTGGACAGGAATGAAAAAGTACATTTACAGCAGCATCCTTGAAATACTGTACTATTCCTATTTTTGGAACAAGAACAAATTGGATTATTTCAAGGAGATACTTCTAATGGTCAACTAATGGATATAGATTGAGCCTTCCTGGATTACTAAAATGAATAATTTATGCATGTAGTTTTCTTTGGTTGGGGCATGACACATGTAGCATGTTCAAAGGTAATTGATTAATCAGTAATCACCAATAGATGCTATGCCCATGATGCATTTGGGTACCTTAAGGTTAAAAAAAAGAGGTCCTTTTGCATTTATCACAGGACCGTGCTTTTGGATTACGACGATAGTGGTCACAGCCTCGCATCTGTCGTCACACTATGTTGGCTGCACTATGTATTTTCATTTGTAACAATTCTTCTAGCTCGTATTTTTCCTCCTTGTTTCTACAGCATGTAAATAAGAAAGAAAAATAAAAAGATCTGGCTGCCGCGGAACATACTGGTATTGGTTTACGCTGGTTCACTAAAAAGAAATACTTCCAGCCATGTTAGGTTCTCTGTTCTTTATTTTTTCTGCAGCTTTTTTTCTCTCTTACACATATAGTTCCTCTTTCATATCTCAGTTTCTATTTTCGGTAAAATGAGTTTACAATAATCACAGATGGTACGTTCATTGAAGCTCAGCAGGGCCGAAAACGAGTCAATAGCTCCCTGCGGTATCCGCATGTTGTTGTAAAGTCAGCATCAAAAGCGAAGGTAAACTCAGGTGACTTGCCTGGCTGAGCATGCCGAGCGTTCCAACATCTGACCAGCCGGTGTAGATCAGATGAAATAAGAAAACGGGATTGAATCCAGCTGCCTCTACTGAAAGCAGGAATAATACCTGGTGAACACATGGGACTGGCTCACCCTGCTCCTATGGAGTTCAATGGGAGGCCAGATCTCCTTGACTTTAATAGCAGCGCTACAGAGCATGAACAGGAAGTGTACTTAAGTATGCTTCCTGCCTACAGTTCATGGTTTTGGGAGATTTATCTGTGGAAGTAATTAACCAAGAACGAAGTCTTATTTTTTAACCCTTCAAGAGCAAAAGAAAACCCCAAAGGTTTTCCTTTTAGAGATTGTAATGTAGATTTAAAATACTATTGTGCTGGTACACGGTTTGCACATAAATGTGGGCACTGCCACCTTCAGCCCTTACAAGTCTCTGGAGAGACTTATATACGCCTGGAACTGTTAGTTCTCTTATAGAGAAGGAATTTGCCTTGCGTAGCACAGACTAAGGAGTTCCATTATATTAGCAAAATGTTAATGGCTTACTTAGGAATCATGTAACTTTTATATTATAAGGGGGGGAAAGTTGCCTTTTAAGTTCTATCATTGTTTTGACAATATTTGTGATGTGAACAATTATTAGATAGAGGATAATTACCTAACAAACCTTGAAGGCATCGAGCCAGTTTTAGAATATAGCAGTTCCTCAAATTTTTTAAGAAATCTTATTTAATCGTCAGTGGTGTCTTATTTTTTTTTTAAGGAAATAATCATTTCTTAAATTCTTAATATTAAATTCTAATGTAAAAAAAATACCAGTTAGAGTGCCATAAAAGGTCTTAAATTTGAAAAAATTAAATTAGAAGCACATACAAATCCCAAGGGAGCTTATAGCATCGGGGACGCTGTTCTGGAATTTAGGATTCATTATTTCTGATGACTTAAAGATAAGCAGTAATGCAATATAGTGTCAGAAGAAGCCAGCAGGGTGCTGGGTAGTATAGCTAGAGGCATTAGTAGCAGGAAGAGAGAGGTTCAATTGAGTTTATTCAACAACTGAACATACATTACATTAGGGATCTTAATATATAGCTTGGAGGAAAGAAGAGGGGAGATAATAGAAACATTTTAATACTTAAAGGGATTGAAGCACATTTGGTAAAGTTGTACCTTTTTTGGCTAACTGACGTAGAATGAATTTCAAGTCTCTTCTTCTGGCATATTATACAGGTATAATATGTCTGAAGACAAGGTCTAGATAGTTTTGGAAGCTTGCAATCCATTATTCATCAGTTAGCCAATAACGGTATTATCTTTACTCCATTTTCTTTCTCTCTTTCTATGCCTATACCTTAAATGGATTTAACAAAGAACAAGAGGGAAGCTTATTTGAACAGAGTAATAATGTTAAGACAAGAGGTCATAGTATATAACGAGAGGGTCAGAGGCTTAGAAGGAAAGGAAGGTAGTTCTACTTTACAGAGAGCGTGGTAAACAGAACAGTCTCCCAGCAGAAGTGGCAGAGGCTCATAAAGTGAAAAATGAAAACATGTCCTGACTGGGACTGGGCCAAGGACTACGCTGTCCATATGACTAGAGAATAGGTTTTATTATCAGTTAATTTTTGTGCTGGACTATTAAAGATTGATATTTAAGTAGCCCTAGAGTCAGATGGTTTAGAAAGAATGGCACTGCAATTTACACAGCTATTATAAGACAGCATGCCATATTAACAGGTACAAGATTGAAACATAATTGTTATTTGAATATAAAACTGGAATTCATAAAAAGCCAAATTCTAAATATTCCTAGAGGAATAACAAGGTTTTTTTTTTTACAACATAGTCTGTATCATAAATAAATAATTCTGTATCGTTCAATAATTTGTGTCCCAAACATCTTTTGACAAAATGCTTTTATCTTTAAATTTTGTACATTGCATAAAATATGACAGAGTGGCCGTTTTGTACACAGCAGGAGCAGATGAATAACATAATATAGAATATAAGTATTCTGTCATATTTTCCTTTTAGCGCTTACGATTGTATATGAGTCATAAACTGAATCCATAGAGAATCCAATTTAATATACAGTATATGCCAGGAAGACATATGCAACAGATTATATCCTTCAACGAGCACCAATTAAATAGAAAACGAAGGGGAATAAATATACAATAAGTTAACACACAAACCTGGGGGAAATATCCCTTCCACCACTCAATCGGTTATAGATTCTTTATTGACTAAGCGTGAAATATTTTTGTTTAATTCACTAGGCCCTTTATAGTGATCAATAATAAAATCACTGCATAGAGGCTAGGACAGAAAAAAACATATGGATTACATCCGCATCTACAGCTATGAATTATAAAGAAGAGGAAGCTGACATGTAAGGGAGTTTTACTTTCCTGAGAGGGTGATAGATATATGGAAAAACCTCCCATCAGAAGTGGTAGAGGCTAATACAGTAAGGGAATTTAACCATGCACGATCCTGAATCTAAGACCATGGACTGATTAAGGACTGACCCTTTACATAATTATATTAATAAAATAGATAGGCTGTCAATCAAATTCTATATATGTAGGAGTTGGTGCTATTGGATGGGTATACCCATGTGCTCTAAATACATCACATCCACACTTATGTATAGAATACAGGTTTCTCCTCCTGCTGGAAGGGCTTCATAGTCAATCTCATACTCTATATACACATCTGGGGCACTTGGTGTGCAGCGCAATAAAGGTTAATGCAAAAAAGCAGAGGCATTAACTTTTACATTGCCAAGGCGCTGCATGTTACAAATTATGCTAGGAGAGGTTACATATGTATTTGCATTACATTAACCCTGTGGGTGCTAAAGAGGCACTGCACATACTTTTATACATACCCAAAGGGTTAAGTCACATATCTTATACAACAATGTATACGAAGTGACAGCACTGATCATTCGCACAGGCACACCGTATCACTGCAGCCCTACAAGCCACTGGGGCTATGACTGTGCAGCTCACCCTCAGCACGGAGACCGGAACCAAGCAGCCCCCACATACCCTCCAAGCCCCACGTCAGTTCCATGACTTACTGCATATCCCCCACCAAGGGTCACGCGTGGGGTGGTGCTGTCCTGACTCTTATGGCTTCCCTGCTCCGGGTGTTTCTTACCGCTGCCTTCCCCAGCTCGTCTGTCTGTCTGTCTGTGTGAACTTCCTCAATTCTCAAAGAGGGAGGAGAGAGAGGGAGAGAGAAGGAGAGAGAGAAGGAGAGACAGAGAGGCGAGACTTCCTTGTACTGGAAAGAGAGAAAACAAGCAAAGAGGCTGAGACTGAAGAACCGCCAGCAGAGTGACGGAATGTAAGAAACATGAAAGAAACAATGGAGTGCAGGCCGACTGCCAAACGGACGGCCACAAACTAACCGAGCCGGGCTAGTGGAGCCTGCTGGAGATCTCGGCGCCTGCAGCCACTCGCATTCCATCCCTATCAGGCGCAGCCAGCATGTGGACTTGATATTAGGGAGTGTCTGGCATTACCTGTGCATGGTGGCTTAGAGTAGGTCTATTCACTAAATAGGGAGTTGGCATCTCACTGGGTTAACTCCTTATTATGAGGGGCCAACATTAACGGGTTAATTCACTAAAGTGGGAGCTGCAAAGAGAAACTGCCAACCACACCAATATTCTGCTCCAGGAAAAGCTTGGATAAGCCTGTATTAGGAATATTGCAAGCAGATTTATTAAAAGTCATCTCAGTGATTGACCTATACATTATGCAGGGCTAGTGCATCCCTAGAAGCAGAGCAATTTACCAGAGAGTTGAAACCAAAACTCACCTGCAAACCCTGCCGCCAGGTCCTGGGCTTTCCCTCATATTCTTCTCTTGAAGTTGTTGTTTAAATGTAAAATCAATGTACAATGCGCGCTCCCTGTGTGAAGGTTTTGGCTGCGGTATTCTTGCTTTGAATGTGCCCCTTCCAGCTTTTGGTGAAATCATAAAATTATAAAACCAATATTTCACGGTTCTATTGTCTTTATGCAGTTTGTGCTGAGGAGGACAATGTGTTTTATTCTTTTGCATGTTCTATCCAGGCAAATGTGACAATAACCCCCATTATCAGAGGTCACCTTGGTTTTATTTGGAACGTGTGAAGGTCACGCAGCTTCTAACCGCATTCAACTCCATAAAATGGGGTTCAAATCGAATGATCTTTGTGCCAATTGTGGGTCTTAGATGGCAGAGCTCTTTCACTGTCTTTGGCAATGCCCCTGATCAACACACAAACTTACACAACACATATAACACCAGAAATGGCTATCCTAGGGGTCATAGATGATGCCTACAGGGGTGACAGGAATCAACTGCAGATCTGTATGACTAGCGAATGTATCGATTATAGTAACATAGTAACATAGTTCATAAGGTTGAAAAAAGACCAAAGTCCATCAAGTTCAAGCTATATACATATTGTGTCCCTACTGTGTCCCTATAGTGTGTTCTCCCATGAATAGGACTGAAGCAGCTGTAGGATTATAATAATATGACTGATAGGGACAATCACTCTTTGTTTTATCTTGTCTCTCCGTCACATCACATCTCCATTGCAGAAAGTGTCACGACAGGCCTTAGTCTATGACCCCCCCCAGGCACCCATAGCTTTAGTTCCATATATTCACCATTATCCGGCCACGTTATGAACCTTCCTCCATCCCTTCTTTCTCAACTCTTTGCCTTTGCAGATAGCTGCCCTTTTTGCTTATGGATTAATATGTACCCATGTTTTACTATGATTATGATTTTTTTCCCACCAGAACACAGCCTTGGACCTGTTGGAGTGTCTTCTGAAGTAGGACAATCAATCATAGACAATTATCACATAGTTTAAAGTTGATCTAAATAGCCTGGCTACAAGGTGGCCATTGATTACTCATGGATTTGTACCAATTCCAGTAGACTTTTAAGAATGTGGCTCATTTTGTGCCACCAGCATGACCCCACCTGTGTGCTCCTGACAATGTGACCAAGGATGATGATGATGATGATGATGATGATGAAGTTCTGATACTTTTGAGGATTACCATGATAATGTTCTTGAGAATGTGTTTGCGTTTAGCTTCCTAAACTACTAAATTTAACTCATCTACTTTAAAAAATGTTGGTAAATATTTAAATAAAAATTAATATTTTTATGGATTGTGTATTGCAGCCAGGCCCGGACTGGGACAAAAAATAGGCCCGGGCATTTAAGCCTGAGCAGCCCATATTTATTTATTTATTGTTAAAGCCCACCCTTCATGTACCATCTTTGCATTTAATCATTCACACAAATCATTAACACATTCATTAATGCAGTCTCACAAATCATTCAAGCAATTCATCCACACATGAATTCATTAATTGTCATACGCATTCACACAATTCATCCACACATTTATTCATTCATTCTCATACGCATTCACACTACCCCCTCTCATCATCTTATCTGCCCCTTCTCACTATGTTCCCCCTTTTCACTATGTAACCCCTTCCCCACTTCTCAATATGTACCCCCTCTATCTATCCCCTCTCCCCCTTTCTCACTACCTAACCCCCCTCTGCCCCTTCTCACTGCAGCCCCTTCCCTCACCCTATTTACCTTGTTGCCAGAGCAAGCAGCAACTGCGACCGCGCCTGTGGCAGGGCAGGATTGACTTAGGGGCTGATGGAGCTGCCGCTCCAGGCTCCTACCTTAAAATAGGCCCAGTCAGGACCGGACTGACTGGGCCTATATGGCCGCATTAAGGCAGAGCCCCTTAAGCCCGCCGCAACTGCAACCGGGTCCGCCACTCTAAGGCAGAGCCGGCCTTAGGTGTTCTGGCGCCCTGTGCGGACTACTCCTCTGGTGCCCCCCCATCCCAAAAAAAGAAAGGAATAAAAACTTGTAACAAAACTCCCCTTTCTCACTATCTATCCCCCTGTATCACTATCTACCACCTCTGCCTCTTCTCACTGTTATTATATACTGAGGCAGACATTGACGGTGGTACAGCATAATACTTATCACTATATACTGAGGCAGAAATTGACGGTGGTACAGCATAACACCTACCACTATATACTGAGGCAGACAATGACGGTGGTACAGCATAACACCTATCACTATATACTGAGGCACACATTGACAGTGGTACAGCGTAATCCCTATCACTATACATTGAGCCAGACATTGACAATAGTGCAGCATAACCCCAATCACTATATACTACGCCAAACATTGTTGTGGTGTAGGCCTACCACTTCATTGTCTGGCTTAGTAGTAGGGATGCACCGAAACGAATTCTGGACTGAAACCGAAAATGCAGCATTTACCTGTCCGAAACCGAATATGACCTCCCCACACCATAAAAAAACCCCTTTTATTTAAAGTAAGTAACACACCAAAATAGGACAAAACAATTAAAAAACAATATTATATGTATATATATATGATTGTTAACAGCAATCACATTCCTATCATGCCCAGGCATACCCAGATTCCAGGATGTACTCGCAGACTTGGCATGATAGGAGTATGATTGCCCTATCTACCCCTTCTAACTCCCTTCTGCCCCATCTACCCCTTCTCACTCCCTTCTCCCCTATCTACCCCCTTTCCCCCTATCTACCCCCTTTCCCCCGTCTCACGCCCTTCTCCCTATCTACCCCCTCCTAACTATCTACCCTCTCCCTCTTTGAAGTTCACTTACCTTTCAGGAGTCCTGCGGTGAGGGTGCAAGGCCTCTGCCTCCCAGCTCTGCCACTGTATGGAACAGTATAGAGTGATGGGAGTTATGATGTACTTTTAGAGCATAATTAGATCATGAAAAAGACATTGGAAATGGTACAGCATAACACCCATCACTCTCACACACTTACCAATACACACATATATACCAATCCACACATATATACCAATCCACACCTATACCAATCCACACCTATATACCAATCCACACGTATATACCAATCCACACGTATATACCAATCCACACGTATATACCAATCCACACATATACACTAATCCACACATATATACCAATCCACACATATATACCAATCCACACATATATACCAATCCACACATACACCAATCCACACATATATACCAATCCACACATACACCAATCCACACATATATACCAATCCACACATATATACCAATCCACACATATATACCAATCCACACATATACACTAATCCACACATATACACTAATCCACACATATACACCAATCCACACATATACACCAATCCACACATATATACCAATCCACACATATATACCAATCCACACATATATACCAATCCACACATATATACCAATCCACACATATATACTAATCCACTCTCACTGAATATTTTCCTACCTTTACTCTTTTCTCCTTACAGCTCCTTTTCCTCCTCTTCGCTCCTCTTCTTCAGTTCTTCTGTCTTCTCTGTCTTCTTCCGGTTCAGAGGGCACGGACAGCGGTGGGCGCGGCTTCAGTGTTGTGCGCCGGGATCTAACAACAAACCCCGGCGCACAGCAGCTGTTGCCGCGCGGATCACAAGGGAGCGGTATCGGAGGTCTTTAGCAGACCTCCGGCTCCCTTGAGTGATTTTAAGCCGGGTTGAACCCGGCTTAAAATCACTCAAGGGAACCGGAGGTCTGTTAAAGACCTCCGATACCGCTCCCTTGCGAGCCTGCTCCTCCAGCGGCGGACATTACTGTCCGTCTCTGGAGGGGTGCCGGGTGCCGCAAGTTGGCACCCGCTGATGAGCGGCACCCGGTGCGGACCGCCCCCTAGAGTGTGACGCCCTGTGCGGTCGCACACCCCAAAGGCCGGTCCTGCTCTAAGGGGCCGGGAAGCCCCCACCAGGGCCGGCTTTAGGGGTTTGCGGCCGCACAGGGTTTAAATTAAAACATCGGGGTTTTTTCTCAACTTTATTTAACATCCTCCATGTTAAATAAAGTAAAAAAAAACTTTATTTAACATGGAGGATGTTAAATAAAGTTAAAAAAACCCCCGATGTTTTAATTTAAACCCTGTGCGGCCGCAGACCCGTAAGGCCGGCCTTGGTGGGGACTTCCCGGCCCCTTAGAGTGGCGGACCCGGTCGCAGTTGCGGCGGGCTTAAGGGGCAGGTGCCCCTTATGCCCTGCGTTAATGCGGCCGTAGGTAGGATAGGGGCCTGGAGCTGCAGCTCCATCAGCCCCTAAGTCAATGCGGCCCTGCCGTGGCCCGGCCCACCGGGCAAACGCCCGGTGTGCCCGATGGCCAGTCCGGGCCTGATTGCAGCCAAGACATAGAACATAAGACATTCGATATGTGATGTTATGATTCTAAAGTAAAAAGGAGCTTATAGAAAGGGTTTTATGTAAGAAGTATACTAACTAAGGGATAAACTACAATACGCAGGGCCACATTAAATATGGAAACCCAAAAATGTTTACTGTGACCCATGATGTGGGTTCCAAGCAGCAAGTAAGATTATTTACTACAAATGGAAGAAAACACTAGTGCTCCAAAACCTTCACTTCATTTTATTAAGAATTGTATATATTTATTAACTGTCATTACAAAACATCGGTACCTTTCAATACATGAGATGCTCAAGGAGGAAGTATCACTCACAATTAAAAACAATGTAAAATGCAATTAAATACAACGGAGTGTGGAGAGGTAACACTTCTATATCTGTTTACCTGTATATCCAGTAGGTCCTTATGCTCTTTTCGTTTGAGAACTGATACTTCACCCCGAAATGATTATAACTATGAATAATTTGTGCTATTAAAATACTAAAGAAAATCACATTATTTGTTTACTATATCTTTACTATTCCATAAATATATATTTTTGTTATTTTTATTTTATGTGTTTGTAGAAAAAAACGTGTATACAGTCTATACTAAGAGAATATTATATATTCAGTGTAGGGCAAATGTACACACTTGTAGATATAGGAATGTGATAAAAAAAGAGAAACTCCCTTTATATGTATACGTATAAAAAAAATATTCTACCTTTATGGTGCCGTCCAAACGAATTAATGTCAGTAATAAAGCTCTATATAACAAAAATAGTTCCTGTATAAATGTGAAAATAATTTTCCCTCTTTTCCCAGAAGCCGAGACAATCAGGAGGCAATCGCCCTCCAAAGCGTAATTTGATGGTAAATTGAACATGTTTAGAGGGAGACAAAATAGGAATTATGAAAAAAAAGGAAAACTGGCATTTTGAAATATCCAGGAAATAGTCTGTAACGTTCGTGTCACTAGATATACAGTTAATCATTTTATCACTGTATTGGCTATTTGTTGGATTTACAATACAAATTGCAAAATTATGTTGAGGTCAGCGTAAAAAAAATCTGGCTTTTTAAAAAAGAAATATACAAAAAAGAAGTCTCCTCTAGATGAGCTGGATGTGCCTGTTCTCCTGTGCCGTCACAGTGAGAGTACTGAGTCTTCTCTCTCGTCCCTCTCTGTTCTGCCAGCTGCAGTCTCTCAGTGATTATTCTGTGCAAGTTTAATGGTGACCGTTTTAACTTCTGTGTATTCTGTAAGTGCATATTCACCCCTGCAAGGAGAATGAGTTAATGAAGACGAACGATTGTCAAATATTACTAAGGTATAAAATAAACTTAGCCAATTGTATCCCTCACCCTCCTCTATATACAGCTCAGCATGGCAACTATAATTTTATACAGCTACAGTGGTCCAAAAGGGTTGGCTACATCAATTGGTCCTAGAGCAATACTGGTGCAGAGGTTTTAAAGCCATCTCATTATTATAGCAACCAATGGGATGTTCATGCTGATTTTACAGGTACATTTGTTGCTATGGTGAGAATTTTTATAAAATGTTAGAACTGCCTTTTATAATGATTTCCCCAATTTTAGCCCCTTTTTGTCTCAAAGAAGTCATGAAAGAGCGAACCACCTGCAGCTCCCCTTCACCAACCTTAAAGCCACATGTTCATTATTTAATGAACATGATTATATTCATGTGAGAACTCCTATACTCAGAGTATTTAGAGTATTTCAAACATTCATTGAAAGAGCAAACACAACCCGTATTTCAATTAGGAGCATGAGAAAGATTTGTGGCATCCGATTAGAGAAGGCTGTGTTCCACATCTATGTGCAGTAGCTCCGTAAGTCTGAAGGACACACTTGGCTTTGCTTTGTTACTTCTGAGAATTAACACAACACTGACTTAAGAAGAGTTCGCTAATGGATTTGTATGTATATAAAATGTCCTAAAAAACAATAAGCATACCTTGAAATAACAAAAGTCATGTAAAAAAACCCATCATGGCAACAAAATTCACTTCTATGTTTTAAATAAAATACACGAAGAAACCCTAGGATACCTCCTAACATTTCAAGCGTCAAACAGGTATACTCTTGTCTTTTAAGAGTAGCCTTAAGAAATGCGTCTTAAAGGAGTGGCGAGAGGTTCTTCTTTACTGAGACTTTTTGTGCCTTTTAGACATTTTGCTTAGTCATTCATGCAAGGAAGTATTTTAATGTATCTTATGTCAACTATTTAAGTTCTAAACATATTTTGTGACTTTTAGGGTAAGGAACACCGTGATAACACTGTGATAATATCCACCAGACATTCCGAGTTAATTAAAAAGAGTGACCTCAGGGATGAAAGGGGGCCGGTGGATCTGAGCTTTATTGGGCAACGTATCTTGGACTTGCATGTTTGGACTTCAATAATCCACCTTCATGCAAGAGGCAGAAAGAAATGGAGGACCTTGTGCTAATTGTTAGATAAATGCCTATTACATATACCCTCGACAACCTGTTGTATACTTATTTTATTTCATTGTGATTGTTATGATCTTCTCTATACAATGTATACAATGTCTATGCGCAAAACACAGACTTTCTCACCAGACTAACACATTATGCACAGAAAGGGACTTACAATTCTCTGCCATTTCCTGACATTTTGTAACCTCCAAAAGGTGTTTGTGCGTGGAGAGCGTTGTAACAGTTCACCCTACAAAATAGACAGACATTTTTAGATATGACATCTATCAATTGTCTTAAGCAATTTAAAATTGGGTAAAGGGGAGGGTATAGCAACAATCATAGGGTTACAACAGAGGATGGGACTACAATTTAGTCAATCTGTTCTTTTGAGCTAAACAAATGCCTAGTGTATATCATTCTAATTCTAGTCCTGTGTGTTTGGGCCAGAGGAACACCAGCACCGGTGTGTTCTAGAGGAGTCTGTTTAAGTTGCTTAAGGTGAGTATGAGCTAAGAATTTGCATTTATTGTCTCTATTAAGCTTTGATTGATTGAGGATTATCTGGTAACTCCAGTAGCTGGAGATCTAGGTTTAGTGAAGAACACTACAATACAACCCCGTTAGAACCTGAGACATGAAGAGAGACGCCCAGGGCACTTACCACACGGTTCCAGACTGCAGGGCAGAGGCAACGCTTATTGCTTTGTCCAAGCTCCTGGTAAACACTGCAGCTGTCAGGCCATATTCCGTGTTGTTTGCCCTTGTTATCACTTCCTCCACGTTTCTGAATTTTAGTATCGCTTGAACAGGGCCAAAAATCTACATAGAACAGGGAAGTTGAGTTTAGAGCAATGTACGTGGAAGAGTTTTCATTTGTGTTGTGTCATAAATATAACATTCAAGACAAAGCAAAAAAGATGGCGATCAAGGCCCTAGTTCTAAGAACTTTTGTTACTACAAGGTCTCAAACTCCAGTTCTCGAGGTCTAGTGGGGCACAAACACAACAGGTTATAGGATCATACTTAGAATAAATACTATACTTTTTAGGGGGCATATGAACAGACATGTAATGGAGGCTAATGGAGATGTTGTGGGTTATGTGGCAAGCTTCATTGCCCATTTTCCCTTTAAATGGGGGTGTTTCCCACCCCCCAATGTCATGGAACCCCCCACCGATGTCATGGAACGGCCCACCGATGTCATGGGACCGCCCACCGATGTCATGGGACCACCTGCTGACATCATCGGGACCACCTGCTGACGTCATCGGGACCGCCCGCTGGCATCAGTGGGCAGTCCAGGACGCGTCCTGCAAGGGAAGGCTCCGGCTGGCTGGAGCTCAGAAGTTCCCAGGGATGCACATCTGTCACATCATTTCTTTACTTTCATTGAACATCTTGTAAAATCTTGATCTCTGAATATATATATTCTGTGTGAATTAGGCCAGTAGAACAAAAAAATTATAATAAAATTATAATAAATTCACATTTATCCAACCCATAAGGACAGTCCAAATCAGACATTTGTCTTGGCCTCTCCTGGGCTTCATTGATGTAATATCGTTGGTATGTCTCTTTTGGTATAACACTTTTAAAATATTTTTGCTTTTGGCACAGATATTTCCTTAACGGCATTTTTGACACGCGTGTACATATGTATGTCGCTGAACAATAATACATAATACACACATTCCAATGTTATTACAAAAATTAACTATATACCTATAGATCTTTTTACAAAAATGTGCCTTATTTACCTCCTCCTTGGCTATCCTCATGTCATCTGACACCTCTGAGAAAACCGTGGGTTTAATAAAGAAGCCTTGATCCCCGATGGCAGAGCCGCCACATTCCAACTTTGCTCCCTCTTCCTTCCCACTCTGTATAAACTCCAGAACCTTGTTAAACTGTTCTTGGTCAATCTAAATATCACACAAAGAAAAAGTTAATTCTCGATTCCAAGGAACCCCAATCACGCTTTTAAGAAATAACACAAAGACCATCAAAATGATATATATATATATATATATAGGTGTATACTTGCCTCATTACTAGAAATTATCTCCATCGTGGGTCAGTTTAAAAAGAAGAATATTAAAAAAACATACATTAGACAGCTGCAGTACAGAAACCTGGATTGTTTGGCAAGAACCCATGATACTTAAATACTAAATAGCGACCCTGTAACAACTAATGTTGACTTTGATATGTAAATGACTTTTTGAAACCGAAACAGGTTTTCAATTCAAGTGACCATCCATTCAGAGAATCAGATGAAAGACAAAAACCATGCATCTTACTGCAAGCTGTCCTGATATATATGCATAGCTACTGTACCCCATCATATTGTCTGTACCTAATACACCTCTTATAGGACTGGACACAGGGATAGGCACCAATATTGCTCATGGTGGACATGTTCTGGGGGTCTGTGGTGGACAAGTTAATTATGTCCCATGGACATTCACAACCATTGTCACAGACACTGGTTTCCTTGTAAGGACACTTTGCCTATCGCTGACTGCAGATATTATACCTCTCATTTATTACACTGAAAAACTGCAGAGTATTTACAATACAATTACAGTATTTAAATACAATAGTGCTATATAAATAAAAAAAAATATATATATATCTTATCTTGCCCTTTCCCCTTCTAATTAACAGCCCCTTTGGCTATTTGTCCTTGTATCATTTATGGAAATGAGCATCTGAGGTTATCCTATGGATGTTGAGGTTATCCTATGGACTAATTTGAGTTGTTATCAGGGCCAGCCCGACAATGGAGCCGAGTGGGGCAACCGCTGCAGGCTGCCCTTTTTTTTTATTTTTTTTTAAGGCGAGAAGAGAGAGAGAGGGGGCTGAGTGGTTTTATCTTACCAAATTGTCAGTACCCGCTCGGCGCCCCTCTCTCTCCTCTGCAAGCCCTCTAGCTCGGTCTCGGTGCCGGCTTGTAATGCCGAGCGCTGGAAGATGACGTCATTTCCGGCGCTCAAGAGGGAGAGGAAGGGTAGATAATGATGGGGGGGGGCGTCATTTTAAACTTCGCCCCAGGCGGCATTTTGTCTTGGGCCGGCCCTGGTTGTTCTGAATGGCAGCAGCCTTAACACCCTCCATGCCTAAACTTCCTACGGCATAATACCTAAACATCTCATATACTTTATATGTATGCTCTGTTACTTTGAATAGTAAGTCCTCAATGTTAGTCCAGCTAATAGCAATACTTCTCACTATGAGATAGCGGTGGTGGTGCTCGGGCTGAATAATAGGAAAATACCTGCTTTTTAGTACACAGAGGGCACATCTGTGACACCAGCATTAATCTGACACCTTAGACCATATAAATGTTTTTTCATCTCTTTTAAAGAGACACAATGACCTCAGTGCTACTGTAACTGTACCTGAGGACCCTGTTCAGTTTTGGAATCAAAGGGGTCGCCGACATGTCGCCGTTTGGCATATTCTACACTTCGTCTCACAAAATCAGGATAGATTGATTCTTCCACAAAGACACGGGAGGCTGCTGTACAGCACTGGCCTTGATTGAAGAAAACTCCTTGGTGAGCGCATTCCACAGCGAGATCCACTGCAGAAAAAGCCAAGTGAGATGGCTGAATGAGTAATACTCTATACTACAAGATGAAAAGCCACTTTATTGAAAATGAAATATAATTTGTCTCAGAAGTTTAAAATTTTCTTTACCATAGTTAGGTTTGTAATATAGCACAATCACATTTTTCTTATGTAATATTATTTAGTTCTGATGCTGGAATATAACAATAATACAAAGACATGGATGCGAAAACTGAATACTGAAAGCATAAAGATTGAAAATGAGTCTCTGTAACTTTTCAGCAAGCTAAAAATATTGTACATGTTTAACAGTTTATGGTCGCTATAAAACTTTAAACAGTACAATTTAATGACTGTCCTCATATCAGGTATGCAGAGCCTCCCAGTGGAAAACATTTAACCTATTTGTTTAAAGGAGACAACACATGTATAATGGAGAAAAGGAGATAAACATTAATTTTACAAAATATTGTTTATATTTTTGTACGATCAGGGTACAAGCACCATTAATTAAGTATCGCAACAGAAACCATGGTCCTTATGTGGATAATACATCTAACACATCCTTTATTGTTTTAAATTGTTTTAAATGTGTTAATAGATCATTGGACAGAGTTGCATAGGTAAAGTATCAATTCAGTAACATTTATGTTGCTGAATATTGATATATCCTACAATATAGGCAGATAAAACTCCAATGGTCAATGGTAGTGGAACCGAAATTAATTATCTAATCCCATATCTACATTTGTAATGTTACAATATATACTGCATAATAACTGCTTTATAAATAAATAACAGCAAAAATCTGGAAAATATAGTAGTTCTTGTATGAAGGGAAAAATACCATCTAGGTCCTAAAGTATTACACTGCCTGGCTACACAAACGGTACAAAAATGATTCTATGGAGGAGATGGAGATAAAAGGTCCTATGAATTAAGTGGAGAGAAATGGTTATCTGAATGAGCTAAAATGATATGCCGCTGCACTTATGTTTATTGTACAGAAAGCACCAGATACTATTCAGTTACTTACTGTCAGCATCCGCAAACACAATGCAGGGGTTTTTTCCTCCAAGCTCCAAAGTGCAGCGTTTCAGATTACTTTTGGAAGCAGCTTCTTTAATTAACTTCCCAACCTGCATAGACAAAACTATTAGCAATAGAATATCTTTCTCACAGGCAGCAAATGCATTGCTTAACACAAAACACTAGATGGCGCTGTTTCCATACAAAACAAAGTTCCCAAAGTAGCCAAATGTTCCAGAATTTATATAAAAAAAAAAGATTTGAGGTGTTGTGACCAAAATAAGTAGCTTTTTTTCTGGAACAGCTGAGAACTGTAATTAGAACTATAACTAAAATATAATCATTGTCCAAGAAAAACTGCTTTATACGAAGTCTGCTAGAAATCCAATACAGTTGCTTTTTGAAGATTTTTTAAAATAGTTTTTGGTAAATAATATCATAGCAGCTGGCTAGAATTTCCCATAATACTAATAGCCCCTGAAAGTCTTGATACGGCAATAAGAAAGTAACTTGTGATGTAGTGTCAATGCAGGACCATTATTCAAAGTCTTACCTCTGTAGATCCAGTGAAAGCGACTTTGTCAATATCTGGATGGTGAGAGATGGCAGCTCCAGCTGTGGGGCCGTATCCAGGAACAATATTAACTACCCCAGGGGGGAAGCCAGCCTGAAATGATAGGTAGCTGGGTTCATACTGCTCTTTTACTCACAATTATTACTATTATTATTATCTTTTATTTATATAGCGCCAACAGTTTACGCAGCGCTTAACATATATATTATATATGGCATGATATGTTAAATAGGGGTGATGATTAAATGCATAATTAAAATAAGAGTTAGTCTTCCATACAGCACAACATATAAAATATGTTCTAAATAAGATACAGCCAGGTGAAAGCAGTAGAGCTTATAATAACAAATAATGTCATAGCAGGTATTTGGATACAGAATAGAGGTGGTAGTTTTTGTAACTGCACATAACATAATAGTAGGTATCTACAGAGAGTGCTGTGATATTACCTCTTTGATTAATGATCCCATGTAGAGAGATGTGAGAGGCGTCTGCTCTGCTGGCTTTATAACCAGTGTGTTCCCACAGCAAAGAGCTGGAGCCATCTTCCAGGTCAGCATGAGCAGAGGGAAGTTCCACTGAAACATAATAGTGTATATCATAGCACTATGTCCACAACAATATACTAATATCCTCACCCAAAACACATGGAACCTTAGCTACAATGTACTAACGTGACCAACAGCACTGGAATCTTACAGTGTATCAACCGACTAAGGATTCTGTAACCTTGTCAACAGTATATTAACTTGGCCCACAGCACTGAAATTGTAATCACACTTTAGAAATCTTGACTACAACGTCTGGCTGACATCTTTCAGCCTAGACCCAAGTGCTGGCAAATGCCTAAACTGTACTGAGGACAAAAATAAGTGGACGTTTCTAAGAAGATACAGTTATGCTGATATAAGTGGATAGTGGTACGGTGGAAATCCAGAAAACAAGTAGAGTCAAGGTGATACCTTTATTGGCTACCTGAGCAGAATTAGAGTGTAAGGTTTCAAGAGAAGTTAAGTCACCGTTGCACCCTAATTCTACTCAGTTGGCCAATAAAGGTATCAATGTGGCTCTGCTTGTTTTCAGTTGCTGAAATGCTGCCTACAGGTTTGAACGCCACATGCTTGTGGAACTGCAAATCTAAAAAAGCTGAGGCTAAACACACTTAGTCCTCTACTATGCCATCCGTCCCATTTCCTTAAAGCGTAAAATGCTAGCACTCACATCTCGCTTTACTTGGTTCCTACAGTAAACTTTCCTGTGGCGTACTCAACCAGGACCTCCACTAGAAACCTTTGTAGTGTCCCGATCACTCTTCTTGGACAACTGGGTTTGCAGGCGACACAAGTAAGATTCTGGGAGATGTGCAGTTTGGTATGATTGAGGGCCATGTTGTTTATGATAAAGGATGTGCAGAACCTCTTGGAATCTTTCACTATCATTGTTTCTAAGGAGGATCTGCAGTAGCTTATTTCTCGGTATATAAATGACTACTGCTGTTGGATTGTGGTTACTAAGATTAAGCATTGGGTACACGTATAACAAATACTCACAGGTGTGATGGCTCCACATGTACCAATGGGTTCATGTACAGTGTAGCAGAGAAAACTGTCATCTAAAAGAAATAACAATTTTTTACATTATTGAAGACTCCTGCAACTATAAAGGCCAATAAGAGATTTAAAGTTTTGGACCCAAAATGCAGGTCATTTAATCATGTATTTCTTCTTTTTTATTATACCAATACTGACTTTTGAGTAAGTTTGTCTCCCTGAATATTCTCCTTTCCAGCATTACTTAAAGTGTAATTGAAAAATGAAATACGCAAGTACTGTTGTCAAGTTTTTTAACCTTTATAAGAGTAAACAAAGTAAGCTTTTTACTGTAAGTAAATATTTAAAGAATTCTAGATATGCTTTTTGCATACAAACAATATTATTTAACACAGGATAAAAGAAAATACAACACATTACTTCAACAAAACTACTAAAAATAGTAGTAAATAACACTTTGGAGGTGACCAGTGTCAACAATTTAAGCATAAAATTACAACACAAGCTTTTACTGGGAATTCTTCTTTGAAATCCTGATCATAACCCCTACCTGCAAACTCCCAGGTATAAAGTAACCATCCAAGACTGCACAGCCATATAAGATAAAAAGTATAGACATCCACTATCCGTGAAGAAACACCCATTACTCACCTACAGGGACCGTCTTCCCCTGTATTTTGTCAGCCCAGCCAGCAAAGTAACGCAGAGTCCTGATGCAGCCCTCCAGGTCCACCAAAAAGGCGTGCAGGAAAGGTTTCCCGGTGTCCATTGTTTCCAGAGTCTACCGCAACATGAAGGTGGAAGAGAATACAAATATAAGAGATACTATCATCCAGATGAGGGCATAATTGGTATATTTGTTCAAAACTTATACAATTTTGTATCACTCTTCGGAGTAGATAAATCTTCTTACAAAAAGGATACCCTATTCTTGAAGGGTATAGGTCATAGTGTATGTTCATGCAACATTAACGACACCAGTGGGTAAGTGAATACATTTATCAGCATCTCCCTTACAGCCAGAATGATTCTGTCCCGCTCGATGAGGTCACTGAGCTTGTGAAGAAGTCTGCCTCTACCGGTGGCATCCAGTCTCCTCCATGGAGACCCCCTCTGGAATGCAGCCCTAGCCGCTTTCACTGCTTTATCAACGTCTTCCTGAAGGATACAATCAACACAACAACAGTGATAAACACTTGTATCATTTATTATAACTCTTACAATCGCTTCTTTGTGTGTTAAAATTAAAACCAGAGAGGGGTCAACACTTTAATCTGCTGAAAAATGTATTTCTGAAATGCTATGACATTTCCTTGTAATAGTGCTACTGTATGTAGGCATTATATACATATCTTGAACAATGCTTATATCTAGTGGACATTGGAGGCAGCAAGCACTGTATATAAAGCTCACTTTTTATATTTGAAAAGACACGTTGCATGACCTACCAGGCAATAGGTGCCACCTGGTGCACCACTTAGTTAATGGACCAGTTTGGGGAATCAGAGATCTCGCTTGTAAGCAGCCCGTTTACACATTGTACGTCCTCATAATGCCGATCTCAGGATATAAACGTCATATCCTGGTGTTCAGCATGTAGGTAAATTATGGGTGCTGCCCTGGGTCAGGCCTAGACACACCACCGGCTGCAATGCAATATACAGACGGCAATGAAATATACATTCCTTACCTTATCCCCTTCCTCCACCTCACAAATCTCTTTGCCAGTGGCCGGGTTGTATACGGGAAATGTTCTGCCGCTCACCGATTGGTGCCACTCATTGTTAATAAATATCTAGAAAAAGACACACGAAATGTGTGGGATCTGATTAAGCTTGATATCCAAAACAAACTGAAGTCAACACATAAAGTAACCCGTCCCCACTAATGCAAGACTGGTGCCAAACTTTACTACAAAGCCCCATCCCGTACGATATCGTCTGCTTATACATTAGGCTTCCATCGCTTCGATTGTCTCTTTAGGTTTTGACACATAATGTTTCCTGATTTTGCTCTTGTGCTTCTCTCTTATTATCCTTTGCTGTCCGCTCTGACTGTGGACAATATGGTTTCTTCTTCTCCTTGTGGTGTGATCACAGCGGCCTCTAGGCCTTTGGAGCTGTTCCTTTGGATAGTAGCAGTTACTATGGTGTAGCCCAGCCCTTTACATCATCATGTTCTGACTGATGGGTACACACCATGACTTGTCCTGTGGGATATGCATTCACACCATATGTATCTTTTATTAACCAGTAAAACGTAGTTTTCTTCTTGCTATCAAAGGCACATTGTATTTGGTGTTCAGTAATTGGTATACACTCGAACTTCCCTCCAGTGCTGTGAACATTCTGTATTCTTCCGTTAATGCTGTGATCTGCCTGCACTCTGCCTGCAGTGATGTATGTGCAGTGCATTCTGCATGCAGTGATGCATACACGCCAAATTCTGTAGTCTATAATGTGTACACGCCGCATTTTGTAGTCTATAATGTGTACACACCGCATTCTGTAGTCTATAATGTGTACACGCCGCATTCTGTAGTCTATAATGTGTACAGGCCGCATTCTGTAGTCTATAATGTGTACACGCCGCATTCTGTAGTCTATAATGTGTACAGGCCGCATTCTGTAGTCTATAATGTGTACACGCCGCATTCTGTAGTCTATAATGTGTACACGCCGCATTCTGTAGTCTATAATGTGTACAGGCCGCATTCTGTAGTCTATAATGTGTACAGGCCGCATTCTGTAGTCTATAATGTGTACAGGCCGCATTCTGTAGTCTATAATGTGTACAGGCCGCATTCTGTAGTCTATAATGTGTACAGGCCGCATTTTGTAGTCTATAATGTGTACACGCCGCATTCTGTAGTCTATAATGTGTACACGCCGCATTCTGTAGTCTATCATGTGTACACGCCGCATTCTGTAGTCTATCATGTGTACACACCGCATTCTGTAGTCTATAATGTGTACACGCCGCATTCTGTAGTCTATAATGTGTACACGCCGCATTCTGTAGTCTATAATGTGTACACACCGCATTCTGTAGTCTATAATGTGTACAGGCCGCATTCTGTAGTCTATAATGTGTACAGGCCGCATTCTGTAGTCTATAATGTGTACAGGCCGCATTCTGTAGTCTATAATGTGTACAGGCCGCATTCTGTAGTCTATAATGTGTACAGGCCGCATTTTGTAGTCTATAATGTGTACACACCGCATTCTGTAGTCTATAATATGTACACGCCGCATTCTGTAGTCTATCATGTGTACACACCGCATTCTGTAGTCTATCATGTGTACACACCGCATTCTGTAGTCTATAATGTGTACAGGCCGCATTCTGTAGTCTATAATGTGTACACGCCGCATTCTGTAGTCTATAATGTGTACACGCCGCATTCTGTAGTCTATAATGTGTACACACCGCATTCTGTAGTCTATAATGTGTACACGCCGCATTCTGTTCCAATATGGTGATATCTAAGCCACTATCTGAGACACTGTAATTTGTTCTGCAGTTTAATATAAATATATATATATATATATACAGTATTTGCTCGATTATAAGACGAGGTTTTTCTCAGAGCAAATGCTCTGAAAAATACCCCTCGTCTTATAATCGGGGTCGTCTTTTAATCAGCCCTCAAATAGGTCTGACTATGAGACGACTAAGATCCAGATCCCCCGCAGCTGCAGGGGACCTGGATCCTCCTGTATCCCCCCCCCCACTTACCGGTGCTTCTGAGTCCCCTGTCATGTAGCCGGGGCAGCGTGTAGATGTCTAGGCGATTCGCGTAGACGACTTACGCTGCAGCGGGAAGGAGGTGTGGCTAGCAGCGGGGGTTGTCTGCGTCCATCGCGCAGACTTTCCCCGGGTGTCAGAGATCAGAGTTCCCACGAATCGCGTAGACATCTACACGCTGCCCCGGCTGCATGACAGGGGAGTCAGAAGCACCGGTAAGTTTTGGGGGGGGTGTTAAATGGGGGGCATAAGGCATTTCTGGAGGCAGAGTGTTCTATGAAATGCCTTTTAACCCCCTTAATGTCACTCTGCCTCCTGAAATGCCTTAAACCTCCCTATATGCCACTGTGCCCCATAATATGCCTTTTAACCCCCTTAATGCCAGAGTGGCATATAGGGGTATAAGGCATTTCTGGAGGCAGAGTGGCACATAGGGGGTCAAAAAGCATATCATGGGGCACAGTGGCATATAGGGTTAAAAGGCATATCATGGGGCACAGTGGCATTTAGAGGGTTAAAAGGCATATCATGGGGCACAGTGGCATATAGGGGGTATAAGGCATTTCTGGGGCAGATGTGCATAACTGGGGGGGGGGGAAGGTTGGAAAATAGAAGGAAATAAAACCAAAATATTTTTCTCAATCATAGCTTTTATTAAAAAAAAAGTTTACATAAATTAACATTTACTGATAAAAAATTTTCCTATAGGGTCGTCTTATATTCAGGCTTTTTCTTTTTTTTCCCCTAAATTAATATTCAGATTTGGGGGGTCGTCTTATAATCAGGGTCGTCTTATAATCGAGCAAATACGGTGTATATATACATATACATACAGTTCATACACACATATACATATATATGCATGTTCTATAGCCAGGGATTGTATCATCTTCTGAAATGTAAGCACGCAGCAAGGTGATGTGCAAAAGCATTTGATATATGTATGAGAAAAACATCAGGGAGATCTACCCCAAGCGGAAAAGTCAATTAAAGTAAAGCTATAAAAATAGTTAATCCTTTAGATTCATTAATATGATTAGAATTTGATGCCAGCCCATTGGAAGCCTTATTTATACCATCTACACTGATACAACTTGTCTTTAATTATTCATCTTTATTAAAATCAAAGGAAAAAAACTTGTTTTATACAATGTAAATATATTATTTATTATAGATACAAGGTTATTCCATTCAAAATACATTGATTAGACTTGCAAACACATATTAAAACGTATCCCCTACGGTGATCTATCCTGATACCATTACTGGGTGTTCTCCAATCTGTTCTGATGTCCAGACACATTTCCTGTTGACCCTACCACTAGAAGAACACACAACTAGTCAAGAAGTGGAAACTCAACTCTCCTGCAAATTCTCCTGACAATTTCCCTTTTAATAAACAAAGATCTGATGTGTGTTGTGGGACACGCATGAGTATCCAGTTGGTTTGCAGGGTAATGCTTTGATGTCACTTGCCATTACAGGGTTTTTAATCAAAGTAAAGTTGCTGCTCCTGCTGAAAATCAGATGCCTTGCATTGAAACACACTCATGTTTCCACGCCTGGACTGGCCATTGGCATATTGGGCAAATAAGCCCCATACTTACCATTACTGCCGCTCCAGGAGCAGATTGAGCTGTGAAGTGGCTGCTGCAGGCTGGACAAAGTACCAGGGCCATTTTCTGTCCCTACTCTTCCCTGCATGTATCTGACATATCTGTAGATATGCCCATCCTGATATTATATGCTTATCAATATCTAGACACTGTATAAAATACACACTGATGTACAGTATACACACTGAGTTATACGCTTACTGACATCCAGACAATGAATTACATGACATCAAAAACATAGAATGTATATAATGTGGTCAGCATCCCACCTCCTCAGCAAAAATTTATAAACAGCCTAAAAGTCCAAGCCATGGATGGAACGAATGATGTCAGCTATTATGTTCAATTGCAATATGAAGCATATATCTAACAAGGTAAAAGAAACGTTATAATACACGGACTTCTGCTTAAGAAGTGATATTTACATGAAGACGAGTGCAATGATATTTGAGAACTTTTATGCTCTAATGCCTTGACCTCTGAACACCCAAGATGCAGTCATCCCCTGTTCGGCCCTAGATATGGGTAAATTCCAATGGGGCATCTTGCCATACCCAGAAGACACCATGCTAAACCCATTCTGACTATGTATAAAGAGCAATTCTGGTGCAAAGTGAAAGAGCCGTACAATCAAAGCAGCCATATGTACTAGAAAGTCTTTGTATGAAGATAATTGCTTTTACTTGCAATCTACCCAAGATACTGACCAACAGTAAAGCGTGCCCTATTGCTGCAGTCTGCCCTTACATCTGGACACACTGCGCTTGATATGTTAGTACTGCAACGTGGACTCGCTGTCTACCAGTGACATGGCCTAGGCCGACTATCAGGCAATCAAGCCCCCTGCCCAGGTCTTCCGCTATACAATGAGAGCTTTGATCTCCCCAACTGGCTTATGTATGCCATGCAGGCTCATTAAAAGGCAATGAGCGCCTTTAAGACACAACTCGCCATGATGTGACATCATATCTCCACTCTCTCCCCGCGCGTGTCGAACACAGAAGGGGGAGGCTTTCTTAGATACATCACTGCTGTTTAATTTACTTATATAGAACAATGTAAGCCGCTAAGGGCCACCACTGACATAAGAGTCTACTTCAGACTGGATTGGGGTGAGGGGTAGACAAGGATTTCTCATAAATGAGGTTGCTAGTGCATAATTTTTTTTAAACATAGAAATAATCCTAAATAGTGTGTTTTCTTGATTTATGTATATTTATTCCTTTAATCATCTACATTATAAATGGGGCCTTCTAAAAACTATTTGCTTGAGCCCCCTAGAAATCTAGAACCACCACTGTTTACACACATTTGGAAACCGGTCCTTGAGCGTATCGGGGTTATGACATGCCTAATGCTGTCTAATTACCTAATAAACAGATATATGTGTCACTGATATCTGGTGCAGAGCGATCTCTTCTCACTGACAGCTCTGTGTGATTATGGATTCTGTACATGACAACATATACAACATCAGTTGTTAGTAACATCTGGAACAGATCATTACTACTATCTTTATTCCATCTGAGGGAGAGACCTCAGTGGTCTCAAAAGATTTGTTTTTGTTGGTCCAATAAAAGATATAAATTTTGACTAAATACTCCACACATAGCGGACCGGCTTTAGTGATAAATGTTACATGGTAACACTACATAGTACATACCACATGGTGAGTTTAGGTGTACAGAACAGTCTCCGAGCATAGGTAAAAGTGTTGTCCCTGAACATAATATGGGCTAGGTAGGGCGCCTCTAACAGAGGGACACATAGCCTGTAAACTTTACTAGCTATTAAAAGGGGCCATACATCATCCTAATAACAGACGGACATCAGAGCAGGTTATGAATAGAGAATTCTACAAGACACTACGGTTAAATAGATACAGAGATATATGTTCTATCAATATATAAATGTATAATGTATATATATATATATATATATATATATACACACACACATTATAACAATTGCACTCCAAATGCCAAGTTTCTCCCCGGTGCCAAATAGCTGTAGCAGTAAATAATACGTTTCAGTCTTGTTTATTACAGACTTTCATCAGGTCCTAAACAAGACTGAAACGTTGACTTGAAAACCGAAGTTGTTTGTGTGGTTATTTGGAAAGTCCCTGGAGTGCCGGTAACTATTGTTGGACTCTCTCTCTCTCTCTCTCTATATATATATATACTTAATAATTATAACAAAACATAGATTTACTACACAATATTAATTTTTTTCTGGGATTTTTTCTTTTTGCAGAGTTACAACAAATGCTAGATTACGTTTGATTAATATAGAAACATAGAATATGATGGCAGATAAGAGCCATTCGGTTCTTTTATAGGCTGCCAATTCCTCCCTAAATCTTACTCACTCCTTGATGTTGTCTTAGATTCAGGATAACTTTAAGCCTATCCTATGCATGTTTAACGTCCCTAAATGAATTAGTCTCTACCACTTCTGATGGGAGGCCGCTCCATTTATCTACTACAATCTCAGTGAAGAAACATTTCCTGACATTACATCTAAACCAGTTTTAGATTATGGCCTCTTTCTCCTAATTTCAATATGTTACATAGTCTAATAGAACCCTGGGTTGCAATATATAGTACAGAAATGCTATATGCTATAGCCTAAACACAGAACCTCACTAAATGCATAGTGCATGTACACACATACAATAAAATGCACTACACATGGCATTGCACAATCTATAATACATTACACATGACTAGGTATGAACAGCAACATGCTGTATGCACATGATACCCTAGCACTCTATGCGAAAGCATAGGATAGGCCAGGGCATTATTATACATTACAATAAAGTAGTATATAATTACATAGAAAGAAAGTAATTATATAGAATAATCATTATAAGACAGTATGTTACATACCAGGTGTAAAAGAGTATCATCTCAGCAACAGATCAAGTATATTAAAATGTGTATGAAGGTGTTAAAAAACATTTCTGCTGCACATATCTGG
This sequence comes from Sceloporus occidentalis, assembly GCA_023333645.1. Taxonomy (NCBI): domain Eukaryota; kingdom Metazoa; phylum Chordata; class Lepidosauria; order Squamata; family Phrynosomatidae; genus Sceloporus; species Sceloporus occidentalis. The sequence goes on along the minus strand of JALMGF010000026.1, from coordinate 6,116,822 downwards.
TAGTATTACAGGTAAATAAATAGTAAAACAATATGATTCATATATATATATATATATATATATATATATATATATATACACACACACACACAGATGTATATTAATAATTTAAAGATACATTTATATTGATAGATAATTATGTGATAGATGGATCATATAGATTGATGATGGATAGATAGACATAGCTATAGATATATAGATGAGTGTATGTATACCTTAGACGATATGAGAGAATGCTATGAGTACAGGTGATAACATCAGCACAGGTGTTACCTTGCAGTGCTGGACCTCCAGGTTGCTGAGTGGCCGGGGCAGCATTGGTGGCTTCTTGTCCAGTTGCCCATTCTCAGTGGTCCCATTAGTGGTTGTCATGTTTGAGTAGCGCTGTCCGATTGAGCCCCGGTCCGCAGTGCCTCTCCTCCGCAGCGCCGGTTCTGGGAAGCCTCTGTGTGCGGACTGTCAGGGGCGCTCCTCTCCCTTTAATAAGTCTAGTTCGGGGAAATACAGTGATTGACTCAGCTGATTGGCTGCAAGGACAGGAGGCGTAACGCCCCCTGCTTCCCAAACCATTCTTTCTACAACAGATCAGTAGTGATGCGAGTGTCTGGCAGTGAGGTTCCCCGTGGAGCAGTGTGTGTGATCGTGTTAGTGTGTGATACATTGATATGTAAGGATGGTCTCAACTGTATATCTTCAGGAGATCGAGGCTGTGTGTCCTGGTACTTGATCCATGAAACGTTTGGTAATGCGGGTCCTTGTGCCGTTTGTTGTGTGTTGTGAAGAAGTATCAAGACGGCTCACTTCTCCTCCACTTTGTTGTTCTGTGATAAGAATAATATCCTCTGAAAAGTAGCTTTTCTTATGTTTTTAATTAGAATGCTTTCAGACATGAATTAGTTGGAGGTGAGAGGAACATGTCCCGGTATCTCTGCTTTAGATGAATGTGTCCATGGTTTACAGTCAGTACTATTGTAGTGTATGTAAAAAATGTTGGATGTCTATGCTTTGGTACCATCTACTAGACTTGGGCACCAGGGGGCTCTTCGTGTTCGTCTTCGTGCTCGTCTTCGGCAAAAAAAAAACTTCGTATTCCGCGAATATTCGCCTGGTCCTGTCTTCTCTTCGGGCGAATATTCGCGGACATTCTTCGTGTTCGGGTTTTCTTTGTTTTCCCCGGTTAAGGGGTTAAAACGGGGTTAAAGCCGCTCTGGCGCCAGGAGTTTAAATGTCCGTATGAACAACTCTATTGGTCGTCAGCAGGGGGTTCGTCTGCCATTGGTTGATGGCAGACGAGCCCCCTGCTGGCGACCAATAGGGTCGCTCGTTCAGACTGTTAAACTCCTGGTGCCGTAATTGTCCGGCAGATCCCGCTGGTCTCCCTGTTCTATCATTTATTAACTGATAGAACAGGGAGACCAGTGGGATCTGCCGGGTAAGTTGCAGCATTGGGATTTTAAAAGTCTGTACGAGCGACTCTGTTGGTCGCTCGTACAGACTTTTAGGGTCCTGGTGCTGTAACTTACCCGGCAGATCCCACTGGTCTCCCTGTTCTATTAGTTAAATGTCCGTACGAGCGACCAATAAAGTCGTTCGTACGGACATTTAACTAATTGAACAGGGAGGGAGACCAGTGGCATCGGCAGGGTAAGTTGCAGCATTCAGGTTTTAAAACCCCAATGCTGCAACTTGCCCTGCAGATGCCACTGGTCTTTAACTAATTGAACAGGGAGGGAGACCAGTGGCATCTGCAGGGTAAGTTGCAGCATTGGGGTTTTAAAACCCCAATGCTGCAACTTACCCGGCACATCCCACTGGTCTCCCTCCTTGTTCAATTAATTAAATGTCCGTACGAGCGAACAATAAAGTCGCTTGTACGGACATTTAACTAATTGAACAGGGAGGGAGATCAGTGGCATCGGCAGGGTAAGTTGCAGCATTGGGGTTTTAAAACCTCAATGCTGCAACTTACCCGGCAGATCCCACTGGTCTCCCTCCCTGTTCAATTAGTTAGGGGTTAACTTTATTTTTTAAAGGGTTAAGGGGCCGTGCAAGTGAGCCTATTGGTCGCTTGCACGGCCCTTTAACCTATGGATTTCCGCTCCCGTTAACCCCTTCGATGCTGTGTTAGATAACGCAGCATCGAAGGGGTTAACGGGAGCGGAAATCCATAGGTTCGCTGGCAGGGGTTACAAAGACCGTGCGAGTGAGCCTATTGGTCACCTGCAGGGTCTTCCTCTGGCATCAACCAATTGGTTGATGCCAGAGGAGGTCCCTGTAGGCGACCAATAAGCTCATTCGCACTGCCCTGTAACCCGTGACGGCGAACCTGCGGATTTCCACTTCCGGGAACTGCCGCGAAGCTGCGAAGACAAGGTAAGTTAGAAGAGGGGGGGAGAATGGTAGACGAAGACGTATACAATCACGAAGATCTTCGTGGTGTGTGTCTTCGTCTTCGCCTACGTTTTACCGCCGCCGTCTTCTCTTCAGCGTGTCTTCGGAACAAACACGAAAACGCACTCTTCGTGTTCGTTTCCATGTTCGCCCGAAGACGAATGCACAAGTCTACCATCTACTCTCCAAGTGCTGGGATTGTCCAGGAATAGCTTCCACCATTGACTATACAGGAGTATTGTCTGATGAAGCATCAACATGTCCCTCCTGGTGAACCTCACAGAGTTCCCTCACTACCTCACTATTCCAGTGGAACCCATAGAAACATTGTTCTGGGAATAATAAATGTGTTGACAATCCCAGTCTCAGTCTTCATGTGTTAATGACTGTGAGATTAATTAACCCCTATTAGCTTTATGGATTGATGTGGGTGATGGGACATGTTAGGTGTTAAGAAGTATGGGCCCTGATATAATTGCATAAATATATTTATTATAAAAAGAGCTGTGTCAATTGTTATAAACAAAATATAATAATAATAATAATAATACCCAAGTTAGAGTGCACCTGTTACCATTTTGACTTGAGTAACTACTGAAATGCACAATATCTGACAGGAAAATATTTCACCTCAATGTCACCAAAGCAAATGTGTAATTTTATGTTATTATAAATAGGTACAGTATATCATAACATGCTTATATCAGCACAACATAATAATAATTATAATAATAATAATAATAAAAAGTATGTATCAATAAATTAAATAAGGATACAAATAATGCAGAGATGGAATCATACAGGATTATGTATTTGCAGTTGACATAATAAATGTTGACGGTTCATAAAAAGAAAAAATAATAAATCCATGCTCTGGTATAAACTGTAAAATGTATCAGAAATTTCATGGGTCCTCTGCTCTATATATCAACATTATTTACATAATCCCATTTATTGAGAAGATATACAGTAGCTTGATAAATTAGAAAATGTTGACCCCAATGAGGTACGTCTCCTTAGTTAGTAAACTTTGGATACTCTCCCATGGTGCCTTATTTTAATGGGGTGGCTTTAATACTGTGGCTTACTGAAACAGTAAGAGTACGTGTTGCTGCACTACCAGTATCAGGTGCAGATTATTTTTAGATAGGATTGTTATTATTATTAAATGAGTGAAAAATGGTAATCTTGGGTGTTGTAAAAATACTATAGGTCATGGGCTGGACCATCTTTGCAGAAGATGAGCCATGGACAAGGCTGAGAACAATGCAGAGTCGGCAACAGTAGATCAGTCAGGCAACTAGTAGGAGTAGCGTATATCGTAGTCAAAATACAAGGTCAGGTTAATGGTAATATTGGCAATGCCCAGTACAGGGATAAAGCAAATTTTGTGGTCAATTGCGAGGTCTAAACAGAAATTGTCAGGAATCAGGACACTCAGAGTCCTTGCACGGGCAAGTATCAAGGCAAACAAGAAACTAAAATAGTACGCCTCATTAGAGGTCATCTGACAGCTGGGCAAAGAACCAGGAAATAAGTGCTTAAATGATGCTCGTGCACGCCAGATGAAACACACAAGAGCACTAACACTTAGGAGAGGAGGATCTGCCAACCGTGGAAGGGGACATAGATCTAGCTTGAGTAGCTTTACCACAATCTCTATAGGAGGTACAGTATGTGTGACAGGTGCTTATTCACTAAACATTTAATGGCCAGCTTGCTCCTTGTTCCTGGATACACTCACACGGCATGGCCTTCAGAAAGTATAGTTGAAATGTAATGTCTCAACTTCTTTTAAAATCACTGTTAAGTGAATAACCCCTTATACCCCTTAGAACTGAGGTTGACCTGCTTTTGCATAGATTAGATAAGGTGACATAGAAGTAGAAGGGTTTTTGGTGACTGCAGTGACACTGCCACTACGTTTGCCATCAGCACCTCCATTACCTCCTAACATTACTAGGAAGGAAATTATCGGTTTCCTTTATTTTTCCTATTCCAAAATACACCAGTTTGTGAACTTCGATTGTTTCATTTGAAATTCAGTAGGATCTGGACTACAGAAATCAGACCAACAATGAAACTTGTTATGAAAGGGTGTTATATATGTAATATATATATATATATATATATATATATATATATATATACATATATATATATATATATAGTGATAGTACACACTATGTTGAGTTTTTCTTTTTTTATTTCAGTATATATATTTGTTTATGTGCATATGTTTGGACTCTGCATCGTTGTTGCAACTATACAGATGCTGAATGAAGTTTTACCAAACAAACATTTGTATACTGCACAGTGGCCACTCTAGAAACAATATATAGAGGGGGCACACAAGATACCACAGTCAAACTGGGGGGGCATTCATAATTTCCAAAAGTAATGTGCTATGGAATTATACTTTTGTTATTGGGCTAAAATAATACTTGATCATTCAACATGGGAAGCCTAAAGCCACAATTGAGCGCGACTAATCCTTGAAATAAATATTATAACACAATAAATAACTTTTCCACTAAATGATTTCAGGGCCTTGAACGTTTTGTCCCCTGAAGTCACTACAACTTCAGGAGGGCATTTTATCTCTGGATAAATATAAATTAAATAATTCCTACTGTAAGTTAAGTGCCAGGAAACAGCTGACCAAACACACACACCAACACAGGCTCTGTCACACTGACACCCAGACACACACACCAGGACAGGCTCTGCCACACCGACAACCAAACACACACACACACCAGGACAGGCTCTGCCACACAGACACCCATACACATCAGGACAGGCTCTGCCACACCCACATCCAAACACACACACACACACCAGGACAGGCTCTGACACACCCACATCCAAACACACACCCTAGGACAGGCTCTGCCACACTGACAACTGAACACACACACCAGGACAGGCTCTGCCACACCAACACCCAAACACACACCAGGACAGGCTCTGCCACACCAACACCTATACACACACACACACCCGAGGACAGGCTCTGCTACACTAATAACCAAAAACACACAAACAGCGGGACACAATCTACGTCACAGACGTCTACATCAGGATGGATTTTTCACACTGCATTGTCATTTATACCCCCTTAGTGTTTTTGCCCCTTGTGTATTGCCCATATATATTAATATTAGCCCCAGTTGCCGATAGCAGGTATAGATCAACATATTAACACACAAACCAAGCTTTACATGTATAGATCAACTGATATTCACTCGTGATCTCAGCACTGAAGGTATAGATCAAATAAACAGAATCAGACATACAAATCCTGTATTTGCAGGTATACAATAGTATATGAAACGTAGCATTGCAGGTATAGATCAAATAAATACATGGAAACAGCATTGCAGGTATTAATCAACTGAATAAGACATACAAACACTGTATTTTCAGGTATACATAAATAATGTATGGAAATATATAGATATGGCTCTACAGAATAACGCAAAAACCCAGCTTTGCAGGTATAGATCAATTGGAATTCACATAAAAACACGTCATTAAAAGGTATATTTAAAACCCCCTTAATTACAGGCATTGATCACAGGTTGCGTCCACACTGCCCACACAGCAATCACACTCCTATCATACCCAGGCAACCAGTAAATGCTGGTACCTAGGCATGATGGGACTGTGCTTGCTGTGATTGCTGTTAGCATTCACACTCCTATCATGCCAAGTCAGCCACTACATGCTGGTACAGGGTGGCTGTAAGTGATGTGCAGACCCCATACTGCTGGCAGCATCAATACACAAGGGGGGCAGCTAGCTAGGTTTCAGCTTGTACTGGCTGACTTGGCATGATAGGAGTGTGATTGCTAACAGCAATCAAAGTCCCATCATGCCTAGGTTCCAGCACTTACACATCTAACCAGTAAATGCTGGAACCTAGGCATGATGGGACTGTGATTGCTGTTAGCATTCACACTCCTATCATGCCAAGTCAGCCACTACATGCTGGTACAGGGTGGCTGTAAGTGATGTGCAGACCCCATACTGCTGGCAGCATCAATACAAAAGGGGGTCAGCTAGCTAGGTTTCAGCATGTACTGGATGACTTGGCATGATAGGAGTGTGATTGCTAACAGCAATCACAGTCCCATCATGCCTAGGTTCCAGCACTTACACATCCATGCTATCCCACACACACTCTTTCATTCATATACTCATTCATTCACAGATTCATTCCCTCAATCACGCATACTCATTCAAACACCCTCCCCACCCCCTTACCTGCACTGCAGCTCCTCGAAGCCGCTCACAGACTTCAGCAGGGGGCGCGGCCTCCCTCTGCGTTCTATGCTGGGTTCCGCTTCCTCTATACAGTACAGAAGACCCTCCCACAGGTAAGTAGCAGGGCTCGAGGTGCGGCTCGCGTAAGATCGGTTGCCCTGGCTGCCGATCTTACGCGGGCCGCACCCTCTCTCTCCTCCGCATTAAAAAAAATATAAATAAATAAATAAAAAGACGGGATTTAAAGTCGCATTGCGACTTTATTCCAAATTCGGCAGGGGGGCAATTGCCCCCCCTTGCCCCCCTGTAGCGACGCCACTGATACTGCAGCATACGGCCGCTCATATACAGCAAGCAGCCACACACTGCAAGACTCAACCTGCCCATAAGATGACCAGTCTGGGCCTGACACTACTCACCTCCCCCACAAACTCATGGTCTCTGCATTACTAAGCTATGTCTAAACTATGATGTCATATCCCAACGCTCTGCGTTCTCAGTGATGTAGAGAGTACAAGAGGGAGAACAGGAGTCCCATTCGCCCCTTCCTAAGAAAGGCAAAAACATTAAGAGCAGTCCTGCAGGTTCCAGACAGGGTCATGAATCTGAGAAGAGGGGAGAGGCATAACACCCTCTCCAGACACAACCTCGTTTTACTTTGCCAGTTTTAATTTTAATTCTGATGCAGAGGCGTATCTAGGGTATGGCACCTATGGCTCCTGCCATAGGCGCCATTTGACAGGGGCCACAGTGAGCCACTTTCAAACGCCGTCTTTTTTTTTTGTTGTTTTGATGCGGAGGAGAGAGGCCTCTACCTCCGTCCCGGTGCTGGTGCCGACATTTCATGCTGAGCGCCGTAATATGACGTCATATTTCGGCGCTCAGCAGTGAAGCAGCGGGCACCAGCGAGCGGCTTTTAAACGCTGTCTTTTTTTTTGATGCGGAGGAGAGAGGGGGCGTCTAGCAACCGCTCGGCGCCCCTCGTTCTCTCCTGCATCAAAAAAAAAAGACAGTGTTTAAAAGCCGCTCGCTGGTGCCCGCTGCTTCACTGCTGAGCGCCAAAATATGACGTCATATTACGGCACTCAGCAGTGAAGCAGCGGGCAGTGCAGGAAGACAGAAGCCTCGTGCTCCCGTCGCTGGACCTCAAGGTGAGAGAACTACAAAGGGGGAGAGGGGTTAGATAGTGATAAGGGAGGGAGAGGGGTTAGACAGTAATAAGGGAGGGAGAGGGGTTAGATAGTGATAAGGGAGGGAGAGGGGTTAGAAAGTGATAAGGGAAGGAGAGGAGTTAGATAGTGATAAGGGAGGGAGAGGGGTTAGAAAGTGATAAGGGAGGGAGTGGGGTTAGAAAGTGATAAGGGAAGGAGAGGGATTAGAAACTGATAAGGGAAGGAGAGGGGTTAGAAAGTGATAAGGGAAGGAGAGGGGGTAGATAAGTAAAGAGTGTGAATTAATGTGTGGATGCATTGAGTGAATGAGGGAGAGCATGAGTTGTCTGAATGAGGGAGAGCATGAGTTGTCTGAATGAGGGAGAGCATGAGTTGTCTGAATGAGGAAGAGCATGAGTTAATATGTGGATGAATTGTCTGAATGAGGGAGAGCATGAGTTGTCTGAATGAGGGAGAGCATGAGTTGTCTGATTGAGGGAGAGCATGAGTTAATATGTGGATGAATTGTCTGAATGAGGAAGAGCATGAGTTGTCTGAATGAGGGAGAGCATGAGTTAATGTGTGGATGAATTGTCTGAATGAGGGAGAGCATGAGTTAATGTGTGGATGAGTTGTCTGAATTAAAGTGTGAATTAGTGATTGACTGTAAAAATGTTTGTGTGTATCATAGATGTATAATTGTGGAAGGGCAAAGATGGCACTAGCAGGAGGTTTGAGCCTTGGGGACCAAGATGGCACAGGCAGGGTGTATATGGGACAAAGATGGCACAGGCCGGACTGTTTGGGGACAAAGTTGACTTGTGCTGGGCTATTTGGGGACAAAGATGGCAAATCTTATGTGTGTTATCTGGGTGCTGGTCAGGTTCTATGTGGACAGTGAGGACGCCAGGGCTGGCTTTGCGGTGTGCAATCTGTGATCTATGCCTGTAATTTAGGGGGTTTTAAATATACCTTTAAAGCCGTGTTTTTATGTGAATTGCAATTGATCTTTACCTGCAAAGCTGGGTTTTTGTGTTATTCTGTAGATCCATATCTGCTATGCTATGTTTCCATACATTATTTATGTATACCTGCAAATACAGGGTTAATATGTCTTATTCAGTTGATTAATACCTGCAATGCTGTTTCCTCGTATTTATTTGATCTATACCTGCGATGCTACGTTTCATATATTATTGTATACCTGCAAATACAGGATTTGTATGTCTGATTCTGTTTATTTGATATATACCTTCAGTGCTGAGATCACAAATGAATTTCAATTGATCTGGCTTTGTGTGTTGATCTATACCTGCTATCGGCAGCAGGGACTAATATTTATATATATATGGACAGCAAGGGCTAGTAAATGGGTTTTAGATATTTGGACAGGGGAGTAATTTCAGTGCTTGCCATAGGCGCTATTTTCAGTAGATACGCCTCTGTTCTGATGCCCTCTTCCCAGGTGCCTGCCTTGTTATTATTAATTGTTTCATATAGCACCATCATATTCCACAGTGCTGTAAAATGGGTAAACAGGACATGACAAGTATTATTGTATAACATTTTGAAAAGAAGAGGTAAGGAGGGCCCTGCTCAAACAAGCTTACAATCTACAAGAAGTTAAAATAAGTTGTACATTAGTATAAGTATTGTTTGAAGGCAGAAGAGGGATTATGAAAGGTGAACTATAGGAAAATGGGAGGAGAGGTGTTAATGCTGATGTTCATAGAGGTTACTAAAGAAGATAAGAGAAGATCTCTATAGAAGCCTTATATCTCTTTGCACTTCCTCAAGTACAAGGAAGTAAAAGAGCACATTTAGGAACCTAATCCCCCCATTTGATATGCCCATAGTTCTGGAGCATTTACAATTTGTAGAGTCTTTTCTGTATACCCTGTATCTGAATCTTAATAGGTATGAAAGACCCAAAGCACTGGATTCAAGGACCAGAACAATTGCATTCATCAGGACAATTGATTAGCTGGCTTTAACCAACCAACGTGAGTCACCATTAATATGGGAAATAGATGTTTTCAGCAAAAATGCCCAGAATGCTGCTTCTGGTAGCATCTTCCAACCATATTTTTCGTTCCTGTTCAAAGGAATAGTGCTACCTGACTGGATAAGGCCAGTGCTGGTGGATGGAGGTATCGGGTTCCAATGTAAAGCTGTGGTAGATGCTGGAACTGGTAAAGTCTAATAAGGTTTAACACATGGAAACAAGAGCTTTTATCCCTGGTCACAAAGCTTTTCCCAGCGCAGGACCTGTCCTCACACACTGTTGTCATTGTTTCCCCTCCATTGCCTCTTGTCACTTCTTCTTGTCAGAGTTTAATTAGGACAACGAGCTTTCACAGCCTCATTTGTCACTTCAGCGGCTTTCTAACACTTCCTAACGAGGGGAGGTTTAGAGAGCCTTGTGGGTGTGCGGAAAGGAGAAAAAACACACGCAGGAAAGCTTTGGACGGAGATGGGGCACAGGGCACCACTTAACAAGCTCCCCAAGGTCATTTATCAAAGTATTCCAAGTGTGAGCTGATGCAAAATAAGTACAATTAGTTTATCACAGATTTTCAGTGGGGAATGTTATATGTTCCTATTTGCATAACATAGGACAATGAACAGCAAAAGGAAAACAGTATATCGGTAACTGCTGCTCATACCATTTTGTTATACAGGAAATATGTTGGCAAAAATGCTTATGTTTTCTCGTATTTATTCATCTACTTTTTGAGTACATTATTTCACAACATGAATTTGATCACTGCCTCCATTTACATAATGCAACAAAATGATTTACAATACCCCAGAAGAAATAATTGCCAGAACATTTACAAAACTCTTTTACCCTTTAATGATTGAAATAACAAACATGTAGAAAATTGGCCATTTTGTCAATTGTGACTAGACTTGTGCATTCGTCTTCGGGCGAACATGAAAACGAGCACGAAGAGGCCGTTTTTTTGTTCGTTCCGAAGGAACGTAGAACAGAATACAGTGCCGGCAAACCGTAGGCGAAGACGAAGACTCACAATCACGAAGATTCGAAGATTCTTCGTGATCGTCTTCGTTTTTGCCGCGCAACCGCCAAAATTTCAAACAGGAGTGAGCTGATCCTCGTCTGTCCAATCAGCTCACTCTTGTGACGTAACGCTAAGGGTCTCGTCCAATGCCTGTGCTGCTGTTTTTTGAATTCTGAAGGCGCCTTTATAAGACCAGAGCTTGCCTGAGAGATCCATTCATTTTTCGCTGTGACTGCTTTGGCAACACTGCTGTGCTGCATCCGAGCGTTACAGAGAGAGATTGTTCTGTTCTGTGTGAGACTGGTAAGCCTTAGCCTGCCATTTCTCACTGTGTACTTCATCCTCACTTCAGTGCTACTTAATTAATATATTTAATAATAATAATTTGATTAATTTAATTTTTTTAAAATTAATTTGTCATCAACTTTAGTGTAAGTGCTGTTGAGTTGACAGTGCACCCAGTGCCTCAGTGGCACTGGGGTGCCCTTGCCCTGGGCTGGCACTAGTGCCTATTGCCTGTCCTGCTTAAATAAATTAAATAGAATTTATAAATTACAATTTAATAGAATCTATAATTTAATAGTTCATTATAATATTATATATATATATATATTTGTCAGTCATATATATATATACTATAGTATACTAGTGTAGAGTGTACTGTAGACATTCATCTACTAGTGTCTAATTTAAAATCAGTAATATTAATTAATATAATTAATAATTGAATTCATTATAAAATTATATATATATTTGTCAGTTATAGTTAGTAATAGTATACTAGTGTAGAGTGTACTGTAGACATTCAGAACATCTACTAGTGTCTAATCTAAAATCAGTAATATCAATAATTCTCTAATTCTTTCTTATCTTAATAGTTAATTAAATTAGCTATAAATAAAAGTAATAATATTAATTAATTACTACTAGCGTATAGTTCAGCTAATCTTATTAGTACTGGTGCTGCAGCTCTATAGTTTGTGCTTTGTTTTAGCAACAGTAAGAGACCAAGTCAATTTTTCTTAATTAATCTTTCATTTTATTTCATTTGTTTTGCTCACCTCAGTCCATCAGTGAAGTGAACTTGTTGGGCTAGTGAGTGCAGCCGCATAAGTGCTGTGTTTTTTTTTGATCAGCAAGCAGTGACGTTAACTGTTTTGCAAAGATTTTCTCATTTATTTTACATTTTATTTCAATTTTATTAAAAGTACCCTTAGTGTTTTGCTCACCTCAGTCCATCAGTGAAGTGAACTTGTTGGGCTAGTGAGTGCAGCAAGCAGTGAAGATAACTGTTTTGCTGTGACATTTTATTTTATTTCTAATTCTTTTCAAGAAAAATTGACTGTGACGAGCTGTACTAAGCAAAGCTTCAAGCTACTAGCTGTAGTACTAAAATAATTCTAATCTTCTTTAATCTTAATCTATAATATATTATAAATAATAATATTCTAATTCATAATCTATAATATAAGTAATTCTAATTCTAAATTCTAATTCATAATCTATATTCTTCTATCTATAATACATAATATATAAGTAAATTAGTTCTAATCTATTAATATTATATAACTTAATATTAATTAATAAATCATATACTGAATCTGATTTAACCTCACTTTAGCTTAGTGGGTTTGAGAGCGTCTGCCTAGAGGTAGACTTATAGTAAGGAAATATAGCTTTAGGCTAGCATAGTGGTAGGCTAAGCTCTTAGGCCCGTGTAAATTCAAATTAAAAATAAAATACTGCTAGTTATTAAATAGTTAATCTTGAGTTAATAATTTCAATAACTTTAGGATTTTGGCAGATTGCACACAGCACAGTGCAGTAGTGCATAGTTTTACTTTTTAAGCAGTAGCACTGAAGAGAACTTCCTCTAATTTTTTTGTCTTTAATTCGTTTTTCCTTTTTTTTATTTTTATTTTTTTATTTTTTTTTTTATAGTTTTTTAAACACTACACTACACTACACTACACTACACTACACACACAACACAAAATTTGAAATGGATCCTCCTTTTGGGACTAAGGAGGGACAAGCTCCATCTACCACCACCACCACCACCACCAGCACCACCACCAGCACCACCACCAGCTCTAAGATGCAGCCTTTGCGTCAGTCTAGTCGGCCAAGTAGGCCAAGCTCTCGCTTATCATTTGGGGAAGCATTGCTTGAAGGATCATCAAGTAAAGGAAAGGCACCAAAAGCAGGCAGTAGTAGTGCGGCTAGGCCCACAAGCTCTATGGTTTTTTACGGAAAGCCTAAAGCACCAGAAGCACGTTCAAAGTTAAAGGGTAGCACAAGTAGTACCAGCCCAGTGACTAAAAAGAAGTGCCTTTTGCCCCAAGCAGCATCTTCCCCATCCACCAGCAGCATGCAAGGTACCAAGCAGAGCCAAATTAGCAGCAAGACTCAGAGGGGTCCCAAACCAAAGCGATCTCATTCCTTTGTAGGGAAAACCACCACCACCACCACCCCCGCCTCTACCACCACTAGTGCTGCGCCTACTGTTCCCACTGGTACCGCCACGCCATGTCCTCCTAGTACCTCTAGCAAGCCACCAAGTCCTTACAAAATTTTTGTAAAGACAGTTAGAGAGAGGGCTACACATAGTGGAACTCCACCTAGCGGGGTAGCAGAGGAGCCTGAGACTGAGAGGCCAAGTGCAGAGTCTATTCTTCCTGCTCGCACTACTACTAGTCACGAGTCTCACGACGATATCAGTCTTAGCTCCAGCCTAGCAGGAATTCCATTCGATCTGGCTAATGAAGAGCTAGACTATGAGCCAGAGGAAGTAGAGGAGATGAGTGGTCAGGAATCAGATTCCTCAGGGAGCAGTGTCCAAATGACTAGTGCACAATTTTCCCCTGAGCCTCCACCTTCTCCGCTACGATCATCACCATCACCACCACCAGCAGCAGCAGCAAAACCTAGCAAATCTAAAGCAATTAGCAGTCCCACTATGGCCAGTACTGTTACCACCAGTCCCACCACCACTAGTTCTGCCTCTGTTCATCCACCCCGAGCAGTAAGAGCAGCACCCAAGGCACACTCCAAGGCTATGCGCGCCCCAATTTGGGAGCACTTTGAAAATGTTGAAGAAGGGCGCTATGGAAAGTGCAAACATTGTGGGAAGCTAATAAGCAGAGGGAAAGTGTCTGGCCATTTTACCAGTGCTAGCATGAAGCATCACCTCAGCACTCAACACAACGCTGTGCTATTGGGGAAAGATGCAGAGGTAAAACTTAGTGCAGGCAGCATAGCTGGTGGCCGTGGAAAAACCCCAACAGCTTCTTCTTCTGAGCCAATAGCAGCAGCAGCAGCAGCAGCAACTAGTGCTGGCAGCCAGAGACCAAGGCAGGTTGGAGCACTGCATGCCCAGCCCACCCTGGAAGAATTTGGGGCATTCCACTCCAAGAGAACGATGCCCAAACAGCAGGCCAATAAAGTAACGCGACTTATTGGTCAGTTCATTGCTGTTGGAGGGGCATCCTTCTCCATGATTGAAGGGGAGCCTTTCAAACAATTGATGGCGGCTGTGGCTCCACAATACACAGTTCCGTCACGTTCCACTTTCAGCAGGAACATTGTCCCCTCGCTGTATCGGTCCTGTGTTGCAGCAGTGAAAGAGGAGCTTTCCAAGGCTGCTGGTCAGTGTGTTCATTTCACTACAGATTTGTGGAGTGCACCTAGCGCCCAGCATGCCTTTCTTTCTTTGACAGCACACTGGTGGCAGCCCGGTGTGTCTAAGGAAGTTGCTGCAGCAGGCTACCGATCATTCCTTCTCCATGCAGAAGTGATGGATGAAAAGCACACTTCCCAAAATATTCTGCATGCGATTAGGAAAATGTTTAGCCTTTGGGTGGGAGCAGAGGCGGGCACCAATGTTGAAGTTGGTTTTGTGGTAACTGACGGAGGTGCCAATATGGTGAAAGCGCTGCGAGATGGTCATATTGTTGGTGTGCGCTGTGCAGCCCACATCATCCATCTTGTAGTGAAGGCAGCAATGTCAGAAGGAACTAATGTGGCAGCAGTAGTTCTGTCCCGCTGCAGAAAGATCGCTGGGCACTTTCACCATAGTGTTAAGGCTAGCCAACTTTTGAGGGAAGAGCAAGAGAGGTCAGGTCTTCCCGTACACTGCCTACGTCAGGATGTCAGTACACGGTGGAACTCCACGTTAGACATGCTAGAGAGGATTTTGGAGCAGCAGAGGGCAATCCATAATCTTGCCTCAGAGCACAATATTGGGATTACCTCTCCATTGAATAGGGAGGATTGGACAGTGATCGCCCAGCTAGTGGCAGTCCTTAAACCATTCAGGGATGCCACAGAAAATTTAAGCTCAAACACTGCCAGTCTGGCCCAGGTAATCCCAGTGTTCTCCCATCTAGGCAGCAAGATGGATGTGTTCCTTGGAAACCGTGAGGCTGTTCAAGGTGGCACTCTACATCCTGACGTAGCAGCCATAGTCAGGAAGCTGAAGGATCTGCTAAAAGTACACCTTCGCAAGCGAATGGAAGAGAGTCCCGAAATGATGCTAGCGTGCCTTTGTGATCCAAGAATTAAGGGAAAGCTAGCTTTGAAATTCAATGTTCTCAGTAGCTACCGGGAGCAATTGGTCAACAAGGTGCGTGACTGGCAGCGTAAAATGGGAATGCTGTCCGAGGAGGGTGAGGTGCAGGAGGAGGAAGAGATGATGTGGTCTGCTACCCCTAGCAGCAGCATCAGCAGCAGTGCCACAAGCAGCACAACACAGCTGAGTGGAGCAGCTGCGTTTTGGGAAGAGGCACTTGGCAGTATAGTTGGACCATCTGACAGAGCTAGCAGCAGAAAGGAGAGTAGTGCTGCTGAAATGGTCAAACTTTACCTCTGTGAAGTTCCTTCTGCTCCTAATGTTGATCCTCTTAGCTACTGGGATGAAAAGAAGAGTGTGTGGCCTGCACTCTCATGGGTTGCGCAGCAGCTTCTATCATGTCCGCCAACCACTGTTCAAAGTGAGCGCGTGTTTTCTATGACTGGAAACATACTGAGTCCACAGCGCTCACGCATGGCACCTCATCTGATGGAGCAGATTGCCTTTCTTAAATTCAATCTGCCCAAATTGGGTTACCCAGCTCTTAGCTTGGAAAGTTAAATTTTTTCTCTCTAATGTTTAAGGTAGTTTCTCCCCCTGGTTGCACTTGCTGCGGTGTGGCAATGCCTGCTACCTCCGCTGGTGTAGCCAATTTACGCTAGGGCCTAGTGTCTGAGCTCTGTAAGTCCGCTCCCAAACGCCTAGGACTGACAGTCTTTGGATGCTTTGCCCTGGGGTGAAACAGGTGAGTGGGTCGTCAATTGCCCACTCATTCACCTTTTTCCGTTTCCAACGCTGCTGCTGGTGGTGGTGCCAGTATCTTTTGCCAGTTCGCTTCCTGGCTGAAATCATGCCTCAGATGTCCCTAATGGAAAGGGTAGTTTCTCCCCCCTGGTTGCACTTGCTGCGGTGTGGCAACGCCTGCTACCTCCGCCGGTGTAGCTAGCTTATGCTAGGGCCTTGTGTCTGAGTTCTGTAGGTCTGCTCCCAAACGCCAAGGACTGACAGTGCTTGGATGCTTTGCCCTGGGGTGAAACAGGTGAGCGGGTCGTCAATTGCCCACTCATTCGCCTTTCCCAATTCTGCTGCTGCTGGTGGTGGTGCCAGTGTCTCTCTTCAATGCCAGTTCGCTTCCTGGCTAGTGTCATGCCTCGAATGTCCCTGATGGTAAGGGTAGTTTCTCCCCCCTGGTTGCACTTGTTGCGGTGTGGCAACGCCTGCTACCTCCGCCGGTGTAGCCAGCTTACGCTAGGGCCTTGTGTCTGAGTTCTGGAAGTCCGCTCCCAAACGCCAAGGACTGACAGTTTTTGGATGCTTTGCCCTGGGGTGAAACAGGTGAGTGGGTCGCCAATTGCCCACTCATTCGCCTTTCCCAATTCTGCTGCTGCTGCTGCTGGTGGTGGTGCCAGTGTCTCTTCGATGCCAGTTCGCTTCCTGGCTAGTGTCATGAATCAAATGTCCCTAATGGTAAGGGCAGTTTCTCCCCCCTGGCTGCCTCTGTCTGCGGTGTGGCAACGCCTGCTACCTCCGCCGGAGTGGCCAGCTTACGCTAGGGCCTTGTGTCTGAGCTCTGGAAGTCTGCTGCCAAACGTTTAAGACTGACAGTGTTTGGGTGCTTTGCCCTGGGGTGAAACAGGTGAGTGGGTCGCCAATTGCCCACTCATTCGCCTTTCCCATTTTTCAATGCTGCTGCTGGTGGTGGTGGTGGTGCCAGCATCTCTTCTCTGCCAGTTCGCTTCCTGGCTAGAGTCATGCCCAAAATGTCCCTAGTGGTAAGGGCAGTTTCTCCCCTCTGGCTGCGTCTGTTTGCGGTGTGGCAACGCCTGCTACCTCCGCCGGAGTGGCCAGCTTACGCTAGGGCCTTGTGTCTGAGCTCTGGAAGTCTGCTGCCAAACGTCTAAGACTGACAGTGTTTGGGTGCTTTGCCCTGGGGTGAAACAGGTGAGCGGGTCGCCAATTGCCCTCTCATTCGCCTTTCCAATTTTTCAATGCTGCTGGTGGTGGTGGTGGTGGTGGTGGTGGTGGTGCCAGCATCTCTTCTCTGCCAGTTCGCTTCCTGGCTAGAGTCATGCCCAAAATGTCCCTAATTGTAAGGGCAGTTTCTCCTCCCTGGCTGCCTCTGTCTGCGGTGTGGCAACGCCTGCTACCTCCGCCGGAGTGGCCAGCTTACGCTAGGGCCTTGTGTCTGAGCTCTGGAAGTCTGCTGCCAAACGTCTAAGACTGACAGTGTTTGGGTGCTTTGCCCTGGGGTGAAACAGGTGAGCGGGTCGCCAATTGCCCTCTCATTCGCCTTTCCAATTTTTCAATGCTGCTGGTGGTGGTGGTGGTGGTGGTGGTGGTGCCAGCATCTCTTCTCTGCCAGTTCGCTTCCTGGCTAGAGTCATGCCCAAAATGTCCCTAATTGTAAGGGCAGTTTCTCCCCCCTGGCTGCCTCTGTCTGCGGTGTGGCAACGCCTGCTACCTCCGCCGGAGTGGCCAGCTTACGCTAGGGCCTTGTGTCTGAGCTCTGGAAGTCTGCTGCCAAACGTCTAAGACTGACAGTGTTTGGGTGCTTTGCCCTGGGGTGAAACAGGTGAGTGGGTCGCCAATTGCCCACTCATTCGCCTTTTCAATGCTGCTGCTGGTGGTGGTGCCAGCATCTCTTCTCTGCCAGTTCGCTTCCTGGCTAGAGTCATGCCCAAAATGTCCCTAATGGTAAGGGCAGTTTCTCCCCCCTGGCTGCCTCTGTTTGCGGTGTGGCAACGCCTGCTACCTCCGCCGGAGTGGCCAGCTTACGCTAGGGCCTTGTGTCTGAGCTCTGGAAGTCTGCTGCCAAACGTCTAAGACTGACAGTGTTTGGGTGCTTTGCCCTGGGGTGAAACAGGTGAGTGGGTCGCCAATTGCCCACTCATTCGCCTTTTCAATGCTGCTGCTGGTGGTGGTGCCAGCATCTCTTCTCTGCCAGTTCGCTTCCTGGCTAGTGTCATGCCTCAAATGTCCCTAATTGTAAGGGCAGTTTCTCCCCCCTGGCTGCCTCTGTCTGCGGTGTGGCAACGCCTGCTACCTCCGCCGGAGTGGCCAGCTTACGCTAGGGCCTTGTGTCTGAGCTCTGGAAGTCTGCTGCCAAACGTCTAAGACTGACAGTGTTTGGGTGCTTTGCCCTGGGGTGAAACAGGTGAGCGGGTCGCCAATTGCCCTCTCATTCGCCTTTCCAATTTTTCAATGCTGCTGGTGGTGGTGGTGGTGGTGGTGGTGCCAGCATCTCTTCTCTGCCAGTTCGCTTCCTGGCTAGAGTCATGCCCAAAATGTCCCTAATTGTAAGGGCAGTTTCTCCCCCCTGGCTGCCTCTGTCTGCGGTGTGGCAACGCCTGCTACCTCCGCCGGAGTGGCCAGCTTACGCTAGGGCCTTGTGTCTGAGCTCTGGAAGTCTGCTGCCAAACGTCTAAGACTGACAGTGTTTGGGTGCTTTGCCCTGGGGTGAAACAGGTGAGTGGGTCGCCAATTGCCCACTCATTCGCCTTTTCAATGCTGCTGCTGGTGGTGGTGCCAGCATCTCTTCTCTGCCAGTTCGCTTCCTGGCTAGTGTCATGCCTCAAATGTCCCTAATTGTAAGGGCAGTTTCTCCCCCCTGGCTGCCTCTGTCTGCGGTGTGGCAACGCCTGCTACCTCCGCCGGAGTGGCCAGCTTACGCTAGGGCCTTGTGTCTGAGCTCTGGAAGTCTGCTGCCAAACGTCTAAGACTGACAGTGTTTGGGTGCTTTGCCCTGGGGTGAAACAGGTGAGCGGGTCGCCAATTGCCCTCTCATTCGCCTTTCCAATTTTTCAATGCTGCTGGTGGTGGTGGTGGTGGTGGTGGTGCCAGCATCTCTTCTCTGCCAGTTCGCTTCCTGGCTAGAGTCATGCCCAAAATGTCCCTAATTGTAAGGGCAGTTTCTCCCCCCTGGCTGCCTCTGTCTGCGGTGTGGCAACGCCTGCTACCTCCGCCGGAGTGGCCAGCTTACGCTAGGGCCTTGTGTCTGAGCTCTGGAAGTCTGCTGCCAAACGTCTAAGACTGACAGTGTTTGGGTGCTTTGCCCTGGGGTGAAACAGGTGAGTGGGTCGCCAATTGCCCACTCATTCGCCTTTTCAATGCTGCTGCTGGTGGTGGTGCCAGCATCTCTTCTCTGCCAGTTCGCTTCCTGGCTAGTGTCATGCCTCAAATGTCCCTAATTGTAAGGGCAGTTTCTCCCCCCTGGCTGCCTCTGTCTGCGGTGTGGCAACGCCTGCTACCTCCGCCGGAGTGGCCAGCTTACGCTAGGGCCTTGTGTCTGAGCTCTGGAAGTCTGCTGCCAAACGTCTAAGACTGACAGTGTTTGGGTGCTTTGCCCTGGGGTGAAACAGGTGAGCGGGTCGCCAATTGCCCTCTCATTCGCCTTTCCAATTTTTCAATGCTGCTGGTGGTGGTGGTGGTGGTGGTGGTGCCAGCATCTCTTCTCTGCCAGTTCGCTTCCTGGCTAGAGTCATGCCCAAAATGTCCCTAATTGTAAGGGCAGTTTCTCCCCCCTGGCTGCCTCTGTCTGCGGTGTGGCAACGCCTGCTACCTCCGCCGGAGTGGCCAGCTTACGCTAGGGCCTTGTGTCTGAGCTCTGGAAGTCTGCTGCCAAACGTCTAAGACTGACAGTGTTTGGGTGCTTTGCCCTGGGGTGAAACAGGTGAGTGGGTCGCCAATTGCCCACTCATTCGCCTTTTCAATGCTGCTGCTGGTGGTGGTGCCAGCATCTCTTCTCTGCCAGTTCGCTTCCTGGCTAGAGTCATGCCCAAAATGTCCCTAATGGTAAGGGCAGTTTCTCCCCCCTGGCTGCCTCTGTTTGCGGTGTGGCAACGCCTGCTACCTCCGCCGGAGTGGCCAGCTTACGCTAGGGCCTTGTGTCTGAGCTCTGGAAGTCTGCTGCCAAACGTCTAAGACTGACAGTGTTTGGGTGCTTTGCCCTGGGGTGAAACAGGTGAGCGGGTCGCCAATTGCCCACTCATTTGCCTTTCCCATTTCCTTTTCCATTTCATTATTTTCCTTCTGATACACAACCAACCAAACATAACACACACAATAACACATATAACACATATAACACACAGTGACATCACACATAACACACATACACACACACTTACAATGCACAAAACACAAGGACCTTTTCCTTGTTATTTGCCCTGGCCTTCACTCACTAATAGCATTACATTAACACTATAACTCACACTTCACCCTATAACATTTTTCCATCCACATACCTGCCAACAGACCCAACTTTTTCAGGGACAGTCCTGCTTTTTTCCAGTCCTGTCCCATCTAATTTAGCTAAACTAGGTATGCAAAATGCAAATACACATAGGTAGTTATAGCTCGGTAGGTAACGCTACTATAAACATTTAATAAATATAATCAAGTACTAAATAATAAATCTAACTTTAAAATACATTTAAATAAACCCCTATTTTTTTTTAAAAAAAAACATTAAAATTTAATTATTATTATTTAGACATAATCCATCTTTAACCAAACCAGTGCACTGCTACTAATCTTAAACATAACCGTACATTAACCCTAAGCTATTTTTTAGTTCTTGTCCAACATTTTTCCATCAGCATACCTGCCAACACACCCAAGATTTTGGTGGACAGTCCTGCTATTTTCCAGTCCTGTCCAATAAGTAAGTTGGGTTGTTGCAAAGTATGCCATTGTAAATAGGTAGCAAATGTTAGGCATGTAAAGTGGTCCAAAATCAATTTAAAAATGTAAAATATTCCCTATTCTTTTATTAAACATCTATGGACAGTACACCTCGGTATGTGTGTGCAACTCTATTGGTCGTTTCGGCAGGGGGCTCGCCTGCCATCAACGAATGAAGTGCATTCTGCAGTTCTGCAATTCACTCGTTGATGCCAGACCAGCCCCCTGCCGAAACGACCAATAGAGCTGCACACACGTACCTTCACGGCAGCTGCTGCTGCTGTGATGTGTTATTAACCCCGTATTAACCCCTGCTAGGCAACCAGGAGGAAAACGAAGATTAAACGAGCACGAAGAATGTCCGCGAATATTCGCCCGAAGAGAAGACAGGAACGGGCGAATATTCGCGGAATACGAAGATTTTTTTTTCCCCGAAGACGAGCACGAAGACGAACACGAAGAGCCCCCTGGTGCCCAAGTCTAATTGTGACCCCCATGGCATAGTCCAACAACGCTATGTATGGATATAGAACATTTGGGGCAGTACAGTGGGGACCTAGAATTGCTGGAGGTAGAATTCCACATGGTGAAATGGTGCTCTTTGTACACTCCCCAGTGACAATCCAGCAAGACTGCCTTCAGAAATTTTTGGGCCCCCCAGCCCCCCATGACCTTCCCATCAGCCTGCCCCATGTCCATCCCACTGTTCCACCCACCTCTCTGCCTTTAAATCCTCCTGTAAACACCCTATGAGAACAGGGACAAGCCTAGGATTAGACACGTCTGGGTGCAGTATTTCCTCAGAGCTCCTCTAACACACATACATACTAACATACAAACTCACTCTACTACTGTACACTAACATACACACATTCTTTCTCCTGCTACTCATCTCCCCCTCCAAGACGCTGCTAACTCTAGGCTCACCCCTGACGCTCCAACACCATACGCTGACACACAAACTCACCATAACATCATACGCTGACACCACGACACACGATAACAGCAAATACTAACACACATACACTAATGCAAACACAAAAAATTACACACCATACCGTAACACACATATGCTAACATCATATGGTCACAAACATTAACACCTTACAGCGACACACATACGCACCATACACTAATGCACAGGCACGCTAGCCTGATACACCAATAAACACACACTCTAACAATACATGCGGATATACACATTCATATTTTTTTTTAATCTAGTATGTGTGTATATACAGTGTGTATAGTGTTAGGGTCAGTGTGTGTGTATATTATATACATAAAAAAACTGACTCTAACATAACAGTCCAGTGCACATACATTCACATATACACTGCTGCCTCTCTACTCAAAATGTCAGGGTCCTCTGCGATACATACAGTTACACACAGTATCATACTTACACAGTCATAGTAACATTCTACAGTTCCACAGTAACATACTTACACAGAATAACACCCTTACTTACACACTAACATATACATTTACACAACCTACCTTCGTTGACTCAGAAGGGGGTACCTCAAGGTCCTCACATACTGTGTCTGAACACCAGGAAATGACATCATATTCCGGCGCTTAGCCCCGACATGATGGGGCGGAGGAAGCGTGATGGTGTCCAGGGGGTTTGAGGGGGCTGGTGCTAGGGACCCGCAGCCACGCAGGAGTACAACAGTACCAAAAGTTCCCCCCCGACTGCGGCTCTGCTGTCCATCTAGCAACTGGTGCATTATAATATATGCTGATAAGTGGTCATATACTGTGTGTTTTGGTTAGCAGGGCCTTTAGAGCTACAAAAGGTTTTTTTTAAATAACAGTTTAACTCAGATCCCCGGCCACCTGAATATCTGTTTAGGCAGCTACAGAATTTGGGCCAAAAGGAAGAGTCTTGGTAAATCCAAATTCGCTCAGTGCTGT
Organism: Sceloporus occidentalis; assembly: GCA_023333645.1. Classification (NCBI taxonomy): domain Eukaryota; kingdom Metazoa; phylum Chordata; class Lepidosauria; order Squamata; family Phrynosomatidae; genus Sceloporus; species Sceloporus occidentalis. The sequence continues at coordinate 6,093,813 of JALMGF010000026.1, read as the reverse complement.
GTTAAAATCTAAAAGATCCCACCCTTTGGTGGTGCAGCAAGTGCTCTATTTTACTACTGAAACCTGTCTCATGTGTCACATACATACACTTGTAATAAATGCAATAGCTAATTCCAGGCTATGGTTTTCAAGGACCCGCACATCACCAACCAATACGTTATAAAGAATGCACAAAAGACATTTTATTTGGAAACCCATAATTTAAGGTTCCCTTTTTCTAATGAAGAAGTCCTCACTATTCTATTAATATAAATATATTGCGCTGTTATAACAAATTACAGCCAGGCCAAGTTTTATTGAATAATTTGGAATTAAATTGTTGTAAACAATATCTCATGCTAAAGGTCCGCTTAAACCAAACAGATGGTGCCAGGGAGCATGTTACAAACAGAACATTTAGTAGGGAATCATGGAAAATAAATGAACACAATTTGGGTCAAGGCAAACAAAGAGCTACAAAAACACGAATCAACATAACTTAATAATGGATAAGTAAATAAAGAAGAATAATACAAACGATAGATGGATTAAATTCAAGTTTTATCTGAAATTTGACAGTTCTTCCTTAACCTACAAATACTTTGTGAATATGTTTCTCCACCGCGTGGGAATTGGGAGAAACAATGTTAGGATTGAAGAGCCACATATTCAGTACTGTGCTCAGCGGTTGTGTTGGACTGGGATGAAACAGATACTGTTACACATTTTGTTTTTGAGAAGGTCATTCTGTGGAATAGCCTGCTAAAACGCCAGCAAAATAGCATTATGTATTCAAGACGTATGCATGCATATATTCCATTGTCTAAGAATGTTTAACTTGACATACACAACTCTGACACAATGTGTGTCACACATAGATCGGTTTACACCAACACAGTTTGCAATCTCATAAAATTTATATTCAAAGAGATTGGATGTTTGTACTATTTCAGCACAGGAGAAACAATGTTCTCATAGCATCAACTACAACGAATATAGGATCCTAATAACAAACTATCATAGAGGTAGCTCCCACGATGAAACTCTGAATTATCAGACTGCTAAAGTGTGAGGCAATTCTGTAAAGCTTCAGAGCAGGTTTAGACTGGGGATGACGAGGAGGACCTGGCACTATAAGGCACATTACATTTTGTATGCTCACATAGCGTGTCGGTGGGGATATCCAACCATTGGCCGCACACTAGTGCAGCAGATAAAGAGAGCATGGAGTGCTATCTGCATTTGTCTGGTGTTCCAGATGTCCAGTCGAGGCCAGCTTCAGAGGCCATGTCCCATGTCCATTTCCTTCAGTATATGCATATATTTATTTATATGTGTTTTTAGTAATCCAGCCTTCTTTATGGTATACATGGTCGATCTTGAACGAGTTGTGAAATAGCTGCAACAACAATTTTATAGCTATCACTATGCCTCAAATTCCCATAGAATATTGGATTGCTTCTCAGTTATGAGGATGTTCCAGAAGGATGTTCCACAGACATTGTCCTAGTGCATGCTTCCCTAAAGAGTTGCACAGTCACGTTGAGGTGACCTTTATGCTTTGCCATAGTGATATATACACGACAGCCGTATGCTGGTGAGCTGTATAAAAAACCCATTCCCCCCAGTAACCAGAACCCATCATTCTGGCTCTGTGCTGCCTGCCTGACATATCTGATTCCCTGCTTGATCTGGTTTGCTGACACCTGGCTTGTTTTACTGGGCATTACTTGTTTGCCTGTGATCCTGACAATTTGGCAATTGGACCTGTTTTCTATCCTCGACCTTGTAACGACACTTATGCCTCTGGCGTTTGGACCATTCCTGGAACTATTCCTACTTCACACTCCACATTCTGTTTTATATATATATATATATATATATATATATATATATATATATATACATATATACATATATATATACATATATATATATATATGTATATATATATATATATATTATATATATAATAATAAAAAACACATAATAAATATATGGATGTATTCTACATAAATATAAGAATTAGCATTGGGAATATTGGAATCCAGCAGATACACTTAAAGCAGGGTATAATTTATACACCTTGTACTATTGCAAATAATTGCCAAAAACATAATATGGCATTTTCTATAAATAAATATATAGGAACTGAAAGCTAAATAAAAAATAAATAAAAAGGGTAACAGACTAGACGATATAGCCACTGTCAACTGACAAGGATGAGGTAGCCCTGACCCTGTATATGCCCAACCACACACTGTTTTTATGCTCATGCATATACAACTGCAAGCCTCTCACTGCAGCAGCCCATCATACGTGGGTGAGTATGTGGCGCTTTCTGCATTTGTCCAGTGTGCCAGATGGCCAATCTAAGTCTGAATAATCAAAATGAAGCAAGAATTCAGTGCATCCCCAGCGAATATCATTCAAAAACCAACTATCTAAGGGATAAATATTGGGGGGTTCCATAACACTATATGGCCATATATTGCTCAACTCACCACTACGTCAAAGCACCACAAGTTTGTAGAGTCCTGTCTAATTTTCCTCAGCAATATTGTTTACCAAGGAGCTGAATCAATGGACTGCACTGTATTTTAACCCAAATAAGACTCTCGAGCCATTTAAAGCCTTCTCTGGACACCGTTGATGAGGCGGATCTTAATGAGGCCAATGAGTGTGGTAGGAGGGCTGCTCAACTCTAAGGTTTGGTCAGAACCTGCAAAGATGCACAGCACGGAAAGCATACAGAAATAGAGGCACACGCAGTCTAAAAAGTATAAAACACATACACATTCAGTTTCCTGGGTCCCAGATCCATAATGGGCCTGAATATAGCATTTTAACCCCTAGAGGCACATATTATGCTATAATCAAGTGTATTTGGCGCACTGCAAACCAATAATTAAATCTTTCCCCAAACAGCTTTTACTTAAGTTGGTCCCTTGCAGTCCTCGGGGGATGTTTAACCCTGGATGTTAGCTTTGTTTTGGTTTTTTTCCCCTTCCAGTACCAATTCTGAAAAGCGTTACACAAAAAGGAATTTCACTTAATTAATGGAATAATAGAGTGTTTCATTCTGCCATTAACCCATAACAATATTCGGTTGATCCCAGACCCTCCCAATTAGAGAGCAGAGGATGTGTATTTGTGTTTATATTGGTTCAATTTCAAATATTTACTAATTGCTTCACACACTGAAAGTATCAGCAACCTCACACTTCTTTAAACAAATTTCCATTCTCCCACCCGTTGGCTGAGGCCTGTTCCATGGGACAGAACACAGATAATGTGTACAATGTGCCGGGGACCCCAATTACACAAGCGTTTCCAGATATTTCACAGGATCTATTATAACAAGCCAGAAAAGTGACCACAACTTTTATATATTAATTAAAATGCATATAAATTTACCATTTTAAATTTCATCTATGTGTATAATCAACCAACCAACCAACCAACCATTTATTGTTATTATTATTATGTAGGGCATATTATAGCTGAGTGGTCCTTTTTCATTTTCATGTGGTCAACCTTACAAATGCATATGCATTTGCCTCTTTGCTGCTTCCCACAGCTCCTTGGTTAGCGGGATGCTTCCCCAAAGACATCTCCTTCTGCCTGCGACCTTGTGGTCATATTGGCATATGCAGAAGGTGCTCCCATTGATTTCAAGGTTAGTAGATTCCTGCTACCGATTGGCTGTTTCAAGCAGTCAATCAGTGGCGCAAAAAGGAGACCATGGAAAAGGACATTACTCTGCGGCTTCTTTTAAAGAAAAATGGTTTCATTTCTTAAAATAAGTACTTTATTATGTATAATTTCATGGGGGGATGCATGGAATATTAGACTGAAAGATAGATGGTGTATACACCTACCATGTGAAAATGCCACTGTTATAGACACATTCACTTATACCAGGGAGATATTATACGACTCTACCAACCTTTCTCCAAAATTACACCATCTCAGTTAAAACCATGCCTTCAAATACATCACTATGTGTATCATTATCCCTTCTATCTTTTGAGGATGGATTCTTAGACTATATGGTAGTGTCTTAGCTTTCCACTGAAACCAAACAGGTTACTGTATAAGCTGGTGGCTAAATAATAATTGCTGAATGTTTTCAACCAAAAAAAAATCTCTTTTATCTGTCCATGTATTTAGTGTAGGATCCTGGAAGCAGGGTGTTATTCCTGCGCTACCACAGAACCAACAAGCCTACAGGCTCTGAAACCCTTGGGACATACAGTGCTAAGGCGCAGTGGGAGCTGAGATTTTGGCTGGGGTTCAGCCATGTTCTCCCATGCGTGTAGCAGCTGCTATACCCACGAAACACAGCTACAGGCAGGGCTCGCCCAGGTGTTTGGGTCCGGAACAAAGGACCTTTTCACTGTCCTGGGAGGATACAGAAGCCGTGCTGGTTGAATGGGTTGTTCCCAGCTGGTTGTGTTGCTGTATATATACAGTCAGGCCTCTTATATCAGACAAGGGTAATTCGACTAAAATACTTTCCTATGTAACCAAAAAAAAGCAGTGGGGAATGTTAACTCCTTTGCATCTGGAAACTGTCCCAGTAACTGCTAGTAACTACATCATGGCAGCTGGAGGGTGAGGAAATTATCATTGTAATCCAGTAACTATGGAAGATGTAATATCAGGACAGCACTGATTCTATTAGCGAGTAAATCGTCTCTCAACGTGAAACTGAAATCCCACAGCATAACATATCTCCTCATATCAAATCTTAGCACTGCCAGAGAATTGCATATTAACTGTTCTTGGAAATGGCAGTCATTTATTCTCATGGTCAACTGACCTCCACCAGCAGCGTAGGGTTCTACACTATGGCTGGCCCATTATACGCTGATCCACTAGCACCTGCGTCAGTCCCTGCTGCTATAATAAAAGGTAGATGATGGTTTCAAACGTTAATATATCAAAGAAGATAAAATCTGTGGCAAAATCTGGCACAATTATGATATTTACTGTCTTGAAAGGAACCCCCAAGCTTACAGCTTTCAGAAGCTTAACTCTACATACGCATGTGAATTGAGAATTGTCTTTAATGCTGGGCAAGGTTTGCGGGTCAAAGATTGGATCTTGTCCCGCTCCGTGTTTTAAGTTCTCATTCTCTGATCTCAGTACGTGTGGAAAACACATTTTTTGTGTGGAAAAGTTTGCTTGGCATTTGTCTGAAAACATTACACAAGACATTGTTAGTCTAGTAGTAAGGAGCAGTTATGAGCTGGGTGGAGGGGAGAGAGGAAGAAGAAGAAAAAAAAACAGCTAAAATGCTGTTGTGTCATGTCATTTTACACACACACGACAACCCCAAGCCTCCCCTATACTGTAGACTGCAGTTACAGTGCAATATGCTATAGAGCCAGCTTGGTTCAATAAGGAATCCCACCACAATGTCATCCCACATGGCAGCTCTCCAGATGCACTGGTTGTCTCCTTTTTCAGGACAACAACATAGAGTACACTGGTCCTCATCAGGAGAGCACTGGGGATTAAATCAGCCCTGGCCACCTCTACAGCTGTACAAGTAGCATTAAAGAGAGGCAAATTGTTCTGGCAATGCCCCATCAGGCACTTGCTTAATGTGACCGGTGGCCAGTCCAGACCTGGTCTTCATAAGTGTTCTCCAGGCTTTCCAATTCAGTCCTCCATCACTCATTTGAGAAAATGTCCATCTGTAAAGGCATAACATGTTAGCCTGACTAGCCTGATGACTCAATCAACCAAAGACCTTTTTATTTTTTAATAAACATACTTATTGTTTTTTTCCAACATTCCTGTCTGAATTAGCCTGGCAAGGGGCACGTAATCAGTCATTGTGGTTTGTTTTGTGTTTTTGAATGGTCTCCTGCCGACTGGGATCACTGCACCTGTTTTGGCAACAGTGTGCATATCTGGAGTGGGTAATGTTTGTTTTTAATGTAATATTTGTGTGGTCAGCATTTTGATTTATTGTGAACAGTTTCTCACTGTGGCTTTTGTAAGGATTTTTTTGTCCATTTGTTTTCAATACGGCAGTTCATTGTGGCCAAAAAGGGAAATCCTACAGTATCCTTTGGCTAAGTAGAAGGTTTTTAAGTGCAACTTCCCTTCTCTTTTCACTGATCTTGGATACTAGACTGTTTATAGCCATACCAAAGTCTTCAGGTGAAGTGCATCTTCTCAGGGTCTCCGGGTCATTTTCCTCCACATGGTTAGATGTTAAGCCACACCCACTCCCGCCCACTTCCCCTATTACTTAAGGGTGTCTAGGGCTAGCCCCACCCCCACAAAGCACCTGGGAAGTTCTCATGTATGCCTATAGCATGGATGGGACCAAGCAGGGCTTGGTTCTGGGGATTCTCTGGGAGCAGAATAAGTTGGCTTGGAGTGGCTATGTGGCACACTTGGCAAATGCCTGGTAGACCATTGGCCATCAACACCCCACGCTCACCCGATCTGCCACTCCAGCAGGGTGTGTCCAGCTTCTTGATATGCCTGATATACCTATGTCATCAGGGCCATGGGCCTTAAAGTGGCAGGGATGGTATTTCTTAATACCATCCAAATATGGGCCTTAAAGTGGCAATAGATGGTACTTCTAATTGAAACGTATCTCATTTTGTTGAAAGAACAACAATGGAGAACACTGTTTGCTTTACTAATGTCTGAAGAAAAAAAAAGGGCATGATTTTACTTTCATCATGCACAATATATTTCTCTCTGCTAAAAATGATGACAATTTTTTTGGTACATTACTTTTTCTTACATACAACAGAGCCATGCACCCATACCTGAGTGTTCTCTACATTTGGATTGGGCTCCAGTGCAAAGTACTAGATAACCCATTAGAACCAGTAAGGGGTAGTGGTGCTTGTATTTGAGACCATGTGGACTGTACCCCAGACTTTTCAGGTTTTTGGTTGTAGTTGTTGTTCATGAACCCAAGGCTCTTTTGTAGATAAGAAAAATATTGGAAACACTATTTCTGTGCTGTACATTGGGTTATTGGGGCTATTTTGGTAGATAAATGTTTCAAGTTATCAACAATGCTCACCTCTTTGGTAGTGAAGAGGCGTATACCATACCTGTGCATGACAAGGCTTGAAGCTTTGATCTGAGAGAGGATATCTTCCTCTTTATTCCCACATTATTCTGTAGGGTACTCAGTAATTTGGTGAATGAGATATGCCTTTGTCTGATCAGACCAGAGCAATTTGCAATCCAAGAGAGGGGCAGAGATAATGTAGAAGTCATGGATAAGATATCTATGTGCAGCACAGATAGAAACTCAAGTGCTGATTCTTATCATTAACCATTTGTCTCCTGAATAACCTTCAGCAAATCACCACACTTTTTTCTAACAAGTTGAAGTACAAAAGAGTATTATACCACAAGATATATGATATAGCTTCTGTTCTTACAAATAATGTAAAATTGTGTACTCACATCACAACATTGGTTAAGGGAATAATAAATAAATACCATACTATTATTTTTGCATATAAAAAACCATACTACTTTAGTACTATAGCAGAAAAAGTTTTAGTGATGAAAAACACCAAAAACAACTGTTGTGCAGTGAGGGACCTCTTTAGTCGAAAACAAGCCACAGTTTTGAAACAATTAAAACATTTATGCATTGTATATATTTCTAATTCAATAATACAATACTATTCAGAGCTAAAATATTAAATAGTACGAACCACGTGGACAGCCTTCTTGTTAATCCAGTCAGGGGAGGCTGTCCAAGTGGTGTGCGGAGGCTCTGCCCTTATGCAGAAGCATTCTGGAAAGCCTGGTAAATGGAGCTGATACCTGGGAGAAGCAAAGAAATAAAGCAGACAGAGGAAGACAAGGCAAGGGAAGGAGCAGAGCTGCAGGAAAGGAAACAGGAAGCCAGAAGCGATGAGTAATAGTGAGTGAGAAAGCGTGAGAGAGAGTGTGGGTAAGGGTAAGAGTGAGTAAGAGTGAGAGGGAAAAAGCAAAGAAATGCAAATGATGATGGGAGTCATGCTGTACCACTATCAATGTCTGGCTCAGTATATAGCAATGGGAGTTTTGGTATACCACCGCCAATATCTGGCTCAGTATGTAGTGATGGGAGTTTTACTGTACCACCATCAATGTCTGCCTCAGGACTGATATAGAGGTGGGAGTTATGCTGTACCACTGCTAATGTCTGGTTCAATATATCGTAATAGGAGCAATTACCGTATGTACCACATGTACCGTATGTACAGGCATCCTGTACCACTGTGTCTGGCTCACTATATAATGATTGGAGTCATGCTGTACCACCATCTGTGTCTGGATCAATATATAATGATAGGGGTTATACTGCAACACCCTCAGTTGCAAGTAATTGTCCCTGAATGTCCCTGAAAGTTGCTCGCCCACATTTGTGGTCCTTTATTGATTTATATTTATATATATATAATCTATATAATCTTATTATTTTAAAAGGTAATGTTATTCTGTTTTATTCTGTTATTTGTGGCATTCATGTAGATGAACAAGGACAGATTTTTATTGAATCCCTATTGTGCCCTGCTAAAGCCACATCTTGTCAAATAATAACAATTAGAAAATCTAGCCACCCTTGTCTGTCTAGATCAGACCTGGGCAAAGCACGGCCCGCGGGCCACATCCGGCCCGCTGAATAGCTCGGACCGGCCCGCAAAGAGTGTCCTGGTGACTCACCAATGAGTCCGGTGTCCCCCCCCGCCCCGGTCACTTACCTTAAACTCCTGTGTTGGAAGCGTTTGTCTCGGGTGCCGGCGCTTTACGCTGGGCGCCGGCATATGACGTCAGACGCCGGCGATCAGCAGTGAAGCGCCGGCACCCGAGACAAACGCCTCACGCTTCCAACACAGGAGTTTAAGGTAAGTGACCGGGGCGGGGGGGGAGATCCTGAGAAGGGGGGGTTAGGGAGTTAGAGGGGAGATACTGAGAAGGGGGGGTTAGGGAGTTAGAGGGGAGATACTGAGAAGGGGGGTTAGGGAGGGAGGTCTTACTGTGTGTGTGTGTCTTACTGTGTTTGTGTGTGTGTGTCTTACTGTGTGTGTGTATCTTACTGTGTCTGTGTGTGTCTCACTGTGTCTGTGTGTGTCTTACTGTGTCTGTGTGTGTCTTACTGTGTCTGTGTGTGTCTCACTGTGTCTGTGTGTGTCTTACTGTGTCTGTGTGTGTCTCACTGTGTCTGTGTGTGTCTTACTGTGTCTTACTGTGTCTGTGTGTGTCTTACTGTGTCTGTGTGTGTCTTACTGTGTCTGTGTGTGTCTTACTGTGTCTGTGTGTGTCTCACTGTGTCTGTGTGTATCTTACTGTGTCTGTGTGTGTCTCACTGTGTCTGTGTGTGTCTTACTGTGTCTGTGTGTGTCTTACTGTGTCTGTGTGTGTCTCACTGTGTCTGTGTGTGTCTTACTGTGTCTGTGTGTGTCTTACTGTGTCTGTGTGTCTTACTGCGTGTGTCTTACTGTGTTCATAGCTTATTCAGTTATTGTAATAAATATTTTAGCCCATTTTTTAGCTCAAAATATTTTTTCCTTTTTTTTCTCCTCTAAAATCTAGGTGCGTCTTATCAGCAGGTGCGTCTTATAGAGCGAAAAATACGGTATGCACTCCGAAGCCTTGTTCATTTTGTTCACTTCTGTGCTGTGCTAATAGTTATTCAGGCCTTACTTATTCAAGCACCTCTACCAATGACGTAGGCTTGAATAACTTTATTAAACAGCACATAAGTTAACAAAATGGACAAGGCTTCGGAGTTTGTAGTTTGTAGAGGTCTGGCCCTCTAAAACCATTCCAATTTCTCATGTGGCCCCATGGGAAAATTAATTGCCCACCCCTGGTCTAGATTAATACATACATACAAGCTCTAAGTGTTTTTGATACTTAAGAACTGTTTATGTTTGGCTATGGAAATATCAAAATGCAATATATGTAGCAATATGTCGAGCAGGACTAGACTCACACCAAATGGCACCCCACGTAAGGGTAACCTCTGCCCACCCATACACAACTTGGGAAATTGAAAGCAGGAGTAGGACATGCATGTCCCGATATTAAAGGTGAGATAGGATATCATACTCTAAAGGAATATGGATCATATGCCTGCCCTCACATGAAAATCAAATCTGTCATTATTAGGGCATTAACTTGATAATATAAGTTCCCTTTTCACCAAACTAACACATGCTTAGAAATTCTTATCATTTTAATTCATGTGAATAGATATGTGAATCCCTCATAAGCACTGGCCACCTGGATTCCCCACTAAGTCATTAGTGTATGTAAAAAGTTGACTAGCTGGCTCCTTTAAAAAGATACAATATATATATATATATATATATATATATATATATATATATAAAAATGCTTTTTGTAGTATACATATTTAAAATGTGTGCCTGATTAAAATGAATTATAAATTATTCTGTTGTCATTCACATTCATGCAGCATGTTTATTATCACGTTGTTAACAACTATCCTCATTTACCCTTGTTTTGATCCTTTCTTGACTTGTAGTACAGACTTTAAAAAGCACCACTACATTATCTTGTGTTTTGGCACTGCTGTCTGGTTTTTTTTTTCTTGTTTTGGCACTGCCGTCATATTGGGTAGTGCTTTGAGGTCTCCAGGTTTTGTAACATTTTGCAACCAACCACATGTTTTCTTATTGGAAATAAATGTGTTTTTAGAGTTTCAGCCAGTGCATTCTACTGTTTGATATCTACTTTTGATTAACTCATCCCATTAACTATGAGCTATTAATGCATATCTTTAATTAATACAGTCATCAAACAGGTCAAATCAGTTCATCCAAAATTACTCAGCCTCCTAATTACCAAAACCACTGCAATCCATCATAAGTGTCCTGTTCTGTGACCAGCTGAGATGTAATTACTTCCACACACTGGTGGAGTAGGACACGTGACATGCAGAAATACTTCGCTGGTATCAGTACTCTAACGTCCATGTGTCTGTGTGCAACAGATAGAATTCTGTAGTTACTGTAACGGGAGAAGGAAAAAGAGGAAAAAGGGAGGAAAAGTTGGACCATTCAGCGGGAACATTCCACTAAAAACATATTTTTCTTAAATGGCCTGCTATGTGTTTCCTATATACTTATACTGTATGTATAAATATTAATTGACATTTAATTTGGTTCTCTCTGAGACAGGAAGATTACCTATTTCAGTTTAAAGGTAAATATATTTATTCATGGTATACAGAGTGTGAGGAGAGACATCGTCGAGGGAAATTGTTACATCTTTTTGGCACTTTCTTATTAGATGTTTTCTTTCTGATGGATGGGATTTCAGGCCTATTGCCCTAAGGAAGGGATAAAGATCTGTCTTCCAGCCCAATCTTTATCTCGCTGTATAATTTATCAAAAAAGAATCATCTATAAGGATTTGGCAGCATGTGTCACGGCTCTAAATAGCCAGAATACATCCTGATCTGTTTTCCTAACTCTTCCCACAATGACTCACTTTGACTGAAATCCTACAGCTCTGAAGGGATTCATTAGCCCGGGCTCCTATGTTACATCTAGTGTGTTCCAGGGCTGACCAGCGTGCAACTATATTGTATGTCACATAACAAAGGCATAACGTGCCAGTAAAAGGGTGTTTTGTAATTCCCCACATTTTTAGACTATCTCAGATTGCTTAAATTGGGTATCATGTAGGTCTTTCAAATCTTTTTTATGGTTGAGAACCAACATGGTGTTTATTAAGTTGAACTTGTAGTACATTTTATCTGTCTGTGGAGCTCAGCGGAGATCAGTAGAAAGTTGCAGATTTCCTGTCATAGGATGCCACCTTTGCCACAAGTCAATTTGGGAAATTTCTGCCACTTTAGGTCCACTATAAGTGCTATTATTGTGAGTTGGAGGCATCTCTAGGTGTAACAACAGCTCAGCCATGAAGCAGTGCCATAGTGACTACTGTAAAGTTTGGTGAAGGAGGGATAATTGTCTGGGGCTGTTTTTCAGGGTTTGGACACTATGCCCCTGTACACAAAGCAAGGTCTATAAAGACATGGTTTGACGAGTTTTGTGCGGAGGAACTCAAGTGGTCTGCACACACCCCTGACCTCAACCCCATTCAGTGGCACATAAATGTTCTTTTGGCTAAACGGACTACCAGCCTTCCCAAGAGAGTAGAGGCTATTAAAGCAGCAAAGGAGGAAGGCAACTACATATTAATGCTCTTGTGATGTAGGAGGACCACAGCAGCCATATTTTCCAGGACACATATACTTTTTTCATAGTGCTAACCAGCCCAGTTAAATTGCTGCCCTGCAATATAGGGGATGTATAACTAACTAATTGGTTTCCTTCCAGTCTATACATCGCACATACTATGCTGGTCAGCAACATGAAAAAATACATGTCCTGGATAACATGGCTCATGTGGTCACCCTAGTGTGAGAAAGAGTTGATAAGTGTAGTGGCTGGTTTATCCAGTTTTTACCTCTTAACTCAATACCTAATCCTTGAGGATTCATAAATTGACCTTTAAGGAGTGATAAAGGTTTACTGGGATTAATCATATTAGTTACATCCAGGGCTGGCTCTGTCTTTTAGGCACACTAGGCAGCTGCCTATGGTACTGAGCTGGTAGGGGGGGTTGGTTCTCTCGTGTCTTAGCAGACAGTTGCATGCAGAACGGGGTGCCAGAAGCATATGTCCCTTAGAGTGCTGGAAACTCTACCTACATGCCCCTCTGGCTTAAGTCTTCATATACATTGTTTTCTTAGCTCAATAAAAAGCTAAATATAAACAAAGCTTCAAGTTTTGATACTAATCAATAAAACTATGCAGTCAAAAATGAATACGTATCTAATATTTCTGTTTTTCTATGCCTCATCTGTTCTTGTCCTTTCTCCATTCCCCTCATGTTTCACAAAACATACTGACGTGTTGCGAATGAATTTTCAGGGTCATTTCTCATACTTGGCCAAATTCGACTCCTCTGTGACTCTCGAAGTCAAACGTAATCTCAGTGTTATGATATGTCTCAAGTAAAAAAATACTGAATCTTCCCAGTAATTTTTTTTTTTTTTTGCTGTACAAGCAAACCTTCATGTCTTAATAAAGCTGGGATGTGTCCAGGAGCTAGAGCCAGACTCAGCCATAGCTATCCATGTCAGCAGTGAATAGCTGCAAAATCATCAAGATATAGGAAACAAGATAACAGAATGTAAATGTTTCCATAAAAAGGGATTTTTTATCAACAAATAAATGTGGAACTTGATGGAAGATTACAGCTATTTGGCCCATCTAGTCTGCCCATGGTTTTCACCTACAAGAATGACCTTAAACCTTATTATGCCTGGCCTTGTCTTATGACCATAAAATCTATGGTCCCTTAACCTGGGGGCCAGGACCAGCTTTCTCTTTTCAAGAGGTAACCCTAGTTTATATGCCTAATATTTCTCTTCAGTTCAGGGGCCAAAGGTCCAATGCAGCTGACCCCACATATCTTTTTTTACAATACCTATGAGAGCAAATACATGTCTGCAAAGATCTGTGTAATCTGGCTCCTGCAGTCCCTCACACCCTTACGACATGTGATGTCCTATGAGGTATTAAGTAAGGATACAGAAGAAGGTCCTGCTCTTGTAAGATTACAATCTATGAAGTCTTTCAACTAGACTTGTGCATTCGTATTCGGGCAAACATGAAAATGAACACAAAGGGTGCGTTTTCGTTGTTCAGCCCAAATACAGAAGAAACGAACATGGTGGGGGTAAAACAGACACGAAGACACACAACACGATATATCTCCAAACTAATCTCCCTGGTCCCTTTCTCCTCTAGCCTACCTTGTCTATGTAGCATCGCAGGGGTTAAAAGACGAACACGAAGAGTTGGCTGGCGCCCAAGTCTACTTTCAACTGCAGTTGGAAGGAAAATCTAGGTATCCATTATTCTATAAACTGCGCTCTTCTTCCTCTTTTGAAAGTTCAGCCAACAATCTCTTGTTCTATTAATCCCTTGACTGCTAACGACGGCATGGTGCTGTCGCTAGCAGTCCCAGTCAGGTGCTTACGACGGCACCATGCCATCGCTAGCACTACCCTACCTTGATGGGGGTCTGTGGACCTCCATCACTACCCACCCCGGCGATCTGCCCCTCACATTGAAGGGCATCACCAGGAGCACCCGATCCGGCCGGTGACGTCGCGCGTAGTGACGCGATGACGTCACTGGGCAACTTTATTGAAAACTGACAATTGTCAGTTAAAGAGGTATGGGGGCATTCTGCTTAGATGCCTGTATCTCAGGAATCTAAGCAGCTACAGACCCCCAACATGAAAGAAAGAATAAAAAATATTAAGTAAAAAAAATAAAAATATAAAAAAAGTAAAAAAAAATGATTTGGGGGTCTCTAAAGGCAGATAAATAAAGATCAAAATTGCCTAGAGACCCCCAAATTAAATTACCTAAACATAAACTAGTTTAACTTAAAAAAAAAAAAAGTTTAAGTATTCTAGCTAAATGATCACTGTGGTAGCCAATGTTACCACAGCGATCATATAGCTATGAAAAGTCACATTCCCTTTTTAAAAATGGCCGATACTAAATTTTAACCCCATGATCCCTTTTTTCATGGGGTTAAATTTAGCCAGTGGTAGAGGGAGGCAACTTTTGAAATCTTGATGAACTGTAAATTAACTGCAAATATTATTAAAATCAGCCATTTAGCCCGTGCTGTACATGAGTAACCATCTCATCCCTGGAGCTCCTTGCATTTTTACAGTAAAACTTATTTTTGCTGTAAAAGTGATTTTTTTTCTCCCTTTACCATCATTTCTTTGGGATTGTAAGGGGGAAAGAATGGTGTGTGCTTCCGCGAGTGAATGTATGGAAAGTATGGTGTGTGCTTCTACGAGTGAATGGAGATATGAAAGGTCAGTAATTAGGGTTGAAGCCTTGACGTGGCATTACTGCTTACGTAAGAAGTTAAATTATGGCACAAAAAGTATACATTTGCAAAAACTACACCCCTTGGCGCATCAAATGAGGGGCTGCATGTGTTTCTAGTACAAACCTGGAGTGCGCAAGACACAAATGAACATGTCGCTATGGTTAGAAAAAACATATTTTCTAGCCGAATCGACATATTCCGTCATTATTTGTGCACTCAACTTTTGTCCTAGAAATAGATGTAGCCCCTCATTTGAAGCTCCAAGGGGTGTAGTTTCTTGAAATGTGTACTTTATGTACTCTAATTTAACTTCCCAGATGTCTAGACCACTTTAACTTCAGATATGGCAGATTTGAGAATCTTGTTAAAAAATTGTCTTAAAACATTTAGGGGTGATGGCTGCATTTAGACAGCTCTAGACAGCTGGTAAGTTAAATTATGGTACATAAAGTATACATTTTCAGAAACTACACCCCTTGGCGCATCAAATGAGGGGCTGCATGTATTAGTAGCACAAGACTGGAGTGCACAACACATAAATGAACTTGTCGCTTTTAATTGAATTTATTTTTTATTTTTAGAAGTGTGAAATTCACTTATTTGTTGTGCACGTCAGATTTGTGATACAAATACAAATAAGACCTCATTTGCTGCAGCTGGGGGTGTAGTTTCTAAAAATATATAGTTTTGTTGGCATATTTTAACATCCCGGGCAGCTAGAGCTGTTTAGTTGACGGCAGCCACGCATTACATTTAAAGATGTCTTTTGAGATAGTCTAATAAATTTAACTTTTAGCAATAAAATATTAGAAAAACAGTCTACTGTTCTCAATTTCTCTTTATTTTAGACCGGTTACCTACTACAAATATTTAGCAACACAGCTTTTGATATTAGAGTTTAGAAAACTAAAATGACAAACTAGTTTTTATTGAGTCGGAAGTGAAAAATTACACTTTTCCCCCATTTTTGGCTTTATTTTGCAAAACTAATGAGACATACACATATAAAAATGGTATATTTGGAATCTGCTGGGTGTGCTGAAAAAAACAATATATGGTTTGTATAGTTTATTCCCAAGAAATGTACTTCGCGTTTAAACGTGAGATGCACCAAAATGCCGAAAACCACCTTAGCACCAGGGTGGGAAATGGCTTAGCAGCCAAGGGGTTAAAATAATAATGATAATATTAATGACAGATACAGATAAAAACTTCAAATGCTTCTTCCATAAACATAGTGCCAATTACTAAAGTCTCCCAAATATCAGAACCTATCCTACATACTTTGAGTATTTGACTTTTATGACTGGAATAGGTTAAAAGAGGATAATACTTTTCCTTTGGGGGCACCCAGCCCTTGTGGCATACATTAAACATGTCCTTGAAGTGCCTAATTGCCTTAACATTTATTGAATGTTTTTACTTAAGACAACATCTTGATCCATTTTTGTATCTTTACTTTCATCGCTTTTAGTGGCTATTTCATCATTTCTGCCAAGGGGACAGTTAATTCCTTGTTTAATCACCACAGCTCGAGGCCGCACTATGTACTTTTGCACAAATTATGTCTGGATGGATTAACCCCTTTCATACCAGATGTTGAAATCTAACAAACACGGAGAGAAGATACTCATCCTTGCTCCAAGTGAAGCTGAGTGGCCAGCCTTTCCTATATAATTGCTCATAGCTGTTGACATCCACAGGGGTTGTCAGATGTCAATAAGTCAATATAATTGTTTTGCTTTGTCTATGTCTCAACTATGACTTAATTATGCATCCGTGACTTAACCACCATGCAGAAGCCAGGTAAGTGGTGTGGACCCTACAGATACACCTGCTGGATTGTTGAATGTGTCCTCTATAAAGGTATACGTTCTGAGTAAACATTGCACGGAGAGGATGTTCTCAAAGGTGTGAGAGCTTGAGAAACCACCTGCTTGTGGAAAACAAGAACAGGTTCAGGCAGGACATGCTCTCTACAATCATCTTCTGTCTTTGCTAGCATTAACTAGAATAAGCATTTTATTACCTGACCAAAGTCAGTAAAATATGTTTCTATTTTAAGTGAAGGGTTTAGTTTAAAGCAGTGAAAGGGAATTTGCATTCAGTGGTTACAGGTGGTTTGAAACGTATAAAACTAAGGGGAAAGAATAACCACTGAAACATAAATGGGATTGTGTAGAGTACTACACTCGGGAAAACAGGGGGTCCTGAGCCTTTTGTGCTTTCTGTTATTTTTTTTTCAAAATGCGTGCTGGTGCTAGAGCCGAGTAACAAAAAATGTCCAAATTAGAAAATGGGCAATAACGTGATTGCCTGTAACATCATGATGTATGTGACACTTCAGGAAGTGTTGAGGGCAGTAAACGTACCTATAATCCTTCTAGGGTAAGCTACCTGAGGCTCTCCCTCTTCTTGTGGAATGTTTATATGTAGGGGCAAAACTAGCCTCACATATGGATGGGGTTAACCCAGATAGCTTTTAGGGATGTGGAGTAAAAGATAAGTGGGCAGGGTGTATGAGGCAAGAGGGCACGGAGTGGGCAAACACTGATCCGCCGGCTGGAGAAAATTGAACCGGAATCCAGGAAAAAGCTTCAAAACCATATTACAATAGTTCTACTTTATTAAACCAAAGTGGAAAAACCAAGGGTAACTCATGATGAACCATACATGAACCTGACCCACAATTTTCCGGGACTAAAATGTGATGGATTTTTAGCCTACTCATTCTATGCCTCATGGTTAAACATTCTGAATTATGTTAATATAGAACTCAATAAATTGACAAAAAGATAACAAGTACTTACTATTTCTCCTCTACCACAATGGGCTAAACACTTTTACTACTCATGAAGACCAGACTCCAACTGTTGAAGAATATATTTCAAGAGTCTAAGGATGTGAGAACATTATTCATAAATTACGGTATTCCCCATGACAATGATCTCATTTTATATATAATACCAAAGTAGCTTTCAAGTCTCACAAGAAAGCAAAATTGACTTGTACACTATGTTACCTTCAAATTCCTGATTATCATGCAGTTTGGATTGTTTCAAAGCCACCACTTATTACCTAGTGTTTTGATATAAAGTTTTCGTGTATATAAAATTACTATATGATGGCCCTCCTATGTGTTTACTGGCGCCTCAAAGGGTTGGATCATTATCTGATGCAGACCTCCATGCATGCACCCACCCTGTCTACACATATACATCTCTCTGAAGCGATATATCATATCTAACCTTTTGATGTTGATAGCTCAGGATACTTTCATGAACATTCCTGCCAGTTTCAGCCAGACCCAGCTCAACACGTGACACAACAGGTTCAAAACAGATGCTTACTGAAGTTTTTCCTGCTGTTACTAATACTGCGCTTCAGAAGTTCCATTAAAACATTAAAGGGCTTCTTTTTAACCTTCTGACGTCTTATAAGCCCATCTCAGCTACTTATTACCTATTGTCAGAAATAGTATACAGGAATTAAAGTACTGTTAGGCCGTCAAAACTATTTAGCAGTGAATATATTGCATGTTATATAAACTCCCTGCTCTGATCTGTAAGATTTTTTTTATCTCTTTACACAAACTTTTGTGTATTTTGATGTAATCAGATGTCCCAAATTTGCAAGGATAGTCTCTTTGTTCCTGGTTCTTATTTATCCCCAAAATGATTCCCTACATTTTTGCTTTAAATGCTGTAAATTATATCTACCATCACCAATGTTAGTATGTAAATCACAGTCATACAATGTATTCAATAATATAACCCCTTGAATTATACATTAGTGATACACAATTTGAAAAAACAATTAAACATAAATGCCAATTGAGTGAAGTGATGTGAAGCATGACAGAAAAACGTTCAAATCCATAAAAGAAAGAACGTTGACAATTATGTCTAAAATTTCAGATGTGCCCCTAGATTTTGTTTGGTCTTAAAAGTCCTAATGCATGGGTTAGTTTCTAAAATAATGTCTGCTGATGTTTCCATATTTGAAAATCTATGAGTATTAAAGCTGATGAGTGAAATGTGTTAATCATCAATTACATTACATTTATTTATAAAGCGCCGGCCGATTCCGCAGCGCTGTTACATTCATAGAACAATTTATAAACAAACACAATAACACATACAATAACAAACTGGTGCAAAGGAGAAGAGGGCCCTGCTCTTGCGAGCTTACAATCTAGCCGGTGGTTGAGGGGAGTGAGACAATAGGAGAGGACAGCTTGGGTGAGGATGAGTTGATCTGCTTCTGATGTGTTGAAGCCGTTTGTTCCGATGGCTGTGATTAGGATGATGGTCGGGAATACTGTAAAGCTTCCCTGAACAAGTGGGTTTTCAGAGAGGTTTTGAAAGTTGTGTACGAGGCAGAAAGTCTGACTGAACGGGGAAGGGGATTCCACAGGAGGGGAGCGGCACGGGTGAAATCCTGAATACGGGAGTGGGAAGAGGTAACAACAGTAGAAGAAAGCAGCAGGTTGTGACAGGAACGAAGAGGGCGGGTAGGGGTGTATTTGGATAGGAGGGTAGAGATGTAAGGGGGTGCTGAGTTGTTGAGGGCTCTATAGGTCAGGGTTAGAAGTTTAAATTTGATTCTGAAGGGTATGGGGAGCCAGTGAAGTGATTGGCATAGTGGAGCAGCAGATGAGGAGCATCGGCTGAGAAAGATTAATCTAGCTGCAGTGTTGAGGATAGATTGAAGCGGTGAAAGGCGGGAGAAGGGGAGACCGGTTAGTAGGGAGTTGCAATAATCCAGGCGGGATATCACAAGGGAGTGGATTAGTAATTTGGTGGTATCTTGTGTGAGGAAAGGGCGGATTCGGGAGATGCTTTTCAGGTGGAGGCGGCAGGATTTGGTGAGGGACTGGATGTGAGGGATGAAGGAGAGAGCAGAGTCGAGGGTGACACCAAGGCAGCAAACCTGGTCTGTTGGATGGATAGTGGAGTTATCAACAGTAATATAGATGTCAGGAAAAGTGGACATAGCAGATGGCGGGATTACCATGAGTTCGGTCTTAGAGATGTTGATCTTTAGGTAACAGGACACCATCCATGATGCAATTGCTGATAGCCAGTCAGTGAGGTGAGTCAGAAGAGAGGGGGAAAGGTCAGGAGCAGAAATATAGAGTAGGGTGTCAAGTAGAGAGTTTGACGAGAGAAAGTTTGTCAGTTGATTGTAGGTTAAACGTTCCAGCAGTTTGGAAGCTAGCGGGAGAAGTGAAACTGGACGGTAGTTTGATGGGGATGTGGGGTCAAGTGAAGGTTTCTTTAGGATGGGGGAAATGATGGCATGTTTGAATGAGGATGGGAATACACCAGAGGACAAGGAGAGATTAAAGATGTGGGTTAGGCTTGGGGTAAGGACACTAGAGAGAGGTGGCAGGAGATGTGAAGGTGCAGGGTCGAGGGGACAGGTGGTGAGGTGGGAAGACAACAGGACAATGGAAACGTCAAGGGGTGTAACTGGGCTGAAGCAGGTGAGGATCGATTGAGGTGAAGAGGGAGGTTGAGGTACCATATGATTGACACTATGGGGGATGTTATCCCTGATGATGTCAATTTTGTTTTTGAAGTAGGTGGCAAGCTCTTGGGCAGAGAAGTTGGAGGGCAAGGGGGTGCTGTGGGTCTGAGAAGGGTGTTAAATGTGGAGAACAGACGTTTAGGGTTATGGGAAAGAGAGGTGATTAATGAAATGAAATATGTTTGTTTGGAGAGATGGAGGGCCGATGTATAGGAGCGGAGCATGAATTTGTAGTGAACGAAGTCTTCAGGTGAACGAGACTTCCTCCACAGGCGCTCAGCTGTATGTGAACACCTTTGAAGGAGGCGTGTCTGCTTGGAATGCCATGGCTGAGGTGGACGGCGTGGGGGTTTGCGTACAGTTACAGGGGCAACCATATCTAGGGCTGAGGCTAGTGTATGGTTATACTGATCTGTGGCTGTGTCAGGACAGGAGGAGGAGGATATATCTGAGAGGAGTGGCCGTAGTATATCTGAGAGCTGTGGAGTGTTTAGGTTGCTGATATTACGGTAGGTTTGTGGTGGTTTCTTAGGTAGGGAGGGTGTGTGTGGTATGTCGAGAGTAAATGTGAGCAGGCTGTGATCAGACAGACAGATGGGAGAGTTAGAGAATTGAGAAATGGAACAAAGGTGGGAGAAAACTAGATCTATTTGGTGACCGCCACGGTGCGTTGGGGAGTTAGTCCATTGTCCGAGGCAGGAGGAGAGTGAAAGTAGCTTGGAAGCAGCAGGTGAGGATGGGTCATCAATAGGTATATTGAAGTCTCCTAGGATTAGTGTAGGGATGGTGGAGGAAAGAAAGTGGGAAAGCCAGGCAGCAAAGTGATCAAAGAAATGAGAGGTAGAGCCAGGAGGCCGGTAGATCACTGCAACACGAAGAGCAATTGGGGAGAAAATCAATCAATGATTTCCTACTTTATTAATTAAGAGAAGGTAGAAGTTGGTGCCCCTAGCATAATGAAGCCCAAGGCTGGCACACTGGTGTACCACAATATACCATTCTAACTTCTCTTAACACTAAACAGGTTTTATAAGGTGAAAATAGCACATAGATCTTCTCCCATAATGTATGGATCGTTGTACAGACTGTTCGTTGGTGTTAGCTTAATGTTAAAATTTTAGCTTATTCTTCAATGACGTAAAAAAAAAATTTCAATCGAACAGCTTTTTCGTCCCACTCTTAACAAATTCCCGCAATTTAAGTTTTTTTTAAGTCCCATATTTTTCCTCTGGATCTGGGAAGAATGCTACATAATGACAAGGATTAGATCAGAATGTGCTTGGGAACACTGAATTCTAAAATGAAACATGGGAGAAAGAGGAGGAGTGCATCATTGCAATTCTATTCAGGATAATTTTTTCATTTAAAGACATGTGATACAACAGCACTATACACACAGACATCTTCCAGCCGGCCCCAGACTGTGGACATGATGCAACAGGGATTCGGCAAGGAAAGATTGAGTTACAAGTTGTTTTAGCACAACATACAGTACCTCATTATCCCACAGCCGTGGTGAAAACAAACCTCACATTTTTTCCTTCTGCCGAGAAGATATAGTAACAGTAAAAAAAAAGATATGATGCTGTTACTTCCCAATAGACCTGTTTCTCACAAGACAGTCACGACATTCAGGCACTGTTCTGTTGTAGCACAGACCTCCATTACAGCTCCCACATGGCTACCTCACCATACTCTGCAGCTGAGCACCACAGTTCGGCTGTGTTGGTAATGCAGGTGGCTCTTCCAGTAATCCTACCTAATTCTCTCTGCCTCTGGCCATATACTCCATCAACAATGTCCCAATTTTGGACAGCTGGAACGTTGGGAAATATAACATTTGAAAAAGATGTTTTTGTTTTAGTTTTTTAATGTTTTACTTTTTTCTCTCATTACACTGCCATATGCCCCTCACCCTCGTCTCTCTTATTTGTGTTTTCAGTTCTTCTTTAGTCTCCCTTTTTCCTCCCCTGCATTCTATTCCTCTATTCGATTACTACACATGTGGATGTACAGCTGGATGTCATGCTCCCCTGGGCAGTCCTGCATCCATGGAACATCCATGAAATGTATCAGCCACAAACAGTTTGAGATGATATATATGATGCAGACAAATCCATCCTCATGTAGTAAGCTTTCAGAACAAGGACCCTTTTTGTGAAGCTCGGTGGATGTTAGGTAAATAGTAAGCATCATTTTATCCCCCTAATATATTATGTCAACCAGGGTCATCATTAAAATACAGGGCATAAGGATGAGATGCCCTGGAGCAAGATTCCCTTAGGGGCCCATGGCAGCAGTCATTTGGTCCCCGTCAAAGGTCACCATAGTCCGGAAGTGGAGGTCTGTTGAGTCCTGCAGGTGTAGAGCGCCAGGAGATGATATGACATCCTAACACCCTCCTGCAGGCGACACATAGATAATGAAGAGGGAAAAGTTAGTGGAGAGGACAGACCTCTACCTCCCTGTCTACAAATGGGCTGGGGGGTGGCCCACTGTGAAACAAGTCCAAGGCCCCAATTATGTAGAAGTAACACATGATTTCCCACATCAAATAGTGATGGGTCATGGCCCCACTCTAACTTTTCTATAAACCTGTGCAAGGTATATGGAAATGTGTTATTAAAAAAACTAGGGCTGAAACAACGAATCGATAAAATCGATAATAATCGATAACGGAAATCGTTGTCGACGATTTCCGTTATCGATTAATCTAGTGATCGATTCTTTGTTGGAGCACTCGGCTCCTTTTACTTACCTCCGCGAGCGTTCCCCGCTTCCGCTGCACTCTCCGCCTTCTTTTAGTTGCGTGTGGCTCCGTTCGCACAGAGCGGTTCGCGGGGGTGGGGGTGGGGTTTCAGGGGATGCAGGGCAGAGTGGGGGTGGGGGGGCAGGCCAGGGTAGGAGACTGAGTGCAGGGCAGAGTGGGGGTGGGGATGCAGGGCAGGGTGTGAGTGTGGGGGCAGGGCAGGAGACTGGGTGCAGGGCAGAGTGGGGGTGGGGGTGCAGGGCAGAGTTGGAGACTGGGTGCAGGGCAGAGTTGGAGACTGGGTGCAGGGCAGAGTGGGTGCAGGGTGTGAGTGTGGGTGCAGGGCAGAGTGGGTGCAGGGTGTGAGTGTGGGGGCAGGGCAGAATGTGGGGGCAGGGCTGGGTGCAGGGCAGAGTTGGAGACTGGGTGCAGGGGCACAGTGCAAAGTGCCAGGGCTGGGTGCAAAGTGCCAGGGCTGGGTGCAAAGTGCCAGGGTGCAAAGTTCTGGGTGCAAAGTGCCAGGGCTGGGTGCAAAGTGCTGGGTGCACAGTGCCAGGGCTGGGGCAAAGTGCTGAGTGCTGGGTGCAAAGTGCCGGGTGCAAAGTGCTGGGTGCAAAGTGCCAGGGCTGGGTGCAAAGTTCTGGGTGCAAAGTGCCAGGGCTGGGTTCAAAGTTCTGGGTGCAAAGTGCCAGGGCTGGGGCAAAGTGCTGAGTGCTGGGTGCAAAGTGCCAGGGCTGGGTGCAAAGTGCTGGGTGCAAAGTGCTGGGTGCAAAGTGCTGGGTGCAAAGTGCCAGGGGTGGGGCAAAGTGCTGGGTGCAAAGTGCCAGGGCTGGGTGCAAAGTGCTGGGTGCAAAGTGCTGGGTGCAAAGTGCTGGGTGCAAAGTGCTGGGTGCAAAGTGCCAGGGCTGGGGCAAAGTTTCTTGAACAGTAATAGTCCACCTCTTTTCAGAATGTTTGGGGTTATTTTGTTTCATAAATATTGTGTTTGGGTTTTTGTACTTTGAACATATTGTTTTTTTATTACATCATAACAAAAAAAAATGTTAATGTAAATTTTAAGTTGTTTTTTAACATTCAGTTCATTAAATTTTAAATAAACAAAAAATTTGCATATTGTTTTTTTTATCCGATTCATCGATTAATCGAAAAAATAATCGGCCAACTAATCGATTATTAAAATCGATTATTAAAATAAAAATATATTTTATGTCCCCCATTAATTGCCATAATTGTTATTGCGTAGTAAGAATATTCTTTAGTTTCTAACAACAAACAGAAGATGGATTTTATGTATTCGGTGAAATGTTGTTTATCGGGCTAATATTTAGTTCTCATGAAGAAATTAGCAGCCTCATTTTTATCAAATCTAAAGTTGTACAGTATACAAAAGCTAACGATTTAGAACCTAAATCTTTCTTGCAGAACGATGGTATGTCTACCATATGAAAAGGGACATAATGATATCAATAATAAAAATGTGGTAGTTCATTTCTTTTGTAAGAATTTGGGTAATATGGGGCATCTGAAGAACACATGTTAAGTTCATGATATAGGTTTATAGTGGTTTTTTTTTTAATATCATTTTTTATTTCTTCTATAATAAGAAGATAAGAAATAGTTACAAGTAACAATAAACAGTCGGTCAGTATAGAATCCTCCTAAATTACATTTCTATAATTCTATTCGCTGACCGAATCTAACATCAAAACAATACAGAGGGGAAAAAAAGACACATCACAAAACTACAATCCCATTTGGAGACAGGAACATGAGGAGAACCAATGTTGATAAACTCAGGGCCGGCCCGACAATGGAGCCGAGTGGGGCAACCGCTCCAGGCGGCACTTTTGAAGGGGCGGCACTTTGCCGCCCCAAGCCCTTTTTTTTTAAAAGCGAAAGAGAGAGAAAGGGGCGCCGTGTGGTTTTCGCTTACCAAGCTGTCAGCACCCGCTCAGCCCCCCTCTCTCTCTCCTCTGCGGCGAGTCTTCCTGTTCGGTCTCGGTGCCAGCTTGTAATGCTGAGTGCCGGAAGATTTCCGGCGCTCAGCATTACAAGCCGGCACCGAGACCGAACAGGGAGACTCGCCGCAGGACTGCTGAAAGGTAAGTACAAGGGGATGGGGGGGCGGGGGAGAGAAAGGGTAGATAATGGGGGGGGCGGCAGGGGAGGGGAGAGGAAGGGTAGATAATGGGGGGGCGGCAGGGACGGAGGGAGAGGAAGGTAGATAAGGGGGGGGGCGGCATTTTGCCTTGGGCCGGCCCTGGATAAACTTAACGTCATTACTTATGAGGTAAGGCTGTTCTAAACTGATCCATAGCCTGTGTTCAGATTAGATATTTTTTGAAGGCAAAGATCCCAAGTAAGTGATTCTTTTAAATTTGGAGAGTGGAGCCGGGAAAATTATTTTTCCATTTTAAGTTGATATTTCAATTGGCTCTCTACTTGGGACCAAATAAAATCTTTGTCTTGTTTCCATTCTTTTGCAATTGTTCTTTTTACTGCTAAAGATGTAAGTATCGTTAAGTTTAGCTGCATTTGCGACATAGCCGGCCAGCCTATATGTAGTATTATTATTATTATTATTATCTTTTATTTATATAGCGCCAACAGTTTACGCAGCGCTTAATACAATACATAAATTCAAGGGATATGACAAGACAAGAATTGACAGACTAAGACAAACCGATACATTTGGTGGAGAGAGCCCTGCTCGCAAGCTTACAATCTAGAGGGAAAATGGGGTGATAAACATAAGGCATAGAGAAAGGGTGAGAGGTATTGTGGGGGTATCAATGACAAGGATGTTCTAGCAGCTAAGATGGTATGCTTCTCTGAAGAAGTGGGTTTTTAGATGTTTCTTGAATGTTGGGAGGGAGGGTGAATTCTGAAGGTTCCTTGGGAGCAGATTCCAGAGATATGGGGCAGCTCGAGTGAAATCTTGTAGACGGGAAAAGGAAGAGGTGATGAGTGAGGAGGAGAGCCTTAGCCCATGGGAGGAACGTAGGGATCGAGTAGGAGAGTATTTGCTAATGAGGTCAGAAATGTACGGAGGAGCGGTATTGTGGATGGCCTTATATGTCAGTACCAGGATCTTAAATTTAATTCTAAAGGTAATCGGAAGCCAGTGGAGGGTTTCACAGAGGGGGGAAGCAGAAGAGGAGCGACGTGCAAGGAAGATGAGCCTAGCAGCGGCATTAAGGATAGACTGTAGTGGAGAGAGTCGAGACAGTGGAATGCCAACCAGAAGAGTGTTGCAGTAGTCAAGACGGGAAATGATAAGTGAATGAACCAGAGTTTTTGTGGATTCTTGGGTGAGGAATGGGCGGATACGAGAGATGTTTTTTAGGTGCAGGCGGCAGGATCTGGCGAGGGACTGAATGTGAGGGATGAAGGAGAGGTTTGAGTCAAGGATGACCCCAAGGCATCGGGCCTGGTTAGTAGGAGAGATTGTTGTGTTGTTAATGGTGATAGAGAATTCAGGTAGTGGAGTGGAGATGGAGGGAGGGAAGATAATGAGTTCCGTTTTAGAAAGATTAAGTTTCAGGTAGTATTGTGACATCCATGAAGAAATAGTAGACAAGCAGCTGGTGATCCGGGACATGAGAGATGGAGAGAGATCAGGAGAAGACAGGTAGATTTGGGTATCATCTGCATATAGATGATACTGGAGGCCAAATGAGTTGATTAGTTTGCCAAGAGAGGAAGTATAAAGAGAGAACAGCAGAGGGCCAAGGACTGAACCTTGGGGGACACCAACCGAAAGTGGAAGGGGCGAAGATGTGTTGCCTGAGAAGTTGACAGAGAAGGAACGGTTAGACAGATATGAGGAGATCCAGGAGAGAGCTGTATCTCGAATGCCCATAGAAGCAAGTGAGTCAAGAAGAAGGTGGTGATCAACAGTATCGAAAGCAGCAGAGAGATCCAGTAGAATTAGAATAGAGTAGTGACCTTTAGCTTTGGCAGAGAGCAAGTCATTGGAGACTTTTGTTAGAGCTGTTTCAGTAGAGTGAAGAGGTTTGAAACCAGACTGTAGAGGGTCAAGGAGGGAATTAGAGGAGAGGAAGTTAGTGAGGCGATTGTACACAATCCGTTCAAGCAGCTTAGAGGTAAAAGGAAGCAGAGAGATAGGGCGGTAGTTAGTCAAACAGACGGGGTCTGAGGAAGGATTCTTTAGAATTGGTGTGATTAGCGCATGCTTGAAGGCAGATGGTACAGATCCAGATGATAGAGAAAGATTGAATAGTAGAAGCGAAGCTGGAGAGTATGGTATTACAGTGTTAGCTACTTTTTAAAAAAAATCTAAAGTTTTTTCCCAAACTTTTAATACCTTTGAACAAAACCACCAGATATGTAGGTATGATCCCTCCATCTGACCACATCTCCAGCAGCTTCTAGAATGTGTTTGATACATATCCGCTACTCTAGTTGGAACCATATACCATCTATACATAACTTTGAACTGAGTCTCCAGCAAGGATAGATCATGGACAGTTTTCTAAACACATTTAACCATTCATTAGTGGGAAATACACAATTTAGGTCTTTCTGCCATCTGGATATATATATGTTCTAATTACTTTATCTCCTTCTTTACATCTCACAATTTCTACACATTTGGAGTATAGTTTTGTCGAATGGTTAAGGTTGAATAATTCCTCTAACTTTTGGAATTCTGCCCCCTGTATAGGCACGACATGCTTATTTATTAATTTTTTTAATCTCAGGTAGGTAAAAATAGATAGTTTCATTGGATAGTATTTTTCAATTAAGGTATGGTAGGGGGTTATTTGGCCCTGAGAAATGATATTTACAATCTTCTGCACCCCAGCTGTCTTCAGGGAATATAGAGAAATATTCTCTATATTGTCTTCGAGTATTTTTATGTTTAGTGATTCTATCAGTTTATTTTTAATTCCTAATTTCTTTTTAATACTCGCCCATTCTGATATAATATTGTTTATAGTGTTTTAATAATAATTTGACACAATTATCTAGTCTTCTAATAATTTTTATTTCATTTTGGAATGAATATATTAAATCAGATGGTTGTGATACCTTTTGCTCTGGCAAGCTATTTGGTTTAAAACCCTACTGTTTGTCAGCAGTAAAAGTGAATGCATCTAAGGAACAAAAGGAGATCTCCAAACAAAGAGGATTTTATGAGCTTTTTATTCCACAGAAAGTCAACAATGATGCTTTGATGTGATCTGTATTAACAATGCATCAAGACTTCAGCTAGACAATAAACAAACTTTCTTTTTAGTCCATCACAGGACTAGCTCAAAATTTGACGAAAAGTCTGTATGATCATAAAGACTAGAAGGCCTTTCCATCTGTCAATGATTCAAAGTATTAATTGATTAAACGTCTTTTTCAATCACCCTCAGTCGTCTATACATAACCTTGTGCAATCTATTAAACAATGATTCTGGTGCAACATTCAAACAGTTGTCTTATGGTCATTGTAACCATGGAATGGTCCAGTTGGTAGGAACATATTGGTTTGAAGCATTACTTTATCCAGTCTATTAAAAATATGAATAATCATTTGTTGAGTTTCAAGGGTTGATTACTGTGGGAGTAAAATAATTAGTTTGATCTAATTTGCACATTAGTTTATTGCAAGCCAATGATGAAAGCTGAACAAAAATGACTTTTACCTCCCAATGTTCCCCTAAGTAAGTGGTGTTCTGGGCAAACACCTACTGGGGCCTATGGATAATCTTTAAGATAACATTAGTCAAGTAAGCAATTCGACCCCTATGGGGCCAATCCAAAAATGATCACTAATTGCTCAATTGCACCTATACATTTAATGAACCTATTTTATACTCATAACCCAGTGTGCTCTTAATCCATTTCTTAACCTCTGTGAGCCTGATGACATTACGAGAAAATGTCTAAGTGATATACATTGAGTAAGTCATTGCCACAGCTGAAACTCATTACAGTCAATGTGATACAACAGGTAGTTTGAATACTTTTATGTTGCTTTTGTTTTCATTTCGGTTTACCCCTGTGTTTAATGAATACATTTGTTTACCAGCTGATAATATGTATTAACTAATATAGTTCAATTCTAAAAAAAAATTACATAATTACCTTAGTTATATATAATATATAAATATTGGGCTGGAAACATGTGATTGAAGAAGACCAGGATCGCACTTGGTTTACAATTTGACCTTTGTGCTTTACCCCCAGCTGCCCAAAAGTGCGTGGCCACCAAACAGGTACAAGCAGAAACCTTTACAGGAATTAGAAGTGTAACGTGCTGCCACACGTGAATTCAGCAGACAGACGGGCACTCCTGGATTACATCAGGTGCCTGAGCAGCCCTAGAATTATTGAAGGGAGTTTGGAGAGGCTTTAGACATTGACAAATGGTGGAGGTGTGATTTGTGGATTATGTACATAATATAGAAAATCCCTTCTTTGCAACTTTAAGAAATAAATAACAGAGATATCAGTAGTAGTATTTATTATGTATTAATGTAACCATGTGTAACAATTATGTGTGTGTATAAGGAACATATATAACACACATGCTCAGATACTATATATATATATATATATATATATATAATTTGTTGATATCAAAGAAAAAATAAGTTGCGGAATCCTAGCACATATGTAAGTTAATTCACTACAAGATTCACTCACTTACACATAATGACCAATGGCCAACTCTGCTGTATTTTCCCAGAATAAACTCAAGAGGTTAGCTGTTCCTAAACCAAAGTTAGCAAATGAGTTTGAGTGGTCCTTGTTTTAAAGGAAGAAAATGTGTGTTGGGTCCTTCCATATGCCTACATTACAATGTAGAGAAATGATTTGGTGGTGGTAGGATCTGTCCCAATTATGAGACAGAGAACAGAGGAGGATATCTATTCAATCATTTAAATAGGAAGTGAACTGAGGTTGGGTGGGACACGGATCCATCATCTCTGTAAAGATGAAGAAGCCAAATGGTTTTTGACTACAAAGAATTGACATTCTAAAGGAGATTAACAATACTGTCCAGCATACATCAGCATAGTTTCCATTTTCAAAGAAAGTGAAACAATTGAAATATGTGAGGTCCTTACTTTGATGATAGAGAAGGTGAGCAATAGTGTTTATACGGGCAGAAGAGAAGACATGACATGTGGAGGAGGATAGGTCAGACAAGCTGGAGCATTAGCAGTGAAAGCAAACAAAGCTGATCACATTCACTGGCTAACACAGACTAACATTCACTGGCTAACACAGACTTTTTTCTTTGCCACCAGTTAACTTGGGCAAATGTGAACAGGAAGAAGTGATAGGGAAATAATATATATAAAGAACCGTGGATGTTATGTTATAGAATGTAACTAATGGTGGATTGGATTGCAGACGGTGGGGCGTATTCAGTGTATCTTTTTTTTTCTTTTCTGCTTTAAACTGCTTTTTTATTGTTTTGTCATGTTAAAAAAATGCAAATTTATATCACATAATGTACCATGTACAATAAAGAGAGAAGGAAAAGACAAGTGACGAGCGTGGTGGATTTTCCATGGCGTCTTTCCATCTTGCTTTCTCTCTCCGTGTGGGACAAGGTATAGAGAAAGGTGTATGTCCATATTCAGTGTACCTTACCACTTACACTGTCCTAAATCTTTAGCTCTTCATTTCCAGGTTCTTTGCTAATTCTCACCCCTGTGCATAACTTGCCAGGAGCGTTATTGTGGTGGTGCAGTTGCGGTCTTCTTCTTTCTCGTGTCACAATTTAATATAGGCACCCTGGGTAGCACCAGGATATGACATCATATCTCAGCTCTGTACAGTGTGCAGCTACTGGTTTATACCGTGTGTTTTTAGTGGGTATGGTGTATTTCAGATTTATCTAATGGTTTGTGGTATTCATGGTAACAGTTGTTAAATCTGTGTTATTGCTAGCTACCAGATACCGGTATGAACCTAGCAACACCCCTAATACATGCATTTATCATCTTCCACCCCAAAAACATAAAGGCACTGCTAGCAGACTACCCTTCTCCTAAATATCCCAGTACAATGAATCTTACAGTCAGACCGCATTCCCTTACTCATCATTTCCCAGCTCAGCTACTGCAGGTTGTGTGTTTGACCCGCCAGGCTCCAGAGACATGTATGACCTTACTTTGAGGGCAGATTTCCCATCATATCAAAAACATAGCCTCCTTTTTTCCCCTCAAGAATAATAAATCTTTGTCTGGGGGTTTTTTTGGTGATGCAAATACTACCAAAATGTGCCAAGAGCTTTATCAAGTCCTTGATTGTAGCTTATTTAGAATTCACATCACCACTGGTAGAATAGGACATAGGGTTTGACAGCAGATAGGAAGCATTTGGTCCATCCAGTCGGCCCATGTTTTCTCCTGTAAAATGTAACGTAGAAATGTGTAGTCGTATGTGTCTATATCCTATCAGCCATAGTATTCATTTTATTCAAAATAGAACTAAATTCAGTTAAGATTGTGCCGATATTTGGAAATATGGACCATACACTGATTTTCTTTCAGCTAATTACTACAAACACAGCCTTTCTTTGTGCTGTTTAAGCACATAAAAGTAAAATTAATCAAGCTATAATTTGAGTTTACATTTATCATTTCCATAGATGTCAACATTTGAAAAGAAATTGCACTTTCCAGCACAGCTGCCCCACACCCACTGACTTAAAGCTCCACCCACTCTGCCCAACCCACATAATCAGCATAATTTAGCTCCGCCTAGTTAATATGGTGCAGTTTATATCACCAAATTCTCAACAACACTACCATATATACCCGGGCTGTCCAACCTGCGGCCCTCCAGCTGTTACAGGACTACATCTCCCATACTCCTCTATCAGCCACTTAGCTGAAAGAGCATTATGGGAGATGTAGTCCTGCAGCAGCTGGAGGGCCGCAGGTTGGACACCCCTGATATATATACCATACATTTTCAGCAATTAATATGATGTAATGCCCTGAGCCAACTTTCTAGTATCTCTAGTAATGAGGCGCTGTTGGTCTGGGTCTGGATGCTCTTTCCTTGATTTTTATTTTTTATTTTCAGCATATGTTTATTCTTGGTTCAAAGTACTATTTACTATTAATATTATTATTTATTGTATTATATAGCACCATCATATTGCGTAGCTCTGTATAATGGGTAAACAGGACATAACAAGTAGTACATAACAATTTGACTTACAGAAACAAGTGGTAAGGAAACAAGCTTTGAAGCTAGAAGGAGTTAGGGTATATTACACAAGTGGTAAAAGTGCCACTCTTAGAGATAGACCAGCCATACTAGAATTGTCCAAAGGCAAGAATGGCGAGCTAACCGAAGATGGGAGGAAGGGTGTTTATGTGTACCTTCATAGGCGCTCCTTAAGAAGTGGGCCTTGAGTTAGTTCCATGATCTAAGAGGGGGGGAGAAAAATCGGGAGAGGATAGGTAGATCTGGGTGTCATCAGTATACAGGCACATGGGCATATCGAAAGCCAAAGGTTGAGATTGGTTTGCCAATACAATACTTCCAAATCGTGGTCATCTAAATGTGTCCTTCTGTTGAACAGCATGTCTGCTGTTAATTTATTTTAAATGTTTTGGATTTTTTGGTTAAAAAAAACTTGGTTGCTGACAATAATATTTTAAGAACATTTTTTTTAAAAATAGCAAAGTTGCCATTAGCGGCACCATATGGCACAGTTAGGTTTCGTGTCGATTTTTCAGCAATTTCTCATCCAACAAGTTCCTTAAACAAATAATCTGTATTGAATTTCCTTTGATTTGTTAATTATGTGAATATTAAACAAGAAGTTCACTTGGTCTCTGTCATGTTTGCTTTATGTAAGTGTGTAAAATAAAGATGTCAGATGTGGTAGATCCTCTACACTTTAATCTTACATTAACTCAAGGATTAGTGTATTTGATATCTTATAAATGAAAATGTTTATTCTACTAGTTTTAAAATACATACATCAAAGCTGCGCAGATGTAATTTTATGTATATAAAATATTGTATTTAACATTCTAAATAATATTATTGGTAAGTGGCCAACTGCTGCTTTATAAACAATGGGTAATATTACCGATTTAAGTGGATCCCTGAGACTCTTTCAAGCATTCATAAACTTAAAATCCTAGCTGACCCCATTTCTCTCCTGAACAGCATAACCCTTTCATAGCTAGAACTTTACAGGGTGGGTTACGTGACAACCCTTCATATTGCATCTCTCATGTAAAAATTAGAGAAATTTGAGCAGCCCGCATTCCCTGTGGGAATCCGAGTGAAAAAGTATTTGTTCCTTATTATTAGTGGCTTTTTGTAGCCTCTTGGCTGCTGGGTTCTTCTTATAAAAAGCTCTTGTGCAGACACATACCTGGGACCTGCTTTTGAATCCTAGCTAATGAGATCACGTTTCATATTGCTCTTCAAACTTCTTATCTTACATAAAGCCCTTTCTGTTCGGGAGCAAAATAATTATGCGAATTTGGAAAGACCTCAGTCTGAGATACCTGAAGCCCCTAAGTGGTGTTAACTTGCAAGTTGCTGTCACTTCACTCACAAAAACCATTTGTACTGAAAGCCTTTAATTACATCCCGAAGACGGGGGGCATATGAAATAACCGTTGGATAAAATATTGGTTGCAAATTGCTGCTGAGTGAAGCTGCTTTGCAGGGGGTAATCTGGTGTCTGGCTCCCAGACGGACATGCACCAGTTGCTCAGAAATATGAAAGGGAGCCTTAATCCACTATGCCACCTGTTTTTGAATTATTTAAAAGAAAATATATTCTGTTTTTAATCATGGATAGGATTCTGCTGACAACAAAAACAACATTTGAATAAGCACAGGCATAACATATCACTGTTTTTAACTTTGTAAGCCCATTTATCTTTTCTTTTTAGAAAAATGGTGAACCGACATTTGAGTTGGAAAAAAGTCCCTTTCCCTCTTTTTGGGTTCAGTTCCCTATTATGGGTTAAATGGGTGACTATATATATATATATATATATATATATATATATATATATATATATATGTCAAAATAAGCACGTTCCTCTGGGCCAAATGCACAAATCAAACACTCTATAATAAAATAAAATTGTAGCTCCCAATTGGGCTCTGGAAACCTCCCCCAGACAGGGCACACAAGTGCAGGCAGGTATTGCCAGACTTGACTCTGGGGTTGTCTTCAGGACATCCTTGGCCTGGGAGTACAGGGGGACTTCTCAACCTCTTCCCTGCACAGCCTCCCTGATTGTCAGACCCCAGGGGGATTTAATGGCCAACGCCTATGCATGATGCAGGCTTTGTAGGAACTCTGGATGCGATCCTGCAGACACCTAGTCTCTTGCATTAGCTGGCATGGATTTTCCAGTGGAAAACACATTTCAGCTTCTCTACAGTGACCCATATATGTGAATTGTATAGCAAATTGTGCCCAAATGATAAAGAAATCATCTTAATGGAGCTGATATAGTTAAAATGAAGGGTAATGTTAATGTTACAGCATTTTACACAATTGTATGCTTCGAACTTTGTGGCAGAAGTTTAGGGAAAGCTCTTTCCTGTGGCACTCTGCACAAAGCAAGTACCATGAAGATATGGTTTGATGAGTTGACGATGGCGCACTGTAGGAACAGACCACATTCTCCCACTACATGACTTAATACAGAAAAGGAGAGGGAGAAAGGGAAGAGATGGGGAGAAAAGGAAGAGATGATTTGGAAAAAAGGAAGAGAAAACGATAAAGGTGGAAATAAAGAAAAAAGGGAGAGATGAGGAAAAGAAGAGCGATAAAGAGGAGGAGATGAGCAAAAAGAGGAGATGTAATGAGAAAGGAAGAAATAATGAGAAAGGGGAATGAAGAGGAAAATGATTGAGTCAATTAGAAAGGGGGAGAGAGAGTGTGTTTGTGTTTTGAAAGTGTTTTTATGTTAAAAAAGTAAGCGTGTGCCTGCAAAGGCAAGTCTAATCTGCAAAGGCAAGTGTGAATGTGCATGTATGTGTGTAATTGCAGGTATATGTGTGTGTTCGCACAGGCATTTGCATGTGTGTGTGTCTAATTATATCTGGATATGTTTGTGTGTGTCTGGGTATGTTAGCATGTGTGTGCCTTAGTGTGTGTGTCTGGTTGTGTGTGTTAATGTTTGTGTCTGTGTGTGTTAGCTTGAGTGTGTGTTAGCGTGAGTGTCTGGGTATGTGTGTAATGTATGTTAGTGTGAGTGGATGTGTTACTGCGAGTGTCTGGGTGAGTCTCTGGATCAGTTAGTTTGAGTATATGTGTGTTAGTGTATGTGCATGTTATTGTGTGTGTCCGTCTGAGTGTCTGGCCCTGGATCTGCCACTGACTGGGTGGCCGCTGCAGAAATTATTATTTTAATTAATATTCTTAATTTTTCAATATTTGAAATATTATTATTTTCTATGTCACAAGTCGCCAATATTACAGCCCCTGCGCAGGAGGATGAAAAGAATGCTACGCTAGTAGCTTGCAAAAGAAACTGCTCCAAGGTAGGAATAATGCTTTTGCTTTCTGGCATAGTGGTCTCTGCTTTGGAGTCTGTTTTGGCCTTAGAAACTGAAAAAGGCACCAGTTTATGAGCAAGTGGTTTTATCTGTTTTCAAAGTCACCATGGCAGAGCCTAAGTATTTTCTAAAAATCAGAAATCATCCAAAAACATCATCAAGCAAACGGAAGTCTGAAATTCAAGAGAGATGAGGAGCTCCAGATATGGTGAGAGAAGTGAAAAAGAATTCAAAATGCTAATTGTTCCGCAGAGAGCCAAGTGCAAAATCAGTGAGAACAGCCAACACCATCGTCGACGTTCAGAATAGTCATTAAAAAGAATTGAGTTTGTTTCTTCCCTTATGTTTTCTGTTCTTCTGCAAACTCTTGATTTCCCACAGGATTGCTAAATTTAAACAGTTTGCTGATTTCATTACCAGAAAAAGAAAATTAACTTATACAATTTGGAAATTCATAAACTCATTTATCAAATGTTCCAGCTGTCAAATTCTTCTTACAGAATAAATAAATAAATAAAACAACCAAAATCTATAAAGTGATACTCGCATTAAACATGATTTTGATTAATGTGATGCGTTTGTGGGTGCCTTTCAAGCCAAAAACATTAACATGCAATGGCCTGTCCTGTGCTCTTTGTTTTCGGTCTGGACTGCATGTGATCAGGAGGTCTTAGTTATGTTGTATGATTTAAATGGCTTTGGCAATTTGTTGGAATCATTGTAGCGAAATACCCGAACTAGATAAATGCAATTAACATACTTGAATAGGTTGGTGTTCACAAGCATCACAGACATTTTTGTTACTGGGACAGGTAATATATAGAAACATAGAAAGTGACGGCAGATAAGAACCATTCGGCCCATCTAGTCTGCCCAACCTCTAAATACTTTATATATATATCAGGGTCTCCTGTAAAAAACTGATATAATCGGGTACAGGGCGAGACTGGGGATCACAACACAGATCTGGCACTTTAAGGCCAGGGACTGCTTCAAGACATAAGTGTGGCTATGTTGTGAGGCATGTGCGGCTATTTCATGTAGGATGCGGCCGGAGAATATCCAGCCGGTGGCCACACGCTGCAGCAAGATGAATGTGCCAGATACAGCATTGGTGCTGGATGGTCCAAATAACATAAACAGTAATGTAACAATGTGCTGTAATTAAGCGTTTTTGTTGTTAGGTCAATTGACCCAATCACTTTCAGATGTGTTTACAGCACACAGTGTATAGTATGTTTTGCTGCATTGTGGGACCCATCTGGCACCAGAAAGCTTACTTAATACAACTGGCTCCTGTTTAAAGGGTTTGGTTGTGTAATGTAATATTAGAAATATGTCTGATCAGGAGGATGAGAGGACAGCTAAAACAATAAAACCGAGCAGGGCGGTTGCTGACGGATGCATCAGAAACAGGAAGCCGAGTCCCGGGGGATCTACCCTCTCAAGGTGCATTACTGGAAATGTGTGTCTCTGGAAAGGACTGTTCAGCATCATGAGCAGCTTTTCACAAATGTGTTGTAGACCGTTTCCGCCTCAATTAGAGTGGATAAAACGGAGGGAGATCAGAGAGTGTGCATCAGATTCATTTGGAATAGAACATAATATCAAGTGCTGGAGCAGACAGACTGCTGCCTTCAAGCTTTTGAAAGACTCCATGTCCCATCAGTCCTAAAGTGAACCTGCCACCCACAAATGTTTGGAGGTAGAGGTTCCACACTCGCTTTAACTTGTGACAGATTCACAAGTGCCAACAGTATAATTACCCATTGTAAATAAAAATTAACAATTAACCATTTGAAAATATTTAAAAAAAACAAAACACCTCAGGGAGATTCCAAAAGATCCTCTTGGCAACTGTGGTAAAGGCTAAAACAGTAAGAAATGTAACACTGCCAAATATTAAAACTGCCAAAGATTTACAGGGCTGTATTAGTACCTGGTGTTTCAGGCAGCTGCCTGCTGCGCCGAAATCAAGGGGGCAACCATGCAGGACAGTCATGGAACAATGAGGCAAGTTCTTAGTAATAGACTTAACTTCATATTATAGGAGATAAGGGGTTGGGAGGCAGGTTCGTAACAGGGTCATGTGACAGGGTTTGTGGTCTTACTCAAGTTTGCCCATAAGTTGGCAGATCTAGCAATGCATAATGTATCAGAATTTCTCATTACTCCGATGTAAAGGTGTATAGGTGGATACACACAGTATGTATTGAGATACGTAATTAAGTGGTCGTTAAACAAATGCCCCCACACAGAGGACAGGTAAACCTTTTACAGCACGGAACCCAGTCGCAGCTCCTATGTGCAGATTTTCATATGCTGGCTTTCTGCATCAGAATATCGATTAGGTAAGCTACTTCTCTAACCCCACCATGCCTACAACCACACCCCGGCAAAGGTACCAAAGTATACCCTATAAGCTGAGATTTCATATGATGGTAAAGCTGTGCAGATGTTTGATCCACTTTAATTGCTCATAAAACAGTGAAATAGGTAACTTCACTAAAGAGCATTCACATGTCCCGTATTTAATGTGTTCACTCTTGTTCACTCTTGATGCTCTTGTGGAACACGCCTGTGCTTTCTGACCTGAAACAACACTCATCAGCAGGAGGTTCGGCCCACATAGAATATTAACTCTACATTGTCCCATGTCTTCAGTCATCTTGGGCCTCTGGCAAATCTTGTAATCTCTTTGTACATGCTTAGGATGCATTTGGCAAAACAATGTATTTGTCACTGTTACAAAATACTTAGCAAAATAAATAATGGAAACTCTGATTCGCGACCACCTGCTGGAATCCAAACACATCCACCCTCTCCATAGTGAGCCTGCTCAAAGACCACTAAGTGCATCTTGCAGCTGTAGTCCCTGAAAAAGTGCTGCGGATTTAATTACACCCATACTAAGGAACCATATGCCGATACAACATTCTAGTAAATCATTGTTGCATATTCATTGATCGGGCACTCACAGATTGATTAGCGTCCTTAACACGGCTCCCAAGTGCCCCTTTTTGGGAAAGGCAGTCCCTCTTTTAGACCCAAATCTCTCTGTGCCTAGAAAAAGAAAGACATCAGGGACAGGAATATTTGGGTTCCAAAGAGGGACAATTGGGAGCCATGTTAAGGACTGTAATCAATCTGTGAGTCTATCCTAGTGTTCTACGCGCAATAATGTGTAAACAACTGAAAATACATTTTATATTGAAATTCTTCTTCTTAGAACTGCCATTAATAAAGCAGCACATGTAAGAGTCTTTATAGAGTCCTGCCTCCCGGCCTCTCCTGTAAGGACACCCCAAGACAAAACTATCCCCCTTTTGGCCATTGGAAAGGTTGGGAGTTACGCCTTAGCAACTGCTTGAGCCGCGTATATGTTAGTGCCACATATAGTTTACAAAACTTAATGAATACACGCATTTTTTTCCAATAATCATCTCAGAGAGTTCTCTGCGTTCATTTTCGGAATGACTTGGCCTTCGCAGTGGGTCAGATAAGAAAATCCTGTGGCTAAATTACAAATGCTGAGAAAATGCTTACTGGTGCAGAATATTATCTCTCTCCTTCAAAGTAGTTTACAGAAATCTAAACAAAACTGTATGACTCCCCCCAGGAAATGCGGTAAAACTGAACAACGTCTATAAACAAGTAATTTACTGTAAATTGAAAGGGACTGGGTGAATAAATTCCCAAGAAAGGGATAATTCCCCAAAAATAGTTCCTGCCACATGCAGCATCCCAACGGGACGTGCCTGGTGAGAAGTCATGGGGCAAAAACCTGGCAAACAGGGGCGTAACTAGAAGCCTCAGGGCCCCGGTGCGAGAATCTGTTAAGGCCCCCCCCCAACCCAATCTGCCCTCCTCTCACACCATCTACCCCCTCTCCCCCCCTTCTCAGGCTACCCTATCCCTACCCCCTTCTATCTACATTTTTTTGTTTGTTTTTATTTCCTTTTATTCGCCAACCTGACCCCCCCCAGTTATGCACATCTGCCCCAGGCTTGCCACTCTGCCCCCTGATATGCCTTCTAACCCCCTATATGCCTCTCTGCCTCCAGAAATGCCTTATACCCCTATACGCCACTCTGGTTAAAAGGCATATAATGGGACAGAGTGGCATATAAGGGGGTATAAGGCATTTCTGGAGGCAGAGTGGCATATAGGGGGTTAAAAGGCATTTATAGAGACAGAGTGGTATATAGGGGTTAAAAGGCATTTATAGAGGCAGAGTGGTATATAGGGGTTAAAAGGCATTTCTGGAGACAGAGTGGCATAAAGGCGGTTAAAAGGCATATCATGGGGCACCCTGCCTCCAGAAAAGCCTTATGCCCCCCTTTATGCCACTCTGCCTCCCCGATATGCTTTATACCCTCCTATATGCCACTCTGCCCCATGATATGCCTTTTAATCCCCTATATGCCACTCTACCTCCAGATATGCCTTTTGACACCCTATATTTCACTCTGTCTCCATAAATGCCTTATACCCCTATATGTCACTCTGCATCCAGAAATGCCTTTTAACCCCTATATACCACTCTGTCTCTATAAATGGGGTTAAAAGGCATATCTTGGGACAGAGTGGCATATAGGGGGGTATAAGGCATTTCTGGAGGCAGAGTGGCATATAGGGGGACACACTTGCATACACACACATGCCGATTTTTTTGTTTTTAGCAAATAAAAAAAAATATTATACAGTTTGTACAAAAAATACATCAGTTCACTGACCTTCTACTTCTCTTGACTTCCGTCCTCTGGTAGCTGCACACTGTTCTCCTCTATGCTGACAGGAAGTCACTGACCCGACATCCGGTTCTCCAGCAGTCTGGGTGCGAGGGGGCGGAGCTTTCACCCCTCACGCTGCTCCCATCACTATGCGGCCATCAGACTGCTGGGAATGTAATCTAAACGGCCGATGCGTGCTGATGCCGGAGCTACTTTAACACTTTTTTTTTAATGTAATATGGTAAGCTGGATCGGCTTGCCATATAAAGTAAAAAAAAAAAGTATTAAAGCAGAACCGGCCGGCGGCATCAGCACGCATCGGCCGTTTAGATTACATTTCCAGCAATCTGATGGCCGCATAGTGATGGGAGCAGCGTGAGGGGTGAAAGGTCCGTGCGAGGGGGCGGAGCTTTCACCCCTCACGCTGCTCCCATCACCAAGTGGCCATCGCACACGGCTGCTGGCTGCTGATGCCGCCGGCCAGCGCTGCTTTAATACATTTTTAAAACTTAATATGGCAAGCCGGACCAGCTCGCCATATTAAATTAAACAAACAAGTATTATAGTAGCGCCGGCCGGCCGCATCAGCAACCAGCGGCCGCTTAGATTAGATTTCGGGCAGTCTGGGGGGCAATTGTCCCCATGCCCAGCCCGCCCCTGGCGCCGGAGGCGGCTTCCAATCCCGCTCCGCCGGCTGAATCTACGGGCCCACCGGGAAATTTCCCGGTATCCCGGTGGGCCAGTCGGGCCCTGCTTGGGCCCCCTTGAGTGGCAGAACTCCAGGGCCCTGTCGACCAACAGAGTCGCTCGTGCAGACTTTTAAAACCCCAATGCTGCAACTTACCCTGCAGATCCCACTGGCCTCCCTGTTCTATCAGTTAAATGTCCGTACGAGCGACCAATAAAGTCGCTTGTACGGACATTTAATTGATAGAACAGGGAGACCAGTGTGATCTGCCGGGTAAGTTTCAGCATTGGGGTTAACTTTTTAACTTTTATTAGGGGTTAACTTTTTTTTAAAAGGGTTAAGGGGCCGTGCGAGTGAGCCTATTGGTCGCTTGCACAGCCCTTTAACCTACGGATTTCTGACGCAGCATCGAAGGGGTTAACGGGAGCGGAAATCCATAGGTTCGATGTCAGGGGTTACAACTTACAAAGGCCGTGCGAGTGAGCCTATTGGTCACCTGCAGGGTCTTCCTCTGGCATCAACCAATAGGCTCATTCGCACTGCCCTGTAACCCGTGACGGCGAACCTGCGGATTTCCACTTCCGGGAACTGCCGCGATGCTGCGAAGACAAGGTAAGTTAGAAGGGGGGGGGGAATGGTAGACGAAGACGATCACGAAGCTCTTCGTGGTGTGTGTCTTCGTCTTCGCCTACGTTTTACCGCCGCTGTCTTCTCTTCGGCGTGTCTTCGGAACGAACACGAAAACGCACTCTTTGTGTTCGTTAGTCTAGTAAAAATAGACATTTCATATAAGCTAGGCCAAAATATTTTAGCACGCATATCACAATGATGGCATGTGAGGTGTTAAAAATCTTTACACGCCACATGGAGAGTTTTA
The DNA here is from genome assembly GCA_023333645.1 of Sceloporus occidentalis. Classification (NCBI taxonomy): domain Eukaryota; kingdom Metazoa; phylum Chordata; class Lepidosauria; order Squamata; family Phrynosomatidae; genus Sceloporus; species Sceloporus occidentalis. Next base: position 6,051,775 of record JALMGF010000026.1, on the reverse strand, counting down.
AATACTCTAGTGATTAATATCGCAATTATTTTTCTCGACAAACTCTTTATTGTACGCCCACAATTTGATGGTTTACAGAAACACAGAAGATGGCCTGAGACGTGGGGTGTAGTTTCTGTCACAGGAAATAATCACTTTTCATCGTATATACAAACTGGAGAAAGTAGGAGCTCATCCAAGTGTTCATTTGGAGATGGTAATGGAAGTCTGACCAAACTCAAACACTTTGAAATGTGTGGCGACATTCCATAACCATGAACCGCCTGTGTTCTTATTGCAGCTAACGCTCATTATTGCTCACTGTCCTGACCAGGGCCCGTTAGTAACTGCTCACCAGCGGGGCCTATGTTTGACGCATGCATAACAGCATACTTCCCAGCTGTCTCATTTTTCTCCTCTATTCCATTTTTATAGCCAGTGGGGACTTCGGGGTTTTCGGGTGAACTCAGCAAGAACACAACTGTTAGGACATCACATGGAATCAAAGCTGATTCCACCAGTATAGTGAATGTGTTCGTATTTCATGAATGCCGATCTCACCCCACAATGTAGGAATATTTCCTATTCTTGTAAAATCTAAAGGTGGGTTCACACAGGGCATGTCTTCCTCTGGTATCTGAATTAATAAAGAGAGGCACAGCCCCCCGGCCGGCTCCTTGGAAACATCTTACATGATGCCGCGCTTACATTGTGATGACTTTTAGCAGATTCAGAGTAAATTGCTGCTTGTTCGATCTCCTATTTCTCCACTTTTTATGAGGAATAGGAGACTTGCTGTCTGTGGTGGTCTCTACAGTGATAGCGAGATTTGCGTTTATGGCTGAAGTTGGTCTGGTTTATTGCATCTAAAAGTCTCATGAAATGTTGGGAGCTCTTTACAGTAAAAAAATATACTTCATCCAACACGCCACGGTTATCAAACAGCTACTCGTCTGCAAACCCCTTATTGTTTTTGTTCTCTTATTAAATCGAGAAAACTATTCACCATATTTACTACCCCTTAATAAATAATATTTGTGCAGATTGGGTAATGGGCTTAATGACAATTCCTCTATTCTTTTTATTTATGTGGTGGGTTAATCTGTAGCTCTCATAATCTTCTGTTGGATGCTTATGATAACTGACGTAGAGCGTTTAATATTTCAGCACGTCACAATTTACGTTGTGAAACACATTCAGACAGCTGTTGAGCGCCGTACTTCATTGTGATTATATAGTCCTTGGAGTATTTCCTCCTCAATTATTATTTCCTTGGAACATACACCATGCAAACCACATTTGAATGAACAGATGAGAATGTGCATGTTAAATGCTGCATGTCTGCTATACATTGTATTTCAATGTTTCTCACCGGACTGTGGACCTTCTTGTTGTAGAAGACATTGTTTGCTGGAGACCAGACTCTTCTTCTAAGTAAATTGTGATGAGAATGCGCCATGGGCTGCAGTACATGCCCAGTTTGTAGCGTAGTCTAACGGTTAGATGTCTTCAGAATAGGGAGTGTTGGCCAAGGAATGGACCGTTTGAGCAATTGAACACACGCTGTGAGATAACTGCAGTTTATGAAGCGTGTTTGATCCCCTTTTCCTCGCACTCAGAGAGTCTGGCCAACAATAAACCGTGTCCAAGAATTCCCTGGATATCCGAATGGGTCCTTTTAACACGTTCTGTTGCACTGGATTCTGTATTTTTACTGCCCTTGCTGCAAGAAAATATTTTGTGGTGCAACAAATGCTTTTTTGTTCACATGTAAAAGAGTGTGTAGGTTTTTTATACTTTCTTCTGGTAAACATATGTGTATAGAAAAATGAGCTTGTTAGTTTTTCTTCATAACTAATAATGTCTACTGATTTTTTTTGCCACAGTGAATATCACCGAATATGTTGTGGGAACAATTAAACCCCAGAGTAGCCCCATATAAAACCAGAATGTATCTACTTTTCTCCAAATGCGAACTAAAACAAAAAGCAAAAACAACCCAGTGCCAGGGCTCATTCAGCCCAGCTTAAAATTCACGTCCCCCTTAAGTATTAAACTAAAGTATAAGGAAATGAATGTTTTAGGTTTGGTTTTTTTTTTACCTTTTTTTGGTATCTCAACAGTTAAATGTGTTGACGACCCACAACTGAGTTTTTTTTAATAGGTGGAATATGGAATAATAACATGTTTCTTCTAACACATGTCAGCTAAAACCTATTAAATTCATGTTTGTGGTGTGTTCTTCTCCTGCCATGCCAGGCAGCTGCCTCTCTTAAACTCTCGTGCAGTCACAAATTGCTGATTTTCTGCGAAGTGTTTCCAAGCGTCAGTGGGCCCTTTCAATGACTTCACGCTCAGTTGTGTCCTCTGGATGCCAAAGCCCAACATTTGCAATCTCTTTGGTTACGTGGTGGGGCTGATCTCAGTAGTTTGGAGTCGGAGTGAGTACACAATATGATAACGCCTGTTCCTTTCCTCTCTTGGAAGTGGGGGATGACACATACATTATATTGAGGTGAGGTAGCAGAGATACAGCTGCTGTTTGTAAAATCAGCTTACACACTGTGGTGCAGGGTGTCTCCTGGAAATCCAACAATAGAATGTTCGTTATCACAGTAAAATGTGTCCGGAGAATGACAAAGGTAACAGAAACCCATTTAGTTCCATATAAAATAAATATTTGCAGCTACCCTCTTTGTACCAATAGGTACTAGTGTGTTTTTACCCCTGTTTCTGGATGACCGCACATTTGGGCCATCATTTAATTTTAAGGCCAACAGTCTGGATCTTTTTTAGCTATTTTAATATCTGAAGACATTGACTGCTGGTTCTCCGAAAAAATCCCATTTCGCTATAAGAAAAAAACATTGACTCCTGTATACTTTCATAATATTTGATAAGGCAACATAGTAATTTAGGTTAAAAAAAGTCCATAAAAAAAAGTTCAACCCGCCTGAGGAAGGCAAAAATTCCACAATCTGATTTATCAGTGGATAAACAAGTTATAATTAATCACGTCCTTATAAGCAGTTACATACAATAGAAACAATAGGCACACGAGAGAAACTATTTTTCATTGTTTCATTAGTTTACTGTAACAGGGGTTCAGAAAGTGATTAATTGTCCATTAATAAATAATGCATTATTTATGGCTTATGGCCCTTTTCTCTGTCCTGAAAATGTTTTTCCTTTTTTTGTGATCAGTGTCCTCAATTTAAGGACCCATCTGGTCACCATAGGCTTGGTGCATCTAGAACGTATATTTGGTCGTCACTTTACATGTAATGCTTTAGTAGCCTAGAATGAGAGATAAACAAATATCAGTCAGTTGACATGTAAATAAATATACATTGATGGGTTGGAGCCGGTACATTTTGACTATGCTGGTCGGGGAGACTTTCTTATGGATTAATAATAACCAGTAGTATAAATTGCATGTACTAATTGCCAGATTCCAGTACAATAAGGATTGTCTTGTCTGGGATTGGTGCAAGTCCAGCCAATAAGAGCTAATATTAGCAGCTTCATTATGTAGGCCAGTGGTTTTAAGTCTAGGGCTTGCGAGTCGCAAACAGGCCTACGTACCCTTCCTTGAAAACAAGTAATTTAATTATTTTTTACTTAGAGGTCTAAGCTTACTCTGGAATATACAAAAAGTGTGGCTGGAACTGTGGCCCTTGACTCCCTTAGTTTGAAACCTTCTATTCTGTACTCACACAAAGTCAACTTTGATATATTGGAGGTTGTTCTTCTCTACAATGATAACGGAGATCCTTGTGCTTTACGAACGTTTTAAACCAAGATAAATCTTGGATATAATAAGGAGATTCCTAAGTAAATTTACTTCACAGGAGTCTGCTATGTAGCACATGACAGGCAAGTTAATTTTTTTTAAAGGCTGCTCAAGAAACCAAGAAAGCATAATACACTCCGTCGAACCAATGATAAAATCAGATTTGTTGCATGCCAGAAGAGACTACATGGACGATAATCCACCATAAAAAGCTACAAGCGCGTTATATAAAGGAAACAAAAAGATAACAACGAGGAGTCAAGTCATACCTGCTATGCTTCATCTCTCTGCGATGCTGGCTTTGAGCAGTGAAGGGTTTATCAGCTACAGAATGTGGTTATGGTGCGTGAAATCTTAGAAGCTATCCTTATAATATGGCTTTTAATTAGTACGGGATCAAGGGGCTTATGGAAGAGACCCTGCCTTTGCCTCCTCGCTATAAAGTTGAGCATAGTAATCATAAGAGGTGTTAAAGTGACAGGTCTGTTAAGCTCATTAGACACAGTATGTGAACATGAACAAAATGGGTGGCGTGACCACAGACTAGAGCATGACCTGAACATGACAAGCCAAGGAAGAAAACGTTGCTGTAATAAGAGTGGAACATTAAAAAGCTTAATTAACGCATTGAGGTATTATGTATAGATAAATGCACAGATGCATACATTCTTTATTCCATTAAGAGTGTTTTCTTTATACCCCATTACATACAATGTCACTGCTTATTGAATTAGAAATAATACATCTATTGTTTGACACCCCACCCCATAAACTGCAGAGATTAAACACTGTTATTCCAAAGTCTTTTGGAGATAGTTCTATAATATCTTAAGACAGTAGAAGGATGTTTACATTTCTCCAGTTCTTCACAGGTACATTACTTAGCTTCTGATTTTACAGGGGATTATTTATTGGCTGCAGCATTTTCTATCCTGACACTTGAGAAAAATAATTATTTTCTTGTTCGATAAGTACAGTGTCGCTGGTTCGGGTCAGTGATCCAAATCTCTTGCCTTTAAGGACCAAGGCTTTTTGGTATGTCAGAATGGTCAAAGCCTACCTTAAAAAACGTCCGCTCCCACCAACTACTGCTGGTCCCTCTAAATTATAGGGACCAGAACGCTGTTATCTGACCCGGCTTCTCCTTAGTGGCCCAGCAACTGCTTTCAAGCCCACCCACCAGTGTACAAAGTGAGAGGGTTTTCTCGATGACATGCTCAACCCCGACACCTGGAGGAGCAGATGTCTTTCCTGAAAATCAGTCTGCCCAAATGAGGTTGTTCAGCACTCAATATTCAAAGCCAATGAGGTCCTAGTGCATCTGCTTTATCACATTCCTTACTGGGGATCAGTTCTTTTAATTTTTCAAATATTGGGTAAATTCAACCCTATATCAAATAGCTGGATGTTTGTCTGCCAGTGCCTACCTAGGCTCAGTGCCTTACTACTGCCGCTGCTCTGTCACCTTCCTCACGCTTTGGGATGATTTTTTTTTCTCTTTTGGATATTGGGGTATCCAGTCCTGCACCAAGTGGCTGGATGTCTCGATCTGCAAGTGCCTACCTCCTGCTGCTGCTGCTCCTCTCTCCTTTCTTACGCTGTAAATTTTTTTGAATCTTGGGGAAATTCGTCAAAATGGTCCAAATGCTGCTGAATGTGTTTGTATTGGTGCAGTGCTGCTGGTGGTCCTACAGAGCAAAATAGGTATCCCCCCTTTGGGAACCCCCAAATGTCTTTTCTGAATCAAAAAAGGCCTAAATTTCATCTAAAAGCACGGTCAGAAAACTACACGAACATGGAGAAAATGATTTTTGCTTGCCATGCCCAAGTCTAATTTCCAGTTAGTATAGAAGAATGCATTGGGAACACAACAATCTATACATATGTATATGTACAGAACCCAATCAGCTGAGAGATAGTGAAGCAAAAAAAATAAATGGGGAAAACTGTACCTTTAAGCAGCAATCTGTGCATTTTTTGAGTAGAAATCTAAACTGCAGGTAGACCTAAAGACTTCAAACTGGAAATGTGGACTCCTTTCTGTAGGTTTCTCTAATTAACACCTGTGATTTTGAGGACAATATTGGGAAAAACCATAACACAGACAAAGGGAACATATTTTTTTTTCTTCTTTCTTACATGTTTTGGGAGTGTCCTGAAGAATGTTTTATAAAACTTGGTTATTCATAACATGCACTTTTGTCTTGCATAAAAGGACTACAATGAAGAGGTTTTTGATAATAATGAGACTGAATGGACAGTTTCTGGTACAATCTCTATTGAAGATTATGTATGCTCTAAACCAGGGGTGTCCAACCTGCGGCCCTCCAGCTGCTTCAGGACTACATCTCTCATACTCCTCAGCCAGCCCCTTAGCTGGAGATGTAGTGCTGCAGCAGCTGGAGGGCCGCAGGTTGGACACCCCTGCTCTAAACACTAGATAGCTTGCAGCCCTTCAGCTGTTGAAGAAATGCACATTTCAGGAGGGTCTGCCATCTTCAGCCAAAGGGGTTGCAGTCGCAATGGACTCCATGGAGTCTAGTGAAAGGGACAATGGGGGTACGGAGACACAAATACGCTAGGGAAGACTTTATTGGACTGCCATTTCAGAACCAGTTACGGCAAACAGAGACGGAATTAGCAATGTTGGAAGGAGCCCTCTACTGATAAGGTCTGACCTCCTCTGACATTGGGAAGTACATGTGATATTTCTTGGATAGCAAACTGTTCTGGGAATTCCCATAATCCTTCTGTCTTCACTGTAATAAATTCAAGAAGCCAGTTTTTCAAAATGTGACTTTTTATTATTTATGTATATAAATTAGACACCATAGCACCATACACTTGAAAAGAAAACCAGTCACAGAGTTGAGAAGGAAAAAGTAAAACTGTTTAAGCAGCAAAATTACGCTGCTTAAAATGTTTTGGGAAAACATCAGAAAAACTGCGCATGGGAAGAGAAGAAATTATAATGCAACCAAGTCATTTTGGTTCCAAAAAATCTTTGTTCTGTAGCATCTTTTCTGAAAATAATAGGTTAAACAGTGTTTAGTGGGCAGAAAATCTATCCCTCAAAGGCACCATAAGTTAATTGTTTAGAAACTCATGGGCGCTTTGTAGCTTAAGGTATTTCTTTGTATAGAGATATTTTATAAAACCTATATTTTACGATGGAGAGAACCTGGCCACCATGGTGGTTTCTTCATTCTATCTGTGCAAGGTTCTTGGAAGATTGGGGATCTTAATAAATATTAAATCATGATAATACCCACCAAAAGGTGAAAGCTGTTTATTTACTTTGAAAGCAATGGACCTCCGAACCTGAACCAAAAATTTCTAGTGAGCAATAGAAAATAGGGAAAGAAAAAGTCAAATAAAACGTGTATATCTGCCTTCTGACTCCATATTGTGTCAGACGTTGCATAGGATACACTTGTGCAAGACAACGGCCTTCCCCACTCCTGGAATATCACACCTACGGCTCACTAGAAGTTCTCTGCTGCTGTGGAAAACACTCAGACATCGTCGTATTTGTGTTTTAAGTAGTCTTTCATGACTCTTGCAATCGGGAGCTGATCCAGTAGCTTGAGTTTCTGCATTCCTATACAGTGACGTATTTTAATCCGGCATAAATCCTGAAGAAACCGTGGCTGTCCTAGACAGGGAAAAAGAATGTTAGCAATGTCAAAATGGTGTAATGATGGTGTAAATTAAGCCACCCAACAACAAAAATTAAAAATTCCAACCCTGCGCCGGCGCCATTTATATCAGCTTGACAAATGATGCACCTTATCCATCTACAGCATGGAAGCTTTGAGGATCAATACATAAGAACATAAGAAAAGTATATGGACGACGAGATTTAGATTACTCAAATTTTTTTTTGGATATGCAACGTTGCCATTGAATTGGATCATCCCTTCTGTTACTGGACATATGATATGGTTACTGAACTGCCATATCACCTTTGTGCATTTATTTGCTCTGTAAAAAAAGCTATTAATAAAAATGTTTTCCACAGAAACCACACTTAAAGGATCAGTGCATCTGTGAATTAGTCCAATTATCTTCACAATGGGCTATCCCAGCCATGCATAGCGAAATATTGACCTGTTCACATATTTAAATGGCAAGACAGGCTAAAGAAACATAATTTTAGCGCATAGGTAATCTTCTCCCCATACAAAATAAAATGTCCTCCATTAAATGACAATATATCTTCTTTCATTAACACGTAGCTATAAACGAGGGTATTTTATCTTCCAATGCGTAAATAAGCACCCTGAAACATATTCACACAGAGATCTGGAATGGTTATTAAAATTATTATATGATATAAAGGTCTAATGGCATGCAAGCAATGAGAGAACCACACAAGCAACAAAAAAGTCTATCGATGTTTCAGTCCCAAAAACCCGGACCTTATAAACATACAGTTAAATAAAAATGAAATATTCAAGCGGCAGAACTGTGCAATAAAGCCATACCTGCTATACAAAAACAAAACAAAACAAAAAAAAACCGCACACACTTACAACAAGACTTCTAGGTGTGCTTGTGCTACACACGCAATCCGGAAAACTGAGCTGCAAAGCATGGCCAATGGTATATTTTTATTTATTTTTTTTTAAATAAATGGACACCTTCATGGTATATTTACCGAGGTTTATGTTTCCTACCCCTCTGGAATTCTGAAAGCACCGTGTGCTCTCCTGACCAACTCAGACCATGTGCCTTACAAGCTCCCTTGAGAATCACCTTGAAGTGTTCTCCAGGAACAATAGCTTCCAGGTTTACTTTTTTTTTTCATGTTATTACAACCAGTAACTTCCAAAGCCAGAACTATTAACAGTGTGGGGTTTATCAGAAGCTGTGTCAGAAACAATTACTCATTCTTGGATGGATATGAATGAAAATGAAAACAACAAAGAAGGTTACAGGCGAAAGGTCGCTGGTAACACCCAGTTCAGTGCGATCTCTGCCGGAGAGCCCGAAGAGTCATTAATTCCAAACATATACTGAGCAAAGCAAGAGCTACACCTAAGAACAAAACGAGGAGATTATGGTGACATACAGATTATTGCTATAGTGGTACTGGCTTGGAGTAGGGAGTATAATAAATTACGCTGACTCTCGTTGTTGGGAGGGACACTGGCCATATTACTACGATTGTCCCAATCTATGTGGTAAGGGCCAGTGGGCTGCAGGAACAGGTAGGAAATGTTCCTCTGTCCCAAAGTTCTTTTTAAGAACTGTATAGATAATTGCCCAGCTTTGTTTAGGACATTGCTTGACGTCCAGTTTCTGAATTCCATTATTGGTCTGTAACCTACCAACTGGGAGCCTGATTTGAGATGGAGAAAAAAAAACAAAAAAAAACCAACAACAAAAAACCACACATTGTATAAAAAGTTATTTCACTACGATTCCCAGAATCTGCCTCCCTCCCAGTATTATTACATCTGTTAAATATGCATCCCTCCAGCATCTTGCATTGCCCTCATCAACCAGCATCGTATGGGTTTCTTCTTATGACTTGTAAACAAGCCTTACTTGAACAAAAATGAAAAGCCCAACAACACTGCAGGGGTGGGAAGACCTGCCAGCTTTTCCTTCTCGCAAGAGGACAAAATATCAAGGGTATTATTACTTGCGTTGCTCCAGGTCTCAGTTACAACTGGGGGGGGGGGGGGAGAAAAAAAACCATACACGAGCACCAATTCCAACAAAATTCTTACAGTTTTCTTCATTATAATATAAATCCTTCAAAAGGAGGATGTGTTTTTGATTCAATTCGCTCTGTGCCTCTGCCAAAAACATTCTATGACACTAACAAGATTAGGAAGGAGTAAAATCACACCCAGTGTGCGCGTCTGGGACTAATACAATACAAAACAGCAACATATTGACTTCCAGGCGGATTGGCATTTCTTTCCATGACTACCAGACCATGAACATTACAAGAATTTATGAGCAGTTTTCAGTAACACGTATGAGCTCAGCCCAATACCATTTCTCAGCCACAGAAATATGCAGGCAGTTAAGGAGCAGAACAATAAGAAAATGGCCTGCATTACAGGTGCCGTCAAGCTGTTTCTACGATGGATAGTGAACTTATTCTGGCAATAAAATTTCATGATAACGTTGCGTGACAGAGCTGCTCGGGGTGGGAGTCCATTTCCCCCTCGAAAAATAGGTTGGCACAATCAGGAAGATGCTTAACACCGTTTCCTCGAAGTCCCTTGGGGGACTTGCTAAAACTCAAGTCATATGCCATTAGGGTGCCTCCATGAAGCCTACATTAGAGTCGTTTCATGCCCCTGATTTCACAATACAATAAAAAGAGCCTACTCCAGTGAGCGTAGGCCCTGTATAATGCATGGGTAATCATCATCATCCTTGATAATAGATAGGGAAGTCGAGCCATTTCTTAATTTATGAAGTAATCCACAGAATGAGACATGTGAAATCAAGAACCCCATAATGGCATCTACTGAATATAAATAAGAGCATTCACAAAAACCAGGACATTCTAAGCCAATGTTGTCAGCCTTTACATGCCTTACTCCAACTTTGCAAGAGATTGGTGGTAATAGGGCTACTGAAAAAAAGTGTCAAATTGGCCCAAATAAAATACCCTGGGTTGTCTTCTCTAATGATGTAGTTTCATGACGTTTTGAAGTTATAGTCCCAAACAGTTTAAATTTGTGAAAAGAACCCCAAAACTAGGAGTTTGAGGGGGGGAATGTTCAACTTGAAAAATATCCCCTATAAATGGAAAAAATAGATGATAATAAGGGGTGGTTTCCAAGTATAATTTTGGTGGTCAGGGCTGCGAGATACAAAGCAAGTGCACTCCATGATGCCTGAAATCTGTACTTCCATCTAGAGTCCCAACACAACAGTTGGTACCATGAAAGATGGTCCGGGGCAGAGACGCTCCGTCACAAGGATATAAGGCGCACCTAATGAAGAATACTGAAAAATTTTTATTTCTTCCTAATTGTTTTCCTTTTAATATTAAGTTTCAAAAACTAAGCAGCTTCACACCCTGTAATGGACAGGTTCATGATTACGCTCAGTCCAGCTACTGCTTCATAATCTGAAGCATCCGCAGTTTCTCACGTGGTTCTAAAGGAGATGGCATAGGTCAATGTAAAAGGGATATAATTAGGGTTGAAACAAGCAATGCACTAAAGCGATAATAATCGATAATGAAAAGAAATCATTATTGATTATAGGTCGTTTCATTAGTTGGTCTGGGTACAGCACGCACTATTGTTTTAAAGTTAAAGTTTAACTTACTTCAGACAGATGCTAGAAAGAAGCTGAATGGAGAAGACATGCCAGACTGCTGTGAGGTGTGTATTAACTCCCTCCATTCCACCTTTCTCTCTCCCTCATCTCATCATTAACTCCCCCTCCCACCCTCTGGTATGCAAATTAAATCAACTTTAACCCTTCGTTCTGATCTGGTCCCCAGTTCCCATAATTACACCCCGCGGTCCTCTTGTTAAAATTAATTTTAAATAAATGGAAAAAAATGCTTATTTTATATCCGATTAATCGGAAAAAATAAAAACAAATTGGCCAACTAATTGTTTACGAAAACAATCATTAGTTGCAGCCCTAGATATAATAAGCAGTTAATAGCACAAAAATTTGGATTTACAGAAACAAAAAAGGTGAGGAGGGCCCTTCTCAAACAAACATACAATCTAATAATAGGGGTGACCTCTTATAAATGCATGTTATGTATCACCGGTTCTGTTCATGGATCCTGCAATAAACTGGAATCCCATAACATTGCTTTAGTGCACCCAGGCAGCGCCTGTTAATTCTCTGCAGTCTGGATGTTGGTAAAAATATGTTCACCAACAGAGTCTAAGAGACCAGAGCAGAAGAAATAAAGTCCATCGAGTTCTTTTAATAGGAAATGCAAAACCAACATATCTGAAGAAAGCAATAAACCCATTGTTACTATGGCGGTCGATTTGGAAAGTCATTATGTTTCAGCAAGTTCTGTCCTAAAGTGCCGCAGATTACGTTACGGAAACCTGCTGTCTGTGTCCGGGCTGCAGCACGTTTAGAAGCAGATCACCGCCCTGTTGAGTCAGTAAACGGACAGCTCTTCATGCAGTCAATAACCATTCTGAAAGCAAACCATGGTTGAGCTGCATCATCTGCCAGAAGAGTGTTCGGCACAAGGCTCCTTAAACCTCTGATGTCGTCGTCTCCACCACCAGTATATTACATCAAAGGGCAGGTTTTGGAAAGGAATGCACACGTTGAGATTTAATACTGTTTGCAGTAATGGGGTCCTGCATTTCGTGTGTGCGGCACATGATAATATTTTCGATATTATCTGGCTTTGTCAAGATATTAACCCTTTAACAAACTGAAGGTAGCAGAGGGCATAGCCACAAAACATGCTTATGATTTCAGAACCTGTTCATCCTGGGGTTAGTAAATAAACACTCTTTCCACAGCTGGAAAGAGGCAAAACATCTGGATCAACTGCTTTTTTCCAGGACATGTGGTCGTAAAAGATACAGATGATATCTGCAACGCATAGAACGATGATAATATAATGAACTTTGCGGCTGTGACCTAAGCATTCTGTATTGTATCGATGAATTATGATCATTTCACGAGAAAGCATATTTAACACGCAGAGAATGGCTAATATGCTTTAGCACCGTCACAGCTGGCACTGGTATTTCACAACAATCATAATAACGATCCACTGGTATTTCACAGCATTTTGTTCCAACTCATATTGACCAATAAATGTGTTACCATAGCATTACATACATACACACACATAATCAGACCCACTGACCACTTTATTAGCTACACCTTGCTAGTACCGGGTTGGACTTTTGCCTTCATTCTTCGTGGCATATTTTCTCACTGGATATTTTCTCTTTTTTGGACCGTCTGGTACCAACAACCATGCCATGTTCAAAGTCACTTAAATCCCCTTTCTTCCCGGCTCTGATGTTCGGTTAGAATTTCAACAAGTTGTTTTCACCACACGTACATGCCTAAATGCATTGGGTTGCTGCCATGTAATTGGTGGTACGCACTACACAGCAGCTTTGACGCCAGGATTTTAAATATCCGTACGAGCAACTCTATTGGTTGCCGGCAAGGGCCTCCTCTGCCATCAACCAATGAAGTGCACCTGTACTTCATTAGTTGATTACAGACGAGCCCCCTGCTGGCGACCAATAGAGTCGCTTGTACAGACTTAAAATCCTGGTGCCGCAACTCGGCCGAGAGAGACCACTTGTCTCCCAGCTCCAAGAGTTTAAGGTCCATATGAACGAACAATAGAGTCGCTTGTATGGACCTTTAAGTCTCGGAGTGGGGAGATCATGCTTCCATCAACCAATTAGTTGATGCCAGAAGAGGCCCCTGCAGGCGACCAATAGAGTCGCTTGCACATCCCTTTAACTCCTGACGGGGAACCTACGGATTTTGACTCCCGTTATCTACGCAGCATTGCAGGGGTTAACGGGAGCGGAAATCCATAGGTTCGCCTTCAGGAGTTTAAGAGCCATAAGAACGACTCACTTGGTCGCTGGCAGTAGTCTACCAATAGAGTCGTTCTTATGGCCCTTTAACTCCTGACGCGGAACTTGGCCTGGGGAGACCGATTCCCGCTCCAAGAGTTAAAGGTCTATACGAGCGACTCTTGGTCGCTAGCAGGAAGCTCCACTGTCATTGGTTGATGGGAGACAAGCCCCCGTCGGTGACCAATAAAGTCACTCGTACAGACTTTAAAAATCCTGGTGGCACAACTTGGCTCCAAGGGTTAAATGTCCGTACGAACGACCAATAGAGTCGTTTGTATGGACCTTTAACTCTTGGAGCGGGAAGACCATGGTCTTCCCCAGGCCAAGTTGCGCCGTCAGGAGTTAAAGGACCGTGCGAGTGAGTCTATTGGTCGCCTGCAGGGGCCTGTTAGGGACACTTGCATGCCCCTTTAACTCCTGACGGCGAACTGGTTGATGCCAGAGGAGGCCCCTGCAGGCGACCAAGAGTCGTTCGCACGGCCCTTTAACACCTGACGGCGAACCTACGGATTTCTGCTCCCGTTAACCCCTGCGATGCTGCATAGATAAGGTAGGCTAGATGGGGAAGGGACCAGGGAGATTAGTAAACGAAGACGAACACGAAGTGTTGTGTGTCTTTGTATACGTTTTGCTGCTGCCACGTTCGTATGTTCAGTATCCGGACGGAGAGATATATATATTTTTTTTTTATTATTTATTTATTTGTTTACACACACACACACACACACATTATAAACTTCAATAACTATCACGATTATCAACACTGGATGCCACCTAATGTACCACAACTACAAAAATAAAATGCTGCTTATTTAGCTAACAAAGAGCCAAAGCATTTTATTAAGTTTAATTAAACAGCAGTGAAAAATGGGTTTAACCCCTTAAGGACAATGGGCGGTCCCTAAACCCATTGAAAATGCATTTTGAGCCCGTACATGTACGGGCTGTCATTAAGGGGTTAAGGTGCAAGAGGAAAAAACAAAAACAAAAACTGTATTCTGTACCCAAATATATTTTAGCAAGCAGGTGATATTAAATCTAAGGAAAGAGCCTCTTGTCCTTGTAGCAACAGAAAACTTTTGCTGACCGCATAGAAACTGTGATCTTTATTTTGAGATTACCAAACATTGAGCTCATTATTTTTTTGGGTAAATCAAAATTTCTTTATTTTGAAATTTTCAATAAAAGACAGGGTACAGAAGGGAAAAAAAGGGGACGAGGGTAAAACAGAAAGCGAATATCGCATGTAAAGGTCCACAGTGAGACATTACAATATATATGAGAGGCATGATGTAAGATAATAGCTCGGAGACGCGTAGAACGAGCCAGACAGCAAAAGGCATTGAGGTGTAATGGACATAACAGCATAGAGCGGCCCGTAGAGTACGTCCATGCAGAAAACGAGTACTGCAACGGGAGACCCGGAGTAACCTAGCACAATGTACAAGAGACAGGTGATATAACAATCTTGCTTGAATTAAGTGCACACATGGTCTCCACGGAAGAGACTACCGTGCACCCGAAATGGGATGCCAATTGAAAAGGTCACAGTACACATATTGGCCATAATGTGTTATAACTATATCCACAGAGCTGTACATATGTAGGGGCGCAGCTATTATGAGCACCATAGTTAGAAAGCTACAGGGCCGTACCTGTTGCCGTGCAATTCAATCTGAAACAGGCGTTAGCAAGTAGTCAATACAAAGACAGTAACAGACCCGTTTGAACATAGAAGGTGCCCCCTCCAAACCTTAGTGAGCTAAATGATTCCAGCCGAGTTCCACTGCACCTAGAAGCCCAAAATCAGGGCCCATGTCATGGAGTAAGAAGGCAGGGCACCTGTGGACGTAAAAGAGCCCCACAACAAGAGGCAATACAGTACATATAGTAACACCTCATAGAAGGGCCGGCAATTATCATAGAAGGCACTGTGGTGGTGCATAAATGTAGGCTAGAGGAGCTCGCATACAAGCAGCCCCAAAACTAAAGGAGACGCACTGAGACGGGCGAATAAGGGGAGGAAGCACAGGGAGGGCAAGAGGTATGGGGAAGAAGGGAAGGGAGAGAGAGCGAGAGAGGAAAAAAAAAAAAAAAAAAAAAAAAAGGGGGGGGGGGGGGGGAAGCCTCTACACAACCCCACCTGGCCGCCCCCACCGAACACAGCCCAGTGGAACTAATTCAACATCGGGCGAATAAGGGGGCCAGCGACAAACTCCAGCCAGTGAAACCAAGTCTTCTGATATCTCCCCTCCGCACCCGTGGCAAGCAAATGCAATTCCTCTAGAATCCTAGTTTGCTCAACGCGGAGTACCCACTCCTTAAATGTAGGCGGGGTAGGATCACCCCAGTGCAGCGGGATGAGCGCCGTAGCAGCTGTGAGGAGGTGGCGCGTAATAGACCTGCGGAACCAACGCTCCGAGAGGGGGGTATGAAGGAGAAGACAGAACTCCGGCGTGAACGGGAACACGCGATCTGTGAGGGTTTGCAACTGGGCGTGTATAGATTTCCAGAAAGGAACTATCCGAGGACACTGCCACCACAGATGCAGGAGAGAGCCTGGGGAGGCGTCACATCGGTACGTCGGTACCACAGGGCGAGTAGTTTGTACAACATTTCCTGGTTGTTAGAACTCCGGGAACAGCAATGGGTGAAGGTGCAGATCTTAGCCCATTGTTCCAGCGTAAGAGTAATCTGCAGCTCGGATTCCCACCGCCCCATAAACGCGGGGGGCACCGGGTTGAGAGCCTCAAGTAGTAGGCCATAAAGCCGCGAGATGCCGTGCGGCGGAAGCGCCGCAGCAACACATAAGTCTTCAAATACCATAAGTGCTCGCGACAGCTCGTGTCTCCAGGGGAACGACCGCACAAAGTTGCGTAATTGTGCATAGCGGAACGCATCCAGAAAAGAGGGAGGGGAGTGAAAGGAAAGCTGATCTAAAGGCCTCAGACCCTCGCCAGAAAGGTAAGAGGGAATCTCCGACCCCCCAGCCCCAGCCGAGACCGAGAAGAGGGAACCGCCCATCCCAGGGGGGAATGAGCTCATTATTTTATGCCAATCTCATTTAGTAATCTTCTCCAAGATGTTTATCATCTAGAGG
Source organism: Sceloporus occidentalis (assembly GCA_023333645.1). Classification (NCBI taxonomy): domain Eukaryota; kingdom Metazoa; phylum Chordata; class Lepidosauria; order Squamata; family Phrynosomatidae; genus Sceloporus; species Sceloporus occidentalis. Next base: position 6,035,322 of record JALMGF010000026.1, on the reverse strand, counting down.
ATTCTTAATGAGATTCTTTTTAAACTTGCCTCCACTGTTCTTCAAAGGAATCTAATTTCATCGGTCAGCACTCGATCTTCTTGACTGAAAGGGCGCTAGCCTTGCCAATTCTTCGGGAAAGATTTATATACTCTCATTAAAGGGAATTTATGAAGGTTTAATTCAAAAGGGTTCCTTCCTTTTGAACAGTTTTGGCGTGCAGCACGTTACGCGACGTGCTTCACTTAATGGCTTTCATAAACCTGGCAAATTTAGCACTAGGATGGTTTCATCTTTACCCTGCCAGGAGAGGCAGGAACAAGGAGAGCGATGCCACTCATCCCACGGCACTAAGTTAAGAGCCGCACCGACTGCCACACCCAAACCCCGCTCAAATAAATATTAAATATTAACAAAATTCCCAAAAAGCTTGGGTATTGTTCATCCAGACGTATCTGCCGAATTACAGAGCCTCTATAGAGATCTGTATAAGACAGCCGAATAAGTGCTTGCCGGAAATGTATGTTAGGTGACATGGCTACCTGGCGCTTATCCAGCGCTGGATGCAGTGACTTCATCATTTTGAAAGATATGCCCAGACTTCTAGTGATAATGTTTTTACAGAGGAAACGCAGACTGGCAACGACGGCACAGAGAGCAGCAAACGGCAATTATAAAGACATTGCGTTTATGCACTAAAGGGAAAGTTGACAGTAGAGTTGTGGTTTTAATCCTCATCCTTCGTTATTTATTATAAAAAGGCAACATCAGCAAGTTTCTCCAGTGTGAAGGGCTGCTATGGCCCTGTATAATACACAATTCAATAGTTGGGGAGACATTGAAGTCTCCTTGAATGAACTTTATATTATACAGGGCCAGACAGGCTCTTCCCGCAGCAGAAGCTCACTGGGACTGGATGTTCATAATGTATAGTAAAGTCATGGAGGTGAAACAGAGCTCTCCCTTTAGTGAATAAGCCGAGCTGTGAGAGGCGAAGGACAATACACATGGCGGCTATAAATCAGTCTTATGGTTCGTATCTGCCTGGATGCCATTGTTTGAATTAATACTAAAATCATACTACAGAAAGTACGTTCTGACCAATAGGAAGCATTGGTTTCAGGTCGGGAAGGAGCTTTATCTGACAGAGTATACGATGCCCTCTAGTGGACAAAGTGCGATTGTAACATATTAACCACAGTCAGCAAAGAGAAGAAACAAGACAATTGGATAAAAGAGCTGACATTGACTTCTCTGTGGTATAAGAAAAAATGTATATTTCAAAGCACAGTCTAGTGTCCCATACTTTAAGTGTGTTAAAATATTTTCATCAACCTATATGGGAATAAAAATGTAAGTACTTCCTGTTAGGAGAAGCTAACCTGCAATACACTCCCCCCCCCCCCTTTCATAGTCCCATTTTCACACCACTTTTGGCTGCTTGAAGCAGTCAATCAGTGGCATAAAATGTGCTCCAATAATATCAATAAGAGCACTTTCTGTGCATGGAGGCTGGCATGGAGTATAGCCAAATGTATCTCCTTCAAGAGCTGGAGGGAGAGAAGAAGCAAATGCATGGATCCTGCCGAATTCCCTGCATGCGTTTGGAGAAACAGGAGAATATTAATAATGTTAAAGGGACATGCCTCTATCAGGGGCATTAAAGTGCACATGATAGCTGGGTGCCCCTTTAAACATTACTACAGAAACACTTTGCATTATATCCCAAATTGACGTATACACAGCCTCACCTGTCTGCTCCCACCTCGGTCAGCAGAAGACTATTATTTTCTCACAGGAAAGTGTTTCTTAATTATCTGCCATATATATGGGGTAACTTGGGAACAATACCTTTATGTCTAATGTTTTGTATTTGAATGCGGTAACAATGAATAGCATTAAGCATGCAGAATACGTAGCATCACTTACTTCCTGCTTCCTGGAGGAAATCCAAACAGGGCCGGCTAGCTCCGGATATGCTTAACGACACGGCCAGTGGGGTCTGACCTTCATAGTTCCTAGTGTTCGTGTCTGCCCCATAATTGTACAACATGCGTGCGCAGAGGACATCATCACGCAGGGCGGACAGGTGAAGGGGGGTCTGCCCGTCCTCCAGCCGCCCTAAATTTGTGTCAGCCCCCCTCTGCAAAAACATGCGGCAGTATGAATGGTTGCTCCTAATCACAGCATAGCGGAGTAGGAACCCGTTTTGGACATCAATATTGGCGTTGTGGTCCAGAAGGATCTTGACACAGCTGGATCTTTCTCGGATGATGGCAAGCTGGAGAGGAGTTGTTCCCTTGTCACTTAAGGGGTCAACCTCTGCCTTGAACTCCAGAAGCAGCCTAACAAAAGAGTCCCTGCCATAGTGGGCAGCCACATGCAACGGCGTCCATCCGTCATTGCTCTTAGCATTGATGACATCACTGCGGTACTCAGACTCCAGCATGAGGCGTGCAATTCGTGCCCTCCCGTGCATGGCGGCATAATGCAATGCTGTGAAGCCCCCGATCAAGTCCCTTACTGTGGGGTCCGCTGGGAAAGAATCAAACGCACAAAAAATGTTGATATAGTCTGCACAATGGATCTCTGCTGAACATACACAGATCAATACTACCAACCAACCATTACCAACTCTCACCCCACACAAGGTCACATCCAACCAAACCAACGGAAATATATTGCATTTGGCAAGGTTTGGTGTGTCGGTATATAGTTATATTAAGCTCATCAGGGTTGCTGAAATGTCTCTGCTGCTAAGGGGTCTATTAGAAACTGTGCCAAATGAGTCTGCCTACCGAGGTACAACATCATAAACCAGCACATGTATGTAAAAAGGTGTTTACACGGTACATGTCCATCCATGACCACACATTCCCTTTCACTTGGATCCGTTTTCTCTTAAGAGAAAGCATGTGTCGGAACATCTGCTGGTCGGCGGATTTCCTGGGGTCTGGCACGAAGAGTATAAGGATTCTCGGTAACATTATTTAAGCTTTTCTCTGCACGCTTTGTTCACGTTAAAGGAGATCGACCCCTGGAGTTTATTTAAATGATAGCTGAATAAATACATCGTGCCTTGAATGAAGCCTCGGTGAGCGGAAAAAACAGAATGCATAAGTAGAGAGGGAAAGTCTGGGGGGGAAAACAGGTTTTTTCCAAAACCATTTTGGGAAAGAAAAATTGACAAAAAATGTCACAAAAGTGCAGAATATCTCCTTTTACAATGATAAATAATATGTTATCAACATGGCATTCAAACTATATTACATGAAATTACTCCACTTTTTCATTTGCAATCGGTGCTAAGGTGCAATCTGATTGGGTGATTGTGATCGCTCTCCCCGTCCAATTTATGGGGTGGGTCAGAGGAGATCTTTTGTATTTTTGTGTTGATGATTTCTTCATTTATTTTGTTGCATTTAAGGGAAGAGGGGTTACTAATATATATATATATATATATATATATATATATATATATATATATATATATATATATATAAAATCGCAGAGCTTGTTGTTCCATTTGCAACAAAAATTAAAAAGTTTTAAAAAGTAACTTTAGTTTATTATTTACTAAATAAGCTGTACTTTTAATCCAAGCACGATACTTTTATATACACTGCATTCCATGTTCCCAGTGTAACAAAGTAATTTCAAATTTGCAAAGCTATTCCACAAATTTTTTTCCGGAAAAAAAATATCAGTTTTTCCTGCTTTAAAGTTTCTGGAAATTTTACATCTCTATGTATAATTCAGGGACGGAGTATATGTCCTAGTAACAGAGTAAAAATGTTTCAGTTGTATGCAGAAACAGGGAATTCTTCCCGGAGAATTTATTTTCCTTGTCACTTCCCGGTAGGAAAGTCTTCTATTTGAGCTCGATTACTATTTTGTCATATTAACATTACGTTAAAGTCTGCCTGTTTGTTGCAATGGACTTGTTATAAATCAAAATAAGCAGTGCTTATGTAATAAAACCCATCATTTATGCCATGGGGAAAGAATTCTTAGATTTCTTTTTTTCAGGATCTGAAGCGTTATTCCTCCTTATATTTTATGTCTGCCGTAGTGTTAAGTTTGCTGAATCGAGAACCTATTCTCTTATGCACACCTTAGATTCACGCAGACCAAGGGATCTAGCAAAAAGCACAGGGACTGGAATTCGTAGGCAGACGGCATTACAAAAGCCATTTGTGTAATCAGCATTAGAAATACCAATTAAACGTTAACAAGTTTAGTTTTAAAATAATAAAAAGCAAATAGATTTATTAGTTTACTATATATATATATATATATATATATATATATATATATATATATATATATATATATTTGTTGAACAGTAAACAGGCCACACTAAGAGAGGGGAGTTATGGTTTGACTTTCACAAAGAAAAATTTCTTTTAATACTCCACGTAAATAGTTCCACCCCTCTTTTGGTGATCTGCTTTGGACTGAATGCACAGTTTATACAACGCGTGCTCCACATGTCTTCTGGTAACCGTTACATGTCAACTCCTATCATGCTTAACGGCAATGGCACAGTTCAACTTTACATGAGAAATGCTTATAAGGGGGGGATTCCTAGCAATATCAGCACTATTTGCTCTCTGATCGTGTAAGTGCATGCCAGACTAATGTCCAAGAACTGAAACCAGGGCCATGTATTAACTGCAGGCAATACAGTATTTTAATCCAAGCATTATATTACAGCCACTGAGACCCTAAAAAGAGCATTAGTCATTACATAATGTACCACTGGATTACAGATATCGCGCGCATGTTGGCTACAGTGTGGGGCATGCCGCCACCTTCTGGTACAAATCAGTATCATATTTTCATAGAACAGAAAAAAACTCATAACAATTGAAATAGTTTTATATAAATTTCCATACCTATTATAATGCTTTAGAAATTCCAAATATTAGTCCCTGATCACATGCCTTCAATGTGGAGCATTTAACCGTAGCAGCCAAGATATGAATTTTTTATTTTGAAAAGAGTATTTGGGGAACTAGCTTCTACCTATCTATTTAGGTATAATAAAAACAGTTACAGATGTTCAAAAATAAATCTATAATCGTATGAGAATATTTTTTTATCAAAAAGGGATTATTGACCAGACTAAGAAACCAAAATTCATGACCCTGGCATATGTCGTGGTCTCCCGACCTACCTCCATGTTCAAGGAAGACCCGCACGCATCTCTCTTTCCCCCGAGCTGCGGAAAAGTGAAGTAGAGTCCATCCGTTAGCGTCTCGGCCGTTGGGAGAGTAGCCCTGCTCCAGCATGGTGCGTACGGTGTGCACATCGCCCGCAGCCACCGCAGCCTGAATCCGCAGCTCCTCCTGTAGCTCAGGATTCCTGCGGCAGTGATGGTGGAACATCTTCCAGAACCCACTCATGTGGCCAGGACCTGGCAGCAAGCACAGAACACATACACACGTGTAAAAACACAGACCAAAAACTAACAAAAGAACACTGACGCAGAAAGCAGATTTTTGAACATGAAAAAAAACTTTATAGGGCTGCCACTACTAAACTGCTGACTAATGTCATACAATATACTAAATATGCAAGCCGGAACACCGACGGGTGACAAATTCATCACAAATCACGTATGTCCTGTATATGATTTGCACACACAATGGGCTATAAATATTTCTGTCTGCTAGCAAGAAATAAAACTGACATTTATACAGAATGTAGGTATCTTACCTATACATAGTGTTAACCTTTTAGCAGATGAACTGGGGGTTAAGATATATGCTATGAAATATTTTGAACATCTCTTTTTTGCATTCTACACTAATTAAAAAGGTATTAAAAAAGCTTTTTTATTGCATTCATTATCTGCTTTGGAACTAAAAAGTGATCCATTTTTTCTGAATGAAGCACTATGAATGTGGTTCACCTCATAAAATAATTTAAAAAAAATATGTATATCGGTGATATTAGCAGTTATTAACATTTTGTTAAGGGTGTACTCCAGCTATCATATCCACTTTAAATGTATATTATCCCAGCAATGTCCTATAACTTTACATAGTGTCCTCCTTGCGAACACAAGGGAGATTCTGCAGAATACCCCCACATATGCAACCCCCAGGCTGTTCTCTGACACGTAATATACTCTCTGCCAGTCAGCTTCAGTGTTGGTTTGTAGAACGTTGCAGGGGGTCTTAAGAGACCACGAACATGCAAGGTAAGCGGTCCCATAATGCATATTAAAGGGACAATGTAAGGTCCCTGACAGCTCATCCTTAAATCGTTCCCTACATACACACACACACACATCCTTCAGGGTTATCATCAACTATATTAACTCCCCAAAAATCACCAAGCAATGATATTACCGCAAAACAGTTGCTTTGTTTCAACTGCTCCCCTCGAACGTTATGATGTTAAGTCAAAGCGCAGAGTATCACAATGCCACTTTTGAACTGTTTGTTAAGCTGAGGTTGGCAGGATAACGGTGGTTTCAACTAACCAGTTTTATGATACATTATGAAGATTCAACTACAGCGAGTTTCTGCTGCAAACAGACCTGTGTCGGTCCTGTATAATGCACGGTTATAACCGATTAGACTATACATTAGACTTGTGTGTTCGGATTCGTATGAATAGCAACTTAACTAATTTTGGAAAATTCAGCAATTCGTACAAAGGTACAAAAACAAGCCAGGCTCCCTCCAAGAAAAAAAACGGAGCAAACGCACAGAATTTCCATCCGAAACTCACGGGCCCTTTCATTCACTTCCTCGTTCATTCTCTCTCTCACGCTCTCTAAATATTTCCCTACCTTCTCTGCTGACCACTTTCTCGTCTTCTCTCTTCATCCGCATCTCTGCGGCCATAACCTGACGCAAACTTCCACCAAAATGGCGGCGTGTTCGGCGACGTCCTCTCCAACCAGGGGAGAGACTGTCACCAAAAGTGTCCTCATTTTGCCCTAAGGTGAACTTCCAAAAAATGGTGGAGCTTTTGCGGGTTTAAAATACCCCTGATTTTCGGCCGAACTGAATGTGCAGAGAAACTTTCATTGCCCGAGAAAAGAAAGGACCTTGAAAAATTAGCCCTAACTGTTTTTGGCCCATTTACGTTATAGGTGGACAGCTCAGTCCTTCTTGTAGGAGATGCCCACTGGAAGCAGCTCCTCATAATTAATAATTACTTCTGTGATATGGAACCACCAACTCTACTGCCAACAAAACCCTTAGACCAACATAAATTCTATGAATAAATCCCATTTATGACATATTATATCCTTACTATTTCTTTGTCAGGCCATGAATGTCTCGCTCCTTGCTGGACATACAAGAGCGCATTGTGTTCCCAGAAAAATATCTTTCACCTAGTAAAGGAAAAAATGAGTTATTAGCATTTTGCTCATCAAGATTTAAAGCAAAGAGTTTACAACGTTTTGTTAAAGTCTCCTTGTGGGAACACATATCGTGTATAAGCCCCTGAAGGAGTTATCTATTGCAAATGACTGGCTGCTACTAGCCCCATTGGTAGCAATAGAAGGCTCAGCTAAAAGGGGAGTTCTGCTAAGCAAATCCACAATCATTGGGGGAACGCTTTTCAAAAAAGCCCAGCCTTAACATTCAACATTTTCCAGCAGGGAATAAATCCAATAACTAAGTACTGGGGAGGCTCCTTTTTGCCGATGCTGGTGATGCACGCCGTTCAAGAGATTCATTAATGAAGACCGGCAGCTCCTAGCAAACCGCACCTACCTTTGATCTTTTCCTTTCACTTCCACAGATTCCCTTTCAGACCTGTAGACAAAAAAAAGAATAGTAGTAAGAAAGGCGAACAATACATTTGCCAGGAAAATACAAGTTAATACCGTAGAGCAAATGACTGGCCTATTCACATCATACCATGGAGTCTGGAAACCTACGGTTTAACCACAACAAAAAACTTAACGCGAGGATTTTCAGATCCTAATCCAAGTGAATATACACAGATTATTTTTTTGTAAATGCCTCTGCGCGCCGCCACATGTTCAAAGTAATACGTTTTTCAGCAGAAAATATATTTTTCTGCCAGGTTTTAATGTTTCGTCATATACTTGGAAGGGCAGTTTATAATAGGATTTACTATATGTTGGGTTGGAATACTGGAAACAGCAAGTAGATCAGTTTTGGACACAATAGTTACATGGAAGCACCACGGCGGTAAAAAAAAAAAAAAAAAAAAAAGTGTCCCATTGAGAGATAAGATGAGGATCCAGCTGGCCACGGCTACTATACATTGGATGGTGGCTTTGTTATGTATATTACATGGATGTCTATGGGTTTATACTCCCCAGACTGCCAGCAAATGTTAGGTGGCCTGGGTGTCAATCTCTGGGCAGGACAATAGCAAGCAGGGTAAGCCTTAGTACTGAGGGCAGTTTTTAAAGATGTACCTTGCTAAATCAATAGAAGGACACAATAAAGCATATCAAAAGCTGCAGAGTAGAACAGATCATTAGAAAAGCATTAGGTTCTGAGGACTGTCTTCGACCGGAAGAAATGAATAAAAGATACACGGTATGGCGGATATAATGAATAAGGCAGGTTATGAATCTGTACAAGGACACCCGATGACACGTTAAGAGCTGCGCTAGTCGTTACCGGATATGGGGCATTGTCTGTCATAATTCCTCTTTCCGCCTACCCCTAGTGGGGCGATATTCAAAGATAATTGTAATATGCCCAGGACTCATGCTGCGGCGCAGTATGGAGAGCGCATCAGATACTAAGATACCGATAACACTACAAATAAATGCATTCCGCCTCCCGGCCGCCGCCACGAGCCACACAGCATTCACTAACAAATCCTGAACGAACAGGGAATAGATCTTTCCTGGGAAACGAGGGGAAATCAGTGGGAGGAAGAAGCCGCAGACTGGACCCGGACTCCAGGCTCCACTGTGCTGCGAAACAGGAGACACACCGGATTAACAGGTTTAAAGTGGGGGGCCAATGCAAGCGGGACCGAGCCTCTGGAACAGGATGTTGTGATTTACTTGCCCATAGTACGTGGAGACACAGGGGGTATCTAGATAACAGGGGGCAGATAACAGGGGCTTTAGGGTGTATAGGAAGTTCTTAGCATGGTCAATGATCTGTTCCACTCGGGTAGTGGGTACAGGGAACAGAATACTGGGGGATAAGGGCCTGCCAGGGAAGTAGTGATTGCATTCAAGGGTACTGGGGCAATTGGGTAAGTTACAGACACACTCACCCCTGGGGCACACCGCTGCCCAACGCCTCATACCGGTCCGTACTTGCCGGGGCCTGCCCCATAACCCTCCGCGTTAACGGGAAGCAGACAGAAACCCCCAATACGCAACCAATCAGTACCCAGCACCGTAAACCGATCTAACAACGTCGCAAAATAAAGACGAAAAAAAAAATAAAAAGCGCCTGCGCGACAACAGTTTCCGCAACCAAGACCTCCCATTTCCGCCCTTTTCGTGGGGCTCCTAATGGTTGCCATGCAACAGCTACCAGCTGCTGTGGGCGGATACCAAAACGTTTCCGCATGCGTACCTTAGCTACGGTCAAAAACTACATTTCCCATTATACCTTGGGGGCAGTATGAACATTTTCAGCACCCGTAGTGTAAGGCGTGCATTGACAAGGTACTGACAAGTCTGCTGAATGGTTATAAGGCTTCAGGCACAATCCGAAGCGCCCTCATGTCACCATCTCACTCGGGTAAGCCGGCAGCGGGGTCTTTATTGTATTTATGTAGTGAATATTAATATTGTTATAAATTATTCTTTATTAGGTTATTATGGGCTCATAGTTTTCAGAACAGCAATATTGGTAGTTTGGGTTCACGATGCGTGTTATACAGTCAGTGCATTTCTCCTTGATCCAGAATTGTTTTTAATAAATGTGCTCTGTTTCGGTTTAATATGATCTTGTTTTTGTTTAGATTTCAGCGTAAAAGGCAAAATGTGAAACATCATATTTTGGCATCTTAAATGAGGATATGTATAGATCCTGAATATGCAGAAGGGTTAATTGTCAAGTCAGCAGATCTGATATAGGGAATGTGATTCATATCAGGATTTCCGCGCTGTCATTTACTTGGCTCGTGGTGTGAATCCCATAAATGTATCGCCGGACCTGTATGGCCAATTTAAAATTGGACCCTTTAACTCCCGCAGACGGCAGGAAGAGGTAGATGGGGCACTATTATATGAGCCATCTGACCATTAAATGGGGATTTTGTGTAATATCCAACACATTTGACATGCAAATTAGTGCAAGCATTCTTTATAGTTGAAAATGAGACTTTTACCTCATATATCTCCTCCCCTGGCTGTCTCTAGTGAAACCAGGAAGTGTAAGCAGGAAGCATACCAAAGTACACTTCCTGCAGATACTCTGCGGCCACATTCATGTCACAGGCTGGGAGCAAGTGTTGCTAAACTTTATGGAGAAGGCCATCATTACACGGTCTATAAGAGACACTATTTTCAGTTTTCTACGGTAACAACCTTTGCTTAGTTTTGTGTTACACATCTGTAAAATTCAGCAAAGTAGGCAGAACTTTTTGAAGGGACGCTCCGGCCATCATAGGCACTTTAATGCATGTTATAGCTGCGTGGCGCCTTTAAATGTTTGCGGTGTCGCCCGTTGAAATGCATGGGGGGGGATTCTGCAGAAACAATGGAAACCCTTTAAGGCTAGGTTTCCACTTGTTTTTTTTATGCTAAAAACGCCCATAAAAACGCCAATAGCGCCACCTGGCGTTTTTTTAGTGGAAAAACGCAGCAGCCAGATGTTAGCTGTTTTTCAATAGGAAATCGCAGAATGCCATATCCACTTGGCGTTTTTCTGTCTGGCGTTTTTTCAGTCCTCTTTGGCGTTTTTCTGCTTTTTTGGGCTCTGTGGCAGTTTTTCAAAATCGCAGCATGTTCACACTCTGGCGTTTTTTCAAGGAAATCTTGGCGTTTTTCTCCAATAGAAGTCTATGGGAGAGAAAAAACGCCATGAAAAAGCCATGTGGGTTTATTGCCTTGGCGTTTTTTATGGCGTTTTTTCCACAGTTACAATGCAGAGGATGGACCCAGTATCTGTGTGTCCTATGAGAAATAGGCTGAAAACAAACAGTTTCACATAAAACAAAGTCCTGGACTAGTTCATATTGAATTTTACACCATTTGGAACAAACATGCCATTACAAACAAACATACCCGATGCATCAACTGGATCCTGCGTGCCAAAAGCAACAGCAAACAATTTGCACCATCATTTGGGGCCAATCTTCCTAGAGGAGCAGACATTCGGAATAAAGCATGCCTTACAAACCACAGAAAAGAGACACATCGGGGGCAGATACTTGCCATTTATCCTAATCCCTTTTAGCTGGGTGAAACTTCTAACTTGTAAAGGCTGGAAAAACTGCCTAAGGTCAAAAAAAGCAATTTCCACAGAAAGGCTAAAACGCCAGAAAAAACTCCAGAAAAAAACGCCAAAACGCAGGAAAATGCAGTGGCAGTTTTCTTGGCGTTTTTCATCAAGAAAAAAAACGCAGGACAAAAACCCAAGTGGAAACCTAGCCTAATGCTAACTTTAGAGCCATTTATTCCTAGAGCATTTTCAACATTGTGAGCAAAAGTACCTAACCTTGCGTTTGTTTCCAAACAGCATGTTTTGTCTTGATGTTTCTCCTAATAAATGGGTAAAAGGCACGGAGTCCAAGATGTCTTTATCCTCAGAGAATGCCTATAAGCTCCAGAAGAAGTAACACAAGGAGATGGAAGACACGTTCTCTTTCTTGAAGCATCTGTACAGGAATGTACTCCAAGCAGTCCCCTTACCTGAAGACGTACAGAAATATGCCTCTTTGTTGGCCCCTCGGATTCCAGATGTGCCGTTAGAAGGTCCAGGTAAAGTATTTTATTGTGTGGGGCTAGATGTTAATTAGCTTCTAGTTATTCCTTTCTATAAGGTCATTAGCCTTAGCACTTATATATAAAACATATCATCTGTACAGTAGTCAGATATGATCAGTGACGTAAACCTGACGCATTTAACCCACCGTATACCCAAACGGCGTCCGCAGTGTGCTCAGTTAACACTGTGTCTTGATGTTCGTGGCTTTTTCCACATTCTGTGCGCAGGAGAAGTGCAGTATTCTTGGCATCAGCGCGATGTGACGTTACTCCAGCTCTCTGTCATCCAGATGTTGGCCTCTAAGGCGGAGAACCCAAGCACAGAGCCTGCAGTGAAACGTCAGTATGTCCGTCTAGTGGAACTGCTGCAGCACAATGGTGTGGAAACCACAATAGTAAGAGATTCCAATATTGTTATGTGTACTACTCCTAGCCAACTTCATCTTACTGATAACATTGAAGAAAAAAGGACTGATGTGGAGCACTAAAATAAACATTTGGTCCATCTAGTCTGCCCACTTTTCCTTCTGTAAGGACTCTGACCTTAATCAGTCTTTGGTCTTGTCTTGGATTCAAGATAGCTTTATACTTGTCCTAAGCATGTTTAAGTTCCCTCACCGCATTAGCCTCTACTGCTTCTTCTGGGAGGCTGTTCCACTTATCCATCACTCCCTCTGTAAAGTTGTTCACATTACATATATTACATCTGACCCTCTTGTTTTAGACCATGACATTTTGTTGTAACTTTGCTCCTGAAATAACCTTCACTCCTGTACTTTGTTAAATCCCTTGAAGAATTTAAATGCTCCTATTACAACTCCCCTCCAAGCTACTTCTGGTTAGAAGGTAGACATTTACCATTAAAACCTTCTGTTATATCACTGATAAAAAATATCACGGGGCCAATACTGATCCCTGAGATAGTCCACTAGTAA